>CM057450.1:511425526-512815526 GCA_016271365.2 Neoceratodus forsteri | reverse complement strand
TAGAGAGCTGACAACATAGGGTGCAATTTTTTGTGTAGAGCATCAATATGCACTGAAAAGTCAAGATGCTGGTCTAGCCAGACCCCAAGATAATGATAAGTGGTGCAGGCCTCTAGTGGGGATTTATTCAGAGTGTAGAACGTAGGAGGTGCAGGAAGCCGTGCTATTTTGGACCGGGATCTGAAGGTGAGGGAGACTTTTTTTGGGGGTTAAGGTATAGATGGTTTAAGGAGAACCAACGTTGGATAGAGTCAAAATCCTGCTGTAGACAGGCTGACCCGGCGCTCGAGGATGGGCCAGAGGTGAACAGAACCATGTCATCCACGTACATGTGGATAGATGCTTGTAGGCATGCTGCAGGCAGGTCATTGAGGAAAATGGAGAACAGCAGCGGGCTGAGTACAGAACCTTGAGGGACACCACTGGTAACAGGGAGTGAGGAGGATATGGCCGAGCCGGTCTGGACTGATTGGGACCTGTCAGCCAGGTAGGAGTGGAACCAGTTAACTGCGTTATTTGACAGTTCTGCTTAGGTAAGTTTGGCCAGCAGCAAGGGATGAGAGACCGTGTCGAAGGCTTTCGCCAGGTCAGTAAAAATGGCAGCAGTTATATCCCCTTTGTCCATTCCCGTGAGGATGGCATTAGTAAGGCGAAGAAGGGAGGTGATAGTGGAGTGATTTTTCCTGAAACCAGCCTGAAATGGGGTGAAGAAAGATATAGTATCAAGATAGTGATAGAGCTGAGAGAGAACGAGTCGCTCTAGAATCTTTGCTAGGACAGGGAGCAGGGATATAGGATGGTAGCTGGATGGAGAGGAGAGGTCCCCTCCTTTAGGTAGTGGAACGACAGTGGCTTGTTTCCATAAGTTGGGAACAGCCCCAAGTTTAAGAGACAAGTTAAAGAGCAGGGCTAGTGGGTGGGCTATGGCAGGTGCAGCGAGCAGAAGCATCTTGGAATCGAGGCCTGAAGGGCATTTTACCTTAGATGGGTTTAGCGCCTGCAGGATTTTTAGCACCTGGCTAGATGAAACTGGATGGAGGGAGAAGGTGGCCAGGGGTAGGTACAGAAGGGGGAGAGGCCAAGGGATAGGGATGAGAGGAGCGGAAGGATGAAGACAAGGAGGAAAAGTAGGAGTTAAATTCGGAGGCTACCAAGCTTGGCTCAGTGATGGAATTTCCCGCAATGTTTAGCGTTGGAGTAGGGGGTTGGGCAGGAGGGGAGAGGAGGGATTTTATAGACTTCCAGAACTGAGTGGGGTGGGAGAAGTTGTTGTTGAATGCGGTTTAAAGTAGTTCGATTTAGCCTGTCGTATGAGTCTTGTACAGGCGTTTCGTAACGACCGGTAGTGTAGCTGAGCCATATGATCACCTGTAGCCTTAAAAGATTTCCAGGCACGATCTCTGGTATGAAGGAGTTCCATGAGGGTAGTTGTTATCCATGGTAAGTGGGAGCCTCTTACCCAGGATCTCCTTAGGGGCGCATGTCTGTCCCAGATGGCGAGGAAATTTACAGAGAAAAAGTTCAGGGCATCATCCATAGAGGTGGCTCTGGGGATGAAAGACCAATCGATACTGGAGAGGTCATTAAGGAGAGCAGTCAGGTTAAGAGACTTATAAGCTCTGTTTTGAAGCACCCGGTGGTGGGGCCATGGGGTGGAAGATTTTTCTCACGATAAAAATCATGGTGATCACTAAGGGAGTCAGGTAGTAGGCCAGCTTTACAGATCCGATGGGGGTGGGTAGTCAAAGCCCAATCCAGGAGTGTGTGCTTTTTTGATTTAAGGTTTAGTCGAGTGGGCTCCACTATTATAAGTTTAGGGCATTTATTTGTTGACGTACAACCCTTCACATCATGCAGTCCACAAACAGACAGGATCACACTTTCTCATTTAGAGGCATTGAGAAGGTCTATAGGAACCCCAAAAGGGGAGAATTAAAAAATGTTATCCTAGAAAGAGAAACTGAGAAGGATTCTGGATCTACGCATTGGGTGCATAAAAGAGTCCAGGTCTTAATGAGAGATTTGACATTACACCCTATTTGAAAAAGAAGAAATAAATATGCATAATATTGTCTTTGTATATGTAGTATGCTACAACGTTTTGATAACATATGACAGTAGCTCTCTAATAGGCTGATGTCACGCTATAACATGTCAAAATGGGAATTCGACCGTAGTTATATATGGTATGTTGCATCTTATTCTTTGGTTACTAATAGTTCTTTTTTGTGGATTTTTTTAGATAAATTGATACAATGGAATCTAAGGAAGCCACATGGACTCAGTCTCTGTGCCTTCATTGATTTTAATTGATTTTAATCTAAATTAGTATATTACTCTTTATAATTAACTTTTTGCTAGTTTTATGTCATACATGTTTATGTATATATGTTTATGTTGTATTTTTACATTTCACTTTGCACTGAGTTTGAGGTCACCTTCTGGAAACTTTCTGATGATGTCATACTGAATACATGTATAAATCTGAGTGCACCTTCCTGTGTTATTTAGATCCATTGAGGAAGGAATAAGTGTACAGTATTCTGAAATGCGTCTGAAAAATGTGCACATTTGCATTTTGAAATAAAAGGAAGCACCTTAATAAACTGTAAGCAATCTGTTACTTCCGTGTGGTGAGTGCTGGATTTGGTTGATTAGAAGAAATGTACTTTATATTGCATGGTCAACAAGAATTAAAAGAGGACTGTGCAGTGGTAGCATTACGGTGTGTCTCTAGGGACAGGATTAAGTAAAAGGAAGGCTTGATTGTCTACTGCATAAAGAAGGAGAAAGTGAGTGAAGCTGATGTCAGGAAGTTTAAAGGAAAACTGTCCTTTGCAGGGGCTCCTGCCTCTGCAAAGGTTACTCTCCGGTTTAGCTTTTGTAAGAAAAGTGTCTTTTTCCTCATGCCATGAAGCAGTCTAATTTCATTATCAAAAGTCCGCTACCCGGAAGTATGGCAGATGCTGGAGCAGTTCTATTAACTGTAAAGGTGTGTCGCAACACCGTGCGTGTCAATACAAATGCATTGAAGCGCACGGTGCACCTTTATAGTTAATGGAGCTGACCCAGAATCCACCATACTTCCAGGTAGCAGACTTTTGATAATTAAACTACAGTGCAGCATGAGGAAAAGACCACTTTTCTTACAAAAGCTAAACTGGAGGGTAACCTTTGTAGGGGAAGGAGCCCCTGCAAAGGAGAGTTTTCCTTTAAGATGCCACTTGCAAATGCTGCATTCTGATTGACTAAACTTGCTTAGTGACTATGTTGCCATAACTGCTTACAATTGCATATCTATAGTAACAAGTATTTGTCAATGCCAAATGTTGTCTTGCTGGCATTGGCATTGGTAGTACAGGAGTTAGAGAGATGCATATGTAACCCCTGGGTGGTGCTACCCAATTGGCTACTACCCCTGCCTGCGTGACTATGCATTGATGCCATTATACAGCTTACTGGAATTTCTTCATTTTGCTGTTTGGTTTTGAAGAATTCAGACATGTTCCCACTCTAGCAAAGATCGCAGCACCGGACCTCTGGAGGTAAGTATGGGGTGAGGGGGGTGTGGGGAGGTGTGCTGCACAGAGGGTGGGTGCAGGTTGTGGGGGGGGTGCTGCAGAAAATGAGGAACCATTTCCTTTTTATCAGGTAAAAAAGTAAAAAACAGACATTGCAAGATGGTTTGTTAGGCACACTGGGGTGGACTCCCTGTGTGCCACGCAAGGGGGGTGGGGGGAATATGCTGACATGGTCAGCTTTGTGTGAGTGGTGGCACACTGGGTGGGCTTCCAGTCTGCCACACAATTTTGGGGGGTGGTGGACATGCTGACATGGAGACTGTTCCCCCGATTTTGGCTTTGTTTGGGGATTGTGTGGCTGGAGCCGCCTCCATGTTTAGTGAAATGTTTCACCAGGAAAGGGACATATAGGAGGCATGTCATTTCTGCTGCTGCATGACAAGCTTGTCTCTAGATGCAGCAGCAGATTTCTTTCAAGTTGGGGTCATTTCATTTTTGCGTCAGCACTAGCATGCTGCCTAATTGGGGAATGAGGGATGCACCTACTAAAGCGTGCCCTGCATTCGCCAACAGTGACACACCTCTCACTGTGCTACTACTGCAAGATGTTGCTTGTGCACATGCAAGACAGCATAACAAAAGATATATGCAATGGGCTGACTCAGAATATGCAGTTTAGCTTCAAGTGTGAGGGGGCAGGGCTATAACTCGCATGGGGCAGGGCCACAAGTGAGTTTTGAAAGGCTTACCCACTCATAAAGGGTGATACATTTGCCTAGTTTGAGTGGGGCTGTTGTATATTTAATGTGTACCATACTGGGTTTTATAAAATAAGCATCCAAAATAAAGAAGTCTCATTGGTCAAAATATATCATGTGACTGTGCATGAAATCTGTTTCATGTACAGTCATCCTGGTCCTAAACCTCATCACACAATGAGCAAATCAGTCCTCCTACAACTAGAGCCATCTTCCATCAGCCCCCTACAGCCAGAATTGATCTTCCATCAAAAATTAGCTGCTACCTTTACACTGTTAAAAAAATAAATAAATAAAAGTCAACTGGGCCCTAAAAATAAAACAAATTAATTGAATGATGTTTCCATGATCATCACACTTTCCATACACACATAGAGAAATTAGGAACATTGGGCTAGATATTCAAACTGTGCCATTCTGAGGTGCAAGCCTTCGCTGCGCCAAAATAGTTAAGCAGGGTGTGGCGGGCGATATTCAAAGGAGTTGCGCTATTGCAACTCCTTGAATATCACCCCCAGCCACAGAACTATGCATGGCGAAGTGGAACTTGCACCACCGCAGGTTGTCCGAGTGGAGCATTCAACTTGCGGTGGCCAAGTACCATTGCACCATGTGCAAAATCACGATATTCAAAAGGTGACATGCAAATGGGGCTATAATTAATGCAAGGCACAGGGGTGGCCATTTGCATCTGATTATGGCCCCATTTGCATGCCATTAGCATGTAGTTGCACCGATCCCCGAGGACTTGCACCTGGCGCCTGCCAGGCAGCAGCCGTCAGGGACCAACGCACCCTGCAGCCCGATCGTGGGCAGCAATGTGGCTCCCCCACCTCCTCCTGTACATCTCCCTAGTGGTCCAGTGGACCGTAATGCCCGATCGCGGGCAGAATGTAAATTGACCCCCTAAACTTCTCTGGTGGCTGAGTGTCCCCACCCACCCACCACAAAAGCCCACCACCCGCTCCCCGGCAGCGGTGGGTGGCAACATCCACCCACCTGCTGCCCCACCGACTGACTGCCCAGTAGGGCTGCACGCCCGTGATGCAGAGCAAGAGCCAATGGGCATGCAGCCGCCTATATGACAGTCCAGATTTGTGAATGATTCATTCACAAATCTGGACTGTCATCTCTGTATAGACTGCACACCATTGGCTCTTGCTCTGCACCAATGGGCATGCAGCCCTACCGGGCAGTCAGTCAGCGGGAGGTAAGGGCGGCAGGCAGGTGGGATGATGCTGCTGCCCTCCGGCTACCGGGGGGGGCTGGGTGGTGGGGCGACACTAGCCACCAGGGAGATGTTTGGGGGGTCAATTTACATTCTGCCCGCGATCGGGCATTACGGTCCACTGGACCACCAGGGAGATGTTCGGGGTTGGGGGGCACTTTACTAACTGCTCCTGATCGGGCACTAGGGACATGTTCGGGGTTCACTTTACTTTCTGCCCACGATCTGGCACTAGGGATATGTCTGGGGTTCACTTTACTTTCTACCTGCGATCGGGCACTAGGGACATGTTCGGGGGTTCACTTTACTTTCTGCCCCGATTGGGCATTTCGTCCACTGGACCACCAGGGATGTGAGCGGGAGGGGCCACCTTGATGCCAGCGATCGGGCTGGTGGGGGGGAGTATACTATGCCCACGATCAGGCTGGGGGGCACAGGGACTGAGTTGGGGGCCAGCCACAGGTGGCAGCTGCTGTGTTGCGCCCTGCAATACAGCAGCTCACCTGTGGGTGGCCCTCGACTTAAGCCTTCTTTTTTTTTTTGGCTCAAGGTCCTGCAGGCTCAGGCTGGGGGTTGTGCCTGCACAACCCTGCACAGCCCGGCTGAATATCGGGCTGTGCAGTTTATGCATGGTTCCTCCCCCTCCTGTTGAGCATGCATCATTTGCATTGCACTGTTGCTCAGCCTGTTTTCAGTGGCGCAACTGCCTCCTGCTGAATATCGCAGAATGGTGCAATGTAGGACTTGTGCATGCTCAACCCTGTTGTGCATGGCGCAACCCTTTTGAATATCTGGGCCATTAAGTATTATTAATAGTTTTCATTACAACTTTGTCTTTGTTGACAGTGAAAATTCCCCCTTCTATCTTTACCTGCTAATCAGGGAAATCTCTTCTGCATGCCCTGACAGTGAGATAAGTGTGTGTGTGTGTGTGTGTGTGTGTGTACAGTATGTTAGGAGTGGAATATTCTGCCAGTGGAACTGAGCAGAATTGCATATCACTGTATTCCATGGTAAACATTAAATGATAAACATTCCATATATTGAATCCTGATGCCAACAAAGGACACTTTTTTTTTGGTCCAGCAGTGTGACAGGGTCTATCCCTGCCACTGAGACTTGGGACCTTTTCCTCTTATTAAACCTCTGGTTGCAACCACTTTCCTGTTTCTCTTTATGCTGTCCCTATTTTTCTGTATGGAGGCAGGCCACCTCCTTACAAAACCCCCTCTTCCCTTTCTTATCCCTGCTGTTTAATTTTCTCTTCATTTCCTGGTCACTTGTCTATTCATGTTGCCCTCAGTTCCTAAGTAAAAGAAACTCTGTAACATAAGCAGCACATTATGAATAAAGGCATTTCTAAACTGCAGGTACCTGTAATGTAAAGATGGAAAAGCCTATATTGTGTAAATAAATCCCACTCTGACACCAAATGTTATAGCGTGGGTCTACAGGTAGACAAATAATGTACACAGAAGCAGCTTGTAAGGTGCAACCCACTGTTTGCTACCCACTAGTGGGTGGTGGGTGTTGTGTATTTAAAAAAAATAATAAATAAAATGTACGGGAAACCATGCTCAAGGCTATGTTTTCATCAAGGGTTGAGATGGCATCAAAGGACCTGGAGAAAAGAGCTTGAGAGGTCCCAATGTCATCCATCTCACTCCCTTGATTAAAAAAAATAGCCCTTATGGTGTGTATGACTGACTATAGACTATTTTACACAGTACATGGTTTTAAAAAGTTGGCAGTTGTCGTCACAGGGACTGTTTCTTGTCCGGCCTCCAGGCCATCACCCACCCACTCACTTGCTATTATGCAAGCTAGTAAATAGTTAATAAAGGTAAGTAGCATTTTTATATATTTATTTGAAAGCTCTTTTTTAAATCTAGACTCCAATGTAGCTTTCTTGAGCAACTCCATCCAGCTGTATGCAATATGCTGATGTGAAAATACAGACACTGCGCTAAGGAGTTTTGTGCATGGTGCAAGAAAAGTTGAATTATTGTGACCTCAGAATAGACTATGGGAGGTGTGCCTACTGGTTAAATAAGGGGCCGGTGAGGGGTTGCACTTGGAATACAAGAGTTAAAGCATCTGCTGAATTCTTCTGGCTGAATATTGATCTCTCCCAGCACAAACTCGTATAACAGTAGGTTTCTGTAAAGCCAGGGATTCAATTGTATCTGGGGCAGAGCAAGCAGCAAAGATTTCCCTGGTTGGAAGATAAGGATGGGGTGGCACTGTCAGGAAAAGAGCTCTCAATAATAAAACTGAGTAATACTTCATTTTAATTTGTATGTATAAAAGGAGAGTAAAATAAAGAAAAAGAACATTTAAATCAGTTTAATGGTCTGTTTTTATTTTGAGGGTGTTCAATGTTCTTCATTTTTAGTGAGTAAAGGTGGCAGCCATGTTTGTAATGGAATTTGAGAAAAGGCATTGCTATTGGTGCACTGCATGCTGATTGCCAGCACTCTTTCTTTATTTGTTTTACCTGTGTGTTGTACTCTCATCACACAGGTCTCGACCAAAATACACATAGGTATGTACAGTAAATGAAATGTTATACAACAGTAGTGAAGATATTGAATTTGTACAGTGACTTTTGAGTGCATGATACATGATTTAGCTATACAAGTACTGTTTGATCTTGGGTAAACTCATGAGTGGCTTTAGCCATGAATATGGTGCCTTAGGTCAAACAGCTGGAGTATAGAGGACTTCTGGTGACATCATGCTCAAGGAAATGGCTTAGGAACTAAGCTTAGCCTTCTACCAACTTTAAAACCTAAAACCACCATTAATAACAAACCAAAAGTTAGATCTCTACATCGGGAGGCACACAGATGGTGACTAGAAGGTCCACCAGGGCAAAACCACTGACAGACTGTATAAATGGGAATGGAGTCCAAGATGGTAGTTCTAACACCAAGGGGTCCCTGTCCTCCACTCTGTGGCAGTTTACACTCACAAACATCAGGGACCAGATTTGTAAAATGTTGCATGGGAACTAATTGGTCTTTGCCCGCGTAAGCCAAGTTTTGCCAAAAATCCCCATATTCAAAAGGGGCCTTTGCATGAGCAAAGATGGTTAGTGTCTGCACAAAACATAATGTATGGGGGTGGGCAAGGGGACTGGTGTGGTTGTTAATAGTCACGCTACCCATATCCAGTGACTTTGCACTGCATGAAAGGAGTTAGTGCGGTCCTTTGTGCATTGCAGATACCACTTAACACAACCCTAACTTACTCCAGGCAACTCTTGTGGCTGACTGAGGTAATGTCACCACCTAGCCAGTTGTCTGTGGGTGGAGCACACCTGTCCCCTGTGATCCATAGCACTACCCTCCAACTGTTAGACCATATTAAAATCAAAACTTCCCTGGTGCCCAGTGACCCCCCACAGATCAAAACATCCTCATGATAATGGTCCCCACTCACCAACCAGTAGGAAAACTGACAACTCTCTTCAGCATCTAGTGGCCTCTCGCAGCACCGAACACTCCCCCCCCAACCAACATCCTTATAAAAACATAGAAAATGATGGCAGAATGGGATAATTTGATCCATCTAGTCTGCTCATGTCCCTACTCCCCCTCCCTTAACTGCTACTCAGTGCTATAATGCCTTTATTGTTATCATAAGCCTTCTTGAAAGTCCCAACTGTTTTTGCCTCTGCCATTCCTTGGGGGAGGCTGTTCCATGTGTTGACCACTCTCTCTCTCTCTCTCTCTCTGTGAAGAACTTACATGTGTTGCTCCTGAACTTGCCCCCACCCAGTTTTATATCATCACCTCTCGTTCTTGTATAACTCGCAGCCTGAAAAGGTACTGAGCCTGTACCCTGTTTATTCCCTTCATGTATTTGAAGGTTTCAATCATGTCTCCCCCTCCTTCTGTTGTTCCAAGGAATACATGTTGAGATTCTTCAACCTTTCCTCATATGATTTCAGATGCAGTCCCTGTACCATCTTTGTAGCTCTCCTTTGTACTACCTCCAATCTAACCACTTTCTTTCTAAGATGTGGTCACCAGAACTGAACCAGTATTCTATATGCTGTCTTACCAGTGATCTGTAGAGTGGCACCAGGACTTCCCTTTTTTTGGTAAATTCCCTTCCTATGCATCCAAACAAATCTTTAACCTTCAGTGCAGCCTTCTCGCACTGTCTTTTTACCACAAGAACTCTTTCCTGCTCTGTTGCCTCTGTTTCACCCCCCCATGTGGTATTGTTCTCCAGGGTTGCCTTCCTTAGGTGCATGACCTGACAGTTATTTGCACTGAACTGTAGCTGCCATGTTTTTGACCATACTTCCAACTTCCTGAGATACGCCCTCATTTTATCCACCCCACCAGAGATATCAATCCTATTGCAAGACATTAAAGAGGATGGGTCCCAATACCGATCCCCTAAGGCACACCACTAGTCATCATCTCTTCTGAGTATCTAGTGATGTGGGCAACCCAAATTGAGTGACTCTTAGCAACTCAATTTGAATGCCATATCAGGAGAGTGACTCTGACCGAATAGCCAATGTAGGGAATAGCAAGGATGGGAGTACCAGTATAGTGAATAAAGAGCAATGCAGCATTCTGTAGCGTCATGTGGTTTATGTTATAAGGATTTGTTGGAGGGGGCAGTGTTGAGCTGTTTGTTCAGTAAAGTGGTGAGTGTCCTGAACTATGATGCAGGTGAACCTTGGTTTTGGTCTAGGCATGGGTATATTGTTTTTTTTGGCATTTTTCTTTCTTTTTTTTCGGTGAGTCTTATTTTCCTCCATGTTCTTCCCCTTGTGGCTTGTTTCCCTCTATGAGCTGCATTCCTCCCCAAGTTTCTCCCCCTACCTAAAATGCACCCTCTGGAGTTAATAATCTAAATTAAGGGGAGTGCGGGGGTTGATGCCCACAGACCCCCACATAGATATGTTCCCCCATTTTGAAAGTTTTAGAAACATAGAACTACAGAAACATAGAAGTTGACAGCAGATAAGGACCGCAAGGCCAATCTAGTCTGCCCATTTTTTTTCTACCTTATAAATGTGCCCTTGGCTTTTGCTCTGTCAATGGCCTATCTAATCATACTCATCTGTATTGCTCCCTCATGCCTATCCCATGACTGTCTGAAGCCCTGCACTGTATTCATATCCACCACTTCCTAAACTAGGCCGTTCCATGAATCCACCACCCTTTCTGTGAAAAATAACTTCCTCACATTACCCCTTAATTGGCCTCCCTCTAATCTCTTGCTGTGTCCTCTTGTCCTGCTATTTTTCTTATATTGATACATGTTAGACTCTTTCACCTTGTTAATGCCCCTAAGGTGTTTGAATGCTTTGATTGTATCACCTCTCTCTCCCTCTTTTGCTCTAGGGTGTACATATTGAGCTCTGTTAATCTGTCATCATATGTTTTCTGATGCAGTCCCTGCACCATTTTTGGTTGCCCTTCTCTGAACTGCCTCAATTTGGTTAATGTCCTTGTGAAGTTGTGGCCTCCAGTACTGCATGCAGTACTCCAGATGGGGCCTAACCAGTGTCTTGTAAAGAGGGATTATTACCTCCCTCTTCTGACTTGTGATACCCCTACTAATACACCCTAACATCTCCCTAGCCTTACCTACTGCTTTAGTGCTGTTTATGTATTCACTGGGGAGTGTACATCGCCATTTTGCTTTTTCGATGATCTACATTTGCTGTAACGGTACTTGCGGTTTAACGGTTGCTGTTATGACATGGAACCTTTCTTCAGATAAGGTGCCATTTACTAGTACCCTCTGGGTCCTCCCACTCAGCCAGATCCTTATCCAGTTTTCCACTCTCTGGCCAACTCACATGTTGGTGAGCTTGTTTAGCAGCCTTCTGTATGGAATGGAGACAAAGGCTTTGCTGAAATCCAGATATACCACACCCACAGCACCACCTTGAGCCACAGTTTTGGTTACCCAGTTGAATTCTATTAGATTTGTCTGGCATGATCTTCCTGTGGTAAAACCATACTGTTTTGGGTCCAAGTTACCTTCTCCTCTAAGGAGGTTAGAATTATTTCCTTGAGTAGAGCTTCCATTGTTTTTCCCACAGTCGAGGTGAGGCTGACTGGGCGATAGTTGCCCGCTATTTCCCTACTCCCTTTCTTATGGAGAGGGACAACATTAGCCCTTCTTCAATCCCTTGGGATCTCCCCTATTTAAAGTGATAGGTTAAATATGTTGGGGACAAGAAGGTCGGGACTGTAAGGCTTAAGAAAGGGTAGGAGTGGGCAGATGATAACTGAGGAAAAGCAGAGATACTAAATGAATACTTGTGTTCCATCTTCACCAGGGAGAAGGATCGACCAATGCCTTCAGGAGGGAGAAAAGGAGGAGCAGGGGGGAGGGGAACACAGATGTAGTGGTACAGGAGGATAGAGTGATGGAGGGGCTGTTAGCATTGAAGGTGGACAAAACACAACGCCCAGAGTACATCCAATGGTACTAAGAGAACTGGCTGAGAAACTGGCAGGGCCACTGGCAGATCTTTTTAATAGTTCACTAGAGTCAGGCATGGTACTGTAGAACTGGAGAACAGCACATGTGGTGCCCCTTCAGAAAAGCGATCCCAAGGACGACCCAGGGAATTACAGGCCAGTCAAACTGACCTCAATTGTGTACAAGCTCATGGAGACCATATGTAAGGAAAGGTTGGTAGAATATCTAGAGGAGCATGGTCTCCAGGACGTGAGGCAGCATCAGTTCATGGGCGGGAGATCATGTCAGGTGAATCTGGTTGACTTCTTTGACTTGGTCACTGAGACAGTAGACCAGGGCAAAGCAGTAGACATCCTCAATCTGGATTTCAGCAAGGCCTTTGACTCTGTGTCCCACAAAAGGTTGATCAGAAAGTTGGCAGATCTCTGGGTTGGGGATAAGATGTTCAGATGGGTGGAAAACTGACTGAGGGACAGAACCCAGAGGGTGGTTGTGGGGGCAGAGTTATCTGGCACCAGAGAGGTTACCAGTGAGATTCTGCAGGGCTTTGTGCTGGGGCCAGTGTTGTTTAATTTCTTCATCAGTGACATTGTGGATGGCATTAAGGACAAATGTGCCTATTCGCAGATGACACCAAGCTCTGTGGGAGAGTGAACACAGCTGAAGGGATACAGGACCTACAGGATTATCTGGAAAAGCTGGGGAGGTGGTCCAGGATCTGGCAGCTGGGCTTCAATGCCAAGAAATGCAAAGTTATGCACACTGGAGCAAAGAATCCCAGGACAGAGTATTACGTGAGTGGTGTCCAGGTATCTGCATCAGAGGAGAAGAAGGACCTGGAAGTAATGATCACTTGTCACCTGAAGCACTCCACTCACTGGAAGAAAGCAGCAACAAGGGCAGATAAGATGCTGGGATGCATATCTAGGGTGATCAGTAGTAGGAGACATGAGGTTACACTACCCTTGTACAGGTCACTGGCGAGGCCACATCTAGAGTATGGAGTTCAGTACTGGTGTCCACATCTCAAAAAGGACATTAACCCACTGGAGAAGGTCCAGAGGAGGGTTACAGAGATGATAGCAGGTCAGCATAGTAAAGCATATGAGGAGTGGTTAAGGGCACTGAACATGTACTCCCTGGAGGAAAGGAAAGTGAGGGGACATGATTGGGACCTTCAAGTACTTGAAAGGGATAAATAAGGTGGATAAGGAGGGTCTTTTTAAACTGCGTGGCAACCATGACATGAGGGGGCACAGTCTTCAGCTGGAGGGGGGAGGTTTAGTTAAGTAAAGTAAAACTTTATTTCTTAAGCGCCTTTCAGCTATCAAGGCACTGTACAGTAAATGAACAAACAATATAATCAAATAATAAACATCCTGAAAATTTTAATAACCTTCCGAAAAAGCCTGGTAAAGCAAATAAGTTTTGAGCTTAGATTTAAAACTTGACATGATCTGGCATTCCCTTAACCGATGAGGTGCAGAATTCCATAGGGTAGATGCAGCATAGGAGAATGCATGTGCCCCAGATGTTTTTAACAGAACTCTGGGAATCTCTAGCAATCCTTCATCAGTGGATCAGAGCGAGCAGGAGGGGCAGTAGGGAGTAAGGAGTTCTTGCAGATAATGGGGTCCTGGTTCATATAGAGCTTTATAGGTCAGTAACCTGACCCTAAAGGTGATCCCCCACTGTACCAGCAACCAGTGCAGTTCACACAGCAGAGGCATAATATGATTAGTCCTGGATATATCAGTCAAAAGCCTGGCTGAAGCATTCTGCACTAGCTGCAAGCAATAGATATCAACTTATGGAAGCCCTAGGTAGAGGGCATTGCATTAATCAAGGTGGGTGGTTACGAAGGCATGGACCAGTGTGGGAAGGTCATGAGCGTGCGTAGGAACTGTGCAATGCACACTCATAAAATGGTCATTTTTTTAACATTTTTCACCAGATTTTCAACATGGGGTTTTGGGGAGACTACCTCATGAACTGTGACACTGTCATTTCGTTACTTGGTCCCAAAAAGGGTTTCGCTCAGTGACCAAGAAATCACCTTTTGGGACCAAATAACAAAATGACAGTGACTGAGTTCATGAGGTGGGGCCCCAAATGACCTCATGTTGAAAATTTGATGAAAAAATTCCAAAAAAATGCTGAGATATGCACCAAAGTTGAAAAAAAAAACATTTATGCCATTATACAGCTTACCGGCATTTCTTCAGTTCACGGTCGACTTAGAAGAGTGCAGACGTGTTCCTGGTCCACCAAAGATCATCGTGCTGGGCTCTGGAGGTAAGTATGAGGTGAGGTGGGGGTGTGGGGAGATAGGTGCACAGAGGGTGGGTGCGGTTTGGGGAGGGGCAAGATAGTTGACGAGGGACCATTTTTTTCTTTGTAGATGTTTTTTCTTTGAAGATGACGTGGGAATTTTGCCATGCTGAGGTGGGATCCAAGCATGGCAGCTGAAAGGTTATATTTTTGGGGCAGTGGAACCATAGGATTGGGCACCCCATCGGCCATACAGATGTTTGCCATGCTGTGGGTGGGCTCCCAGCGTGGCAACTGGAAGGTGTGTTTTTTTGGGGGGGTGGGGGACAGTGGAGCTGACAGGGGATTGGGCACCCCTGTCACCATATGGATGTTTGCCATACTGGGGTGGGCTCCCAGTAGTGGCACCTGGAAGTGTGTTTTGGGAGGCAGTGGAGCCGATGGGGGATTGGGCACCCCCGTCGGCCATGCGGTGTTTGAGGGGTAGCGCATGAGCATGCTGGGGTGGGCTCCCAGCATGCATGTATGTGTTCATGGGGGGCATGAACTGTCTACGACAGTTAAGATGCAGTGCCAACATATGCAATTTGCATACTACCGAAGGCAGTATGCAAATTGCCTGCGGTGGTGTTTTCCTTTGAACTGTATACCACTGCATCTGAACGGCTGTCATAGACAGATCAGACATTCATTGGTACAGTGTAGCCGCACCTGCAAAAGGGAGCAGGGCATGGGAAGTGGGGGAGGCACACCTACGAAATCTCGTATGGTAGCACTATGTTTCTTGCACATGCGTGCAAGCAAACATAATAAATGGGCATGTTTGGTGTCAAAAGCAACTGGACCTTACAATCTCTCTAATGATGTGAGTCTTGATTGTTTACCTAACAGCAATACCTAGTCACTTTTGTTGAAAGCATTCTTTATGAACTCCAAGCAGCATGGGGTCATGCCTTATTAAAGACAAAGAAAACACTTCTAGGAAGAAGTTTTTTCATGTTGTATGCTGCGGAAATATGAGATAAGCAATACATATATCCCTTTGAACAGGAAAAAATGTACTGAAATATTTAAATACTTTTTAGATATCTATAAAATAAGACAATGTTTTTATAAATTACAGATTTTATATTAGAAATAACACCATTATGCTTGGCCTTAAATTAATCCTACTTTTGAGCTACACCTAAGTATATAGGTTTTAAGTTTATGCCAGAATGCACATAGATGCAAGAAAGGGAAATAGTTTTATACAAAAAACTTTGTCTTAGATTAAATTCATTTCTAAAAAACATTTCTGGGAGGTGTTAATTGTCATCATACATCATCTGCAAGGACCAATCAGAGTGTGGTGATGTCATCGGAGGCAGAAACATATAGGCAAATTAAGGCCAACCCAATGCAGAACTGCTTGATCCTTCAGTGGATGAGGACCTATGTTGGCTGTCTTGTTAATTTTGGTGGTCTTGGAACTTCAAAGGCCTGAGGCTATGCCTGCTAGGGATCATCATTTGGGATGAGCCATTGCATCCACCAGGGGGTGCTAAGAGCAAGCTTGATAGTCTGCACAACATTGAACCAAAGCCAGCTGCTAAAATTGTTACGTGAATGACTCTTTCAATATTGGATGAATCAATGCTTGTGTTTTACATACTGAGAATCTGGACTAAAGAAGTGTCTTAGAATTTCTGCTAAAAGCCTGGACAACAGACTAACTTTAGAATTTACCTGCCTGCAGTGCAGTTGGATAGCACTGAGTCTGGAGATGCAGGTTCATAAGCAGAGAGGAACTGAAACAGGAAAGAGTCAGAGTTCAGTTACCAAAACCACTTTGCTATCTACATTGTTGTGCTGCTGAACTGCTAAAGTCTTGCTGTTTGACTTAACCCACCAAATCCTGATAAGTGACTTTTGATGATTCGTGATGTCGGGGAAGGAGGACCCAGCCTATAATGCATCATAGATGTCAGAAGATTCTACAGTTCTGGGTTTAAGTGGGAAAGACAGAAGACCACAGTCAAGCTAAGCCATTGAAGGACTTTTTATCAACCAGAATCAGAAGTTCTCGCCAAGATTTTGAAAGTTAAAAGGTGAAGACCAACCCTACAGATAACCAGAAATTTAAGTATTCTTTTAATTTTTCTAATTGATAGTATCTTAGTATTTCAATTTGGCTAGTTAGGGTGATAACATAGAGAGCTTAAATTTAAATTACAAAGCTTGGGTATATGGGTTAAGAAATTTAGAGAAAAGGAAATGTATTTTACATGCCTTTAAGTTCTGAAATAAGTTTTATACAAAAAATATAATCTGAGATATTGTTGTGTTGAGTTTGTATGTTCTTATGCATGAAGGTTATGCTAAGTCTTAAGTATGCTGAAAGTCTAGTATAGTCAGTACCATGTAGTATGCTGAATATCACTTATTCATTTACATTGTTTATTTGCTGAAATTTGTTTTATTTGTTTTATTAGATTTTCTGAAACCTTTGTTGTTTCTGTTTACAGTGTTTTTGCATTCATTTTATTATGTTTGCAAGGTATACATTTGTGCTAAATAGGAATGTTTAGAATTTGTACATATGTGAATAAAATATGTGTTTCATATTTCAAAGGGTTGCAGAAGTGTTTTCATCATCATTTTGAACCTGGAGAACAGGGTTAATATTATATGTGAATTTTATAATTATTTTTGGTAACTTTTGAAAATATTTTTGGAGTAATACTGAGGTGAATCCAAGTGCTACATTATAAAAGTTAAACCATAGCCTTTGTTCCAACACTAGTGACCACAGCAGTGTATTTCATGCTCTCACTCTGTGTCTGTAGCTTTGGGCACAAGTAACAGTGAGCAGAATACACAAAGTACCTGGGTGAGTCACCTTACAGATGACACCTGCAGAGAGAGACACTGACAGACAGTGACTGCAAGAGTCCAGCACTGGGACTAGTCCTTTCTCTTTCTCTCACTCTCTCTCTCTGCTTAACTTAATGCACAGTTTCCTTGATATAGTTATATATCTATATCTATATCTATATCTATATCTATATCTATATCTATATCTATATCTATATCTATATCTATATCTATGTAGATGTAGATGTAGAGATAGAAACAGATTATAGAGCTAGAAACAGATTATAGAGCTAGAAACAGATTATAGAGATAGAAATTGATGTAGAGATAGATATAGAGATGTAGAGATAGAGATAGAGAGAGGGAGAGAGAGAGAGATGCACATACACACAGAAAGCAAGTCACAGTGTGTGTTGGGGTGAGAGAGAGAGAGAGGGGACAAGGGAGCCCTGTAGTTGTCATGAACATACTGCAGCAGCATGTTCCAGTGCTTGCTCCCTCAGTTTGTGTCTGCAGCTTTGGGCACAAGAGATCTGAAACTGCAAAATACCGGGGTGAGTAACCTTACTAACAGCACCTACTGTACAGAGAGGGACAGTGACACCAAGAGTCCGAGACTGAGGCATGTCCTTTCTCTCTGTGTCTCTGTTTAATGTACCCTTTTCTCAATTCAGAGAGGGAGAGAGAGAGACAGTCACACACAAAGCAAGCCACAGTGTTTGGGGTGGGGGTGAGAAAGTGAGCCATGCATTTGTAATACATTTTATGAACATACATATGTCAGAAATCATGTTACGAGTGTATTTCCCACATTTATATGCTCATAAAAAAATCATATATGCATCAGTCTGGGGACTACTTTTTATGGTCCCCATTTAAATGGGGGAAACACATTTATGATTTTTTTTCCTGCAAAACATAACCCATGTTATAAGTGCAATAACCCACAATGGGGTATTGGATTATAGGCATTTAATCCACATCTCTAGTGCTGTGGGGACACTCAACCTATGGCATTATGCCTCACAACACACCCAAGGTGTGGATAGCATATTTATAGCCCCATACTCTGTCTTGGGCTATGGCTAATATAGTAGTGTTAAGAGATTCCATTCTCAAATATACTGATAGAATCATATGTTGAAATAGGAAGGAAACAGCAACAGTTTGCAGTTTGTCAGTGGCAGGGATATATGCCATCTGCAGAATGTTCGCATGTGTTTTAGAGCATACAAAGGAACTACTTGTAGTTTTACACAGTGGTACAAATGACATAGGAAGAAAACACATTATGGATCTTCAAAAGTTGTTTGGAAAAGTAGATACAGACTTTAAGAATAAAATATGTTCAGTGGCAATATCAGAAATCCTTCCATTCCCAAGGCTGGGAAAAATGAGAACAATTGAAACAATTGCACTAAATTGATAGCTGAAGAGATGGCACTTTAGAGAGAATTTCCTTTTTTTGAGGGGGAGGAGAACCTATAGGTTTCAATATGCACAGTCTTTTTGCCTCAGATGGACTCCACCTGAATAGACTGGGACTCAGTGTATTGGTTCAGAGAAATAAAGCAATCAACAACTGTTTAAACTAGTTAGTAAGTGAAGAGGGGGAGGAGATTTGATCCTGCCTAAGGTAACTAGCACCAAAAATGTGAATAATATCTATGTGGGTAGGTGGAAAGCACTACTTATAAATGCAAGGAGTTTGTGAAACAAATTGGATGAACTGGAAATTGTATTGAATAAGGAAGAAATAGTCCTTTGAGCAATAACAGAAACATGGTGGCAAGATGAGGCCTGGGGTACTGAAATTGGGGATTACCAACTTTTCTATATCTATGTTGGTCCATTAAAAGGTATCAAATCATTTGGTTCTGGACATCTATGTTGGTCCATTAAAAGGTATCAAATCATTTGCTTCTGAATCTCAACTTTTCTATCGAGACAGTGGCCAAAATAATGTCTGAGGAGTAGCAGTCTGTGTAAGATAGTATTAAAGCCCACCTATTAAATAAAAATCAAGATCTAGACATGGACCGACTATGGGTAACATTTATTACCACCACAAGAGGAAAAATAATTATGGGTGTCTGTTACAGACCACCTTTCCTGTCCTGGGGAAGCTGAGTTTCTAGGTATTAACAGGGATCAAGACCCAGGGCGTAAGCTACTTATTGTCATTGTTGGGGATTTTAACTATCCTGGCATAAATTGGAATTTTCCTCTGTCTCGACATCAGCTGAGGCAGAATTCTTGGAAGTTTTAGAATAGCTAAACTTGGAAAATCACGTTGCAGAAAAAACAAGGGATAAACACTCTTTAGACTTTGTTCTCAGTCACAAGGAGGGGGACGTAAAATATTGCAAGACCAGAGAACCTCATTCAGGTAGTGATCACAACATGGTAAAGTTCACTATAATCAGTCAGACAACTAGACAAGTAGGCATTACTGAGCTAAAATGCTATGATAAGGCATATTACAAAAAAATAAGGAAATTAGCTCTAGATTGGAATTTGAAACAACTTTTTAAGGCTCAGGAGTTGATCAAATAGGGTCACAATTTAAATACTTTGTCAATAATGTTGTTGAATATCACATCCCAAACTGTTTGTCTTTACAAAGGAAATATAAATATATTTAAATATAAATATAATGGTGGTGTTTTACATAGAAACGTAGAATCTGTTAGCAGATAAGGACCATACAGCCCACCTAGTCTGCTCATTTCCCTACTCACTGCTGCAGTATCAGATCCTATTTTATCTGTGGCTGTCCTGCTCTGCACATCTCCAGGGTACCCTTATGTCTATCCCATGCACCCTTGAACCCCCGTATTGTTTTGGCACCCACTATATTGGTCTGTATTGTATTGTTTTGCAGGAAGTATTGGTGAAATACAGAAGTGTAGCCTTCTGCTGCCAAGCTGGCTGCTTGGCATGGTGGGTAGGGATGCCACCTATGGAGATGATAGTCCTGGTTTCAGGACTGTCTATAGGTTTTGTTGTTTTACCAGTGTTGGATTTTTTTTTTACCTTGTTACCATCATCTGATTCTGGGGCTGCAGTAGTCTTCTGTACCCCAGTGTTTGCCTGCCCCTGGAGTTGGTTATTTAGTTTGGGGGCCATTAGGGGCTTGCCCCCCACAAAGGGAGATTCTTGGTGTGTATCCCCCCACATTAAACATTAATTTTACTGTGCACTGAATTTGTATTTGCTCTGGTGTGTGTTAAGCTGATTACATATTCGTCAAGATGTACTTGCTCTTTTGTGAGTACAGTTTTCACTGATAAGACATGGGATCGTAGAATTTTGTGCTAATATGTTAAGTCTTTTCCCTTACCTTACAGACGGTGTCCAGTGAAGAGGAACTCAAGAAGATATTAAACAGTGGCGGCAAAATCCTTGGAAGAAATTTCAACAACACTGTGAATAGAATTGCGCACACTTTTTGACTCTGCACGCTTTCTTTCATAAATGAAACCAAAATTTGAAACTGAGAACTTTATACTATTACAATACCCCTTTAAAAAATGTAAAGTGTTAAAGAATGTTATGAATGTGTATTTTATATTGTTCAGTAAAAATACTGTTCACAAGTAATACAGTGCCTGTGTATTTTTCTTTTGTTATACACCATCTCTCTCACACACTCACACACACACACACACACACAATGATGGTAAAGTTTAAACAATCAAATAATTTATTTATAAAAACATTATCTACGTTGAGGGTGTATGAAAAGTCCCAGGATACAAATAGAAAATGGGAAGGGAATAACTGGGAATTATATATCTATATGTGTGTGTGTGTGTGTGTGTGTGTGTGTATATATGTATATATATATATATTTATATATATTATATATATACATATATATATATATATATATATATATATATATATATATATTGCCCAGATATTCAAACTGCACCATTCTGTGCGCTGCTCAAAATAGTTGCGCAGGGGTGTGGCCGGGGCGATATTTAAAGGAGTTGCACTATTGAGCAACTCCTTTGAATATCACCCCCCAGCCATGTGCAGTGGAACTTGTGCCACCGCAAGTTGCCAGAGTTGAGCATTAAACTTGCGGTGGCGCAAGTACCATTGCGCCATGCGCAAATTTCCGATATTCAAAAGGTGACATGCAAATGGGGCCATAATTTATGCAAGGCGCAGGTGGGGCCATTTGCATCTATTATGGTCCCATTTGCATGCCATTAGCATGTAGGTGCGCCGATCCCCGAGGACTTGCGCCTGGCCGCCCTGCCAGGCAGCAGCCGTCGGGGACCGACACACTCTGCAGCCCGATTGCGGGCATAAAGTAACATGAACCCCCCACACACATCTCCCGAGGCCCAATCGCGGGCAATAAAGTATCATGAACCACCCCACACACATCTCCCAAAGCCCAGTCGCGGGCATACAGTAACATCTTCCCCCCACACACAGCTCCAGGCCCGATCGGCGGAGCATACAGTAACATCTTCCCCCCCACACAGCTCAAGCCCGATCGCGGGCATACAGTAACATCATCCCCCCACAGCTCGAAGCCAGTCATTGGGCATACAGTAACATCCTCCCCACACACAGCTCCAGACAACGGCGGGCGACAACCAGTATCAACCCCCACCAGTGCCCGATCTTCGGGCAGAATGTAAAAAGCTCCCCAACCCAAATATCTCCTGGTGGTCCAGTGGACGTAATGCCAAGCACGGGCAGAATATCAGTTACAACCCTCCAAACATCTCCCTGGTGTCTAGTGTCCCCCACCCACCCGAGCCCCTCCACCCCGCTCCCCGGCGGCGGGGCAGCATCCACCCGCCTGCCACCGCCGCCCACCGACTGACTGTCCAGTAGGGCTGCACGCCATTGGTGCAGAGCTACAGCCAATGGCTGCAGTAGCCCATACCGTACATGACAGTCCAGATTTGTGAATTTATGCCCCTTTTGAATATCTGGGCCATTATGTATTTTATATATATATATATATATATATATATATATATATATATATATATATACACACTATATATATGTATGTGTGTGTAGAGATGGATAGATATAATGTATACAGCTATTTCACAGTCTATGTGGGTAATTACATTCCACAGTGTTGGACGTTCATTGTCTTGGAGCAGTTTATGCATCATTTGGTGTGGTGTGGTGTGGTGTGGTGTGGTGTGGTACTCTAGAAAGCAATCCACACATAATGGCACTTGGCAAGTAGGCACATATGCCTAGATTTTGCCCGCTTCTTTTTGTGTGCTCAGTTTCTGCACATTTTTCCCTGTGTACAAGCAGATGACACCATAGATGGCTACCCCAGATGTTTATGCTTTCTGGTACAGTAATTTGCCATGAGATCCCTGCCTAGGTTTTTCCTGATGTCCAGCTGTGTGGCCTCATTTATTTATTTAAAGTTTTGAACTAACACATTTGAGCTGTATGCTCTTTTACTAAGGTTCCATGTCAAAGCAGAGTCCAAGTAAAAACACAAACTAAGGTAATTAACTACAATAGACATAATGAAAAGGAGCAGGAACAACATTTGTCACAAAGGGGGTAATTCAGCAGTAGACAGGCACTGTACAATGTATGCCATAAAACGGAGCAGTTACAAAGGGTTAAGGTAAAGACCAGTAGGCTTAAAAAGTGCACAGTGTGTAAATATAGGCAAAAA
Source organism: Neoceratodus forsteri (assembly GCA_016271365.2). Classification (NCBI taxonomy): domain Eukaryota; kingdom Metazoa; phylum Chordata; order Ceratodontiformes; family Ceratodontidae; genus Neoceratodus; species Neoceratodus forsteri. Next base: position 512,792,741 of record CM057450.1, on the reverse strand, counting down.
AAGGTTCAAGCCACCCATAAGCATTGTCAAAGTGGGCAGGGAAGGATGAATCAGAATGAAGTTTGAGGAGGGTGGTGGGTGGGATAGGGGTTGGTGGGGGTATGAGTTAAAATGGGAGGGAGCAACAGTAGGTGAGACACAGGGTGAAGCCTAGAGTACAATTGGGGAAGCAGGGCAAAGAGCATGTCAGAAGGGGAGGAGGAGGGAGAGGGTAGTGGAAGGAGGGATGGTGGAGTTTGTTCAGTGCATTCAGGGGTATGAGGGAAGGGGAAGAGATAGGAGAGGAGTGAGGGATAGAATAGACAGGGGTGGCCTCATATAATAAAGCAAGGTAGAAGGTGAGGGGTTAGGTGAAACATTCACAAGTGCCACTTTCCACTAGTTGTTGCTGTAGCTTCTGTTTAAAAGAGCTAAGTGTTGTACTGTTGGTGAGATCACTAGGAAACAGGTTAAACCATTCTGGAGCTCTGACAGTGAGTGTCCTCTGTCCTTGGGATGTGTGACAATGCAGCACGTGGAAGGTGAGGCTATCTGAGCTTCTGGTAGAATGTGGCTGTTGTAGGGACAGTCGATCCTCTGTATCCCTGGGGGCATAAACTAGAGAGAGATTTTCTTTGCAAGGAGATAGGTTTCATAGGAGATTCTACCACTGAGCTGGAGCCAGTTAGCCAGGGAGTAGTTGTAATAGGTATGCGTGAGCCTTTGTGCCCCTGTAATGAGTCTGCAGGCTTTGTAGAGAGCAGTGGCAATGCAATGTAGGGTATTGTCTGTGGCAGAACCATAGACCACCAGCCCATAGTCAATCAGGGAGATCACTAAGCTTTGTATTGCCAGGTTGAGGGCAGCATAAGTTACAGTGCTTATGCTTAAACAGTGACCAATAAAGGTGTTCACCATTTTGCAATGTTTGCAATGTGACTGGAGTAGGATAGAATGCTAGCCAAGGTGATACCTAGGTGTTTAAACAGTTGCGTCTGCTCATGGGTAACACACGAGTCAATTGATGATGAGCTTTGTACTTACTATGTGAACTGTGGAACAACATTATCTTAATTTTTTTATAGTTTAATGTGAGTTTCTGAGAGTCAAACCAGGCCTTGACTTTAGCAAAGCTTCTCTGTAAGTGACTCTCCAGGAGTAGGGGGTCAGGACTGCAGGAGTAAATTACTGCATCATCTGCATATAAGTGGATCTGATCTGAGCAGGAGACTGGAAAGTTATTTATGATGATACTGAAGAGGAGGGGGCCCAGGATCGACCCTTGGGGGACACCTGACTGGACGGGTAGCTTGGTTGAGATGGCGTCGCCAATCTTCACTTGTGAACGGTCACAGAGGTAGCTGTGAAACCAGCAAGTGGTCTCCTGAGAAAGCTCTAGTTGTATCAATTGCTTGACCAGTAGGGAGTGATTGACCATATCTAAGACCTTGGTAAGGTCAATAAACATGGCACCTACAAGTTGACCATTGTCCAAAGCATTATGGATGTAATTGGTGAATTTAAGCAGGGTGGTGGTAGTACTGTGCCCATTTTGAAAATCAGGCTGCTGTGGACATTTTAAGTTGTATTTCTCAAGGTAGTCTACCAGTTGGTCTGCCACTATTCATTCAAGGGCCTTGTAGAGAGGTGGAAAAATAGAGATTAGCCTATAATTTCCATGTTAGACCCTCTCTCCACTTTTATGGACTGGGGTAACCAAAACTGATTTCCATTTCGTGGGGAATTGCGATAATGAGAGGGAAGGTTTGATCTTTGTTGGGGGCAGGACTTCATCCAGAGTAAGGACAATAAGTTTAAGATCTAGCAAGTCCCTGCCTGCTCTAGATTTTCCAAGTACCTTGAGAATATTTTTTTTTTACTTCTGTTTCAGAAACTGATTTGAAATAGAAAGGTGGGTGTTGTGTTTCTTTTCCAGATCAGAACTGTGTTTGGAAACAAAGGAGGCATGAAAGAAATTTGGGGGAAGTACGTGGCTATGGTCAGTAAAAGCTGAGTTGAAAGTTTCAGCAATGGTTAAGGAGTCAAGGGTAACTGAGCCATCAATATTGAGCACTGAGGGTGCCAATTTAGGGTCCTTCCCAGTTACTTCTGAGAAGGTGCTCCAGAACTTCCTCTCATCTCTCCAGGAATTGGCCAATGCTTCCCTATAGTAATTGGCTTTAGTTGAGTGGATTGCTCTGGTGCAGGCATTCATAGTTTTTATAGGCCAGGATATTGGCTTGTCTACCCATGGTCTTAGCTCAATGCCAAAGATGATTGTAGGATTTTATAAATTGTAGAAGTTCAGACATAATCCAAGGATTGTTGTGGCCCCCGATCTTCTACTTTTTGTATGGGGCATGAACATCACATGCCACACTGAAGCATGAGATGGAACAATCAAGAGCTGCATCTATATCAACAGCAAGATCAATTTGTGCCCAGTCCTTTTGACGCAGGAATGACTTTAGAAGTTGTAAGTGTCCACGGATACAGTGAAGAAGTGTGCTGTGGCCAGGGTCAGTCAGCTTGGATGGTATAGAAACAGACACTAGGGTTAATGCCTTGTTATGCACACCAAGGAATACTCTGATGGCAAGGATCTGTACATCAACACCGGATATAGGCAGTGACAGGGCATGTCTGATTATGAATCCTTTAGGTAGAGTGCACACCCACCACCTTTTTTAGATAGCCTATCTTGCCTGAAAATAGTGTACCCTGGAATCGCAATGGCAGTGTCTGAGACCTTGGGTGATGACCAGATCTCAGCAACTGAAAGTGTATCAGGGTTGTGTTGTGCAACCCAAACAGTAAGAGCATCAAGTTTAGAATACAGGCTGCAGATATTGATACTTGCCAAGGAGATGAGGCCAGATTTACTAGTAAAATTGTGGCTAGGTTGAAGGTGGCCAGGGTTAAAATGTAGGTTGAAAGGGGTCAGGGTTAGGATGCATGTTGCCAGAAACAATTTGCAGCAACAGCATCAGTCACTTTAGTGGTGCCCAGTATAACTTCCTACTAAGCATTCATTCTCTTCTTAGGGAAGGTTCTTTGCTGTTGATAAACTGCACATGAGGGAAACCTGAAATAGTAGCAGGAGACTCAAGAGGCTGGTGATACTCTGTGGCAGCCAGTTTTGTAGTATTTGAAAGGATTTGACACCTGAGTAATTCAGGACCAATCCAGAAGTTTTCATGTCATAGATATTCAGGGTGCAGTTATTGAAGTGATAAAAAGCAGGGGTCATGTAATTTTTACAGACCACCCCTGGAAAAGCAGCCAGGGTGAGTAAAGTAAGCACGGAAGGCACAAGGAAGAAGGGTGCCATTTGAACTTTGCAGGAAGCAAATAGCCTGAAAAGTAATTCAAGCAAATGCTGTGATTTAAATTGAGTTCCAGCTACAGGGTCTAACAAGCATCTTATGCAGAATGCAGATCAAGATGCAAAATGCTAATCAGCGATATTGAGAGGAGAGAGTAATGAGATCCAGCTGCAGGGTCCAACAAGTATCTTATGCAGAATGCAGGTCACGGTACACAATGCTAATCCTTTTCACCATGCTTTGTTTATTTTCTATGGTTAGCCAATTCCTGGAAAGGATGTAGGTGCTGTCTACACAGATATCGAATAGGGGGACAAAATGGTGCCACTATTCATTTATTTATTTAATTTTATTAAGATCGGAATTACAACCCTTTGAGTCATAGACTCTTTTGCAAAGGCTCCACGTCAGGTTACAGACGGTGGAGGGTAGACATACAGAAAAGACATACATGAACAGGCAGTATTTACAGTTTCAGTACTGACACAGCAGTGTTTCAGAGTCTCCACATTGGTTACAGGGGGTGGAGGGTAACACAGAGTACAGTAAGGACTAACATTGACAGGCAGTATTAAAAGTTACAGTACTGCTAGAGCAGTCTAGGCTAGACACTTACTTGGCAGGTGAGGAAATTAGGCATGAACCTAATCAGCAGGAGAGGAATTCAGTAGCATTCCTGGGGTCCCTAGGCAGGTGTTTGCTGGGTGCCATTATGTAGGGTCTAGGAAGACCCTGAGTCAGGAGAGGAGGAGGATTATGCAGTTAGGAGAGAGGGCAGATTATCCACAATAACACTTAGCACTCTCCTTCAGTTGAGTTTTAAGGCCAGATTTGAATAGAGAGATGTTAAGGGACTGGGAGAGAGGGGAGGGTAGTGAGTTGAGCCAGAGAGGAGCATGGTACCAGAAGGATCTTTGCCCTAGTGCTGTTCTACAGAGGGGAACTAAGAAAGATGGGTGTGCTGTGAGTCTTGTATTGCGCCTGGTGGGGGTTGCACTGATAATGGGAAGTAGTCCGATGGGGGCAAGCTGAAGGTGAATTTTTTTGCAAGAATGCAGGTGTGACATTTTAGTCTTTGTTGTAAGTTTAGCCAACCAGTCGGTGTATACAGATTGCAGGTATGGGTTAGTCTGTCACTAGGTGGCAGGCTTTATTCAGTGCAGTGTTTATACTGCTCAGCGAGGTGGGTTCCGTTGAGCAGTATATTCCTATCCCATAGTCAACTAGGGAGAGGATGGAGGAGGTGACTGCAAGATTCATGGCGTGAGCAGGTAGGCAGTGCTTGAGTCTGTAGAGGATGCCCACTCTAGTGTTGATAGTGGAGGCGAGGAGACAGATGTGGCTATGGCAGAAGAGGGAGGTATCCAGGGTGATGCCCAGGTATTAAAAGTTTGTAACGTGTTCCAGTTAGGTGTCTAGTGAGTTTGAAATTAGGAGTGCTGACTGACTGTGGGCTCTGATGGTGCTCAAAGATCATGGACTTAGTTTTGTTATAGTTGATGATCAGGCGGTGATCACTGAACCAGTTCTCTAGCTCCCAGAAAAAGCCCTGAAGGGCTTGTTGGAGGGTGCTTGGATGTGGGTGTTTCCAGTACAGGACTGAGTCATCAGCATTTAGTAATAGATGACTGCTGCAAGCTTTAGGGACAGAGTTTAAGAAGAGGGTGAAGAGTAGAGGGCCAAGTATAGACCCCTGCAGGACCCCGGAGCAACCTGTTTTGGAGGTGGAGATAGTGGTGTTAATCCTGACATGTTGAGATCGTCCTAAGAGGTAGTCCTCGAACCAGGCAGTGGCCTCAGGGACCACGTTTAGTTGAGGAAGGACACAAAGCAGTAGTTCGTGACTGACCATGTCAAATGCCTTGGTCAGATCCACAAAGATAGCCCCTGCAACTGAGCCTTGGTCAAGGGCCTCGTGGATAAATGTGGTGAGTTCAGTAAGTGCAGTGATGGTACTATGGCCCGTCCGGAAGCCATGCTGTTCCTGGCTGAGAAGGTTTTCTTTTAGTTAGATGCTCTGTTAGCTGGTCGAAACAATTTTTTCCAGAACTTTGGAGAGAGGAAGAAGAATATAGATTGGTCTGTAGTTGCTGGTGTAAGTGGGGTCACCATTCTTCAGAATGGGAGTGACTATGGCTTTCTTCCAGGTTGAGGGGAACTGGCCAAGGCTAAGGGAAAGGTTGAGAATTTTTGTAAGGTGAGGTAGTGTGACATTGAGGGTAAGCCTTATTAGTTTGAGATCTAGGGTGTCAATGCTATACCGGGTATTGGCGATAGCTTTGGAAATATAGCATATTGCCGCACTGCAGGGGATGACTCGAAGCCTGAATGGAGGTGAGTTGACATTACCCAGGAGGAGGGGGGATAGTGGTAGGGTGGAAGAAATTGGAGGGGAGGATATGGGAGAGGTCAGAGAAGGCAGTAGTAAAAGGCTTCTGCTATGGTAGCGGTATCTTGTGTGATGTGCCCGTTTAAGTTGAGTTGAGTAGGCGTGGGGGAGCAGGATTTACCACTGAGTTCTTTTATGTTGCTCCAGAATTTTTTCCTGTCTCCCCAGGAGGCAGAAGGAGTTTGTTGGTAATAATTGACTTTAGTCTGACATGCAGCCCATGTACATTTATTACGAGCCTCCCTGTAAAGCTGACTGTCCTGGGTGCGCTGGGAGTCAATCGCTTTGTGCCAAAGGTCGTCCCTATGTTGCATAAGGTTGAGGAGAGGGGGTGTGATCCAGGGGGTGGTTCGGGCTTTCACAAAATGTTTAGTGAGGGAGCGAATATGTCACAGGATTTATTAAAAGTGGTAATAAAGTGGGCGAGGGCAGTGTCAACAAACTGCGTGGTGTATATGGGGAGCCAGTTGCTATTGGATCGGTAGTTTTTGAGGTTCACTAGGCCACCTTTTTTGAGCCTCTGCTGCCAGGAGATTTTTGGCAGGGCAGAGGGCAGTTTACCTGACTACCAGCAAGTAACCAGGGAGTGGTCACTGATGGAGTCAGGGAGCACAGTCGTTTGGGAGTGGTTACGCGGCCTGTTGGTGAAAATAAGGTCTAGGGGTGGAGGTCCCGGTTCTAATGTCCCGCCTGGTCGGGGAGGTGACTTTCTCATGCTAGCATACTGCTTGTGTAACTGGTCAGCCACTTTGACTCCATTTGTGTGGTTATTGTAGCTGGGAATCACCTCCGGACATGGCACTTACAGCAAGAAACCATTATTCTGGTGCCTTGTGCCCTTTCTTTTTTTTTTCTTTTTTTTTTTTTTATTGAAGAGAATGGAGGAGCGAGCGAGTGAGAAGGATTCATGTGAGGCTGCATCAGGTCAAGAGGGGAGCAGCCAACCAGAGCATGAATTGTGATTGACTGACTGGTTCCATGGAGTACCTGGAAGTGTAAAGCTGTCTACTCAGCAGGCTTGGGGACTGTGCAGACTGAGCAGGGTAGTGGTTATTCCTTTGATTTGGCACCATTCACCAAAGTGTCCTGTGGGTTAAGATTACTCAGTTCTCACATCTACATGGGCACCAATGGTTGTTGGAGTTGGACTTTGCCTCAGCTACTGAGCTGCTCAGACTGGAGTGGGTAAAACAGAGCCATGACTGGGGATTGGGAGCAGTCGTCATAGAGACTGAAAGCTGTTGGAAAGCTTGTGAAGTTGGGAGATTTGCAGAGATGGTAGATGGTGCAGTCTCAGCCATGGACTGGACTTCAGGAGAAACAGAAACATAGAATCTGTCAGCAGATAAGGACCCATACAGTCCATCTTGTCTGCTCATTTCTCTACTTGGTTTTGCAACCCTACTCTTATCTGGATTGCCTTTCCCCACTCTGCTGTACAGCAGGGTGTCTTTATGCTTATCCCATGCACTTTTGAATCCCTGGTACTGTTTTTGCTTCCACCACCTCTGCTACTAGGCTGTTCCACATATCTACCACCCTCTCTGTGAAAAAGTACTTCCTAGCATTTCTTCTAAGCACCCCTCCCTCCAGTATCATGTTATGTCCCCTTGTCCACTTTCTTCTCTGAAATATGCTCCCTTTCTGTACCCTGTTCATTCCTCCAAGGTATTTGAAAGTATCTATCATATCCCCTCTCTCCCTTCTCTGTTCCAGTGAATAGATGTTAAGTTCCTTGAGTCTTTCCTCATAAGGCTTGTGGTGCAGCCCATGTATCATTTTTTGTTGCTTTTCTCTGGACTGCTTCCATTCCATCTGTCCTTCCTGAGATGCAACCTCCAGAAATGGACACAGTATTCCAGCTGAGACCTCACCAGTGATCTGTACAGTGGCATCGCCACTTCACTCCTCCTACTGGTTATGCACTTTACTATGTACCCCAGCATTCTGTTGGTGTCCTCATCAATCTTGGTGTCATCAGCGAAAGCGCATACTTTTCCCTCCAGTCCCTCTACAAAGTCACTTATGAAGACATTGACTAGGAGGTGGGAGCACTTGTGGTTTAGCAGAGAAGCCCAGCCCTGCGTGCTGAAGAGCAGTAGGTACCATTTTATTATAAGTACACTCTATCCAGCAGGTTCCCAGTTTTGGAGGGTTGAAGTGGAATGAACCATTTTATTGTAAGTACACTTTATCCAGCAGATGCCCATTTTTGGAGGGTTGAAGTGGAATGTACCATTTTATTGTAAGTACACTCTATCCAGCACATTCCCATTTATGCAGGGTTGAAGTGGAATGTACCAGTTTATTATAAGTACACTCTATCCAGCAGATTCCCAGTTTGGGAGGGTTGAAGTGGAATGTACCATGTTATTATAAGTACACTCCATCCAGCAGATTCCCAGTTTGGGAGGGTTGAAGTGGAATGTACCATGTTATTATAAGTACACTCTATCCAGCACATTCCAATTTTTGGAGGGTTGAAGTGGAATGTGCCATGTTATTATAAGTACACTCTATAAAGCAGATTCCCAGTTTTGGAGGGTTGAAGTGGAATGTACCATTTTATTGTAAGAACACTCGATCCAGCACAGTCCCATTTTTGGAGGGTTGAAGTGGAATGTACCATTTTATTGTAAGTACACTCGATCCAGCACATTCCCATTTTTGGAGGGTTGAAGTGGAATGTACCATGTCATTATAAGTACACTCTATCCAGCAGATTCCCATTTTTGGAGGGTAGAATTGGAATGTACCATGTCATTATAAGTACACTCTATCCAGCAGATTCCCAGTTTGGGAGGGTTGAAGTGGAATGTACCATTTATTATAAGTACACTCTATCCAGCAGATTCCCAGTTTTGGAGGGTAGAAGTGGAATGTACCATGTCATTATAAGTACACTCTATCCAGCAGATTCCCAGTTTTGGAGGGTAGAAGTGGAATGTACCATGTCATTATAAGTACACTCTATCCAGCAGATTCCCATTTATGGAGGGTAGAAGTGGAATGTACCATGTCATTATAAGTACACTCTACCCAGCAGATTCCCATTTTTGTAGGGTTGAAGTCGAATGTACCATGTCATTATAAGTACACTCTATCCAGCAGATTCCCATTTATGGACGATAGAAGTGGAATGTACCATGTCATTATAAGTACACTCTATCCAGCACATTCCATTTTTGGAGGGTTGAAGTGGAATGTGCCTTGTTATTATAAGTACACTCTATCCAGCAGATTCCCAGTTTGGGATGGTTGAAGTGGAATGTACCATGTTATTATAAGTACACTCTATCCAGCACATTTCCATTTTTGGAGGGTTGAAGTGGAATGTGCCATGTTATTATAAGTACACTCTATCCAGCAGATTCCAGTTATGGGAGGTTGAAGTAGAATGTACCATGTTATTATAAGTACACTCTATCCAGCAGATTCCATTTTTGGAGGGTTGAAGTGGAATGTACCATGTTATTATAAGTACACTCTATCCAGCAGATTCCCAGTTTGGAGGGTTGAAGTGGAATGTACCATGTTATTGTAAGTACACTTTATCCAGCAGATTCCCAGTTTTGGAGGGTTGAAGTGGAATGTACCATTTTATTATAAGTACACTCTATCCAACAGATTCCAGGTTTTGGAGGGTAGAAGTGGAATGTACCATTTTATTATAAGTACACTCTATCCAGTAGATTCCCAGTTTTGGAGGGTAGAAGTGGAATGTACCATTTTATTATAAGTACACTCTATCCAGCAGATTCCCAGTTTTGAAGGGTTGAAGTGGAATGTACCATTTTATTAAAAGTACACTCTATCCAGCAGATTCCCATTTTTGGAGGTTAGAAGTGGAATGTACCATGTCATTATAAGTACACTCTATCCAGCAGATTCCATTTTGGAGGTAGAAGTGGAATGTACCATGTCATTATAAGTACACTCTATCCAGCAGATTCCCAGTTTGGGAGGGTTGAAGTGGAATGTACCAATTTATTATAAGTGCACTCTATCCAGCAGATTCCCAGTTTGGGAGGGTTGAAGTGGAATGTACCATTTTATTATAAGTACACTCTATCCACCACATTCCCATTTTTGGAGGGTTGAAGTGGAATGTGCCATGTTATTATAAGTACACTCTATCCAGCAGATTCCCAGTTTGGGAGGGTTGAAGTGGAATGTACCATGTTATTATAAGTACACTCTATCCAGCAGATTCCCAGTTTGGGAAGGGTTGAAGTGGAATGTGCCATTTTATTATAAGGCCCTCTATCCACCACATTTCCCATTTTTAGAGGGTTGAAGTGGAATGTGCCATGTTATTATAAGTACACTCTTTCCAGCAGATTCCCAGTTTGGAGGGTTGAAGTGAATATACCATGTTATTATAAGTATACTCTATCCAGCAGATTCCCAGTTTGGGAGGGTTGAAGTGAAATGTACCATTTTATTGTAAGTACACTCTATCCAGCAGATTCCCAGTTTAGGAGGGTTGAAGTGGAATGTACCATTTTATTATAAGTACACTCTATCCAGCAGATTCCCATTTTTGGAGGGTAGAAGTGGAATGTACCATGTCATTATAAGTACACTCTATCCAGCAGATTCCCAGTTTTGGAGGGTAGAAGTGGAATGTACCATGTCATTATAAGTACACTCTATCCAGCAGATTCCCATTTTTGGAGGGTAGAATTGGAATGTACCATGTCATTATAAGTACACTCTATCCAGCAGATTCCCAGTTTGGGAGGGTTGAAGTGGAATGTACCAATTTATTATAAGTACACTCTATCCAGCATATTCCCAGTTTGGGAGGGTTGAAGTGGAATGTACCATTTTATTATAAGTACACTCTATCCACCACATTCCCATTTTTGGAGGGTTGAAGTGGAATGTGCCATGTTATTATAAGTACACTCTATCCAGCAGATTCCCAGTTTGGGAGGGTTGAAGTGGAATGTACCATGTTAGTATAAGTACACTCTATCCAGCAGATTCCCAGTTTTGGAGGGTTGAAGTGGAATGTACCATTTTATTATAAGTACACTCTATCCAGCAGATTCCTAGTTTTGGAGGGTTGAAGTGGAATGTACCATTTTATTATAAGTACACTCTATCCAGCAGATTCCCAGTTTTGGAGGGTAGAAGTGGAATGTACCATGTCATTATAAGTACACTCTATCCAGCAGATTCCCATTTATGGAGGGTAGAAGTGGAATGTACCATGTCATTATAAGTACACTCTATCGAGCAGATTCCCAGTTTGGGAAGGTTGAAGTGGAATGTACCATTTTATTATAAGTACACTTTATCCAGCACATTCCCATTTTTGGAGGGTTGAAGTGGAATGTGCCATGTTATTATAAGTACACTCTATCCAGCAGATTCCCAGTTTGGGAGGGTTGAAGTGGAATGTACCATGTTATTATAAGTACACTCTATCCAGCAGATTCCCAGTTTGGGAGGGTTGAAGTGGAATGTACCATGTTATTATAAGTATACTCTATCCAGCAGATTCCCAGTTTTGGAGGGTTGAAGTGAAATGTACCATTTTATTGTAAGTACACTCTATCCAGCAGATTCCCAGTTTTGGAGGGTTGAAGTGGAATGTACCATTTTATTATAAGTACACTCAATCCAGCAGATTCTAGTTTTGGAGGGTAGAAGTGGAATGTACCATTTTATTATAAGTACACTCTATCCAGCAGATTCCCAGTTTTGGAGGGTTGAAGTGGAATGTACCATTTTATTATAAGTACACTTCCTATCCAGCAGATTCCCATTTTTGGAGGGTAGAAGTGGAATGTACCATGTCATTATAAGTACACTCTATCCAGCAGATTCCCAGTTTTGGAGAGCTTAGAAGTGGAATGTACCATATCATTATAGTACTATATCCTGCAGATTCCCATTTTTGGAGGTATGGTGGAATGTACCATGTCATTATATTTACACTCTATCCAGCAGATTCCCAGTTTGGGAGGGTTGAAGTGGAATGTGCCATGTTATTAGAAGTACACTCTTTCCAGCAGATTCCCAGTTTGGGAGGGTTGAAGTGGAATGTACCATGTTATTATAAGTACACTCTATCCAGCAGATTCCTAGTTTGGGAGGGTTGAAGTGAAATGTACCATTTTATTGTAAGTACACTCTATCCAGCAGATTCCCAGTTTTGGAGGGTTGAAGTGGAATGTACCATTTATTATAAATACACTCTATCCAGCAGATTCCCAGTTTTGGAGGGTAGAAGTGGAATGTTACCATGTCATTATAATTGTACATCTATCCAACGCAGATTCCCATTTTGGAGGTTAGAAGTGGAATGTACCATGTTATTGTAAGTACACTCTATCCAGCAGATTCCCAGTTTTGGAGGGTTGAAGTGGAATGTACCATTTTATTATAAGTAGATTCTATCCAGCAGATTCCCAGTTTTGGAGGGTAGAAGTGGAATGTACCATTTTATTATAAGTACACTCTATCCAGCAGATTCCCAGTTTTGAAGGGTAGAAGTGGAATGTACCATTTTATTATAAGTACACACTATCCAGCAGATTCCCAGTTTTGAAGGGTTGAAGTGGAATGTACCATTTTATTATAAGTACACTCTATCCAGCAGATTCCCATTTTTGGAGGTTAGAAGTGGAATGTACCATGTCATTATAAGTACACTCTATCCAGCAGATTCCCATTTTTGGAGGGTAGAATGGAATGTACCATGTCATTATAAGTACACTCTATCCAGCAGATTCCCAGTTTGGGAGGGTTGAAGTGGAATGTACCAATTTATTATAAGTACACTCTATCCAGCAGATTCCCAGTTTTGGAGGGTAGAAGTGGAATGTACCATGTCATTATAAGTACACTCTATCAACAGATTCCCAGTTTTGGAGGGTAGAAGTGAATGTACCATGTCATTATAAGTACACTCTATCCAGCAGATTCCCATTTATGGAGGGAAGAAGGGAATGTACCATGTCATTATAAGTACACTCTACCCAGCAGATTCCCATTTTGTAGGGTTGAAGTCGAATGTACCATGTCATTATAAGTACACTCTATCCAGCAGATTCCCATTTATGGACGATAGAAGTGGAATGTACCATGTCATTATAAGTACACTCTATCCAGCACATTCCATTTTTGGAGGGTTGAAGTGGAATGTACTTGTTATTATCAAGTACACTCTATCCAGCAGATTCCCAGTTTGGGATGGTTGAAGTGGAATGTACCATGTTATTATAAGTACACTCTATCCAGCACATTTCCATTTTTGGAGGGTTGAAGTGGAATGTGCCATGTTATTATAAGTACACTCTATCCAGGAGATTCCCAGTTTGGGAGGGTTGAAGTAGAATGTACCATGTTATTATAAGTACACTCTATCCAGCAGATTCCCATTTTTGGAGAGTTGAAGTGGAATGTTCCATGTTATTATAAGTACACTCTATCCAGCAGATTCCCAGTTTTGGAGGGTTGAAGTGGAATGTACCATGTTATTGTAAGTACACTTTATCCAGCAGATTCCCAGTTTTGGAGGGTTGAAGTGGAATGTACCATTTTATTATAAGTACACTCTATCCAACAGATTCCAGGTTTTGGAGGGTAGAAGTGGAATGTACCATTTTATTATAAGTACACTCTATCCAGTAGATTCCCAGTTTTGGAGGGTAGAAGTGGAATGTACCATTTTATTATAAGTACACTCTATCCAGCAGATTCCCAGTTTTGAAGGGTTGAAGTGGAATGTACCATTTTATTAAAAGTACACTCTATCCAGCAGATTCCCATTTTGGAGGGTAGAAGTGGAATGTACCATGTCATTATAAGTACACTCTATCCAGCAGATTCCCATTTTTGGAGGGTAGAATTGGAATGTACCATGTCATTATAAGTACACTCTATCCAGCAGATTCCCAGTTTGGGAGGGTTGAAGTGGAATGTACCAATTTATTATAAGTACACTCTATCCAGCAGATTCCCAGTTTGGGAGGGTTGAAGTGGAATGTACCATTTTATTATAAGTACACTCTATCCACCACATTCCCATTTTTGGAGGTTTGAAGTGGAATGTGCCATGTTATTATAAGTACACTCTATCCAGCAGATTCCCAGTTTGGGAGGGTTGAAGTGGAATGTACCATGTTATTATAAGTACACTCTATCCAGCAGATTCCTAGTTTGGGAGGGTTGAAGTGGAATGTACCATGTTATTATAAGTACACTCTATCCAGCAGATTCCCAGTTTTGGAGGGTTGAAGTGAAATGTACCATTTTATTGTAAGTACGCTCTATCAACAGATTCCCAGTTTTGGAGGGTTAATGAAATGTACCATTTATTATAAGTACACTCTATCCAGCAGATTCCTAGTTTTGGAGGTTGAAAAGTAGATAGCTACCATTTTATTATAAGTACACTCTATCCAGCAGATTCCCAGTTTTGGAGGGTAAGTGGAATGTACCATTTCATTATAAGTACACTCTATCCGAGCAGATTCCCATTTATGGAGGGTAGAATTAGAATGTACCATGTCATTACAAGTACACTCTATCCAGCAGATTCCCAGTTTGGGAAAGGTTGAAGTGGAATGTACCATTTTATTATAAGTACACTCTATCCACCACATTCCCATTTTTAGAGGGTTGAAGTGGAATGTGCCATCATGTCTAGTACACTCTTTCCAACCAGATTCCCAGTTTGGGAGGGGTTGAAGTGGAATGTACCATGTTATTATAAGTACACTCTATCCAGCAGATTCCTAGTTTGGGAGGGTTGAAGTGGAATGTACCATGTTATTATAAGTATACTCTATCCAGCAGATTCCCAGTTTTGGAGGGTTGAAGTGAAATGTACCATTTTATTGTAAGTACACTCTATCCAGCAGATTCCCAGTTTAGGAGGGTTGAAGTGGAATGTACCAATTTATTATAAGTACACTCTATCCAGCAGATTCCCATTTTTGGAGGGTAGAAGTGGAATGTACCATGTCATTATAAGTACACTCTATCCAGCAGATTCCCAGTTTTGGAGGGTAGAAGTGGAATGTACCATGTCATTATAAGTACACTCTATCCAACAGATTCCCATTTTGGAGGGTAGAATGGAATGTACCATGTCATTATAAGTACAATTCTATCAAGCAGATTCCAGTTTGGGAGGGTTACAGAAATGGAAAATGCCAACTTATTATAAGTACACTTCTATCCAGCATATTCCAGTTTGGGAGGGTTGAAGTGGAATGTACCATTTTATTATAAGTACACTCTATCCACCAGCCATCCCATTTTTGGAGGCCAAAGGAATGTGCCATGTTATTATAAGTACACTCTATACAGCAGATTCCCAGTTTGGGAGGGTTGAAGTGGAATGTACCATGTTAGTATAAGTACACTCTATCCAGCAGATTCCCAGTTTTGGAGGGTTGAAGTGGAATGTACCATTTTATTATAAGTACACTCTATCCAGCAGATTCCTAGTTTTGGAGGGTTGAAGTGGAATGTACCATTTTATTATAAGTACACTCTATCCAGCAGATTCCCAGTTTTGGAGGTAGAAGTGAATGTACCATGTCATTATAAGTACACTCTATCCAGCAAGATTCCCTATTTATGGAGGGTAGAAGTGGAATGTACCATGTCATTATAAGCACACTCTATCCAGCAGATTCCAGTTTGGGAAGGTTGAAGTGGAATACACCATTTTATTAGAAGTACACTTTATCCAGTTGGTCATTCCCCATTTTTGGAGGTTGAAGTGAATGTGCATGTTATATAAGTAATACTCTATCCAACAGATTCCCAGTTTGGGAGGGTTGAAGTGGAATGTACCATGTTATTATAAGTACACTCTATCCCAGCAGATTCCCAGTTTGGGAAGGTTGAAGTGGAAATGTACCATGTTATTATAGTATACTTATCCAGCAGTTCACAGTTTTGGAGGGTAGAGAGAAAAATACCATTTAGTGTAAGATACCTCTATCCAGCAGATTCCCAGTTTTGGAGGTTGAAGTGGAATGTACCATTTTATTATAAGTACACTCAATCAACAGATTCTAATTTGGAGGTAGAAGTGGGTGCCTTATTTATACCTCTATCCTTAAATTCTAAGTTTGGAGGTTGAAGTGGAATATACATTTGTATAAGTACCTCTGTCAGCAGATTCCCACGGAGGTAGAAAGTGGAATGTACCATGTCATTATAAAGTACACTCTATCCCAGAATCCCAGTTTGGAGGGTATAAGTGGAATGTACATATCATTATAAGTACATATCCTCCAGATTCCCATTTTTGGAGGGTGAAGTGGAATATGCATGTCATATATTTACTCTATCAGCAGATTCCAGTTTAGGAGGTTGAGTGGAATGTGCCATGTTGTACAAGTACCTCTTTCCAGCAATTCAGTTTGGGAGGGTTGAGCGGAATGTACCATGTTATTATAAGTACCTCTATCCAACAGATTCCAGTTTGGGAGGTTGAAGTGAAATGTACCATTTATTGTAGTACCTCTATCCAACAGATTCCAATTTTTGGAGGGTTGAAATTGGAATGCCATTTTATTATAAGTACCTCTATCCAGCAGATTCCCAGTTTGGAGGGAAAGTGGAATGTACCATGTCATTATAAGTACCTCTATTCAACCAATTCCCAGCTTTGGAGGTAAAGTGGAATGTACCATGTCATTATAGTACACACTATCAACAGATTCCATTTGGAGGTGAAATTGGAATGTACCATGTCATTAAGTACCTCTATCAACAATTCCCAGTTTGGGAGGTTCAAGTGGAATGCAATTTATTATAAGTACACTCTATCCACAGATTCCCAGTTTGGGAGATTGATGGAATACCACAGCCCATAAGTACTCTATCACCCACATTCCCATTGGAGGTTGAAGTGGAATGTGTATTCTAAGTACACTCTATCAACAATTACCAGTTTGGGAGGTTGAAGTGGAATGTACCATGTTAGTATAAGTACCTCTATCCAGCAGATTCCAGTTTTGGAGGTTGATGGAATGTACCATTTATTATACACCTATCCACCAGATTCCTAGTTTTGGAGGTTGAAAATGGAATGTACCATTTTATTATAAGTACACTCTATCAGAATTCCAGTTTTGGAGGTAAGTGGAATGTACCATGTCAATATAAGTACACTCTGTCAACAGATTCCCACATGGAGGGTAAGTGAAATTACCATGTCATTATAAACACCTCTATCAGCAATTCCCAGTTTGGGAAGGTTGAGTGAATACCATTTATTATAAATACCTCTAACCAGCATTCCCATTTTGGAGGTTGAAGGAATGTGCCATGTTATTATAAGTACACTCTATCAGCAGATTCCCAGTTTGGGAGGTTGAGTGGAATGTACCATTGATATAATACCTCTATCCAACAGATTCCAGTTTGGGAGGGTTGAGTGGATATGCCATGTTATTATAAATACCTGTCCAACAATTCCCACGGAGGTTGAGAAAATGTACCATTTTTGTAAGTACACTCTATCCGAATTCCCAGTTTTGGAGGGTTGAAGTGGAATGTACCATTTTATTATAAATACCTCTATCAAGAATTCCCATTTTGGAGGGAGAAATGGAATGTACCATGTCATATAAGTACACTCTATCAGCAGATTCCCAGTTTCGGGGTGAAGTGGAATGTACATGTCATTGAAGTACACTCTATAACAATTCCCATTTTGGAGGTAAATGGAATGTGCATGTCATTATAATTACCTCTATCAGCAGATTCCCAGTTTGGGGGTTGAAGTGAATGTACCAATTCATTATAGGACACTCTATCAACCAATTCCCAGTTGGGAGGATGGTGAAAGTGGAATGTACCATTTTATTATAGTACTCTATCCACCATTCCCTTTGGAGGTTTGAGGAAGTTACCATGTTATTATAAGTACCTCTATCCACAGATTCCCAGTTTGGGAGGTTGAAATGGAATATACCATGTTATTATAGTACTCTATCCAGCAGATTCTAGTTTGGGAGGGTTAGTGAATGTACCATGTATAATAATACACTCTATCCAACAGATTCCAGTTTTGGAGGTTGAAGTGAAATGTCCATTTATTGTAATACACCTCTATCAGCAATTCCACTTTGGAGGGTTGAGTGGAATGTACCATTTTATTAAGGTCACTCACCAACAGATTCCTAGTTTGGAGGTAGAAATGGAATGTACCATTTATTATAAGTACACAATATCCAGATTCCAATTTGGAGGTTGAAGTGGAATATACCATTTTGTATAAGTACTCTATACAGAATTCCCATTTTTGGAGGGTAGAAGTGGAATACCATGTCATTATAAGTACACTCTCAGCAGATTCCAATTTTGGAGGAGAGGTGGAATGTACCATGTCATTATTAGTACACTCTGTCAGCAATTCCCATTTTGGAGGGTGAAATTGGAACCATGTAGTAAAGTACACTCTATCAACAATTCCCAGTTTGGGAGGGTTGAAGTGGAATGTGCCATGTTATTATAAGTACACTCTCCAGCAGATTCCAGTTTGGGAGGGTTGAAGTGGAATGTACCATGTTATTATAAGTACACTCTATCCAGAGTCCCTAGTTTGGGAGGGTTAGTGGAATATACCATGTTATTATAGTATACTCTATCCAACAATTCCCAGTTTGGGGTTGAGTAAATCACATTTTTATTGTAAATACCTCTATCCAACAGATTCCCAGTTTTGGAGGGTTGAAGTGAATGTACCACTGATATAAGTACCTCTACAACAGATTCCATTTTGGAGGGTAAGTGGAATGTACCATATAAGCATAAGTAACTCTGTCAACAATTCCCAGTTTGGAGGGTAAGTGAATGTACCATGTCATTATAAATCACATCTATCCAGCAGATTCCCATTTTGGAGGGAAGAATTGAATGTACCATATAAACATAGTACATTCCTCAGCAGATTCAGGTTGGGAGGGTTGAAGTGGAATGCCAATTTATTATAAGTACACACTATCCAACATGTTTAGTTGGAGGGTTGATGGAATGTGCCATTTATTGTAATTACCTCTATCCACCATTCCACGGAGGGTTGATATGGAATGTGCCATGTTATTATAAGTACACTCTGCTGCTTAGATTCAGTTTTGGGGGTAGAAGTGGAATGTACCATGTCATTATAAGTACCTCTATCAACAATTCCCAACTATGGAGGGTAGAAGTGGATATGCATGTCAGTATAAGTACACTCTATCCAGCAGATTCCCAGTTTGGGAAGGTTGAAATTGAATGTACCATTTTTATTCTCAAAGTACACTCTATCAACATTCCATTTTGGAGGGTTGAAGTGGAATGTGCCATGTTATTATAAAGTACCTCTATCCAGATTCATTTGGGAGGTTGAATGGAATGTCAACATTATTATAAGTACCTCTATCCAGCAGATTCCCAGTTGAGGTTGAAGTGGAATGTACCATGTTATTATAGTATACTCTATCAACAATTCCCAGTTTTGTACATTAAACTTTGTGTAATGTTTACTAATACTTATTTTACCCTGGTGATCCATTGGCTATGTTGGTTTTGTAGTCATAGTTATCTGGTGGCTATTACACTGGTACTCTGTCTCCCAGCTATATCTATCTTTATAACTATGGAATATTTTCACAGGACAATTACACCCACATACCTATTCCAGGAATTTTCGTGTACACATACTAAAAAATGTTGTAGGTGTGTTCTCAACATAGCTAAAGCATCTATTTCCCAAGTGCAGTCAGTGCACACCTACTTAAAGTATACTGGGCTCTGTTGTTGCCTATATGTTTTTAAAATGTGAGCCTGACTACTAAGAAAGATATGGATGTTGCTAGAATATTGAAGATGAAAGAGTGGATGCTATTATCTCATGTAAGTGTAAGATCTGATAGCAGAACTGTATAATAAATATTTACAAAAGTATACTATGTTTTTCATCAGAATACAAATTACAGACTGGTGATGGAAGGTCTGCAGCACTGCAATGGAAACGGGTCTAAATAGATTCACTGGACCCAATTCTCAAAGCCCTTAGAGGGACACAAGGTGCCTACATCAAACATTTCTGATGCAAGTGGCACCTTGCGTGAAACAGTGCACCCTGAGCTATTCCAAAAAGCAGCCTGTGTTAAATGCAGGCTGCCTGCATCAAAGAGGGCTTACGCCAGCCTTGCTCTACAGTATGGTCTGCAGCTTGGTACTAGGGGGCTTGTGGCAGAGGCAGGCTGCCATATCCCCACGTTTCAAATTCCCAATACCCACCCAGAGGGCAATGGTCTAAGTACCGTTATACCAGCCAAGGGCTAGTCTAATGGTACTTAGCAGTTCTCTGGGAGGGTGTGCCAATGTGCCACTCCCTTCAAGCCACATTCTGCCATTACTGTATATTTAATTAAATTTGTCTGGTGGACTAGTGGATCCCCCCAAGCCCTGATCTCCCACTATATACATATATATATATATATATATATATATATATATATATATATATATATATATATTTCCTTGTGGGCTAGTGGACCTCTGATCTCCCATTATATATATATATTGAAATTTCTCTGGTCGGCTAGCGGACCCCCCCCAAAATCCCCAATCTCCCATTATACTTTTGTAAACTTCCCAGGTGGCTTGCAGATCACCCCGGCCCTGATCCCCCGGTAAAAGATAGTCCTAACATCACAGAAGTCTAGTGGACCCCCCACCCCACAGTGCCTTACCACCCTGCTTCCCTCCAACTGGTAACTGAGCCGGTGACTGGCACAGCCCACCACTCACCACTGTGGCCAGCTGCTGACTGAGCTATGAATGAGACCATACTGTATATAGTACATGCTCAGTGATTGATAGTCTCTGAGTGCATACTATATGCAGTATGTGCTCATTCATAACTCAGTCAGTGGCTGGCTGTGGCGGTGGAGCGGACTGTAGTCACTGGCTAGATTATGGGTTGGGGAAGTGGAGTGGTAGGGCACTGTGGATTGGGGCCACTAGACCACCAGGAAGTAGGGAATATCTTTACCAGGAGTCAGGGCCAGGGCAGTCTACTAGCCCACCAGAAAATTTTAAGAAATATAATGAGGTTGGGGCGGGGGTGGGGGTCTACTAGCCCACCATGGAATTTTTGTTTCCAATTATATTTTATTAATTTCAAAAAATACACAATACATTTGATTAAAAGTTTGTTTCAGGTATGGATATTGCATACTGATTCACATAACTTCAACCTGGGGACAGTTAAGTATAATATGCAAAGAGTATGCTAGATTCGGGAATGGACATGAGGTGCCAGAGGTTGATAGGGAGAAGAGGGATTGAGCATCTCCAGGAGGCTCTCCTTCTCCAGGGAGGGGGGATCGCAGTGCTCCGTGATTGCCTGCCACCTAGCGGAGGCTGGGAGGAGGCACGCCAGCATTGAATCTGTGGATGAGAGCCTGCAGCAGGTGCTTGGCAATGATGCACATGGGAGCGTGCGCGCCACCGCCGCTGGTGCCATTGCACGCTGAGACCTCGGGGGAAGGAAAGAGGGAAAATGGGAGTCCTCTATGAGGATGATGGTGGTCCCCTCCACGACGGCCCTGGAAGGCACCCTCCTTGAAAACTAAACCAGTCCTGTGTCGAAGTCACTCCTTACCCCTGCCATGAAGGGTAAGTCATGGGGTCTAGGAGGGGGTCTCATACCCAGTGCAGGGCATGGGGAGGGACGTCAGAATGGATGTAGAGGACTCCAGGAGGAGAAATAGATAACTGAAAAAAGTGTATGCTAGATCCTTAATCAGCTTTAGCAGTAATGACCACAAACTAATATTAGGAAGGTTCCTAAAGTCCATTACATTTAGATCTGTGCCATAGCACAGCAGGGCATCACTAATTACATGCTTGAATACAAACTCCACTAAATCTTTGTTTGCATGTACAATGTACAGTACAGTATGTGCATGCACCCTACAAATGCTCACTTGAAAGGTTATTATTATCATTCTTTACTGATGATAGCTCTTCAAGATAAACTCTAGACAATATAGTATCTTGTTATCAACAGTGTCATTAAGAGCAGTAGCTGTCTCAAGTCCCTAGCATGAACAGACACATGAAATAATCCAGCTGTGGAGCAAAAGGGGATATGTTTACTCCCTAACCACATACTGGTCCACCTGAATTAATTTTCAGGAGTATAGAAGCCCATATTAAAATATCGTGCAAGTAATCAGCATGGTGAACTATGCTACTTCCAGTCAGGTGTACAGATATATGGTGTTATATTCTGTTTTATTTTGTGTATGTTTAAAATGCCACAAGGAATAATGAATAAAAGGGTCACATGGAACAAGAGAATGGATTGTTTTTCCCAAGGTCTGCAAATTCCCTGTGACCTAAGAGAAACTGGTTTTCCTAGGAAGCTGGAAATTGTATTTCAAAAGAGTCTTCCTGGCTAACTAACACAGGGGTCCTAAATCTATCACCTGTAATAAAAATGTCACCTGAAAAGCAAGGATGCTTCAGAAGACAGCATTGGGTTAGCTATTAAAGAGGAAAAGGGTTATAAACTCAGGAGTTGTTAACAGCAGTAGCCCTGTCATAAAAAAACTTTAGGACAGTGCTAGATTCCAGAAACTGTCATGGTATAATTACATTGATTGGCTGGCAGGATATTGGAATTGTAAGAGAGTCTGACTAATAAAGGCATGAGTCCCATAATAAGGTTTTTTGGGGAAAGCACAAGAGTGACATCTACTGGCCTAAAAGTTTGGATCAGACAAAGTCTTACAGACTGCTTTGGACCACAGGTATTTAAGACCCTCCACAGAGCATTTTGAGGACACTTTGCTTTTGGACACTCTCCTGACCACAAGAGAACTGCCAGCAGACACACAAGAAGCAAGACTGCTACAGAAAGGACTGAAACCTTTGAAAAACAATTTATTTTTCTGGACTTCATTTTACTATGAATTTAAGGTAGAAATTTAGATAACTGTTATAGTCCTTTCCTTGTACATATCCACTTTTATTTTTGTTATTCTGTGACAATAATTTTCCAAGCCTTTTTGTTGTAATATATGATAACTATGTAATTATTTAGTAAAGGCATTTGTTTTGTTTAAGAAACCTACCTGGGTGAAATTTCTATACTGTGTGTGAATGATTGTGGGATGTTTCAGTAACAATCTGTGACTAAACTGTTATTGCCAAGGAATGCCATCATAAGCTACCAAATTGAACAAGGTTCTGAAAAGGGAAAGTCTGGGTAAAGATAAGGGGAATACCAAAGTCTCAAGGAAGGGTTTGTGGTGATTTGAACCAGGTTTGCATGCCTTGTAGGAGAAGGCAGTATCAGGGTTACAACACTGCCCTGAAGAGGTTGTAATGCCTGGATCTTCCCCCTTTGTGTAACAACCAAGCAGGGTTCATATTTGGCTACAAGACTGGAGACTAGTATTGTACCCTGATCCAGAGTAAAGAGGGGACCCTGAGACTTCATGGTGAGTGTTCAGTTACAAAGTCAGCGAGCACTATAGAAGGACACAAAGAGGGTATCCCTGTTTCCCCCTCCCTGTAATGAATTGCACTTAGGGGTGGGCACTGTGATCTCAGTAGACCTGCCCTTAAGAGTCGGTTCATGACAGATCTGGTGTGCAGTGGTGGGATCCGAGAGGCCTGGTAGCAGTGAGATTTGAGAGATATTGGTGACAAAGGCATAACAGTTGAATTCAAGGCCAGTGTATCAGATCAATGAACTTAAAGCAATCCACACACATTTAGGGCAGAGATTTGGAAAAAAAAATATTTGGATACAGTATAAAGTTCTCTACCTGTTTTCTTATTTTTTCAGTGTAAGTGTAGCAGTAGTTATGGAAGAAGATGGCTTTCAACTACAGCAATACACTTCAGACTACCTAAGGCAGTTGTGTCAGGAAAGAGTTGTCCAGTATGAGGGATGAACCAAGCAGTACCTCGTGGAGGCTCTCATGCAGTCAATGAGCAAGCAGATGCCCAGAACCCTGAGTCATGGCCTGTGACTGAAAAGGGCTAGAGTACAGTTCCCAGGAAAGGGCAGTGAGACCAGAGGAACCCAGAGCCACAGCAGCAAGGGAAGGTCACCACAGAGCTGGGGCTGGAAGGACTCAGGCTGCAGCTGGAGATGAGAAAATTCGAGCTGGAATTTGAAAGGAGAACATTTGGAGCACAGTAGCAGAGGGAGTTCGAGCAAAAGAGGTTTGAACTGGAGATGTAGGAAAAAGAATGGCAGCGTCAGAGCGAGAGGCTGAGAGAGAGGAAAAAAGAGCACCATAGGGAATTCAAACTGGAGAAGTTAAGACTCCAATGACAAATGCCAGAGGAGGTAAGTGGCAAGGATAGACCTGAAACTCCAGGGCTGGGGTATAAATCAAGTTCCAAATTAATAGTGTAATTTAAAGATGGGGAAGATATGGATGCATTTTTGAATTCATTTGAAAAGATTTATATCAAGGCCAAGGTACCCAGGGAGTCCCAGAGCTTCCAGCTATCCCCGCTACTCACTGGTAAAGGGCATGAGGTGCTAGGCCAAATGGACAATAATGATTGCCAAGATTATGAGAAACTTAAAACTGCTTTGCTTAAAAAGTATTAACTGACTCCTGAGGCCTACTGCGTTAAATTTTGTAAACTCTGAAAAAGTCCTGACATGAGCTTTGAGGAACTCACCACAAAGTAACATCAGTTATTAAAGTGTTGGTGGGAGGAGGTGGAAGGAAATTCTGTGGGGCAAATTGAGGAGGTTGTACTTTTACAGGTGTTCTTTTGGGTTTGCCCCACAGAGTTGAAAACCTGGCTAGAGGACTGAGATCTAAAAACAGCATAGTAAGCTGCTGAGCTCTCGGACTGCTATGCCAGGAGCAGGCCTACTCTGAAAGGAAGTGGAGCAGGTGTGGCAGGACTGAAGGGGAAAAGCACACCTTCAAAGCAGCTAAAACCCTCACAGCATCTTCCAAAAGTGGGAAACCCCAAATTACAAAAAAGAGATTTCTCAGATAAAAGAAAAGGTGACTGTTGGTTTTGTTACCAGCCAGGGTATCTTGCTAGACAGTGTCCTAAAAAGACATAGAGTGACAAGGGTGCTTGAACAGATTTGGGTGCATTGTGTATCCCTGAAAGCATGCCTATGAACATGAGGGAGCACATACACCCAGTTACTATAAATGGTCAGACCCATTTGTTAAGGGACATGGGGGGTGTGCATCTTCACCTTAGTAAAAAGGGATATGGGTGGCCTGGACAGCTCATATCTAATCAGTTTGTAATGGTGAGGGATTCACTGGGAGGAGAAAACTCTGCCACTTGCTAGTGTGTCTCTTGGACGAGGGTGAGACAGGAAAGACAGTGCAAAAGTGGAAGTGGCAAACAACCTCACCCTGATGTGATTATAGGAACAATCTCCAGAAGGGGCTGGTGTCGTAACAACACCAGGTTAGACAGCAAAGGCCACATGTAGTTCCCTGAACCCCATAGGAAGCCCCTGTGGAAAATTGGGAGGCTGGTTCCCCAGCCTGTGTCTCTGGAAATGGCGAGTAGTGAAAGGAGGTAGGACTTCCCAGATAGCCATCCACAAGGCTAGCAGAAGGTTACCTGGAAGGGAGGGGTAACAAATGGTCAGAAGGTTATGGATGACAGTGATACTGAATGTCCTGAAGCCAGAGCTATGGACCCCAGTGTAGGAACTTAAGAGGACATGTCCCATACCTTGCAAAAATGTGAAGATTTTGCAGCTGCTCAGAGAACTGATGCTAGTTTGAAGAGGCTGAGGGCTTGTGCAGAATCTGATGGGACACAGGGAGGTGACGTAAGACAGAGTATTTTGGGACAATGGACTTCTGTATACACAGAATGTGAGAACAGAGGGAGTAGTGATGGGCAGGCAGTTTGTCGTTCCCCAGGGGTACCATAAGTGATTGCTCAAGATCGCTCATGATATCCCCACGTCCAGACATCTGGGCATCGCATGCACCATGTAGCAATTTGCCCAGAATTTCTATTGGCCCAACTTTACCCAGCAGGTGAAGAGATATTGCAGGTCTTGTCACCGGTGTCAACAAATAAGGAAGGCAGTAAAACCAAAGCTGCCTTAATTCCCTAGCCCATTGTGGAGGAGCCCTTCCAGAGGGTAGGAATGGATATTGTGGGACCTTTGAGTACCCCAAGCTCCTCCTGGAAGAAGTTTATCCTGATGGTGGTCGGTTATGCCACCGGATACCCAAAGGCAGTTGTCCTCTCCTCACTTAAGACAGACAAAGTGGCAGATGCCCTGCTAGGGATTTTCTCCCATGTCGGGTTTCTACAGGAGGTTATAACTGATCAAGGGGGTACCTTCATGTCAGGCCTGATGAAGTGTTTGTGGAATAAGTGTGGGGGTGATGCAGACACTCATGACACCTTATCACCCACAAGCCAATGGGCTTATGGAAAGGTTTAATGGTACCCTAAAATCGATGTTTCAATCGTTTGCTGAACAGCAAGGGAGGGACTGGGAGAAATACCTTTCCCATCTGTTGTTCACATACAGAGAGCTGCCCCAAGAGTCAACAGGGCTCTCCTTCTAACTCATCTATGGATATAGGGGTGGGCCCCTAGACTTGATCTGGGGAAAAATTTGGGAAGGCAAGCACGCCCACTCAGGGAACTCCCATTGGAGTATGTCCTCAAGTTTAGGGAGAAGCTGAAGGAAATTATGGGGGCAGCCCAAAGCAACCTGTCAGCTGCCCAACAGAAGCAAAATGTTTGTTGTGACCACAGAGCCAGAGCTCACTCACAGAGTGAAGGTCAAGAAGTCATGGTCCTAATCCCAATCAGGAAGGACAAGCTGCAGGCTGAGTGGGTGGGACCATATAAGGTAGTACAACAGGTCAATGACTTGAACTATATTGTAGAACTGCCTGACAGGAGACATACCCATAGGATGCACCATGTCAACATGATGAAGCCATATGCAAATAGGGCTGACATGGTATTTTCAGTCTGTCATCAGTGTGTAGTCCTGGGGAGGGTAAGGACAAAGAAGACCCCCTACTGAACTTGCTGGAGGAAAGCAAGCGGGAGTCCTCTGTGGAGACAATCAAACTGTCACCCCAGTTGACCCTGGAACAGTCCCAGGAAGTGAAGGAGGTTTTAGAAGACTTTCACCCTTTATTTACAGCTGAGCCTGGATGAACCCTTAGCAACACATGATGTAGACACAGGGACGCAAGCATCCATATGGTGGATAGTCTACCAGGTGTTTGAGGCCATCCTAAATGACATTAGGAGGGAAGTGGAGGAAATGCTGGATTTAGGGGTAATTTAGAAAGCCCACAGTCCCTGGGCCTCACTCGTAGTCCTCATTCCCAAGCTGGATGGGTCTACTCACTTTTGTGTGGACTATCATGGACCAGTGCAGTCACAGAATCTGACACCCATTCAATGGCATGGACGGATGAACTAGTAGACAAGTTGGGAGGCAACATACCTCACTACAATTGACTTGACAAAAGGGTATTGGCAGGTGGAGTTAACTGCCACAGCTAGAGAACGGTCAGCTTTCATCACTCAAGTAGGGTTATTTGAGTTCCAGGTAATGCCTTTTGGAATGAAGAACGTCCCTGCCACCTTTTAAAGGATGGTCAACCAAGTGTTACATGATACTGAGTACGCAGTGGCTTATCTGGATGATATTGCCATCTTCAGTACCAGTTGGAAGGAACACCTGTCCCACCTGAAGGAAGTGCTGGGCAGGATACAGAGGTCAAGGCTTACTGTCAAGGCTGAAAGCTGCCAGGTGGTTATGGTGGAGGTGGTATACCTAGGCCATGTAGTGGGGCAGGGGCAGCTTCACCCTAATAAAGTAATAATTGAGGCAACAGAGGCATGGCCTATGCCAGAAACCAAGAAGCAGGTTAGGAGCTTCCTAGGGACTGCAGGGTACTATAATAATAATAATAAACTTTATTTGTATGGCAACTTTCAAAACCAAGGTGCCTTAACAATAATTAAAATCACAGTGTCAACAGACAAACATCTCAGCAACAAACAATATAATCAAACTGATATCATCCTTTAGTTAATCACCAAAAGCTTGGTTCCACAAATACATTTGTTCCAAATTACAGCACCCTGGCAGCTCCCCTATCTGGCCTGCTAAAGAAAAGAATGCCCAAAAGGTAGACTGGGAGACAGCCTCAGAATGAGCCTTTGTATGGCTAAAGGAGGCACTGTGTAGTGCCTCTGTATTAGCTAGTCCAGATTATAATAGGCAGTTTGTGGTACAGACAGATGCCTCAGATGTGGGGATTGGAGCAGTCTTCAGTCAGACCTCTAATCAGGGAAAAGATCATCCAATAGTGTAGCTAAGTAATAAGTTACTTCCCTAGGATAAGGCATATTCCAGAGTGGAAAAGGAATGCCTTGTGCTGGCATGGACCCTGAAGAAATTAGAGCCATACCTCTATGGGAGATGGTTTGAGGTACAGACCGATTATAACCCCCTAATGTGGCTAAATCAGATGCATAAAACTAATGGTCATCTCTTAAGGTGGAGTATAGCCCTACAGGCCTGTCACATGACAATTACCCACAGGGCCAGATCAGCTAATGCCAATGCAGATGGCCTATTTCACCAGTTAGAACAGTAACAGAATTTGTGAAAACCTTACCATGTGGTGGGGGTGAGGTATTCTCACAAATTTAATCTAGGAGGGAGGGAGAGATGTGTGAGCTGTGCCACTGCCAGTCAGATGTACAGATAAATGGTGTCATAGTCTGTTATATTTTGTGTATGTTTAAAATGCCACAAGGAATAATGGATAAAAGGTCACATGGAACAAGGGAATGGATTGTTTTTTTCAAAGGTCTGCAAATTCCCTGTGACCTAAGAGAAGCTGGTTTTCTCAGGGAAGCTGGAAATTGTAATTCAAAAGAATCTTCCTGGCTAACAAACACAGAGGTCCTAAATCTATCACCTTATAATAAAAATTGTCACTCAAAAAGCAAAGATGCTTCAGAAAATAGCATTGGGTTAGCTATTAAAGAAGAATAGGGTTATAAACTCAGGAGTTGTTAACAGCTAGCCCTGTCATAAAAAAACAAAAATCTTTACACTTCAAAGGACAGTTCTAGATTCCAGGAAACTGTCATGGTATAATTACATTGATTAGCTGGCAGGATATTGGAATTGTAAGAGTCTGACTAATAATGGTATGAGTCCCTTAATAAGAATTTTGGGGGAAAGCAGAAGAGTCACATCTACTGGCCTAAAAGTTAGGACCAGACCGAGACTTACAGACTCCCTTGGACCACAGGTACTTAAGACTCTCCACAGAGCATTTTGAGGACACTTTGCTTTTGGACACTCTCCTGACCACAAGAGAAAAACAGCCAGCAGACACACAAGAAACAAGACTGCTACAGAAAGGACTGAAACCTTTGAAAAAACATTTATTTTTCTGAACTGCATTTCACTATGAATTTAAGGTAGAACTTTAGATAACTGCTATAGTGCATTTTGTTTGGTGCATATCCACTTTTGTGTTATTCTGTGACCAAAATGTTCCAAACCTTTTTGTTGTAATGTATGATAATTATTTAATTATTTAGCAAAGACATTTGTTATGTTTAAGAAACCTGCCTGAGTGAGATTTCTATACTGTGTGTGTGATTGTGGGATGTTTCAGTAATAATCTGTGACTAAACTGTTATTGCTAAGGAGTGCCATCATAAGCTATCAAATCAAACATGGATCTGAAAAGGGAAAGTCTGGGTAAAGATAGGAGAATACCAAAAGTCTCAAGGAAGGGGTGGGGATTTGAACCAGATTATTGCATGCCTTGTTGGAGAAGACAGAATCAGGGTCACAACGCTACTCCAAAGAGGTTGTAACACCTGGCTCTTCCCTTTGTGTAACAAAGAAGGGTATTACCCTGATCCAGAGTAAAGAGGGACTTGTGTGGTGAGTGTTCAGTTGTGAACTCAGTGAGCACTATAGAAGGACACAAAGAGGGTATCCCTTGTTTCCCCTACCTGTCATGGATTCACTTAGGGGTGGGCACTGTGAGCTCAGTGGACCTGACCCTCAGGAGTGGGTTTGTGACAATCAGTACCATACACTATAGCAACACTCAAATAAGAGGCAGTCAGTCAGGAATCACACACTACATTATTTCTCTATCTCAAATAACTTTTTTTTGTTTAAGAAATATTTTTTTTGTTTCTTTTATAATTTCACACAGATAATTAAAAATGTTTTCCATGTTACGCATACCCTATATGACTCAATAGTTCACAAAATAAGTTATTTGAAAACACCAGGAAATGTAAATAAATATTATGGGAGAGAGGGCTTGGGGCAATAGCCACCAGGGACTATTGTCCATGGTGCTATTGCTGCATGGCTGCCCTGTGGCTTGCTGCACACTTTCACTATGTGTCATCTGTTTGGTGCATGGTCAAGGTTGCCGCAAGCCATGGGACTTAGCCACTGGGATCCTACCCAATAGAGAATCTGGCACAAGGTCCCCAGCACATTGGCAATCAGTGCAAGTTGCCTTTTACGTGGCTTGCACTGACATTTTGAGAGTCGGGCCCACTGTCTTCCAAGGAGAGCTGCATCTGATAGTGTGGTGTTTTCAAAACTGAAGTAGTGGTAATTCATTCTAAATTATTACTTTCCACTATTAAAAGAATTGAGCATCAAAATAATAGTATTCAAAAGAGACTAGCGGCTAGAAAACTCAATTATATGTCACAGACTGTCCAATACAGTAGGTCAGGTTATTCCTGTCAGAAAATGTGCAACAAAAAAAAGAAATTAAAAATTACATATAAAATGTTCCATCATGTTTCAGAATTCTGTGATGGGGTATAGCAAACACTTTCTATGACCTTGTATCAATGCATCAAATAGTTAAGACTCGCACCATGGACACAGTCAGGCCTCAGCTAGATGAAATGGAATACTGTTACATGTGATGATGGTGAGCATCAGCTTTCATCCAGACAGAGCACAGAGAAATATTTCACAGCAATGAAGAGAGTTGCAAAGTCAGTTTACCTTCAAAGTGATGTTGCATTTATTGTGCATGATGTAGCAAGGCAAAGCACATGATCACCAAAATCAGTTACAGGGCATCACAGCCAGGATAAAACAATCTAGAACTGGCATTTGTGTCAAATGCTGTGCCAGCAAGACAGTCCTCCAGTTGTGGCATTTGCACAATAAACACAAGGGCACTTTGAAGGTAAAGCGACTTTGCAACTTTCTTTACTGCTGTGAAATATTTCTGTTTGTTCTTACTTTCTATGAACACCTTGAATAAACTGGATTTATACAATGGGTGAAAAACACAGTGATCTAATTGGTCAATATCTGTCAGACCTGTGGTAATTGACCAATAACTGTATGGGCCTGGAAAATGCCTTGCAACTCTTGGAACTTCACTGCTTCCAAATTCTTAGTAACTGTGACAGTTAAGAAAAACAATGAAAGGTTCAAATAACAAATTGAATGAATTACTTGCCAGACAATTTGTCCTCATTTAATGGGTATGTGACAGGGAGATCCTGCCACTTTTGAGGACTGACCTTTTCTTAAATCTGTTGCAATATTTCTTCTATTTCTTAGCCTAATCTATCTGTTACAATTTCTAGTCCATAAGGTTGGCCACCTATGGGCGCCCTCTTCCCATTTCTTGACTATGTTATAGTGTCCTCTTTAATTTTTTCTTTTCCCTCTCAGGTCCTCATACAGGGAGATTATTGGGGTGACTTCCCAGCAGATGTAAAGCAACAGGCTGTGTTCCTTGTTGTTGGATTTAATATGCAATAGCACTATGCCATAAAATACCTTGATGTATATGCCTTATGTGTATGAAACCTGTAAATGTTGAAAATACCATGGCACTAGTTGTGTTTGATAAAGGTAAAAAGTTACTAGGGGACTGTATTATAAAAAATAAGTTACCAGGGTAGAGATATCAGAAAACCACCGTTGTGTTATTTAAAATGCATACACATTACAGATTGTTTGAGAGGCCCTTTGGCACTATGCATTCCTGCTGTAAGCTGAACCATCGTAAAATGTTGTGGTGATTTACATATACATCCCATGATGCTTTGCATTAAGGGGGCATGTGTGAGGTTGTGTTTCTTTGAAACTTGGCTTTATTGCCAATGCCCTTTTGGGTAACCCTTGCTTTAGCGCTTCTGCACTGAGGTTCTTTGTTTTCAGCTTGTTTTTAGATTTTTCTTTTTTTGAGATCCCCGTCACCCAAACACACAAGACCAGCATAGGGAATGAATTAATTTTCACTAAAGAGATAGATCAGTAGATCAGTAGGTGCTGACTAAGTGCAGAGGAAGGATATGCATAGTGTGTTGCTGCAAACTGATGTAGTAAAGAAGGAATATGCCATTGCTTAAACAATCACCACACAGAGATTGTTTGGTGAACCTGAACTTCTGCATCTGGTCCATCTGTTATCCCACAACCCCTCCACAGGGCAGACCTACTGTAGCTGTCTGGTGTGAGAACTGATTTACCATTGATGAAGATTTATTTACTCTTAATTTAAAGATTTATTTAGTTGTGTTTTTTTTTAATTCATTTAGTGCCATTTTTTTTAATGCAATAACACACTTCAGGGCTTGTGGTTACTGGGTAATTACCCCCCCCCCCCACTGCTGTAGTTGAAGGGCCCTCAGCTAATGCTGCATGCCTTCAAGCCATGGAGTGGTGACGCATGCAGTAATTACCTAATAACTGATCACCCTGCAATATGTCATTGCTTACATGACTTAATACTGTATATAATATTGGAAGTCCATTTTGCACAAGTATAAATACTGCAAGTATACATATTGTACAGAATTATATAGCCCATACTCTTTAGTTTACATTGAACTGGATCCCTGTTGAACTGCACAGACAATATAGGGTACATGTAGAGAACTCTTTTCATGAGTATGCATTCTTTTAATGTCATCTTACAAAATGGGCAAGTAAAATATTGTTTTCTGATTGGTTGTTGCCATTCCATTGGCATATGTTTATGTGTTAATACCCATTTTAAAGCACAAGGTCTTAAAACATTTTCTTAACTTCAGTACAATCTGTGATATGTGGCAAAGAACAGAATACCATTTATTCTTTACTAATGATGTTTGATATTGGGGATAATTATCCCTGTATTGAGGGTGAATATTGTTTGTTTTTCTTCATTTTATGTATCCCTGCTCATGGCTATAGTGGTTGTTTTTGCAGACAATATACTTAGCTATTTAGCTTTCGATCATTCAGAGATGCCTTAATTATAATTGTTATAAAAATACATTTCCATCCCTAGTAATATAACAAAATACAGGAGTGCTTTGAAATTATATCCACTACTATTAAGATGTTGTAACTGGCTTGTTTAAAGCTGTGAATTTAAAACTGACTGCCTGTAGGCAAATTCATGTAATGTGAGTTTTACATAAATTCAACAAAATATAATTTTAAAAAAAGGTCCACCATATGATCTTCAAATAGACAGATCACATTCCTGATTTCCATTACAGACATGTCTGTCACCTTTTCTCTTACATATAAACTTTCAACTAGGCCCTAAAATTAAAATTCACCTTAATTAAAAATAAATACATAAATAATTGAATGTTCTTTCCACTCATGATCCCCTCCTTATACACATAAACAAATGAAAAAAATTAAACACTATTCACTTTTCATTTTGCGTATTTGTTTGATGTCCACAGAAAATCTCCCTCTAATCCTAACCAGCTGGACAGAGCAATCTCTGCTGCTAACTGTGCAAAAGATAAAACTGAGCCTCTGGCTCCATATGAGGCCTGTGTGTGTGTGTCTGTGTGAGAGTTTGTCAGTGGAATACTACAGAATTTTGAATTCATACATTCCATGTTTACATTCCATGTTTGAAGGGGCGTGACTATTTTACTAGAGGAATACTGCAGAATATAGAATTATTATATTCCATGGTAAACAACAAACCTTCTACTGCATGTATAAAAAGACAAATGACTGGCAGGTAGAAACCATATATGAAGGGAATATTTCACATTTCCTACACAATATTTTGTTATATTTTTGTGTCATTGCTATCATTTAGAGATTGCTTTCTTAATTTGACCAACACATTTTCTAGTGCAATAAGACCTTTCAGGTGTGGGGTATTGATGGTTACCTGCACTTCTTGGGATGGTAAGGTCATCCACCTGCAGTGTTGACCTCATCACACCCCCTAGGTGTGTGGTATCCACTAATATCACACACCCTGCAAGATCACATTGCTTACTTATTGGAGATGGCACATGATAATAACAGGTACTAGGCAATACCAGGCACTATGTATGAATACTATTGGTAACAATTATGGTCTGGGTTCATTGGATACTATGGCTCAGAAGGTCCCAAAACATAGAGAAAGTCCTGTATCAAAGCTCATTTTACTTGACTCTATGCTGCTGGAACACATTGTCTCCTGTCGTAAATCTTCAGGATGAACTGGCAAATAAGATATCCATCTCTAGGCACCTATCCTACAAAACAATCAAATAAACATATTTTTTAAATGGTGATCAGTTTTGTTATAAAATAAAATCACAGTACAATGCAAGTATTTTTATAGACTTGAGCGCTACAGGAGTATTTAAAAGCTAAACAAAACAATGGGCATGCTTGGGATTCCTTTTCTAGATTCAGACACTCTAACAAAGGGAATAGCATTTTTGTTAAAAGTAAAAATTATGGTAAACCCAATGTTTGGCAAGAACTACCACAAATGATAAAAATGGTATAGCTTGTTTTCATTGTGAACTATACTAGAAGCACAGAAACATAGAATGTGTCGGCAGAAAAGGACTGGTAGGTCCATCTAATCTACCCTATTTTCCTTGCATATTGCTACATGCTGGACTCTATTTGGTCACAAGAGTCCCTCCCTCCTCAGTCTCCTCTACCTATTATGACCATGTGCCTGTCCCACATATGCTTGAAGCTCCCCACTGTCTTTACTCCACCACCTCTCTCTGCAGGCTGTTCCACGCATCCACCACTCTTTCTGTGAAGAAGTCTTTCTTAACATCTCTCTTAAATCCCCCTCCCACACACACACACACACACACTCTTCATTGCATTCTGGTGCTCCTCCTACTATAAAAGAGATTCCCCTCCTGCACCTTGTTCACCTCCATGAGGTACTTAAAGGTCTCAATCATGTCTCCTCCCACTCTCCTCTCCTCCATGGAGTACATGTTTAGCTCCTGCAGCCTATTCACATATGGTTTCTCATGCAACCTCCACACCATTTTGGTGTACCTTCTCTGGACTGCTTCCTCTCTGTCAATATTTTGCAGGGGTGCAGCCTCAAGAACTAGACACACAAAACAGAAACAGAAAAAGCACCAAACATGTTCAAGGCCTAAAGTCACCTTTGTTTCATCTATCTGTTTCAATGTCTGACTTACATTGGCATGGCTGAGTACACCCTGGCATCTGATAAGCATATCAAAGATGTAAGCAACCTGTCTCATACAATGATAGCCAGAGGTATGTAAATCTTTAGATACCTCTGGACGTATGACTAGGAAATCCCTTTGAAATGATTGTGGGTTTCCGTTGAAATGTCCAGCTATGTCACAAGTTGAAAATACAGTACTGTATATCGACTCAGGAGGAGAACTCAGAGGGTGTTGTCAATGGGTAATATTCAGGGGTTAGAAAGGTCACTAGTGGGGTGCCACAGGGCTCTGTCCTGGGGCCAGTCCTTTTCATCATATTCATCTGCAATATAGGGGAGGGAATCAAGGAAAAAATGGTCTCTTTGCAGATAATATCAAAATCAGAGTCAGGGTGGATACAGCTGAGGAAATATGGGGAAGGGTTGTTATCCCTAAAGCACAGGAGTAATTGCTGGTTTTACAATTCGTGTGACTGAATTCATTCTACACCTGCTACTCCTATCTTATATTTAACCTCTAGAGAGTAAAATCTTTGTACTTTTGTTCATGCCAGTGTACTGAATTTTTCTTGAGTTTATGAGAATTTGACTAAGAGAAATTTTGGGCATATGACCAAGATTCCAGTTGTCAGCAGTATTTATTTTTATGTTTATTTATGTTGGGATTTACTTAGCTATGTCAGATGAACTGAGATGCAACATCTTATTTACATGGAGTCCTAATTCTACCCATTTTTTTCAACTGGGTGGTCCAAAGCTCTGTAAAGTCAAGTGACTCACTGAAAGTCATACAGTGGTACACTGGCTTTGCTGGGATTCAAACCCAGGATCTCCTGGCTTATGGATCTGCAGTTTAGCTACCAGATTGTAAAGCCTACCTTAGTTATAGTGCTACAATATTACTGATGAAAGATAACAAGTAATTCTTAACTAATAATTTAAGGACCCAAATAATTGCTGCTCCAACCTGTGGGTCATGGCTGTGCAATCTTATTACATAAATATTGTTTAAAAAAAAACATGCACCAGCCAATCCTATACCCCTTCTAGTATGACACTATATGCCTAAAAATATGCTGAAGTCACATGAATGTGATTGTGTATAATTTATTTTTCATACAAAAAATATCTCATAAAGTCTCACAGGATATACATCTAAAGCATGGTAAAAATATACTTACCACGCTGGATGTGGAGGCACTGTACACCTCAGTACCCCACCATGTAGGTTTGGCAGCTAAATATATAGAAACATAGACTTTGATGGCAGATAAGGACTGCTTGGCCCACCTAGTCTGCCCATTCCCTACCTATTGGATAAGTTGCAGATCCTAGTTAACCAACAGCCTACTTCTTCCTATCCTACCACAAGAATTGCCTGATGTCTGTCCCATGCATTCTTGAATCTAACCTGTTTTGACCCCATGACCTCCTCAGGAAGGCGTTCCATGTGTCCACTACCCTCTCTGTGAAAAATACCTCCTCCATTGCCCCTAAGCCGTCCGCCTTCTATCTTTAAATTGTGTCCCCTTGTTCTTGCACATCTTTTTCTGAAAGATGCTACTCTCTTGGACTTTGTTGATTCCCTTAAGATACTTAAAAGTTTATACCATACCTTGCTAGAACTTGAGGCCAAGCACTGCAGAGAACCCAACTGGAACTGGGAATAAGCCATCCTATGCTTCGGAGGACTGTCCTTCCTCCCAAGCACAGTACTGCCCATGGTCAGAACCCTATCCTGACTGGGAAAGTGGACTGGACATAGTCCCACCTCAGGAGCAGCCAGCCTGAAAGGCTCCTACCATCATTCTCCATGGCTGTTGACTCTAGACTCGATATGGCTGAGAAGAAATTGGCAAATATTTTGTAAAATCACTAAACAGACACAAGATTAACAAATTCTAGCTTTAAGCACTCAAAGCTGAAAAGTATTGAATGCTGCTGTCATATAGATGTGAAGTTGACTTCGGTGGGTGAGCGATGTCACTGATGCACATTCGACAGTGGAGTAACAGGTGGTTGAGGGCTAGTGCCAAGATAAGCCTGGTGCCATGAGCCACTTTCGTGGTTTCATGCATGCACACAGCTTACCTCAGCACCAGCCCTCCTGAAAGGTTTTTGCTCTGCAGGGTCCTACTGCCTCTGTCTAAGACCCATTGTGTGAATCTATGGTAATGATTTATTCCTGGAAGATCTAATACACTATTAGTTTTTCTAAATGTTCAGCCATTACCTTTTATATCTGAAGTACATTTTCATTTATGTTTTGGTTAATCAGAACACTGTTTAGCTGATGTCAGCAGGTGTAATGTGTGGAACAGCACACTGCCTGGCATCTGATATACTCAGCTCATTTTCTCCTGTCGCAACACCAGCATTGTGACATCACTGCTACTTAGGAACAGCCACTCAGCAGCTGCCAGGTCAGTCAGCTGCAATGTCAATGTTCAATGACATCACAATGCTGATGACACAGTGGTGAGAATAATTACATGTCACCAGCAGAATTCCTAGTCATTCTTTCAGAAATGGCACTCAAGATTCAACATGTTTGTCTTTCAAAATTGCTATTACTTACAGGTGCATGGTACAGCAAAGAGAGAACGTTTGCCCCCAGTGTTACAAATTTGTACATGGCAAAGTAGGAGGATGTCATATGAAGCATGTGGCATAAAATCAGATCGATATTTACGGCACGTGGTGACAGTCTAGAAGGTGTGTAGGATAGGCTGGTGCTAATGAATAATTACAATGACCTTTGCTGAGGTAGTTTGCATAATCAGTATCAAAGTGTCATGAAATACTGTATTTATTTTCAAGTGAACACACTGGTTAATGACATTATACAGTACTAATGAAATGGGCCTTTTTTACAATTCCAGATATACTTTTAAAATCATATTTGTCCCTATATGAACTACAGTTGTTTCTTACTTAACACTGTGAAGTCATGATGCATGCTATAATGCTGCCCATTAAAATCAAGGAATAAGCTATATAGGTTTATGTATAGGTATGTAAGATTGTAGGTGGTAATGTGGCTCAATTGGTGGTACATCCACCTCTGGGCAAGAATGACCCGAGTTCTAGTCCTGCATTGGGATTGGGCTCATATCATAAATGCTGACACCCAAACACAGTACTAGGGGGGTGCTGTACTGTAAGAGTATGCCATTCTTCAGATGAGACATTAAACTGTGGTTCAATCTGCCTTTTCTGGTGGTTGATTAGATGGATGCTAAAGATTCCATGGTACCTTTTGAGAGGAAATGGGGAATTTTATTAGGGAAGAAAATCAAACAATCATTGCATCATGAAATAAAACAATAATGATGACATACAGGGGAGAAAAAAGGAAAGAAAAACATAGGAAATAAAAAAACAAATCTCACCTTAAACTTAAGGTGTTAGAATAAGAAGTTTTTTTAAAAAAAGATCTATGATTAAGAAGAAACTACAACATTATTCCACCAATAAATGACTAAAGAAGCTCAGTACAAGGCAATCATTTGTCTTTAAAGGAAACCTTACATTAGAAAATTAAAGATTATACATTAAGTAACTGGTGCATCTGAATCTGTTACCCAGGGCATGTTTTTCCATACAGCATTAAGTTTCACCATAGTCATGTGTGCAGTTTCAGAAAAATAAATATTCAATAAATCATTCTTTATCTTACAGTCTAGTTCTACATGTGAAATTTGTTTCTACTGTAAATTAAAAAACTTCTGGCATTCCATATGTGCCATTTAATTACTATAAAAAACTATATGTAGTGTGCTTGTATTCCACTTATTCCAACTGCTAGAGTAATCACCATACATTAACATGACATAATTAACCAATGCAAAACATGGCTCTAGCCACTTATGGGAGAGAAAAGTCCAACAATTACAAATACAAGAACAGGTAAAAAAAAGATGTTCAATTGTTTCCAGTTGTTGAGTACGATATGGCCTATTGCAAAATCTTTGATCTATCTGCTTATGATTTGGGTTTGCCTTAACATCTGTCTTGGCATGACTGCTCAGCCAGTGTAACTCACACATCTTGGGAGGTATCTTGGTTTCTTGAAGTAAATACAAAAGCGAGGAATAGTATTGAAGAGGGTAGTGAGTAAATATCTTGGCTTCAGTAAAGTGTTGATCTATAATCCATCTATATGCATGTTTCCTGCATTTAGTCACAGTCATAGTGTTTGTTACTTTCCAAGTTATTAGTTTAAAAAACACTTCCCTAATATAAGTGGGGCTGAGTACTGATCTGCGCAGACGTCCCAGCCTTCCAGCTTCCCATTCAACACATACTAGCAAGCAATGCTCACAATGTGAGTGGGTGCAGGAAAAAATACAGAAAATTCAAACATTAATAAAACAGCACTCCAGACCATTCAGTTCAAAGTGCAAAATATTTATTTTCAATAAATAAATAATTGAAAAATACTAAAAAAGAAAGCAGTGACAGTTTTAGTTCTCACAATCTGGAAACCCAGTAAACATTTAAAAGCCATGTTTAACACACACTGACTTATAGCCCCTGCTCTTCAGGGTATCAAACCCTTTTCTTAGGAGGCATGGCTTGACAAAGTGATCTCAGTGCCTTTTTATTCACCCCACCACATGTGCACAGCATTAAATAATTTATTAATTCAGCCCTGTTACCTTCATTTATGTTTATACAGAGTGCCCCAATCAGACACTTATAGGGTATATTGTGGACAGCTCTCATTAGTATTCTCAGTGCATGCAAATCTGTTAAAACAACAGCTTATTTACTGGACATTTCCAAAGTCATGCACTGATCACACTGCTGTCCACAAGAGACCCCAAACAGTGTCCATTGCAGGCTCTATCCATAAATACAATACAACATAAACAAAATCTTTATTTTTAGTCTCCTTTTTATTTTGGACCCTGTTGTGCACCCTCCACTTCCCTGGTTCCCCTACCCTCTGAGCTCTAGTAAGGGAATTATCTACCCTGCATGCCCTTCACCTCATCACTTACCATCCTCAAAATGGGACAAATTGCACTTGTGTTATTTTCTTTTTTTTTCAATATACTTCATTAATTTTTCAAAGCAACATACAAAGAGATACCAATAGCTGACTAAGAGCTGCATTATATATTAACACAACAGAAAAAACATACAAAACAATACTATAAAAACAACCAACCACACACAACCTCCTTCCACCCTCACAAATACCCTATACACCCCAGATCCGCCCCCCCCCAGGTCTGCACACTAAGGGATTAGGCCGGTACATAAGAACAAACAAGATTGGGGTAATAACAAACCACTATGGTTTCCATAGAGAAAGTAAGATCAGAAGGGGGCTCCCAAGTATGCTGGTATATATGAGACCTGTGCCGCAAATTTGCTATACGTTTCTCTAATTGAATAGCTAGGAGAGCTTCCTGATACCATTCCAGAACTGTGGGGAAGGAGTCAGCATGACCAGTTTAGCCATGGAAGCAATCAGGATCATATGAGCTTTTTGTATTGAAGGAGTCCCCGGGGAATATATAACCAGGAGACAGCATTCTGGAGTGAATTAGGTGTCTAACCCAAGAAGAGGGTCCACTACTCATATCGCTTTCCAGAAAAGTTGGACACATGTACAGTCCCAAAGCATGTGATACAATGAGCCGGGACCCTGTTTGCAATGGGGGCAGTCTGGGATGGGGAGGTGTCCAATTTTATACAGTTTTAGGGAAGTATAGTAGATACTATGCATGATATGAAATTAAACTAGAAGTAATCTATCTTGCTTAATATACTTATAATTTGTGCTCCACACTTTTACCCAGAAATCTGTCTCTATTGGAAGGGAAAGCTCTTGTACCCAGTGATAACAAACCCCATTTGGAAGATCTGGGTCCAAAGCTTGGAGTTGCTTATATATTCTGGAAGCTGCACGAGGCTGATCTGCCTCTTGGAAAATCTTTGATAGTCCTTTGGGAGACTGTTCGGCCAAGCCTGCTTATCCTTAAAAGATAGTATTGCCTTTTTGATTTGTATATACTTAAAGGTGTCTTTAAAGCTGAGCTGAAATTGGTTTTGGAGGGTATGGAAAGAGATTAGCACATTATCTTGAAGAAAATCTGGCAGAGTACACTGTTTGAGCTGGGGTAAGAATGAAGGTGGGATGGGATGGTGATCAATCTGGAAGTGTAAATTATTAAAAAGGGATTGGGAAGTTTAAAAATGCCAGTTAGCTAAAAGATGCCTATGAATTTGCTGCAAGGCCTTGAGTGACCAAGCAATTGGGGAGGCTTTAAGTGTATTGGGGAGTCAAGAAGGTTTTCACGTAAATCAATGCCATCAGGGAGCAGGCTGAGCTATGTGATAGATTATGTTCAATGTCCAGCCAAATCAGGAGGTAGGCCTCTCCTGTTCCCAGGGAGCTCTCT
The DNA here is from genome assembly GCA_016271365.2 of Neoceratodus forsteri. Lineage (NCBI taxonomy): Eukaryota > Metazoa > Chordata > Ceratodontiformes > Ceratodontidae > Neoceratodus > Neoceratodus forsteri. The sequence continues at coordinate 512,751,151 of CM057450.1, read as the reverse complement.
TTGAACCAGAGAGCTAGCCTGCTTATATGTTGAGCCCCATAATAGGTGAAAAGGGATGGCAGGGTAAGACCTTCTTGCAACTTGGTGCTGATAATTTGAAGTAGGCCTCCTCACTGCCTTGCTCTTCCAAAGAAAGTTATTGAACAGTCTCTGCAATTTCGAGAACCAAGATTTGGGAAGAAAAGGGCAAAGCATGCCTAGCGGGTATAGCAGCTGTGGCAAAACATTCATTTTAAGAATGTTAATACGGCCCCAGAGTGACAGTGGTAGAGCACTCAATCTACTCAAATCTGCTTGTAATATCTGTATTAAAGTGGTCAGATTTTCTTTGATCATAGAGGAGATACGCCTGGTAACTTTGATCCCCAAGTATGTAATGGTCTTGGGTTCCTAGGACAGCCCAAATGAGTTACAGCTTGCCTAGTAGTATGATGATTTAGAGGAAGGATTTTGGTCTTAGAGAGGTTCAGTTTGTAGGATGAGACTGCAGAGAATCTGTCCTATTCCTCAAGAAGAGCAGGAAGTGAGGTCTCTGGCTCCTCAAAGTGTAATAGAAGGTAATCAGCATAAGCTGATATAACATACCTGTTCCCTTGTATTTGTATGCCCATCAGGGTGGGGGAAGAAACTAATTTGTGAATGAAAGATTCTCTATAACAGTTGAAGAGGAGGGGAGAAAGTGGGCAGCCGTGTCGGGTGCCTCTTTTCGAGAGAAAAGGAATCTGATAAATCCCCTTTGCACCACACCTGAGCTCTTGGAGAGGCATATAGGACCTTAACCCATTTAACAAAGTTTTCCAGCAATCCAAATTGCTGGAGGGAGGCAAACAGGAACCACCAAGAAACCCGATCAAAAGCTTTCTTGGCATCAAGAGAAACGAGGACTGAAGGGGAAGAGTACACAATGGGGGGTGAGATACTAACTTCTAAAGGAAAGAATTGTCGAGTATCTAGAGGCCAGAGGGACACAGGACCCCAGGGCAGCATGGATTCACAGCGGGAAGGTCATGCCAGACGAATCTGATAGATTTCTTTGACTGGGTGACCAGTAGTAGATCAGGGAGGGCTGTGGACATGGCCTACCTAGACTTTAGCAAGGCATTTGACACAGTCCCACACAAAAGATTAATATACAAGTTAGCCAGCCTGGGAGTGGGTCCCAAGATGACAGCCTGGGTAAAGAATTGGCTGGAGAATAGGACACAGAGAGTAATAGTAAATGGAGTCCACTCTGAAGAAAGGAGGGTTACTAGCGGGGTACCGCAGGGTTCAGTATTAGGACCAGTCCTCTTCAATTTCGTTATAAGTGACATTGCAAAAGGACTGGAAGGAAAAGTATGTCTCTTTGCAGATGACACTAAGATCTGCAACAGAGTTGATGCACAGGGTGGGGTGGAAAGGATGAGAAGGGACTTGGCAAGGTTAGAGGAATGGTCAAATGTATGGCAGCTTAGATTCAATGCTAAGAAGTGCAAGGTAATGCACCTGGGAAACAAAAACCCAGGGGAAGAGTACACAATGGAGGGTGAGATACTAACAACAACAAAAATGGAAAGGGACCTGGGGGTAGTCATATCAGATGACCTAAAGGTGGGCAAGCAATGTGAGAGGGCAGCAAGGAGGGCTGGGGGGATACTGGGATGCATAGGGAGAGGCATCACCAGTAGAAAACAGGAAGTTATTATCCCTCTGTACAGACAGCTGGTGAGACCCCATCTGGAGTACTGTGTGCAGTTCTGGAGACCCAATCTCCTCAAAGACATAGATAGGATGGAAGCTGTCCAGAGGAGGGCACTCAAATGGTGCAGGGTCTGACCGGAGGACATATGGAAGAGAGACTTAAGGAGCTTAATATGTATAGCCTCGAGGAAAGGAGGAGAGGGAGGACATGATAGAAACTTTCAAGTACCTCAAGGGAATCAACAAAGTCCAAGAGGGTAGCATCTTTCAAAAAGAGGTGTGCAAGAACAAGAGGGCACAATTTGAAGATGGGGGGCGCTCAGAGGTAATTTAAGGAAGTATTTTTCACAGAGGGTTGTGGATGCATGGAACAGCCTTCCGGAGAAGGTTGTGAGTCAAAATCAGTGGTGGAATTCAAGTATACATGGGATAGTCATAAAGGCAATTCTGGGGGTGGGGTAGGAAAGAAGTAGGCTGCTGGTTAACTAGGATCTGCAGCTTATCCAGTAGGTAGGGAAATGGGCAGACTGGGTGGACCAAGCGGTCCTTATCTGCCGTCAAATTCTATGTTTCTATGTTTCTATGAAGGGATCCTAGACTCCTCGACACTGCCACAGATGCATTAGCTTCCTCATGTGGTCCCAGACATCGCCCATCATAAATCCACCTGCTGTCTGCCAGTAATCCCTCTCAGTGTTGGGGCTAAGCGATTAGCTAAAATTTTGGCGAGAATTGTAACATCTGAATTCAATAGGGAAACTGGACGGTAACTTCCAGGACACAGTGGGTCCTTGTCCGGCTTAGGAATAAGGGTGATCAGCGCAGTCACTAAACCAGGATCCGTTATCCCCCTGATAGAACCAAATGTTAAAAACATTTGTCAGAAGAGGGGAAAGCTGTGGGAGGCAAATTTTGTATAAGTTACTAGGTAAGCCATCTGGCCCAAGAACTTTATCCTGGGGTATCTGTTTAATGGCCTATTCTTCCTTAGCCAGGGTTATCAGAGTCCCAAGTGCTCTACCGCCTGGGGGCAGAATAGGAGGTTGGCAGAGTGCAAATATTTCCATGTCTCCTAGTCTGTCACATGCATCGAGTCTTCTAAAGAATAAAGCTTCTTATAAAACTCTCCAAAGACTGCGGCAATATCTTGGGGTTGAGACACTATGTGACCATTTGGCGAAGATCTTAATCTCGGAATGAATTTGGCCATTTCAGCCTGCCTCAATCTGAGGGCTGAGTTTCAACCTTCTCCCCTGATTCTAAATATTTGAGCTTGGTGCAGTGAATGACCAGCTCCATTTTCTGTGCCATCAGATCAGAGTATTGTGCCTGAAGCGATGAGCCTGGCCCATTCATCAGTTCGTGGCACCTTATTGCAGTGCGTACTCCAGCTGCCGAATTTCATTTGACAGGGAATCTAAAGAAAGCGATGGAGCCTGGCCCATTCATTAGTTGGTGACGCCTTGTGCAGTGCGTACTCCAGCTGCCGAATTTTATTTAACAGGGAATCTAAAGAAAGCGATGGAGCCTGGCCCATTCATTAGTTGGTGACGCCTTGTGCAGTGCGTACTCCAGCTGCCGAATTTCATTTAACAGGGAGTCTAAAGAAAGCGATGGAGCCTGGCCCATTCATTAGTTGGTGACACCTTGTGCAGTGTGTACTCCAGCTGCTGAATTTCATTTGACAGGGAATCTAAAGCAGACTTACTTTTCTGGGCTTGGTCGGCAGAAATGCGTATAAAGCCTCCTCGTAAGATGCATTTAAGGGCAGCCCAAACCATGCCAACCCTCTCTGTAGAGCCCAGATTAGAGTCAAGGAAAGTAGATATAAATTTTTGGGTGTGATAAGGTCTCCAGACACCTAAGTAACTGTGTGTTAAGGCGCCATAGTGTGTCCCTCCAAATTCTGGGACCTAATACAAGGGAGACACTAACCAGGGAGTGGTCAGACAATGCTTTTGGATGCATGGAAGCATCTATGATGCCCTGGAGACAGTAAGAACTTACCAACCAGTAATCAATCTGTGAAAAGTAGCATGGAGGGGATAATATGTATATTGTCTTTCCTCGGGTTTAAAGTCCACCAGACATCCACAATGCCTGCCCCAGACAGAAGATCCCTAAGGGCTCATTGTGCTGGGGTGAGTCCAACCCTTTGCTATCTGAATGGTCCAGCTCTATCTGGGGGGGATAAATTCCAATCCCCACCCAGAATAGTCAGAGGAGTTAAACCTGAGACCACCAAAGGCAGTAGTTGGGTACAAAAGTGGGGGGAAATCTACATTTGGGCCATATATTGAACCTTTTTGGGGAGGACTCTAGTATACCCTGTACTATTGTGTAATGACCTTCTGGGTCCCACCATTCCTGTATTTTTATAAATGGAACAGCCTTGGCAACCCGAATAGCAGTACCTCCACACTTAGATGAATTACCAGCACCAAATGCTTGTTCCACCCAGTACCGTTTAAAGAGGGAGATATCATCCCTCTGTAAGTGGGTCTCCTGTAGGCAGGCAATCCCAGTTCTTAAATGTAAAAGATGTTTGAGAATCATTAGCTGCTTTTGTTTGTTTTGTGCCACTTTTCTGTTCCAGCTCACAAAATTGTAGGGTCTAACCATTTGCAATGTCCAACAGAGATACTGAATGACTAGAGATTGGACCCCATTACACTACCCCAATCATTACCCCACAAAACCATTATGTGCAGTTCAACCCAACCCCCATACAGGTCTGAGCAACTATTACTGCCCATAAGCAGTGGAAGGTAGGTTGCTGACCATCGAACATCCCTCCCCCCTTCCTCCAACTCCTCAAAACATGGAACAAAACATTGCAAGATCCCATAAACTATTTACAACCATTATTACCCTGGTTCTAGCAACCGTACTCCTTCTATAAACTACAGCATGTAATTTAGATCTATGCTACCCAATAAGAGCCAAAATTCCACCCCCACCCCCTCCAATCCCCTAGTAAAAGAGGCACGGTACTTGTACAAAAAACATAAGAAATGATAATTGGCAAAGGAGAGGTCTCTCTCGGGAGCCCTGTACAAATGCTTTAGTCCAATCCCAGCCATACAATCCTGTAAAAAAGAGAAAAGGATAGTTAACAATCATTAAACCATGGACCCCATCCAGGCATTCATCTAAACATTATTAGCAGGTCCGCTCAGATAAAAATGAAAGTGGGATGTGCAGAGCCAAAAACAGTAGTCACAAACAGAGAAAATACTAAACCCACCCATGTCAGCACCACAGTCTGCTTTAAAACCAAAAAAAACACAAATATATAGGCTATTTTTTTTCCCCCGGCTCACTTGTTTTCCCATCCTATACCCTAAATGGTAAACATCATCAGAGCAAAAAAGTGATGACAAAAACAAAGGGGTTAACAGAAGAAAGAGGCATAAACACAAACAAAAACCTTCAGTAGTATAACAATGAGTGTCCAAATTTATCCATTCGGTCAAACACCGCAATCTTCAGCCTCTTGTATTGGGCCCCTTCAGACTCCAGAGGAAAATCTTAGGATGAGGAGGTGAAAAAGGAAGGGGGCAAAGCCCCCATTACAGGACAATGTCCATTGAGAGGAGTGAAAATCCTGTTCCCAACACATGTAGGTATACCTTCCAAATGCAGCTTGTGATGCTAGTTTAAAGTCTCTCACTCAGGCATTAGAGAGGAAATATGCCCAGTCCTTACATTATGGGGAGGGTTCTAGATGGTCAACTTGGGAAGCTTTTGATAGAGACAGTGTCCACGAACACAGAAATCGCCACCAACCTTAACTGATTTCAGCTGTAATAAACCAGATTAGTCTCCTCACTTGAAGAGGTCTGAAAGAGAATTTGAAGCTCCGACATGACTTGCATTGGGTGAATCCAAAGTAACCCATTTTTCATTGTTCTTTACTTGTAGTATGGCAGGATACCTCATACAGAAGGCCTTCTCCGCAGCTATCAGCCGAGACACCACAGGTGGAACTCTTGCCTCTTGAGCCGGACTGACTGGGGGAGATCCCGGGATAACCTGAGTTTGTATCCTTCCCATTGAATTTCTTGCACTTCTTTGGCTTTTGCAAGAATATGCTGCTTGTCAAGAAAATTTAGAAGTTTAAAAACAAAGCGTCGGGGGTGAACCAGGCTGAGGAGGAGGCGTAGCGATCAGTGGGCTCTTTCCACCACATAGATGGTGTTATTGGTGAGGGCCTGCTATTTTTCACAGAGCTTTTGGATAAAAGAACTGGATTATTTCCTACCTCTTTCTCAGGCAGGCCAAAGAGGATTCGATTGTTGCGCGACTGCCCTCTAAGTCCTACAACTTGTCTGCTACCTTTTGAAGTCTCTGGTGCAGAATGGAGGAGTCTAACTCTTCTTTCTCCCTCCATTTTTCCACCGAGTTAAGCCGGGCTTCAGCACCCCCTACCCGGGTGCTTAGAGAGACAAGATTTGATCGGATTCACTGCATGTTGTTTGATATGGCAGCAATGGAATCCTGAGAGGCTGCATGAATTCGAGAAAACATTCCTCAGTGACAGCCATGGTGGTTGTAGAAGGCTTAGCAGTAGTAGCTGCTTATGATTTAGGCTGTTTAGTGGCCTTCTCTTTCTCAGGTGACAGAGGTGGAGTATGGCATGGAGGAGCCTTCCACATGTCTATCTCCATGTCAATCAGCCTGCAAATGTAGTCAAGTAGCTTCCATAGAAGAATAAAATGAGGTGCTGCTTAAAAAGTGAGTAGATGAATTTAAATAATGATTTCTGTTCAGAGTTGTCTAGAAGCTAGGGAACTCGCAGCTCTCTATCAGGCAAGCCATCACACAACCACTTGTATTATTTTCACAAATGTAACTATTGTTTGCTTGTTCTTATCCTTGGTGTACATGCTTATCTGTTTATCCTGTACCTGTTTATTTGTATCACCCTGCTCATTGCTTGTACTTCACATTGTTGTAATTCCTCACACTGTTCTGTAAACCATACTAGGCTCATTTGGAGTGGAGTGCTGTGTGGGTGGATGTTTGTGTTTGTCTGTGTCTGTAGGTTAGTTTTGTGGATTTCATGTTTTTCTGCTTGGAGTAACTTCGCCATTCTTGCACTCAACGTCTGTGAATGTCTCCTGGACTGAATTTCTGCAAAATATCTTCAACAGGTATCAGCATTTTCATTTTAAATCAACTTTTGGAAGCCACCCAAGGAAAAATAACTCTAGCAACTAAGTCTGACAAACTCGGTGATGCTGGGCCCTAGGATTGAATCAACATTTTAGTCTGACCTGCTCCAAAAGGAATTTTACTTGGGCTATTCAGCAACCATTTTAAGAACAAAGGAAACATACAGACAAAAGGATTTCACATGCTGTATGCCCAGGCGCAGTTTATCACCTTTCAGGAATTTTAACACATTCTGTGACCCTGGGTTTCAGCAGTCCATCATTTCCACTGGATGAAATTTACTACCAGGTAACAGCATTTTCATTTAAATCAACTTTAAATGTACTTGTCTCTAAAGGGCTGCTCTATAACAACTTTGAAAACAAAGGAAACAGACAGACAAAGGTTTTCATCCTGCATATGCCCAGGCCAAAGTTCATCACATTGAAGGAATTTAACACTTTCTGTGACTCTGGTCCTCTTCAGTTCATCATTTCCACTGGATCTATCTTTTATTTCATTTGCTGCTTTCTCCTTGGAGGATCCCTGAGCGGGGCTTCCATTGCCATACAAGCCTCCAAGCTCCTCCTAACTGTGCCTCTGCCAGCAGCCCGAGGGCACCTCCAAAACCGGAGACCACAAAGCCTGCAAGCAACCACAGCCCTCCAAGACCTTTTAGCAGGGGCGACCTGCACCTTCAAAGCCACCACCCAAGCCACCTTCTCCAGCCAGCAACAATGACAGGTACGGTAACTTTTTGACCAGCCGGAAAGCAGTGCTTTCTTACTTCAGCAACCTGATTGGTTGGTCTCCCTGACTGTGTGCTCCTATTGGTCAGTTTCTTTTGAAATGCCGTGGCTCTACAGTACGAACTTCTCTCATTCAAAATTCTACTGCTTAATTCTGGGAAATCTTAATATTAGCAAATAAGATTGTTCATAACTGTTTTAAAGCATTAGAGCATTAATTGCCATTTAGTTTTCAGTGTGTGTATATAAGCAGGGCCACCTCAGCACTCTCAAAATGTCATTACTACAGCTTTTGTTAAATAATTTATTCTGTTATTGACTGTTAAGCAGTATCCTGAAACTATTAAATTCGCGCCGACCCCGCCATGCAGAGCACAGGAGGGGCTGGCAGAAACGTTGGAATTAAATATTATCGCCAGCATCGTGGTTTTAATATTACGTTTTGGAAGTCGCAAATTACACAAATCATGCTGAAGTTTAACTTTTAGGTTAGGTCATTTACGTGATCAGGGTATTCAGATAGCAACATAGTTTCTTCTGTGAAACTGCTACTTCAGATATGGTGCTGCACCCCAGTCTCCCCTAATGAACCCTCCTCTCACCTCTAAAACTTCACCACTTATACTCCTATCTCTCCTGTTATGTCTAAACTGGCTAACAACTTGTACATCTCTTGCTACTTATCCCTGCGCTAACAATGATAGTGACTTCAGGTTTTCTAACATCCTGCTGTACTATTACTAGAAATTCTACCCCTGCTCACTCTATCCTCATCAAAAAGGGCTGTATCTATCTGTCTATCCACTCCTATCTCTTGAACTATTGTAGACCCAAACGCCAGCTAGGCACTCTCTCTGCCAACCTACTTTCTCACCTTGCCCGCCGGCTCCTTATGCTTGCCGGAGATATTGAACCCAATCCGGGCCCTATGGTTTACGCTTCACCCCCTGCAACGGCTGCAACAAAAAAGGGTCTGGTTATAGCCCACATGAATATCTGGAGTCTCACGAGTCACCTGGCTGAGCTCGAAGCCTGGGCTAAACTGATTAACCCTGACATTTTATGCCTATCAGAGACTTGGCTGAAGCCTTGGGTGCCTGATGTCCACTTGTCTTGTGCCTGGTTATAGCATTCTAAGGAAAGACCGACATTGTCAAGGGGGGTTGAGATTATGTACAAAAATCATCTATCCCTGAACATCCTACCCTGCACTGATTCCCCAACACCTTGTGAAACTCTGCACGCTACCCTGGCACTGGGTTCAAAACTGCTGCACATCATTTGTGTCTACAATCCACCTACAAGCGGGATGAGTGGTCTCCAGAATTTGCTACAATATGTCTCCCAGAATGTAAAATCAAATGAGGCTCTACTCCTTGAGGACCTGAACCTTAACTGGCTGGGTCCACAGCACAGCATCCTTGAATCTCTAATACAGAAGCACAATCTACACCAAACTATCACAGGCTTTACCAGAACTACTACTCAGCACTCAGGGTCCCTACTTGATTGGATCCTCACCACCAGACCTGATCATGTACTAGATGCCACAGTGCTTGCTGACTCAATCACTGATCATTCCCCCACACTTTGTCGATGGCGATCCTGTCCACCTCCTCCTCCTCCAACACGTCTGATTAGGTTTTCAAACTATGCTGCCCTGGACAAACAAGCCTTCCTATTTAACCTCTCTTGTGTTGACTGGTCTAACATTTATACCGCAACCAATGTTGATACTGCCCTCAATTCATTTCTGACTGAATTTGGCAACATCCAAAAGAAGCACCTCCCTACAGTCAAAAGGAGGGTAAGGGGCCAGTATTCGAGGTGGCTGAAAAAAGACCTGCTTCAAAAGTTAAAAGTTAGAGACAATCAATGGAAAAAGTACAAACAAACTGGACTGCAGTCAGATCTCATTCTGTATAAACAATACAGAAATGACTGTAAAGATGCATCAGGCAGGCCAAAAGTAAATACTGCCAAAACCTGCTGATTAATTCTTCCAATGACCCTGCAAGTTTTGGGGTCACATTAAGTCCTTCTTGGGTTCTGCTAAAGATGTCACTCCCTCAGATATGGTCCTACATGGTGTACACTGTAATGATTCTACTACCATTACAAATGCTTTTAACCAACAATTTTCTGACTTATCTGCCTACACAGCTTCCTCCCATCACAATCCTCTGCTTCACAGTTTAACCCCACAGCATCTGAAGGACCCCAAACTTAACCAACCCCTTCTATTTCAGGGAAGTGTCTAGGCATCAGGTCCTAAAGCTGCTCAGGTCACTCTCTGAAAACACCAGTACTGGCTCAGATGGCCTAGAACCAAGACTACTAAAATGGCTTCTACTATCTCTGGCCCCTGGCACATATCTTCACCCTATCTCTCCAATGGCATTGTCTCTGAAGTCTGGAAGGCAGCCAGAGTCACTCCTGTATTTAAGAAAGGCAGTAAAATGACATATCAAATTACCGCCTATTGCTATTTTGTCTGTTCTGAATAAAATCCTGGAAAAGTAGTATCCATGCAAATCACTGAATACCTTGAGAAATTCAATTTACTAAGCTCAGCACAACATGGTTTAGAAAGCATCACAGCACCATGACAGCACTTGCAAAATTCACTTAGATATCGTTACCAATATGGATAGAGGAAAGTTAACAGGGGCAGTCTTCATTGACTTAACCAAAGCTTTCGATCTGGTTGACCATTCTCTGCTACTATCCGCCCTCAGTACCTTGGGCTTCTCTCCCCAGTCACTACCTGGTTCAAAGTTACCTCTCCAACAGAACACAAGCTGTTAAGTTTAATTCATCCATGTCAGACAGTGCTGTTATCAACATTGGGGTCCCTCAGGGTCTCTACTTGGCCCTCTTCTATTCTCATTATTCGTCAATAAACTTCCTGAGTTGGTCACCACAGGTCACTCACTTTATGCGGATGACCTGGTAATTTATTATCCTCTGATAAGGTCCTGGATCTAAATGCTGCCCTCACTGCAGATTTCCGTGCTGTACAACACTGGTTGAACTCTCAATGCCTGGTTTTAAATACAAATAAAACAAAATTATGATGTTTGGCTCAATCACAAGCTTAGATCCTGTCCTCTGACCATCTCTGTCTCTGATATCGATGGGGACCCTATAGAAACTGTCACTTTCTTTCGTTACCTTGGCATCCACCTGGATCAAACCTTGGACCTGAAAGCACATATACAGGAAACCTGCAAGTCAATTAACTGCAAATTGGAGGCTGCCTATAGAACCAAATACCTGCTCACCCCTGCTGCTAAATTGGTGATAGCCAGAGGCATTCTATTGTCAACCCTTACATATGGGTGTCCCATCCTGTCCTTGGCCACCAAATCTTCACTGCAACTATGGGATACTACCTTCAATAATGTGTGCAGGTATGCAACCAAAGCACCTCGGCTGCAGCATCATTGTCTCTTATATCAGGACCTTGGTTGGCTCTCCTTCCTCTACCAGGCAGTACTACTTGTACAATTTAGTTGATTCCATCCTAAGGACGTCCAAGCCTGCTATCCTGTCTGATCTCCTCAGGCTGGCCATTCCCACAAGGAATCTTAGATCGGCTGATCAGACCTTACTATCCATCCCCTTTGTTGGACTAAAAGGGCATGGGCTCCTTCCATCATGCTGCCCCCACCTATGGAACCTACTACCTCAGGATCTAAGAGATGTCTCCACTCATGTGACTTTTAAGAGCAAACTCAGGACTTTCCTCACTACTATGGACAAATGTGTTTGCTTTGACCCTACCTGATCCGCTGCATTTGTACTGTTTCCTCATTCTAGCACTTTGCCTGTCCAAATGGGTGTTCTATACTGTGCCTTGTAATTAATGTTTTATTTTGTGCCTTGTAATTAATGTTGCCTTAATCTGTTTCTTTATAAGCCTAATGTTAGCTGTTGACAATTGTAAGTCGCTATTCTACTCCATGACATTCTTATCTTCACTTCACAGCCTCTCCTCACTTAACCCCACTGCTGCTCTCCCCTCTTCTTCTGTTATATCCTCTTCCCCCCTTTTTGCCACTCCCCACCAAACTCACCTTTACCTGTTCCTACCTCATCCATGCCCCTCCTTAGTCCCCACCCTCCTGGCTGTGCTTAGTCACCTCTGTCCACCTACTACCGCCTACTCCCACCGTCTACCGACCCCCCTTCCCTGCCCTGCCGTCTCTTGGTTCCACTGGCTCGGCTTGACTTTGACACTTTTGCCGCTATTGCTGTAACTCCTCTGCCTCTATCCCCCTCTCACCGGCATCCTCACTCTCGCCCTGCCGTCTATCGGTTCCACCAGACCGGCTGTATTTTCCTACCTCCTACCGCTGTTGCCATCTACTGCTGCTCCCCCCTACCACCCTCTCTTCGCCTGCTGTCTTTCAGCTCCATAGGCCCGGCCGCAGGTTGGTACCTCACCCCGCTGTTGCCGTATCTGACGGCACCTCCTTTCCACTTAATCTCTCCCTCCCATCCTTTTGCCAGTTTTCCCTTCCTTGTGTCTTTTCTACTGATGCCTATCCTCTCTTATTTTCTGCCTTCTGCTATTCACATTTTTGAGTATGTTCCATGATCAAGTGCTAAAGTATATTTTTGTTTACTAATGTATGTTACATTGCCATATGTATTTCTCTCTCTGCATTTTTTGTACTCGTTGTCTTAATAATCTGGCTGTACTCTTTGTGTATTGTAATTGTACCTCCCGGGTCGTGCCTGAAAACAGTCACTTGCTGACTAGCGCACTTACCCGGTTAACAAAAACTAAATAAATAAAATAAATAAATAAAATACTGTTGTAATCTCTTGGGTCGTACCTGAAAATAGGCATTCCTTATCTAGTGTGTTTACCCAGTAAACAAAAGCTAACAAAATACAGTCCGTCCATATGTTTATGTTAGACTCTGTCCTTGCAGCTTTCATAAGGACATATCTTCCCCTTTTCCCCTTCTGTCCCAAACCTCTGTTGCTGCTGCAATCCTTGTTCTTGTTGGATATGGTACTGTAACATTTATTACTTTATATTCTGTATCTGATTGGTAACATATTGTCCAATAGTTGAAGCAAGAGTGAGCAATTTCTATAACTGTTTCCTGTTCTGTAAATATGCAAAGTATTTGCCATTCCTATAGGTTTTACTATGCTGTTTTAAAAGGGCTGTGACATCTATAATAGTATCCTCCCACCACCTTACCAGGTCCTCGTGCATTATGTATACAGGTTTCCATGCTTGAAAGAAATACTGGATATCTTGAAGTGTCTCTGTATCTGTTAATAAGGATGCATTCAGCTTCCAGGTTCCTGGACCATTTGGGGGTGTAGTAATGTTACCTAACAGTTAATGAATTATGTTAAGATCAGAAAATTCAGCTACTAATATTTGTGCCTTTAAGATCGAGAGAGTGGGTGTAGTAAAAAAGTAATCTATCCTGGTTGTTAGGTGCCCTTTATGACATGTTGGGTCTGGACACCCAGTGGCTGAAATGTATGAGTCCTGCAAATTTGTAATCTGTATCATTTTGGCTAAAAAGTTCACATCACAATAAATTTTTTTGTGTTGTAGCTGTCTTCCCTCTGTCGGAAAGTGCTAGGCTGCAATTCAAATTGTTACTAAAAACTACATTTTTTGCAGTCTGAACTGTGGGACCTCCAAAGTGGTGAGACAGGGAGGCTGTAGCTAAAAGAGTGCCGTTGGGTGTGTGCTTGCCATAAGTGGAGTCCGTGGGGCTCTGTGTAAAACATAGTGAAATGTCAGCATTGACACATCACTGTTAGACTCTCTATATGCTGGGGGCAGAGGGGACTACAGAAGGAGATTCACTGAGGAGCGCAGAACTCCTGGGAGTACAGAAAGGAGCTTGTGTCTGTTTGTTTTATAGCCCTATACTAATAGGGAAATTGAATTAGAGCTGGTGCTCTGTGTTTTTAAATCATAAGGGACACACCTTTCAGTGCAGGGAGCAAGAACCCTTGATACTTCCGGATTCAGACAGATAAATTTAGACGTTTGCTCTGACGGCGTGAGCATGTGCAATGCTCCAGTGTGCTGAGATGAGTGGAGACACATGCATCTAGGTGCATGTTGCATGTTACGGTGAGCGGAGATGGAGACAGGTAGTTTCACTTGATAAAAGGTAAAATAAGTTGTTTGTAGTACATTGATAGTGAAAATGGGAAACAAAGGAGGAGATGTGTAATTTGCCAGCTTCACTGTTGACATCGGAGGGGATCTGCTGATAAGCTGTAAAGGTTGTAAAATGTACAAGGAGGCTGAACTGGGGTTGATTATAGTACCCTTTGAGTGTGAAAATTGTGTGTTAAATCGAGAACTGCATGTTAACCTAACCAAGGTTATGGAAAGTCTGGAGAGTTTAGAGAACAGTTAGATGGAGTTAACTTCAAGGTTAAAGATTTTGTCAAGCTTAAATAAAAATGGGTCTGGTAGTTCAATAAATGGGCAAGGTAAAAGAAAAGGAAGTGAGAGTGGAGAAGGAGGTCATCAAGCTGAAAGGTGTGATACATGCAGGGTTAAAAGAAAACGTAGGGGTGTGAGCCCTCTTGGACCAGTTCCAGTATTTCTAAAAAGAGAAGATGTGGGAAATATACAGGATAGGGACAGGGATGGAGAGAGCATGATGAACAGGGCCTTCTAAAGGAAAATTAGGTAAATGTGATAAATGGATTTCCCGTGGAAAATAGTATAGTGTCCTGGGGAACTTAACTGAGTCAAGTATAATAGCTGGGGATGTTATTTTGGATGCAGATGAGATAGAAAATGGGGGGAAACAGAATCCTAGGCAAGTTATTGTCATAGGAGATTCCATAATAAAATATACGGATCAATACATATGTAACCAAGATAAAGCAAAGAATCTATGGCATCAGCAGATACCTGGATATACATAGAAACATAGAAGTTGACGGCAGATAAGGACCGCAAGGCCCATCCAGTCTGCCCATTTCTTTTTCTACCTTATAAATGTGCCATCGGCCTTTGCTATGTCAGTGACCTATCTATTCATAGTCATTTGTATTGCTCCCTTATGCCTATCCCATGCCTGTTTGAAGCCCTGCACTGTATTCATAGCCACTACTTCTTGTGGTAAGCCATTCCATGCATCTACCACCCTTTCTGTGAAAAGAATTTCCTCACATTCCCCTTAATCGGCCTCCCTCTAATCTCATGCTGTGTCCTCTTGTCCTGCTATTTTCTTATATTTAAACATGTTAGACTCTTTCACCTTGTTTATGCCCTTAAGGTGTTTAAATGTCTCGATCATATCACCTCTCCCCTCCTTTGCTCAAGGGGTATACATATTGAGCTCCGTTAATCTGTCCTCATATGTCTTCTGATTGCAGTCCCTGCACCATTTTGGTTGCCTTCTCTGGACTGCCTCAATTTGGTTAATGTCCTTGTGAAGGTGTGGCCTCAATACTGCCGCAGTACTCCAGATGGGGCCTAACCAATGTCTTGTACAGAGGGATTATTACCCCTCTTACGACTTGTGATACCCTACTAATACACCCTAACACCCCCTAGCCTTACCTACTGCTTTAGAGGTCTGCTTGATGATTTCAGGTCATCAGTGATGATGATGCCCAAGTCTCTTTCTTCCTTTGTGACTGCTAGCAACTCCTCCCAGCCTATAAGTGGCTTCAGGGTTTCTCTTCCTATGTGCATGATTTTGCACTTCTTTGCATTAAATCCAGTTGCCACTCTTCTGACCATTCTGCTAGTTTATCCAGATCTCTTCTCATTCTGCCCACCCCATCTGGATCATCTACTCTGTTGCAGATCTTGGTGTCATCTGCAAACAGACAAGCCTTACCCTCTAGTCCATCTGCTAGGTCACTAATGAAGATGTTGAATAGGACTGGCCCCAGGACTGATCCCTGAGGTACCCCACTTGTGACTTGCATCTCTTCTGACTGTATACCATTTACCACCACTCTCTGTTTTCTGCCAGTCAACCAGTTTGCCACCCAGTTGACCAACTTCTGACCCACCCCGAGCCTACCTAGCTTATTTATCAATCTTCTATGTGGAACAGTGTCAAAAGCTTTGCTGAAGTCAAGGTAGGCGACATCAACTGCTCCCCCTTGGTCCACCACTCTGGTTACCCAGTCAAAGAAATCTATGAGATTAGTTTGACAGGACCTTCCTTTGTAAACCCATGCTGTCTTGGATCCTGTGCCCTATGGATTCTAGGTGTTGCACTATCCTTTCCTTAAGGAGTGCTTCCATAATCTTGCCCACTACTGAGGTAAGACTGACCGGTCTGTAGTTCCCCGCCTCCTCCCTGCTACCACTCTTGTGGAGTGGATCACATGAGCCCTTCTCCAGTCTTCTGGGACTCTCCTGTGATCAGAGACTCACTAAACAATTCTGCTAATGGCTCTGCTAGTTCCTCCTTTAGCTCCTTAAGTACCCTGGGATGTATGCCATCAGGTCCCATTGCCTTATCCACCCTGAGCTTAGAAAGCTCTTGTAGGACCCTTTCTTTGTGAAGGAGTAGTGCTCACCTCCCTCCCCTGTGTCCATGATGCTGAGCTGTGGGCCCTGCCTACCTTTCTTCAGTGAATACTGAGCAAAAGTATCTATTTAGGATAGATGCCTTTACAGGGTCCTCCTCCTCACATGCCCTTTTCTCCATTAAGCTTAGCAATACTTCTCTGGACTTTCTCCTTTCACTAATGTATCTATAGAAAGTCTTGTCACCTTCTTTACTGTTTGTGCTAGTGTTTCTCAGTTTGGGACTTTGCCTGCCTTACTGCCTTACCTGCTTCCCTTAGGGCAGTTTGGTATGCCCCCTATCTTCATCCCGCTGTGTTCCTTATATTTTCTGAAGGCCAGCCTTTGGCTCTGACCTTTCTCTACTGTATTTGAGAACCAAAGTGGTTTCCTTCTTCTTTGCACTTCCTTTTCTGTCTAACACAATGGGATGTTGCTTCAAGTATTGTATCCTTACTGCTTGCCCACTTTGCCTGTACCTCCTCACCTGTGTTTCTTTTGCCAGGGCTAGCTTAACTCTGTTGGCCATCTTATCAAAGTCAGCTCCTCTGAAGTCCCATATTTTTGCCTTGGAATGGGATGATTTAGATGTAGTAGCCAAATTGAACCATACCATGTGATGGTCACTGGCCCCAGGTGACCTTCTACCTGAGATCTGTGATCCTTCTTTGTTAGTCAGTACTAGATCTAGGATAGCCTTGTCTCTTGTGGGTTGCTGTACCAGTTGTTTGAGGCCTCCCTGCAGGGAATCCACTATGAGTCTAGTTCTGGCAGATGTTCCTGCTGGTATTGACCAATCTGTATCTGGCATGTTGAAGTCTCCCATTATCAGAACCTCCCTTTAGCTGTCATGTGTTTTGTATATCTTCTAACAGTAATGTGTCTATGTCCTCCTCTGGTCTGGGGGCCTGTAGACAACCCCAGTTCTTATGGCTGTCCCATTTCTGTTTCAGGGTGACCACAGTTCTTCTGGCTCCTTATGTGTATTCTGAATTTCTGTAGCTTTGATATTTTCATTAACACAGGGCCACCCTCCCCCCTTTTGCACCTCGGTCTCTTCTGAACAATACATAGCCAGGTACTGAAGTCTCCCAAGTGTGATTACTGGTAAACCACGCCTCACTAATTGCTACTATGTCCAGTTTAGCCTCTGACATTGTTGCCAGCAGGTCTGGGATCTTATTTCCCAGGCTGTGAGCATTTGTGTACATGATTTTCCATTGGCCAGATTTTGTGTATGTAGTTGTTGGGTTAGGTTTGCATTACCCTGTGCATCGTATGGGGAGACAAACCTTTTTTCTTACCTGGTGATGCAAATGAACGGAAACACACTGAATTCCAGTTTGACCACTAGCTGAGGGGAGGGTGTTCTTCCATTCAACGATGAGGTGCCAAACCATCTCCCCATTTGCTAGTTTAAATATTCTGAAAAGACGTCAAACTTCTGCCCTAATGCACTGACCTCTTTAGTCAGATGCAGTCCATCAAATTTAAAGAACTTTCGCTCCCAGAACTGTTGCCAGTTCCCTACAAATCTGTGTCCTTTTTCCTGGCACCAGTCCTTGAGCCACGTGTTTAGCTCCCTATCTCCCCTTCTCTGACCTTCCGTCCATCTGCTCCCTTCTCCCAGACTGGCAGGATCTCAGAGAAGGAGATGCGACAAAATAGATGATAGTTTGTCACCCAGCTTAGTCAGGTGTTCCTTGGTCTCCACAACTGACCGGCTTGGCGAGATCATTAGTCCCTATGTGTACTAGGACATCAATGTTTTCTCCTGCTTTGTGAACAATTTTGCAATGCGGTCAGTGTCTCTCCATGCTGATGTACCTGGAGACATCTGACCATCACCCTGGTTGAGATGGGTATCAACTCCCCGAATCATGGAGTCTCCTATGATCAGAAGTTTTTGGATTTCCTTTGTGCTTGTTTAGTTTGGTTCCTGATTTGGGTGAGTATTGTTGTGTTAGCTCCTGTGTCGCAGTGTCCTGCTCTGCAGTGTCTTCTGCCTCTTTATTTGATTTCAGAGATAGAGGCAGATACCTGTTTGTAGTGTTTATATGGTTTTTGGAGGTAATGTGTTGGAGAGCAGAGAGTGATGGGGCACCTTGATTTGCTCCTCCATCACCTGCCACAACCTCCTGACCAACTACCCTCTGCGGTTGAGGTTTTTCTGGATGCTGGGGAAATGGTGGGTGGTTCTTATAATGTATTTCCTCTTCAATATGAAATTTGAGGCGTGCAATCTCTGCCCATGCTGCCC
The DNA here is from genome assembly GCA_016271365.2 of Neoceratodus forsteri. Taxonomy (NCBI): domain Eukaryota; kingdom Metazoa; phylum Chordata; order Ceratodontiformes; family Ceratodontidae; genus Neoceratodus; species Neoceratodus forsteri. The sequence continues at coordinate 512,732,766 of CM057450.1, read as the reverse complement.
GGAGCTGAGACCTAAGATCTCCAAAGGCTCAGCATGTAGGACAGTGTCCTAAATCCTGTAAGAATGTCCTTCTGAAAATTGTTCCACAGTACCTGCAGTTAATGAAATCCATTCCAAATAAGTTGCTGGGTTTGTAACCTAGTCAGAGTAATTAGAAGGAAAAAAATGCAAGTAATGGTTTAATTGTGCTTTGTTTAACTTGTTATAACAAGTTAAATTACTAGTGCCCTGTAAATGAGATCACTTTGTGGAGGCCCCACTGATCCGCCCCTTCCTGCTCTGCCACAGGAAATGTCACAACTGTGGTACCCTATAAAAGGAGTGTAGCGTGGGGTGGTTGGGGATGGGGTGGGTGGTCTCTTCCCTCCCAAAAGAAGAACCACGGACTGAAAAGAACAAGGAGGTAAGAGCAGAAACAATCAGTCAACAACAAATGCAGTAACCCTGAAAGCTTATCCTAATGTTAGATAAAACTGTAAAACCCAAAGCACCACCTGTAATAATTTCAGAGAAGATATACCCTGTAAGAAACACTTTGCTCCAGAGAAAAATAAAGCAGTAACAGAAGATATACCTTGCAAAAGACAATTTGAATCAGAAGATTACAGCAGTAATCTGTTAGCACACACCTGTAGGCACACCTTGTAATAATGCAGAAGAAGGTATACCAGCAACAACAATTTGAATCAGAGAAAAAATAAAGCAATGAAATGTTGGCAACAAACAGTAGCAATCCCTGTGAGTAAAAATAAAACACCACACACAGTAAATCTGCTTAGCCAACTAAGTCTTAATCCTTCCCTTGCTCTGTTAAGTTTCTCTACTCTGCCTTTCAAGCAGTCTTAGAAGGAAAGAGCTCAGGTGAAGCTAGGTGCCTTGGCCAGCAAACCAAGTCTTCTATAGACTGATCAATAAAAATAGAGATGGGAAAATGGGTGGGGGTGTGGCCCTTTTTATTAGGGATGAATTAGAAGCTAGGGTCATAGATGAAAATTATGATTTGGGGAGTGTTGAAATTGTTACCATTGAACTGTTTGGTACAAAAGGGAGGACATGTAGGTTCTCAGCTTTTTATAGAGCACCGGATACAAAAATGGAGGAAACTGAAGCCTTTGTTGAATATATTGTTGGTTTGGCTGAAGACACTGATATGGTGCTAATAGGAGGACTTAAATATGCCTAACATTAAATGGGGGGGAGCATATGGAAGGAAATAACTTAGAGTGTTGGGTGCAGGAAGAACTAATGGTGGTAGGTGTTAAACAGTGCATTCATGAGGCCACAAGGGGGGATAAATATATTAGATGTTATTCTAACCAATATTCCTGAAGTGATTCAACAGATCAGTATTCAGCCACAATTGGGTACAAGTGATCACAACTCTATAATATTTAGGATGCTTTGGGAAACCAAGATAGTGAAGGGGACTACAGTGCAATTTCTGAATAATAGGGGGGATTATGCAGCTATAAGAGAGAGTCTGAGTAGTGCTGACTGGGAAGGTGTGATGAAAGACCTAAATATGGAGAAATCTTGGGAGTTATTTTCATGTAAAATAAATGAGATAATAGGGAGGTATATACCAAAGATGAGCGTATATAATCATAAAGGTAAAAAAACCACTGTGGCTCACAAAATCTATAATTAGACTATGTAGGAAAAAGAAAGCAATATTCCAGAAAATGAAGAAAAATAGTTCTTTAGCATCTCAAAATAGGTATAAGATTCTACTAAAAAAAATTAAGGAAATTAAAAACACAAAAAAGCAGCTGGAATTTAGATTGGCAATGGGCAAAGATAATAGCAAAAATGTTTTTGCTTACATAAATAGTAGAAGGAGGGGAAGTAGTATGGTTGGTCTATTAAATATTGATGGGGTTATGACCTCGAAACCAAAGGAGATGTTAAATGAATTTAGTAGATCCTTTGGGGCTGTGTATAAAAAACATGATGGAGTTATAGAGATGGGGCAACTGGGAAAAAGTACATTAGATCCTAAAGAAATAGTAACTGAAGAAAAGGTTAAAAATAGGATTAGGAGATTGAAGGCTGAAAAGGCAGCAGGACCAGATGGGATCTATCCTTACTTCTTAAAGGAGTTGGGAGACATGCTAACACCAATTATCACTAGGTTAGGACAAAAATCCCTGCTGGAGGGAGTAGTACCAGGGATGTGGAAATTGGCATATGTAGTACCAATTTATAAGAAGGGAAAGAAGAGTGAGGCAACAAATTATAGGCCTGTGAGCGTGACCTCTGTCATAGGAAAGATTATTGAAGGTATTTTGTGCGAAACTATTACTGATTTTATGAGAAGTGAGGGTTTGTGGGATAAAAGTCAGCATGGGTTTGTGGCAGATAGATCATATGAAACAAATTTGATCACTTTCTATGAGTTTATTAGTAAGCGTATTGATGAAGGAAAAAAATGTGGACATGGTAATGCTCGATTTTTGTAGAGCATTTGAAACGATTCCACATTGTAGGATTATTGAAAAACTTATTGGAATGGGGATTGATCTAACCATTGTAAGATGGGTTGAACAGTGGTTGACACATAGACTACAGAAAGTGAGACTACATGGCCATTTGTCTGATTCATTAAGGTTGGCGAGTGGTGTTCCCCAGGGTTCGGTGCTTGGGCCATTGTTTTTCAGTATCTTTATTAGTGATCTGAAGATATGAAGTAATAATAGTTAATAAAATTTGCTGATGATGTCAAAATAGGGGAGTGGTGGATACATTTAATGATAGATTACTGTTTGGACAGGATTTGATTCATATAATGGAATGGGTGAATATAAATGGGATGATTTTCAACAAGGAGAAATGTATTATAATGCATTTTGGAAGGCATAATATACAGCAGACCTACTATATGCAGGGCCTTAAATTGAAGGTCTCAAAGTGCGAAAAATATTTAGGTGTTTATGTACAGAATTACCTTAAAAATGGTGCCCACAGTAAAATAATATCAAAAAAAGCTATGCAGTTGGTAAATTGTATAAGACGGGAGTTTCAATCAAAAAGTGGGAGGTTTTGTTGCCACTGTATAGACATTGGTTAGGCCATCTTGGGCTACTGCTCCACTGTCTTTTGTCCTTTCCTCATAAAGGATATTAAATTAATGGAGAGGCCCCAGAGATCTTTTACCCGATTAATTTCTGGATGTCAGGGGATCTCGTATGAGGAGAGATTGGATAAGCTGGGTCTGTGGTCCTTGGTAAATAGAAGGATAAGGGGAGATTTATTATTACTATACAAGGCTATGGGAGTTGAAGATCTTAAATTGGAACTAGGATTAGAGTTGGAGGTAAAATCATATCAACTGAGAGTACATAATAAGCAATTCAGGGAGGAAACAAGCAGGACTGAACTGAGAAGAAATGGCTTTAAGTGTAGGGTAGGTTAGGATGTGGAATAAACTGTCACAGGAGGTGGTGGATGCTGATAGCATAGTGATTTTCAAAACAGATTGGATAAGTTCCTTGTAGAAGTTGGTGATGTATGTTGTCGCCACTGAATTGTGGGGAAGTCTATAGGCTTTGCTTTCTTGACTTCCTTAAACCTCCAGTATGAAGATAGGTATGGTTGTATCAATTGAAAGAGTTCTATCCGGTCTGCCTTTGTCTGTGGTACATAAAGATTTGTAAGTCTGAATAATATATTTTGTATCCTAATATCCAAAGTAAGGGCTGTGCCAGGTACCAGGTCTACTAGTTTGATGAGTATAAACTTAATGTCTGAAACGTAATAACTGTCCCTGAGCAGGTGTCCTGGCAAATAGACCAATATGAGGGTCCTACCTGCCAGGCATTTGTTACCTGAGTTATGTCACAAGTGGAGTGAAGTCTTGTGTCTTGTAAGAAAAAAAATCCCTTTTTATAAGTTTTCAGATGAGGAAAAGCTGCCATTCTCTTTCTATTGCTCTTGTTACTATTGATGTTAATAGTATAGAATGGTAAAGAAGAATTCATTACAAAGGTGTTAGAAGGCAGCTTAACAAAAAGGGACTGTCATGGGGTCTTTTTTTTTCTGGCTTCTGGAGGACCTGGTAAGCTTTTGCTTGGCTTTGGATTTAGCTTTGTTTGTTTCCTCTGGAGGTTTTGGAGAGTCCTGGGAAGGGTCTTCCAGGTCTGACCCAGAATCCGGGAAGGAGGACCAGAGAGAAGAATCATCAGAATCATTGCCAGTCGTACCAGCATTGTCTGCTAATGTCTCGAATCTGTTGGTTAATGAAATTTCAGTGGTCTTAAGGATCTTGGGTATACTGTTGCCGCAGTGACTCCCAGATCGCGAAGACCATCACAGCGACAGGAATCGGGCAAAATCCGCGTGTCACTGTGGTGGTCTTTTTGGCGATTGTGACTGCCTCCCTGGGTGTTTGCCCCCCCGGTCAACTCTGACTCAGGTTAGAATCCTAGGGACTGGGGGCGAGGTAAGGGTGGGGAGCCCCACATTGGGGTTTGAGGTCACAGCCCCAGAAGGATGCACAGAGGCATCCACAGCACTGCAATGCCAATAGTCGGCACTATGCGGCTGTTGCTGTCGGGATGTCTCCATGCCAACTGTCACCGCGCATGGGTAAACCAGGATCTTGGGATGGGTTGTAACCAACTCTGCCTATGTCTAGTTACCCTTCTATCTGCAGGTTGGTCTTTCTGAGATTGGGGGTGGGGACAAAATAACCTGGAGATCTGTTGATGTTGTGGCTTGAGGTGGCCCCCTAGTATTAGACATTTGCACCACGTTCTCTACCTCAGCAGAATCATCTTTTGCTGCTAACTCTGGGGCAGGGGTTAATCTCTTTTTCTATGTGTTTCTCAGGCTCTGCTGAAGGAGGGTACTGGTTTAGAGGTACATGCACGAGGTGGAGGATATGCTTGGGCCCTCTGTGCTACTGCCACTAAAAGTCTCTGCTCCTCACTGTCAGCCTGATCAGGCTGATTGTGTGCCACCCAGGGACAAGTTTAATATGTGTGACCTTTGACCTCACTGAGATTGCATAACTGTTTGTTCTTGTATTGCCTACTTGTGTGGCCTAATTCATTACAAAATGTGCATTTACATCTGTCACATAAGCTACTGAGATGACCAGTGTAGCCACATTGATAGCATGCCTTTGGTGGCCCTGCATAGAAAATTACACCCTGCCCCCCCAAAAAAAATAGTTTGGGAGATGTTACCAGTATCACAATTATTCAATATAACTCAAATATGCCAACCCCCAGTCCAAATATGTTCATCATCAAGTATTGCTTCAGGGTTCCCTTGAACTGTTCATCTCTGCTTAATATATGAGTTCTGTTACACTTACTCCCTCATTTCAAAATAGTACCATGATTGTCTTATTGGCAGATTTTGTCAGTGGGATAACTTCAAATGGAACCCAGAGAGGGAAAGATTTCAAAGTCTGGCATTTAACCCAGAATTTTTGCAGGTAACTGTTAAACTTGAAGCTTACATCAAACAGGGATTCCCCTGAAACGTGAGTGAGTGCACAAATGTCTGCCGCCTTGAAATGCATTGAGCCTTTCAATAAGGTTCTGGCAATGTAATCAGTCAGGGAAGGCTTCCATGCCCTCTCTATAAAGCATGTGTACTGCATTATGTCTCTTTACTGGGTGGGTAGGTAGGTGTACAAAAAAAAAAGATGCATAAGGTCTGGAACTAGTTTCTGTCTGGGTCCTGGAATTGCTATTAATGCATGCCATCTACTGAGGGGCACATGAACGATTATTTGCTTGGCCCTGGCTTGAGGTTGTACGGTCATCTGACCTGTTATTCTGGGACTCAGCAGTACATTGTTTAGACTGTGTTGTTTTATTATTAGTGACCCCCTGAAGATTAAGCACAGAACTTTGTGTTAGGTCCAACTCCTCAGGTATATTGAGTGGAGAAGTGGTCATCGTTATGGGTCTGTTATCCAGACTTTATATTTCAGACCTGAAAGGTTGGTTGTTTGCTCCACATTACTAGTATTATTATTCTGCTTTGTGGTTTGATTGTGAGGGCCACAATCCTGAATCTGGAGCCGTGCTGAACCTGACACCCATTTTCCTGTTGTTGAAGATTACTCCCAACTGGCTGATTGAAGGGCAACCTCTACAGACCAGGGCTGATCATTTGCTTCCTTTCTGATGTGAGGGACTCAACTTAGGCCAGGTGCTTCTGCACTTGTACCTGCCATTCCTGGAGAGTCCCTGGCTGGATTTTTTGCCATGTTCCCTTTAAATACAAACAAGGGTAAAGAGTCTGTACCTGTTTCGAAAGAGAAAGTCTTGTGCTCCATTGCTGATCTGTAGTCCATGGTGTGCAGCTTTGAAATTGGGACCTCTGGTGTCTGTATATGTGCCATGTCCAATGTTGACATCTGGCCTTTAGTGACAGGAGGCGCCTGCTGTGGAGTACTGTACTGACTTACCGCTCCTGTTGCAATGCAATTGCAGCCCTGAGTTCTTGCTGACGCTTAGCAAATTGTTGTTCTTCCTCGGACAATAATGCAAGTACATCTTCAATATTTTTTGGATCCTTTGTTGCCGAAATATTGTGCAAAATTGCATCCACTGTATTTGGTGCCTTTTCAGTAGTATCGATTCCTTGTTGCTCTGTAACTGTTGCAATATCTGCTTTTGGTCCTGTCTCAGCCATTTCAATTGCAGCATCAAAAAATTGCTCGGTCTCAGGCATGGTAGAGGTAGGATAGGAGACCGTCTCCCCCACCTCCTGTGTGTCCATCTTCTCTGCTGTCTCTTCTCCATAAGTGGCCGTCATGAATGACCGGAGGTTCCCCTACAGGTGAGTAGGGGAATTTTTTAATTAAGTCCACCAAAGCAAATATTTACAATGATGTTAAAGTCACATCGACAAATGGTACATAAACCAAAAGAGATGCAAAAGAAAATATGTATTATAATCATACCCCCTACAAAATATTGCAGTAATAACTGGTTGAAACAAAAAGTGACAATGAAACTAAAACTAAATTATACAGTATAATATTCCCCCCTCCCAAAAAAAATAGTATGGAAACAATTATTATAACTGCAAACACAAACAAAGGCATAGTACATGTTCAATGTCACATGCAATAACATACTGAAATGAAAACATGAAAAAACAAAATGAAATATGTCAAAAAACAGTCTCCCCACTCACCCTCCCACTGCTAGAAGAGTAAAGGAATATTCAAATTGTTTTGTAGAAATAGGAAGCAAGAACAACTTTTGCTGTAAAAAAAAGGGGGGAGAAAAGCAACAAAATCTAGACTGGAGAAAGCCAGAATAAGAATCACAGTGTTGCAACTAACAGAAGGTGGCAAATAGAGAAGTAACAATTTCCTGCAAAAAAAGCCCAGAGAATAATTAGCTAGTATCCAACCAATCCATGTTCCTCCACCAGCGTCCATACAGGTTTGGTGGTAAAATGTCCATCTCTTTCTGAGTCTTTGTACATCACATATAACGCTATATCAGACTTGATCCACAGTTAGAACTTGTTTCCTAGCATTAAAGCGCATCAGGCTTGCCTTAATTGTAATTTTTTTTGCAATTCAATAAACTTTATTAAAGATTTAATATATTACAGAACACAAGTCACACAATGGTCACAAATATATAAGCTAGTAAGAAGCAACCCAGCCCTCCCTACAAAAATAATAACTCCACACCTGAAAATATAAAATAACTACAGGTCAACTATATGTAACCCCTCATCTATGCCCCCAACCAACCAGAATCCCCTTTCTCCCACCCATACCGTTCCCCTATAGTGAGCTGAATACCATAAAGTACAATGAGTAAATTGGATAGGACTCACATGTCTCTTTGATAAAGATCTTATGACTACCTGTTGTGTCTCTTCATACAATATGATTTTGGTGAGAGAATAAATGTCAAACAAATATTACTCTGTATCTAATCCCTTCACCTCCCTGCTGAAAAATGAAAAAGTGGATCCCATCTTCTCCAAAATGCCGACAGAGAATTATATTGTACAGCAATAGCTCTTTCCCGTTCAGTGCAGTATGCATATCTTGGAACCATTCATGCAGAGATGGGAGAGAGTCTGAAATCCATTGTCTTGTTATAAGAAGCTTTGTCACTGCTGCTATTAGTGCAATATAGGCTTTCTGGTTCAAAGATGTGATAGCTTAGTAATTACCTACAATACATATATCCAGAGTGAAATAATCATCAAAACTTGTAACCCTCCCTGTCCTTAACATTACCCTCTATGACTCCTGCTTCTCTTGTACCTCTTTCCTTATCCGTCCCTCCCCTCCCACACCCCTACACCTACCTACAAACCTATTACCTCATTCCCCATAATCCCTCCTCTATCTCTCTCTCTCTCTTTGACTAATGCCCATATTCCACTATCCTAGATTACCCTCCCCTTGACAATGGCCTCACAGCCTGGCTACTTTTTTCTTACCCTTCAGATTACTACATCTCACTGATATTCTATCTGCTTCTTAATTCCTTTCTCTGTCACCTCATCTAGCTGCCAATATTAAGTTGTCTCTAGCAATATCTTTTGCTTTCAAGTGTGTTACAACTGTAAAACTATGTCAACCATGCCTGTGTTTTAATTGTATACCATTGCTTTGATTGTATACCTTTGTTTTGATTGTATACCATTTCCAACCTCTGTTTGTATGTTACCCCCTCCTTTGACATGGGACCTTTGTAAATGAACAGATCCTGCTCAAAGGTACTTGTAATCCTAGAGTTTAATAAAATAAAAAATAAAAAAAATTATGTCCAAAAAAGGGGTGGAAGGTTTGCTTAATTGCTTACCAAAGGGAATTCACCACTGTACAGGCCCAAATCATGTGAATCATAGTGCCATTCTCTGGTCGGCACTTATGGCATTTGGAGTTCTCCCACTTACCAATGCAATAGAACTTATGCGGAGTGTAATACAGATTGTGGAGAACATTGAACTGTATATGTCTTAATCTATTCTGCTAAATGTACTTATAGGTATTGGACCAAATAGCTTTCCAGTTGGCAAAGTAATATCCCAGGCTGGCAACCTGCTGCCAGTAAAAGGCAACTGGAGAAAAAACCTTCTAGGCATCAGTCCCCATTGATCGATACAATTTTGATATTGATCTAGGTTGGACTACTAAGGCTGCCAACTTAGAAAAAAATGCAGATGTACTGGAAGACCAAGGAGGTGCCCACAAAACTGAATATATACAGTGTTTGATCTGCATATATTTAAAAGTGGAGAAGCCTGGGAGGTGAAGAGATTCCCTAAAGTCCGAAATAGACAAAACTGATCCCTTTGACAAAGTTAGACAAGGCTGACACTGTTAAGTCTTCCCAGTTGGCCAGCTTTGATCCTATTGCTGATTAGCCCATTTGGGTTGTTGAAGAATGGCTGTCCCAGGTCCCAGTTACCACAGAGATTGAAGAAATGACACATTTGTAAATGAGCCTTCACCAATCATCCAATTGGTGATTGCCTTAATTGGGCTGATAGTTTACTAAATGGCAGATAAAGAAGAGTAGGCAATGGCACATTTAGTGTATCTGCTTTAAATCTTTCGATATTTAGCCATGTCTTCGTTGAGGGACCTCTTTCCACTGTTCCTAGCCACTGAAAATATTTGCAACCATGAAATGCAAAATAATATAAGAGTAATTGAGGTATCTGGAGACCCCTGTGGCTCTAGGTCTGCACAACTTGTCTAGGACCCTCCTGGGTCATTTCCAACCAAAGGAATGATGACCAAATAGAGTTAACCTTTTGAACCCTGTTCTGAGGGCAAGACATTTAATGTGGATAGTGGGTACATTATATGAGGAAAATTACCATTTTCAATATAGTAACCCTCCCCAAAGTGTAAGTGGTAAATACCAACACCTATTTCAATCCTGCTGCATTTTCTGTACCACTGAATCCAAATTAAGAGTTTTTAGTTTGTGTAAATCTTGAGCAATTTCCATCCCTAGGAAGGAAATTGAATGTGGTCCCCACTTTAAGCCCAGTTCTTATATATCCACCCTCGAACAGGAAGCCAATAAGGTTAGAATTGTGGTTTTATGCTGGTTCAGCTTATACCCGGACAAGATACTGAAGTCTGCAATTATCTTCAGAACTGCCAGAAGGGACACTTTCCAGCATGAAAGATGCAACAGCACATTGTCTGCAAACATTGACAGTTTACATTCATATGACCCCATGGAAATCGCCTTCACAATAGAGGTACTATTAATTTTCTTGGCAAGGGGTTTGATGTGTAAATTGAATAGCATTGGTAAAAGGGAGCACCCCTGCTGCATGCCTCTGGACAATGAAAAGACAGGAGATACCACCCCATTGCACATAACTCTTGTGGATGGGCATATATACAATATTTTAACCCAACAAATAAAATCCTCTGGCAGACTGTATCTGGGTAACATATCAAATAAAAACCTCCAGTCCACTCTATCGAAGCATAATTGGTATTTAATGCTTAATAGGATTAAGCGCATTGTGTTAACATCATACAATACCCAGAAAGGGGGGAAAATCCCTAAAAACAACATATCTGGAGCCAAGGAAGAAAATGGAAATCTAATCCATACTTCACGTAAATGCATCCAAAATGACAAGGCATACAGACAATCTAAAAATAAGTGGTTCATGGTTTCTAATATCCAGCACAAGCATCAGATCTAGGGCAAAACCACTTGGTTACATCTTTGTGTTTCATATTATCTTTAACCCCCAACCTCCCATGAACACAGAGCCACAAAAGATCTCACATATGTGAAGAGATTCTTTTACAGTGCAACATATCTGCCACAATGTTTACCTCCTGTTGTGGTCTGTTCCCATAAGAGGGCTTCTCCAGATAATGAGTTTTCACTATCATCAGACAGAGATCTGTCCTCTTCATAGAAACTAAATTGTGTTTGGTAAGTTCCCATAAGTTCAGTTTAGTTATGGTAATCTGCAAGATTCCTGATAAATCTACAGTACGTTTTTGCCTAGGGATCGGAAGATCATAGTCCCAGGAATTTATTATAGGGCCTATTTGGTCCAATATCCAAGGGGCCCATATTTTAAAATGCATCATATCCAGTCCCCTTTGTGAGACCGGCAGGTACATAATGCCTCACTTAATTGGGTTAAGGCGACTGTCCCATAGACATTAAAAAAAAAACTGAATATGGTAGTTTCCAACAGTGGTGGGGTGAAGGAAAACTATACTTAAATATAAAAACATCAGGATCAGAAAAAGATTTAATCATAAATATCCTCTTTTTTTGACATACACTATTTATCCCAGTGAAGAACTTTTTGAGAAGCTTCTTTCAATTGCATTTCCCAATTATAGAACTGCATATCTGTCAGACCAAAAAAAATACCCCAATTTTTATGGCACCCAAGATGCATAGGAACTCCCAGTACCTCCGAAGGTAATTTAGCCCAGTTTCCAATTGGCAGACAACTCTTTCCAGAACTGATTTCAGAACTGGAAATGCTAGAAAACTCAGACATACCTGATGCTTTACCAGATTGTTCATCCACTAAGTATGAAGCAGACATTTTGTAATTTAGTAATTTATTGGATTTTTTATTTGTAGCATTTCTTTATGCTCCCTGGGCTGGGCATCCTTTCAAGGTGCACTCGTGTCTAGAACTGCTACTCCTGCCTGAACCCTGCTAATCCAATTGGACTCACCCAACAACCAGGCAACCCTAGCGCTCTGGTTCACCCACCGGGCTGGGCCCGCTCACCCTCTGCAGCTTATCTGTAGTTAGAGAGGGCTTACCACAGTTGCCAGGTTGGCCAGGAGTCCATCGGTGATCGAGCCGGCTGTGGGATGTGAGTCCAGCCTTTGGTGCCCCCATCATCTCCATGGTCTCAGGTGGGATTTTCCCGTTGTGTTTCCCCTCGGGAGTGCAACGTGCAGTGACATCTGTGCACAGCTCACCTGCTGATGTCTGCCGCACTCCTGCCCACTCTTGTTCTGGCTGGCATGCCTGTGCTGCCCCCCCGATCTCCATCGGGGGTGACTAGGATACTGAACTGTCCTGGAACCCTCCCAGAGAGGAGAGAGCATTCACCTCCGTGCGATCGTCCTCTCTCTCCCCTACCGACCCCCGGTACAATGGGCTCATTCCCAAACCCGGGTCGCTGGGGTGGTGTGAGGTGTGATGTCCATCACCTTAACCCCCAGCGGCACCAGGCCAGTTTAATTTATTGGGATTTTAGGGCTAATTGGGAGGGTGATTATTTATTTATTGTATTATTGTTTGTATTATAGTATACTTGTTTTATAATTGTTAGGGGTGGTTGGGAGTGTTTGTGTTTAGTGCATGTATTGAAACATAGAAACATAGAAGTTGACAGCAGATAAGGACCGCAAGGCCCATCCAGTCAGCCCATTTGGTTTTTTTACCTTATAAATGTGCCATCGGCCTTTGCTTTGTCAGTGGCCTATCTATTCATACTCATTTGTAATGCTCCCTTATGCCTATCCCATGCCTGTTTGAAGCCCTGCACTGTATTCATAACCACCACTTCTTGAGGTAGGCCATTCCATGCATCCACCACCCTTTCTGTGAAAAGATTTCCTCACATTCCCCTTAATCGGCCCTCCTCTAATCTCATGCTGTGTCCTCTTGTCCTGCTATTTTTCTTATATTTAAACATGTTAGACTCTTTCACCTTGTTAATGCCCTTAAGGTGTTTGAATGCCTCGATCATATCACCTCTCTCCTCCTTGCTCAAGGGTACATATTGAGCTCCGTTAATATGTCCTCATATGTCTTCTGATGCAGTCCCTGCACCATTTTGGTTGCCCTTCTGACTGCCTCAATTTGGTTAATGTCCTTGTGAAGGTGTGGCCTCCAATACTGCATGCAGTACTCCAGATGGGGCCTAACCAGTGTCTTGTAAAGAGGGATTATTACCTCCCTCTTATGACTTGTAATACCCCTAATAATACACCCTAACACCCCCCTAGCCTTACCTACTGCTTTAGAGGTCTGCTTTGATGATTTCAGGTCATCAGTGATGATGATGCCCAAGTCTCTTTCTTCCTTTGTGACTGCTAGCAATTCTCCTCCCAGCCTATAGGTGGCTTCAGGGTTTCTCTTCCCTATGTGCATAATCTTGCACTTCTTTGCATTAAATCCCAGTTGCCACTCTTCTGACCATTTTGCTAGTTTATCCAGATCTCTTTTCATTCTGCCCACCCCATCTGGATCATCTACTCTGTTGCAGATCTTGGTGTCATCTGCAAACAGACAAGCCTTACCCTCTAGTCCATCTGCAAGGCCACTAATGAAGATGTTGAAGAGGACTGGCCCCAGGGCTGATCCCTGAGGTACCCCACTTGTGACTTGTATCTCTTCTGACTGTATACCATGTACCACCACTCTCTGTTTTCTGCCTGTCAACCAGTTTGCCACCCAGTTGACCAACTTCTGACCCACCCCGAGCCTACCCAGCTTATTTATCAATCTTCTATGTGGAACAGTGTCAAAAGCTTTGCTGAAGTCAAGGTAGGTGACATCAACTGCTCTGCCTTGGTCCATCACTCTGGTTACCCAGTCAAAGAAATCTGTGAGATTAGTTTGACAGGACCTTCCTTTTGTAAACCCATGCTGTCTTGGATCTTGTGCCCCTTTGAATTCCAGGTGTTGCACTATCCTTTCCTTAAGGAGTTCCTCCATAATCTTGCCCACTACAGAGGTAAGACTGACTGATCTGTAGTTCCCTGCCTCCTCCCTACTACCACTCTTGTGGAGCGGGATCACTTGAGCCCTTCTCCAGTCTTCTGGGACCTCTCCTGTGCTCAGAGACTCACTAAACAGTTCTGCTAATGGCTCTGCTAGTTCCACCTTTAACTCCTTAAGTACCCTGGGATGTATGCCATCAGGTCCCATTGCCTTATCCACCCTGAGCTTAGCAAGCTCTTGTAGGACCCTTTCTTTTGTGAAGGGAGTAGTGCTCACCTCCTCCCCCTGTGTCCATGGTGCTGAGCTGTGGGCCCTGCCCTATCTTCTCTTCAGTAAATAGTGAGCAAAAGTATCTATTTAGGATAGATGCTTTTACATGGTCCTCCTCCTTACATGCTCCCTTTTTTCCATTAAGCTTGGCAATACCCCCTCTGGACTAACTCCTTTCACTAATGTATCTATAGAAAGTCTTGTTACCTTCTTTACTGTTCGTGCTAGTGTGTATTGTATGAGTGTGCTTTTTTTCTGTTGACTGACTGAGGATAGTGCTGCTGGTATTAGGAGGAATGTGCTGGATAGTGGTTGGGATGATTAGGCACTATTCCCTCCAGGCTCAGGGATCTCCATCCTTTGACAGTCTGCTGCTACCCCAGGAGGTTTACACAAGATGTCGGGCTCTGGGGCTGGTTAAGCTGCATAGGAAGCAGGGGTAAACTAGGGATTTCAGATCTGTACACCAAGTGGATTCACTGCTACCCTCTCCCCTTGTTAGGTGTGTACCTCCCCGGGTGTAGCCAGACAATATACAGATGTACACCAGGACTGTGTTTGTTGCCTCATTTGGCACAATAAATACAACTTTTGTATCTCATGACAATAGTTGTTGCCATGCATGGGTAATACAAATGCCATGCATTGCTCCCTAAGACACCCACATACCAGCCCAGAGCCTGTAAAGTTGTATTGTCCTTATGATGCAAAGACAGTATTAGTGACCAGTCTTTCTAGTTTCGACCCCTATGAATAAAATTACAGAAAGGTTCAGCATTTTCTTGTTTGTTTTCATGGAAAAGGAAGGTTCAGAGACTATTTGCTACCCCTTAAATAAAATTGCACCCATGAGTACTTGGAGTATGCCTGGCTACACCCATGGTAGGAAGGGGCTGAGCCTGGTGTGGGATGGAAAGGAGTGGGTGGATAGGGATAGTGAGGTCAAGGAGATGCCCTTGGGTGAAATGGGCCCAGGAAAGAGATCCTCCTTGGCTGGTGACCACACCCAAGGGCTCTGATTTATGCAGGCAGACAGTGAGGTCATCCTCAGGTTCTCATCCTACTCGAGTGGTGCTTTGTAATGCTAGGTTAGTGAGGAATAAAACTGCTATAGTAGTGGATCTTGTAGCCTCAACCAACCTGGCATGTATCACTGAGACTTGGCTGGACAAAAATGCTAGGCCCATTTTGGCCGCAGCAATTCTGGCTGGTACTCAGAGATTCACCACCTGAGGATAGATCGAAGGTGGGAGGTGGTTGCTATCTATTTTGGATTGGAACTGAGTCTTATGGAGGTTCCAGTTGAGGTTACCAACTACTCTGAATGTGTTATGGGTGCAGGTGCAGGAGGCAGAATACTTCTCATCTACCGACCACCTGGTAATGGGAAGGTTTTTCTACAGGAAGTTGCGGACTTCATCATCAAGCTGGTATTGGGATCCCCCAGATGTTTGGTTCTGGGGGGTTTCAATGCCTGGGTCGATAACAAACTATTGTCTTTTGGACAAAACTTCCTCCAACTAATGGGTTTGTTAGGCCTGACACGGGTTATAACCGCTGCTACCCATAACGGAGGACACTCTTTGCACTTGGTTTTCCACCTGGGAATGGAGATATCTGATGTGGTGGTGGAACCCATTGGATGGTCTGACCATCACACTGTAGGATTCAGTTTCACAACCGCCCCAAATAGGCCTGTCCCAGGGAAATGGTCCAGTACCATCCTTTGAGAGGTGTGACCTCTGAAGGCCTACTGTGTATTGGACCTTTTGAGAATTCTGACTGATAGCAGGGATCCAGGGAGTCTGGTGCTGGCTTATAATATGGCAGTACAGGATGCCCTGGATTCTATTCTCTATTTGCACTTGGCCGCTCACCCAACATCCTAGCTCCCTTGGTTTGACGGGACCTTGAAGGAGCCAAGAAGAGTCAGTTGTTAGTTGAGAGATGCTGGTGGATATCCAGCCTAGATGATGACAAACTTAGACTGATGGACCACTATGGGGTGTATTAGTTGGCAATTACCCATAAGAAGGCAGTGTTCCTGTCCAGGGAAATTGCCACTGTATGGAACCGACTATCTCAGCTCTTCCAGACGGTGGACAGGTTGCACAATCCAACCTGTCTTCAATCCGGTTGAGTCTTTTCACAAGAGAAATGTGATGAGTATGCTCACTTCTTCACAGATAAGATTTACACTATTAGGTCTGGAATCTACTGATGTCCCTCTATTGAGCCTTGCAGGATCAACTGGGGGTCATGAGCATCCAGTCTGTCTGGTCCAGTTTTAGCCAGGAAGTCATGGACATTGTGAAAATCGTTCAGTCTTTGTGCCCAACTTACTATAGTTTGGACCCAGGCCCAATGTGCCTTTTGGTAGGGTGCATTGAAGAGATCAGCTGGATAGGCTGGGTATCTCTGGAAGGGAATCTTTGCTGATCCCCTGAAGGGAGGCAGTTATAAGACCCCTTCTGAAAAAGTCCTCCCTGATCCTGACTGCTGTCAAACTATAGACCCATCTCTAATCTACCCTTTGTGGGTAAGGTTATTGAGAAGGTGGTCGTGGTGCAACTGGATGACCATTTATCTATCCATAATGTCTATGATACTCTCCAGTCAGGTTTCAGAAAAAAGCATAGTACCAAGACCACTCTTGTTCGGGTGATGAGTGATTTCCTAATCGCGAGAGATCGGAAATACCATTCCATCTTGGTTCTACTTGATCTCTCTGTGATGTTTGACACTGTAGACCATGGTGTGCTATTGGAGCACCTGCAGTTTATGTGTGGACTGCTGGGGACTGTCCTTAGCTGGTTTCAATTGTTCCTTGAGGGTAGAACGCAGAGAGTGGTATCAGGGATTTATTCCTTGGCCCCTCTCTCCTATCCGTTGGGATACTGCAGGGCTCCATTGTGTCACCCATGTTGTTTGCAGTGTATATGCTGCCATTAGGAGACATCAAAAGGAAGTACAAGTGGAGTTTTCACTGTTATGCAGATGATACTCAGCTGTACATGTCCTTTGTACCCAATTGGGAAGATAACATTCTCTCAGTATTTAATAACTGTCTGGCTGAGATCCATGCTTGGATGTGCTCTGGTCAGCTGTGCCTGAATCCTGCCAAAGCTGAGGTGTTGGTTGTGGATCCTGATCATTGGGTGGTGGGTGGGTGGGTGGGTCGGGTGGGTGAGCCTCCGGACTATGGCTTGGAGGTATCCCACTGATCAACTCAAACCAGGTGCAGAACCTTGGCACAGTATTTGATGATGGCCTGACCCTTAGATCTCAGGTGGCAGCAGTAGTCAATCCTCTTTTTACCATCTGAGGAGCATCACTAGGGTGAAACACTTGGTTCTGCTGGATGATCTTCCAACTCTGGTCCATGCATTTGTGACCTCCCATTTGGATTACTGCAACACCCTCTACCTAGGGCTACCTAGGGATGAGCTCCACTGCTTGCAGCTGATGCAGAATGCTGTGGCCAGGTTATTGACTGGCACCTCTAGGGCCTGTCATATTACACCTGTGCTGTGCAGACTGCACTGGCTGCTGGTTCAGTGGCAGATCACCTTTAAGGTCGCTTTGTTGACCTTTAAAGCCCTATATGATCAGGGACCTCTCTATCGGAAAGAGTTCCTCTGCTCTTACTGCCCTTCTTGCCCTCTCTGATCCATCGATGAGGGATTGCTAGAGGTTTTGAGGTCCGTTTGAAGACATCTGGTGCACAATCTTTGCATTTGCGCCATTGACCCTGTGGAATTCTCTATCTCATTGGATTCAAGAGTGCCTGACCATCTAAAGTTTTAAAACTGAGCTTAAGACATAGCTCTTCCAGATGGCTTTTCTTGAGGTTTAATGGATTTATTGAAGATTGTGTTGTTACAGGACTTATATATGTAAATATTATTTATGTGTTGTTTTATTATGTATGTTGAATATGATGTTTTAATGTAAAAGTGCCATGGTTTTGAAAAGTACTTTATATAAATAAAGTTTCACTTTACTTACTTACTTAGATATCACCACTGTATTCAACTGAGCAAACAGGGAGATCAGAACAACCAACAGACAATCCCAGTATATCCCTGGAATTATTTACCTTCACGTAATAATGGGTCCAATGTAAGAATATACAAAGGGGACTCAGGGGGCACCTGTCTGACCCCTCTGTTAACCTGATATTCTTTGCCTACCCAATCATTTACATAGGGAATCATATCAGCAGAATGATGGCAAGTTTTTATCCAAGCAATAAAAGTATCTGGAAAGCCATATGCAGCTAAACAGGACCATAAATATGAATGTTTGATTCTATCTAATTCCTTATTTTGATACATGCTTACCAAAAAAATATTTCTCTCATTTCCTTTAGTGATCATTTCTCTTAAAATGATTAGAGCATCTGTTATCTTCCTAGTGAGCACACCACAAAATTGGGTAGGGTGTATTATGCTATCTATTACCATCATAAATCTTCTATATAAACGTTTCATTAGAATCTTGCAATCAGTATTTAAGAGTGAAACTGGTCTCCAGTTCTGCAATTTACCTTTCTTCCCAGATTTAAATAGTAATAATAAAATTCCCTTGTAGATGCTGTCAGATAATGCTCCAGTAATCAAGGCAGCATTGTACAGAACCACTAGTGCATCACCTAATCCAGAAAATAACTGTTTATATAGTTCATGTGGGAGGTCATCCGCTCCTAATGCCACCCTTTATTCCAAGACCAAATTACAGATTGCAATTTGGCTTTGTGATTGGGCAATAGCATTGCATGCAGCTGTTGTGGGATAGTAGGCAGATTACAAGAGCTTAACTAAATGGACATCAGCTCACGGCTGAAGGACTGACTAGAAAACATATTCATCACATGATTTCCCAAATCTTGCAAAATGTATTTTGTGCTGCAAACTTTATTCCCATCAGGAGTCAACAAGTATGGAATATTCCTGTTTTCTCTCAAAAATACTACTATCAAAAGGATTTATATGCCCCTTTTCCTCTGGGTACCAAATTTTTGTTCTCTTTCCAAAGTTTGCATCATATTGTACTGCACCTTGGCCATCTCCATTTTAATGTCTTTAATCTGAGAGGAAAAATTCCCTACCCCATTTTTATGCAAGGAAAAATAAGACAGTAACTGGCTTCATAGCTGTGAGTAAGTGTCCCATTTACCTTTTCCATTTAACTGACCCATAGTTTTGAAATACTTGGAAAGCTCCAGTTTAGAGTCTTCTCACCAGTCATTTCTTGAGTCGTAGAGAAAAAAAATGATTTATGGGCTTCCAAAATAAATTGGAATCCTTGTGCTATAAGTGTATTCTCAAGGAGGCTTAAATTTATTTTCCAGAACCCAGGGCCCCTACATTGATCTGGACAATTCCAGAGCACAACCTGTAGCAGGCCATCATCAGAAGTGGCTACAAGGGTGACCCTAGCATCCTGCAACTGTAAATTGGGAGAAATGAAAAATTATCAATCGTAATAGACAATTTGCATAAAAAAATTGGTGTGTGTGTGGGGGGGGGTGGATAGCATGTCTGAAACAAATCAATTAAGTCTACTTGTTCAATCAATTGTTTTAAGAAATTGGCATCACAATAAATGTTAGTTGTTTGTAATTCCTTATCTGTTGCCAGCATACTACAGTTAAAATCACCTCCCAAAATAAGATTTTTAGCTGTAAACAAATAGGGCTTGATCATCTTAAAAAGGTTTACTCTATCCTGTTTAAGTTGGGGTGCATAGACATTTAACAGCTGCAATTCCATCCCCTTTATGTTAACATCTAGCAGAAACACCTGCCCAGGTACAATATGTATCTCTTAGATAATATGATCCTTATGTGAGAAAAACAAAACCCACTCCAGAACATGTGTCTGTCCCAGATGACTAGAAACTCTTGCCCAGGCCCATCCTTTCCTAGCAGCCTCTGTACCTCTATATCCACCACAGAGTATAGCGAACATCCTGGAGAAAAGAACATCTAAGTTAGAAAACTGAAACTGAGCAAAGTACTGTCTTTTCCTGTCAGAGAGGAGGCTTTTTGCATTCAGGGAAGCCACCCTGACAGTATACAAGGAATGATCCATTAATTAAGTATAGCAGCATCAGGTATTATTTGTCTTTTTTTTTAGGAAGCTCTTGTCACTCTTTTTTCTCTTTGTTTCTGATGCTGACTGTTGTCCAAAAGCTCTTGATCCGATAAAGTTCCACACTGAGAAGACAGAACTGATGCCTAATCAGATTCCCCATCAGCCTCTGAGTCCCCCCACTGTAGAACCACAGATTGATTAGGATCTACAATCCTGCTGGATTTAGACTGGGACTGCTTTAATGTTCCTTTCCTTTTTTTCCCTTCTTTTGATTTTACCTCTGTAAATACAGATTTTTCCTGTACAGTGGAAGGAGCAAACAGTTAACTGTGACTCTGTACCAAGGCTGATAGAGGGAGTTTGAGACATACCTGTAGGAACATTAGAAACACTACAGGACTCTGGTGCAGCATTGTCCCAATTAGCATTTGAAAGTGTGCAAGTGTCAGATCCAGCTATCAGGATTTGAGGATCTGAGAGCCAAATCCCAGCAATGTCTTGAATCCATCCGGCATTGAGAAGTGTTCTCTCAGGGGGCCAAGGTGCAGGTCTGATTCCATGTTTGTTCAAAATGTTTGTGTGCAGTCTCCCAGGTTGAATCCAGGTCATTGGGTGCGGTGCTTGACACAAACTACTTAGTAAATCCAGTCAGTTCTATGGAAGTCAGTGAGTCCAAAACCCATTTTTCTTTCTCCTTTTTGCCGTGGCTTCACTTATGCAAGCTGTTCACCAATATGTTTAGTTGTTTTTTCAGCAGAATTTGTTTATGCTGCAATTGTTGTTCAACCTCAGATACATCCATGTCTTCTTCAGCATTTTGTTTAAAAAAAATATCGCCACCTTTATTTGAATGTGTAGCATTTTGTGAGTTGTTTTGCTAGCCATCCGGGTGTGCATTCCTGCGGACTCTATCACATTAACCACTGTAGTAACAGGAGTACCTTTTTCTCCTTCACCTCCTAACATCAGACTGGAGTCCTTCATCTCGCACACAGGAAGCAGAGCCCCATGGTGCAAGAGTAGGGGAATATCCCTGGTGTCCTGGCCAGTTTTCCTCATTCACTAAGAAGTACCACCAACAACTTAACTTGTTCAATTTCAATTGTTTCCCATGTGTATCTCAACAACCCCCCCCCCCACACACACACACACACAAATGCAGACCTGGCTGAAAATAGACAATACTGTATGTCTGGCACCCCTTTCTGTGTAAGCAACTAAATAAATACAACAAATAAAGCCAGAAAAGAATGTATTTATTCTTAGAGCAAAACAACCACTAGTATCTTCCAACCATTTCTGAAAATAATCTTTTATGACATTTTATACTGCTTAAAATTATACTTTGAAAGCAATAACATTTGGACTGTTAACCACAGAAACTTATTTTTTTTTATGAAAGCTTGGTGTCTAATCAACATGTATTGATCCTAATGATACAGTCTTCCAGTGTCACTACATTTTTTTACAGTACATATAATACAGAATAATATGTTGTTAAAATAACAAGATTCAAAACTGTAGTGAACCATTTTATGTTTTTATATCAATATATGGTAACTGTAACTTAGCTGACTCCAAGCTTTCATTTCAAAAAAATCAAGTTTCCAGGCCTAATGGTTCATAAGTTATCCCATTTTGAAGAAATTATCTTTAAAATGGTCTAACTTTGAAACTGTTGGGGGAAGAAACGTCATTTTTATGTTTGCTTGTACACATGTGCAAGAAACATAGCGCCGTCATCCGAGTTTTTGGAGGTGTGCCACCCCCTCTTCCAATTCAGTTAGGTTAGGTTGCCCTCGCCCCCGAAGGGTGTGATGAGTTGCCCTTGCCCCTGCAGGCACGCCCTCAGCCCTTCAGTAGCTGTTCACAGACTGAAGAAGATGACACTACAGTAGAGAAATTTCAGCCGACTTTCAATCAGGCACTCATCCCTTGAACTCATCTCCATATTTCCCACCTCCGGGGCCTGGAGGAGGTAGGAGGTGTTTGAGACAAGTTCACAGGTACCATGCATGGACTGAAGTTGGCAGGTTTCTTTACTGTAAGCCGCCATCTTTAACTTTTGATGTTCTGCATGCACTGCTTCTGAGGTCAATTTTTCTTGTCATAAATTTCATTTTTACAAAATCACAGTAGCAAGTTCCGCTTGAATATAGCTTTTAGATTTTACATAAAGCATGAGGGAACTCTCACATACTTTCTCAGAACTCTCTGTGGCTTGTGGAAGAGATGTACAAATATGTTCATGTTCTCTACATAGGTCCGAACTTTGCCAGCAGTATGCTATGTATGAGCTGCACACAGCATTTGACTAGTAGTTTATTTCTGAGTGAGTGAATGACAACCAGACACTTCTTTGTGCAACTTTTCCTCCTGCTCAACAGTTTTCATTCGTGGATGGAAATGAGAAAGGAAACGTATGACCCACTAGGAATTGAACACAGACCCTGGCCTTCTGTATGGATGTAATTGTAGTCTCACATTCAAGACTTTTTATACAAACACGTTGTCTTTCATAGGGCATTATCACCTCCTTCTCCTGCTTGTGATACCCTCTCCCATGCTTGCCAGCATACTGTTTGCCTCCCAAGCACTTTGTTGCACTAGTTTGCCACCTTAAGATTGTCTTAATTAATGCTTTTGTACATTTTTAAACTGCATTTACTTAGGATAGGATAGCTGAGAGGCAATATCTACTTTTTCAGTGGGCTACCACATTTTGATCCCAAATTTCCAACAGTCTTTTTATGACCCAACATTTTGATTAAGACAAGTGGACTTTTCTGAAATCCCATCGTTAAGGATCTTTGCAGTGCAAATGTGAAACATGTTTTAGAGGATTTGAAAATGACATCTGTCACATTAAGGAGGTGGAAACGCATAGAAGATATCACATAGGTTGAGTTTAGAGTGTATTTTTCTTCTCTAGAGCTGTTTGATATCTTCCGACACTCATGATGATATGGATAACAAAGGCTGACTGAAAATAAAGATAAATTCTTCACTCAGACTGTGATGTACAAATTACACAACAGGTTCAGTTTCTCTTAAATACACTCTTTCAGCTTTTTTTTGAAGAAAAAGCCACCTAACCACTAGTGAGATACTTTTAAAGGTCAAATAATCTACATCACTTCAAAACTTGAGAAAAAGAGCTCATGTACAATTCTTTTGTTTTGGCTCTTTTCGTGAACATATCTTTTGTAGAAAACTATTTTAAAAAACTGAATTTTCTGCAGTTTTGTGCTGATTATAACAAATACCTAAAAGGATTTATAAATGAAACACCACTCATGTAGTAGGAAGTTTGTAGCAACTACTTTTGTGCACACTGAACCATGACATTATTTTTGGTTTTAAAGTTATTAGCATTTGAATACAGTAAGTACTGCCTCTGGGGCAAACATTCTACATTCTTTAGGGAAATGTCCGTTTTCCATTGGGTTTTAGTGCTCTAAACATTAAATAGCCCCTGATCCATTGTGACAACTTTGAAAAATGTTTATATTTAGATGCAATTCACCTTATATTCAATATATTTTTCTTTAAATTTCAACCGTACTTCTTTATTCACTAAGGAAATTTGCATATAAACAGGATCCCTGCTTTAACTGTTTCTGACAACACAGTCTGGTGCTGTGGAGATAACTATGATGTCATAAATGGGGATTATGATTTTAGTTGTAGGGCAGCAGAAGAACAGATTAAACATGTTGCAAAGTAAAACTCTTTGGGTAAGTGCAGAGAATTTGCACTTCACGGAGCTATGTGAAGCTTCCCAAAATTGGGAAACTTAGACTTTGTGTGAATTGTAGAAGCTTTTGTCTCAGTGTGAATTTCAGTCATGAATTGCAGAATTTGTGGGTGAAATTTCCGCACTTATTGGCAAAATTCTGTACTTCAGAATCAGCAAATTTATGAATTTCACAAATTTGCACCTCACAATTCTGTGAAATTCACAGAGTGAATTTTGTGAGATTGTTCATCTCTACAGCAGATAAAGTCTAATGGACAGTAATACTGTTTCAAACAGCTGTCCTCAGTAATAAAGGAAAAAAGGGAAGGAATTATAGAAAGTATGTAAATGTAAACTAATCTGTGTCTAAATACACCTTTATTTCAAGTTTTTCTAATGAAGTCAGGAGGCCTTTAAAGCTGCACTCAGACTGCTTCATTATGCATTGTGTGATGTACCCTCTGTGATAACAAATGTGACGATCCCCACTAGCTATAGATAAAAAAATGTATGCAACATCTGTTTGCCAGATAAAGTAATCTCTCTGAGCAAGAAAACGATATCAGTATGGCATAATGCATCAAGAAAGATAAAAAAAAATGTATACAACATCTGTTTGGCCAGATAAGCAATTCTCGAGCAAGAAAAGATTCAGTATGGCATAATGCATCAAGAGAAGATACTGATATTATTCTTCATGCATTATGTTATAGTAATAGCTTCCCTTGTGCACCATGTCATTGTGCATTAACTCATTCAAGTTTAGAATATTTAACCTCAGTAGCAGTACTAACCACATTCAAATGCTGATAACTTTGAAATGAAAAATGATACCGTGGTACTGGAAGCATGACAGTTCAACAGCACAAAATTATCTACAAAATGAGTGGTGTAAGTACTTTGTTTTCATATGATCTGCAAAAATATAGCATACAATCCTACACCCCCACCCTCGATGGCAAGTGCCAAGAAAAGCAGAAAAAAATAATTTCCATCAAATGTTTTCAGCATGTACTGGCCATAGTGAAAAGTTACAGAAATACAGAAAATGAGCACAGAGGGGGATTGAGGGTCCATCAAGTCTGTCCATGGGCTACACTGGACCTAATGATGACCTTGGGAGCTACCCTTACCGGTTTCACTTTTTTGCCCCTGTCTTATTGTCCCTTACTTGTGCTCTAGCTCTGTCCCACCTCTGTTTGAATCTCACAGTCCTCGCTCCCACCACCTCGGCTCAGCAGACTGCTCCAAGCTTCTCCACCCTTTAAGTGAAGCAATGCTTCCTTGGTTCCCTCCTAAAGCTCCCCTTGAATTCTATTCATGTCCTCTTGTCAATGTGCTGACATTCCTACTGAGTAACTGTTCTGTGAGTGGCACTATGTTTATGTCTTTTAGGAACTTAAACATCTCCATCATGTCCCATCTCTCCATCCTTGCTTCCAGAGTGTACAAATTCAGTGATACCAGCTGCTCCTGATTGAGAGTCCATGTTGACCCTGGATCATCTTTTTGTTGTTCTCCTGACTGACCTCCAGTCTATCCTCACCCTTCAGGTGAGGCCTCCCAAACCGAACACAGTACTCCAGGTGCAGTTTCACTACAGATCTGTAGAGTGATGATCACAGATCTGTAGAGTGGGCTGATCACCCTTATTTCTGCTATCTATTCCCCCTGCTTATGCACCTCAACATTTTATTTGCCTTCTACCTGCTTTATTGCATTGCCTTGTATGCTTCATGGTGTCCATAATGATGACTCCTAGGTCCCTCTCTTCCTGAGAGGTGTTTGGTATAATCCCATTCAATCAATATTGTGCCCTACGGTTCCCTTTTCCCAGGTGCATTACTTTGCACTTTTTTACGCTGAATTTCAGCTGCCACCTATTGGACAATTGTTCCCATTTTGTTGAGATCCATTTGTAGATCTCTAACCCCTTCCAGGCTGTCCACCTGCCCTCCCACCTTGCTGTAATTTGCAAAAAAGGACACGCTTTGCCTTGGATTCCATCTACCAATGTATATACTGAAGAGGACTGGGCCCCAACACTGATTTCGAGGTACTGCACTCATAGAAACATAGAACATAGAACATAGAAACATAGATTTTGACAGCAGATAAGGACCACTTGGCCCACCCAGTCTGCCCATTTCCCTATCTATTGGATAGGCTGCAGATCCTAGTTAACCAGCAGCCTACTTCTTCCTACCCCCACCCCCTAGAATTGCTTTATGACTGTCCCATGCATGCTTGAATTCCACCACTGTTTTTGACTCCACAACCTCCTCCAGAAGGCCATTCCATGCATCCACAACCCTCTCTGTGAAAAAAACTCCTTAAATTACCTCTGAGCTGCCCCTTCTATCTTCAAAGTGTGCCCTTGTTCTTGCACACTTTTTTGAAAGATGCAACCCTCTTGGACTTTGTTGAT
Source organism: Neoceratodus forsteri (assembly GCA_016271365.2). Lineage (NCBI taxonomy): Eukaryota > Metazoa > Chordata > Ceratodontiformes > Ceratodontidae > Neoceratodus > Neoceratodus forsteri. Next base: position 512,706,539 of record CM057450.1, on the reverse strand, counting down.
TCCCATGAGATACTTGAAAGTTCTATCATGTCTCCCTCTCTCCTTTCTCGAGGCTATACATATTCAGCTCCTAAGTCTCTCTTCATATGTCTTCCAGTGCAGACCCTGCACCATTTTAGTTGCCTCTCTGACAGCCTCCATCCTGTCTATGTCCTTATGAGATTGGGTCTCCAGAACTGCATGCAGTACTCCAGATGGGGTCTCACCAACTGTCTGTACAGAGGGATAATAACTTCTTGTTTTCTGCTGGTGATGCCTCTCTTATGCATCCCAGTATCCCCCAGCCCTCCTTACTGCCTCTCACATTGCTTGCCCACCTTTAGGTCATCTGATATGACTACCCCCAGGTCCCTTTCCATTTTTGTTGTTGTTAGTATCTCACCCCCATTGTGTAATCTTCCCCTGGGTTTTCATTTCCCAGGTACATTACCTTGCACTTCTTAGCATTGAATCTAAGCTGCCATACATTTGACCGTTCCTCTAACCTTGCCAAGTCCCTTCTCATCCTTTCCACCCCACCTTGTGCATCAACTCTGTTGCAGATCTTTGTGTCATCTGCAAAGAGACATACTTTCCTTCCAGTCCCTCTGCAATATTGCTTATAAGACATTGAAGAGGACCGTCCTAATACTGAACCCCTGCGGTACCCACTAGTAACCCCTTCTTCAGAGTGGACTCCATTTACTATTACCTCCGTGTCCTATTCTCCAGCCAACTTTTACCCAGGCTATCATCTTGGGACCCACTCCCAGGCTGGCTAACTTGTACATTAATCTTTTGTGTGGACTGTGTCAAATGCCTTGCTAAAGTCCAGGTAGGCCATGTCCACAGCCCTCCTGATCTACTACTTTGGTCACCCAGTCAAAGAAATCTATCAGATTTGTCTGGGCATGACCTTCTCGCTGGAATCCATGCTGCCTTGGGTCCTGAGCCCTCTGGCCTCTAGACACTCAACAATTCTTTCCTTCAGAAGTGATTCCATCATTTTCCCTACCACTGAGGTTAAACTAACAGGTCTGTAGTTTTCTGCTCTGCCTTGCTCCACTTCTTTGTGAAGGGAATCACATCTGCCCTTCTCCAGTCCTCAGGTACCACCCAATCCTCCCATGATTTGTTAAAGAGGGTAGTCAGTTGTCACTAGTTCTACCTTAGTTCTTTTAGAATTCTGGGATGAATCCCATCAGGCCCATAGCTTTGTCCACCTTTCAGTTTTAAGAGTTCTTTCAGAACCCTTTCTTCTGTAAATGGCTGGTATCAACTTCTGTATCCAGAGTGTTTCTACTGTTTGTTTTAGGTACCTCCCACTTCTTTTGTAAATACTGAGCAAAAATATTTGTTTAGTATCTCTGCCTTTTCACAGTCACCCTCTGCCCACCCTCCTCCTCTTTATTAAGCCTAGTGCTTGCCTTCTCGCTTGATCTCACCTCGTTGATCACTACTCTTTGCTTCCCATCCATGAGCCAGTTACCCACCCACCTGACTATATTATTTGTGGTACCAACATCCTTCAACTTCAACAGTTGTTTATGCTGCATACCATTTTAGGTGGTGTTCGGTGCATTACTGTCCTTTCAGAATCGTGATTGTGCGCAAGTCCAAGATGCATTGGGCGCATCCCTTTTGTGAACTCCCCCACTATCTTCAGTCAGGCCATGTCATATCCCCTATTCATCTAGCTAGTCAGGGTTCTGTGTATAAGTTAACATTTCAGTTTAGGCATTCTAAGCTTGATGATATTGTATATAATGGATATACTGAACATTAGTGGCAAAACTGGGCAAACAAAGTACGCGAAATGTTGAACACTTGAACGTTTCTTCATAACTTATTTTTCCTCCACATTTGGACCTCAAATTTTCAGTCTCTTTATGACCCCTCCTTCTGAACATGACAGGTACCTTTACAAAATGTTGACTTAAACATCATTTAAAGTAAACAAGTGCAGATAAAAAAATAAAAATAAATAATAATTCACTAGTATATGAAAAATGACACCTGTCATAATCATGGAGGTGGTGTGGAAAACAAAAGGGCCAGGTTGAAAATTGGGGTCAAAATATTGAAAATAACCAAAAGTTATGAGTGAGCACTGAGAGATTTCAATGCACCTCAGGTTACACTTTATTTTTAGTGTCCTTAACTACACTGGAGCTACTGCATAACTATGCTGTAACTGCATTGTAACTTACTGTGTAGTTTTTATATATATGTACATAACTATTGTGTAGTTGTTAACTAGTTTAACATTCGTGGTGTTGTGTAGTTATGCAACTTGTACATGTGTGCAACTACCACTGTCTCTCTTTGGCACAAATCATTTTATTCTAACAATTGTAATTCATATTATGTATCAGCTGTTGCAAAGTGTAATAGGAAATATATTTGCAACTACTGCTCTATCTCTCTGGCTTTATGTTATTTGTTCGTATAAGGGCAACTACACATGGAATAGCTACTGCAAATTGTAACAGTAAATCTACTGTGTAACTACTATGTTACTACTTTTGTCATTATTAAATCTGTTCTTACAAGTAAAACTACAAATATATATGCAGGTCGTGTTCACTGTTTCAACATTCTATGTTATCTGAAATACAAACAGACCACTTTACAGTGCAGATAAGCCCCTGCCAGGCATATTTTAAATTGAGGATGGAAATGAAAAAGGAAAACTGTGGCCCACCAGGAACTGAACCCAGATCCCTGGTAATACCAATAGAGCACTCTAACCATTAAACTATGGGCTCACATGGTTAACAGGCCTTTGGCTTTCCTTAAATCCACACAAATTCCTTCAAGTGTTGTCAATTCTGCAACTTAGGAACATATCGTAGAATACAACTAGGCATTTATTTGAAAGGTAATCACACAGAAAAATGTTGAAGTGTAACAAGAATGGTACTTAAAATGTGAATACAATCCAACTTCAGTCTGTGATGCTTTAGCCAGCTGGTTATGACTATTGTATGATATTTTAAAATAAAAAATAGCATGTGATTGTCTCACATAAGACAGCCTGTGCTTCTATGAGTGTCCCTTCCCCCCAAACTTCAATGAAGCTACAGGATATGTAAACTGACTAGAGGATGTGTGACATTGACCAGTAAAGGGGGAAACCTAGAGTTTCCTGTCTGTTCTTAATTAAGGCTCTGGCCATCTGCCAGAGGATAAGCCTAATACACTTATAATTTTCTAGAGGAACCTATTGATAACAGCAATGTTTAAGACATCCTAAAACCCTTTGATCTCCTTGAGAAAACAGGAACCAGCCACCAGTTCAAAGGAAAGGCTTGATTAAAGGCTGTCATCATTTAGGAAATGTCTTTTTTTTCTTCTGAAGTTACATTATTTAAAATATCTCCTGATAGAAAATTGTTTTGTAACTTTATATTCTAAAAGGAGGGCTAGATGACTCACAGAGGGCTGTGGAGACACAGAGTTCAAACTGATACTTGTGTCTGAAATGTGGATATACCATCTTGGGACTCAGAGACACAGCTCTTTGATTTAACTTTAAACCACACTTACAGAGGTAATACCTTAGATAGCAAAAAGTCTAACTGTTTTGTGGTAGGAGTTTTGTTTTGTAATCTTCCCTTGTTCTTTCATGTGATTGTGAGTTCTTTGATATATTGTTCTGTGTTTACATTTTTTCATTTTTTACCATCTGTTAGTAAAGAATCTTTTTTCAAGATACTGCCTGGGTGAGTCTTTCAAGTTCTTTTTGCATGTGATGTATACATGGTTAAGTCTGACAGCTGTTTTGAAGGGCTTGATGGTGTTACTAAGCTGGGAACAGGTAAGAACAGACCTAAGGTCTCACAGAGTTTTAAGGGTTGATTTTGAATCCTTGCTTGGTGCCCCTGGTGAAAAACTGTACTGCAATCCCAAAGAGGGTATGTATCTGAGCCTGTACATTTAGGTATGCTAGCATAAGGTTCACAGTTTAAATCACCCCCCAGAACTTGAGACTGAAGGTGATTCGGACCCAAAAGCAGACAGGAGGGTTACCCTGTCTGTTACCTGTTCACATTATTGCGCTCTGAGGTTGGCACTGTGGGAGCAGAGGGCCTGACCTGTGGAGTGCGTTTATGACACAGTCTACTACAATTAAATCCACTGACTGACAACTGTTTAGATGATATTCCATGTCTGTATTCCAGTGTTTTATGAACTTACAGGTTAGTAAACATGCAGTCTAATATTGTGAATTGATATCAATCAATCAAAATCTTTATTTAACCAGGCAAACACCGTTGAGCAAGATCATTTTTAAGATGGACTTGGAAGGAGAGGTTAACAATACATACAAAGGAATACCATGTTACATCATAATTGGGTGAACAATAAATACAAATTAATTCACATTTCATAGTGCAGGGTTTTAAATCAATTGATTAGCAGTTTTTCTTGGGACTATATTAACTGACAGAAAGAATTTATATCGATTTTCTAGAAGTGCTGTGTTTTGTTAACACAGTGAGCAGCAAGACTATGCATTACAAAGATTTAGCATTTTTGTAAGCAAAACGCTAATCAATTTTGTACTAAAATAAATCCTAGTATAGTATTTACATAGAGCAGTAAATATACATAGGAAGTTTATAATATACATGAAATAGAATATTAATAAGAGCCATTAAGTTAAGACCATGAAGAGTATGCAGCTAAAAGTATAGCAAATGCAGTACAGTATATACAGGTTAAACACATACGCAACTATAATTACGGTGTGTGTTGGTGAAGCGTCACTTGCACATAATTATTGATTGAAGGAGCTTGGTGAGGCATGGGAGGTTTGGGAGGGGCGCTGCAAGAGGTGGGTAATCAGAGGTACATGGTACATACCTGCAGCAGTGGTGGAGCTAGAGGGGGGCTGGGGTGGCTGCCCCTCCTGGCTGCTCCAATATGAGTAGTGATGCCCCAGTACTATCTTTATTTACTGTTTACTGACCATTGTGGAGCCTATGGCTACCTGAATGGCCCCCCGGCTCTAAAACACTCCCAAACCTGGCTCCGCCACTGACCTGCAAGGGCATGTAATTATTTGTGGATGAGGATGGCAACAGTTAGAGTGGAAAGCAAACACCATAGGTGGGTGTCAAAGAAGGCAAGCTAGGGTGCAGGTGGGAACCAGGGTGACATGGAAAAGGAACTATACGATAAGAAGAAAACACAGGTTGCAGGAGAAGAAGAAGCAGTCAGGTAAGTTCTAAAGGCTGTAACATTGTCCAAGATGGGTGGGAATGAAGCACCAGTAAAGGGATGCACTGGAGCAGATGGAGCTGAGGCTGGGGAAGGGGACATCAGGGGAAGCAGTTACAGGATTCCTTGATTGAGCAAGAATAAAGTGCTTTGAGGGCTGGTAGTTTGATTGGGTAAGCCAACCTCAAGGTTTCTTTTTTTAAGTTGTTCCAGAAAGAGGGTAAAGCGTGAGATATGGCAGACCAGCCGAAGCATGACTTGAACTTCGGAACTGCAAGGGAGGTAATGAAGGAATTCCTTAAGACATATTTACCTATCACACCTAGAGTTAGACAATTCAAGATGTACTAAGGCAACATCTTCGTGATGGCCCTAAATGTCCGGAGAGCTACATTCCTCTGTCTTCTGTAGTTAAGGGATGAGCAGCCTACTATGGCATAAAGGGAGTGCAGTGGTGTGCTTACTGGTGGGGTACCGCAGGGGAGTTCAGTATTGAGTCCAGTCCTTTCTATTAATATTTCATCAGTGACATTGTAGAGGGACTGGAAGGAAAAAGCATGTCTTTTGCAGATGACACAAAGATCTGCAACAGGGTTGATACACAAGGAGGTGTGGAAAGGATAGAAAAGGGACTTGGCAAGAGTTGGAGAGGGAATGGTCAGAAGTATGGCGGCTAGGATTCAGAAAATGCAAAGAGGTGACAATGCATGCACCTGGGAAACAAGAACCCAGGGAAGAATGCACAATGGGTGGGAGGTAGTAACAACAACAAAAAGGAAAGGGACCTGGGGTAATCATATCAGATGACCTTAGGTTAGCAAGCAAATGAGAAGAGCAGTAAAGAGGAGGGCTGGGGTATACTGGGATGTATAGGAGAGGCATCATCAGCAGAAAACAGAAGTTGTTATCCTCTGTACAGACAGTTGGTGAGACCCTCTGTCTGTGTACTGTGTCCAGTTCTGAGGACCCCATCTCCGCAAGGACATAGACAGGATCAGAGGCGGTCCGGAGGAGCGGTAAGCTAAATGGTGTGGTCTGCAGGAGAAGCTTTGATGAGGAGAGACTAAAGGAGCATAACATGATACCCTTGAGGAAAGAAGGAGAGGGGGACACAGTAGAAACTTTAAGTACCTCCAGTGGAATCAACAAAAGTCCAAGAGGGTAGCATCTTTCCAGAAAGGAGACTTGCAAAGAACAAGGGACAATTTAAAGATAGAAGGAGGGCTATTCAGGGCAATGTGAGGAGTATTATTTCACAGAGGGGGTAGTGGATGCATGGAACAGCCTTCCTGAGGAGGAGGTTGTGGGGTCTAAACTGTGGGATAATTTAAGAATGCATGGGACAGACACAAGGCAATTCTTGTGGGATAGGGAAGAAACAGGCTGTTGGTTAACTAGGATCTGTGGCTATCTTGAAGGGTAGGGAAATTTGCAGACTAGATGGGCCTAGCTGGTCCTTATCTGCTGTCAAAGTCTATGTTTCTGTGTGTGTGAGTATGGGAGACCAGTTAAGAGCTTAAGGCCTGATGGTAGAGTAGTGTCTAATTTAGCTAGGGCAGACATAGGGCCTTGATGTAGCGGAAATCTTTGTGGTCCATTAAGGTAAGTAAGTGGTTTTGGACCAGTCTCTTCCTGGCATCCAGTGTTAGAAAATGTTTTTGATCCTATAGAAGAGGGCTAAGCCTCTGTCTCAGTTTTCCTTTATGTGATCATCAATGTGATCACAAAAGGAGTTTCTGGTCAATCCACACCCCAAGGTATTTAATTTAGTAACATAGTTCTAGTGCTTCACACAGAAGAGTGGATCTGGGGAATATTACAGTGAGTTGTGGGGTTACTGATGCATGCAAAGGGAGAAAAAGGATCACCTTTGTTTTTTGACATTCAGGAGCAGTTTCTGGTGCATAGTTGAAGTTGTAGAAGATTAAATTCCATCTGTAGATCCTTGCAACCTGCTTCCGAAGAGGGACTTCTATAAAGTACAGTGTAATTGGCAAATAGGTGGATGTTAACCGATTTGATGTCAGCATCAATATTGTTAATGTAAACTGCAAAAGCAATGGACCCAGCATAGCCTTGTGGCACGCCCCCCCCCTCAGCAGAGGCCTTTCCCAGGGATGAGAATTCTCAGTCCCTTGGTCCTGCTTTCGTTGCCACCCTGTTAGTTTGAGAACCATCTCAGTGTTGGGGGGTCACAGCTGATGTTTCTGAGGGGGACAAGGATCACCTCGTGGTCAACCATATCAAATGCCTTGCTTTAAGTTCTTGAACATGATGCAGGTGAAGTTCTTCAAATCCAAGGCACACTGCCAATCATTGGTGACCTTCACAAGGGCTGAAATAGTACTGTGATGAGGTCTAAATCCCAACTGATAAGGACTGAGCAGGCTTCCACTTTAAAGGTAGCTCTTGAGCTGCACACTCACTATTTTCTCCAACAGTTTGGAAAGGGTGTGCAGGAGACTGGTCTATAGTTATTCAGGTCTCAGGGGTTCCAGATTTAAAAAGGGGATTACCTGAGCAGTTTTTCATGGGAGAAATATCACCTGCAAAGGGAGAGGTTAAAAGGTACATTATGGACATAGCCAGGGCATGAAGATCAAGCTTCAGGAAGAATGGGTGTAATTGTTTGCCCCTGCACACTTCCTGTATCTAATTTTAGGAGGAGATCTCAGCTTATTTCAGGATGGTAGCTGGAATGAGAAGGCAGTGCTTGTGACTGGATCTGGTAAATCTGTGCTCCAAGGCTAAAGCAGAGGTTGTTGGCAGGAAGATATTGGAAAGTGACCTGTAGTAGCAAAATGGTTATTAAAAGCATTGAGGATAGTGGATTTATCGGACACTAGAGTTGCACTAATGACAATTTTTGTGGGTAAGTTATGTAAGATATGTAACTGTACTCAAACATATTTCATTTGTAAAATTATTTAATTGGTACTATAACAATATAGTGGCTAAGAAATAATGATACTGTTTTCACAGTTAATGCTAGGTAACATGCATTTGCAGTTGCACACACTTAAATTTATCAAATGTCAGTACTGTAGCTGTTGGAGTAAGTTCTCATTCAAATCAGTCCTCATGAACGTATTCCTTACTAAACATGCACTCTAACATTCACATACGCGACAGGGAATGTCAAATGTATTCCTATAATATGATTCATAGGAGCTAACACAATCAGATGGACTGCCGTGTAGCAGACTGATCCTGCACTGTGTGTGGAATGAGGGAGTAGTTTATGGGTGGTCTTCTTGCCATTGTTGTTTTCCAGTAAGTGGACCTACTGGTCTGCCTATGTTTACAGGCTTTTGCCCTCAGCCCTTGGTATAGTCAGAGGGTTGGGGTACCTTTTGATGAAGGATGGTGCTAGCAGCAGCCACACTGCTCAGCTAGTTGGAAGGGCATGTAATACCTATGGAAGTGGTTCCAGCTCTGTATCCGGCACCATGCACCACCACTGCACATAGCAGATTGCTGATAAAGACAGAGCAATATGCCACCTTAGCCACCCACCTACCCACCTGTGCAGCAGACCAGGAGTGTGGGGGTGTTGAAGAGGTGTAACAGTGCTGGAAAATATACTTTCTTAGTCATTACATACACTGTTACAATCCAGTAAGTATTATGTAAATTATTTTGTTGCGCAAACAATGCAGTGGTATAGCAATTAACAATATTAGATTGCATATTTAAGCTGCAGTGCATGAGGGAATGCACTTGATGGAAAACATACATCAGAGCTCCAGCATTGACATTCAGTGTAAGTCTATAGTAGTTGTATCCTTCTTGTGCTTCCAGTGTCAGTTTCTAGTGCATCACTTTGCAAATACATGTTAGTTAGGCATTAACTATGGAAACAATGCCACAGAAGCTGTGCATATTCCTTTAGTAACTACAGCACTGTTAAAGTCTCAAGTAATTATGTGTAAATTAATTATTTTTTATTGTATAGCATTTTACAATATTAGATTTTATGTTTATTTTTAGTTCTGTTTTATTGGTTTGCACAGTACACAAGTGGCTGCTGGATTCAAACCCAGTTCTCCAGGTTTACAGGTCATTGTTTTAACCACTAAAGTAAGTTTATCAGAACGATCACTGAAGGATAATTTTAAATGTCACTAACTACATTGTATCTACTGTATAACTACACTGCAACTGCACCACAATGGTTAACTAGTTTCACAATGCATGTGGTGTACTTAAATAACTTCAATGTGCTGCTTCAGTGAGACTGACCCATTAACTTTCTGTAACCACAACTTGTCCTGCTGCAGCTCATGGGTGGTTGGGGTGTGGGCATACCTTCAGATGAGAGTTCTAATTCTTCACCCAAGACTAAACTGTCCCATTGTACAATGCTGAACAATCATAAGACTGGCAGATTGTACATCATGTATTTGCACCCACACTTTAGTTACTGCCCATGGTGTTTCTAATCTGTATTCTTTCACTTAATTGTACCTAGCTGTACTCAATGGCCAGGATATTCAGACTGAGCCCAGAAAGGGCACAAATGGTTGCTCCATGAAATTGAGTTGTAAGCTGATATAGGATTCAAATGAGATGCACAATCAGGCATCTCATCTGAATATATTAAAATGTGAGTGGTGATGGTGGCCATGCAGTGATGTGCCAGTGCATCCCTCTTGGTCTAAATACCTGAATGGGGATGTGGTGCATCTCTTGGATGCACCAGGTGCAAAGGCTTGATATTCACACTGACATGCAGATGGAACTATTATGCATGCAAGGTAAATGAGGTTATTTCCATTATCATTATGGACCCATTTGCATGTCTTTTGCAGGGAATACATCCAGCAGAATGTGCCAGGCACCATGCAAATGCGAGCTGTACTGACACAAGCACAATGTCCCTGGTAGTCCAGTGGCCCCCTCCCATCCACGAACCACGATATGCAGTGGTAATGTCTGTTAACACAATCCTGTCTGTCTATGGCCTCTCTTCCAATACAGACCAGATCCATGTAATATGAAATCATGAGGTTTCCCTGATAGTCCAATGCCTCCCACCCCCGATCGTAGAAAAATATTTTACCCTGTATTTCCCTGGTGGTCTAGTGGACACCTCTCCCATCCACAATCCCTGTGTGCATTGTGAAAATAATTGGTACATATTCTGTGGTAGTCTAGTGGACACCCCCATGCCCAAACCCCTTCCTTGGTTCAGAAATAAAACCCGAACATCCCTGGTAGTTCAGTGGCCCCCCACCACCACCCATCCCCAAACCCCATCCATAGGTAAAGAGGAAATCGATCTTCCCTGGTAGTCTAGTGGTCCCACCCACTAATTGAGGCACCAGCACTCCACCCCACTTCTCCCAGGATAGCCATTGAGCTGGCGGGCAGCACAACTCACCCACACCTTGCCACGGATGTCCACCGACTGAGTTGTCAAGAATGACAGCTACAGTATGCACTCCAATACCATTGATAGTTTTGCAGTGTGTACTGTCAGCTTATCCACAAAGTTGACAACAGACTACCAGGGAATATGAGAGGACAGTAGAAATATGGACAGAGTTCATGGAGGAGGCTTGCCACTGAGAGGTTGGTGGCTGCTGCTGTGCTGTGCACAGCGAACTGTGTATGCCCGAGCAACTTAACTTTGTGCAGCACATCGAGATGTAGGTAGCTGTGCTGTGATTCAGCTGAATATTGCACGTTGCTATGCATGGGAACACTTCCACCTGATGCACCCACATTATCTTTGTACTGCGCCATATCCAGAATTGTGCTGTGCATTCCGTCTTTGAATATGGCCCAGTGGGGTTCCTGGAGATGCACTGGTGCAACTCCAGTTGGAGACAGGTATCTCTTGAATATCAGGCGGGTATATTCAGTATTCATTTTCATACCTTTCTGTTAATGGGTGTCTTGTCTGTCCATCCCACCATTTTGCCCGTGTTGTTCCTAAATGGTTCATTGAATTAGTGCACCTACCCAGTAAAACAAAATACAAATATATATATATATACACACACACACACATACATATCACTGATTTTATGGAGGATGGTGGTGGTGCTATTGTGCAGGACTCTTCCTAACCATTGCATGCCTTTCCCACTAGCTGAGTGAGGTGGCAGCTAGGACTATTCTTCACACCCGTTACTGCAACCTCTTTACTACGGCTTGGGGCATGGTGGTGAATGGGGCCACGAATGTAACTGCTAAGGAAGAGTCCCTGCACGGTATCTGCACCCCACTCCCACGAGCAGATTGGGATATTTATTTATGTAACTGTAGTAGTCTAGTTGTATTGTATTCATGTTTAGTTACCATTCTCATTATGTTTTACCATTTTTTCTGTGTGATTATTTTTAAATAAATGTCAATAGACATATACAGTTGAAATAGTGCAAGACCTGCATTCATCTGTAGTTATCCTTGTAAGAACAAATTTGCTAATGCAAAGTAGTAGATATAGTTAAACAATAGATTTGCTGTTACACTTGCGGTTTGCTATAGCCATTACATGCATAGTTACCTTTTAAGAATAAACATAATGCCAGAAGAGGCAGAGGGTAGTTGTACAATAGATGTTCTATTACACTTTGCAACAGCTATTACACGTAGTAGTTATACTTGTCGAATGAAATGATTGTGTCAAAAGGGTGCTATTAGTAGTTGCATGAATGAAAAAGTTGTATAATTCACTCCAACACACAAGTGGAAACTAGTTAACTACACAGTAGTTAAGGAAAAGTTACATTGCATAGTTAACAGCAGCACAGTGTAGTTGGAGACACTCCTAGTGTTACCTACCTGTATAACTTAGTTAATATTTTCACCCCAAATGTTCACTTGAGAGCCCACCTCATTAACCAGACTGGTGAAAATGTTCCAAATCCCACCTGAAAGGTGATTTCCGAGGATGGCAAACCCACCTTTAGGCCAGATTTGAAGGATTTAACCACCTTGTTATGAGGTGGGTCCCAAAAAGGCTATGTTGAAAATTTGGGGAATTACCAACTATGTTACACATAATATGTATTCAAACATTAAAACATGAAAATGTGGGATTTTATCAGATATGACGTTGGCCCAGCCAGTCTGCCCATTCCACACTACCTACACTATTACTGCAGACAGCAGCTTTTTCTCCATCTTCCTTTCTACTAAGATTCCCTGAAGCCCCATGTATCTGAACCACACTACTGTTTTCACCCCTGTGACTTCCACTGAAGGTTATTCCAGGAACCACTCTCTTCTGTGAATTCCTTACTCACACACTTTGCAGTGAGCTGCATACCGGATTTACCTCAGTTCGTGGTTTAGTGCTGGAGTGAAATGTCTTGATCCAGAGAGTATTATAATGTTGACCCCTTGTGGCAACGGTGTGCTATTAAAGCTGCGTACTTACTTTTGTCACAGCAATTAGGGCACGCAATAAGTGCAATCGATGACAGGGCAATCTTGATTTTAGATCACCCCTCAGTGCATGCGCCTTTGCACCCACAATTTTCACCCCTGTGGGTCACGTCTACCTAGAAGAAGGTTATATTTAGTTGGTGTGGGGTGAAGTGGGTGAAGCCCCCTGCAAAACATGACCATTTCCTGGATGGGACTTTTGCACTCTGTCTTTGGGTAGCCACAATGCCTGACAGAGAAATGCCAGGCATATTGCCTGCACACTTATCGGTGTTGACAAGATGACTGTTGCACCAATATGGGTGAACTGTGGGCAACTAAAGGGTGGAGGGTTGGATTAGGGGAGGAAAACGGCAGTGGCAACAGACATCAATGGACTATCAAAAACAAAAAGACTGCAAGGGATGATTTTCTTTATTTCATGTACAGACACTGGTGACTGGGCACCCCAATGTTGGTTTAACCTCTATGGGCACAGTAAGTGATCGGGAGGAAGGAAGAATACTTGGAAGAGGTGGGATTACAGGAATTAAAAAAGCATACACACGAAAAAAAAAACAAGGGATGATTTTGTGTATTTCAGGTACCAACACTTGGGATTGGACCCCAGTGTCTGTTATGTTTGGTCACAGCTAGGGTTGACTCCATAGTTCTGCACAGTGAAAATGGGCAGAGTTGGGGGGAGGCAGGGGTAGACAGACCTTAAAAGTATTTTGGTCCATGTGGACAAGTGGCTTGGACTAAAACTAGTCCTCCCAGTGCTTGAGTTGGTGAGACCAGTTGAAGCTATAGAGCAGAATTTTTCCTCCTCCCAGGCTGCATATGGCCATACATTGGCAGTACTAAAATGGTACATTCCACTTCAACCTCCAAAAATGGGAATCTGCTGGATAGAGGTACTACAATAAAATGGTACCTACTGCTCTTCAGCACGCAGGTCTGGGCTTCTCTGCAAACCACAAGTGCTCCCACCTCCTAGTCAATGTCTTCACAAGTGACTTTGTAGAGGGACTGGAGGGAAAAGTATACCTGTTACGCATGACACCAAGATTGATGAGGACACCAACAGAAACTGCTTTGTGGTGCATAGTAATGCATAACAGTAGGAGGGGAGTAAGTGGCGATGCTGCTGTACAGATCACTGGTGAGGTCTCAGCTGGAATACTGTGTCCATTTCTGGAGGTTGCATCTCAGGAAGGACAGATGGAATGGAAGCAGTCCAGAGAAAAGCAACAAAAACGATACATTGGCTTGTACCACAAGCCTTATGAGGAAACACTAAGGAACTTAACATCTATTCACTGGAACAGAGAAGGGAGAGAGGGGATATGATAGATACTTTCAAATACCTTGGAGGAATGAACAGGGTACAGAAAGGGAGCATATTTCAGAGAAGAAAGTGGACAAGGGGACATAACATGATACTGGAGGGAGGGATGCTTAGAAGGAATGCTAGGAAGTACTTTTTCACAGAGAGGGTGGTAGATATGTGGAACAGCCTAGTAGCAGAGGTGGTGGAAGCAAAAACAGTACGGGGATTCAAAAGTGCATGGGATAAGCATAAAGACACCTGCTGTACAGCAGAGTGGGGAAAGGCAATCCAGATAAGAGTAGGGTTGCAAAACCAAGTAGAGAAATGAGCAGACAAGATGGACTGTATGGGTCCTTATCTGCTGACAGATTCTATGTTTCTGTTTCTCCTGAAGTCCAGTCCATGGCTGAGACTGCACCATCTCCCATCTCTGCAAATCTCCCAACTTCACAAGCTTTCCAACAGCTTTCAGTCTCTATGACGACTGCTCCCAATCCCCAGTCATGGCTCTGTTTTACCCACTCCAGTCTGAGCAGCTCAGTAGTTGAGGCAAAGTCCAACTCAACAACCATTGGTTGCCCATGTAGATGTGAGAACTGGTAATCTTAACCCACAGGACATTTTGGTGAATGGTGCCAAATCAAAGGAATAACCACTACCCTGCTCAGTCTGCACAGTCCCCAAGCTCGTTGTTGAGTAGACAGCTTTTACACTCTCCAGGTACTCCATGGAACCAGTCAGTTAATCACACCATGCTCTGGTTGGTTGCCCTCTCTTTGACCTGATGCAGCCTCGCGACCCCTTCTCACCGCCGCTTCTCCATTCTCTTCAATAAAAAAAAAAAAAGAAAGAAAAAAGAAAGGGCACAAGGCACCAGAATAATGGTTCCTTGCTGTAAGTGCCATGTCCGGAGGTGATTCCCAGCTACAATAACCACACAAATGGAGTCAAAGTGGCTGACCAGTTACACAAGCAGTATGCTAGCATGAGAAAGTCACCTCCCGACCAGGCGGGACATTAGAACCGGGACCTCCACCCTCCTAGACCTTATTTTCACCAACAGGCCGCGTAACCACTCCCAAACGACTGTGCCCCTGACTCCATCGTGACCACTCCCCTGGTTACTTGCTGGTAGTCAGTAAACTTCTCTCTGCTCTGCCAAAAATCTCCTGGCAGCAGAGGCTCAAAAGAGGAGGCCTAGTGAACTCAAAACTACCGATCTAATAGCAATCTGGCTCCCCCATATACACCGCGCGGTCTAGTTGACACTGCCCTCGCCCACTTTATTACCACTTTTAATAAAGCATGTGACATATTCGCTCCCCTCACTAAACATTTTGTGAAAGCCAGAATCACTCCCTGGATCACACCCCCTCTCCTCAACCTTATGCAACAAAGGGACAACCTTTGTCAAAGCGATTGACTCCCAGCGCACCCAGGACAGTCAGCTTTACAGGAGGCTGCTGTAATAAATGTACATGGGCTGCATGTCAGGCTAAAAGTCAGTGTACCAACAAACTCCTTCTGCCTCCTGGGGAGACAGGAAAGAATTCTGGAGCAACATAAAATAACTCAGTGGTAAATCCTGCCCCCACCCCACTCAACTCCAACTTAAACGGCACGTCACACAAGATACCGCTACCATAGCAGAAGCCTTTTACTCCACCTTCTCTGACCTCTCCTATCCTCCTCCATCTCTTCACCCTGCCATCTCTCCTCCTCCTGGGTAATGTCAACTCACCTCCATTCAGGCTTCGAAGTCATCCTGCAGTAGCGGCAAAACGTTATATTTCCAAAGCTATCGCCAATGCCTGTGATAGCATTGACACCCTAGATCTCAAACTAATAAGGCTTTCACCGATGTCACACTACCGCACCTTACAAAATTCTCAACCTTTCCTTAGCCTTGGCCAGTTCCCTCAACCTGGAAGAAAGCATGAGTCACTCCCATTCTGAAGAATGGTGACCCCACTACACCAGCTTCTACAGACCAATCTATATTCTTCTTTCTTTCTCCAAAGTTCTGGAAAAATTGTTTGGGACCACTAACAGAGCATCTAATTAAAAGAAAAACCTTTCTCAGCCAGGAACAGCATCGGGTTCGGACGGCCATAGTCACCGTCACTGCTTACTGAACTCACCACGTTTATCCACGAGGCCCTTGACCAAGGCTCAGTTGCCAGGGCTATTTTGTGGATCTGACCAAGGCATTTGACATGGTCGGTCATGAACTACTGCTTGTGTCCTTCCTCAACTAAATGTGGTCCCTGGAGGCCACTGCCTGGTTCGAGGACTACCTCTCAGGACGATCTCAACATGTCAGGATTAACACCACTATCTCCACCTCCAAAACAGGTTGCTCCGGGTCCTGCAGGGGGTCTATACTTGGCCCTCTACTCTTCCACCCTCTTCAAACTCTCTCCCTAAATCTTGCAGCAGTCATCTATTACTACTACATGCTGGATGACCGGTCCTGTACTTTGGAAACACTCCACATCTGGCACCTCCAACAAGCTCCTTCAGGGCTTTTCCGAAGCTAGAGAACTGGTTCAGTGATCACCGCCTGATCATCAACTATAACAAAACTAAGTCCATGATCTTGGTGCACCACCAGAGCCCACATAGTCAGTCAGCACTCTAATTTCAAACTCACTAGACACCCAACTGGACACGTTACAAACTTTAATACCGGGCATCACCCTGGATACCTCCCTCTTCTAGCCATAGCCAAATCTGTCTCCTCACCTCCACTATCAACACCAAGGGAGCATCCTCTACAGACTCAAGCACTGCCTACCTGCTTAGGCCATGAAACTTGCAGTCACCTCCTCCATCCTCTCCCTAGTTGAATATGGGATAGTAATATATGGCTCAGTGGAACCCACCATGCTAAGCAATATAAACACTGCACTGAATAAAGCCTGCCGCCTAGTGACAGACTAACCCATACCTGCAATCTGTATACACCAACTGGTTGGCTAAACTTCCAACAAAGACTAAAATGTCACACCTGCATTCTCGCAAAAAAATTCACCTTCAGCTTGCCCCCATCAGACTACTTCCCATTATCAGTGCAACCCCCACCAGGTGCAATACAAGACTCACAGCACACCCATCTTTCTCTTAGTTCCTCTGTAGAACAGCACTAGGGCAAAGATCCTTCTGGTACTGTGCTCCTCTCTGGCTCCAGCTCAATACCCTCTCTCTCTCCCCAGTCCTTAACATCTCTCTATTCAAATCTGGCCTTTAAATTAACTCAGAAGGAGAGTGCTAAGTGTTATTGTGGATAATCTGCCTCTCCTAACTCCATAATCCTCCTCCTTTCTGACTCAGGGTCTTCTAGACCCTACATAATGGCACCCAGCAAACCCCTGCCTAGGGACCCCAGGAATGCTACTGAATTCTCTCCTGCTGATTAGGTTCTGCCTAATTTCTCCTGCCAATAAGTTTCTAGCCTGGACTGCTCTATCAGTACTGTAACTTTTAATATTGCCTGTCAATGTTAGTCCTTACTGTACTCTGTGTTGCCCTCCACCCCATGTAACCAATGTGGAGACTCTGAAACACTGCTGTGTCAGTACTGAAACTGTAAATACTGCCTGTTCATGTATGTCTTTTTTCAGATGTCTACCCTCCACCGTCTGTAACCTGACGTGGAGCCTTTGCAAAAGAGTCTATGACTCAAAGGGTTGTAATTCCGATCTTACTCAATAAAATAAATAAATAAATAAACGAATAGTGGCACCATTTTTTTCCCCTTATTCGACATCTGTATAGACAACACCTACATCCTTTCCAGGAATTGCTAACCATAGAAAACAGCATGGTAAAAAAAAAAAAAAGGATTAGCATTGTGGTACCGTGACCTGCATTCTGGGTATAAGATACTCTAGTTAACCTGCTGCAGGATCTCATTACTCTCCCTCTATATCACTGATTAGCATTTTGCATCTTGATCTGCATTCTGCATAAGATGCTTGTTAGACCCTGTAGCTGGAACTCATTTAATCACAGCATTTGTTGAATTACTTCTCAGGCTATTTGCTTCCTGCAAGTTCAAATGGCACCCTTCTTCCTTGCGCCTTCCGTTGCTTGACTTTACTCACCCTGGTTGCTTTTCCAGGGTGGTCTGTAAAAATTACATGACCCCTGCTTTTTATCACTTCAATAACTGCAACTTCGAATATCTATGACATGAAACTTCTGGATTGGTCTGAATTACTCAGGTGTCAAACTTTTCAAATACTACATAACTGGCTGCCACAGGTATCACCACCCTCTTGAGTCTCCTCTACTATTACTAGGTTTCCTCATGTGCAGTTTATCATCAGCAAAGAACCTTCCTAAGAAGAATGAATGACTTAGTAGGAAGTTATACTGGGCACTATTAAAGTGACTGATGTTGTTGCTGCAAATTGTCTCTGGCAACATACATCCTAACCCTGACCCCTTTCAACCTACATTTTAACCCTGGCCACCTTCAACCTAGCCACAATTTTACTAGTAAATCTGGCCTCCTCTCCTTGGCAAGTACCAATATCCACAGCCTGTCTTCTAAACTTGATGCTCTTACTGTTTGGGTTGCACAACACAACCCTGATACACTTTCAGTTGCTGAGATCTGGTCATCACCCAAGGTCTCAGACACTGCCATTGCGATTCTAGGTACACTATTTTCATTCAAGATAGGCTATCTAAGAAAGGTGGTGGTGTGCACTCATCTCTAAGGATTCCTAATCAGACATGCCCTGTCACTCCTATACTCCGGGTAAGTTGATGCATAGATCCTTGCCATCAGAGTATTCTTTGGTGTGCATAACAAGGCATTAACCCCAGTGTCTGTTTCTCTTTATACTATCCAAGCTGACTGGCCCTGGCCACAGCATTACTCTCTTGACTGTATCCTGGACACTTACAACTTCTAAAGTCATTCCTGCATCAAAAGGACTGTGCTAAATTGATCTTGCCGTTGATATAGATGCAGCTCTTGATTATTCCATCTTCATTGCTTCAATGCGGCATGTGATGTTCATGCCCCATACAAAAGTAGAGATCGGGGCCACAACAATCCTTGGATTATGTCTGAACTTCTACAATTTATGAAATCCCACAATCATCTTTGGCATTGAGCTAAGGCCATGGGTACACAAGCCAATATCCTGGCCTTTAAAAAAAACTATGAATGCCTGCACCAGAGCAATCCACTCAACTAAAGCCAATTACTATAGGGAAGCATTGGCCAATTCCTGGAGAAATGACAGGAAGTTCTGGAGCACCTTCTCAGAAGTAACTGGGAAGGACCCTAAATTGGCACCCTCAATGCTCAACATTGATGACTCAGTTACCCTTGACTCCTTAACCATTGCTGAAACTTTCAACTCAGCTTTCATTGACCATAGCCATGTACTTCCCCCAAATTTCTTTCATGCCTCCTTTGTATCCAAACACAGTTCTGATCTGGAAAAGAAACACAACACCCACCTTTCTATTTCAAATCGGTTTCTGAAACAGAAGAAAAAAATATATATTCTCAAGGTACTTGGAAAATCTAGAGCAGGCGGGGACTCGCTAGATCTTAAACTTATTGTCCTTACTCTGGATGAAGTCCTGCCCCCCCCAACAAAGATCAAACCTTCCCTCTCATTATCACAATTCCCCACAAAATGGAAATCAGTTTTGGTTACCCCAGTCCATAAAAGTGGAGAGAGGGTCTAACATGGAAATTATAGGCTAATCTCCATTTTTACACCTCTCTACAAGGCCCTGGAATGAATAGATGCATAAACTGCTCCAAGACAAAGAACGTCCAACACTGTGGAATGTAATTACCCACATGGACTGTGAAATAGCTGTATACATTATATCTATCTATCTCTACACACACATACATATATACATATATATAAAGGCCCAGATATTCAAACTGCGCTCAAAATGAGCGCAATAGCAGGAGCAAGCATAAACCAGTTGCGCAAATGCGCAACAGGTGCGATATTCAAACATGGAGCAGAACAAATTGCGCAAGCAACCAACATCTGAATATCGCACATACTGCGCCATAGCGCAAGCAGGAAGGAGAAGCTGAGCCGAAATGTTGCGCTATGGCGCAACCAGGGCAGCCCAGCTGAGCATTCCAGAGGTGCCATAAGCGCAGCAGAGCCCCCCAGAGCAATGGAACTACATATCCAAGGAGGCAGGCTGGGGCTCACCGCCAGCCATGCCACACATGGGCACAGGAACACACTGCAGAACCCACACCACACCTGCACACCCCAAGCACAGCATCACTGGGGTGGGACGGATGATCTACTGGCCCATGGGGACAAGCCAACAAAGCATAGCAGAGCCATGACACCCCAGCACAACCACTGGCAGGCTGAGAGTGCCACACAGGGGTGTTAGACCACAGTGCACATCAGCCCCCCTATGCACAGCACACCCTGCATTGTGACCCCAAGATACTGACCTATGTGCAGTGACTGGCACTGCAGGAAACCATGCATCCCCCAGCACACGTCAACCCCGTGCGGCACAGAAGCTCACAAGGCCAGACACACCCTGTGCACCCAGCAGGGTGGCAGCAGATGGTAAGACCAACAGAAAGTCACTGCCATGCTGGAGGTACCTCCCATGCACACACACACACACACACACACACACACACACACACCCAGGACCATACCACCCCAGATGGCATGTACACTCCTGCAACTGAGCACCCATAGCCAGCTGCAAATCAGAGACCAACACATTATTCATATCAAATAGAAATGTATATTCAGATAAACAACACAACAGAACAATAACAAACTATTTACAAGGGGGGACGGGTACAAGGTAAGGGTGTTCAAGGGGTAGGGATGACAAACTTGGAGAGGGAAGGCAGGTGGTAGGGGCTGAGAAGTGATGGGTAGCAGTAGCGTGGGCAGCTGGTCAGCTCATCCTCGGCTGGTGGCGCCCCATCCTGTGCTGCCTCCTGCGAACGCCATGTCGGTGGATGGATTGGAGGATGGCCTGGTTGTCCGTCAGCAGCTGTCTCAGCCCCCAACATCCCCTCCCCATCGTTGGAGAACCTCGAGGGCCTAGGAAAATGGGAACACAGTCAATGGCTGTGACTGACCACAACCCTAGAACACCACCCAACCTGCAAGCCATATAGCCCAATGTCCGCACCTCTGATGGCATGCACCCACCCACAGTGAACATGCACATGGCCATCACAAACAGGCAGCACCAGCTATAGCACCACTTCACATGCACACACCGTCCATGTCCATCACAGCACAAACAAGGCTGGCAAGTGACGTGGCAACGTGGTGCAATGCCTGTTACACAGCTATGTGCCCAGTGCATGCATAGACCACCAGTGATGCATACACAGACGTGCTGTGAAACTGGACAGTGATGCATGTCACCTGTGTCGTGCCTACAGACATAGATCACATAGCTTAGTGTCGGCTAGATAAGGGCCTATAGCCCACACAGTCTGTCCATTTCAGCCTGTAAGTTACTTTGTTTACCTAGAAGCTGTTGCCTTACCCTGACCTCAAGAATTCGTTATGTCTATCCTGCAGTCTGAAATCCCGTGAGTGTGTCAGCCCCTCAAACTCCTCTGGCAGGGTGTCCTACTCTGTACACCACCCGTTCTGTGAAGAAAGTCTTGCTCATGTTTCCTCTGAATTGTCCTCCCTCCAACTGCTTCCCATGCCCTGTAGTCCTGGAACATCTTTTTACTTCAAAATAGTGTTTCCTGCACCCTGTTCCCACCCTGTAAGATACTTGTATGTCTCAATCATATCCCCTCTCCCTCCTTTCCTCCAGGAGTACAGGTTCACTTCCTTCAACCTGTCTCCCTAGGAGTTGTGATGCAAGTCTTGCACCATCCTTGTTGCCCCCTCTGAACCTTCTCTGCCCACTCTACGTCCTTACGTAGGTATGGTCTCCAGAAATGTACACTGTACTGCAGGTGGGGCCTCACTAGTGTCTTGTATAGTGGAATTATGACCTCCCCTTTCCTGCATGTTTGTATTGTGCATGGCTACTGGCCCCCCCCCCAACATGCAATAGCATCCATGAAGTCATGATACTCACATTGCTCAAGCAGCTGGGTCTGCCGCTGTTGCTGGTGCTGCTGCTGCTGGTGGGCTCCAACTCCTGCTGGCAACGGGTCCCCAGCATGGCCCTGGGTCACCCTTGTCCCGCATCCTCACATCCCGGCCTGTGGAGACATATGTTGAGACAAACACTGTGTGACTCAGCAGCAGACTGCCCCTGCCCCAGTGATGAGTGCCTCTCCCACACCGCTATACCCAGTCATCTCACAGCTGCACACACTGACACAGCCAACTGTGGATGAGCTATCACTCATGCACAGCCACCAAAACACACACACATACACCCTACAGATAGTACAGGTGCATATATGGCACACCCACCTGGCTTAGGTACCTACGCCTGCTGCCTGGATGTGACCGCAGACGCATCCAGCAGATCAGAATCCCTCCGGCAGAGGCTCACTGTACCGGTGCCGGCACTGCTCAGCTGACCGGGCACCGTGCAGTGACCCCACCAGGTCAGTGGCCACTTGCTGCCACACTTGGGTTTCGGGCAATGGTGAGGGCGCCTCACCATAAAGTGCCCCATGATGGGTTCCACTAGGGGCCACCTGTTGGCCACTTCAAGTTGGCTCCAGGACACCGCCTCCTCCCAGCCATGGCACCTACTTTACAGCAGGCAATATGCGCCCAGCTGCACCGTAACCCCACGTGGAGATGTTGCACAATAGACCAGCACAGGTCTCAATCGTGTTGTCGGAACAGCCATTATATATGCGCTGTCACCAGACAGCGCAATAGGAAGTACACATGGCAGGGTAACAGTGCCAGGGGCAAAGGTCACACACAAGGTCATGAGCAATGATGCGCGTTTACGCACAGGCCATCTTGACGTAGGCATACCGCGCGACCGACCAGCTGAGTACCAGTGCCACAGTGGAGTATTGCGCAGTAGTGCCACAGCTGCCATATAGTTCTCTGCTGTAGCCATCTGGCACAATGGTGGCCATGGCCTGAATTGTCGATCGCCAGCACGTACAGCACCCACAGACACCACGTAAGCCATCTGGTCATGCGCAATGCAGTGTGTACCAATACACAGGTGGCAGATCTATGCCTATTGGCTCAACCGACTCTTCCATATTGTGCAAAGCGCAGATTCGCGATATTCTAGCTTTGACACATGCAGATCATCTGATCAGCATTCAAGGGCTAGTGGCGCTGATTGTATGTCATTCTAGTTGCTCCACTCCTAATTTGGTATGTATTGCACCTGGCAAATGTGCCTGGCCATTGGGCATGTTGGCTGGATTCGTTACTGCAGGTGAGAGGTGAGTTGCAGGTTGTGTGTGATGTTCAGGATGATGGTCATGGGAAAAATGCTGTAGACTGCACAGTGACGGGTGTCCACTTCCCCCATACAGATCGCCATGACCGAGCAGAGTCAATGTGAGGGTGAGGACGGTGGGCTAGGGGGAGGCCCAACTGTGCAGCAGCAGAGACGGAGGCTCTCTTCCAGGCCTACCTGGATGAGGAGCCAGTGCTGAGTGGACAGAGGGCATTTCTCAGTCCCATGCGGCTGCATGGAGGGGGGTTTTGGCCATTAACCTGCACGGAAGCCACCAGCGCTCCATGCAGGAATGCAAGAAAAGATGTGGACAGACCGCGGGAGGTTGAAGGAGAAGGTGGCAGCCTTCAGGGGCGCATTTTACAGCACTGGCGTGGGCCCGCCAGTGGTGTTGCAGCTGACCCCAACTGAGGAGACACTGGTCGCAGCCATGCAGCGAGCGCCATTGAGGGCGCATCAGGCGGAGGATTCCAGTGATGTGGAAGCCCATCACCGTACCGGACGCGACATGGTGGTAGTGTTTGGGGGGCAGTTGTTCACGATGCACTTCATGTACTCTCTTTTCTGTTACAGATCCTGTTCGTCTTCAGGAGACGGTGGTGGTGAGTCCAGACAGTGATGCTGACCTGCTGGACGTGGAGGAGGGTCCATCCACCTCCACCACCAGCCAGCAGGCACTGCAGCATGCACGCTGGGCCGCAAACCTGGTGTCAGTGATATCGGTGTGGGGTGCACAGCCTGTGTCTCAGCAGTCTGGCATGCAAGCATGCCAGCACGCTGTGACCATGGTAGTAGCACGCATCTGCACCATTGATGATAGAAGGCCTGCAATGGGCAGTGATGGTTGTGTGTCCTATGATGGAGCACGGCAGGCCAGCACTGCCCCTGGGCCTGTTCGTTCCAACTTGTGTACCAGCATGCTGGCACGGTCCCAGGCTGTGCCTGCCGGGCACCGTGGGCCGCACCAGTGGCTGTGCAGGTGTCTGGCACTGTTGCCAGCACAGCGGTGGAATTAGGTGGACCCTGGGGCACAGCGTTGGAGGGCAGCAGCAGCAGTCGCCCACCAGGTCTGGGGTACAGTGTCGGGCAGTGGCACATGTCCGCCGCCGCCTTTGATCTGCGTCCATTTGGTCCTGAAAACAGCACCCACCCTCAAGGGTGTTGTGCATTAGGACCGCCCACACCCTGGGGGGTCAGGATGCCTGGGGGCAGCACCTATTGACGCGACACCCCGCTAAGCTGCAGGAACTGCACAGCTGCAGAGGCGGGTTGCAAGGTCCGTGAGGCACTGTCTGTGTCCGTGGAGCGGCACAGCAGGGAGTGTGCTCAGGACCGAGCCGAGCTGGTCCGTATGTGGATGGATGTGACCGCCGCCATTGACAGGCTGACCCAGGCAGTGGTCTCTGTCGTGGACGCATTGGGCACACAGTCAGATGCCCCTGTACCGCACAGCCCACACAGTGCACTCTCCACTCCCCATTCCCGGCATCGTGCGACACCAGGCCTGTCGACGCCGGGTTCTGCTGTGGGCATCCCGAGCACCCCTGGTGCAGGTTTGTTCGGCATGCTGCAGACCCCTGTGTGGGCAAGGTTGTGTTCGCGCAGTGGGACCCCTGGTGGTGCAACAGTGCCACCCCATGTGGCCCCTGCTCAGCCTGCCCATGCTGTTGGGTCACAGCGGGGCCGCCCATGCATCCATGGTGGCCGTGGGACAGTGCTACATGACTGAGCTGTCTCCCAGTGCAGGCCCTGTCTGGTGCTGCCTTGTGTGCAATGTGTGTCATGGTGGGCAGTGCACTGCTGGGTGCTCTGCCCACTACGCCCACACACGGACCACTGCGCACCTCCCAACTGCTTTCCACAGGTGCGCAGTGCATGATGATGCCTGCATTGCACTGTACACCAAGGTGCAAGGGTGCCCAGGTTCTGACACACGCATTTGGACAGTATGGGTGGTGGGGGTGGTCGGTGGTGCTGTGTGTTAGTAATGTCGGTTCTGCAGCTGTGCATCTGCCCATGACGCTCCAGCCTGGTGTGTGTGTGTGTGTGTGTCCATATGAGTGCTCACCCCTCCCTGATGGTGTGTTTGTATGCCTGGACCCTTCCACCCCTGACCGTCATGCACCCCTGGTGTGTTTCCGTGTCTGTGGTTTCGCATGGACAGTGTTGATTGCACATACGTCCCTTGACTTACCTGTGTATAAAGGGAGTGCTCCTGTGATGGTGTCCCAGTGCAGCTGGGCCTGCCATTGACTGGTCGTGGGTCCCTCCGTCCTAGGGGGCTGCTCATCACCATCATCACCGGTGCCACTGGGCGCCCCATTGCTGTCCCCCTGTTCGACCTGTACAGCTATCCCATGGTCTTTTGGCCATGTTCGTGCAGGATGCAACAGGCCAGGAATATCCCCAGGCCTTTTGGGGTTGTACTGTAGGGCACCGGGAGGCTGTCTAGGCATCGGAGCATGCCTTGAGCATCCCAAACACCCACTCTATGATGTTGCATGTTGCAGCACTGTGCCTCATTATAGCATAGCTGCGCCTGGGGTCGTGGGCGCCTGCACGGTGTGAGCAGCCAGGACGGAGTGGGTATCTGCAGTCACCTGTGTGGAGATAGTGGAGAGCTGTGTCATGTTCAGGTCCACATTCACATCTCCCTGTGTGCCACTACCATGGCACCTGTGGCATTTCCACCTTGCCCAGAGTTTGCATTCCATACATGTGTACTCATCCACTAGATGTCCTGTGAGATGTCCCCACTCGAATCGATGGTA
Organism: Neoceratodus forsteri; assembly: GCA_016271365.2. Classification (NCBI taxonomy): domain Eukaryota; kingdom Metazoa; phylum Chordata; order Ceratodontiformes; family Ceratodontidae; genus Neoceratodus; species Neoceratodus forsteri. The sequence goes on along the minus strand of CM057450.1, from coordinate 512,680,451 downwards.
ACAGTGCAGACTGATACCATATGAAGGCAGCATGTGCTCCCAGGGTGTGTGGCACAGACATTGATTATGCGCCCAGTGGCATCACACACCACCCTGGCAGTTGACACTAGGGAATCCTTTCGTTCTCGATATGTGCCATCGGGGCCAGGAATGCAGATAACTACATGGTGCGAAGTCTATGGCCCTAGCATGCCAGGCATATGTGCTACCCTGTGGAACTCCTGCATGTTTGCTGTACGCCTGCCGTGGTGCTGGGGAATGGATGTACTCTGCAGCATGTGGCAGTAAGCTGAGGAATTGGGTGATGCTATGATGTGGGTTATCTGTGTGATGCCTGTGGTGTCTCTCTGTTGGCCTCTTGAAGTTGTTGTGTGCAAGCAGGGGGCATGCAGGCTGTCACCTTGGTCTCCACCGACAGACGTGACTCTTCGTGAGGGTGCCTGCATCACATCACTGCCAGCTCACAGAGCTGCCTCAGTATTGTTCTGTTCAGGCGGTACCGGCCCACGATCTCTCACATTCATGTACAGCTCAGAGCTGATGTGGGCATGGTACCGCCTTGCTCGGGGCATACTCACTTATGGCCCTTCCACTGCCACTGCCCCTGCAGCATGGATTCTCACCCTCATTACAGCTTCCATGTGGAAACTGGCACTGTCCATCTCCTGGCTTCTGCCTCTCGGGTTGGTGTTGCTGTGTTACCCCACTGTCCTGGCTGCTTCCACTGCACCGGCACCCCTCACTGGCCTCTACAGACTATGGACACACTTTCCTTGCCTGCCTTTTTGCTGTGTCTGTCTGTCTCGTCTCTCTCTCTCCCCCACTTGGCAGCCTGGTAGCGTTCTTTTGTGCTTCCTTGAGCCTTTTTATTTTGGCTCATTTCGCTAGTGCATTTCGCTGTGCCGCTTACGCATTGTGCGAGTCTTTGAATGTCGTGACGCGGTCTTTATGCATGTATCCGCCCCTCTTCGGTTGTGCATGCCTCATTTCATTGCGCTGTTGTCCAGCATGTTGAAGCGCAACTGCCTTCTGAATATCGTGAAATGGCGTAGTTTAGACTTGCTATTATGCAACCCTTTGAATATTCAAGAGTGTGTGTATATAAATATATATAAATATATATATATATATATATATATATATATATATATAAAAGATAAAATATATAATATGTAAATATATATATAATATATAAAATATATATATATATATCTTATATATATTATATATATATATATACACACATACACATACACACATACACACACACACACACACACACACACACACACACACATGTATATATATAGATATATATTCCCAGTTATTCCTTCCTATTTTCTATTTGTATCCTGGACTTTTCATACACCCTCAACGTAGATAATGTTTTTATAAATAAATTATTTGATTGTTTAACTTTACCATCATTGTGTGTGTGTTGTGTATGTGTGAGAGTAACAAAGAAAAATACATACACTGTATTACTTGTGAACAGTATTTTTACTGAACCATATAAATACACATTCCATAACATTCTTTAACACTTTACATTTTTTAAAGGGGTATTGTAATAGTATAAAGTTCTCAGTTTCAAATTCTGGTTTCATTTATGAAAGAAAGCGTGCAGAGTCAAAAAGTGTGCGCAATTCTATTCACAGTGTTGTTGACATTTCTTTCCAAGATTTTACGCCACTGTTTAATATCTTGAGTTCCTCTTCACTGGACACCGCTGTGTAGGGAAAAGACTTAACATATTAGCACAAAATTCTACGGTCCCATGTCTTATCAGTGAAAACTGTATTAGTTAAAGAGTCAAGTACATCTTGTGTACCTAATCAGCTTAACACACACCAGAGCAAACACAAATTCAGTGCACAGTAAAATTAATGTTTAATGTGGGGATGAGACACCAAGAATTTCCTTTGTGGGAGGAAAGCCCTAATAGTCCCCAAACTAAATAACCAACTCAGGGTGGGCAAACACTGGGGTACAGGAGACTACTGCAGCCCAGAATCAGATGATGGCAACAAGGTAAAAAAAAATCCAACACTGGTAAAACAACAAAACCTATAGACAGTCCTGAAACCAGGACTATCATCTCCATAGTGGGCATCCTACCCACTCATGCCAAGTATGTTTAGCTTGGCAGAAGGCTACACTTCTGTATTTCACCAATACTCGCAAAACAATACAATATAAACAGACCAATATAGGTGCCAAAACAATACAGGGGTTCAAGGGTGCATGGGATAGACATACGGGTACCCTGGAGATGTGCAGAGCAGGACAGCCACTAGGATCTGATACTGCAGCAGTGAGTAGGGAAATGAGCAGACTAGGTGGGCTGTATGGTCCTTATCTGCTAACAGATTCTACGTTTCTATGTAAAACACCACCATTATATTTATATTTAAATATATTTATATTTCCTTTGTAAAGACATAAACAGTTTCTCCTGTTTGGGATGTGATATTCAACAACATTATTGACAAAGTATTTAAATTGTGACCCTATTTGATCAACTCCTGAGCCTTAAAAAGTTGTTTCGAATTCCAATCTAGAGCTAATTTCCTTATTTTTTGTAATATGCCTTATCATAGCATTTTAGCTCAGTAATGCCTACTTGTCTAGTTGTCTGACTGATTATAGTGAACTTTACCATGTTGTGATCACTACCTGAATGAGGTTGTCTGGTCTTGCAATATTTTATGTCCTCCTTAGACTGAGAACAAAGTCTAAAGAGTGTTCATCCTTTGTCTTTTTCTGCAATGTGATTTTCAAGTTTGCAGCTATTCTAAAACTTCCAAGAATTTGCCTCATTGATGTTTCGAGACAGAGGAACATTCCAATTTATGCCAGGATTGTTAAAATCCTACTAATGACAATAAGTGTTTTACGCCTTGGTCTGATCCCTGTTAATACCCAGAAACTCAGCTTCCCCTAGGACAGGAAAGGTGGTCTGTAACAGACACCCATAATTATTTTTCCTCTTGTGATGGTGTACAATGTTACCCATAGTGGGTCCATGTTAGATCTTGATTTTATTTAATAAGTGGGCTTTAATACTATCTTACAGACTGCTACTCCTCTGCCATTATTTTGGTCATTGTCTCTATAGAAAAGTTGAGATCCAGAAGCAAATGATTTGATATCTTTTAATGGACCAACATAGATGTCTAGAACCAAATGATTTGATACCTTTAATGGACCAACATAGATATAGAAAAGTTGGTAATCCCAATTCAGTACCCCAGGCCTCATCTTGCCACCATGTTTCTGTTATTGCTCTAAGGACTATTCTCCTTATTTAATATAATTTCAGTTCATCCAGTTTGTTTCTCAAACTTCTTGCATTTATAAGTAGTGCTTTCCACCTACCCACAAAGATATTATTCACATTTTTGGTGTTAGTTACCTTAGGCAGTATCAAATCTCCTCCCCCTCTTTACTTACTAACTAGTTTAAACAGTTGTTGATTGCCTTATTTCTCTGAACCAATACACTGAGTCCCAGTCTATTCAGGTGGAGTCCATCTGAGGCAAAAAGACTATGCATATTGAAACCTATAGGTTCTCCTCCCCCTCAAAAAAGGAAATTCTCTCTAAAGTGCCATCTCTTCAGCTATCAATTTAGTGCAATTAGTTTCTTGATTGTTCTCATTTTTCCCCTTTGGGAATGGAAGATTTTGATATTGCCACTGAACATATTTTATTCTAAAGTCTGTATCTACTTTTACAAACAACTTTGAAGATCCATAATGTGTTTGCTTCCTATGTCATTTGTACCACTGTGTAAAACTACAAGTAGTTCCTTTGTATGCTCTAAAACACATCGAGCATTCTGCAGATGGCATATATTCCTGCCACTGACAAACTGCAAACTGATGCTGTTTCTTCCTATTTCAATATATGATTCTATCAGTGTATTTTAGAATGGAATCTCTTAACACTACTATGTTAGCCATAGCCCAAGACAGAGATGGGGCTATAATATGCTATCCATTCATCTGGGTGTTGTGAGGCAATGCTATAGTTGAGTAACCCCACAGCACTAGAGATATGGATTAAATGCCTATAATCCAATACCCCATTGTGGGTTATTGTACTATAACATGGGTTATGTTTTGTAGAAAAAAATCAATATGTGTTTCTATTTAAATGGGGACCATAAAAAGTAGTCTGAGACTGATGCATATATGATTTTTATGAGCTACATAAATGTGAGAAATACACTCGCAGTATGATTTATGACATGTATATGTTCATAAATTTATTACAAATGCATGGCTCACTTTCACCCCCCCCCCAAACACTGTGCTGCTTTGTGTGACTGTCTCTCTCTCTCTCCTCTGAATTGGAGAAAGGGTACATTAACAGAGACACAGAGAGAAGGACATGCTCCAGTCTCGTCTCTTGGTGTCACTGTCCTCTGTACAGTAGGTGCTGTTAGTGGGTTACTCACCTCGGTATTTTGCAGTTTCAGATCTTGTGCCCAAAGCTGCAGACACAAACTGAGGAGCAAGCACTGGAACATGCTGCAGTATGTTTCATGCACAACCACAGGGCTCCCTTGTCCCCTCTCTCTCACCCCAACACACACTGTGACTTGCTTTCTGTGTGTGCATCTCTCTCTCTCCCTCCCTCTCTCTGTTCTCTATATCTATCTCTACATCAGTTTCTTCTACAACTGTTTTTTCTATAATCGTTTTTTCTCACTACATCTATTATCTATATATAGATAGATATATACTATGATATAGATATAGATATAGATATAGTAGGATATAGATATATATATATGTAATATACTGCGAAACCTGCATTGGTTACAGAGAGAGAGAGAGAAAAGAGAAGGACTGTCCCAGTGTTGGTCTTTGCAGTCACTGTCTGTCAGTCTCTCTTGCAGGTGTCATCTGGCAGACTCACCAGGTACTGTGTGTTCTGCTCACTGTTACTGTGCCTGGTTACAGAGACAGAGGAGATATGGAATAGATCGTGGTCACTAGGTTGAACAAAGGCTATGGTTTAACTTTTATAATGTAGCACTGATTCTCAGTATTACCCAAAATATTTTAAAAGTTACCAAAATAATTATAAAATTACATATAATATTAACCTGTTTCAGGTTCAAAGATTATGAAAACACTTCAACCCTTTGAAATATGAAAACATATTATTCAAATTCTAAATTTTATTTAGTACAATGTACCTTTAAACATAATAAATGAATTAAAACACTCAAATAAAGGTTTCAGAAAATCTACTGAAACAAATAAATAAATTTCAGCAATAAACAATGTAAATGAATAAATGATATTCAGTATACTGTATGGTACTGACTATACTTGACTTTCAGTATACTTAAGACTTAGTATAACCTTGATGCATGAGAATATACAAACCTAAACAATATCTCAGATTATATTTTTTAAAACTTATTTCAGAACTATGGTATGTACATTTCTTTTCTAAATTTTAACCCATATACCCAAGCTTTGTAATTTAAATTTAAGCTCTCTTATCACCTCGTTAGCCAATTGAAATACTAAGATATTATCAATAAAAATTAAAAGAATACTTAAATTTGTTATCTAGGTTATCTCTTTAACTCAAATCTTGGCCAGAACCTGATTCTGGCTGTTACAAAGTCCTTCAATGGCTTGGCTTGTCTGGTCTTCGTCTTCCGCCAAACCCAGAACTGTAGAATCTCTGACATCTATGATGCATTATAGGTAGGTTCCTTCGACACATTTAATCATCAAAGTCACTTATCAGATTTAGGTAAAGTCAAACAGCAGACTTGTGCTGCAACAATGTGGATAGCAGTTGTTTAGGTAACTGAACTCTGACTCTTTCCTGTTTCAGTTCCTCTCTGCTTATGAACCTGCAACTCCAGATTCACTGCTATCCAACACACTGCAGGCAGGTAAATTCAGTCAGTCTGTTGTCCAGGCTGGCAGAAATTGTGACACTGTTTAGTCCAGATTCTCAGTATAAACACAAGCATTAATTCATCCAATATTGAAAAGAGTCCTCATGTAACAGTTTTAGCAGTTGGCTGGTTCGTTGTGCACTATCTATTGCCTTAGTACCTTCTGGTATGCAATGGCTCAACCCAAATGATGATCCCAATATGTGAGCTCATCTTTTAGTTCCAAGACCACCAAATTAACAAGACAGTCAATAGGTCCTCATCCACTGAAGGACTGGTAGTTCTGTTTGGTGGGTTTTAATTTGTTTATATGTTTTTGCTTCCAATGACATCACGACACCTGATTGTCCTTGCAGATGATGTATGATGACAATTAACACCCCAGAAATGTTTTTTTAGAATGATTTAATCTACAAAGTTTTTTATAAAACTATTTCTTTTCTTGCATCTATGTGCATTCTACAAACTCAAACCATATATTTAGTGTAGCTGGTAAGCAGAATTAATTTAAGGCCAAAACATATTGGTTATTTTAATATAAATCTGTAATTTATAAACATTGTCTTATTTTATAGATATCAAAAGTATTTAAATATTTCAGTACATTTTTTCCTGTTCAAAGGATATATGTATTGCTTATCTCATTTTTCCACAGCATATAACATGAAAACTTTCCTAGAAGTGTTTTTTCTTTAATAAGGCATGACCCATGCTGTTTGGAGTTCAAAGAATGCTTTCACCAAAGTGACTAGGTATTGCTGTTAGTAACAATCAAGACTCATATCATTGAGAGATTGTAAGGTCTGGTTGCTTGACACCAAACATGCCCATTTATTATGTTTCTTCACTATGTGCAAGAAACATAGTGCTACCATACGTTTCTGGAGGTGTGCCTCCTCACTTCCCATGCCCTGTTCTTTGAGTGTGCGTGCTGCACTGCACCAATGAATGTCTGATCTGTTATGACAGTCCGCTCAGATGCAGTGTTGTTCAAAGGAAAAACATTGCAGGCACTTTCATCGTCATAGTAGTATGCACCATATGTTGGCACTGGGTTCAACTGTCGAGATGTCATGCCCCCATGAACACATACATATGTTGGATCACCCAGCATGCCATGCGCTACCCTAAACACCGGTATGGCCGGAGGGTGCCCAATCTCCATCGGCTCCACTGCCCCCAAACATTATTCTCCAGTTGCCACTACTGGAGCCCACCCAGTATGGCAAACATCCATATGGTGACGGGTGCCCAATCTCTGTCAGCTCCAACTGTCCCCGCCCCCAAACACACCTTCCAGTTGCCACGCTGGGAGCCCACCCACAGCATGCTGGCAAACATCCCATGAGTGAATATGGGGTGCCCCAATCCCATTGGTTCCACTGCCTCAAAATATATCCAACCGTTACATGCTTGGAGCCCACCCAGCATGGCAAAATTCCCACATCATCTTCAAAGAAAACATCTACAAAGAAAAAACGTACCTCGTCAACTATCTTGCCCTCCCAAACCCGCCCAACCTCTGTTCACCCATCTCCTCACACCCCACCACCTTATTACCTCCAGAGCCCAGCACGATGATCTTTGTGACCAGGAACACGTCTGCACTCTTTCTAAGTCGCACCGTGAACTGAAGAAATGCCGTAAGCTGTATAATGCAGCATAAATATTTTTTTTTTCAACTTTGGTGCATATCTCAAGATTTATTTGATTTTTTACTAAATTTTCAACATGAGGTCATTTGCCCCATCTCATTGACTTTGTTAATATTTTGTTATTTGGTCCCAAAAGGTGATTTCTTGGTCACTGAGCGAAACCTCTTTTTGGGACCAAATAACAAAATGACAGTGTCACAGTTCATGAGGTAGTCTCCCAAAACCCCATGTTGAAAATCTGGTGAACAAATTCAAAAATGATTCATTTTATGAGTGTGTATTGGCGCAGTTCCTCACGCCATTAATTTCGGCTATCTTCCCATTACTTGTCCATGCCTTTTGTAACCACCGCTTCTTGATTAATGCAATGCCCTCTACCAGGGCTTCATGAGTTGAAATCTATTGCTTGCAGCTAGTGCAGAATGCTTCAGCCAGGCTTTCTTTTGACTGATACATCCAGGACTAATTATATATGCCTGTGCTGTGTGGAACCGCACTGGCTGGCTGGTACAGTGGGGATCACCTTTAGGGTCGGGTTACTGACCTATAAGCTCTATATGAACCACAGTAGGACCCCATTATCTGCAAGAACTCCTCACTCCCCATTGCCCCCTCCTGCTCATCTCGATCCACCGACTAAGGATTGCTAGATTCCCAGAGTTCTGTTAAAAACATCTGGGGTACATGCATTCTCCTATGCTGCATCTTCTCTATGGAATTCTGCACCTCATCGGTTAAGGGAATGCCAGATCATGTCAAGTTTTAAATCTAGGCTCAAAACTTATTTTACTTTACCAGGCTTTTTCTCGGAAGGTTATTAAAAATTTTAAGGATGTTTATTATTTGATTATATTGTTTGTTCATTTACTGTACAGTGCCTTTGATAGCTGAAAGCGCTAAGAACAAAGTTTTACTTTTTACTTAACTAAACCTCCCCTCCAGCTGAAGACTGTGCCCCTCATGTCACATGGTTGCCACGCAGTTTAAAAAGACCCTCCTTATCCACCCTTATTTATCCCTTTCAAGTACTTGAAGGTTCCAATCATGTCCTCACTTTCCTTTCCTCCAGGAAGTACATGTTCAGTGCCCTCAACAACCCTCATATGCTTTTACTATGCTGACTGCTATATCATCTCTGTAGCCTCCTCTGGACCTTCTCCAGTGGGTTAATGTCCTTTGAGATGTGGACACCAGTACTGAACTCCATACTCTAGATGTGGCCTCACCAGTGACCTGTACAAGGAAATATAACCTCCTGTTCTTACTACTGATCACCCTAGATATGCATCCCAGCATCTTATTTGCCCTTGCTGCTGCTTTCTTGCACTGAGTGGAGTGCTTCAGGTCACAAGTGATCATTACTTCCAGGTCCTTCTCCTCTGATGCAGATACCTGTACACCACCCACGTAATACTCTGTCCTGGGATTCTTTGCTCCAGTGTGCATAACTTTGCATTTCTTGGCATTGAAGCCAAGCTGCAAGATCCTGGACCACCTCCCCAGCTTTTCCAGATCATCCTGTGGGGTCCTGTATCACTTCAAGCTGTGTCACTCTCCCACAGAGCTTGGTGTCGTTTTGAATAGGCACATTTGTCCTAATGCCATCCCCAATGTCACTGATGAAGAAATTAAACAACACACAACACAAAGCCCTGCAGAATCTCACTAGTAACCTCTCTGGTGCAGATAACTCTCCCTTCTGGCCACCCTCTGGGTTCTACTGTCCCTCAGTCATTTTCCACCCATCTGGACATCTTATCCCCAACCCGAGATCTGCCAACTTACTGATCAACCTTGTGGGACACAGAGTCAAAGGCCTTGCTGAATCCAGATTTAGATGTCTACTGCTTTGCCCTGGTCTACTGTCTCAGTGACCAAGTCAAAGAAGTCAACCAGATTCACCTGACATGATCTCCCACCCATGAACTGATGCTGCCTCACATCCTGGAGACCTGTTCCCCAGATATTCTACCAACCTTTTCTCATATGGTCTCCATGAGCTTGTACACAATTGAGGTCAGTTTCGACTGGCCTGTAACCCCTGGGTCGGTCTTTTGGGATCGCTTTTTCTGAAGGCACCACATGTGCTGCTCTCCAGTTCTGCAGTACCATGCCTGACTCTAGTGAACTATTAAAAGATCTGCCAGTGGCCCCTGCCAGTTTCTCAGCCAGTTCTCTTAGAACCATTGGATGTACTCTGGGCCTTGTGATTTGTCCACCTTCATGCTAACAGCCTCCATCACTCTATCCTCTGTACCACTACATCTGTGTTCCCCTCCCCTGCTACTCCTTTTCTCCCTCCTGAAGGCATTGGTCGATCCTTTCCTGGTGAAGATGGAACACAAGTACTCATTTAGTATCTCTGCTTTTTCCTCAGTTATCATCTGCCCACTCCTCCCTTTCTTAAGCCTTACAATCCCGGACCTTCTGTCCCCAACATATTTAACCTATCACTTTAAATAGGGAGATCCCAAGGATTGAAGAAGGTTATTGTTGTCCCTCCATAAGAGGGAGTGGGAATAGTGGGCAACTATCACCCAGTCAGCCTCACCTCGACCAGGAAAACAATGGAAGCTCTACTAAGGAAATAATTCTAACCTCCTTAGAGGAGAAGGTAACTTGGACCCAAAACAGTATGGTTTTACCACAGGAAGATCATGCCAGACAAATCTAATAGAATTCAACTGGGTAGCCAAAACTGTGGCTCGTTGTGGTGCTGTGGTGTAGCATATCTGGATTTCAGCAAAGCCTTTGTCTGTATTCCACACAGAAGGTTGCTAAACAAGCTCACCAACATGTGAGTTGGCCAGAAAGTGGAAAACTGGATAAGGATCTGGCTGAGTGGGAGGACCCAGAGGTGCACTTGTAAATGGCACCTTATCTGAAGAAAGGTTCCATGTCATAACAGCAACCTGTTGAACCGCAGAGTACCATTACAGCACAATGTACATCATCGGAAAACAAAATGGCGGCTGTACACTCCCAGTGAACACACATAAACAAGCACTAAAGCAGTAGGTAAGGCTAGGAGATGTTAGGGTGTACTAGTAGGGGTATCACAAGTCGGAAGAGGGAGGTAATAATCCCTCTTTACAAGACACTGGTTAGGTCCCATCTGGAGTACTGCATGCAGTACCAGAGGCCACAACTTCACAAGGACATTAATCAAATTGAGGCAGTTCAGAGAAGGGCAACCAAAATGGTGCAGGGACTGCATCAGAAAACATATGATGACAGATTAACAGAGCTCAATATGTACACCCTAGAGCAAAAGAGGGAGAGAGAGGTGATACATGATCAAAGCATTCAAACACCTTAGGGCATTAACAAGGTGAAAAGAGTCTAACATGTATCAATATAAAAAAATAGCAGGACAAGAGGACACAGCAAGAGATTAGAGGAGGCCAATTAGGGAATGTGAGAAGTTATTTTTTCACAGAAAGGTGGTGGATGCATGGAACAGCCTACTTTAGGAAGTGATTGGATATGAATACAGTGCAGGACTTCAAACAGGCATGGGATAGGTATAAAGGGAGCAATACAGATGAGTATGATTAGATAGGCCATTGACAGAGCAAAAGCCGAGGGCACATTTATAAGGTAGAAAAAAAATGGGCAGACTGGATGGGCCTTGCGGTCCTTATCTGCTGTCAACGTCTATGTTTCTGTAGTTCTATGTTTCTAAAACTTTCAAAATGGGGAAACATATCTATGTGGGGGTCTGCGGGCATCAACCCCCGTACTTCCCTGAATTCTAGATTATTAACTCCAGGGGTGTTATGTTAGTAGGAAGAAACTTGGGGAGAATGGCAGCTCATAGAGGAAACAAGCTCACAAGGGAAGAACATGGAGGAAAATAAGACTCACAAAAAAAAGAAAGAAAAACACCAAAAAAAAAATATACTCATGCCTAGACCAAAACCAAGGTTCACCTGCATCATAGTTCAGGACAATTACCACTTTACCGAATAAACAGCTCAACCCTGGCCCCTCCAACAAATCCTTATAACATAAACCACATGGACGCTACAGAATGCTGCATTGTTTCTTTTCTTCACTATACTGGTAGTCCCATCCTTGCTATTCCTCACATTGGCTATTCGGTCAGAGTCACTCTCCTGATATGGCATTCAAATTGAGTTGCTAAGAGTCACTCAGTTTGGGTTGCCCACATCACTAGATACTCAGAAGAGATGATGACTAGTGGTGTGCCTTAGGGGATCGGTATTGGGACCCATCCTCTTTAATGTCTTGCAATAGGATTGATATCTCTGGTGGGGTGGATAAAATGAGGCGTATCTCAGAAGTTGGAAGTATGGTCAAAAACATGGCAGCTACAGTTCAGTGCAAAGAACTGTCAGGTCAAGCACCTAAGGAAGGCAACCTGGAGAACAATACGATGGGGGTGAAACAGAGGCAACAGAGCAGGAAACAGTTCTTGTGGTAATTGTAACAGATGACCGAAAAAAAAAAAGAGACAGTACGAAGGTTGCACTGAAGGTTAAAGATATGTTTGGATGCATAGGAAGGAATTTACCAAAAAAGGAAGTCCTGGTGCCATCTACAGATCACTGGTAAGACAGCACATAGAATACTGGTTCAGTTCTGGTGACACATCTTAGAAAGAACATGGTTAGATTGGAGGTAGTACAAAGGAGAGCTACAAAGATGGTACAGGGACTGCATCTGAAATCATATGAGGAAAGGTTGAAGAATCTCAACATGTATTCCTTGGAACAACAGAAGGAGGGGAGATTGAAACCTTCAAATACATGAAGGGAATAAATAGGGTACAGGCTCAGTACCTTTTCAGGCCGCGAGTTATACAAGAACGAGAGGTGATGATATAAAACTGGGTGGGGGCAAGTTCAGGAGCAACACATGTAAGTTCTTCACAGAAAGAGAGAGAGAGTGGTCAACACATGGAACAGCCTCCCCCAAGGAATGGTGGAGGCAAAAACAGTTGGGGCTTTCAAGAAGGCTTATGATAACAATAAAGGCATTATAACACTGAGTAGCAGTTAAGGGAGGGGGAGTAGGGACATGGGCAGACTAGATGGATCAAATTATCCCGTTCTGCCGTCATTTTCTATGTTTTTATAAGGATGTTGGTTGGGGGGGAAGTGTTCGGTGCTGCGGGAGACCACTAGATGCTGAGGAGAGTTGTCAGTTTTCCTACTGGTTGGTGAGCGGGGGGACCATTATCATGAGGGCTGTTTTGATCTGTGGGGGGGTCACTGGGCACCAGGGCAGTTTTGATTTTAATATGGTCTAACAGTTGGAGGGATAGTGCTATGGACCACAGGGGACAGGTGTGCTCCACCCACAGACAACTGGCTAGGTGGTGGCATTACCTCAGTCAGCCACAAGAGTTGCCTGGAGTAAGTTAGGTTGTGTTAAGTGGTATCTGCAATGCACAAAGGACCGCACTAACTCCTTTCATGCAGTGCAAAGTCACTGGATATGGGTAGCGTGACTATTAACAACCACACCAGTCCCTTGCCACACCCATACATTATGTTTGTGCAGACACTAACCATCTTTGCTCATGCAAAGGCCCTTTTGAATATGGGATTTTTAAAAACTTGGCTTACGCTGGCAAAGACCAATTAGTTCCTATGCAACATTTTACAAATCTGGTCCCTGATGTTTGTGAGTGTAAACTGCCACAGAGTGGAGGACAGGGACCCTTGGTGTTAGAACTACCATCTTGGACTCCATTCCCATTTATACAGTCTGTCAGTGGTGTGCCTGAGGACCTTCTAGTCACCATCTGTGCCTCCCGATGTAGAGATCTAACTTTTGGTTTGTTATTAACGGTGGTTTTAGGTTTTAAAGTTGGTAGAAGGCTAAGCTTAGTTCCTAAGCCATTTCCTTGAGCATGATGTCACCAGAAGTCCTCTATACTCCAGCTGTTTGACCTAAGGCACCATACTCATGGCTAAAGCCACTCATGAGGTTACCCAAGATCAAACAGTACTTGTATAGCTAAATCATGTATCATGCACTCAAAAGCCACTGTACAAATTCAATATCTTCACTACTGTTGTATAACATTTCATTTACTGTACATACCTATGTGTATTTTGGTCAAGACCTGTGTGATGAGAGTACAACACACAGGTAAAACAAATAAAGAAAGAGGCTATAATCATCATGAAGTGCACCAATAGTAATGCCTTTTCTCAAATTCCATTACAAACATGGCTGCCACCTTTACTCACTAAAATGAAGAACATTGAACACCCTCAAAATAAAACAAACCATTAAACTGATTTAAATGTTCTTTTTCTTTATTTTACTCTCCTTATATACATACAAATTAAAATGAAGTATTACTCAGTTTTATTATTGCGATCTCTTTTCCTGACAGTGCCACCCCATCCTTATCTGCCAACCAGGGAAATCTTTGCTGCTTGCTCTGCCCCAGATACAATTGAATCCCTGGCTTTACAGAAACCTACTGTTATATGAGTTTGTGCGGAGAGAGATCAATATTCAGCCAGAAGAATTCAGCAGATTTTTTAACTCTTGTATTCCAAGTGCAACCCCCCACCGGCCCCTTATTTAACCAGTAGGCACACCTCCCATAGTCTATTCTGAGGTCACAATACTTCAACTTTTCTTTGCACCATGCACGAGACTCCTTAGCGCAGTGTCTGTATTTTCACATCAGCATATTGCATACAGCTGGATGGAGGTGCTCAAGAAAGCTACATTGGAGTCTAGATTTAAAAAAGAGCTTTCAAATAAAGATATAAAAATGCTACTTACCTTTATTAACTATTTACTAGCTGGCATAATAGCAAGTGAGTGGGTGGGTGATGACCTGGAGGCCGGACAAGAAACAGTCCCTGTGACGACAACTGCCAACTTTTTAAAACCATGTACTGTGTAAAATAGTATATAGTCAGCCATACACACCATAAGGGCTATTTTTTTTAATCAAGGGAGTGAGATGACATTGGGACCTCTCAAGCTCTTTTCTCCAGGTCCTTTAATGCCATCTCAACCCTTGATGAAAACACAGCCTTGTGCATGGTTTCCCGTACATTTTATTTATTATTTTTTTTAAATACACAACACCCACCACCCACTAGTGGGATTTTAAAATGGGCAACTGGGAGAGGTACACTGAGCCAAGGCTCATTTCAAGGTGTAAACTGGGGGAGGAGAATGTAACGACAGCAGCACATTAAATATAAGCAAAACTTCTGAACAGCACACAGTGCAAAACTGGTACAAAATTACAATAAATACTAAACAGTTGTATGCACAGTGAGTAAACTATGGTGCAACACAGTGAAAAATGCCTAGCAAGTGCACATTCAGAAGTGGCAACAATATTTAGTGAGCAGAAAAATACTGAACAAAGGACGATTGACCCAAGGGCTAATTAAATGCCCAGCCTTGTAATGGTGGGTGAGAACTGTATTAGTGTGGAAGTTTACTCAAAAGCAGGATGATGACCCAGGTGGTTCCTTACTCTGATGGTTATAACTCAGCCACATTTGTATCAGGAAGAATGGTAACAGTAACAGGTGGGGAGGGATTTAAATTTTGACAGGTGCCGGCATGAGCCATGGGACAGGAAGAGGCGGAGGGAGGAGGGGAGTTGGTTCCAGAGTGAGGGAAGTCATTAAGTGAAGGTGGACTGCCACGCAGAGGACAGGGGCTGTGGAGTGGCAAAACTGCAATGGTCGCTGGAATGGAGTGATAAGAGAGAAGGAACCAAACCAGTATGGATAAGAAGATACAGAGAGCCTGTCGAGAAGAGGGCAGAGGGAGGATGGAAAGCAATAATGCAAAAAAAAAAGATAAAAATATATATCTTAGCTAGTGACATTGGTTACTGCATCATATCAAAACATATTTTTTACTGTTGCTGCAATAGATATTTTTAAGGTTACTGCTATCAAGTAAAATACTGAACAAGAGAGCAGCTTCCACAATGCTGATGACAACATAATGCCTAGAGCAGTACTGAAGCCAGCTGTTAAAAAGGAAAAACAAAGAAAAATAGCAACATCTTAAAACTGCAGATTTATAAAAGATATAACGTATGTAAGCAATAAGACATGGCAGTGAATGGAACAGATTTTATCACATGCCCAGAGGCATAATGAGGCACAAGGTCACAGGCTGAGTGCCTTCAGCCCTTGGAAGTATGGTAAACTGTTTCATGCACACCCTGTCATGTCTTATTGCACTTACAAAAGAGACTTTTTTTACTTTTTACACTTGGGATATGTAGAAACAACAGATTTACTTGTGTGCATTTATGATAAAATAGTCCTCCTGCCCACTGCAAATGATGCCACTGATGTAATTTATTACTGCTTGTTATAGGGTGGGTCTACAGGTAGACAAATAACGTACACAGAAGCAGCTTATGAGTGCAACCCACTGTTTGCTTGGTGGGATGTTTATTAAATTCATAAACAGTCTTCAGCACCAAAAAGTTGCTCTCTTTAAATATAGACCACTAGAGGCCTGTTTGATAGCAGCTCTGCAGCAGAATAAGAGCCACTATAGGGAGTGAGCGGGCCCCTAGCAGTCTATATTTAAAGAGAGCAAACTGTCAATCAAATGTTAGGTGACTGTATCAAATCTTTTATACAGAGTTTTTATTGTGTGAAAAGCTCAAACGGAAGCTTATATTGATGTATAAAACAAGGCTATACTAATGAACACTATTTTAAATGGTTATTTGTTGATTTTACCTCATTCCAAAATACTACTGAGTCACCTGATCAGAAGTCAGGTATATAAGCCTGACCTCTCCCAGTGTTAAGCAGACAGAGAGAGAGTGAGGAAGAAAATGGAGAGAGAAGGTCAGTTCCTCCTGACCAAGCTAGAAGTTCCCATTTGTGAGAGAAAAGAAGCTTTGGAAACATTCTGAATGTTTATTTTGTTTTCTGTATTTATTTTTACTTTTGGGTCCTGAAGATTGTTTATGAATTTAATAAACATCCCACCAAGCAAACAGTGGGGTTGCACCTTACAAGCTGCTTCTGTGTACATTATTTGTCTACCTGTAGACCCACGCTATAACATTTGGTGTTAGAAGTGGGATTTATTTACACAATATAGGCTTTTCCATCTTTACATTACAGGTACCTGCAGTTTACAAATGCCTTTATTCATAATGTGCTGCTTATGTTAGAGTTTCTTTTACTTAGGAACTGAGGGCAACATGAATAGACAAGCGACCAGGAAATGAAGAGAAAATTAAACAGCAGGGATAAGAAAGGGAAGAGGGGGTTTTGTAAGGAGGTGGCCTGCCTCCATACAGAAAAATAGTGACAACATAAAGAGAAATAGGAAAGTGGTTGCAACCAGAGGTTTAATAAGAGGAAAAGGTCCCAAGTCTCAGTGGCAGGGACAGACCTTGTCACACTGCTGGACAAAAAAAAAGTGTCCTTTGTTGGCATCAAGATTCAATATATGGAATGTTTATCATTTAATGTTTACCATGGAATACAGTGATATGCAATTCTGCTCAGTTCCACTGGCAGAATATTCCACTCCTAACATACTGTATCACACACACACACACACACACACACACACACACACTTATCTCACTGTCAGGGCATGCAGAAGAGATTTCCCTGATTAGCAGGTAAAGATAGAAGGGGAATTTTTCACTGTCAACAAAGACAAAGTTGTAATGAAAACTATTAATAATACTTAATGGGCCAGATATTCAAAAGGGTTGCGCCATGCGCAACAGGGTTGCGCATGCACAAGTCCTACATTGCGCCATTCTGCGATATTCAGCAGGAGGCAGTTGCGCCACTGAAAACAGGCTGAGCAACAGCGCAATGCAAATGAATGAATGCTCAACAGGAGGGGGAGGAACCATGCATAAACTGCACAGCCCGATATTCAGCCGGGCTGTGCAGAGTTGTGCAGGCGCAACCCCCAACCTGAGCCTGCAGGACCTTGAGCCAAAAAAAAAAGGCTTAAGTCGAGGGCCACCCACAGGTGAGCTGCTGTATTGCAGGGCGCAACACAGCAGCTGCCACCTGTGGCTGGCCCCCAACTCAGTCCCTGTGCCCCCAGCCCGATCGCGGGCATAGTGTACCCCCCACCAGCCCGATCGCGGGCATCAATGTGGCTCCCCCCCTCCCGCTCACATCCCTGGTGGTCCAGTGGACCAAAATGCCCGATCGCGGGCAGAAAGTAAAGTGAACCCACTGAACATGTCCCTAGTGCCCGATCGCGGGCAGAAAGTAAGTGAACCCCCGAACATATCCCTAGTGCCAGATCGTGGGCAGAAAGTAAAGTGAACCCCGAACATGTCCCTAGTGCCCGATCGCAGGCAGTTAGTAAAGTGCCCCCAAACCCCAACATCTCCCTGGTGGTCCAGTGGACCGTAATGCCTGATCGTGGGCAGAATGTAAATTGACCCCCAAACATCTCCCTGGTGGCTAGTGTCCCCACCCCACCCCACCCACCATGAAGCCCCACCACCCAGCTCCCCTCCCAGCGGCGGTGGCAGCAACCCACTTGCCTGCTGCCCGCGCTCCCTCCCATTCATTGCCGGTAGGGCCTCTGCACTTGATGGTGCAGAGCAAGAGCCAATGGGCGTGCATCCTTATAGCCGGATGACAGTCCAGATTTTGGAAATGAATCATTCACCAAATCTGGACTGTCACATAGGTATGAGCTGCATGCCCATTGGCTCTTGCTCTGCATCAATGGTGCAGCTACCAGGCAGTAGTCTGGCGTGGCAGCAGGCGGGTGGGATGCTGCCACCGCCGGCTCCGGGGAGCGGGTGGTGGGGCTTCGGGTGGGTGGGGTGAGGGACACTCAGCCACCAGGGAGATTTTTGGAGGGTCAATCACATTCTGCCCGCGATCGGGCATCACGGTCCACTGGACCACCAGGCAGATGTACAGGAGGAGGTGGGAGAGCCACATTGCTGCCCGCGATGGGGCTGCAGGGTGCGTCGGTCCCTGACGGCTGCTGCCTGGCAGGGTGCCAGGCGCAAGTCCTCGGGGATCGGCGCACCTACATGCTAATGGCATGCAAATGGGGCCATAATCAGATGCAAATGGCCACCCCTGTGCCTTGCATGAATTATGGCCCCATTTGCATGTCACCTTTTGAATATTTTATTTTATTTATTTATTGGAGAAATCAGTTTTACAACCTTTGAGTCATGGACTCGTTTACAAAGGTACCTCGTCGTAAGGGGGGGAGACAACAATTAAGTGAGTTTGAGACAGGGGTGAACATACGGGTGAAGGTACATAAACACACTTGGAAATTACAGGCAGCAGCTATACTGGTACAAACATGTGTAAAGGTACACGCATTGTAACAAAGTAAAATAGATACATCACATAACTAACAGCTAGTCTCAGACAAATTATGTAGTGGGCGGGACCGGTTAGGTGGTTACAGGCAATTACAGCAACGGCTGTCAATAATATGCTTACGGAGGGTGGTTTTGAAGTGGCCAATCCCCGGAATCTTGGAGATAGATTCAGGAAGGGAGTTGAACCAATGTGGGGCCAAGTGATGGAAAGACCTTTGGCAGCGAGAGGTCCTGGCCCTGGGAACAACGAAAGTAGCAGTGGAGGACTTGCGGGTGGGCAGGGGCCTGGTAGCCAACTGCAAGGGTCCGGAGATCCCAGGAGGGCAAAGGCCTGACATGGACTTTTTGGCCAGCAGGCAGGTTTGATATTTCAGTCTTTCTTCAAGAGTGAGTATATTTGTGGTGGAGTATAGCAGACAGGTGTGGGTTCTGCTGTGGGCACCGGTAAGGAGCCTACAGGCTTTATTAATAGCAGTCTGACTTTAGATAAGGCAGTGGTGTCAGCAGCAGCGAGATTGGGAGCCCGTAGTCAGCCAGTGATAACACCGATGAGGCGATAGCTAGTTTTAGGCGGGTTCAGGAGGCAGTCTTTGTGGGCGGTAGAGAAGCCCAATCCTGGAGTTCATGGCAGATGACAAGGCTTTGAGGTGGACATGGAAAGTAAGGCCGTAGTCAAAGGTGATGCCCAGGTACTTATAGGATGTTACTAGTTCAATTGGGAGGCGTGCTGGTGGTGATGTGGAGGGAAAGTCCTTGCGCTGTTTTGCCGATGTGAGAATAGCATGGACTTTGTTTTCTTTAGATTAAGGACTAGACAATGGTCCTTGAACCATTTTTCGTTTGAAGGAAGGCGCTTGTAATGTGACTTGGAGAGGAGAGGGTCCGGTGAGTAGCTAGAATTACAGCGTCATCTGCATATAGTAGTATTTTGCTGGAACAGGAACTAGGGAGGGTGTTCAGGAATAGGCTGAAAAGGGTCGGTCCAAGGACTGAGCCTCATGGGACCCCAGAGAGTACGGGTAGGTCGGAGGAGAAGGTTCCATTTAGCTTGACTCTTTGGGTCCTGTTGTGAAGATAGCTTGTGAACCACTTCAGGGGTTGGATGAGAGGCCCAGATTGCTCAGGGAGTGTAATAGCAGGGGTGGCTCACCGTAACAAAAGCCTTGGAAAGGTCTATGAAAACCGCCCCTGTAAGCTGACCATTGTCTAGTGCGGAGTGTATGTGATGGGAGAATTCCAGGAGGGCAGTGGATGTGCTATGGCCAGGACGAAACCCATGTTGCTCCGGACATAGAAGGTTGTATTTAGAAAGGTATTCCGTGAGCTGAGAGTTTATTATTTTTTCTAAGGCTTTGGATAATGGGGGGAGGATGGAGATGGGCCTGTAGTTGTTAGGCAGAGTACGGTCCCCAGACTTGTGGATGGGGGTTATTTCAGCTGCTTCCAGGCCTCCGGAATTGGCCTAGGCTTAAGGATTTATTTATGATAAGCGTGAGGGGGGTAAGCATGACATCTAGGGTAAGGCGGAGTATTTTGGAGTCAAGAGGGTCACTACTTGGGTTCTGAGAGGCAAGGGATCTTAATAAGAAAGGTTTGGCATCATGTGGTGAGATCATTTGGAAGTGGAATTGTGGTCTGGAGGTGGGAGTATGAATGGGTGTGGCAACCGGGTCAAAAAAGTGGGCAGGAAGGACAGCACTTAAATCTGTGAAAGTCTTATTAAGGCAGTCAGCGATATGCATTAGGTCAGTTGAGACAGCCCCATTTATGACAATCTGGGATGGGGGGGATTTACCATTCAGTTCTTTTATGTTGTCCCAGAAGGCTCTGGACGAGCCCCAGGAAGATGTCAACGCAGCCTGGTAGTATTTAGCTTTGGCTCGCTTGATGGTCCACGCATTGGTTCCGGCTGCCCTGTAGGCTTGCCTATCGGCCAGTCTACCGGAGTCATTAGCTATGTGCCAAAGGTTATCTCTTTTTTAGTTGTTGGATCAATGCAGGGTTATCCAGAGCAGGACCGTTTTTAACTTGGGTATGCGGAAGGGGCAAACTGATCACAGGCATGGTTGAAAGCTGTGGTGAGGTAAGTTAGGCAGAGTTGATGTCAGGTGCGCAGGGCCACTGGGGTCCAGTTGATTTGGGTGAGGTGGACGCTTGAGGTTGACAAGGCCTCTGGGAGAAAACGGCCGCTGGGTCCTGCAGTACCCCAGGCTGAGCGTGGGATGACCAAGAGCAGATGATAGGGAGTGGTCACTGAGTGAGTCCGCAAGGACTTGCACCGATCCTATTTTATGTGGCCGGTTGGAGAGGACTACATCCAGAAGGGAACTAGTTCCTGTTACTTTGTTAAGCCTAGTGGGCTGGGTGACCATTTGCGACAGGTCAAGGGCTGCAAGCTCATTCTTCATATTGTCAGAAGATGGGCTGAGCCAGTTGGTGTTTAAGTCGCCCAAGATTAGTTGTTCGGCCTTCAGGGGTAGGGTGGACAGGTAGTCAAGAAGGGAGGTGACAGCAAGATCTTTTTTCGGCCCCGGGGGTAGGTAAGCCACGGTTAGATAAATGGGGCCACGACCTGGGTGGGGGGAGAGTTTTAAAGTAATGGCTTGCGCCTCGTAGCTAAGCTCGGGGTTGGAGAGGGCATGACCGAGGAGTGAGTCGCACAGGTAGATAGCACACCCCCCTCCACGCCTGCCCATCCTATCGGCCCTAAACAGGGAAAACCTGGGAGAGAGACGGCAGAGTCAGGCGTGAGGGGAGAGCCAGGTTTCTGCAAGCATGAGAATGTCGGGGAGTGTTGGGAAACCCAGCACTGGAGGGCAGCAGTTTTCTTAGGGAGACTGACATATTGATAAAGGCGATTCGAGGCCTTTGCCTCCAGTAGGCTGGGCGGCAGGGTTGAGGAGACGGGCCCCGGTTCGGGTGCACATTGCCGGAGAGCAGGAGCAGCAGAAAATTAGCGCCCGCCAGGTGTTGGTTGCTGGGGTGGGGCATATACGTGGTCGACGAGACCTTACCAGGGAGGTGCAAGGATGGGAAGGGAGAATAGAACTGGTGGACGCTAGTGAGAGAGAGACCACTTGTGATAAAAATCACAATACTGAGAGTAGCACTTGGTGGTGGGTGGATGGGGGTAGAGAGGTGGTCCAGGGTACGTGAGGGATTTGGGGATGGCCTGGGAGATAGTTGTTGGGCAGTCTGATAGGAGACCAGAGTACTGAGAGTGGAGGGGGGTTTTAGTCGAGGGCAGGTAGAGGGGGGATATAGGGGGGTGGGGAGCAAGTAAAGGCAGGGATAAGAGGAGAGCCAGCATAGCACGGTTTAAGCTAGAAGGTGACATCTCCCAAGAAGAGCAGAAAGTGAGAGCAGGCTCCCTCTAGTGCTGGAAAAATATAACCAGCAAATGGGAAAGTAGGCTGATTGGTTCTGGCACCTCATGTGACAGAAAAAACCCAATATAAGGGAGAGCCGACCAAGGGTGGTGGTGGGGCGGGGAGCCGAACGCGCAGCTGCTCAAGGGCTTCTCCGGAGCACCGGCTGGAGAAAACAAAGGTGCGGTGGCGCGGGTGCGCGAGTCTGCAGAAGGCGCCAAACAAGCACAGCGTCCTCAGGTAGGCTGCCTCCCGACTGAAAAAAGCACAGCGTCCTCAGGTAGGCAGCCTCCTGACTGAAAAAGCACAGCGTCCTCGGGTAAGCTGGCTCCCGGATTGCACTTGTAGGCCCAAGAAATTACCTGCACACTGTGGGGAGGCTGGGAGGGTGATTTCAGGCGGCCCTCACGACCAACGGTTCCTCGGGGCGGGGTGTCCCGGCGTCACTGGCAGCGGCGATCTCGGCAGCAGGGAGGGCACTAGAGATGTAGCCCTCCGACCTCCAGCTCCTCGGTGGAGGGGGGATTGATCTGCACACTGTGGGGAGGCTGGGAGGGTGATTTCAGGTGGCCCTCATGACCAACGGTTCCTCGGGGGGCGGGGGTGTCCCGGCACTGGCAGCGGTGATCTCGGCAGCAGGGAGGGCACTAGAGATGTAGCCCTCGCGACCTCCAGCTCCTCGGTGGGAGGGGGGATTGATCTGCACACTGTGGGGAGGCTGGGAGGGTGATTTCAGGTGGCCCTCATGACCAACGGTTCCTCGGGGGCGGGGTGTCCCGGCGTCACTGGCAGCGGCGATCTCGGCAGCAGGGAGGGCACTAGAGATGTAGCCCTCACGACCTCCAGCTCCTCGGTGGAGGGGATTGATCTGCACACTGTGGGGAGGCTGGGAGGGTGATTTCAGGCGGCCCTCACGACCAACGGTTCCTCGGGGTGGGGGTGTCCCGCCATCAGGCGGCGATCTCGGCAGCAGGGAGGGCACTAGATGTAGCCTCGCGACCTGGCTCCTCGGTGGGAGGGGGGATTGATCATGATTTTGTGCATGGTGCAATGGTACTTGGCCACTGCAAGTTGAATGCTCCACTCTGACAACCTGCGGTGGCGCAAGTTCCACTGCGCCATGCACAGTGGCTGTGGCTGGTGGGGTGATATTCAAAGGAGTTGCTCAATAGCGCAATTCCTTTGAATATCGCCCCGGCCACACCCCTGCGCAACTATTTTGTGCATCGCAAGGGCTTGCGCCTCAGAATGGCACAGTTTGAATATCCAGCCCAATGTTCCTAATTTCTCTATGTGTGTATGGAAAGTGTGATGATCACGGAAACATCATTCAATTAATTTGTTTAATTTTTAGGGCCCAGTTGACTTTCATTTATTTATTTTTTAACAGTGTAAAGGTAGCAGCTAATTTTTGATGGAAGGTCAATTCTGGCTGTAGGGGGCTGATGGAAGATGGCTCTAGTTGTAGGAGGACTGATTTGTTCATTGTGTGATGAGGTTTAGGACCAGGATGACTGTACATGAAACAGATTTCATGCACAGTCACATGATATATTTTGACCAATGAGACTTCTTTATTTTGGATGCTTATTTTATAAAACCCAGTATGGTACACATTAAATATACAAAAGCCCCACTCAAACTAGGTAAATGTATCACCCTTTGTGAGTGGGTAAGTCTTTCAAAACTCACTTGTGGCTCTGCCCCATGCGAGTTATAGCCCTGCTCCCTCACACTTGAAGCCAAATTGCATATTCTGAGTCAGCCCATTGCATATGTCTTTTGTTATGCTGTTCTTGTATGCTAAAGCAACGCCTTGCAGTAGCACAGTGAGAGGTGTGTCAGTGTTGGCGTAATGCAGGGCGCTCTTAAATAGGTGCATCCTCATTCCCCCAATTAGTAGCATGCTAGTGCTGACGCAAAACGAAATGCCCCAACTTTAAAGAAATCTGCTGCGCATCTAGGAGACAAGCTTGTCATGCAGCAGCAGAAATGACACGCCTCCCATACGTCCCTTTCCTGGTAAAACATTTCACTAAACATGGAGGCAGCTCCAGCCACACAATCCCCAAACAAAGCCAACATCGGGGGAACAGTCTCCATGTCAGCATGTCCACCACCACCCCCAAAATTGTGTGGCAGACTGGGAAAAATCTTCCGCCCCATGGTCCCACCACCCTGGGTGCTTCAAAACAGAGCTTATAAGTCTCTTAACCTGACTGCTCTCCTTAATGACCTCTCCAGTATCGATTGGTCTTTCATCCCCAGAGCCACCTCTATGGATGATGCCCTGAACTTTTTCTCTGTAAATTTCCTCGCCATCTGGGACAGACATGCGCCCCTAAGGAGATCCTGGGTAAGAGGCTCCCACTTACCATGGATAACAACTACCCTCATGGAACTCCTTCATACCAGAGATCGTGCCTGGAAATCTTTTAAGGCTACAGGTGATCATATGGCTCAGCTATACTACCGGTCGTTACGAAACGCCTGTACAAGACTCATATGACAGGCTAAATCGAACTACTTTAAAACCGCATTCAACAACAACTTCTCCCACCCCACTCAGTTCTGGAAGTCTATAAAATCCCTCCTCTCCCCTCCTGCCCAACCCCCTACTCCAACGCTAAACATTGCGGGAAATTCCATCACTGAGCCAAGCTTGGTAGCCTCCGAATTTAACTCCTACTTTTCCTCCTTGTCTTTATCCTTCCGCTCCTCTCATCCCTATCCCTTGGCCTCTCCCACCCCTTCTGTACCTACCCCGGCCCCCTTCTCCCTCCGTCCAGGTTCATCTAGCCAGGTGCTAAAAATCCTGCAGGCGCTAAACCCATCTAAGGTAAAATGCCCTTCAGGCCTCGATTCCAAGATGCTTCTGCTCGCTGCACCTGCCATAGCCCACCCACTAGCCCTGCTCTTTAACTTGTCTCTTAAACTTGGGGCTGTTCCCAACTTATGGAAACAAGCCACTGTCGTTCCACTACCTAAAGGAGGGGACCTCTCCTCTCCATCCAGCTACCATCCTATATCCCTGCTCCCTGTCCTAGCAAAGATTCTAGAGCGACTCGTTCTCTCTCAGCTCTATCACTATCTTGATACTATATCTTTCTTCACCCCATTTCAGGCTGGTTTCAGGAAAAATCACTCCACTACCACCTCCGTTCTTCGCCTTACTAATGCCATCCTCATGGGAATGGACAAAGGGGATATAACTGCTGCCATTTTCATTGACCTGGCGAAAGCCTTCGACACGGTCTCCCATCTCTTGCTACTGGCCAAACTTACCCAAGCAGAACTGTCAAATAATGCAGTTAACTGGTTCCACTCCTACCTGGCCGACAGGTCCCAATCAGTCCGGATCGGCTCGGCCATATCCTCCTCACTCTCTGTTACCAGTGGTGTCCCTCAAGGATCTGTACTCGGCCTGCTGCTGTTCTCTATTTTCCTCAATGACCTGCCTGCAGCATGCCTACAAGCATCTATCCACATGTACGTGGATGACACAGTGCTGTTCACCTCTGGCCCATCCTCGAGCGCCGTGTCAGCCTGTCTACAGCAGGATTTCGACTCTGTCCAATGTTGGTTCTCCTTAAACCATCTATACCTTAACCAAAAAAAAACAGTCTCCCTCACCTTCAGATCCTCCAAAATAGCACAGCTTCCTGCACCTCCTACATTCTACACTCTGAATAAATCCCCACTAGAGGCCTGCACCACTTATCGTTATCTTGGGGTCTGCCTAGACCAGCATCTTGACTTTTCAGTGCATATTGATGCTCTACACAAAAAATTGCACCCTATGTTGTCAGCTCTCTACCGAAATAAAAATTGCATCCCTCTAAAAACTAGACAAGCAATAGTGCAAAAAATGATCCTGCCTATTATACAATGGCAAAGAAATTTCCTGATCTGTGATTGGTCAGTGGGTGTCTGGCACAGTGATGTTATTACACGATAACATCACTGTATTAAGACCAGGCACACACATGACCGCAATGCAACGTGAAATCATGCCGCCCGTGACACAAACAAGCGCCAATCTGGTCATCTCTGTAAAGCACTGCTCCCCCCCCAAACATCACCTTCCCAAAACACCAATTCCTCAGATAACTTATTCAGCGAAAGAAAATGCAATACTGCAAAAGACAAAACTGCCTAATGTTCATGCCCATTTCTTTTCTTCAGTTTTGTTTTTCCCAAAGAGAGTGGCTTCACTAAACCACGCAGACCATAACTTCTGGTCACGTGGTTCACTGAAGCCGCTCTGTTCAAACGGCCGTAGCCTCTCCGTCCATTTACATTTGGTAACAGTGCAAAATCACTGAAATGTCACAAAACATGACATTCAGTTTCTGTGCTGCCAAAGAGGAAGGCGACAAAGGTGACAACCGGCGCTTACACTACAGCCAATGCTCGTTCCTTGACTGTGACGGGCGCATCTGTGTTTTACACAGGCATTACAAATTAAAAAAAAATAGAAAAAAAACAAATAAGCCGTTGCATGGCAGCATTTTTTCACACGCTCATAATTGGGGCCGTTTTACCGCGTGCACACTACAGCTGACACTCGTTCCTTGACTGTGACGGACAGCACCATCTAGTGGGCAAAACAGAAACTGTGGATTTTTTTTTTAAAACATGTACTTCCACACATGAAAAATGATCAAAAAGGCCCCCAAAATATATATTTTTCTTTTTTTCTTCTATCATAAAAAATTAGCCATTGTATAATAGCAATAAGGCACTCCGGGGATGTGTGTTATCGTGTAAGAACGTCACTCCTGGGGTGGTAGAAGCCACCAGGGTGGCTGTGCTCTGTCTTCCCTGTGTGCTGCTGTAATTATTGATCATGGGGATGTCGTCTACTGTGCCGCCCCCCCAAACTGCCCTAGCTAGGCTGGATCCCCTTTTCAACTCTTTTTGCCATTTCTCGCTCAACCTCCCTCCCAATACCCACCACTGGGTCCTCTACCAATCCCTGGACCTCCCGTCTCTTCACAGCAGAAGACTGCTCCACTGCACTAAAACCTCCGTTAAGTTCTGGTCAGATACCCTCCCTTCCTACCTACCTTCCTCCTTAACCACCCTCACCCCTCCTACTTATGCTCTTCGAAATATTGACGCTAGGCTCCTACTTATCCCCCACAGATCCACCCGGTCAGGTCAGGCTGCTTTCAGCTTCAGCTTGCCCAAGCTGTGGAAACTCTTTGTCAGCTGATATTAGACATTCCACAAGCACTCCTCAACTAAATGCTCTTCTCAAACTGCACTTTGCTACCAACTGTAACT
Organism: Neoceratodus forsteri; assembly: GCA_016271365.2. NCBI lineage: Eukaryota > Metazoa > Chordata > Ceratodontiformes > Ceratodontidae > Neoceratodus > Neoceratodus forsteri. The sequence continues at coordinate 512,652,879 of CM057450.1, read as the reverse complement.
GTAACCGCCCCCCTTAGTCCTCCCCACTCGACTCCATAATCCTCCCAGCGGTGCTGCAACTTGTCTGTTTCTAACTTGTAGCTCTGCTCCCTACACATGTCTTGTAATACATTCTAGTAGAAGTAGTTAAGTATCTATGTAACTCTATGTAACTGTACTAGAACTGTCTCAACTACTGTCTGTAATCTGCCAATTGTATTGCTCTTGTTCTTGTACTAGAACTGTCTCACCTACTGCCTGTAATCTGCCAATGTATGTTCTTGTGTTTCTCTTGCTGTAATCCCTCTACCCACAGGGCGCATCTGGAATCGAGCGGTTCTCTGCTCAGCATGTCTTCCTGGTAAATCTCTTAAATAAATAAATAAGCCAGGTCACCATTCATGATGGCCTTATAATGTTCACAACTTCATAACTTCTGACGTGGGAGTATCCCACTTCTTGACAAGTGGCATTAACATGTGCAGCTGAGTATCCCCTACCTTTGAATCTATCCTGTAAGTCACTTGCTGCTCTCTCAAACCTGTAAGTGCTACTACAATCTCTCCTAAACCAGAGAAACTGGCCTTTTGGCATTTTTCATATAACATGTCTGGGGGCAGCTAGAGGACAAAAGTAGAGTGTTGCTATCGCATTGTTTCCTATAGTTACCATTCTCACTCTTACTTATACACGGATCCAGAAAAAGTACACTCTCTTTGGTTGCATTATATGTAAAGTGCAGATTGGGATTAGACTCATGCAGATAAGTCACAAAACTGTCATTCTGTAATGTTACCATTCCATACAATGAAAATATCAATAAAGCGCCTATAAAGGCCTATATTCCAAAAGCATGGATTATTGTCAGGATCCCTTACATACATATTCTCCCATCTGCCCATGTATAAGTTTGCAAGGCTGCGGCAAAAGTCACCCCATTGCAGTGCCCTTGGTCTGAAAATAAAATTTCCCAAAAAACGTAAAGGCATTGTACTTCTAAGGAAATTCTGATACTGTACAGCATTGCTGCTTAAGCTATTAGTTTCCCCATTTACTATAAAATATATATATATATATATATATATATACACACACACACAATACTGTATATGCATATATATATATATATACACACACATACACACACACACACACATGCTGTATATACACATATATACACACACACACACACACACACACACACACACCATATAAACACATGCACACATGCTGTGTGCATATATATATATATATATATATATAGAGACAAAAGAACCTCTGTAGCAAACACTGAGGCAAGGTTACCCAAAGGGCATTTGGCTGGGAAGCCAAGTTTAAGAAAATACAAAATCCACATGCCCCCACAATGCAAAGCATCATGGGCTGCATATACAAATCACCACAGAATGTTATGCTGGTCCAACTTTAAGCAGAATTGCATGGTGCCAAAACAACTCTCACACAGTTTGCAAAGGGTGCTAACAGAAGACATAAACACGTGTTTCATCCTACTAGGACTCATCAGTATGCCTCATCTGTTTGACACCCCAGTGGAATGGACCAGCTACCCTTAAGGCAGTGTGCCTTGGCTATATTGTGGTGAACCCATTAAAATAAAAAACTATTTAAAAGACAAAGAGCCTCTGTGCGCAAACACTGAGGCAAGGGTTACCCCAAAGGGCATTTGGCTGGGAAGCCAAGTTTTAAGAAAATACAAAATCACACATACCCCCACAATGCAAAGCATCATGGGGGTGTCAAACAGAAGAGGCATACTGAGGAGTCCTGGTAGGATGAAACATGTGTCTATGTCTTCTGTTAGCACCCTTTGCAAACTGTGTGAGAGGCCTTTTGGCACCATGCAATTCTGCTTAAAGTTGGACCAGCATAACATTCTGTGGTGATTTGCATATGCAGCCCATGATGCTTTGCATTGTGGGGGCATGTGTGATTTTGTATTTTCTTAAAACTTGGCTTCCCAGCCAAATGCCCTTTGGGGTAACCCTTGCCTCAGTGTTTGCGCACAGAGGTTCTTTGTCTTTTAAATAGTTTTTATTTTAATGGGTTCACCATAATATATCCAAGGCACACTGCCTTAAGGGTAGCTAGTCCATTCCACTGGGGTGTCAAACAGACGAGGCATACTGATGGAGTCCTGGTAGGACCTTTGCAAACTGTGTGAGAGGCCTTTGGCACCATACAATTCTGCTTAAAGTTGGACCAGCATAACATTCTGTGGTGATTTGCATATGTAGCCTATGATGCTTTGCATTGTGGGGCATGTATGATTTATATATATATATATATATATATATACACACACACACACACACACACATGCTGTATATATAGATATGTACATATATGCACATACACATGTTGTATGTACATATATACACATATACCCATGCTGTATATACATATTTATTATATAATAATATTTCTATTTGTATAGTGCAATTCCTGTGTCAAAGCACTTCACTTACAAACATCAAAAATCATTCATTAAAATCACATAAAATAAGAGATTCAATTCAAAATCCACAGAATGACTTAAAAGTTCAAATATTGAATGCTTGTTTAAAGAAATAAGTCTTCAGCCTGGTCTTTAAGCCGTCCATAGTCCCGCATTCTCTAATCTGACGAGGTAGAGAGTTCCACAGGGATGGTGCCATGAACATAAAGGTCCTGGAACCAGATGTCTTTAACTGCACCCTGGAAACCTCTAGCAACCCCTCATCAGTTGAGCGGAGGGGTCAACATGGGCTGTAAGGAACCAGGAGCTCTTGCAGGTAACTCGGTAACAATCCATGTAGGGCTTTATAGGTCAGGAGACCGATCTTGAAGGTGGACTGCCACTGTATAGGCAGCCAGTGCAGATCGTGCAGCACGGGAGTAATATGACTAGTGCAAAAAGCCCCAGTCAATAACCATGCTGCAGCATTCTGCAGTAGCTACAAGTGGTGGACATCAACCCCCGGAAGTCCTAGGTATAGGAAGTTGCAGTAGTCCAGGTGCAAGGTCACAAACGCACGGATCAACATGGCCAAATAGTTGGAAGGAATAAGGTGCTTAATTCTGGTGATGTTCTTAAGATTGTAAAAAGAAGATCTGATGACTGCAGACACCTGTGCCTGCAGTGTTAGCCCATCAAATACCACCCCCACATTATGCACCAGTTCAGAGGTGGGTAGCTGTACACCATTGAGCCAAAGCCCAGAAGGTTACCCCACCACCAGCCTCTCTATCCAGCGCCCCGGATCCACAACTAACACCTCAGTCCTCCCAGAATTCAATTTCAGCCAACTGGACTTCATCCAGTCATGGATTTCCACCAGACTGTTATTAAACATCAAGACTGCACAGTCCTGGTTGGGTGCAAAACACAGAGCTGTCACACACACACACTGTATATATATCTCTATACACACATACACACATAAATACACACACACACCTACATATACATATAAATATACATATACATATACTTATACCTATACATATATATCTATACATATATATATACACACACACACACACACAAACACACACACACACAGTATACACACATGCTGTATATACATTATGGTAGCACGGTAGTGCTACCATAGTTAGGGTTGAGGAGCCATTTCCATGTTAAACCCAAAATTTTGCACCTTAATAACTTTGCAACCATTTAATGGATTTGCCTGAAATTTGGAATGTATGATCAAGACCCATAGGCCTTGGGATCTGCCAAGTTTCGTACTGATCGGATATACGGTTGCGGAATTATTAAGCATGATCTGTCTGCGCATTCTACACGCTTTTCACAGATTCTAATTGGCGGCGTACGGTCGTCACGGTTTGCGTGACCAGCCCGAAATCTTCAGGGAACGTGCAGGCGGGGTCCCCGATGTGCCTTTCAAAGATTTGGTGAAAAAATATTAAACGGTTCAAAGGTTATTCAAAAAACAGTTTCCCATTATAAGTCAATGGGAAAAAGTTAAAAAGTTCGACAGTGTCGCAAATGCATTTTTACTTTCGCAAATGGGCCTGTTACTTTCGCAAATCCGCCATTTTGTTTTCAGTTTGTGATCATAAAAATGGTTGGCATTTAAATTTGAGACCCTCTATCAACGTAATTTTTTTTGTATTTAGCTATTCGGGCCCTGAGGATGCTTGCCATGTCTTTATTTTGTGGTAAAACACCCCAGAAATAAGTTTTCAAATTTCTGGAAAAAATTACTTTCGCCAAATTACTTGTGCTCAAGAAAGTGTCGAACTTTTTTACAAAAGCTGCGTAAATTGGCGGACAGTAATTTTCTAGTCTGTGGGGAAATGACAGCAATTTTTTGGCACTGTACTGCAAAATAACCGTTGGGAGTTTTGGGCTGAAATTTGGAGGGAATGCAGCTGACATCTCACAGATGTGCCTTTCAGTGTTGTATTGAAAAAATATTACAAGGCGGCAAAGTTATGGCACTCCAAATTTGACAGTTTTTCCCATAGGATAACATTGTGGTGCCCGAAGCATTACAGGAATCCTTTGGCAACCTGCTGCAAAATAACGGTTTGGTCTTTTTTCCTGAAATTTGGAAGGAAGACAGCCAACAGCCCACAGATGTGCCTTTCAGTAGTTTGGTGAAAAAATATCACACAGCGGCAAAGTTACGGCACGCCAAAGTTGACATTTTTTCCCATAGGATAACATTACGGCGCCCAACGCACCAACAGAAATCCTTTGGATCCCTGCTGCAAAATAACAGTTTGGTCTTTTTCCTGAAATTTGGAGGAAGACAGCCAACAGCCCACAGATGTGCCTTTCAGTGGTTTGGTGAAAAATATTACAGGAGAGCAAAGTTATGGCGCTCAAACTTTTCTTTTTCCCATAGAATAACATTACGGCGTGCGGCGCCTTTCAGAGGCCCGGTATCTCCGGAAGCGGTCGCGAGATACGGACTTTTCGTCGGAAAATTCTTAGCCTCTAATGAGGCTAAGATTTAAATAAGCCAGGACAGTTGTAAATAATATGACTTTTAAATTTTTTTCTACGTAAATACGGTTCCTGTGATATAATGTATTTAGTATTCCAAGATCTCATTTTCGCGATACTCATTATTTTGCATACATTATTTGTACTCACTGTCTTTCTCAATGCAGGTTTTGGGAAAACCAGCCTGTGCGCTTACATTACTGTTACTGTTGCCCTTTCTGCTTTGCGGTTCCGTACCCGTTTACTTACCGTTGGCGTCCTGCCCACCATGCTGTTATCCTTTGCGTTTTCATTTCGCGGCATTTCTGTTATTTTTTGCCATTTCTGTCTACAGTACTGTTTATCTTTCTGTTTCACTTTACATCACCATGCCCATTGACATTTCTGTTTGCAGGCACCATGTTACTATGTGACAACACATCACGTGGCAGACCATTCCCGTCTACACCACCATGTGCGTTACCCTTTCTGTTCTCATTCGTGCTTGTGTTACCATGTGCACCACTGTTAGCATTTCTGTTTGCGTTGCTGTCCTGTTAGTATGCCACAACACATCATGTGGCGGGGCTGAGACCCTCCGCGCTGCATTACATTCACTATTTCTCATTATCATTCTCAAAAGAAGGAAATTAGGGCAAAAACTCCGTTTAATGCATTAGTTAGGGTTGTTCACAGCGGCAAAGTGAGGAATTCGCTGTTAGGGTTGAAACCCCCTTGGACCCCGCCCACCCCCAACCGGCATTGGGGTGCGCATTGGGATGTGGGTCCTAACTCTCACCCATTCTCCTATGCTTCTGCTGCTTTACACATGTCATGGGGTGAGAGTTGGGACTGGCATCCCAATGCCTTACTAATGCAGTGAGTAAAACTAAGTGGGGAGGTCAAGGAGTTTCAACCAACAGCATTCACTCACTAATGGTAACAACTAATACGTTAAACAGTTTTGCCTCTATACAATATACACATATACATGCTGTATATACAATATGACTATACATGCTGTATAGACATATACACACATACATACAAATATATATATATATATATATATATATATATGTAATATATATATGTAATATATATATATGTAATATACATATATATATGTAATATATATATATATATTGTATATTATATATATATATATATATATATATCATGGCAAAAACTCTGTTTAATGCATCAGTTAGGGTTGTTCAACAGCGACAAAAAGTGAGGAAATTAAGCTGTTAGGGTTGAAAACCTAATTCCGAATTCACCCCCCAGCCACACACACACAGACACACACACATTCAAGTATGGGGAGGACCAAGTCAACACAACCAATGACAGACATCCAGCAGCAGGTGACAGAAATAACAAACAATTGTCTAAATGTACTACTGAGACATCCCACCCACCTGACCAGGTACTGCATGCTCAGTGGAGATCAACAGCAAAACTGAGGCCATGTACACAAGCGTACATCCCTGATTGCAGCTGCATACAAGCATTACCACATGAAGTAGTGCATGGCCTTACCTACCGATGCCCCACACCAGACCACACCATTTGTGGTGGGCCACCTGAACAATAGAGTTCAGCAAAACCAAGGAGTTGTACAGGCATAATATCTCTGATTATAACAAGGGTTTGAGAAATGCAGCTTTCTAATTGACTGTAAACATTGAAGCAGCCTTATGTTTTAGTTTTATTAACATACATGTGAGAGCCTAACCATATGATGAACATGGTTTAATGTTGTTTAAAAACAGTTTTATTATGATAGCAATAAGCCACTCCCAGGTATTATGTTAATAGTCAGTTTATCACTGTCTAGTGACATGTGGCACTCGACTATGCCTCATTCAACATTAAACCCTACAGGGTGATTAACAGACCATTTAACATAACTGTTGGTCATGCCTTATTGTAAGTGTCTTTATGGTAGATACTCTCCCTCTGCTAGGCACTGCAGCAGCTTTGCTACACAGTGTCCCTCCCAGTTACACCATACACTGTCTAGTTACTGGAGAATGGCTGTGAATATGAACTCATGAAGATGAACAGTGTAACTGATCATTACAGTCATCGAAACCCTAGTGTGATTATAACTGACAGAGTCAGTGATGAGGGATAACCCCTGCTGTCCTAGTACACTTACCCATTGTGAGTTAAATCAATACTAAAAGACATTTTGTTTATATCTACACCATACCTACTTGAGTTCCTGTTGTACCACAATTAACATAGTTATCACTTTGATAGCATCAGTGACAGAAGTGTGGCAAACAGAACAGTAGTCAGCCTGAGTATGAAGAGCAACTGTTAAAAATCCACTGTGTCCATAAGTGGCATAGATCACTCATTGCAACAATAGTAAATGTATTATTATTTGAATAAGTTAGTCATCACAGATGCAATAGATTGTCTTTATCAGGTACAACATACTCAGTAAGTGCCTACAGGAAAATCTATCCTATAACATCTCCGATACAGGTACATCATTGTTGGCTCAGTAGTGCTATGATATTAAGATGTTGATTGGCCTGATCCATGCAATTACAATGTTTCCTACAAAAGAATACTTACTGCATCTTTAGTATTGAAACACACTGAAGGTCTATGTATGTACATCAACAGTACACCTTCATCAGTAAGAATGCATGTGATACTGGCTGATCAAATTTCACAGCGTTGAACAGGCAATGCTTTTCCATCACGTTTACATCAGTCTCTCTATGTTGGTAAACCATTGCAGTAAATGTACTATATGTAAATCACCTACTAAATGTATCACTACTTTTATCTTGAGCATGCTAGTGTCTTGTAGTTAATTTATGTGCTTCTGTTAATTAATGTATACTCACTAGTGTTAAAACCTTTCTACAACTGTCATCATGCACCTTCAGCATTTATATTGAATAACGGCACAGTACCAGTTGTGGTGTGGTGTGGGACATCGGTAGGTAAGGCCATGCAACTACTAAGTGTAGTCGTTGTGTGCAGCTGCAATCGGGGATGTGTACTTTTTGGTGTACATGGCCTCAGTTTGCTGTTGATCTCCACTGAGCATGCAGTACCTGGTCAGGTGGGTGGGGATGTCTCGTAGTACATTTAGACAATTGTTTGTTATTTCTGTCACCTGCTGCTAGATGTCTGTCATTGGTTGTGTTGACTTGGTCCTCCCCATACTCGAATGTGTGTGTGTGTGTCTGTGTGTGTGTGGTGCTGGGGAGGTGAGTGGAGTTAGGGTTTTCAACCCTAACAGCCAATTTCCTCACTTTATAGCTGTGAACAACCCTAACTGATGCATTAAGCGGGTTTTGCCATGAATATCTGTCTTTTCAAAGTATCACTCACATGCTACATGGTTAATAGTCCTAAGAATGGTGCACATACATATAAAACAATGTTCCAGTGGCAGAAATATTTGTTGTGGTTGCATTTACTGTCATTGTCTTAATTACTTTATTAATTGTCATTTGTCATTCTCGTTCCATGTAGTAGTTTTAATGTTACAGTGTCTTAATCATTTTGTTTGTGAGCACATATGTAACTTTAAAAATGTGCATAACTAAAAGACAATATGACATGACATGGACACTATTAGTTCATGTACAGAACAAATCAATATGCTACTATAGTAACTTGAGATTTCATAGAGTGCTTCCACTACCAACCGAGGTTGTACCATCAATCATGTGAACAGCGGTGGAAGAGGTTTGTTGTACTGAATACATATACTGGACCACCAGGGGCTATATCTTGAGTTTACTGCTTACATCCAGGAATAGTTTGGTGCACTGGACCACCAGGGTATGTTCATAGGGGTTTACTGCTTGCATCCAGCTAGCGGGAGTTTGGTCCACTACACCACCAGGGCTATGTTAGAGGGTCAGCTTTACTGTTTACATCTGTGAATGGGACTTTCAGTCCACTACACCACCAGAGCTATGTTCAGCAGGAGGGGATTGCTGTTTCACACTGATACACCTAAATCAACTATAGTACAGGACACCGGACTGTGATTCACAGGAGGACTGTTTTAAACTAGAGCAGCCCGTGGTCAGGCTTGTGGGGGAGGAACATTTCTGCTATTGCCCACAATAGGCCCAGTGGTGGGGTGGTGTTGAGGAATTGTCACTCTTTGACCACGATTAGGCTGCGATGGGACATGGAGTGGGTTGGGGGCCAGCCACAGCTGTCAGCTGCTGTGTCGGTACCATGCAATTCAGCAGTTTACCTGTCGCGTGATTGTTTACTTGAGCATTTTTTGGCCTGAAAGTTGTGCAGGAGCAGGTTGCAGGTTGGCCTTCACAACTCTACACAGCCTTGCTGAATGTCCAGGCTGTGCAGTTAATGCATGGTTGGTCCCCTGCAGTTCATCATGCATTCATTTGCATTACTGTTACTCCTTTATGTTTTCTGTGGTGGAACTGCCTCCCTGCTGAATATCGCATGAATGGAACAAGTGTTGACTTGGGCACTACCCTTTACATGTTGCAACCTTTTTGAATATCTGGCTATAAGGTATAATACTAATGAAGGAGGCATTTGTCACCATAGAGACTGGTGGCTCCTTGGAATGAGATCCCCTTGTCCTTATTTGTCCCTAAATCAAAGATGCTTTTTAAAACTCAGCTGTATAGAAATTTTATGAAGGAACCCTAACATGACTACATAAGAGATATTGGCTGGGAACAGCTATGGCCTATTCTTTACTGTCTGGCCTCCTCCACTCCCTTGAAAATTTGTATGAACCTTTCTATTAACTATCTTTATATTAGGGATAACAATATATATACCCAATATATATACACACATACCCAATGTTTAGATGATATGGTTATGACAATTGCCCAAAAAATGTTGCGGCTTGAATGTCACACTTTATCTCTTGAATATGAATAAGACACCAAACACAAGAGGTATAGTATTACTTATTTTACTAAAATGGTTTCAATATCAAAATTACAAACAAAATATTTTTTTATACATACAATAGATTTTTATAAAAAACATATATACAACGGAAAAAAAAAAATAAGGTGTAATACATCATACACAACATATAAATTAAATTAAAAAATCTTTGTATAATATTAATAAAAACATATAAAATATTTTATAATGCTTTAACTTCAGTCAAAGACTTGCGAGTAGTGTACACTGCATCAGGCAATCAGGCTGGAAGCTGGATTCAATGTGGAGATGCAAAAGTAAGAAACTATTGCGCCCTCGGGAGATGATACAGACCTCATGAAGGGTGGCCAGTCGCAGGGGAAGCTGCAGGGACAGATGGTAACGGAAGCACTGCTGTGCCAACAGCACCATCATACCCACTGCTCTGACCGGCTCAGGACGAGGTTACGATCTGCCTGCTGTGCATCAAGAGACTGGATTTTGTCCAGCCTCTCAGGATGACATTCTCCTTCCGCAGACCGAGAACCTCGCGGAAGTGGCTCCAGCTGTATGCTTGACGATAACCTGTGCATCTTAACGATCGCCGGTAGCCCTACAAAGATAAAAAAACAGTTATGATGAATATAACTCAAATTCAACAATTACAACTGTTAAATATTTCACTTCAAATATTTCTTATCTAATACAATATCAAATGACATTCATTTAAGTAACGATAATAGTTTAAGTATGATGCTAAACTATTTATTATACAATGTAGCCGTCCGATATGCGAATCCTGCATCCTGATTGGTTGGCTGGCACAATGACCACATGATAAATCCTCCAGTGCACCCACTGGAAGTACCAACAATTATACCATGATAATCGGTCATTCACTTCAAACAAAACTACAGCGGTTTGTCCGTTGCCACCTAAAACACCACAGAAAATTTTAGCTAAGCCTCCTCTTCGATGTAGGGACCTCAATGAGTTAGAACAGTTAAAAAAATAAAAACAACATTCTGCATTGTATAATAAAATTTATCCTCCAGGTGTGGGTACACTTGAGGTTAAACACCACTGGTGAGACTAGGTCACTCAGCTCGACTCATGACGAATCCACACCGCCGTATCTCAGATACTACTCGAGAGGATAAATTGTAAATATCAATCTGTCTCTCTGTCATATGACTATCTATATTATCTAATAAGCTCACAACAAAAAAATGTACTTAGCTGAAGCATAGTGGTACTCTTGATTTTCTTTCAGTACTCAGAACTATTCTGTATGTATACTTTAGTCGAGACATGGAGACCCATGAGTCACTTTCGGGGCATACATGTTTCCGGAGGGTCATAGTACCACCACGCCCCGATTTCTGTAAACTCTATTAGATCCACCATGGATCAGCAAACTGTGGTGCTATATTTATTGACTTGTCAAAGCTTGACTTGTCAACCATGACCTGGGGAGCAGCTCAGTTCTCAGGTTCTCTCCCACGCCATGAGTTGGATGACGGCTACCTAATGGCAGAAAGTAACCTGCTTTAACGTCCTCTCAGGCCCAGGGCTGTGACCATGGAGTTCCAGGATCGGTACTCGGACCTCCTATTCTCACCTTTTATTAATCAACCCCAGGTGACCTCTCGTTGCCAAGTCACGCTTTACAGATGACCTTGTGCTAGCAGCCCATGCTGTATGCTGCCGACCTTAACCGTCTATCTGAGACTTCAGCAGAGTCTTGGCCTGGATTACCAACCATGACTGGTATTGATCCTAACAAAACCGGAGCCATGCTCTTGGGTTCCACCAATTTAAGCCCATCAGCTATACTTAAAATAGCTTGTGATAGAGCCCCTGTTGCCAACAGTAAGCTCAATTAAATATAGGGTCACCCATGACCCACAACTTGACAAGCCATATCCAAAACATCTCAGAGCCACCAGGTGTAAGCCAGGCCTGCCTACAGGGCAACACAACCTGACTCTGGGAGCAAGGCTGGAACTTACAAGGTCTTCTCCTCCTTAGTTATGGATACCACCTATTTGCAGGTCACCTCAAACATCTTAACGGTGGAACATAATATAATGATATCTGTCGGTTTGCACCCTTACCCAACTCACCCACCAATGTGAGCTCTATGACAAACTCAACCAGCTCCTCCCCGGAATTCCTGATCCTTGGTGTAGGAATCACCAGGAAAGGGAATACACGGCATGATCGGGACTGACATCTCCCCCCAAACTGAGCCATCCCCACCAGCTCAGGTCACAGACTGCCGAGTTGCAAAGTTCCCCAGACCCCTGTGATCAGACATTGCCGCTTAGCTAGGCTCTGGAACCCATTCGGATATTCCACTGCCCCTTCCATGGCACCTTTAGCTCCTCCTGTGATCCAACTAAAACAAATGACAAGATGATTGCTTGGTCTCAATGTAATACCTGAGTCCCTTGTCTATCTGGGTCCATGATGGTCTAAGAAATATGCTTCAGTGGTCTAATGTCTATCTATGTCCCAACAATTTGTACTATGTTGGCAGTATCTCTCATATACAAGCCGCTACAACTGTTTTTCTGTATCATGCTAGCCCAATGCTGCCATGTATGTATGTGGCCAGATATTCAAAGGGTTGCCATGTAACAGGTCATGCATGCTAAGTCAAAATCGCCATTCTGCGACATTCAAGGGAGGCAGTGGCGCCCAAACATGCTGAGCAACAGCAATAATGAGGCATACACCGAGAGGCGGATCATGCATAAGGCGCAATGCGTATTCAAAGACTTAGCGATGGCATGAAGGCACGCCGAGTTACGACGCGATGGCCAAATAAAAAACCGAGGAAGCGGCGCAGAACTACCAAGCCCAGTGGAGAACAGAGACAGAGACAGACAGCAAAGGCAAAGCAGGAAAAAGGCCCATAGTCTGCAGAGGCTGTGGGGGTTCCCGTGCAGTGGAACTAGCAGTCAGGACAGTGGGGTAACACAGCAACACCAGCCAGGGGCTCAGAAGCAAGGAGATGGACAGTGCCAGTTTCCACATGGAAGCTGTAATGGGGGGTGAGACTGCATGCTGCAGGGGACGTGGCGTGGAAGGGCCTGTCGGCGGCACGCCCACAGGCGGCACCAAGTGTCTGAATCAGCTTTGAGCTGTACACAGATGTAGAGATCGTGGGCCATTACCAGCGAACAGGCAATACTGAGATGGCTCCTGTGAGCTGTGCAGTGATGTGATGCAGGCACCCTCACATTGAATCACGCCTGTCGGTGGAGCACCAAGGTGACAGCCTGCATGTGCCTGCTCGCCACGGGCACCTTCCAGAGGCCGACCAGGGGACACCACAGGCATCTCACAGTCGGCCACGCTACGCATCCTCACCCACTTCTAGCACACTGCTGCCACATGCTGCAGAGTACATCCATTTCCCAGCACTGTGGCAGAGTGTACAGCAAACATGCAGGATTTCCACAGGCAGCACACATATGCCTGGCATGCTAGGGGCTATAGATCTGACCCATGGCTATCCGCAAGACGCCACCTGGCCCCGATGGCCATGCATATCGCAACGAAGGATTCTCCAGCATCAACTGACCAGGTGGTGTGCGATGCCACTGGGCGATAATCAATGTCCGTGCCACACACCCTGGTGGAGCATGATGCCTTCATGGCATCAGTCTGCACTGTGCCATTGATTCGAGAATGGGGACACCCACAGGACATCTAGTGGGTGAGTACACATGTATGGAATGCAACCGGGCAAGGGGGAATGCCACAGGTGCCATGGTAGTGGCAAACAGGGAGATGGGCCAACATGGACCTGAACATGACACTGATCTCACTATCCCCACACAGGTGACTGCGGATACCACTCCGTCCCTGGCTGCTCACACCATACGGCGCCCATGACCCCAGCGCAGCTATGCTATAATGAGGCACATGCCGTAACACACAACATCGTAGAGTGAGTGTTTGGGATGCTCAAGGCATGCTTCCAATGCCTGAGACACCTCGGCGGTGCCCTCACAGTACAGCCCCAAAGGCCTGTGGGATATTCCTGGCCTGTTGCATCCTGCACAACATGGCCAAAGACCATCAGGATAGCAGTGCAGGTGAACAGGGGACAGCGATGGGACGCCAGTGGCGCCAGTGATGATGGTGATGAGCAGCCCCAGATGGAGGACCCCGACTGATCCGGCAGGCCCAGCTGCACTGGGACACCATCGCAGAAGAGCACCACGCACAACACAGGTAAGTCAAGGGACATATGCAAGCAACACTGTCCATGCACAAACCACAGGCACACAGGGAACACACCAGGGGTGCGACGGTCAGGAGTGGACGGTCCAGGCATACAAACACACCATCAGGGAGGTGAGCACTCATATGGACACACACACACCAGGTGCAGAGAGTACATGGGCATGCACAGCACTGCAGAACCGAGTATTGCTACACACAGCACCACCGACCACCCCACCACCCGTACTGTCCAAGCACATGTGTCAGAACCTTACACCCTTGCACTTGGTGTACAGTGCAATGCAGGCATCATCATGCACCGCACCTGTGGACAGCGGTTGGGAGGTGTGCAGGTGGTCCGTGTGTCGGCGTGGTGAGCAGAGCACCCAGCAGTGCACTGCCCACCATGCACACATTGCACATGGCAGCACCAGACAGGGCCCCACACAGGGAGACACTCAGTCATGTAGCTTTGTCCCGACCACAGCGGATGCGTGGGTGGCCCGCCGTGACCCAATAGCACGAGCAGGCTGAGCAGGGCCACATGGGGTGGCACTGTTGCACCACCAGGGTCCCACTGCGACGTGACCTTTGCCGCACGGGGGTCTGCAGCATGCCAAACAAACCTGCACCAGGGGTGCTCAGGATGCCCACAGCAGAACCCGGCATCGACAGGCCAGGTGTCGCACGATGCCGGGAATGGGGAGTGGAGTACACTGTGTGGGTGTGCAGTACAGGGGCACCTGACTGTGTGCCCAATGCATCCATGACAGAGACCACTGCCTGGGTCAGCCTGTCAATGGCAGCGGTCATCCGTCCGCCTGGGACCAGCTGGCTCGGTCCAGAGCACACTCACTGCTGTGTCGCCCCACGGACTCAGACAGTGCCTCCATGGACCTTGCAACCCGCCTCTGCAGCTGTACTGATTCCTGCAGCAGGGGGTGTGCTCGCATCAATGGGTACTGTGCCCCAATGGCATCCTGACCCGCAGGTGGACGGTCCCGATGAACAACACCCCTTGAGGGTGGGCGCTGTTCACCAGGACCAGGAATGGCGGGATCAAGGCGTGGACATGTGCCACTGCTTGACACTGCCCCGACCTGGTGGGTGACTGCTGCTGCTGCCCCTCCAACCGCTGTGCTCCGGGTCACTCATTCCACTGCTGTGCTGGCAACAGTGCAGACACCTGCAAGACACCGGTGCTGCCCACTGGTGCTGACAGGCACAGCCTGGGACCGTGCCAGCATGCTGGTAGACAAGTTGGAGACGGACAGGCCCAGAACACGTGCTGGCCTGCGTGTGTCCGTCATGGGACACACAATCATCACTGCCCATTGCAGGCCTTCTATCATCAATGGTGCAGGTATCTACTGCCATGGTCACAGCGTGCTGGCATGCTTGCATGCCAGACTGCTGAGACACAGGCTGCACCCCCGCACCCGTATCACTGACACTCAGAGTTTGCGCCCAGCGCTGTCTGCTGAAGTGCTTGCTGGCTGGTGGTGGAGGTTGATGGACCCTCCTCCATGTCCAGCAGGTCAGCATCACTGTCTGGACCCACCACCACCATCTCCTGAAGACGAATAGGATCTGTAACAGAAAGAGAGTACATGTGAGTGCATGTGAACAACTGCCCCCAAACACTCACCACCATGTCATACTGCAGTGATGGGCTTCCACCTGTCTGGAATCCTCCACCTGGTATGCCCTCAATGGCGCCGGCTGCATGGCTGTGACCAGTGTCTCTCAGTTAGGGTCACTGCAACACCACTGGCGGCCCCGCCAGTGCCAGCACGTCATGCCCTGAAGGCTGCCACCTTCTCTTTCAATCTCCCGCCAGTCTGTCCCCATCTTTTCTTGCATTCCTGCATGGGCGTGGTGACTTCCGTGCAGGTTAACGGCCTGAGCTACCCCTCCCATGCAGCTGCACGGACTGAGGTGCCCCTCCATCCACTCAATATTGGCTCATCATCCAGGTAGGCCTGGAAGGGGCCGCCATCTCTGCTGTGGTGAAGTTGGGCCTCCTCCTCGCCCACCGTCCTCACCTCACCTTGGCTCTGCTCGGTCATGGCGATCTGTATGGGGGAAGTGGACACCTGTCACTGTGCAGTTCAGCAGCATTTCCCCATGAGCATTGTCCGAACATCACACAGCCTGCAACTCACCTCTCACCTGCAGTAACCGAATCTGGCCACGCAGCCCCAATGTATCAGCACATTTATAGTGCAACACATGCAAATTAGGAGTGGAACAACTTTAATGACATGCAAACTAGCCACTGCACCATTGAATGGCTGATCAGATGATTTGCATGTAGTCAATGAATATCGCGAATCTGCACTTTGAAACACGGAAGAGTCGGCTGAGCCAATGGAGCAGATCTGGGCCATGTGGTACACTGTACTATGCATCGCAGACAGCTTATGCATGCATCGCGCTGCTGATGTGCTGAGTGCGATCGGGCAATTCAGGACATGGCCACCATTGTGCCAGTGGCACTACAGCACTGGGCAGTATATGGCGCTGTAGCACTACTGCACAATAGTCCACTGTGGCAGTGACGCAGCTGGTCGGTTGTGCAGGATGCCTATACGTCCGATGGCGCTGTCGTAGCCTTGCGTCATTGAGCATGATCTTGTGTATGCCCTTTGCCCTTGAGCTGTTCAAATGCCATGTAATGCGTCCTATTGCGCTGTCTGGTGACAGCGCTATGTAAGAATGACGCTATTCAACAAGCTAGCGATTGAAGCCTGTGGTGGTCTATTGTGCAACATCTCCACGTGGGGTTACAGGCGCAGCGAGGCACCATATTGCCTGCTGTAAAGCTGCTAACATGGCTAGGAGGAGGGCTGTGTTGGAGCCCACTTAAGTGGCCAACCTGGTGGCCCCTAGTAGAGCCCCACTATGAGGCACTCTATGGTGAGGCCCCCTCACCACAGCAAGACGTGAAGTGTGGCAGCAAGTGGCCACTGACCTTGTGGGGGACACTGGATGGTGCCGGTCTGCTGAGCAGTGCCGGCACGGTGCAATGACCTCCGCCGGAGGGAGCCAGGCGTGTTGAGGCTGCGGGCACATGCCAGGTGGGGTGTTGTGCCTAGGCCAGGTGGGTGTACCATCCTAGCACCTGTATTATCTGTAAGGGTGTGTGTGTGTGTTTGGTGGCTGTGCATGAGTGATGGCTCGCCACGGTTGGCTGTGTCAGTGTGTGCAGCTGTGAGATGAATGGGTATGGCTGTGGGGCAGGCACTGTCACTGAGGCAGGGGCACTCTGCTTTTGAGTCACACTGATGTTGTCTCAATATATGTCTCCACAGGCCGGGATGTCAGGATGCGGCCCATGATGAGCATGGCCATGCCAGAGACCGGGGCCAGCAGGGTTGCACCCCAAAGGCATCGGCAGCAGCAGCGGCAGCGACAGGCAGAGCTGCTTGAGCAGTGTGAGTATCATGACTCCATCGATGCTATTGCATGTTGGGGGGACCAGTAGCCCTGCACAATACAACCATGCAGGAAAGGGAGGTCATAATTCCACTATACAGGACACTGCTGAGGCCCCACCTGGAATACAGTGTACATTTCTGGAGACCATCCCTCGTAAGGACGTAGAGTGGGCAGAGAAGGTTCAGAGTAGGGCAACAAGATGGTGCATGGTTTGCCTCACAAGTCCTATGGAGACAGGTTGAAGGAACTGAGCATGGACCCTGGAGAAGAGGAGAGAGAGGATATGATAGAGACATACAGGTATCTTACAGGGTGGAACAGGGTGCGGAAACACTATTTTGAAGTGAGAAAGATGTTCCAGGACTACAGGGCATGGGATGCAGTTGGAGGGAGGACGATTCAGAGGAAACATGAGCAAGACTTTCTTCACAGAATGGGTGGTGTACAAGTGGGACACCCTGCAGAGAGAGTGGTGGGGGCTGACACACTTCCACGGGATTACAGACTGCATGGGATAGACATAGCGGAATTCTTGAGGTCAGGGTAAGGGGCAACAGACTTCTAGGTAGGCAGAAGTAACCTACAGGCTGAAATGTACAGACTGTGTGGATCATAGGCCCCTATCTGCTGACACTGGCTATATCTATGTCTGTAGTGCGACACAGGTGAAATGCATCACTGTCCAGTTTCAGCAGCACGTCTGAGTATGCATCACTGGTGGTCCAGCCATGCACTGGGCACATACTGGGTAACTGGCATTTGCACCACGCTGTCACGTCACTTGCCAGCCTTGTTTGTGCTGTGATGGACATGGGCAGTGTGTGTGCAGTGGTGCGCATAGCTGGACTGCCTGTTTGTGTTGGCCATGTGCATGTTCACTGTGGGTGGGTGCATGCCATCACAGTGTGGGACATTGGGCTATATGGCTTGCAGGTTGGGTGGTGTTCAGGGTTGTGGTCAGTCACAGCCATTGACTGTGTTCCGTTTTCCTAGGCCTGACTATGCTACGTCGCATCGGCGTGCCCTGCGGCAGATCCACCAGGTGTCTTCATTGCGGCGCTGCTATACTAGAACATCCACGCCATGGCCTCAGGAGGCGGAGCCAACCACGACGGCACCAGGCGGAGGAGGACCGCCTGCTAGGCCTTAAGCCTGATTCCCTTCCACTTCACCCATCCTCCCGCCTCCCTTCCCTCTCCAAGTTGTTCATCCCTACCCTTGCCCTGCCCCTACCTTGTACCCCTCCCCCCTGTAAATAGTTTCTGTTGTTGGTTTTGGCATTTACATTTTATAATACATTGATATTTTGATATGAATACTGTGTTGGTCTCTGATTTGCAGCTGGCTATGGTTGCTCAGTTGCAGTGGTGTGCATGCCATCTGGGGTGGTATGGTCCTGGGTATGTGTGTGTGTGTGTGTGCTGCGTGTGTGTGTGCATGGGGATATCTCCAGCATGGCAGTGACTTTCTGTTGGTCTTGCCATCTGCTGCCACCCTGCTGGGTACACAGGTGTGTCTGGCTTGTAGGCTTCTGTGATGCATGGGGGTTGACATGTGCTGGGGGATGCATGGTTTCCTGCAGTGCCAGTCACTGCACATAGGTGGTGTCTTGGGGTCACAGTGCAGGTTGTGCTGTACATGCAGGGGCTGATGTGCACTGTGGTTGTCAACCCCTGTGTGTGGCACTCCAGCCTGCCAGTGGTTGTGCTGGGGTGTCGTGGCTCTTTATGCTGTGTTGGCTTGTCCCCATGGGCAAGTGGGTCATCCATCCCACCCCAGTGATGCTGTGCTTGGGGTGTGCAGGTGTGTGTGGGTTCTGCAGTGTGTTCCTGTGCCCATGTGTGGCATGGCTGGTGGTGGGCCCAGCCTGCCTCCCTGGCTGTGCAGTTCCATTGCTCTGGGGCTCTGCTTGCACTATGGCACCTCTGCAATGCTCACCTAGAGCTGCCCTGGTTGCACCATAGCGCAACATTTCGGCTCAGCTTCTCCTTCCTGGTTGTGCATGGCGCAGTATGTGCGATATTCAGGCGTTGGTTGCTTGCGCAATTTGTTCTGCTCCATGTTTGAATATGCACCTGTTGTGCATTGCAAGAACTGGTTTGCTTGCTCCTGCTGTTGCACTCATTTTGAGCGCAGTTTGAATATCTGGGCCTGTATGTTTTGTGCTCTCAGGTCGTTCCTGAAAATAGGCATACTACTTGTCTAGTGTACTTACCGGTAAACAAAAGCTAAATAAATAAACAAATTCACAATACCTCAACTCTAAACAAACAAGTGGAAGCATGAAGCAATCAGTGGGATTACAGTACATCAAATACAAAGTCAGCAAATGAAACTGATGATACAATACACCCATTTCATGCAGTGATTACGCAACCCTGTGCAAAACTAATGGCGATCAACATGTTTTGCTTGCACCTAATGGGACTAGGCAGGGAACTATTCTTACAGCACATTTTTCTTTGCAACACAAAGCCTTACAATTCCTTGTGGATGCATATACAAAAAGTTTCAGAAATGACTCACCTGAGTGAAACTCAAAGCAACTGATTGTAAAGTGCCTTCTGATTTTAAATAAAAAAAAAATGCATCAATTTTTTGCAGCAGCACTTCTCTTGAGAGTCCAAGTGCCCAGAGATTTAGCTCAATCTGATTGGTTTTCCTCAGTTTCTCCTCCAGGGCCAGTCCTAGTGAACACACCTCGCCTCCTATTGGCTGTCTCTCTCGTGTTTCCTCTCTCTTGCTTTTTTTTATCTACTGATTAAAGTAAGGACCTCTCCAAGGTATCGTAGCTGCAGTCAACCAGGAGGCCATTTGGAATTCCTCTGTATTTGTTCTGTTTCTACCTGAGAAAAACACCGACTGAATGTTACAGACACAATGGCGCATCAGGACTGTTTTTTTTTTTGCTTTCTTTCCCTATGTTTATGTTCTGCTTGACTTGACAAGGGACTAGGGTCAAACTAGGCTTTTCCCTTGACCTTCATTATTCTATAGCAAAATGTTTTCTTTGCTTTATAAATTCTAGTTAGTGGATTAGCAGTAACCCCAGAAAAGGACGGTTTGGAGGGACCAAGCAAACAACTCACACACTTGAAACAATTTAGTAGCCTTTTGCATATCATGAAAAGAACAACTCTCAGCCTGCCTCAGCCCTGCACCTCCATTATCTGCCATACAATTAAGCTCTCTACTGCTCCTCCTCTGTGTGTTGTCTGCCCTGCACCTCCATTCCCTGTCCCAGCACCTGGCATCCAATTAAACCTCACTCTCCTTCCTCTGTGTGCTGTCTGCCATTCACCGGTTCCCCCACTGCACCCGCATCCAATTAAACCCTCCCACCCCCTCCTCGGTGTGCTGCCTGCCCCACAATCTCCATTCCCATCAGACCTGGCATCCAATCAAACACTCCTACTCCTTCGCTCTGTGTGCTTGTATCCATGCCCACATCTGTTCCAACACCAGACCTGGCATTCAATTAAACCCTACCCCTCCCTACCTCTGTGTGTTGTCTGCCCTCGCTTTTCTTTACCTGTCCCAGCACCCGCCATCCAATGAACCCTCCCACTACCTTCCTCTGTGTGCTGTCTGCCCGCACCTTCCATTCCTTGTCCCAGCACGAGCATCTAATTAAACCTCACAGTCCTCCCCTGTGTGCTGTCCAACTGCACCCTCCATTGCCCCACTGGAACCAGCATTCAATGAACCCCTCCGCTCCTTCCTCTGTGTGCTGTCTGCCCCACACCTTTCATTCCTGTCCCAGCACATGGCATCCAATGAACCCTCCCCACTCCCTACCTCTGTGTGTTGTCCGCCTCTGCGCTTTCATTACCTGTCCAGCAGCCGCCATCCAATGAATGCCTCCGCCTCCCTTCCTCTGTGTTGCTGTCTGCCCCACACCTCCGCTCCTGTCCCAGCACATGGCATCTAATTAAACCCTCACAGTCCCTCCCCTGTATGCGCCCAACTGCACCTCCATTCCCCACGGAACCAGCATTCAATTAAACCTCCAGCTCCCCCCTCTGTCTGCTGTCTGCCTCACACCTCAATTCCCCACTGGATCCAGCATCCATTAAGCCTCCATTTCTCCTCTGTGTGCAGTCTGCCTGCACCCTCCATTCCCCAACTGGACCAGGCATCCAATTAACACTCCTGCTCCTTTCTCTGTGTGCTGTCCCCTGCACCCTCTGTTACCCATCCTGCACCTGCCATCCAATTAAAATCTCCCACTCCTTCCATCTGTGTGCTGTCCCCCACACCTCCCGTTCCCACACAACCCGCATCCAAATAAATCCTCCCGCTACCTTCCTCCCCTGTGTGCTGTCTGCACACACCCTCCATTGCCCCACTGGACTTGGCATTGAATTAAACCCTCCCACTCCCACCCTCTGTGCAGTCTGCCCGCACTCCCTTACCCATCCTGGCAGAAACCTGCAAGTGAACGTTAGCATTAACAAATGCTTGTTTACAATTTCTTGTGGGAAAATCTGGTATTCTTACAGCTTGTTGCACAGCTTGTAGCAACGCACTAATGACAGAGTTAGTGTGCATCTCATGTAGTTGACTGCGGGGCCCCTATGTTTAAAATAACTCTTGGGTTTATGTCATGCTCATCTGCTGGTTGCCAGTGCTCCAATACACATAGCACCCTGATGTTATGCAGGAAAGACTGGGTATGGACCCTTAGTGTTTACTATAGAACCAATGAATACGGGGCTGTTGCCTATGTCAGTGCTTGACTGCCCTTAGGACCTCCGAAACTACCACATAATCCCTCAATCATTTAATCCCTAAATCATTATCTCTCAATCTTTCAATCCTCAATCGTTATCTCTCAATCGTTCAATCATTCAATCCCTCAATCGTTATCTCTCAATCGATCCATCCTCTATCATAATCTCTCAATCGCTCAATCGCTTCAATTGTTATCCCTCAATCATTCAATCATCATCCTCAATCATTCAGTCCTCAATCATTCTTCAATCATTCAATTGCTCAAACCCTCAATCGTTCAATCCTCAATCATTCAATCGTTATCTCTCAATCATTCAGTCATTCAATCCTTAATCATTATCTCTCAATCATTCAATCCCTCAGTTGTTTAATCATTATCTCTCAATCGCTCAATCGTTATCTCGATCATTCAATCGTTCAATCCCTCAATTGTTCAATCATTATCTCTCAATCCTCAATTGTTATCTCACAATTGTTTAATAATTCAATTGTTATCCTCAATCGTTATCTCTCAATCATTCAATTGTTCAGTCCTCAATTGGTCAATCCTCAATCGTTATCTCTCAATCCTCAATCGTTAAATCATTGTCCTCAATCGTTCAATCCTCAGTCGTTATTTCTCAATCGTTCAATCGCTCAATGGTTATCACTCAATCGTTCAATCATTATCACTCAATCCCTCAATCATTGTCTCAATCCTCAATCATTAAATCATTGTCCCTCAATCATTCATTCCTCATTTGTTATCTTTCAATTGTTCAATCCTCCATGGTTCTCTCAATGTTCAATCACTCATATCGCTATTTTCAATCATTCAATCATTATCTCTCAATCGCTCAATCCTCATCTGTTCAATCATTCTTCAATTGTTCAATCCTCAATCCCTCAATCGTTCAATCATAATCCCTCAATCATTCAATCCTCAATCATTATCTCTCAATCATTCAATCGCTCAATCCTCAATCGTTATCTCTCAATCATTCAAACATTCAATCCTCAATCATTATCTCTCAATCATTCAATCCCTGAATCATTCAATCGTTATCTCTCAATCGATCTATCGCCCAATTGTTATCTCTCAAATGTTCAATCATTATCCCTCAATTGTTCAATCCCTCAATCATTCTATTGTTCAATCAGCTTAATCATTATCACTCAATCATTCAATCACTCAATCGTTATCTCTCAATCATTCAATTGTTCAATTGTTATCCTCAATTGTTCAATCCTCAATCGTTTCTCAATTGTTCAGTCACTATCGCCAATAGTTCAATCCTCAATCGTTCAATCATTCAATCATTCAATCGTTATCTCTCAATGACTCAATCATTCAATCCTCAATCAGATCTCTCAATCCTCAATCGTTATCTCTCAATCGCTCAATTGTTATCATTCAATCCTCAATCATTCAATCATTATCTCTCAATCGATCAATCACTCAATCGTTCAATCGTTATCTCTCAATCGCCAATCTTCAATCATTATCTCTCAATTGTTCAATCGTTCAATCCTCAATCGTTCAAGCCCCTCAATCGTTAATCTCAATCCCGCAATTGTTATCTCTCAATCCCTCAATCGTTCTCTTAATCGCTCAATCGTTCTCTCACAATCTGTTCAATCCTCAAACCCTCAATAGTTCTCAATCGATAAATTGCTCAATCGTTATCTGTCAATTGTTCAATCCTCAATAGTTATCCTCAATCCTCAATCGTTATCTCTCAACGCCTCAATCATTATCGTTCAATCCTCAATTGTTCAATCCTTAATCGTTCAATCATTATCTCTCAATCGTTCAATCGCCAGTCATTCAATCATTATCTCTCAATCGTTCAATCATTCAATCCTCAATTGTTATCTCTCAATTGTTCAATTGTTATCTCTCAATCGTTCAATCCTCAATCGTTCAATCGCTCAATCGCTATCTCAATCGTTAAATCATTATCTCCTCAATCATTCAATCGCTCAATCCCTCAATCGCTATCTCCCAATCATTCAATCCCTGAATCATTCAATCGTTATCTCTCAATCGATCAATCACTCAATCATTATCTCAAATGTTCAATCATTATCCTCAATCGTTCAATCCTCAATCATTCTCTCTATCATTCAATCGCTTAATCGTTATCACTCAATTGTTCAATCTCTCAATCGTTATCTCTCAATCATTCAATCGTTCAATCGCTATCTGTTTATCGTTCAATCCTCAATTGTTCAATCGTTATCTTGCAATTGTTCAATTGTTATCCTCAATTGTTCAAACCCTCAATTGTTCAATCATTATCTCTCAATCATTCGATCGCTCAATCATTTTGCTCAATTGTTCAATCACCAATCACTCAATCCTCAATCATTCAATCGTTCAATACCTCAAGCGTTCTCTCAATTTTTCAATCGTTATTTCTCAAACGTTCAATCGCTCAATTTTATTGTAATCGTTTAATCATTATCGCTCAATCCCTCAATCATTCAATTGTTATCTCACAATTGTTCAATCACTAATTGTTATCTCTCAATCCTCAATCGCTCTCTCAATCGTTCAATCATTATCTCTCAATCGATCAATTGCTCAATCCTTATCTCTCGTTCAATCCTGATCCTCAATCATTCAATCATAATCCTCAATCATTTAATCCCTAAATCATTATCTCTCAATCTTTTAATCCTCAATCATTATCTCTCAATCGTTCAATCATTCAATCCTCAATCGTATCTCTCAATCGATCCATCCTCTATCATAATCTCTCAATCGTTCAATCGTTGTCCTCAATCATTCAATCATCATCCTCAATCATTCAGTCCTCAATCATTCTCTCAATCATTCAATTGCTCAATCCTCAATTGTTCAATCCTCAATCATTCTCTCAATTATTCTCTCAATCATTCAGTCATTCAATCCTTAATCCATATCTCTCAATCATTCAATCCTCAGTTGTTTAATCATTATCTCTCAATCGCTCAATCATTATCTCTTGATTGTTCAATCATTCAATCCTCAATTGTTCAATCATTATCTCTCAATCCCTCAATTGTTATCTCACAATTGTTTAATAATTCAATTGTTATCCTTAATCGTTATCTCTCAATCATTCAATTGTTCAGTCCTCAATTGGTCAATCCTCAATCATTATCTCTCAATCCCTCAATCATTAAATCATTATCCTCAATCGTTCATTCCCTCATTTGTTATCTTTCAATTGTTCAATCACTCCATGGTTCTCTCAATCGTTCAATCACTCAATCGCTATTTTCAGTCGTTCAATCATATCTCTCAATCATTCAATCCTCATCTGTTCAATCATTCTCTTTCAATTGTTCAATCCCTCAATCCCTCAATCGTTCAATCATAATCCTCAATCATTCAATCCTCAATCATTATCTCAATCATTCAATCGCTCAATCTCTCAATCGTTATCTCTTAATCATTCAATCGTTCAATTGTTTCCTCAATCGTTATTTCTCAATCATTCAATTGTTCAATCCTCAATTGGTCAATCCTCAATCATTATCTCTCAATCCTCAATCGTTAAATCGTTATCCTTAATCATTCAATCCTCACTCGTTATCTCTAAATCATTCAATCACTCAATCATTTGCTCAATCATTCAATCACTCAATCGCATCTCTCAATCATTCAATCCCTCAATCATTCAACTGTTATCTCTCAATCATTCAATCATTCAATCCCTCACTCGTTATCTCTCATTGCTCAATCATTCAATCGTTTAATCATTTAATCATTATCTCTCAATCGTTCAATCCCTCAATTGTTTAATCGTTATCAATCATTCAATCACTCAATCGTTATCACTCAATCCTCAATCGTTCAATCATTATCTCTCAATTGTTCAATAGTTCTATCCTAGAATCGTTATCTCTCAATCCCTCCATCGTTATCTTTCAATCTCAAATCATTCTCTCAATCGTTCAATCATTCAATCTCTTAATCATTATCTCTCAATCATTCAATCCCTCAGTTGTTTAATCATTATCTCTCAATCGCCAATCTATCTCAATTGTTCAATCCTCAATTGTTCAATCATTGTCTCTCAATCCTCAATTGTTATCTCACAATTGTTTAATCGTTCGATTGTTATCCCTCCATCGTTATCTCTCAATCATTCAATCGTTCAGTCTTTCAATTGGTCAATCCCTCAATCGTTAACTCTCAATCCTCAATCGTTAAATCATTGTCCCTCAATCGTTCAATCCTCAATTGTTATTTCTCAATCATTCAATCGCTCAATAGTTATCACTCAATTATTATCGCTCAATCCCTCAATCGTTATCTCCAATCATTCAATTGCTCAGTCATTCAATCGTTTCTCTCAATCGTTTCTCTCAATCGCTCAATCGTTATCTCTAAATTGTTAATCACTCAATCGTTCAATCCTCAATCGTTATCTCTCAATCATTAAATCGTTCACTCCTCAATTGTTATCTATCAATAGTTCAATCCTCATCTGTTCAATCATTATCTCAATCATTCAATCCCTAATTGTCAATCGTTATCACTCAATCGTTCAATCATTATCGCTCAATCCTCATTCTCAATCCTCAATCGTTCAATAATTCTCTAATCATTCCATCCTCAATCGTTGTCTCTCAATCGTTCAATCATGCAACCTCAATCGTTCAATCATTATCTTTCAATCGTTCAATCATTCAATCCTCAATTGTTATCTCTGATTATTCAATCATTATCTCTCAATCCCTCAATCGTTATCTCTCAATCATTCAATCGTTCAGTCTTTCAATTGGTCAATCCCTCAATCGTTAACTCTCAATCCCTCAATCGTTAAATCATTATCCCTCAATCGTTCAATCCTCAATTGTTATTCTCAATCATTCAATCACTCAATAGTTATCACTCAATCCTCAATCATTATCTCTCAATCCTCAATCATTAAATCATTATCCTCAATTGTTCAATCCTCATTTGTAATCTTTCAATCGTTCAATCCTCCATGGTTCTCTCAATCGTTCAATCGCTCAATCGCTATTTTCAATCGTTCAATCATTATCTCTCAATCGCTCAATCCTCATCTGTTCAATCATTCTCTTCAATTGTTCAATCCTCAATCGCCTCAATCGCTATCTCTCAATCATTAAATCATTATCTCTCAATCATTCAATCATTCAATCCTCAATCATTATCTCAATCATTCAATCCTGAATCATTCAATCGTTATCTCTCAATCGATCAATCACTCAATCATTATCTCAAATGTTCAATCATTATCCTCAATCGTCAATCCCACAATCATTCTCTCTATCATTCAATCGCTAATCGTTATCACTCAATTGTTCAATCTCTCAATCGCTATCTCTCAATCATTCAATCGTTCAATCGCTATCTGTTTATCATTCAATCCTCAATTGTTCAATCGTTATCTCGCAATTGTTCAATTGTTATCCTCAATTGTTCAAACCTCAATTGTTCAATCGTTATCTCTCAATCATTCAATCGCTCAATCATTTTTGCTCAATTGTTCAATCACCAATCACTCAATCCTCAATCATTCAATCGTTCAATACCTCAAGCGTTCTCTCAATTTTTCAATCGTTATTTTCAAACGTTCAATCGCTCAATTGTTATTGCTTAATCATTTAATCGTTATCGCCAATCCCTCAATCATTCAATTGTTATCTCACAATTGTTCAATCACTGAATCGTTATCTCTCAATCCTCAATCGCTCCTCAATCGTTCAATCATTATCTCAATCGATCAATTGCTCAATCTTTATCTCTCAATCGTTCAATCCTGATCCTCAATCCTCAATCATTCAATCATAATCCTCAATCATTTAATCCCTAAATCATTATCTCTCAATCTTTTAATCCTCAATCATTATCTCTCAATCGTTCAATCATTCAATCCTCAATCGTTATCTCTCAATCGATCCATCACTCTATCATAATCTCTCAATTGTTCAATCGTTATCCTCAATCATTCAATCATCATCCTCAATCATTCAGTCCTCAATCATTCTCTCAATCATTCAATTCTCAATACCTCAATTGTTCAATCCTCAATCGTTCTCTCAATCGTTCAATCCCTCAGTTGTTTAATCATTATCTCAATCACTCAATCGTTATCTCTTGATTGTTCAATCATTCAATCCTCAATTGTTCAATCATTATCTCTCAATCCCTCAATTGTTATCTCACAATTGTTTAATAATTCAATTGTTATCCTCAATCGTTATCTCTCAATCATTCAATTGTTCAGTCCTCAATTGGTCAATCCTCAATCGTTATCTCTCAATCCTCAATCGTTAAATCATTATCCCTCAATCGTTCAATCCTCAGTCGTTGTTTCTCAATCGTTCAATCGCTCAATGGTTATCACTCAATCGTTCAATCATTATCGGCTCAATCCTCAGTCATTCTCTCAATCCCTCAATCATTAAATCATTATCCTCAATCGTTCATTCCCTCATTTGTTATCTTTCAATTGTTCAATCCTCCATGGTTCTCTCAATCGTTCAATCACTCAATCGCTATTTCAATCGTTCAATCATTATCTCTCAATCGTTCAATCCTCATCTGTTCAATCATTCTCTTCAATTGTTCAATCCTCAATCCCTCAATCGTTCAATCATAATCCTCAATCATTCAATCCTCAATCATTATCTCAATCATTCAATCGCTCAATCCTCAATCATATCTCTCAATCATTCAATCTTAATCCTCAATCATTATTCTCAATCATTCAATCGTTATCTCAATCGATCAATCGCTCAATTGTTATCTCTCAAATGTTCAATCATTATCCTCAATCGTTCAATCCCTCAATCATTCTATTGTTCAATCGCTTAATCATTATCACTCAATCATTCAATCACTCAATCGTTATCTCTCAATCATTCAATTGTTCAATTGTTATCCCTCAATTGTTCAATCCTCAATCGTTCTCTCAATTGTTCAGTCACTATCGCTCAATAGTTCAATCCTCAATCGTTCAATCATTCAATCATTCAATCGTCTCTCAATGACTCAATCATTCAATCCTCAATCGTATCTCTCAATCCCTCAATCGTTATCTCTCAATTGCTCAATTGTTATCATTCAATCCTCAATCATTCAATCATTATCTCTCAATCGATCAATCACTCAATCATTCAATCGTTATCTCTCAATCGCCAATCTTCAATCATTATCTCTCAATTGTTCAATCGTTCAATCTCAATCGCTCAAGCCTCAATCGTTATCTCTCAATCCAGCAATTGTTATCTCTCAACTCTCAATCGTTCTCTTAATCGCCAATCGTTCTCTCACAATCGCTCAATCCCTCAAACCCTCAATAGTTCTCAATCGTCAACCCTCAATCGCTACTCTCAATCGCCAATCATTATTGTTCAATCCTCAATTGTTCAATCCTTAATCGTTCAATCATTATCTCTCAATCGCTCAATCGCTCAGTCATTCAATCATTATCTCTCAATCGTTCAATCATTCAATCCTCAATTGTTATCTCTCAATTGTTCAATTGTTATCTCTCAATCGTTCAATCCTCAATCGTTTAATCATTCAATCGTTATCTCTCAATCGTTCAATAACTCAATAGTTCAATCGTTATTGCTCAATCTCTCAATCGTTCAATCGCTATCTATAAATCCCCAATTGTTATCTCAATCATTTAATCATTCAATCACTATCCATCCATCGCTCAATCCCTCAATCGTTTCAAACTGTTCAATCATTATCTCTCAATCGGTCAATAATTACCACTCAATCGTTCAATAGCTCAATCGTTCATTCCCACAATCGTTATCGCTCAATCATTCAATTGTTCAATCCTCAATTGGTCAATCCTCAATTGTAATCTCTCAATTGTTCAATTGTTATCCTCAATCCCTCAATCATTCAATCGTAATCCTCAATCATTCAATCGCTCAATAGTTTTTCTCAATCATTCAATCGTTATCGTTTACTCCTCAATCGTTCAATCATTATCTATAAATCCTCAATCATTATCTCAATCATTTAATCGTTCAATCGCTATCCGATCCATTATTCAATCCTCAATCGTTCTCTAAACTGTTCAATCGTTATCTCTCAATCGTCATAATTACCACTCAATTGTTCAATCGCTCAATCGTTCAATCCCACAATCATTACTGCTCAATCATTCAATAGTTCAATCCTCAATTGGTCAATCCTCAATCATTATCTCTATCCCTCAATCATTAAATCGTTATCCCTCAATCATTCAATCCCTCACTTGTTATCTCTTAATCGTTCAATCACTCAATCATTCTCAATTGTTCAATCCTCAATCGCTAGCTTCAATTTCAGTTGTTACCTCTCAATCATTCAATCCTCATCTGTTCAATCGTTCTCTCAATCGTTCAATCCCTCAATCATTCAACTGTTATCTCTCAATCATTCAATCGTTCAATCCCCACCTGTTCAATTGTTATCTCACAATCATTCACTCCTCAATCCTCAATCATTATCTTTCAATCGATCAATCGCTCAATCGATCAATCATCTCTCAATCGTTCAATTGTTATCTCAACAATTGTTCAATCCCACAATCGCTATCTCTCAATCCCTCAATCGCTATCTCTCAATTGATCAATCGCTCAATCGCTATCTCCTCAATCATTCAATTGTTCAATCGTTATCCTCAATTGTTCACTCATCATCCTCAATTGTTCAATCCTCAATCGCTATCTCTCAATCATTCAATTGCTCAGTCATTCAATCGTTGTCTCTCAATCGTATCTCTCAATCGCTCAATTGTTATCTCTAAATTGTTAATCACTCAATCGTTCAATCCTCAATCGTTATCTCAATCATTAAATTGTTCACTCCTCAATTGTTATCTATCAATAGTTCAATCCTCATCTGTTCAATCATTATCTCTCAATCATTCAATCCTTAATTATTAATCGTTATCACTCAATCGTTCAATCATTATCGCTCAATCCTCATTCTCAATCCTCAATCGTTCAATAATTCTCTCAATCATTCAATCCTCAATCGTTATCTCAATCGTCAATCATGCAATCCTCAATCGTTCAATCATTATCTTTCAATCGTTCAATCATTCAATCCCTCAATTGTTATCTCTCAATTGTTCAATCATTATCTCTCAATCCCTCAATTGTTATCTCACAATCGTTTAATCGTTCAATTGTTATCCTCAATCGTTATCTCTCAATCATTCAATCGTTCAGTCTTCAATTGGTCAATCACTCAATCGTTAACTCTCAATCCTCAATCGTTCAATCATTATCCCCAATCGTTCAATCCCTCAATTGTTATTTCTCAATCATTCAATCGCCAATAGTTCATCAACTATTATCGCCAATCCTCAATCATTATCTCAATCCTCAATCATTAAATCATTATCCTCAATTGTTAAATCCTCATTTGTAATCTTCAATCGTTCTATCACCCATGGTTCTTCAATCGTTCAATCGCTCAATCGCTATTTTCAATCGTTCAATCATTATCCTCAATCGTTCAATCCTTCATCTGTTCAATCATTCTCTTCAATTGTTCAATCCCTCAATCCCTAAATCGTTATCAATCGTTCAATCGCCAATCATTATCTCTCAATCGTTAAATCATTATCTCTCAATCATTCAATCATTCAATCCTCAATCGTTATTCTCAATCATTCAATCCTGAATCATTCAATCGTTATCTCTCAATCGATCAATCACTCAATCATTATCTCTCAAATGTTCAATCATTATCCTCAATCGTTCAATCCCACAATCATTCTCTCTATCATTCAATCGCTTAATCGTTATCACTCAATTGTTCAATCTCTCAATCGTTATCTCAATCATTCAATCGTTCAATCGCTATCTGTTTATCGTTCAATCCTCAATTGTTCAATCGTTATCTTGCAATTGTTCAATTGTTATCCTCAATTGTTCAAACCCTCAATTGTTCAATCATTATCTCTCAATCATTCAATCGCCAATCATTTTGCTCAATTGTTCAATCACTCAATCACTCAATCCTCAATCATTCAATCGTTCAATACCTCAGCATTCTCTCAATTTTTCAATCGTTATTTCTCAAACGTTCAATCGCTCAATTGTTATTGTAATCGTTTAATCATTATCGCTCAATCCTCAGTCATTCAATTGTTATCTCACAATTGTTCAATCACTGAATCATTATCTCTCAATCCTCAATTGCTCTCTCAATCGTTCAATCATTATCTCAATCGATCAATTGCTCAATCTTTATCTCTCAATCATTCAATCCTGATCCTCAATCATTCAATCATAATCCCCAATCATTTAATCCCTAAATCATTATCTCTCAATCTTTAATCCCTCAATCATTATCTCTCAATCGTTCAATCATTCAATCCCTCAATCGTTATCTCTCAATCGATCCATCACTCTATCATAATCTCTCAATCATTCAATCGTTATCCTCAATCATTCAATCATCATCCTCAATCATTCAGTCCTCAATCATTCTCTCAATCATTCAATTGCTCAATCCTCAATTGTTCAATCCTCAATCGTTCTCTCAATCATTCAATCGTTATCTCTCAATCATTCAGTCATTCAATCCCTTAATCGTTATCTCTCAATCATTCAATCCCTCAGTTGTTTAATCACTATTCTCAATCGCTCAATCATTATCTCTTGATTGTTCAATCATTCAATCCTCAATTGTTCAATCATTATCTCTCAATCCCTCAATTGTTATCTCACAATTGTTTAATAATTCAATTGTTATCCTCAATCGTTACTCTCAATCATTCAATTGTTCAGTCCCTCAATTGGTCAATCCTCAATCATTATCTCTCAATCCCTCAATCATTAAATCATTATCCTCAATCGTTCATTCCTCATTTGTTATCTTCAATTGTTCAATCACTCCATGGTTCTCTCAATCGTTCAATCACTCAATCGCTATTTCAATCGTTCAATCATTATCTCTCAATCGCTCAATCCTCATCTGTTCAATCATTCTCTTCAGTTGTTCAATCCTCAATCCCTCAATCATTCAATCATAATCCTCAATCATTCAATCCCTCAATCATTATCTCTCAATCATTCAATCGCTCAATCCTCAATCGTTATCTCTCAATCGTTCAATTGTTATCCTCAATCGTTATTTTCAATCATTCAATTGTTCAATCCCTCAATTGGTCAATCCTCAATCATTATCTCTCAATCCTCAATGTTAAATCGTTGTCCTTAATCATTCAATCCCTCACTCGTTATCTCTAAATCATTCAATCACTCAATCATTTGCTCAATCGTTCAATCACTCAATCGCCATCTCTCAATCATTCAATCCTCAATCGTTCAACTGTTATCTCAATCATTCAATCATTCAATCCCTCACTGTTATCTCTCAATTGCTCAATCATTCAATCGTTTAATCATTTAATCATTATCTCAATCGCTCAATCCCTCAATCGTTTAATCGTTATCAATCATTCAATCACTCAATCGTTATCGCTCAATCCTCAATCGTTCAATCATTATCTCCTCAATTGTTCAATAGTTCTATCCCAGAATCGCTATCTCTCAATCCTCCATCGTTATCTTCAATCCCAAATCATTCTCTCAATCGTTCAATCATTCAATCCCTCAATCCCTGAATCATTCTCAATCGCTCAATTGCTCAATCGTTCTCTCAATCATTCAATCATTCAATCCCTTAATCATTATTCTCAATCATTCAATCCCTCAGTTGTTTAATCATTATCTCTCAATTGCTCAATCGTATCTCTCAATTGTTCAATCCTCAATTGTTCAATCATTATCTCTCAATCCCTCAATTGTTATCTCACAATTGTTTAATCGTTCGATTGTTATCCTCCATCGTTATCTCTCAATCATTCAATCGTTCAGTCTTTCAATTGGTCAATCCTCAATCGTTAACTCTCAATCCCTCAATCGTTAAATCATTATCCTCAATCATTCAATCCTCAGTTGTTATTTCTCAATCATTCAATCGCCAATAGTTATCATCCATTATTATCGCCAATCCTCAATCATTATCTCAATCCTCAATCATTAAATCATTATCCTCAATTGTTCAATCCTCATTTGTAATCTTCAATCGTTCAATCACTCATCTGTTCAATCATTCTCTTCAATTGTTCAATCCTCAATCCCTCAATTGTTATCAATCATTCAATCTCTCAATCGATAAATCATTATCTCAATCGTTCAATCGCTCTTCTGTTATCCTCAATCCTCAATCGTTCAAACATAATCCCTCAATCATTCAATCCTCAATTGTTATCTCTCAATCATTCAATCCCTGAATCATTCAATCGTTATCTCTCAATCGATCAATCACTCAATCGTTATCTCTCAAATGTTCAATCATTATCCTCAATCGCTCAATCCTCAATCATTCTCTATCATTCAATCGCTAATCAAGTTATCACTCAATTGTTCAATCACTCAATCGTTATCTCTCAATCATTCAATCGTTCAATCGCTATCTGTTTATCGCTCAATACCTCAATTGTTCAATCGTTATCTTGCAATTGTTCAATTGTTATCCTCAATTGTTCAAACCCCCAATTGTTCAATCATTATCTCTCAATCATTCAATCGCTCAATCATTTTGCTCAATTGTTCAATCACCAATCACCAATCCTCAATCATTCAATCATTCAATACCTCAAGCGTCTCTTCAATTTTTCAATCATTATTTCTCAAACGCTCAATCGCTCAATTGTTATTGCTTAATCATTTAATCGTTATCGCTCAATCCTCAATCATTCAATTGTTATCTCACAATTGTTCAATCACTGAATCGTTATCTCTCAATCCTCAATCGCTCTCTCAATCGTTCCATCATTTCTCTCAATCGATCAATTGCTCAATCTTTATCTCTCAATCGTTCAATCCTGATCCCTCAATCTTCAATCATCAATCATAATCCTCAATCATTGAATCCCTAAATCATTTCTCTCAATCTTTAATCCTCAATCATTATCTCAATCGTTCAATCATTCAATCCCTCAATCGTTCTCTCAATCGATCCATCACTTATCATAACTCTCAATCGTTCAATCGTTATCCTCAATCATTCAATCATCATCCTCAATCATTCAGTCCTCAATCATTCTCTCAATCATTCAATTGTTCAATCCTCAATTGTTCAATCCTCAATCGTTCTCCAATCGTTCAATCGTTATCTCTCAATCATTCAGTCATTCAATCCCTTAATCATTATCTCTCAATCATTCAATCCTCAGTTGTTTAATCGTTATCTCTCAATCGCTCAATCGTTATCTCTGATTGTTCAATCATTCAATCTCTCAATTGTTCAAATCATCATCTCAATCCTCAATTGTTATCTCACAATTGTTTAATAATTCAATTGTTATCCTCAATCGTTATCTCTCAATCATTCAATTGTTCAGTCCTCAATTGGTCAATCCTCAATCGATCTCTCAATCCTCAATCATTAAATCATTATCCTCAATCGTTCAATCCTCAGTCGTTATTTCTCAATCGTTCAATCGCCAATGGTTATCACTCAAACGTTCAATCATTATCGCCAATCCTCAATCATTATCTCTCAATCCTCAATCATTAAATCATTATCCTCAATCGTTCATTCCCTCATTTGTTATCTTTCAATTGTTCAATCACTCCATGGTTCTCTCAATCGTTCAATCACTAATCACTATTTTCAATCGTTCAATCATTATCTCTCAATCGCTCCAATCCCTCATCTGTTCAATCATTCTCTTCAGTTGTTCAATCCTCAATCCCTCAATCGTTCAATCATAATCCTCAATCATTCAATCCTCAATCATTATTCTCAATCATTCAATCGCTCAATCCCTCAATCGTTATCTCTCAATCATTCAATCATTCAATTAGATCCTCAATCGTTATTTCTCAATCATTCAATTGTTCAATCCCCAATTGGTCAATCCTCAATCACTCTCAATCCCTCAATCGTTAAATCGTTATCCTTAATCATTCAATCCCACTCGTTATTCTCAAATCATTCAATCACCAATCATTTGCTCAATCGTTCAATCACTCAATCGCATCTCTCAATCATTCAATCCTCAATCGCTCAACTGTTATCTCTCAATCATTCAATCATTCAATCCTCACTCTTATCTCTCAATTGTTCAATCATTCAATCGTTTAATCATTTAATCATTATCTCTCAATCGCTCAATCCCTCAATCGTTTAATCGTTATCAATCATTCAATCACTCAATCGTTATCGCCAATCCTCAATCGTTCAATCATTATCTCCTCAATTGTTCAATAGTTCTATCCCGCAATCATTATCCTCAATCCTCCATCGTTATCTTCAATCCTAAATCATTCTCTCAATCGCTCAATCATTCAATCCCTCAATCCCTGAATCATTCTCAATCGTTCAATTGCTCAATCGTTATCTCTCAATCATTCAATCATTCAATCCCTTAATCATTATCTCTCAATCATTCAATCCTCAGTTGTTTAATCATTATCTCTCAATTGCTCAATCGTATCTCTCAATTGTTCAATCCCTCAATTGTTCAATCATTATCTCTCAATCCCTCAATTGTTATCTCACAATTGTTTAATCGTTCGATTGTTATCCTCCATCGTTATCTCTCAATCATTCAATCGTTCAGTCTTTCAATTGGTCAATCCTCAATCGTTAACTCTCAATCCCTCAATCGTTAAATCATTATCCTCAATCGTTCAATCCTCAATTGTTATTTCTCAATCATTCAATCGCTCAATAGTTATCACTCAATTATTATCGCCAATCCTCAATCATTATCTCAATCCTCAATCATTAAATCATTATCCTCAATTGTTCAATCCCTCATTTGTAATCTTCAATCATTCAATCACCATCTGTTCAATCATTCTCTTCAATTGTTCAATCCTCAATCCTCAATTGTTATCAATCGTTCAATCTCTCAATCGATAAATCATTATCTCTCAATCGTTCAATCGTTCATTCGTTATCCTCAATCCTCAATCGTTCAAACATAATCCTCAATCATTCAATCCTCAATTGTTATCTCTCAATCATTCAATCCCTGAATCATTCAATCGTATCTCTCAATCGATCAATCACTCAATCGTTATCTCTCAAATGTTCAATCATTATCCTCAATCGTTCAATCCTCAATCATTCTCTCTATCATTCAATCGCTTATCGTTATCACTCAATTGTTCAATCACTCAATCGTTATCTCTCAATCATTCAATCGTTCAATCGCTATCTGTTTATCGTTCAATCCTCAATTGTTCAATCATTATTTGCAATTGTTCAATTGTTATCCCTCAATTGTTCAAACCCTCAATTGTTCAATCATTATCTCTCAATCATTCAATCGCTCAATCATTTTGCTCAATTGTTCAATCACTCAATCACTCAATCCTCAATCGTTCAATCATTCAATACCTCCCTGCCCTCAATTGTTCAATCAGTTATTTCTCAATCGTTCAATCGCTCAATCGTTATTGCTTAATCGCTTAATCATTATCGCTCAATCCCTCAATCATTCAATTGTTATCTCACAATCGTTCAATCACTGAATCGTTATCTCTCATCCTCAATCACCTCTCTCAATTGTTCAATCATATCTCTCAATTGATCAATCGCTCAATCTTTATCTTCAATCATTCAATCCTGATCCTCAATCCTCAATCATTCAATCATAATCCTCAATCATTTAATCCCAAATCATTATCTCTCAATCTTTCAATCCTCAATCATTATCTCTCAATCGTTCAATCATTCAATCCTCAATCGTTATCTCTCAATCGATCCATCACTCTATCATAATCTCTCAATCGTTCAATCGTTCAATTGTTATCCTCAATCATTCAATCATCATCCTCAATCATTCAGTCCTCAATCATTCTCTCAATCATTCAATTGCTCAAACCCTCAATTGTTCAATCCTCAATCGTTCTCTCAATCGTTCAATCATTATCTCTCAATCATTCAGTCATTCAATCCTTAATCATTATCTCTCAATCATTCAATCCCTCAGTTGTTTAATCATTATCTCTCAATCGCTCAATCGTTATCTCTCGATCATTCAATCGTTCAACCTCAATTGTTCAATCATCATCTCTCAATCCTCAATTGTTATCTCACAATTGTTTAATAATTCAATTGTTATCCTCAATCGTTATCTCTCAATCATTCAATTGTTCAGTCCTCAATTGGTCAATCCTCAATCATATCTCAATCCCTCAATCGTTAAATCATTATCCTCAATCGCTCAACTCTCAGTCGTTATTTCAATCGTTCAATCGCTCAATGGTTATCACTCAATCGTTCAATCATTATCGCTCAATCCTCAATCATGTCTCAATCCTCAATCATTAAATCATTGTCCTCAATCGTTCATTCCTCATTTGTTATCTTCAATTGTTCAATCACTCCATGGTTCTCTCAATCGCTCAATCACTCAATCGCTATTTTCAATCGTTCAATCATTATCTCTCAATCGTTCAATCCTCATCTGTTCAATCATTCTCTTCAATTGTTCAATCCTCAATCCTCAATCGTTCAATCATAATCCCTCAATCATTCAATCCCTCAATCATTATCTTCAATCATTCAATCGCTCAATCCTCAATCGTTATCTCTCAATCATTCAATCGCTCAATCCTCAATCAATATCTCAATCATTCAATCCTGAATCATTCAATCGTTATCTCTCAATTGATCAATCGCTCAATTGTTATCTCTCAAATGTTCAATCATTATCCTCAATCGTTCAATCCCTCAATCATTCTATTGTTCAATCGCTTAATCATTATCACTCAATCGTTCAATCACTCAATTGTTATCTCAATCATTCAATTGTTCAATTGTTGTCCCTCAATTGTTCAATCCTCAATCGTTCTCTCAATTGTTCAGTCACTATCGCCAATAGTTCAATCCTCAATCGTTCAATCATTCAATCATTCAATCGTTATCTCTCAATGACTCAATCATTCAATCCTCAATCGTATCTCTCAATCCTCAATCGTTATCTCTCAATCGGCCAATTGTTATCATTCAATCCTCAATCATTCAATCATTATCTTCAATCGATCAATCACTAATCGTTCAATCGTTATCTCTCAATCGTCAATCTTTCAATCATTATCTCTCAATTGTTCAATCGTTCAATCCTCAATCATTCAAGCCCTCAATCGTTGTCTCAATCCCGCAATTGTTATCTCAATCCCTCAATCATTCTCTTAATCGCTCAATCGTTCTCTCACAATTGTTCAATCCTCAAACCCTCAATAGTTCTCAATCGATAAATTGCTCAATCGTTATCTGTCAATCGTTCAATCCTCAATAGTTATTCTCAATCCTCAATCGTTATCTCTCAATCGCTCAATCATTATCGTTCAATCCCTCAATTGTTCAATCCCTTAATCGTTCAATCATTATCTCTCAATCGTTCAATCGCTCAGTCATTCAATCATTATCTCAATCGTTCAATCATTCAATCCTCAATTGTTATCTCTCAATTGTTCAATTGTTATCTCTCAATCGTTCAATCCTCAATCGTTTAATCGTTCAATCGTTATCTCTCAATCATTCAATAACTCAATAGTTCAATCGTTATTGCTCAATCGTTCAATCGTTATCCTATAAATCCTCAATTGTTGTCTCTCAGTCATTTAATCATTCAATCACTATCGATCATCGTTCCAATCCTCATGTCTCTAAACTGTTCAATCATTTATCTCTCAATCGGTGAATAATTGCCACTCAATCGTTCAATAGCTCAATCATTCATTCCCACAATTGTTATCAAGCTCAATCCATTCAATCGTTCAATCCTCAAATCGTCAATCCCCCAATTGTTATCTCCTCAATTGTTCAATTGTTATCCTCAATCCCTCAATCATTCAATCCTCAATCATTATTTCCTCAATCATTCAATCGCCAATAGTTTTCACTCAATCATTCAATCGCTATCGCTCAACCTCAATCGTTCAATCATTA
This sequence comes from Neoceratodus forsteri, assembly GCA_016271365.2. Classification (NCBI taxonomy): domain Eukaryota; kingdom Metazoa; phylum Chordata; order Ceratodontiformes; family Ceratodontidae; genus Neoceratodus; species Neoceratodus forsteri. The sequence goes on along the minus strand of CM057450.1, from coordinate 512,612,677 downwards.
TCTATAAATCCTCAATCATTATCTCAATCATTTTAATCGTTCAATCGCTATCCGATCCATTGTTCAATCTCAATGGTTCTCTAAACTGTTTCATCATTGCTCTCTCAATCGATCAATCAATTACCACTCAATCGTTCAATCGCTCAATCGTTCAATCCCACAATCATTACTGCTCAATCATTCAATAGTTCAATCCTCAATTGGTCAATCCTCAATCATTATCTCTATCCTCAATCATTAAATCGTTATCCTCAATCATTCAATCCCTCACTTGTTATCTCTTAATCGTTCAATCACTCAATCATTCTCAATCGTTCAATCCTCAATCGCTAGCTCTCAATCATTCAATTGTTACCTCTCAATCATTCAATCCTCATCTGTTCAATCGTTCTCTCAATCGTTCAATCCCTCAATCATTCAACTGTTATCTCAATCATTCAATCGTTCAATCCTCACTCATTCAATTGTTATCTCACAATCATTCACTCCTCAATCCCTCAATCATTATCTTCAATCGATCAATCATTCTCTCAATCGTTCAATTGTTATCTCACAATTGTTCAATCCTACAATCGTTATCTCTCAATCCTCAATCGTTATCTCTCAATTGATCAATCGCTCAATCGCTATCTCTCAATCATTCAATTGTTCAATCGTTATCCTCAATCGTTCACTCATCATCCTCAATCGTTCCAATCCTCAATCGTTATCTCTCAATCATTCAATTGCTCAGTCATTCAATCGTTGTCTCTCAATCGTATTCTCAATCGCTCAATCGTTATCTCTAAATTGCTTAATCACTCAATCGTTCAATCCTCAATCGTTATCTCTCAATCATTAAATCGTTCCTCCTCAATTGTTATCTATCAATAGTTCAATCCTCATCTGTTCAATCATTATCTCTCAATCATTCAATCCCTTAATTATGCAATCGTTATCCAATCGTTCAATCATTATCCTCAATCCCACATTCTCAATTCCTCAATCGTTCAATAATTCTCTCTAATCGTTCAATCCTCAATCGTTATCTCTCAATCATTCAACCTCAGTTGTTTAATCATTATCTCTCAATCGCTCAATCGTTATCTCTTGATTGTTCAATCATTCAATCCTCAATTGTTCAATCATTATCTCTCAATCCTCAATTGTTATCTCCACAATTGTTTAATCGTTCAATTGTTATCCTCAATCGTTATCTCTCAATCATTCAATCATTCAGTCCTCAATTGATCAATCCTCAATCGCTATCTCTCAATCCTCAATCATTAAATCATTATCCTCAATCGTTCAATCCCTCAGTCGTTATTTCTCAATCGTTCAATCACTCAATAGTTATCACTCAATCATTCAATCATTATCGCTCAATCCTCAATCATTATCTCTCAATCCTCAATCATTAAACTTATCCTCAATCGCTCAATCCTCATTTGTTATCATTCAATTGTTCAATCACCCATGGTTCTCTAATCGTCTCAATCGCTCAATAGCTATTTTCAATCGCTCAATCATTATCTCTCAATCGTTCAATCCTCATCTGTTCAATCATTCGCCAATTGTTCAATCCTCAATCCCTCAATCGTTATCTCTCAATTGTTAAATCATTATTCTCAATCGCTCATTCGTTATCCTCAATCCTCAATCATTCAATCATAATCCTCAATCATTCAATCCTCAATCGTTATCTCAATCATTCAATCGTCTCAATCCTCAATCGCTATCTCTCAAACGTTCAATCATTATCCTCAATCGTTCAGTCCCCAATCATTCTCTCTATTGTTCAATCGCTAATCGTTATCACTCAATCACCAATCGTTATTCTCAATCATTCAATCGTTCAATCACTATCTGTTTATCGTTCAATCCTCAATCGTTCAATCGCTATCTCGAATTGTTCAATCGTTATCCTCAATTGTTCAAACCCTCAATTGTTCAATCATTATCGCCAATCATTTTGCTCAATTGTTCAATCCTCAATCCTCAATTGTTCAATCGTTCAATACCTCAATCGTTCTCTCAATTGTTCAATCGTTATTTCTCAATCGTTCAATCCCGCCAATCGCTGTTGCTTAATCATTTAATCGTTATCTCTCAATCCTTCAATCATTCAATTGTTATCTCACAATCGCTCAATTGTTATCTCACAATCGTTCAATCACTGAATCGCTATCTCTCAATCCTCAATTGCTCTCTCAATCATTCAATCATTTCTCAATCATCTAACCTCAATCTTCAATCCTTAATCCCTCAATCTATCCTCAATTGATCAATCGCCCAATCTTATCTCTCAATCGTTCAATCCTGATCCTCAATCCTCAATCATCCAGTCATAATCCTTCAATCATTTAATCCCAAATCATTATCTCAATCTTCAATCCCTCAATCGCTATCTCTCAATCGTTCAATCATTCAATCCTCAATTGTTATCTCTCAATCATTCAATTCCTGAATCATTCAATCGTTATCTCTCAATCGATCAATCGCTCAATCGTTATCTCTCAAACGCTCAATCATTATCCTCAATCGCTCAATCCTCAATCGTTTAATCATTATCAATCATTCAATTGTTTAATCATTATCAATTGTTCAATCGCTCAATCGTTATCGCTCAATCATTCAATCGTTATCGCTCAATCCATCAATCATTCAATTATTATCTCTCATTGTTCAATCGCTCAATCCTCAATCATTATCTCTCAATCCCACAATCATTATCTTCAATCCTCAATCGTTCTCTCAATTGTTCAATTGTTCTCCTCAATCATTCAATCCTCAATCATTCTCAATTGTTCAATCACTCAGCCGCTATCTCTCAATCGCTCAATCATTCAATCCCTTAATCATTATCTCTAATTGTTCAATCATTCAATCCTCAATTGTTATCCTCAATCGTTTAATTGTTATCTCTCAATCGCTCAATCCTCAATTGTTTAATCATTCAATCGTTATCTTAATTGTTCAATCCTCAATTGTTTAATTGTTATCAATCGCTCAATCGCTCAATCATTCAATCGTTATCACTCAATCCCTCATACTCAATCCCTCAATTGTTCAATCATTTTCTCAATTGTTCAATCCCTCAATCATTCTCAATTGTTCAATCACTCTAACATTATCTCTCAATCATTAAATCATTCAATCCTCAATAGTTATATCTCAATCGTTCAATTGTTCAATCCCTGAATTGTTCAATCGTTATCTCAATCCTCAATTGTTATCTCAATGCGTTCAATCGTTCAATTGTTATCCCCCAATCATTATCTCTCAATAATTCAATCCTCAATTGGTCAACTCTCAATCGCTATCTCTCAATCCTCAAATGTTAAATCGCTATCTCTCAATCATTCAACCTCTGTTGTTTAATCATTATCTTCAATTGCTCAATCGTTATCTCTTGATTGTTCAATCATTCAATCCCTCAATTGTTCAATCATTATCTCAATCCTCAATCGTTATCTCTCAATCGCTCAATCATTATCGTTCAATCCTCAATTGTTCAACCTTAATCGTTCAATCATTATCTCTCAATCGTTCAATCGCTCAGTCATTCAATCATTATCTTCAATCGTTCAATCATTCAATCCTCAATTGTTATCTCTCAATTGTTCAATTGTTATCTCTCAATCGCTCAATCCCTCAATCGTTTAATCGTTCAATCGTTATCTCTCAATCATTCAATAACTCAATAGTTCAATCGTTATTGCTCAATCGTTCAATCGTTATCTATAAATCCTCAATTGTTATCTCTCAATCATTTAATCATTCAATCACTATCCGTCCATCGTTCCAATCCTCAATTCTCTAAACTGTTCAATCATTTATCTCTCAATCGGTGAATAATTGCCACTCAATCGTTCAATAGCTCAATCATTCATTCCCACAATTGTTATCGCCTCAATCATTCAATCGCTCAATCCCTCAATTGGTCAATCCCCAATTGTTATCTCCTCAATTGTTCAATTGTTATCCTCAATCCCTCAATCATTCAATCTCTCAATCATTATTTCCTCAATCATTCAATCGCTCAATAGTTTTCACTCAATCATTCAATCGCTATCGCTCAACCTCAATCGTTCAATCATTATCTATAAATCCTCCAATCATTATTCTCAATCATTTAATCGTTCAATCGCTATCCGTCCATTGTTCAATCCTCAATCGTTCTCTAAACTGTTCAATCGTTATCTCCCAATCGGTCATTAATTACCACTCAATGTTCAATCGCTCAATCGTTCAATCCCACAATCATTACTGGCCAATCATTCAATAGTTCAATCTCCTCAATTGGTCAATCCTCAATCATTATCTCTCTATCCCCAATCATTAAATCATATCCTCAATCATTCAATCCCTCACTTGTTATCTCTTAATCGCTCAATCACTCAATCATTCTCAATCGTTCAATCCTCAATCGCTAGCTCTCAATCATTCAATTGTTACCCTCAATCATTCAATCCTCATCTGTTCAATCGTTCTCTCAATCGTTCAATCCCTCAATCATTCAACTGTTATCTCTCAATCATTCAATCGTTCAATCCCCACTCATTCAATTGTTATCTCACAATCATTCACCCTCAATCCCTCAATCATTATCTTTCAATCGATCAATCATCTCTCAATCGTTCAATTGTTATCTCACAATTGTTCAATCCTACAATCGTTATCTCTCAATCCTCAATCGCTATCTCTCAATTGATCAATCGCTCAATCGCTATCTCCTCAATCATTCAATTGTTCAATCGTTATCCTCAATTCGTTCACTCATCATCCTCAATCGTTCCAATCCTCAATCGTTATCTCTCAATCATTCAATTGCTCAGTCATTCAATCGTTGTCTCTCAATCGTTGTCTCAATCGCTCAATCGTTATCTCTAAATTGCTGAATCACTCAATCGTTCAATCCTCAATCGTTATCTCTCAATCATTAAATCGTTCCTCCTCAATTGTTATCTATCAATAGTTCAATCCTCATCTGTTCAATCATTATCTCTCAATCATTCAATCCCTTAATTATAATCGTTATCACTCAATCGTTCAATCATTGTCCTCAATCCCACATTCTCAATTCCTCAATCGTTCAATAATTCTCTCTAATCGTTCAATCCTCAATCGTTGTCTCTCAATCATTCAATCCTCAGTTGTTTAATCATTATCTCTCAATCGCTCAATCGTTATCTCTTGATTGTTCAATCATTCAATCCTCAATTGTTCAATCATTATCTCAATCCTCAATTGTTATCTCCAATTGTTTAATCGTTCAATTGTTGTCCTCAATCGTTATCTCTCAATCATTCAATCATTCAGTCCTCAATTGATCAATCCTCAATCGTTATCTCTCAATCCTCAATCATTAAATCATTATCCTCAATCGTTCAATCCTCAGTCGTTATTTCTCAATCGTTCAATCACTCAATAGTTATCACTCAATCATTCAATCATTATCGCTCAATCCTCAATCATTATCTCTCAATCCTCAATCATTAAATCTTATCCTCAATCGTTCAATCCTCATTTATTATCATTCAATTGTTCAATCACTCCATGGTTCTTCAATCGTTCAATCGCTCAATAGCTATTTTCAATCGTTCAATCATTATCTCTCAATCGTTCAATCCTCATCTGTTCAATCATTCGCTTTCAATTGTTCAATCCTCAATCCCTCAATCGTTATCTCTCAATTGTTAAATCATTATCTCAATCGCTCATTCGTTATCCTCAATCCTCAATCATTCAATCATAATCCTCAATCATTCAATCCCTCAATCGTTATCTCTCAATCATTCAATCGTTCAATCCTCAATCGTTATCTCTCAAACGTTCAATCATTGTCCTCAATCAGTTCAGTCCTCAATCATTCTCTCTATTGTTCAAGCTAATCGTTATCACTCAATCACTCAATCGTATTCCTCAATCATTCAATCGTTCAATCACTATCTGTTTATCGTTCAATCCTCAATCGTTCAATCGTTATCTCGCAATTGTTCAATCGTTATCCTCAATTGTTCAAACCCTCAATTGTTCAATCATTATCGCTCAATCATTTTGCTCAATTGTTCAATCCTCAATCCTCAATTGTTCAATCGTTCAATACCTCAATCGTTCTCTCAATTGTTCAATCGTTATTTCTCAATCGTTCAATCGCTCAATCGTTGTTGCTTAATCATTTTAATCGTTATCTCTCAATCCTTCAATCATTCAATTGTTATCTCACAATCGTTCAATTGTTATCTCACAATCGTTCAATCACTGAATCGTTATCTCTCAATCCTCAATTGCTCTCTCAATCATTCAATCATTATCTCAATCATTAATCCTCAATCTTTCAATCCTTAATCCCTCAATCTATCTCTCAATTGATCAATCGCTCAATCTTTATCTCTCAATCGTTCAATCCTGATCCTCAATCCTCAATCATTCAGTCATAATCCTTCAATCATTTAATCCTAAATCATTATCTCTCAATCTTAATCCTCAATCGTTATCTCTCAATCGTTCAATCATTCAATCCCTCAATTGTTATCTCTCAATCATTCAATTCCTGAATCATTCAATCGTTATCTCTCAATCGATCAATCGCTCAATCGTTATCTCAAACGTTCAATCATTATCCCTCAATCGTTCAATCCCTCAATCGTTTAATCATTATCAATCATTCAATTGTTTAATCGTTATCAATTGTTCAATCGCTCAATCGTATCGCTCAATCATTCAATCGCTATCGCTCAATCCATCAATCATTCAATTATTATCTCTCAATTGTTCAATCGCTCAATCCTCAATCATTATCTCTCAATCCACAATCATTATCTCTCAATCCCTCAATCGTTCTCTCAATTGTTCAATTGTTCTCTCAATCATTCAATCCTCAATCATTCTCAATTGTTCAATCACTCCAGCGTTATCTCTCAATCGTTCAATCATTCAATCCTTAATCATTATCTCTAATTGTTCAATCATTCAATCCTCAATTGTTATCCTCAATCGTTTAATTGTTTCTCTCAATCGCTCAATCCTCAATTGTTTAATCATTCAATCGTTATCTCTTAATTGTTCAATCCTCAATTGTTTAATTGTTATCAATCGCTCAATCGGCTCAATCATTCAATCGTTATCCACTCAATCCCTCATACTCAATCCTCAATTAATCATTTCTCTCAATTGTTCAATCCCTCAATCATTCTCAATTGTTCAATCACTCTAACATTATCTCTCAATCATTAAATCATTCAATCCTCAATAGTTTATCTCAATCGTTCAATTGTTCAATCCCTGAATTGTTCAATCGTATATCTCAATCCTCAATTGTTATCCCTCAATCGCTCAATCGCTCAATTGTTATCCTCAATCATTATCTCTCAATTCCAATCCCTCAATTGGTCAATCTCAATCATATCTCTCAATCCTCAAATGTTAAATCGCTATCTCTCAATCATTCAATCCTCTGTTGTTTAATCGTTATTCCTCAATTGCTCAATCGTTATCTCTTGATTGTTCAATCATTCAATCCCTCAATTGTTCAATCATTATCTCAATCCTCAATTGTTATCTCACAATTGTTTAATCGTTCAATTGTTATCCTAAATCGTTATCTCTCAATCATTCAATTGTCTAGTCCTCAATTGATCAATCCTCAATCGTTATCTCAATCTCCTCAATCATTAAATCATTGTCCTCAATCGCTCAATCCTCAGTCGTTTTCTCAATCGTTCAATCACTCAATAGTTATCACTCAATCATTCAATCATTATCGCTCAATCCCTCAATCATTATCTCTCAATCCTCAATCATTAAATCCTTATCCTCAATCGCTCAATCCCTCATTTGTTATCATTCAATTGTTCAATCACTCCATGGTTCTCTCAATTGTTCAAGATCAATCAGCTATTTTCAATCGTTCAATCATTATCTCTCAATCGTTCAATCCTCATCTGTTCAATCATTCTCTTCAATTGTTCAATCCTCAATCCCTCAATCGTTATCTCTCAATTGTTAAATCATTTATCTCAATCATTCATTCGTTATCCTCAATCCCTCAATCATTCAATCATAATCCTCAATCATTCAATCCTCAATCGTTATCTCTCAATCATTCAATCGTTCAATCCCTCAATCGTTATCTCTCAATCATTCAATCCCTGAATCATTCAATCATTATCTCTCAATCGATCAATCGCTCAATCGTTATCTCAAACGCTCAATCATTATCCTCAATCGCTCAGTCCTCAATCATCTCTCATCATTCAATCGCTTAATCGTATATCACTCAATCATTCAATCACTCATTCGTATATCTCAATCATTCAATCGCTCAATCACTCATCTGTTTATCGCTCAATCCTCAATCGTTCAATCATTATCTCACAATTGTTCAATCATTATCCTCAATTGTTCAAACCTCAATTGTTCAATCATTATCGCTCAATCATTTTGCTCAATTGTTCAATCCCTCAATCCCTCAATCGCTCAATCGTTCAATACCTCAATCGTTCTCTCAATTGTTCAATCGTTATTCTCAATCGTTCAATCGCTCAATCGTTATCCTTAATCATTTAATCGTTATCTCTCAATCCTTCAATCATTCCAATTGTTATCTCACAATCGTTCAATTGTTATCTCACAATCGTTCAATCACTGAATATTTCTCTCAATCCCTCAATTGTCTCTCAATCATTCAATCGCTATTCTCAATCATTCAATCTCAATCTTTCAATCCTTTAATCCCTCAATCGTTATCTCTCAATTGATCAATCACTCAATCTTTATCTCTCAATCGTTCAATCCTGATCCCTCAATCCTCAATCATTCAGTCATAATCCTTCAATCATTTAATCCCAAATCATTTCTCTCAATCGATCAATCGCTCAATCGCTATCTCTCAAACATTCAATCATTATCCTCAATCGTTCAATCCTCAATCGCTTAATCATTATCAATCATTCAATTGTTTAATCGTTATCAATTGTTCAATCGCTCAATCATTATCGCTCAATCATTCAATCGTTATCGCTCAATCCATCAATCATTCAATTATTATCTCTCAATTGTTCAATCGCTCAATCCTCAATCATTATCTCTCAATCCACAATCATTATCTCTCAATCCCTCAATCGTTCTCTCAATTGTTCAATTGTTCTCTCAATCATTCAATCCTCAATCCTCAATCATTCTCAATTGTTCAATCACTCAGTCGTTATTCTCAATCGCTCAATCATTCAATCTTCAATCATTATCTCTTAATTGTTCAATCATTCAATCCTCAATTGTTATCCTCAATCGTTTAATTGTTATCTCTCAATCGCTCAATCCCTCAATCGCTTAATCATTCAATCGCTATCTCTTAATTGTTCAATCCCTCAATTGTTTAATTGTTATCAATCGCCCAATCGCTCAATCATTCAATCACATCACTCAATCCTCATACTCAATCCTCAATCGTTCAATCATTTTCCTCAATTGTTCAATCCTCAATCATTCTCAATTGTTCAATCGCCTAACGCTATCTCTCAATCATTAAATCATTCAATCCTCAATAGTTATATCTCAATCGTTCAATTGTTCAATCCTGAATTGTTCAATCGTTGTCTCTCAATCCTCAATCGCTATCTCAATAGTTCAATCGTTCAATTGTTATCCTCAATCATTCTCTCAATCATTCAATCCCTCAATTGGTCAATCCTCAATCGCTATCTCTCAATCCCTCAAATGTTAAATCATTATCTCAATCATTCAATCCTCAATCATTCAACTGTTATATCTCAATCGTTCAATCGCTCAATCCTCACTTGTTATCTCTCAATTGCTCAATCATTCAATTGTTAATCGTTCAATCGTTATCGCTCAATCCCTCATTCTCAATCCCTCAATCATTAAATCATTCTCTCTCAATCATTCAATCCCTCAATCCTCAATCATTCTCAATCATTCAAGCTCAATCGCTATCTCTCAATCGTTCAATCATTCAATCCTCTATTGTTCAATCATTTCTCTCAATCCTCAATCGTTGTCTCTCAATCTTCAATCGTTCGATTATTGTCCTCAGTCGTTATCTCTCAATCATTCAATCCTCAATTGGTCAATCCTCAATCGCTATCTCTCAATCCCTCAATCATTAATCATTATCCTCAATCATTCATCCTCACCCATTATCTCAAATCATTCAATCACTCAATCATTCACTCAATCGTTCAATCACTCAATCGCTATCTCTCAATCATTCAATCCTCAATCGTTCAACCGTTATCTCAATCATTCAATCATTCAATCCTCACCATTGTCTCTCAATTGCTCAATCATTTAATCGTTTAATCGCTTAATCATATCTCCAATTGTTCAATCCCTCAATCGTTTAATCGTTATCAATCATTCAATCGCTCAATCATTATTGCTCAATCATTCAATCGTTATCGCCAATCCCTCAATCATTCAATCATTATCTCAATTGTTCAATCAGTTCTATCCCACAATCATTATGTCTCAATCCTCCATCATTATCTCAATCCTCCAATCGCTCTCTCAATCGCTCTCTCAATTGTTCAATCCTCAATCGCTCAATCACTCAATCATTATCCCTCAATCATTCAATCATTCAATCCTTAATCATTATCTCTCAATCATTCAATCCCTCAGTTGTTTAATCATTATCTCTCTCAATCACTCAATCATTATCTCTCAATTGTTCAATTGTTCAATCCCTCAATTGTTCAATCATTATCTCAATCCCTCAATTGTTATCTCACACGCTTAATCGTTAAATTGTTATCCTCAATTGTTATTCTCAATCATTCAATCATTCAGTCTTTCAATTGGTCAATCCTCAATTGTTAACTCTCAATCCTCAATCGTTAAATCATTATCCTCAATAGTTCAATCCTCATTTGTAATCAATCGTTCAATCATCCCATGGTTCTCATCCAATCGCTCAATCGCTATTTTCAATCATTCAATCATTATCTCAATCGCTCAACCCTCATTTGTTCAATCATCTCTCTCAATTGTTCAATCCCTGAATCCCTCAACTAATATCAATCGTTCAATCGCTCAATCGTTATCTCCTCAATCGTTAATCATTATCTCCAATTGTTCAATTGTTCATTCATTATCCCTCAATCCCCAATCATCCAATCATAATCCCTCAGTCATTTAATCCTTAATCGTTATCTCTCAATCATTCAATCGTTCAATCCTCAATCGCTATCTCTCAATCATTCAATCCTGAATCATTCAATCGTTATCTCAAACGTTCAATCATTATCCCTCAATCGTTCAATCCCACAATCTTTCTCTCTATCATTCAATCACTTAATTATTATCACTCAATCGTTCAATCACTCAATCGTTATCTCTCAATCATTCAATCGTTCAATCGCTATCTTTTTATCATTCAATCCCTCAATTGTTCAATCGTTATCTCACAATTGTTCAATTGTTATCCTCAATTGTTCAAACCTCAATTGTTCAATCATTATCTCTCAATCATTCAATCACTCAATCATTTTGCTCAATTGTTCAATCACTCAATCCTCAATTGTTCAATCATTATTTCTCAATCGTTCAATCACCTCAATCGTTATCGCTAATTGTTCAATCCTGATCCTCAATCCCTCAATCATTCAATCATAATCCCTCAATCATTTAATCATTCAATTGTTATTTCTAATCATTCAATCACTGAATCGTTATCTCAATCCTCAATCGCTCTCTCTCAATCGTTCAATCATTATCTCTCACTGATCAATTTCTCAACTTTATCTTCAATCATTCAATCCTGATCCCTCAATCCCTCAATCATTCAATCATAATCCCTCAATCATTTAATCCCAAATCATTATTCTCTCAATCTTCAATCCTCAATCATTATCTCTCAATCATTCAATCATTCAATCCTCAATCATTATCTCTCAATTGATCCATCATCTATTGTAATCTCTCAATCGTTCAATCGTTCAATCATTATCCTCAATCATTCAATCATCCTCAATCATTCGAGTCCCCAATCATTCTTTCAATCATTCAATTGCTCAATCCTCAATCGTTCAATCCTCAATCGTTCTCCCAATCATTCAATCATCTCCTCAATCATTCAATCGTTATCCCTCAATTGTTCAATCGCTATCGATCAATCCCTCAATCGTTCAATCATTCAATCCTCAATCGTTCTCTCAATTGTTCAATCATTATTTCTCAGTCGTTCAATTGATCAATTTCGCTCCAAATCGTTCAATCATTATTGTTCAATCATTCAATCGTGATCTATCAATCCTTCAATCGTTGTCTCTCAATCATTCAATCGTTATGTCATTATCCCTCAATCGTTCAATCCCTCAATTGTTCTCTCAATCATTCAATCGTCATCTCTCCAATCGTTTCAATCATTATTGCTCAATCGCTCAATCCTCAATCGTTCAATAATTCAATCTGCTATCTCTCAATCATTCAATCCCTAAATCATTATCTCTCAACCTCAATCATTATCTCCTCAATCGTCAATCCTCAATCCCTTAATTTTCAATCGTTAATCTCCAATCCTCAATCGCTATCTCCAATCGCTCAATCCTTTAATTTTCAATCGCTATCTCTAATCGCTCAATCATTCTATATGTTATCCTCAGCCCATTTGTAATCCTCAATCATTCAATCCTTATCTCTTAATCATTCAATCATTATCTCTCAATCGTTCAATCCTCAATCATTCAATCCTCAATCGATATCTCAATCATTCAATCGTTATCTCAATTGTTCAATCTCAATCGATATTATTCTCAATCATTCAATCATTATCACTCAATCATTCAATCCTCAATCATTATCTCTCAATCATTCCAATCGTTCAATTAGTTATCCTCAATTGTTCAATCCTCAATCATTCTCTCAATCATTCAGTCGATACTCTCAATCATTCATAGCTCAATCGTTATCTCAATCGCTCAATCATTATCGCTCAATGTTCAATCCTCAATCGTTCAATCATTCAATCATTCAATCGTTATCTCTCAGTCCTCAATTGTTATCTCTCAACTCTCAATCGTTCTCTAATAGTTCAATCGTTCTCTCACAATCGTTCAATCCTCAAACCCTCAATTATTCTCAATTGGTAAATTGCTCAATCATTATCTGTCAATCGTTCAATCATTATCGCCAATAGTTCCAATCCTCAATCGTTCAATCATTCAATCATTCAATAGTTATCTCTCAATCCTCAATCATTACCTCTCAATCACTCAATCATTATCATTCAATCCCTCAATTGTTCAATCCTTAATCGTTCAATCATTATCTCTTAATCGATTCAATCCTCAATTGTTATCTCTCAATTGTTCAATCTTTATCTCTCAATAGTTCAATCCCTCAATCCTCAATCGTTCAATTGTTTCTCTCAATCGTTCAATCCTCAATCGTTTAATCGTTCAATCATTATCTCTCAATCGTTCAATCCTCAATTGTTTAATCGTTATCAATCATTCAATTGCTCAATCTCATTCTCAATCCTCAATTGTTCAATCATTCTCTCTATCGTTCAATCCCTCAATCGTTCTCAATCATTCAATCACTCAATCATTATCTCTCAATTGTTCAATCGTTGTCTCTCAATCGTTCAGTCCTCAATTGTTGTCTCTCAATTGTTCAATCTTTATCTCAATCGTTCAATCCTCAATCCTCAATCGTTCAATTTTGTCTCTCAATCGTTCAATCCCTCAATCGTTTAATCGTTCAATCGTTATCTCTCAATCGTTCAATCCTCAATTGTTCAATCATTATCTCTCAAACCCTCAATTGTTATCTCAATCGTTCAATTATTTCAATCCTCAATTGTCGTCCTTCAATCGTTATATCTCAATCCTCAATCATTAATTCGTTATCCCTCAATCGTTCAATCGCTCAATCATTATCTCTTAATCATTCAATCCTCAATCATTCAATAATTATCTCTCAATCATTCAGTCCATCACTAGTTATCTCTCAATCGCTCAATTATTCAATTGTTTAATCGTTCAATTGTATCTCTCAATCGTTCAATCCTCAATTGTTCATTCATTATCAATCGTTCAATCGCTCAATCATTCAATTGTTATCGCTCAATCCTCAATCATCTCAATTTTATCTCAATTTTTCAATCGTTCAATCCCTCAATCGTTATCTCTCAATCCTTTAATCGTTATCTCTCAATCCCTCAATCATTCTCTCAATCATTTCTCTCAATCATTCAATCCTCAATCTCAATCGTTTTCCAATCATTCAATCTGCTCAATCGATATCTATCAATCGCTCAATCATTCAATTCCTTAATTGTTATTTCTCAATCGTTCAATCTCAATTGTTCAATTAGTTATCTCTCAATCATTCAATCGTTCAATCCCTCAATTGTTATATCTCAATTGTTCAATCTTTATCTCAATCGTTCAATCCCTCAATCCTTCAATCGTTCAATTATTCTCTCAATCGTTCAATCCTCAGCGTTTAATCGTTCAATCATTATCTCTCAATCGTTCAATCTCCAATTAGTTTAATCGTTATCAGTCGTTCAATCGCTCAATCGCTATCATCAATCGTTCAATCGTTATTGCTCAATCGTTCAATCATTATCTCCAATCGTTCAATCCTCAATTGTTCAATCATTATCTCTCAATCCCTCAATTTTATCTCTCAATTGTTCAATCCTCATTGGTCAATCCTTCAATCGTTATATCAATCTAAATCATTAAATCGTTATCCTCAATCATTCAATTGCTCAATCATAATCTCTTAATCGTTCAATCCTCAATCATTTATCTCTCAATCGTTCAGTCCATCACTAGTTATCTCTCAATCACTCAATTATTCAATCGTTTAATCGTTCAATTGTTATCTCTCAATCGTTCAATCCTCAATTGTTCATTCATTATCAATCTTGATTGCTCAATCATTATCTCAATCATTCAATCATTATCGCTCAATCCTCAATCTCAATCCCTCAATCATTCAATCATTATCTCAATTGTTTCAATCGTTCAATCCCTCAATCATTATCTCTCAATCCTTCAATCGTTGCTCTCAATCCCTCAATTGTTCTCTCAATCGTTCTCTCTCAATCATTTCAATCCTCAATCTCTAATCGTTCTCAATCGTTCAATCGCTCAATCGTTATCTATCAATCATTCAATCATTCAAATCCTTAATTGTTATCTCTCAATCGTTCAATCCCTTAATTGTTTAATCGTATCTCTCAATCGCTCAATCGTTATCTCTCAATCGTTCAATTATTGTCCTCAATCCTCAATCTTCAATTAATATAAATCATTCTATCCTCAATCATTTATTTCTCAATCGTTCAATCGCTCAATAGTTTTCCTCAATCATTCAATCATTATCATTCAATCCTCAATCATTCAATTGCTATCTATAAATCCCTCAATTGTTATCTCTCAATCATTTAATCATTCAGTATTATCATCCATATTCCAATCCTCAATCGTTCTCTATTATTTCAATCATTATCTCTCAATCGATTCAATAATACCACTCAATCATTCAATCACTCAATCATTCAATCCTACAATTGGTCAATCCTCAATCGTTATCTCTCAATCGTTCAATCGTTCAACTATTGTCCCTCAATCATTCAATTGTAATCCCTCAATCATTCCAATCCTCAATCGTTATTTCTCAATCGTTCAATCACTCAATAGTTTCACTAGTCCTCAATCGTTATCTCTCAATCCTCAATTGTTAAATCGTTATCCTCAATCATTCAATCCTCACTTGTTATCCTTAATCATTCAATCACTCAATCGTTCTTCAATCGTTCAATCGCTCAATCGCCATCTCTCAATCGTTCCAATTGTTACCTCTCAATATCCATCCCTCATCTGTTCAATCGTTCTCCAATCATTCAATCCTCAATCATTCAACCGTTATCTCAATCGTTCAATCGTTCAATCCTCACTCATTCAATTGTTATCTCGATCATTTCAATCCCTCAATCCAACAATCATTATCTTTCAATCGATCAATCGCTCAATCATTCAATAATTCTCTCAATTGTTAATTGTTATCTCACATAATTCAATCCTCAATTGTTATCTCTCAATCCTCAATTGTTATCTCTCAATTGAGCAATCGCTCAATCGTTATCTCTCAATCATTCAATTGTTCAATCGCTGTTCCTGAATCATTCAATCATCATCCTCAATCGTTCAATCCTCAATAGTTATCTCTCGATCATTCAATCATTCCTCCTCCAGTTATTGTCTCTCAATTGTTCAATCTCTCAATCATTCTCTCAATCATTCAATCATTATCCTCAATTGTTCAATCGTTATCTCTCAATCATTCAATCGCTCAGTCATTCAATCATTGATCGCTCCAATAAATATCTCTCAATCGTTCAATCGTTGTATCTCTAAGTTGCAGATCTCTTAATCATTCAATCCTCAATTGTTATCTCCCAATCATTCAATTGTTCCTCCCTCAATCATTATCTTCTCAATCGTTCAATCCTCAATTGTTCTCTCAATCATTCATCATTCTCTCAATCGCTAATCCTCAAATTGTTCTAATCGTTATCAATCATTCAATCGCTCAATCATTCAATCGTTGTCCTCAATCGTTCAATCATTCTCTCTCAATCATTCAATCCATCAATCATTCTCAATCGTTCAATCACTCAATCATTATCTCTCAATCATTCAATGATTGTCTCAATTGTTCAATCATGCAATCCCTCAATTGTTCAATTGTTGTCTCTCAATCGTTCAAACCTCAGTCCTCAATTATTATCTCTCAATTTTCAATTGTTGTCTCTCATAGTTCAATCCTCACTCGTTATCGCTTAATCATCAATCACTCAATCATCTCACAATCGTTCAATCGTTCAATCCCCTCACTCTTTATCTCTCAATTGCTCAGTCATTCAATTATTTAATCGTTCAATCGCTATTCTCAATCATTCAATCCTCAATCTGTTTAATCATTATCATATCGTTCAATCGCTCAATCATTGTTCTCAATCCTCAATCATTCAATCATTATCTCCTCAATTGTTCAATCGTTCAATCCTCATATCGTTGTCTCTCAATCCCACAATCGTTATCTCAATCCCTCAATCGTTCTCTCCAATCGTTCAATCGCTCAATCGTTCATCTCTCATTGTTCAATCATTCAATCCACTTAATCATTATCTCTAACTGTTCATTGTTCAATCCTCAATTGTTGTCCTCAATCGTTTCAATTATCTCTCAATCGCTCAATCGTTTAATCGTTCAATCGTTTCTCTTAATTGTTCAATCCTCAATTGTTTTAATCATTATCAATTCAATCATTCAATCGTTATCCTCAATCCTCATTCTCAATCCTCCAATCATTTAATCATTCTCTCAATAGTTCAATCCTCAATCATTCAAATTGTTCAATCGCTCTATCGATATCTCTCAATCGTTCAATCGTTCAATCCTCAATAGTTATCTCTCAATTGTTCAATCGTTCAATCCTCAATCGTTCAATCGTTGTCACTCAATCCCTCATTCTCAATCCTCAATCATTTAATCATTCTCCTCAATAGTTCAATCCCTCAATCATCTACAATTGTTCAATCGCTCTATCGTTATCTCTCAATCGTTCAATTGTTCAATCCTCAATAGTTATCTCTCAATCGTTCAATCACGTTCAGTCCTCAATTGTTCAATCATTATCTCTCAATCGTTCAATCATTCAATTGTTGTCCTCAATCATTATCTCAATCGTTCAATCCTCAATCGCTCAATCCCTCAATCGTTTAATCATTCAATAGTTATCTCTTAATTGTTCAATCCTCAATTGTTTAATCATTATCAATCGCTCAATCCTCATTCTCAATCCTCAATCGTTTAATCATTCTCTCTCAATAGTTCAATACTCAATCATTCACAATTGTTCCAATCGCTCTATCATTATCTCAATCGTTCAATCCCTCAATAGTTATCTCTCAATCGTTCAATCATTCAATCCTTCAATCGTTCAATCATTATCTCCAATCGTTCAATCATTCAATTATTTATCCTCAATTGTTATCTCTCAATCATTCAATCGTTCAATCTCTCAATTGGTCAATCCTCAATTGTTCAATCATTCAATCCTCACTTGTTATCTCTCAATTGCTCAATCATTCAATCGTTTAATCATTTAATCATTATCTCTCAATCATTCAATCTCTCAATTGTTTAATCGTTATCAATTGTTCAATGCTCAATCGTTATCGCTCAATCGTTCAATCGTTATCGCTCAATCCCTCAATCGTTCCAATCATCATCATCTCAATTGTTCAATAGTTCTATCCCTCAGTTGTTTATGTTTCCAATCCCTCAATCGTTCTCCAATGGTTTAGTCATTCTCTCAATCTTTCAATCCCTCAATCGTTCTCAATCGTTAAATACGCTCAATCATTATCTCTCAATCATTCAATCATCCAATCCCTTAATCGTTATCTCTCAATCGTTCAATCCTCAATTGTTTAATCGTATCTTTCAATCGCTCAATCGTTTCTCTCAATCATTCAATCGTTCAATCCTTCCAATTGTTCAATCATTATCTCTCAATCCTCAATCGTTATCTCCAATTGTTCAATCATTCAATTGTTATCCTCAATCGTTATCTCTCAATCATTCAATCATTCAATCCCTCAATTGATCAATCCCAATTGTTATCTCATCTCCTCAATCATTAAATCATTATCCTCAATCGTTCATTCCCTCAATCGTTGTTTCTCAATTGTTCAATTGCTCAATAGTTATCACTCAATCGTTCAATCATTATAGCTCAAGTCCTAAATCATTATCTCTCAATCCTCAATCGTTAAATCATTGTCCTCAATCGTTCAATCCCTCATTCATTATATTTCAATCATTTCAATCCTCCATGGTTCTCAATCGTTCAATCGCTCAACCACTATTTTCAATCATTCATATCTGTCAATCGTTCAATCCCTCATCTGTTCAATCATTCTTCTCCATCATCAATCCCTCAAGCTGCTATTCTCAATCCTTCAATCAATCTCAATCCTCAGTCATTCTCTCTCAATCATTCAAGCATTCTCTCTTAATCGTTTAATCCCTCAATCTTTATCTCAATCATTCAATCATCAATCCCTCAATCATTTAATCCTCAATTGTTATCTCTCAATTGTTCAATAGTTATCTCTCAATCGTTCAATCCTCAATCGTTCAATTATTGTCTCTCAATCGTTTTAACATTATCTCTCAGTCGTCAATCTCAATTGTTTAATCGTTATCAATCATTCAATCTCAATCGTTCAATTGTATCGCTCAATCCTCATTCTCAATCCTCAATCGTTCAGTCATTCTCTCTCAATCGTTCAATCCCTCAATCGTTCTCAATCATTATTCGCTCAATCGTTACCTCTCAATCATTCAATCGTTGTCTCTCAATCGTTCAATCATTAAATCCTCAATCATTCAATCGTAATCCTCAATCATTCACTCCTCAATTGCTTTCTCTCAATCGTTCAATCATTCAATCCCTCAATTCTTTAATCGTTATCTCTCAATCCCTCAATCATTATCTCTCAATCATACAATTGTTCAATTGATGTCCTCAATCGTTCAATTCCTCCTCGTTATCTCTCAATTATTTCAATCCTCAATCGTTTAATCATTATCAATCATTCAATCGCTCAATCGTTATTGCTCAATCGTTCAATCTTATCGCTCAATCCCTCAATCGTTCTCTCAATTGTTTAATCGTTCTCTCTCAATCATTCAATCCCTCAATCGTTCTCAATCATTCAATCCCTTAATCATTTCTCTCAATTGTTCAATCCCTCAATTGTTTAATCGTTATCTCTAATCGCTCAATCATTATCTCTCAATCGTTCAATCTTTCAATCCTCAATTGTTCAATCATTATCTCTCAATCCTCAATCGTTGTCTCTCAATCGTTCAATCATTCAATCATTGTCCTCAATCCTCAATCGTTTAATTTTAATCCTCAATCATTCAATCCTCAATCGTTATTTCTCAATCGTTCAATCACTCAATAGTTATCACTCAATCGTTCAATCGTTATCGGCTCAATCCCTAATCTGTTCAATCATTATCATGAATCGTTCAGTCCTCAGTCGTTCAATCGTTATCTCTCAATCCTCAATCGAGATCTTCAGTCATTCAATCGTTCAATCAGCTATCAGTCCATCCATTTTCAGTCCTCGGTCATTCTCTAAACTGTTCAGCCGTTATCTCTCAATTGATTGATCATTACTCTCAATCATTCAATCCTCAATTGGTCAATCTCTCAATCGTTATTGCTCAATCCTCAATCATTCAATCCTCACTTGTTGTCTCTTAATCGTTCAATCACTCAATCGTTTCTCTCAATGGTTCAATGCTCAATCACTGTCTCTCAATTGTTCAATCGTTGTCTCTCAATTGTTCAATCGTTTCTCTCAATCATTCAATCCCTCAATTGTTCAACCGTTATCTCTCAATCATTTAATCGTTCAGATCCTACTCATTCAATTGTTTCTAACAATCGTTCGCTCCTCAATCCTTAATCATTATCTCTCAGTCGATCAATTGCTCAATCATTCAACTGTTCTCTCAATCGTTCAATTGTGTAATCTCTGATCGTTCAATCCCTCAATCGTTGTCTCTCAATCCTCAATCGTTATCTCCAATCAATCAATCGCTCAATTGTTATCTCTCCTTGTTCAATCTTTGAATCATTATCCTCAATCATTCAATTGACATCCCTCAATCGTTCAATCCATAATCGTTTATCTCTCCAATCATTCAATGGTTTGCTCCACTCAATCGTTGTCTCTCAGTAACTCAGTCACTCAATTGTTCAATTGTTATCTCTCAATCCTCAATCATTATCGCTCCAATCTTCCAATCGTTCAATTGCTATCCATCCATCGTTCAATCCTCAGTCATTCTCTAAACTGTTCAATCGTTATCTCTCAATTGATTCAATCTTTGCCTCAATCGTTCAGTCGCTCAATCGTTTCAATCCCACAATTATTTATCTCTCTCAATCATTTAATCATTCAATCCTCAATTGGTCAATCCTCAATCGTTATCTCTCAATAATTCAATCATTCAATCCTCAATTGTTCAATCGTTGTCTCTCAATCCCTCAATTGTTGTCTCACAATCGTTCAATCATTCAATTGTTGTCCTCAATCGTTATCTCTCAATCATTCAATCGTTCAATCCCTCAATTGATCAATCCTCAGTTGTTAAATCATTATCCTCAATCATTCAATCCTCAATCGTTATTTCTCAATCGTTCAATCGCTCAATGGTTGTCACTCAATCGTTCAATCGTTATCCTTAATCCTCAATTGTTTCAATCATTATCTCAATCCTCAATAGTGATCTCTCAATCATTCCAATCATTCAATAAGCTATCTGTCCATCGTTCAGTCCTCAGTCATTCTTCTAAACTGTTCAACGTTGTCTCTCAATTGGTCAATCATTCGGCTCAATCGTTCCAATCCACTATCGTTTCTCTCTCAATCTTTCCAATCCTCAATTGGTCAATCCTCATCAATTTGTCTCTCAATCCTCAATCATTCAATCCCTCATATTTCTCTTAATCGTTCAATCCTCCAATCGTTCTCTCAATCGTTCAATCTCTCAATTGTTCCTTGTATCTCTCAATCATTTAATCGTTCAATCCTTACTCATTCAATTGTTATCTAACAATCGTTCCTCTAAATCCCTTAATCATTATCTCTCAGTCGATCAAATTGCTCAATCATTCAATTGTTCTCTCAATTGTTCAATTGTAATCTCACAATCGTTCAATCCTCAATCATTATCTCTCAATCCCTCAATCGTTGTCTCTCAATCAATCAATCGCTCAATTATTTATCTCAATTGTTCAATCTTTCAATCATTATCCTCAATCATTCAATCGTCATCCTCAATCGTTCAATCCTCAATCATTATCTCAATCATTCAATCATTCAATCATTCACTCCTTCAATCGTTATCTCTCACTCGTTCAATCCTCAATCTTATCTCTCATTCGTCATTTATCCCTCAATCAGTTCAATCGTTCTTTCTCAATCATCCAATCGCTCAATCATTCTCTCTAAATTGCTCAATCACTCAATCGTTCCTCCTCAATCATTATGTCTCAATCATTCAATCCTCAATTGTTCTCTCCAATCGTTCAATAATTATCTCCAATCATTCAATCGCTCAGTCGTTCGTTGTCCTCAATCATTGTCTCTCAATCTCTCAATCGTATCTCTCAATCGCTCAATTGTTCAATCCTCAATCATTCTCTCAATCTCAATCATGATCTCACAATTGTTCAATCCTCAATCGTATCTCTCAATCCTCAATCGTTCATCCATTCTCTCTCAATCTTCAATCTCTCAATTCCTCAATCATTCTCATAACGCAATCATTGTCTCTCCAATCGTTCAGATCATTCGATCCTCAATCATTATCTCAATCATTTAGATCATAATCCTCAATCATTCCTCCTCAATCGCTATCTCTCAATCGTTCAATCATTCAATCCTCAATTCTTTAATCGTTATCTCTCAATCCCTCAATCATTATCTCTCAATCATTCAATTGTTCAATTGATATCACTCCCATACCCCAATCCTGGTAATGTGTTGTGAAAAGCCATGCAGGGCTAGGGACCCCCATACCCCAATCCTGGTAATGTGTTGTGAATACACCACAGGGATAGGAAAAACCTCCATGCCCCAATCCTGGTACTGTGTGTGAAAAATCTGTGCAGGAAATCAGCACCCCCAATACCCCAATCTTGGTAATCTGTTTTGAAAAGCCTCCAAGGGCAATCAGCACCACCCTCATGCCCCAATCCTGGTAATCTGTTGTGAAAGCCACACAGGGCAATCAGCACCCCCATGCTGCAATCTGGTAATCTTTTGTGAAAAGCCCCGTAGGGCAATCGGTGCCCCCATGCCCCAATCCTGATAATGTGTTGTGAAAAGCCCTGCAGGGCAATCAGTGCAACCCTTGCTCCAATCTTGATAATGTGTTGTGGAAAGTCCTGCCTAGCTAGGGAACCCCACAAGCCCCAATTCTGGTAATGTGTTGTGAAAGCCCTACAGGGCATACAGTGCACCTCCATGCCCCAATCCTGGTAATCTGTTGTGAAAAGCCCAGTAGGGCAATCTGCACCCCCCCATACTGTAATCCTTGTAATGTGTTGTGAAAAGCCTGGCAGGGCAATCAGCACACTTCCATGCCCCAATCATGGTAATGTTGAAAAGCCCCATGGGCACTCAGTGTCCTCCCCATGCCCCAATCCTGGTAATGTGTTGTGAAAAGCTCCACAGGGCAATCAGCACCCCACATTCCCCAATCCTGGTAATGTGTTGAGAAAAGCCTTGCAGAGCAATTACTGGCCCCCATCTCCCAATCATGGCAATAAGATATAAAGCCCCACAGGACAAACAGCACCCTCAAGCCCCAATCCTGGAAATAAGTTATGTAAAGCACCTCCAGGGCAAACAGCGCTCACCCATGCCCCAGTCCTGGTAATGTGTTCTGAAAAACCCTGCAGGGCAATCAGCACCCCCATGCCCCAATCCTGGTAATAAGTTATGTAAAGCCTCGCAGGGCAAACAGCACCCCCATGCCCCAATCGTGGTAATAAATTCTGAAAAGCCCCACAGAGCAATCTGCGCCCCGATGCCTCAATCCAGGTAATAAGTTATCTAACGCCCTGAAGGGTAATCAGCACCCCATGCCCCAATCCTGGTAATGTGCTGTGAAAAGCCCCACAGGGCAATCAGTGCCCACCATGACTCAATCCTGGTAATGTATTGTGAAAAGCCCCACAGGGCTAGGGAAGCCCCCAAGCCTCAATCCTAGTAATAATTTATCTAAACACCGCAATGCAATTAGCTCCCCCCCCAAGCCCCAATACTAGTAATCTGTTGTGAAAAGCCCAGCAGGGCAATCAGCACCCCCCCATGCCCCAATCCTGGTAAACTGTTGTGAAAACTCCCACAGGGCAATTAGCACCCCCCATGCCCCAATCCTGGTAATGTGTTGTGAAAAGCCCCGCAGGGCTAGGGAAGACCCCAAGCTTCAATCCCGGTAATAAGTTATCTGAACCCCGGAGAGCATTTAGCACCCCCATGTCCCAGTCCTGGTAATGTGTTGTGAAAAGCCATGCAGGACAATCAATGCCCCCCATGCCCCAATCCTGGCAATAAGTTCCCTAAAGTCCTGCAGGGCAGTCAGTGCCCCCATGCCCCAATCCTGGTAATCTGTTCTGAAATGACCAGCAGGGCAATAAGCGCCCCCCTGTGATGACATCATGGTAATCTGTTGTAAAAAGCATAGCTGGGCAATTAGCATCCCCCCCAGCTCCAATCCTGGTAATGTGTTGTGAAGAGCCCTGCAAGGCAATCAGCATCCCCACCATACCCCAGTCCTGGTATTGTGTTGTGAAAAGCCCCACAGGGTAATCAGCACCCCCATGCCCCAATCCTGGTAATGTGTTGTGAAAAGCCCCACAGAGCTAGGGAACTCCCCCCAAGCCCCTATCCTGTAATGTGTTGTGAAAAGCCGCGCAGGGTTAGGGAACGTCCCCCATGCCCCAATTCTGGTAATGTGTTGTGAAAAGCCCAGCAGGGCAATCAGCGACCCCCATACCACAATCCTGATAATGTGTTGTGAAAACCCCCACAGCACTAGGGAACCCCCCCATGCCCCAATCCTGGTAATGTGCTGTGAGAAACCCTGCAGGGCTAGGGAACCCCGCATGCCAAAATCCTGGTAATGTGTTGTGAAAAGCGCTGAAGGGCAAACAGTGCCCCCCATGCCCCAATCTTGGTAATCTGTTGTGAAAAGCCCCACAGGGCTAGGGAACTGCCCATGCCACAATCCTGGTAATGTGTTGTGAAAAGCCCTGCAGAGCAGTCAGTGTCCCCCAGTGCCCCAATCCTGGTAATCTGTTTTGAAAAGCCCAGCAGGGCAATCAGCACTCCCCCATACTCTAATCCTGGTAATGTGTTATGAAAACCCCATGAGCAAGGAACCACCCCATGCCCTAATCCTGGTAATGTGTTGTGAAAAGCCCTGCAGGGAGTCAGTGTCCCCGATGCCCCAATACTGGTAATCAGTTTTGAAAAGCCCAGCAGGGCAATGGCACCCATACCTAATCCTGGTAATGTGTTGTGAAAAGCCCCATAGGATAATCAGCACCATCTCATGCCCCAATGATGGTAATGTTTTGTGAAAGGCCCCGCAAGGCAATCAGTGCCACCCATGCCCCAATCCTGCTAATGTGTTGTGAAAAGCCCCACAGGGCTAGGGAACTGCCCCATGCCCCAATCCTGGTATTGTGTTGTGAAAAGCCATGCAGGGCTAGGGACCCCCCATATCCCAATCTTGGTAAAGTGTTGTGAATACCCCACAGGGCTAGGGAACCCCTCCATGCCCCAATCCTGGTAATGTGTTATGAAAATCCCTGCAGGGCAATCAGCAAGCCCCCATACCCCAATCCTGGTAATCTGTTTTGAAAAGCCCCGTAGGGCAATCAGCACCCCCATGCCCCAAGCCTGGTAATGTGCTGTGAAAAGCCCCACAGGGCAGTCAGTGCCCACCATGCCTCAATCCTGGTAATGTGTTGTGAAAAGCCCCACAGGGCTAGGGAAGCCCCCAAGCATCAATTCCAGTAATAATTTATCTAAACACCGCAATGCAATTAGCACCCCCCCAGGCCCCAATACTAGTAATGTGTTATGAAAAGCCCTGGAGGGAAGTCAGCACCCTCCCATGCCACAATCCTGGTAATAATTATGTAAAGCCTGGCAGGGCAATCAGTACCCCATGCCCCAATCCAGGTAATCTGTTGTGGAAAGTCCCACAGGGCAATCAGCACCCCCCATGCTCAAATCCTGGTAATGCTTTGTGAAAAGCCAAGCAGGGCAATCAGTGCCCACCATGCCTCAATCCTGGTAATGTGTTGTGAAAAGCCCCACAGGGCTAGGGAAGCCCCCAAGCCTCAATCCCAGTAATAATTTATCTAAACACTGCAATGCAATTAGCACCCCCCCCAGGCCACAATACTAGTAATGCGTTGTGAAAAGCCTGGAGGGCAGTCAGCACCCCCCCATGCCACAATCCTGGTAATAAATTATGTAAAGCCTGGCAGGGCAATCAGTACCCCCATGCCTCAATCCTGGTAAACTGTTGTGAAAAGCCCAGCAGGGCAATCAGTGCCCCCCCATGACCCAATCCTGGTAAACTGTTATGAAAACTCCCACAGGGCAATTAGCACCCCCCATGCCCCAATCCTGGTAATGTGTTGTGAAAAGCCCCGCAGGGCTAGGGAAGACCCAAGCCTCAATCCTGGTAATACATTATCTAAACCCCAGAGATCATTTAGCACCCCCATGCCCCTGTCCTGGTAATGTGTTGTGAAAAGCCATGCAGGACAATCAGTGCCCCCCATGCCCCAATCCTGGTAATAAGTTACCTAAAGTCCTGCAGGGCAGTCAGTGCCCCCCATGACCCAATCCTGGTAATCTGTTCTGAAATGACCAGCAGGGCAATAAGCACCACCCTGTGACTAAATCATGGTAATCTGTTGTAAACAGCATAGCAGGGCAATTAGCACCCCCAGTTCCAATCCTGGTAATGTGTTGTGAAAAACCATGCAGGGCTAGGGACCCCCATACCCCAATCCTGGTAATGTGTTGTGAATACACCACAGGGATAGGGAACCCTTTCATGCCCCAATCCTGGTACTGTGTTGTGAAAATCCTGCAGGGGCAATCAGCACCTCCCATACCCCAATCCTGGTATTCTGTTTTGAAAATCCCTGAGAGCAATCCGTACCACCCTCATGCCCCAATCCTGGTAATCTGTTGTGGAAAGCCACTCAGGGCAATCAGCACCCCCATGCTGCAATCTAGTAATCTTTGTGAAAAGCCCTGCAGGGCAATCAGTGCACCCTATGCACCAATCCTGATAATGTGTTGGGGAATGCCCTGCCTGGCTAAGGAACTGCTGAAGCCCCAATTCTAGTAATGTGTGAAAAGCCGCACAGGCAATCAGCACCCCCATGCCCCAATCCTGGTAATGTGTTGTGAAAGCCCAGCAGGTAATCAGCACCCTCCCATGCCCCAATCATGGTAATGTGTTGTGATAAGCCCAAGAGTACTCAGCACCCTCCCCCATGCCCCAATCCTAGCAATGTGTTGTGAAAAGCCCTGCAGCTAGGGACCACCCATTCCCCAATCCTGGTATGTGTTGTGAAAAACCCCGAGGGTTAGGGAACTCTGCCAACCCCAATCCAGGTAATGTGTTTGTGAAAAGCCCTGCAGAGCAGTCAGTGTCCCTCAATGCCCCAAGCCTGGTAATCTGTTTTGAAAAGCCCAGCAGGGCAATCGGCACCCCTCCATACCTTAATCCTGGTAATGTGTTGTGAAAAGCCCCGAAGGGCAAACAGCACCATCCCATGCCCCAATGCTGGTAATGTTTTGTGAAAAGCCCCACAGGGCAATCAGCACTCCCCATACCCCAATCCTGGTAATGTGTTGTGAAAAGCCATGCAGGGCTAGGGACCCCCATACCCCAATCCTGGTAATGTGTTGTGAATACACCACAGGGATAGGAAAAACCTCCATGCCCCAATCCTGGTACTGTGTTGTGAAAAATCTGTGCAGAAATCAGCACCCCCAATACCCCAATCTTGGTAATCTGTTTTGAAAAGCCTCACAGGGCAATCAGCACCACCCTCATGCCCCAATCCTGGTAATCTGTTGTGAAAGCCACACAGGGCAATCAGCACCCCCATGCTGCAATCTGGTAATCTTTTGTGAAAAGCCCCTTGGTATATTGATGCCCCCATGCCCCAATCCTGATAATGTATTTGGTAGAAAAGCCTGCAGGGCAATCAGTGCCTTGCTCCAATCTTGATAATGTGTTGTGGAAAATCCTGCCTAGCTAGGGAACCCCACAAGCCCCAATTCTGGTAATGTGTTGTGAAAGCCCTACAGGGCATACAGTGCCCCTCCATGCCCCAATCCTGGTAATCTGATGTGAAAAGTCCAGTAGGGTAATCTGTACCCCCCCCCCATACTGTAATCCTTGTAATGTGTTGTGAAAAGCCTGGCAGGGCAATCAGCACACTTCCATGCCCCAATCATGGTAATGTGTTGTGAAAAGCCCCATGGGGCACTCAGTGTCCTCCCCATGCCCCAATCCTGGTAATGTGTTGTGAAAAGCTCCACAGGGCAATCAGCACCCCACATTCCCAATCCTGGTAATGTGTTGAGAAAAGCCTTGCAGAGCAATTACTGGCCCCATCCCCAATCATGGCAATAAGATATGTAAAGCCCCACAGAGACAAACAGCACCCCTCAAGCCCCAATCCTGGAAATAAGTTATGTAAAGCACCTCAGGGCAAACAGCGCTCACCCATGCCCCAGTCCTGGTAATGTGTTCTGAAAAGCCCCGCAGGGCAATCAGCACCCCCATGCCCCAATCCTGGTAATAAGTTATGTAAAGCCTCGCAGGGCAAACAGCACCCCCATGCCCCAATCGTGGTAATAAATTCTGAAAAGCCCCACAGAGCAATCCGCGCCCCAATGCCTCAATCCAGGTAATAAGTTATCTAACGCCCTGAAGGGTAATCAGCACCCCATGCCCCAATCCTGGTAATGTGCTGTGAAAAGCCCCACAGGGCAATCAGTGCCCACCATGACTCAATCCTGGTAATGTATTGTGAAAAGCCCCACAGGGCTAGGGAAGCCCCCAAGCCTCAATCCTAGTAATAATTTATCTAAACACTCAATGCAATTAGCTCCCCCAAGCCCCAATACTAGTAATCTGTTGTGAAAAGCCCAGCAGGGCAATCAGCACCCCCATGCCCCAATCCTGGTAAACTGTTGTGAAAACTCCCACATGAGCAATTAGCACCCCCATGCCCCAATCCTGGTAATGTGTTGTGAAAAGCCTGAGGGCTAGGGAAGCCCCAAGCTTCAATCCCGTAATAAGTTATCTGAACCCGAGAGCATTTAGCACCCCATGCCCCAGTCCTGGTAATGTGTTGTGAAAAGCCATGCAGGACAATCAATGCCCCCATGCCCCAATCCTGGCAATAAGTTACCTAAAGTCCTGCAGGGCAGTCAGCCCCCATGCCCCAATCCTGGTAATCTGTTCTGAAATGACCAGCAGGGCAATAAGCGCCCCTGTGATGACATCATGGTAATCTGTTGTAAAAGCATAGCTGGGCAATAGCATCCCCCAGCCCAATCCTGGTAATGTGTTGTGAAGAGCCCTGCAAGGCAATCAGCATCCCACCATACCCCAGTCCTGGTATTGTGTTGTGAAAAGCCCCACAGGCTAATCAGCACCCCCCCATGCCCCAATCCTGGTAATGTGTTGTGAAAAGCCCCGCAGAGCTAGGGAACCCCCAAGCCCCTATCCTGTAATGTGTTGTGAAAAGCGCAGGGGTTAGGGGCATCCCCATGCCCCAATTCTGGTAATGTGTTGTGAAAAGCCCAGCAGGGCAATCAGCGCCCCCATACCACAATCCTGATAATGTGTTGTGAAACCCCCACAGCACTAGGGAACCCCCATGCCCCAATCCTGGTAATGTGCTGTGAGAAACCCTGCAGGGCTAGGAACCCATGCCAAAATCCTGATAATGTGTTGTGAAAGCTGAAGGGCAAACAGTGCCCCCATGCCCCAATCTTGGTAATGTGTTGTGAAAAGCCCCACAGGGCTAGGGAACTGCCCATGCCCCAATCCTGGTAATGTGTTGTGAAAAAGTCCTGCAGAGCAGTCAGTGTCCCCAGTGCCCCAATCCTGGTAATCTGTTTTGAAAAGCACAGCAAGGCAATCAGCACTCCCCATACTCTAATCCTGGTAATGTGTTATGAAAACCCATGAGCAAGGAACCACCCCATGCCTAATCCTGGTAATGTGTTGTGAAAAGCCCTGCAGGGCAGTCAGTGTCCCGATGCCCCAATACTGGTAATCAGTTTTGAAAAGCCCAGCAGGGCAATGGCACCCATACCTAATCCTGGTAATGTGTTGTGAAAAGCCCCATAGGATAATCAGCACCATCTCATGCCCCAATGATGGTAATGTTTTGTGAAGAACTCACAGGGCAATCAGTGCCACCCATGCCCCAATCCTGCTAATGTGTTGTGAAAAGCCCCACAGGGCTAGGGAACTGCCCCATGCCCCAATCCTGGTATTGTGTTGTGAAAAGCCATGCAGGGCTAGGGACCCCCCATATCCCAATCTTGGTAAAGTGTTGTGAATACCCCACAGGGCTAGGGAACCCCTCCATGCCCCAATCCTGGTAATGTGTTATGAAAATCCCTGCAGGGCAATCAGCAAGCCCCCATACCCCAATCCTGGTAATCTGTTTTGAAAAGCCCGTGAGAGCAATCAGCACCCCATGCCCCAAGCCTGGTAATGTGCTGTGAAAAGCCCCACAGGGCAGTCAGTGCCCACCATGCCTCAATCCTGGTAATGTGTTGTGAAAAGCCCCACAGGGCTAGGGAAGCCCCCAAGCATCAATTCCAGTAATAATTTATCTAAACACCGCAATGCAATTAGCACCCCCCAGGCCCCAATACTAGTAGTGTGTTGTGAAAAGCCCTGGAGGGAAGTCAGCACCCTCCCCATGCCACAATCCTGGTAATAAATTATGTAAAGCCTGGCAGGGCAATCAGTACCCCCATGCCCCAATCCAGGTAATCTGTTGTGGAAAGTCCCACAGGGCAATCAGCACCCCCCATGCTCAAATCCTGGTAATGCTTTGTGAAAAGCCAAGCAGGGCAATCAGTGCCCACCATGCCTCAATCCTGGTAATGTGTTGTGAAAAGCCCCACAGGGCTAGGGAAGCCCCCAAGCCTCAATCCCAGTAATAATTTATCTAAACACTGCAATGCAATTAGCACCCCAGGCCACAATACTAGTAATGTGTGTGAAAAGCCTGGAGGGCAGTCAGCACCCCCATGCCACAATCCTGGTAATAAATTATGAAGCCTGGCAGGCAAATCAGTACCCCATGCCTCAATCCTGGTAAACTGTTGTGAAAAAGCCCAGCAGGGCAATCAGTGCCCCCCATGACCCAATCCTGGTAAACTGTTATGAAAACTCCCACAGGGCAATTAGCACCCCCATGCCCCAATCCTGGTAATGTGTTGTGAAAAACCCACAGGGCTAGGGAAGACCCAAGCCTCAATCCTGGTAATACATTATCTAAACCCCAGAGATCATTTAGCACCCCCATGCCCTGTCCTGGTAATGTGTTGTGAAAAGCCATGCAGGACAATCAGTGCCCCCCATGCCCCAATCCTGGTAATAAGTTACCTAAAGTCCTGCAGGGCAGTCAGTGCCCCCCATGACCCAATCCTGGTAATCTGTTCTGAAATGACCAGCAGGGCAATAAGCACCCCCCTGTGACTAAATCATGGTAATCTGTTGTAAAAAGCATAGCAGGGCAATTAGCACCCCCCAAGTTCCAATCCTGGTAATGTGTTGTGAAAAACCATGCAGGGCTAGGGACCCCCATACCCCAATCCTGGTAATGTGTTGTGAATACACCACAGGGATAGGAACCCTTTCATGCCCCAATCCTGGTACTGTGTTGTGAAAATCTGCAGGGCAATCAGCACCTCCCATACCCCAATCCTGGTATTCTGTTTTGAAAATCCAGAGGGCAATCAGCACCACCCTCATGCCCCAATCCTGGTAATCTGTTGTGGAAAGCCACGCAGGGCAATCAGCACCCCCATGCTGCAATCTAGTAATCTTTGTGAAAAGCCCTGCAGTTCAATCAGTGCACCCCATGCACCAATCCTGATAATGTGTGTTGTGGAATGCCTTGCCTGGCTAAGGAACCCCAAAGCCCCAATTCTAGTAATGTGTTGTGAAAAGCCGCACAGGGCAATCAGCACCCCCCCATGCCCCAATCCTGGTAATGTGTTGTGAAAAGCCCCGCAGTGCTAGGCAACCCCCCCATGCCCCAATCCTGGTAATGTGTTGTGGAAAGCCCCACAGAGCTATGGAACCCCCCAATGCCTCATTCCTGGTAATGTGTTGTGAAAAGCCCAGCAGGGCAATAAGCAATACCCATGCTCCAATTCTGGTAATGTGCTGTGAAAAGCCCTGCAGGGCAATCAGTGCCACTCACACGCCCCAATCCTGGTAATGTGTTGAGAAAAGCCCCACAGAGCTAGGGGACCCCACATGCCCCAATCCCGGTAATGTGTTGTGAAAAGCCCCACAGGGCTAGGGAAGCCCCCAAGCCTCAATCCCAGTAATAAGTTATCTAAACCCCACAGTGCAATTAGCACCCCGCCAGGCCCCAATACTAGTAATGTGTTGTGAAAAGACATGGAGGGCAATCAGCACCCCACATGCCACAATCCTGGTAATAAATTATGTAAATCCCGGCAGGTCAATCAGTGCCCCCATGCCCCAATCCTGGTAATCTGTTGTGAAAAGTCCCACAGGGCAATTAGCACCCCCCATGCCCCAATCCTGGTAATCTGTTGTGAAAAGTCCCACAGGGCAATCAGTACCCCCATGCCCCAATCCTGGTAATCTTTTGTGAAAAGCCCCGCAGGGCTAGGGAAGCCCCCAAGCCTCAATCCTGGTAATATGTTATCTAAACCCCAGAGGGCATTTAGCACACCCATGACCCAGTCCTGGTAATGAGTTGTGAAAAGCCATGCAGGATAATCAGTGCCCGCCATGCCCCAATCCTGGTAATAAGTAATCTAAAGTCCTGCATGGCAATCAGTACCCCCCATGCCCCAATTCTGGTAATCTGTTCTGAAAAGCCCAGCAGGGCAATCAGCACCCCCCTGTGCCTAAATCCTGGCAATCTGTTGTGAAAAGTATAGCTGGGCAATCAGTGCCCCCCTGTGCCCCAATCCTGGTAATGTGTTGTGAAAAGCCCTTCAGGCCAATCAGCACCCCCAGCATACCCCAATCCTAGTATTGTGTTGTGAAAAGCCCTGCAGGACAATCAGCACCCCCCAATGCCCCAATTCTCGTAATGTGTTGTGAAAAGCCCACAGAGCTAGGGAACCCCACAAAGCCCCTATCCTGGTAATGTGTTGTGAAAAGCCCTGCAGGGTCAGGGAACGTCCCCCGTGCCCCAATTCGGGTAATGTGTTGTGATAAGCCCAGCAGGGCAATTAGCACCCCACCCCATACCACAATCCTGATAATGTGCTGTGAAAAGCCCCACAGCACTAGGGAACACCCCACGCCCCAATCCTGGTAATGTGTTGTGAAAAGCCCTGCAGGGCTAGGGAATCCCCCATGCCCAAATCCTGGTAATGTGTTGTGAAAAGCCCTGCAGGGCAATCAGTGCCCCCCAATGCCCAAATCCTGGTAATGTGTTGTGAAAAGTCTCACAGGGCTAGGGAACTGCCCCATGCCCCAATCATGGTAATGTGTGGTGAAAAGCCCTGCAGGGCAGTCAGTGTCCCCCCATGCCCCAATCCAAGGTAATCTGTTTTGAAAAGCCCAGCAGGGCAATCGGCAGCCCCCATTCCCTAATCCTGGTGATGTGTTTTGAAAAGCCATGTAGGGCTAGGGTCCCCCATACCCCAATCCTGGTAATGTGTTGTGAATACCCCATAGGGCAAGGAACCCTCCATGCCCCAATCCTTGTAATCTGTTTTGAAAGCTCCACAGGGCAATCAGCACTACCCCTCATGCCCCAATCCTGGTAAACTGTTGTGGATAGCCCCACAGGGCAATCAGCACCCCCATGCCCCAATCCTGGTAATGTTTTGTGAAAAGCCCACAGGGCAATCAGCACCCCCAAGCCCCAATCCTGGTAATGTTTTGTGACAAAGCCATGCAGGGCTAGGGAACCCCTCCATGCCTCAATCCTGGTAATGTGTTGTGAAAATCCCTGCATGGCAATAAGCAAGCCCCATACCTCAATCCTGGTAATCTATTTTGAAAGCCCCACAGGGCAATCTGCAATGCCCCTCATGCTCCAATCCTGGTAATCTGTTGTGGAAAGCCCCACAAGGCAATCAGCACCCCCATGCCCCAATCTGGTAATGTTTTGTGAAAAGTCCACTTGGGGTGATCAGTAGCCCCCCATGCCCCAATGCTGGTAATGTTTTGTGAAAAGCCCCACAGAGCAATCGGTGCCCCCCATGCCCATATCCGGATAATGTGTTGTGAAAAGCCCCACAGAGCTAGTTAACCCTCCCATGCCCCAATTCTGGTAATGTGTTGTGAAAAGCCCTGCATGACATACAGTGCCAACCCCATGCCCCAATCCTGGTAATCTGTTGTAAAAAGCCCAGTAGGGCAATCAGCAACCCCCCATACTGTAATCCTGGTAATGTGTTGTGAAAAGCCCGGCAGGGCAATCAGCACCCTCCCATGCCCCAATGCTGGTAATGTGTTGTGAAAAGCCCTGCAGGGCACTCAGCGCCCTCTCCCATGTCCCAATCCTGGTAATGTGTTATGAAAAGCCCCACAAAGCTAGGGAACTGCCCTATGCCCCAATCCTGGTAATGTGTTGTGAAAAGCCCTTCAGGGCAGTCAATGTCCCCCCATGCCCCAATCCTGATAATCAGTTTTGAAAAGCCAAGCAGTGCAATTGGCACCCCACCATACCCCAATCCTGGTAAT
Organism: Neoceratodus forsteri; assembly: GCA_016271365.2. NCBI lineage: Eukaryota > Metazoa > Chordata > Ceratodontiformes > Ceratodontidae > Neoceratodus > Neoceratodus forsteri. Next base: position 512,578,073 of record CM057450.1, on the reverse strand, counting down.
GTGTTATGAAAAGCCCCGCAGAGCTAGAGAACTGCCCCATGACCCAATCCTGGTAATGTGCTGTGAAAATCCATGCAGGGCAGTCAGCACCCCCCCATACCCCTATCCTGATAATGTGTTGTGAAAAGCCCCACAGGACAACCACCACCACTCATACCCCAATCCTGGTAATCTGTTGTGGAAGCCTTCAGGGAATCCAGCACCCCATGCCCCAATCCTGGCAATGTTTGTGAAAAGTCCCACAGAATCAATCAGTGCACCCATGCCCCAATCCTGATAATGTGTTGTAAAAGCCACGCAGGGCAATCAGCGCACCCCATGCCCCTAATCCTGATAATGTGCTGTGAAATCCATGCAGGCAGTCAGCACCCCCATACCCCTATCCTGATAATGTGTTGTAAAAGCCCCACAGGACAACCACCACCACTCATACCCCAATCCTGGTAATCTGTTGTGGAGCGCTGCAGGGCAATCAGCACCCCCATGCCCCAATCCTGGCAATGTTTTGTGAAAAGTCCCAGAGACAATCAGTGCACCCATGCCTAATCCTGATAATGTGTTGTGAAAAGCCCATGAGCTAGAGAACTGCCCCATGACCCAATCCTGGTAATGTGCTGTGAAAATCCATGCAGGGGCAGTCAGCACCCCCATACCCCTATCCTGATAATGTGTTGTGAAAAGCCCCACAGGACAACCACCACCACTCATACCCCAATCCTGGTAATCTGTTGTGGAAAGCCCTGCAGTGTAATCAGCACCCCATGCCCCAATCCGCAAGTATTTTGTGAAAAGTCCCACAGAATCAATCAGTGCACCCATGCCCCAATCCTGATAATGTGTTGTAAAAGCCACGCCCAGGGCAATCAAGCACCCATGCCCCAATCCTGATAATGTGGTAGAAAAAGCCACACCCAGGGGTAATCAGCACCCCATGCTTCAATCCTGGTAATGTGTTGTGGAAAGCCCCACGTGGCTTGGGGACCCCCCAAGCCCCAATCCTGGCAATGTGTTGTGAAAAGCACCGAAGGGCAATGAGTGCCCCCCATGCCACAATCCTGGAAATGTCTTGTGAAAAGCCCCACAGAGCTAGTGAACCCTCCCATGCCCCATCCTGGTAATATGTTGTGAAAATCCATGCAGGGCAGTCAGCACCCCCCATACCCCAATCCTGGTAATGTGTTGTGAAAAGCCCCACAGGTCAACCACCGCCCTCTCATGCCCCAATCCTTGTAATCTGTTGTGGAAAGCCCTGCAGGCAATCAGTACCACCATGCCCCAATCCTGGTAATGTGTTGTGAAAAGCCCTGAGGACAATCAGTGCAAACATGCCCCAATCCTGATAATGTGTTGTGAAAAGCCCATGACAATCAACACACCCCATGCTCCAATCCTGGTAATGTGTTATGGAAAGCCCTACCTGTCTACGGGACCCCCAAGCCCCAATCCTGGTAATGTGTTGTGAAAAGCAGGGCAATCAGTGCCCCATGCCCCAATCCTGGTAATGTGTTGTGAAAAGCCCTTCAGGCCAATCAGCACCCCAGCATACCCCAATCCTAGTATTGTGTTGTGAAAAGCCCTGCAGGACAATCAGCACACCCCAATGCCCCAATTCTGGTAATGTGTTGTGAAAGCCCACAGAGCTAGGAGACCCCACAAAGCCCCTATCCTGGTAATGTGTTGTGAAAAGCCCTTCAGGCCAATCAGCACCCCAAGCATACCCCAATCCTAGTATTGTGTTGTGAAAAGCCCTGCAGGACAATCAGCACCCCCAATGCCCCAATTCTGGTAATGTGTTGTGAAAAGCCCACAGAGCTAGGAACCCAACAAAGCCCCTATCCTGGTAATGTGTTGTGAAAGCCCTTCAGGCCAATCAGCACCCCAGCATACCCCAATCCTAGTATTGTGTTGTAAAAAGCCCAACAGGGCAATCAGCACCCCAACCCATACCACAATCCTGATAATGTGCTGTGAAAAGCCCCGCAGCACTAGGGAACACCCCATGCCCCAATCCTGGTAATGTGTTGTGAAAAGCCCTGCAGGGCTAGGGAATCCCCCATGCCCAAATCCTGGTAATGTGTTGTGAAAAGCCCTGCAGGGCAATCAGTGCCCCCCATGCCCAAATCCTAGTAATGTGTTGTGAAAAGTCCCACAGGGCTAGGGAGCTACCCCATGCCCCAATCATGGTAATGTGTGGTGAAAACCCTGCAGGGCGTCAGTGTCCCCCATGCCCCAATCCAAGGTAATCTGTTTTGAAAAGCCCAGCAGGCAATCGGCAGCCCCATTCCCTAATCCTGGTAATGTGTTGTGAAAAGCCCCACAGGGCAATCAGCACCCCCATGCCCCAATCCTGGAAATGTGTTGTGAAAGCCATGTAGGGGCTAGGGGCCCCTACATACCCCAATCCTGGTAATGTGCTGTGAATACCCCATAGGGGCAAGGGAACCCTCCATGCCCCAATCCTGGTAATCTGTTTTGAAAGCTCCACAGGGCAATCAGCACTGCCCCCTCATGCCCCAATCCTGGTAAACTGTTGTGATAGCCCCACAGGGCAATCAGCACCCCCATGCCCCAATCCTGGTATGTTAGAAAAGCCCCACAGGGCAATCAGCACCCCCAAGCCCCAATCCTGGTAATGTTTAGTGACAAGCCATGCAGGGCTAGGAACCCCCTCCATGCCTCAATCCTGGTAATGTGTTGTGAAAATCCCTGCATGGCAATCAGCAAGCCCCCATACCCCAATCCTGGTAATCTATTTTGAAAAGCCCCACAGGGCAATCTGCAATGCCCCTCATGCCCCAATCCTGGTAATCTGTTGTGGAAAGCCCCACAGGGCAATCAGCACCCCCATGCCCCAATCCTGGTAATGTTTTGTGAAAAGTCCACAGGGCGTAATCAGTGCCCCCATGCCCCAATGCTGGTAATGTTTGTGAAAAGCCCACAGAGCAAATCGGGTGCCCCATGCCCATATCCGGATAATGTGTTGTGAAAAGCCCCAGAGAGCTAGTTAACCCTCCCATGCCCCAATTCTGGTAATGTGTTGTGAAAAGCCCTGCATGGCATACAGTGCCAACCCCATGCCCCAATCCTGGTAATCTGTTGTAAAAAGCCCAGTAGGGCAATCAGCAACCCCCCATACTGTAATCCCGGTAATGTGTTGTGAAAAGCCCGGCAGGGCAATCAGCACCCTTCCATGCCCCAATGCTGGTAATGTGTTGTGAAAAGCCCTGCAGGGCACTCCGTGCCCTCTCCCATGCCCCAATCCTGGTAATGTGTTATGAAAAGCCCCACAAAGCTAGGGAACTGCCCCATGCCCCAATCCTGGTAATGTGTTGTGAAAAGCCCTTCAGGGCAGTCAATGTCCCGCATGCCCCAATCCTGATAATCAGTTTTGAAAAGCCCAAGCAGTGCAATTGACCCACCATACCCCAATCCTGGTAATGTGTTATGAAAAGCCCCAGAGCAAGAGAACTGCCCCATGACCCAATCCTGGTAATGTGCTGTGAAAATCCATGCAGGGCAGTCAGCACCCCCCCATACCCCTATCCTGATAATGTGTTGTGAAAAGCCCCACAGGACAACCACCACCACTCATACCCCAATCCTGGTAATCTGTTGTGGAAAGCCCTGCAGGGCAATCAGCACCCCCCCATGCCCCAATCCTGGCAATGTTTTGTGAAAAGTCCCGCAGGGCAATCAGTGCACCCATGCCCTAATCCTGATAATGTGTTGTGAAAAGCCACCGCAGGGCAATCAGCGCACCCCATGCCCCAATCCTGATAATGTGTTGTGAAAAGTCACGCAGGGCAATCACCACACCCCATGCTCCAATCCTGGTAATGTGTTGTGGAAAGATCCATGTGGCTTGGGGACCCCCAGCCCCAATCCTGGTAATGTGTTGTAGTGCACTGCAGGGCAATCAGTGCCCCATGCCCCAATCCTGGTAATGGTTGTGAAAAGCCCTTCAGGCTAATCAGCACCCCAGCATACCCCAATCCTAGTATTGTGTTGTGAAAAGCCCTGCAGGACAATCAGCACCCCAATGCCCCAATTCTGGTAATGTGTTTGAAAAGCCCACAGGCCAATACAGCAACCCCACATACCCCTATCCTGTAATGTGTTGTAAAAAGCCCAACAGGGCAATCAGCACCCACCCCATACCACAATCCTGATAATGTGCTGTGAAAAGCCCTCAAGAGCACTAGGGGAACACCCCATGCCCCAATCCTGGTAATGTGTTGTGAAAAGCCCTGCAGGGCTAGGGAATCCCCCATGCCAAAATCCCGGTAATGTGTTGTGAAAAGCCCTGCAGGGCAATCAGTGCCCCCCATGCCCAAATCCTGGTAATGTGTTGTGAAAAGTCCCACAGGGCTAGGGAACTACCCCATGCCCCAATCATGGTAATGTGTGGTGAAAAGCCCTGCAGGGCAGTCAGTGTCCCCCCATGCCCCAATCCAAGGTAATCTGTTTTGAAAAGCCCAGCAGGGCAATCGGCAGCCCCCATTCCCTAATCCTGGTAATGTGTTGTGAAAAGCCCCACAGGGCAATCAGCACCCCCCATGCCCCAATCCTGGAAATGTGTTGTGAAAAGCCATGTAGGGCTAGGGCCCCTACATACCCCAATCCTGGTAATGTGTTGTGAATACCCCATAGGGCAAGGGAACCCCTCCATGCCCCAATCCTGGTAATCTGTTTTGAAAAGCTCCACAGGGCAATCAGCACTGCCCCCTCATGCCCCAATCCTGGTAAACTGTTGTGGATAGCCCCACAGGGCAATCAGCATCCCCCATGCCCCAATCCTGGTAATGTTTTGTGAAAAGCCCCACAGGGCAATCAGCACCCCCAAGCCCCAATCCTGGTAATGTTTCGTGACAACCATGCAGGCTAGGGAACCCCTCCATGCCTCAATCCTGGTAATGTGTTGTGAAAATCCCTGCATGGCAATCAGCAAGCCCCCATACCCCAATCCTGGTAATCTATTTTGAAAAGCCCCACAGGGCAATCTGCAATGCCCCCTCATGCCCCAATCCTGGTAATCTGTTGTGGAGAGCCCCACAGGGCAATCACCACCCCCCCATGCCCCAATCCTGGTAATGTTTTGTGAAAAGTCCCACAGGGCAATCAGTGGCCCCCATGCCCCAATGCTGGTAATGTTTTGTGAAAAGCCCCGCAGGGCAATCGGTGCCCCCCATGCCCATATCCTGATAATGTGTTGTGAAAAGCCCCACAGAGCTAGTTAACCCTCCCATGCCCCAGTTCTGGTAATGTGTTGTGAAAAACCCTGCACGGCATACAGTGCCAACCCCATGCCCCAATCCTGGTAATCTGTTGTAAAAAGCCCAGTAGGGCAATCAGCACCCCTCCCATACTGTAATCCTGGTAATGTGTTGTGAAAAGCCCGGCAGGGCAATCAGCATCCTCCCATGCCCCAATGCTGGTAATGTGTTGTGAAAAGCCCTGCAGGGCACTCAGCACCCTCTCCCATGCCCCAATCCTGGTAATGTGTTGTGAAAAGCCACACAGGGCTAAGGAACCACCCCATGCCCCAATCCTGGTAATGTCTTATGAAAAGCCCCGCAGAGCTAGGGAACCACCCTATGCCCCAATCCTGGTAATGTGTTGTGAAAAGCCCTGCAGGGCAGTCAGTGTCCCCTCAAGTCCCAATCCTGATAATTTGTTCTGAAACGTCCAGTAGGGCAATCGGCACCCCCCAATACCCCAATCCTGGTAATGTGTTGTGAAAAGCCCCAAAGGACTAGGGAACCACCCCATGTCCCAGTCCTGGTAATGTGCTATGAAAAGCCCTGCAGAGCTAGGGAACCACCCCATGCCCCAATCCTGGTAATGTGTTGTGAAAAGTCCTGCAGGGCAGTCAGTGCCCCCCATTCCTTAATCCTGGTAATGTGTTGTGAAAAATCCCCAGGAGCAATCAGCACCATCCATGACCCAATGCTGGTAATGTTTTGTGAAAAGCCCTCAAGGACAATCAGCACCCGCCATGCCCCAATCCTGGTAATGTGTTGTGAATATCTACAGGGTTAGGGAACCCTCCATGCCCCAGTCCTGGTAATGTGTTGTGAAAATCCCTGCATGGCAATCAGCAAGCCCCCATACCCCAATCCTTTTATTCTGTTTTGAAAAGCACCGCAGGGCAATCAGCACCACCCCATCATGCCCCAATCCTGGTAATCTGTTGTGGAAAGCCCCACAGGGCAATTAGCACCCCCTATGCCTCAATCCTGGTAATGTGTTGTGAAAATCCCTGCATGGTAATCAGCGCACCCCATGCTCTAATCCTGGTAATGTTTTGTGGAAAGCTCTGCCTGGCTAGGGAACCCTGCAAGTCCCATTTCTGGTAATGTGTTGTGAAAAGCTCCACAGAGCAAGTGAACCCTCCATGCCCCAAACCTGGCAATGTGTTGTGAAAAACCCTGCCCGCATACAGTGCCCCCCATGCCCCAATCACCAGTAATCTGTTGTGAAAAGCCCAGTAGGGCAATCAGCACCCCCCATACTGTAATCCTGGTAAAGTGTTGTGAAAAGCCCTGCAGGGCACTCAGCTCCCTCCCCCATGCCCCAATCCTGGTAATGTGTTGTGAAAAGCCCTGCAGGGCTAGGGACCACCTCATTCCCCAATCCTGCTAATGTGCTGTGAAAAACCCTGCTGGGCTAGGGAACTCTGACATGCCCCAATCCTGGTAATGTGTTGTGAAAAGCCCCACAGGGCTAGGGATCCACCCCATGCCCCAATGCTGGTAATGTGTTATGAAAAGCCCCGCAGAGCTAGGGAACCACCCCATGCCCCAATCCTGGTAATGTGTTGTGAAAAGCCTCACAGGGCCGCCAGCGCCCCCATGCACCAATCCTGATAATCTGTTTTGAAAAGCCCAGCAGGGCAATCGGCACACCCCCATACCCCAATCCTGGTAATGTGTTGTGAAAAGCCCCAGAGGGCTAGGGAACTGCCCCATGCCCCAATCCTGGTAATGTGTTATGAAAAGCCCCACAGAGCTAGGGAACCAACACATGCAACAATCCTGGTAATGTGTTGTGAAAAGCCCTACAGGGCAGTCTGTGTCCTCCCATTCCCCAGTCCTGGTAATCTGTTTTGAAAAGCCCAGCAGGGCAGTCTGTACCCCCATACCCTAATACTGGTAATGTGTTGTGAAAAGACCCAAAGGGGAAATCAGCTCCTCCCATGCTCCAATCTTGGTAATGTGTTGTGGAAAGCCCAGCCTGGCTAGAGAACCCCCCAAGCCCCAATCCTGGTAATGTGTTGTGAAAAGCGCCGCAGGGCTAGAAACTGCCCTATGCCCCAATCCTGGTAATGTGTTGTGAAAAGCCCTGCAGCGCAGTCAGTGTCCCCCCAAGCCCCAATCCTGATAATTTGTTCTGAAAAGTCCAGTAGGGCAATCGGCACCCCCCCATACTCCAATCCTGGCAATGTGCTGTGAAAAGCCCAAGAGGACTAGGGAACCACCCCATGCCCCAATCCTGTTAATGTGCTATGAAAAGCCCCACAGAGCTAGGGAACCACCCCATGCCCCAATCCTGGTAATGTGTTGTGAAAAGCCCTACAGGGAAGTTAGTGTCCCCCATTTCCCAATCCTGGTAATCTGTTTTGAAAAACCCATCAGGGCAGTCGGTGCCCCCCCATTCCCTAATCCTGTTAATGTGTTGTGAAAATCCCCGCAGGGCAATCAGCACCGTCCCATGACCCAATGCTGGTAATGTTTTGTAGAAAAGCCCTGCAGGAATCATCAGCACCCCCATGCCCCAACCTGTAATGTGTTGTGAAAAGCCACGCAGGTCTAGGGGATTCCCCATACCCCAATCCTGGTAATGTGTTGTGAATACCCCACAGGGCTAGGGAACCCCTCCATGCCCCAGTCCTGGTAATGTGTTGTGAAAAGCCCTGCAGGGCAATCAGTGCCTCCCATGCCCCAATCCTGGTAATGTGTTGTGAAAAGCCCCACAGAGCTAGTGAACCCTCCCATGCCCCAAACCTGGCAATGTGTTGTGAAAAGCCCTGTGTGGCATACAGTGCGCCCCCATGCCCCAATCCTGGTAATCTGTTGTGAAAAGACCAGTAGGGCAATCCGCACCCTCCCATGCCCCAGTCATGGTAATGTGTTGTGAAAAGCCCTGCAGGGCACCCAGCACCCTCCCCATGCCCCAATCCTGGTAATGTGTTGTGAAAGCCTCTGCAGGCTAGGGACCACCTCATTCCCCAATCCTGGTAATGTGTGTAAAACCCTGCAGGGCTAGGGAACCTGACATGCCCCAATCCTGGTAATGTGTTGTGAAAAGCCCCACAGGGCTAGGGAACCACCCCATGCCCCAATGCTGGTAATGTGTTTTGAAAAGCCCAGAAAGCTAGGAACTTACCCATGCCCCAATCCTCGTAATATGTTGTGAAAAGCCCTACAAGTCATTCAGTGTCCCCCATGCACCAATCCTGATAATCTGTTTTGAAAAGCTCAGCAGGGCAATCGTACCCCCATACCCTAATCCTGGTAATGTGTTGTGAAAAGACCCAAAGGGAAATCAGCCTCCCCATGCTTCAATCATGGTAATGTGTTGTGAAAGCCCAGCCTGGCTAGGGACCCCCCAAGCCCCAATCCTGGTAATGTGTTGTGAAAAGCCTCACAGGATAATCAGTACCCCACAAGGCCCCAATCCTAGTAATGTACTGTAGAAATACATTGCAGGCAATCAGTACCCCCATGCTCCAATCCTGCAATATGTGTTGTGAAAGCCCTGCCTGGCTAGGGAATCCGCCAAGCCAAAATCCTGGTAATATGTTGTGAAAGCCACGAGGGATAGGGAACCCTCCCATGCCCGAATCCTGGTAATGTGTTGTGAAAAGCCCCACAGGGCAGTAAGTCCCCATGCTCCAATCCTGGTAATGTGTTGAGAGAAGCCCCCAGACTAATCAGTTCCCTCCATGTCCCAGTCCTGGTAATGTGTTGTGAAAAGCCCCACAGGGCAATCAGCACCTCCATGTCCCAATCCTGGTACATAGGAACATAGGAATGTGATGGCAGAAAGGGACCAGGTCCACCTAGTCTGCCCAATTTACGAGGTGTTCACTTAGGTCTTAACTATGGTCCCCCTTCCTAGCAGCCCCTGTGTTTATCCATGCTTCTTCAACAATTTCATCAGTCTTTTAAAAGTCTGCATTGAGTCCCTTATGTTTTAGTAGTGCAGGAAAGGGGCAAGGTAATTGAAACACACAAACACCACACTACGTAAAACATGTACTCATCACATAACCACTATGACCTGTCTTTGTATTGTATAATATCATCGGACACATTACGCATTGAACTTGTCTGTCTGCTTCTGTATACAGTACCTTCTCAGTGTGCATGCACCTTATATGTCTCATCTGTACTTGTAATAAATTGTAAAAATGGTAAAAAGTATTAACTGAAAAAAAATTCTAAACAGTTTTCTTCACAGCCAATTAATACTTGCTTAACTTCTTTAATAAAATTCATTACTTAACTCTTTCATTTATTTCTTGTCTGCTATTGCACCTCTACTACTACAATTGTATAGTACACATCAGAATCAAAGTTCGTTGTGGGGCACATGATTGCCACATTTATGTTATGGCTGTTATGATTATGGTATTTGTGTTTGTGAAAAGTCCCACAGAGATAGGACCCCCATGCTCCAATCCTGGTAATGTATTGTGAAAAGCACCGCCAGGCTAAGGAACCCCCATGCCCCAATCCTGGTAATGGTTTGTGAATACCACGAGCTATGGAACTCCCTTATTCCCAAACCTGGTAATGTGTTGTGAAAAGCCCCACAGGGCAATCAGCCCCCCATGCCCCAATCCTGGTAATGTGTTGTGAAAAGCCCCACAGGGCAATCAGTGCCCCCCCCCAAGCCCCAATCCTTGTAACGTGTTGTGAAAAGTCCCACAGGTCTAGGGAACCCCCATGTCCCAATCCTGGTAATGGTTTGTGAAATGCTCCACAGGGCTGTGGAACCCCCTTTTTCCCTAATCCTGGTAAGGTGTTGTGAAAAGCCCCACAGGGTATCAGCACCCCCCATGCCCCAATCCTGGTAATGTGTTGTGAAAAGCACCGCCAGGCTAAGGAACCCCCCCATGCCCCAATCCTGGTAATGGTTTGTGAATAGCCCCGCAGGGCTATGGAACTCCCTTATTCCCCAAACCTGGTAATGTGTTGTGAAAAGCCCCACAGGGCAATCAGCGCCCTCCCATGCCCCAATCCTGGTAATGTGTTGTGAAAAGCCCCACAGGGCAATCAGTGCCCCCCCCCAAGCCCCAATCCTTGTAACGTGTTGTGAAAAGTCCCACAGGTCTAGGGAACCCCCATGCCCCAATCCTGGTAATGGTTTGTGAAATGCTCCACAGGGCTGTGGAACCCCCTTTTTCCCTAATCCTGGTAAGGTGTTGTGAAAAGCCCCACAGGGTATCAGCACCCCCCATGCCCCAATCCTGGTAATGTGTTGTGAAAAGCCCTGCTGGGCAATCAACACCCACCCATGCCCCAATCCTGGTATTGTGTTGTGAAAAGCTCCGCAGGGCAATCAGCACCCCCCAAAGCCCCAATCCTGGTAATGTGTTGTGAAAAGCCCCACAGGGTTAGGAACTCCCCCATGCCCCAATCCTGGTAATGTATTGTGAAAAGCCCCACAGGGCTATGGAACCCCCCAATGCCTCATTCCTGGTAATGTGTTGTGAAAAGTCCAGCAGGGCAATAAGCAACACCCATGCCCCAATTCTGGTAATGTGTTGTGAAAAGCCCTGCAGGGCAATCAGTGCCACCCCATGCCCCAATCCTGGTAATTTTTGAGAAAGCCCCACAGGGCTAGGGGACCCCATGCCCCAATCCCGTAATGTGTTTTGAAAAGCCCCACAGGGCAATCAGCCCCATGCCTCAAGCCTGATAATGTGTTGTGAAAGGCCCTGCAGTGCTAGGGAACACCCCATGCCCCAATACTGATAATTTGTTGTGAAAAGCCCCACAGGGCAATCAGCACCCCATGCCCTAATCCTGGTAATGTGTTGTGAATGCCCTCAGGGCTAGGGAACTCCCAAGCCCAAATTGTTTATTGATGAATATCTGATAACACCTCTGAGTCAGACTCCTTTACAAAGGTTTCACGTCCATACATAAGACTGAGACAGCCGTGAACAAAGTAATAACTAACATAGTAATTAAAGACAATGGTTACAGAATGGTCGCAAATGAATACAGAAAATACAAAATAGCAGCAGGGAATGCATGGTAACAGAGAGCTGCTAACAAGGTACAAAGTGCAAAAGGTTACAGGTGCAAGCATAACATTTCAGGGCGATGGTGCTAGCCATGCTCAGGAGTTCTTCGTTGGCCAAGGCAGGACATTGGGGTCCATTGTCATGGTATAGGCATGCCCAGGGGTGGCAGACCAGTGTTAAGTCCATGGTCAAGGGAGGAGGGGGAAGGTGGTGGTGGTAGAAATGGAAGGTCAGGTTTAGGGGCAGTCACATACTGATCTCTAGGTGATAAGGTCCCTTAGTTGGGACTTGAACCGACCAAATTTGGGTTCAGTGAGGAGGGAATTTGGGAGTGAGTTGAGCCAGGATGGGGCCAGATATTGAAATGTTCTTTGGCCTGAGGTGGTCTTGCAGTGAGGTACCCTAAAGTGGGTAGTCGCTGATTGCCGTGTGAGGCGGGTAGACAATGGAGACTGAAGTTGTGGGAAGAGGGCTGATGGGAGTTATCCTGAGGTGATTTTCTTAGCGAAGAGGCAGGCCTGGTACTTTAGCCTCCCATCGAAGTTGAGCCAGTTTGCTGAGGCGTAGAAGGTGCAGGTGTGTGTAAGTCTAGGACAGCCTGTAGCAAGTCTGCAAGCCTTACTGAGGGCCAGTCTAATCTTATATAGGTGGGTGGTGTCAGCAGCACCATAGATGATGATTCCATAATCAATTAGAGATAGAATAGATGCAGAGATGGCTAGGCGGAGAGATTCCGGGGGGGGGCAGTGCTTATAGCAGTGAAGGAGACCAATACGTATATTAATGGCAGTGCTGAGCATCCAGATATGGTTGTGGAAAGTGAGACCAGTGTCTAGGGTGATGCCAAGGTATCTGAAGGTGGTAACCTGCTCAAGGGGGTCTTTCAGTGAGTTCAGAATGAACAAGGGTTTTCCTAGGTTCTTATTTTGGGTGTGTGCAAGCATCATGGATTTAGTTTTTTTGTAATTTAGTACTAACCTATGCTGAATGAACCAGGATTCATCTTCAGAGAAGGATTTCTGGAGTGCTGAGTGGAGGGCTGCGGGATCACTGTGTGAGTAGTAGAGGACTGCATCATCTGCATATAATAGAATTTTTCCTGAGCAGGCATTGGGCAGGGTGTTGAGGAAAAAGGAGAAAGAAGTGGGCCAAGAAAAGAGCCTTGAGGGACCTCAGACCTGACTTGGTGGAGGGATGACAGGGAGTGGGCAATCCGGACTGTCTGGATTCTCTGAGACAGATAGCTGGCAAACCAGTCGATGGTCTCATGGAGAGGCTTATCTGAGTGACGGAGTCAGGAGAAGTGAGTGGTGCATGGTATCGAATGCCTTTGAGAGGTCTATAAAGACAGCGCCAGCAAGTATAGCCAGTGTCCAGGGATGTATGGAGGGTGTTTGTAAATTCCAAGAGGGTAGTGGTGGTGCTATAGTTCTGGAGGAGCCATGTTGTTCAGAACACAGGATACTATATTTAGTGAGGTAGTCTGTTAGTTGGGTGCCACGATTTTCTCAGGGTTTTAGAGAAGGTAGGCAGGATTGATACTGGGTGAGTGGTTCCCAGAGTGAGGTGCAGTCACCACTTTAAGGATAGGAGTGATGAGTGCAGATTTCCATTTGGTGGGAACTGGCCCAGAGAAAGGAAACAGTTCAAAAGCATGGTAAGGGGAGAACCTCACTGAATGTGAGTCTAAACAGTTTCAGGTTCAGTGTGTCACTGCTGAAATGAGATTTACTGAGGGGCTTTGAGTAGAAGAGGGGCAGCTTCATGCTGGAAACTGCTTTAAAGTGGAAAGGGGTTGGGGAGGGCAGTGTGGTGTAGGGTGGGTTGGGAGAAAAAGTTGGGAAGAACACCAGTGAGGTCAGAGAAGGTGTCATTTAATGTGTTTCGATAAGGGCTGGGTCTGAGGTGATAGATTAGTTGGCCCTGATATGGGTAGGTGGGGCAGTGGAGGCTTTGCCACTTAACATTTTGAGTGAGTCCCAGAACTTACAACCTGAGCCCCATGTGTTGGTGAACAAGGTTTTATAGTACTCAGCCTTTGCTTTTCGAATATCCCAGGTGCATTTATTGTGTGCTTCCTGGTAGCGCTGCCTGTCAGAGGGTTCTCTGGTATCCTGTGCAATGTGCCACAGATTGTCTCATTCATGCATCTGGTCCAAAAGGGCTTGAGATAGCCATGGTGTGTTGGCACCTTTAATTTTTTGTTTGGTTAGGGGTGCAAACAGGTTGCAGGCAGTGTTGAACGTTTGAAATAGTTGAGGGCAGAGTCAATGTTCTGAGCATTTCTTATGGGGGACCAGTCAGTAACTAGGAGGTACTGTTTAAGGGACTGTAGTTTGCCAGGTTTGAGGTGGCATTGTAAGACATTTCTTTTGGGGGGGGCTTGTTAATACAGTATGACCAGTGACATAGCACTGGGGAGTGGTCACTCAGAGCATCAGGTAGTACCTGATCTGTGTAGCTTTTAAGGGGTGTTAGTAGGCACTAGATCTAGGAGAGGGCAGTACCAGTCCTCTGGTTTATTCTAGTGGCAGTAGCTCACAAGCTGGGTCAGGTTTTGAGCAGTTGCAGCATCCTCAACAAGGGCTGAAGTGTCAGCCAGCCAGTTTGTATTGAAGTCTCTGAGCGCAATGATGTCAACATTGTCAGGAGAGTCTGGAGACAGTTGAGGACAGAGAGAAAATCAGTCCTCTGATTTTGAGGGGTGTATACAGAGGAGGGAACAAGGGACTCTGTTATAGCCAATCTAGTAATGTTTGTGAAAAGCCCTGCAAGGCTAGGACCCCCAGGCCCCGATAATTGGTCCCATAGGATGATGTATAAAACAGCCCTGCACCCTGGTAGCCCTGGTAGTCTTGTAGCCTCCCACCAGGCAGTGCCAGTCCACCTCACTCCCCTGACCCCACACCCAACATGTGACTGGCACAGCTCACCTCTCACCACCATGGCCAGCCACTGACTGAGCTCTGTTTGGTGGGTACTATGTAAATAGCACACACTCAGTGAATGCCAGCAGCTGTCATTCACTGAGCATGTACTACATACAGTACATGTTCTTACAGAGCTCAGTTGGTGGCTGGCCATGGTGGTGGAGAATCTATGCCAGTCACCAGCTGAGTATGGGTTGGTGGGGAGGCGGGTGGACTGGCACTGCCAGAGGGGGGCCACTGGACTACCAGGGCTACCAATGTGCAGGACTGTTTTTATATGTTGTCTTATTTGATGAATCACTGTGGTTCGGGACTGGAGCTTGGTGGGGTCACTAGCCCTGTGGGGCTCAACAGCATATTACTGGGATTAGGGCATGGGGTGCCGATGCCTGAGGGGCTTTAAATAACTTATTACTAGGATCGAGAAACATGGGGGTGCCAACTGCTCTTCTGGAGTTCTTGCATACTACTTGGGGGATTGGGTCGGGGGGCATAGCGACATTGCTGCAGGCTTGCAGCAACCTGTACAGATATGCTCTCCATTTGGCATTCCATTCAGGTTGGTGCAAGTCATGGAACTTAGCCACAGGGACCCTGCCTTGATAGAGAATCAGGCACACGGTCCTTGGCACAATGGAGATGAAGCGTAAGTCGCTTTTACAGACTTGCACCAACCCTCTTCTAAAATCTGTCCATAGTCTATTCTTGAAAATATATTATATTTTTGTCATGATGGGTGTACTTTTTCCTGCTGGCTTTTAAATCTCCATGAATCAATAAGGTCATGTTGATCAAGGAAATGTTTTAATAGACTTGAAATTCTCCTGTTGGAGTAACTGGTGAGGTTTTATCTAAAACATTGTATTACAGAGTGTTGAAATCTCCCATTAATATTATATTTTCTGCTTTTAGTGTAGTTAATCCCTTTGTTATCTCAGCCAAGAAATCAGAACAATCCTGAAAATGTGCATACACTTTTCCTACTATAACTGATAAATTATGCATTATAATATTCAATAAGACAGCCTGCCTGGTGGTGCTGAGGGTTGAGGTGCTGGACACCACACCTCACACCATGCCAGTGACCGGGTTTGGGGAACAGATCCAGGTCACCAGGGGATTGGCAGAGGACGGAAAGGATTGAGCATCGAGGACTGCTCTCTCTCCCAGGGTGGGTTGTGGGTGGTTCCGGTGCAGTAGCAGCTTCTGGTGGAGATCAGTAGCAGTGTTAGATGTCTGGACATAGTCGGGGGTGGGTCATTGGCAGGTTTCAGCAAGCGTGAGGTGCAGAAAGTGTAGGCTGCATAGAGCCATTGCGCACTATGGCCCTAGGAGGCACCAAACAAGGGAAAAACCACTACCATCATGGTAGGTGACAGTGGGATCAGTGGCTGGACCCCATGCCCTGTGCCGGGCTCTACTGGTGTGCTGTTCTAGTCTGCATCCTCCTATCCAGTCACTCCACTTGATTCTAGATAGATCTCCAGAGGAAAGGGTGGCCCCACTCTGGAGGGCTCAGAGCCGGGGGTAGAGTGGCTGGATTGAGATGGAGGGATAACCCCAGACTGGAAAGCTGGGCTTCAGGCAGGCAGCAGAAAGCTCCAATCAAATATCCTCACCTGAAAGAGGCCATCGTAGGTAGGTAAAGAAATAGTAAAAAAAAAAAAATAATATTCAATAACGCAATCCCCTAAACGCTCTGGATGATGGTGGTGGTCTATTTCAAAAACCACCTTAACCTGCCTCTAGTGACTGATAGCTATACTTCTACATGTGAGTCACTACATACCATCCTAACCCTAAGAGCAAAGAAGCTTCACATTACATGTGCTTACAATCCTCCCAAAGGTGGACAATCTGGCCTGGAGGATTTATTGAACCACAAGATACCTCAACAGCTGGGCAGGAGTGAACTACTTATCCTCAGAAATGAATATAAATTGGTTGAGTAAATCATGGTACCTTCAATCCCTAAAGCTAAATTACAATTTGCAACAAGAACATACTGATCAACAAAGCATCACAAAATAATAGTTCTAGCACCCTCACTGACTGGGTCACTGATGAATTGTATATAGATAGAGTTGTGGCTCTGGGCTCGTCCACACACACGGAAGTGATCACAACCTGGTCTTCTGTGTATGGGTCACTCAGTAATCCCCATATCCTCCTCCACTATATATCATTCAGTAACTATGATCTAAACCAGGCTGCGCTTTCTACATGATGTCGCTATGCTTGACTTGTCCCCTATATACTGTGCCCATACACTGATGTTGCCCTCAGCCTTTTTCTAAGTGAGTTTTTTTTACTTCAGGATAAGCATGCCCCTCTTCGCACTAGCTGGGTAAGCAGTAAGCCACCCAAATGGTTGCACAAGGACTTACTTGCGTCACTCAAAGCTAGGGACCAATGCTGGAGAAAATTCAAAACTTCGGGCCTCCAAGTGGATTTTCATTGCTATAGGGAACAGCGCACAAAGTGCAAGAAGCAAATCAGGCTTGCAAAAAGGCAATACTGCAAGGGTTCTTGGTGGATGCAGCTGGTGACCCCAGGAAACTTTGGTCACACATAAAAACCTTCCTCAGATTCAAGCAATCCCACACTACAAGTGACATGATACTGAATGGACTCCACTGCTCAGATCACACACAATAGCAAACACTTTCAACAATTACTCTTAGACATCTCCAAATATAATACTGTCTTCCCACCACACCCTCTACTCCTTATATCTCCTCCCAAAAGGTACACCAGTGGGACCACCATTCTACTTTAGAGCTGTCTCCAAAACAGATGTACTCAAGTTACTGCCATATTGGACAACATTGCAGTTGGGCCTGACTGCCTGGAACCTAAGCTCCTCAAGCTGGCTGCCCCTTCATTGCAGGGCCACTATCTAAAATCTTCAGTACATCCCTTAGTGAAGGAGTAGTGCTAGACATCTGGAAATGGCCAGGTAACCCATTCTTTAAACGGTGACAAGAAGGATTTAGCGAAGTATAGACCAATAGCAATATTATCTGTCTTAAACAAAATCCTGGAGAAGTTCATCACAAGACAGGTAACAGATCACCTCACCAAGTATAACCTCCACTCCACAAATCAACATGGCTTTAGAAAGGGTCACAACATCCAAACAGCCCTGCTACAGCTAATCAGTGATACACTACATGCTATGGATCACAGTCTTCTAACAGGAGCAGTTTTTATAGATCTCTCGAAGGTGTTTTATCTCATTGATCACCCCCTCCTGCTAGCTATCCTCCTATCCCCGGGTTTGTTAGCACAGTCCGTGAACTGGTATAATGGCTACCTATTCAACAGGATACAGGTTGTAAAGTTCAACTCTGTAACCTCTGACAAAACAGTCATTGATGTTGGGGTACCACAAGGATCCATCCTAGGACCTCTCCTCTTCTCGATCTTCATTAATAATATAACCAGAAATACCACCTCCTGCTCAATGCTGCTGTATGCTGAGGTCCTCATTCTCTCTAGACCAGCTCTGATAATGTGCTTGCTCTCAACCACAATCTGTCGGGGGATTTCCTAAATGTACAATCCTGGATCACTAGCCATAGGCTGGTTCTCAACATTAGCAAGACTCAGGCTATGCTTTCTGATTCACCTGCCAAACAAAAAAAATAGTCGTGATCACTTCAAAATAGTAAGTGTGAACCGTACCCCTTTGGAAGTGGCAAACTCATTTAAATACCTGGGGTTCTACTGATGAATCCTTAACTATGGATCCATATTACTACTGTGTGTAAGATGGTCAATATTAACTAAGGGTTAGCTTACAGATCTATGCGTTCTCACCACTTCCATGAGGTTAACCATTGCCAGAGGAATTATTCTCCCATCCCTTGCATATGGAACTTCAGCCTATGGCAATGCATCTAAAAACCTCCCTACACAAATGGGACATAACCTATAATAATATATGTCATTATGCCTCTGCATCATCTAAGTTAAAACATCACTGCCGCCGGCCCGGTGGTGCTGAGGGTTGAGGCACTGGACGACACACCTCATGCTGCACTAGTGACCCGGGTTCTGGAATGGACTCAGGTCGGCAGGAGTAAGCAGGGAGAGGGAGAATTGAGCATCCCAATGGATGCTCTCCTCCCTCTGGGGAGGGATACCAGGGTGCCAAGTGTACCTGACATCCCGAGAGAGCCAGTGGAAGCACGGGCTCACAAGGGTTCTGGCGGCTCCGTTCACTGGAGTCAGGGATGGGGAGACACTGTTAGGTGCTTGGGACAAGATGTGCATCAGCACGCCACCTCTCTGGAGGTATGTCCTTGTGCTGGCATCTCAGGGGGCTGGGATAGGGAACCACAAAAGAAAAATGGAAAAACCTCTCAGTGGGTCTAGATGATGGCTGCTGTACACCATCCAGTCCAGGACCCACGGGCAGATCCATACTGTGCAGGTGCTTCATGGAGGTAATAAAAGAGGAGGTAGGGAGTAACAGGAGCACTCTGGGGGGCAGACACCATGTGTCAGGAGATTCAGGGTGCAAGAGCAATGCCTGAAGGAGTGGAATGCTGAGGGCATTCAGGAGGGATAAAAGTAAGTTAAAAAAACTCACTGCCTACTCTATGCAGATCTTAATTGGCTCTCTCCTATGGTCAACTGGCTCCTTGCTCTTGGTGCCCTTCTGGACAGAATCCTGAGTATGCTTAGCTCTGTCACCGCTGCACTCACCCCACAGATCACCTCCTATGGTCTCCATTCTGCTGTTCTTTCCTTGCTCAGCATTCCCAGATGTAACACTTCCAAAGGGAAAACAGTTTTTTTCTACATGCCCCCAGTTACTGGAACTTGCTGCCCCTTGAAATACACCAGTCACCCAGCCATGCCTTGTTTAAAAAGAGGCATCACTCTCTGCTTATTGAGAGTACATAGTGTAACTGTTTTAAACCACCCTAGATTCCTGACTTCCTATGCTATTGTTGTCTCAGAGTCCTCCTCCAGTACTTACACCTCATAGTTTCAGCTTGTCTTGCCACCCCTTTCCTACCCCACCTCTTGCACATCTCTCCCCCCACAACCTTCTCCCCTCGAGGTCTTGGTACCTCAATCCTTCCTACCTATTTGTTTTCTCTTTAGTGTCATATTCTTTATGCTATAGCCAGTTTGTAGATTAAATTGATGCCTAGATTGATAAGCTGTTATATGTGACTTACCTTTGTTGGGCTTTGATATGTGAGATGTCTGTATTGTTTGTTGGTTACACCAATTGTTCAAACCGTTATCCATTTTTACTATATGCTTAAATGCTATAGTATAATGTGCACTTACTTTCACTTCTGATATAAAGTACATCAGAATGTTTCTCCAGTTACCTTCAATTGCTCAAATTGTTATCCATCTTAATTGCATCCCTAATATGTTGTACTCCTATGATGTACTGTATCATCACAGTTTTTTCCTGTTGATGTTGTAACCTCTAGGGTAGTGCCTGAAAATAGTCACTTTTGTGTCTAGTGCATGAACTTGGTTATCAAAAACAAAATAAATAAACCCCTGACACTGTTCTACCCAATCAGTGATCAAGGAGTTCTAAGGGCTGCAGTTATGGCTCCTCAGTAGGGGATGTGAAAGGTGTTCTTGGCACCTTTAAAACTTACTGTACAACAACCCCAAAGGAGACAAGCTGCCAGACCTTGCCACATCAAGACAGTTGCCACCCTGTTTGTACAGCTTGAGGCTCCAGCTCAATTGACTGCATTTGCTAACTTTGTCAGAGCCTGTGATACTGAACTGCAAAACCATGAATGATCACAGGGCTAACCCTGACCTGGGGAGTTATACCAAACTTATTCAAAGATAAGTTTGTTATTCAAAAAGTGCACCAACACTGGCCAACTCGTGTCATCATACAGGCCTGCAACTCTACCTGTGTACCCAGACTAACTTTAGGGGGCACTGGTACTAGTAGGGGACGTGATTTTTTGTGTTACTGTTGAGGGGTGGGTTCTGTTCATGTTCTGTTATATAGTTTCACTTGTATAACAAATCTGCCAAGCTGCCATTTATCTTTGCATTCCCATTACCCTTTCCCCTATTAATTAATTGTTTATTGTTGATGTTCAATACAGTCTGTGAGCACATTATAAGCAATAGCTATTAATTGCATGCATAGTGAAAGAACAAGGTTGTTTATGATATTCTGTGTGTGAGATGACTGTAAGGGGAGGTGGGTAGGTGCATTATCCCATGTGGCTGTATCACAGCAAGAACTGGCCAATTATATTTCACTTTGAGTGGAGTCACCATGCTATTTACTTTATTCCTGGGAAAGAACCCACCCCCTTATTGCCATCAAAACAGAGCCCAGGCCCCTCAACCTGGTCTGAGGCTACCACGCAGGGGAAGTAGCTGAAAGTTAAACAGCAACCTGGTTACATCTTTTGAGGCACCTCTGGGATTCAACCCCATGATCTCCTGTTTACTATCCACACCCCACATGGAAGCAATTGCTTCAGAGCACAGTGTTGTAGCCCTCAAACCCAAAATTTATGCTGACATCATGGCATCTACCCAATTGTTGGACTGGTGTGAGTGAAGATTTGGACCCTCAAAAGGCTTTGCTATTCCTGGGTGTCTCCCCGGACTGACAGAGAAAATTGAAGAGGTACTGTCTGATATCAAATGCCTTGGTCTGGTTGCTGTCCAAGGATGGATGATGAATCCTGCCACCAAGACTTTGACTGTATTGACTGAGTGCAGAAATACTGTTGATGCCACTCCTGTACCTGGTGTGTTAAACCCTGAGGGTTCCAGCACTGCATGGACTTTAGTGACCCAAGTCACTGTGACCCCATGAAGAGAAGCCCATCCTAAGTATTACGGTTCCAAGGCCAAGTTTAACCGATGGCTGCTTGGGCAAGTGAAACTATGTAGGAGGACCAAAAAGAATTGGATATGCTGGGGGGGGACACTTCTCCTCAGAACCCATGGGGTGACCCACCCATGTGCCGTCACTTGTTCCAGATTCTTATCGAAGGCTACATATATTTTCAGGTACTCACCCTACTCCACCAGGTGAAGATGACTTGGAAACCTGGATGGACTGTGCTAGCCCCCCCATCCTCTGTGCAGGATTGGCAGTGTTCTGAATCAGAAAAGCGGAAATGTTTGATAGAATGCCAGAAGGGCCCTACCCTAGATTTTATTTGTTTATTGAGAGCTATAGATCCTGAAGCCACTACACAAAATGGTCTAACTGCTCTAGAAAATGTGTTTGGGAGTACAGAGACTGGAAAGGATCTCATGTGGAGGTATAAGGCAATGAAGCAGGGAGAGAGCCCTTGTCCACCTATTTGACCCACCTGGAGAAAGCACTCCAGAAAAGTTTCTGTAAAGGGGCCATAGTATCCTCAATCTAAACCACACTTGATTGAATCAAGTGCTCAAATCGACACAACATTCCAGTTTGCTACTACTCAAATTGTGATTGCAAGAGAGGAGACAACCTCCTTCCTACAGTATGTTAATGAAGGAGGTAAGGTAGCAGAAGATGCAGAGGAGTCATAGGACCCCCTATAGGGTGCAGATCTGCCTGTTTGCAGATGACACTAAGATCTGCAACAGGGTGGATACTCTGGACAGGGTGGAGAGAATAAGGAGGGACCCAGAGAAGCTTGAAAAATGGTATAAAGTGTGGCAACTAAAGTTTAGTTCCAAGAAGTGCAAAACAATGCACCTGGGAAGAGGGAACCCTGGGGAGAGCTACAGAATGGGGGAGGGAGTTGCTGACTATCACCAAGAAAGAAAGGACCTGTGGGTTATCATTTCTGACTACCTAAAGGTGTCTAAGTAGAGTTCAAAGGCTGCAGGATGGTCAGCGGCTTGCTGGGGTGCATGGCAGAGGTATCACTAGCAGAAGGTGGGAGGTGCTGATGCCATTGTACAAAATGCTAGTGAGGCCTCATCTAGTATACTGTGTGAATTTCTGGTGGCCACACCTTGGTAAGGACACTGACAGGTTGGAGGCGGTCCAGAGAAGGGCCACTAAGATGGTACAGGGCTTGCACCAGAAAACATATTAGCAGAAACTGACTAAAGGATATCAATATGTACTTGCTGGAGGAGGAGGATGGGGGACATGATAGAAACATTCAAGTACTTTAAGAGCATTAACAAGGTGTAGTGGAGGGAGACATTTTCCAGTATCAGAGATGTACAAGAACAAGGGGCATGATATGAAACTGGAATGTGGCAGGCTGAGAGGAAATATGAAGAAGTTTTCTTCACTGAGAGGATGGTGGAGAAATTGAATAGACTGCCACAGGAGGTGATGGTGACAAGCACATTGAGAGTTTTAAATATGCATGGAACAGGCATAAGGGTATCTTAGAGGTAGGAAGGAGGGTGAAAAGCCATTGACCAAGTAGGGTCAGGGGCCACAAACTAGTGAAGTCTTTTGGGCAGACTGGATGGGCCTGGCAGTCCTTGGCTGCTGACACTTTCTGTGTCTATGCTGGTGCAGCTGCTGCAGTTCCTCATGGTGAAAGGGGCTTAATAATGAAACTCTAGAAATCCAAGAACTTGAAAGGAACTCAGGAACTGAGGCGTACACTAGTATGGCATCCAACAACAAAACTAGAGAAACTTCACTTGGCCCACATTGTGTTGTCCCTGACCAGAGCTCGGCAGTGATGCATGCTGCTGTCCAGATTGCCAATTCAGTAATTGCTGGTGAACTTCAGAGTTAGATTTGAGAGCTCAAGTCATTAGTGAATAAGTTAAAGCACTCAAACCCTCAGCCTGTGCTGTGAAAGAAGGAAGGAGGAACTAGTGAGAGGACAAGCTTTCTATAGAGTTTAAAGGGAGCTCCCAAAGGGAAAATGTCCCCTATGGAAATTGTCTGATGGGTCTCAACACCCACAGCCCAGCCACCCAGACCAATTCTGCTACCATTGTGGGGAGGATGGGACATCAAGTAGGGGTGCTGGTCTCCTGAAGATTTGCATAAGGTCAATGCTAAACTGCTTAGTAAAATGAGAAGACAATGAAATTCTAGTGTGACGCCCATTAAGTCAGAGACTACCCAATCTGGGGCTAAATTATCAGGTTAGACTTTAAGACTGCAACATTTGATCTAGACAAACTTGTGGGGCCATTCACCAAAACAACAGTTACTACTGAAGGAGTGCCCACTCAAGCTATGCTAGACAGCATCTCACAGGTGACTATTATCATTAAAAGTTTATGACCAGCAATTGTCACACCATAAACTGTTTCCTTTAGAAGATCTGCATGTGGGGGACTAAGCAACAAGTCTTACACTATTTGGGA
Organism: Neoceratodus forsteri; assembly: GCA_016271365.2. NCBI lineage: Eukaryota > Metazoa > Chordata > Ceratodontiformes > Ceratodontidae > Neoceratodus > Neoceratodus forsteri. The sequence continues at coordinate 512,554,574 of CM057450.1, read as the reverse complement.
TACCGTAAAGTGTGGATTGCATTCCTGCCTTCAGTAACTGGTGTTGCAGACTTTGTGTAAACCATAGCTTTAGTGTGTCCAGAATCTGAACTGTATGATGGGGTGCCAGTCCTCACTGGCACCAACAATCATATGTTTGGGAGTCTGGCTCAGCTGTGCAAGGTGTGGGAGGCAGTGGGAAGGAAAGTATTATGTTTGCACGCCTGATACAGAAAGCTTACCAGCAGCTGATACAGACTACAGAGGAAGCCAAAGACAATGCAATGGGAACTGTAGCATAAGGCCCTGCAGACTGCCTTCCCAAAGCAGAGTGCAATGCTAGTGAGTGGTCCACACTCAGAAAGATGTAAAGAACCAGATATTAATGATTGATGCTTCCAAGGGGGATACATTACCTGATGGATTAATGGTTAAGCCCAGTGTATTGCTTGTCAGGGCTCATGCTTTTGCCAAATGGATCACCATTCAGGTAATGAATGCCATGAACAGAGATGGTATTGTCTGGAAAGGATGCACTGTGGCTCAAATCTGTTGTGGGGACACAGGAGTACAGCCCACCCCAACAGGAGACAGTCACCTGCTTGGTCTTGACCAGAATTGTTTGACTTCGGTGGCTCCCCTATTCCTAAACAGTGGAAAGCCCAGGTCATTCACAACCTGACTGAGCGAACAAAGGTGTTCTCACTCCGTGAGTGGGATGTAGGATGTGTGACCAGAGAAGAGCACCACATCTGGATGAATGATGAATGTCCATTCACAGACAGATCCCACAGGTTGGCACCTGCCGATATTGACAATGTGAGGAGATATTTGCAAGAACTGCTGGTATTATCCAAAATCATGAAACCTGTGTGCCTCACCCACTGTGGTGGTGCAAAAAGAACGGAGCTGTGTGCATGTATGTTGATTACTGAACTCTTAAGAGATGAACCATTCCCTAGCAGTACACCATGCCTAGAATCCAAATGCACTTAATTGTTTTAGTGGAAGTAAGTGGTTTTCTGCACTTGATTTAAGAAGTGGTTACTATTAAATACATATGGCTTCAGGACAGAGAAAAAATGCATTTATGTACCCTTTAGGATTTTATGAATTCCTTTAGATGCCTCAGGAATATCAGGCATCCCTGCCACATTCTAATACTTTGGAAAGGCGGTGGGAAATATGAACTTACCTGAATGCTTAGTCTACCTAGATGACATGATAGTATTTGGAAAGATACTGGAGGAAGATGAGGCCAGACTGCTAAGGTCCTAGACTAGCTGGAAGAGTTAGGGCTTAAACACTCCATAGACAAGTGACATTTTTTTCGGTACTTGGTAAAGTATGTTGGATCCAGATGACCCCAGCAAAGTCAAGGCCCTGAAGACCTGGCCAACAGTAATCTCTAAGAACTGCAGAGGTTTCTTGATTTCTGTGGATACTGCCACCAGTTTGTTAAGGACAACACCTGAGTGGTGTGTTTTTTCCTGAATTTGACACAAGGTTATCCTCCAACCACCAAAAGCAAACATACTCCTGTTAAATTGGCTGAATCAAAACCCTACTGTAAACCCGTGAGCCATTTGAGGCTTGATGGACTGCTGACTGTCATAAAGCATTTCCAGAAATAATACAATACCTTACCTATGCTCAAGTTCTAGCATATGCTGACCCTAAGAAACCTTATATCCTTCATATGGATGGTAGTTTTAGAGGTCTTAGTGAAGTACTTTACCAAAATTACCCAGAAAGGGTTGCATAAGTCACTTTTGTAAGCCAAAGTTTTATAATGCTGAAAGAAATACCCTGTTCATAAACTTGAATTCTTTTCACTGAAGTGGGCTGTAGTGGACCAGTTCCATGAATACTTGTATGGGGAACATATTACTGTGAAGACTGATAATAACCCTTTGACTTATGTTCAAACCACGGCCACATTTGATGATGCTGGTCATAGGTGATTGTCTGCCTAATCCACCTATGACTACTGTGTGGAATATTGTCCCAGACTTAATCACATAGATGCCAATGCCTTGTTGAGATGTCCAACTTCTGCTTAATCTACAGGGAACAAGTGGACATGTTCAGCTGAACAAACTGTTAAGGTGTTGTTTAAAAAATGTGATACCCAGGAGCAGATTTCCACCTCAGCTGTTAAACTTTTAGTGGACACTCTTGGTGCATTTGGTGGCTGCTTGCCTGCTGCCTATTGTAATGTTACTACTTTGGATTTAAGTTCACTGCCTCAACTTTACAAGATTTGCAGAGAGGCAAGATTAGATGCAATTATTAAATATGTTCTGCACATCTTGCAAAAGGGGTGATGTTAGCAAATTATAACTAGCACTGATGTGAAATTACTTCTGAGAGAGTGGTCAAAGCTAAAAATCAAAGAGAACCTACTGTATAGGGAAACACAGAACTGGAACTGGGTCCCTTGCCTTCAACTGGTTTTTACCTGCAGCATTCAAAAGGGTGGTATTGCATACCTTGCTCTGCAACATGGGGCACTTGGGAAGTGAATACACCATGGACTTGGCTTATGCATGTTTCTCTGGCCCCATGGGAGGTGACATAGAAAAGTACTGAAAGAATTGCAGCAGATGTGTACAAAAGAAAGGCTCAGCCACAGAGGGCTGCCCTTTGGTCAATATTGCAACCAAGCGCACCCATGGAGTTGGTCTGCATTGACTTCCTCAGCCTGGAGCCAGACTCTAAAAATATAGCAAACATACTGGTAGTTACCTACCATTTCTCATGATATGCTCAATCTTATCATACTAGTGACCAGATTCTCTCTGAGACTGAAAATCAATGGTGCACTATATTTTATGGGCGATAATTGAGTAAAGTTATAAGTGAAGTTATATTTGTTGAACTCTCTAACTTTAGTAAACTTCAGGATGAGTTTTCGGCTTTGATATGGGAATGCTCATGTATTAAATTCTATGGTTCTCAAAAAAGTGGTGGGAAGGTCAGGGAGAAAAGATAGCAGTCAGGAAGTATAAGGAAACACAGAAGGAGCAGGATGAGAGCTGTACCAGTTAAGGCAGAAGGAAGCAGGGAGGAAGTCAGAATAGCAAGGCCCAAACTGAGGAAAAGATAGCCAGCTCAGTCAAGAAGGGGATCAAACCTTTTATAGGTACATCAGGAGTGTAGAAAGACAAAGGGTGGGATAGTGAGGCTGAATAGAATGGACGGTGGGTGGGCAGAGAGGACAGTGAAATGCTGGATACTGAATAAATATTTCTACTCAATATTCACAAAAGAGGAGGAAGGGGAGGTGCCTAATCCAATTAGCAGAAGCACTCTGAATAGTGGGGTTGATTCCAGACATTTCACAGAAGAAAGGGTTCTGAAAGAACTCCTAAAACTGAAGGTGGACAAAGCAATTGGACCTGATGGAATTCACCCCAGAATTCTAAAAGAATTAAGGGGAAAACTAGTGAAACCACTGACTACCCTTTTTAACAAATCATGGTAGGATGCTGTGGTACCTGAGGACTGGAGGATGGCAGATGTGATTCTCCTTCACAAAAGTAGGAGCAGGACAGGGGCAGAAAACTACAGACCTGTCAGTTTGACCTCTGTGGTAGGGAAAGTGATGGAATCACTTCTGAAGGAAAGAATAATTGAGTACCTAGAGGCCAGTGGGGCACAGGACCCAAGGCAGCATGTGTTCACAGTGGAAAAGTCATGTCAGATGAATCTAACTGATTTATTTGACTGGGTGACCAAAGTAGTAGACCAGGGAGGGGCTGTGGACATGGCCTACCTAGACTTTAGCAAGGCATTTGACACAGTCCCACACAAAAGATTAATAGTCAAATTAACCAGCCTGGGAGTGGGTCCCAGGGTGGTAGCCTGGGTAAAACATCGGCTGGGCAACAGGACACAGAAGGTAACTGTAAATGGAGTCCACTCTAAAGAAAGAGGGTTACTAGTGGGATACAGGAGGTTCAGCACTGGGTCCAGTCCTTTTAACATCTTTATAAGTGACATTGCAGAGGGAGTGGAAGGAAAAGTATGCCTCTTTGCAGATGACACAAAAATCTGCAACAGGATGATACACAGGGTGTGTGGAAAGGATGAGAAGGGACTTGCAGGTTGGAGGAATGGTCAGAAGTATGGCAGCTTGGATTCAATGCAAAGAGCGCAAAATAATGCACCTGGGAAACAAAACCCAGAGGAAGATTTCACAATGGGGGGCTAGTAACAACAACAAAAATGGAAAGGGACCTGGGGGTAATCATATCAGATGACCTTAAGGTTAGCAAGCAATGTGAGAAGACAGTAGGGAAGGCTGGGGATACTGGGATGTATAGGAGAGACATCACCAGCAGAAAACAGGAAGTTGTTATCCCTCTGTACAGACAATTGGTGAGACCCCATCTGGAGTACTGCAACCAGTTCTGGAGACCCTACCTCTGCAAGTATATAGACTGGATAGAGGCAGCCCAGAGGAGGGCAACTAAAATGGTGCAGGGTCTGTAAGAGAAGCCATATGAGGAGAGACTAAAGAAGCTTAATATGTATACCCTTGAGGAAAGGGGGGGCATGATAGAAACTTTTAAGTACCTCAGTGGAATCAACAAAGTCCAAGAGGGTAGCATCTTTCAGAAAAAGAGATGTGCAAGAACAAGGGGACACAATTTGAAGATGGGGGGGTAGTTCAGGGACAATGTGAGGAAGTATTCTTTCACAAAGAGGGTGGTGGACACATGGAACAGCCTTCCTGAGAAGGCTGTGGGGTCTAAAACTGGGAGAATTCATGAATGCATGGGACAGACATAAGGCAATTTTTGTGTGGGGTAGGAAGAAATTAGGCTGTTGGTTAACTAGGATCCACAGCTTATCCTGTAGGTAGCGAAATGGGCAGACTAGGTGGACCAAGCGGTCCTTATCTGCCGTGAAAGTCTGTGTCTCTATGTTTCTATGTAAATGAATGCTCTTCAAGTTGGCCTCATTCACCTGAGAGTTTTCTTATTCTGTTAATTTAGACAAGCTTCAATTTAGCAGCACAGCATAATGAGTACATATAAAGGCTATAAAATTCAGTTGCAGCTCTAGCCCACTATTGGTTAGCAGAATACAAGTGGGGCACAAAAGACAGAAGTCAAAGACAAGCATAATAATTACTGAGTTTGCCAGTGGTCACTAAGACTTTTTTTGAGTACTGGCTACCTGATGTGTTATTATGTGTATGTTTTATAAACCTTCATGCAGTGGAATTTTTCCCATAAATAAAAATATATATTGTCCCTAGAACTCCACCAATAAATACACAGACCATGTTTTGTGTGGTTGCTCAGTTTGGCAATAATTTTACAGATTTGTCACAGTTATAACATTTTACAATAACATGTTTATATCAGGTACATCTCCAGACTTCTATTTGTAATCTCTTTGCCCTTATACTTACAGCTATTATATTTACATTATAGTCACATTCATTATATTTCTCAGATTCTTGTTCATTTCAAAATTGCTACCACTCTCTTCTCTGCTGCCCTCCAGACGCACATCACGGAGGGGCCTGGCCTCTTCCTCTTATGTCATGAAAGGGGGGTCATGAGCATACACATCATGCCCCTGCTTTTTGTTTGTCAGCCCTGTGTGTTTTGTTTTATTTCCTCCCCCGCTTTTTCTTGTTATCCTTCCCCCTTTTCCATTAGTCCACCTCCAGCTTGCAATGGATGGTGGACTTTCCCCAACCCCCTATCTCTCCTTGCCCTGACTCATCTGTGCCCCAGCCATGCTTCAATGGCATTTGCTACTTCTGCGCTATATATCACCAGTCTCAAGCCTGATAGGTGTATGCCATCCCCATAATATTCATCTACCCACTCCAGGATCCGTGGGTATGACTAGTCCCCATGCTCTTGAATACTCTCCCATCCGTGCATTCCTGTTTTCTGGCCCTGTCCATGCCCTTATGGCTCTCTGCCTGCCTCAAACCCTTCGAGGCATGATCTCCGACCAGGCCAAAGTAACCTCTGGCCACATTCCTTTATTTTATTTACATCATGCTTTATCTGATAAAATTGTCCAGCCAGGGCCTTGTTCCCGGGTCATTGCCCCCAAGGCGTATCACGATAAGATTCAGCCACCTGTGTTCTCTCCTGATTTCCCTGAGCTCTGGCAGCAGCTGTGCTCATTTCATCCCCCGACAAACTTTCCACACCGGTTGTAATCTGTCACTGTCCAAATACAGCTGCTTTCCCCCTGATCTTTTGGCTGCCCACTACTCTGCCCAATGAATAAACAAGTATTCACAGATCCATGCCTAGAGCCTCCTGGTCAAACCTGAACAACCAGAAGCACACAGATGAATATAGGACCTCTGCTCCCCCACCCACTCCTCCTCCCCCTCCTTCCCATTACCTTCTTTCTTGCACCTGCTGTGGGAGACAAACAGAAATTATTGTCGATTTTCTGTATGTATGTTTTATAACATCCCAAAGCCCACCTGCTTTTCTCTTTGATCTCCCTGGCCTGCTGCCTTTTGCTGCCTTCATCGAGGCAGCCCCAATCCTGAATGAGTGGGGGAATGACCTTCCTTGTTCTCAAAAATCCCAGCCCCTTGTACATACCGATGTTGGTACCCGAACTGGCTTGCCATCCCCATGTAAGAACAACTTGGTATTCCTTGGTTTGGGTGTTCTGCCATGTACATGTGCAGTGCTGCTACTGGGAAAATGGTTCCGTTGGAGTGCTTCCTCAACCACACCCTCCTTTCTTGCCCTTGCTGATCTTGATCTCCTTAGCAGTATCCCTACTGCCTCTCCAGCCCATTCTGTCTGCCCACTGCAGCCCTCTACTTTCTGCCCTGTTGCTGTTCCCCACTACTTCGCTCAGTCTAAATGCCCCACTCTACATGGTGGTGTAAAGGGCTTGGAACAACACAGCTTCACTTTGTGAACAGCAGATGTGATATAGTACCCCTATCAACCTTACCATCAGACTCTCAGAGATTGACCTTCTATTACCCTGTATCTTATCTGCTCTCCAAATCCAACCCTGTATCATTCTGCAGATCAGATTGCTTTTGGTTGGTCCTCCCAGCCCTTAGTGTGCAGATCTGTCCTATGGCCACCAGATGTACCCCCATGGTAGCATGTGCCATGTTGTGGTTCCATCCCATTACTATAAATCTTGCCACTTTCTCCCCATCACTGCCCCACTTACCTGTCTGCCATACTGTTTCTGGAATTTCTGAAAAGCCCTCCATGAGGTCTGATAAGTTCTCAGGGTCCTGGGGCCCAGGAGTTGCGTAACAGTATTTCAGCTCCCCCAATCCAATCGACCACACGTACATTGAGATGGTGGTCTGCCAGGCCTCTGCTCTGGGTGGAATGGTCTTGAATTTGTCCATCTGCAATTGGGAGAGGCAATCAGCTATCACACGATCCACACCATCGATGTGCTTGGCCCTGAAGGACATGTTCAGGGTCAAGCCCATCCACACCATCCTGCCCAAGGCCCTCATTACTCTTTCCAACTTCATCTTTCTCCTGTTTGGCACTTCCACCACTGCCTTATTATCACTCCAAAATGTGACCTGCCGGTTCTTAAGCTCCCTACCCAAAACTATCATTGCCACCCATATGGGGAACAATTCCAAAAAGGTGACGTCTTTTGTCACTCCCTCATGGGACCAGTCCTCTGGCCATGGTTCTGCATACCATTGACCCTGGAAGTACTCCCCATTCTGATACCCCCAGCTGCATCTGTATACAGCAGCAAATCCATGTTGCAAAGTCAGTCATCCTGCCAAAATGTTTGTACATTGCAGGCTTGCAGGAAATCTTCACACTGCCATATTCTCGCTGGTCCCTTTGTTAAGTTCTATCCAATGGTGAGGCTGCTTGGCCCCCCACATTGCTCAGGCTAAACACCGTGTAAATGTGCGCCCCGGTGCAATGGCTTTACATGCAAAGTTCAAGTGCCCCAACAGTCGTTGCACCTGTTCCCTCCTGCATCCCCCCATTGTCCTCAACAGCTCCCCCAGCCTCCTAACCTTTTGGTCAGGCAACTGATACAGCTCCCTTGTCGTGTCTACCTCCAGCCCCAGGAACTCTATTGTCCAACTGGGCCCCTCAGACTTGTCTTCTGCCAATGGCATCCCACCTCTTGACATAGCAGATGAAAATCCTCAGCATGTCCTGAGTCTCTTTCCTCCTTTCCCCGTTGAACAGAAAGTTGTCCAGATAGTGTACCACTGTTTGGTACCCATACTGATTCTGGAACACCCATTGCAACCAGGTACTAAACATCTCGAATGTGGCACATGCTATCAACCACCCCTTGGGAATGGTCTTGTCAAAATAATTCCCTCCACCCTGAAGCCTAGTAAATCCCAATCCTCCTGCCTGCCCAGCAACAGACAAAAGGCCAACTCTATATCTGTTTTTGCCAACCATGCTTCATGTTTTGATCTAATGAATGCACTGCATCTTCCAGGGTGGCGTAGCTGACCCTGCTGCCTTCCTCACCAATGGTGTCATTGACCGACTCACCTTCCAGGTAGGGCAGGTGATGTATTACTCTGTACTCACCTTCCTGCTTCTTGAGCACCAGTCTGAATGGTGAAACCCTCAGGTTTGGCAAATGGGCCTTCCACCCTCCTGCTGTCACCTCTTTTGGAATTTTCTGTGCCCGGATTATCGCCTTCCTGTGTGCAGAATCAAGGTTTTTTGCCCTCATCCATTTCCTACAACCCTGAAAATGCAGGCTAAACCTGTCCGAAAGCCCACCTGCAGCTTTCTGGCTACCCCCTGGTCCGGGTAACCCTTCTGCCACCTTTCCACCCTTTCTATCCTTATGGGTGTCTGGACCAACCAGAAACCCCCAGGCTCACTCTCACAAATCCTGGTGTCGGGTTTGGTAGGACTGTCACTTCCCTGCCCCCATCACCTCTCCCCATTGCTGCCCCAAAAGGAGCTCTGACCACTCTGAAAGGGTATCTGGTATGTGCCGTCCTGGCTGCCAGACCCTTTCTCCCTGTTGTATCTACACTTGGATGCTGGGTGATGCCCCTCACACTTGGAACAAACATGCTGGAAATGGCAGTTTGGCCATGAGCAGGAGGCTCTGTTCTAACCCCAACAGGCCTTAGCTGCTGCCCTGCCTCTTTTTTCCCCTTCCGTCTCCTTTTCCATGGGGCCCATATAAATTTCAAGCCACAAGTTTATTTGCCTTGTGTCCTACTTTGTATACCCAAAATGAGCCATTCTCTTCTTAAACTTCTCATTGTATCACAGCTAAAGATGTCCCCTTTCTTATAAGTGTTTTTTATTATGAGAGAATAGGTTAAGAGCTGGGTAGTATGTTCCGGCTGCTTCTCAATAACAATGGAGGTGAAATAAATGAAACCTGTAGACCAATTGTCCCAGGTTTTTTCCTTCCTTTCCTTCCAAGTCCTCCTTCTCTTTTCCTAACAACACCACTGCAGCCACCATGTCCTTCTTTTCGAAACTATCCTTCTCCTTGTATTTTTCCATACTGTTTGCATTTGCCAGTGTGAAAATATCCACATATTCCCTTTCCATATTTTCTCTTTCATGGTCGTGGGGACATGGTTTGCTAAAGCACCCATGAGGCCCCCAGGTCCCTTCCCATCCCGGGGCTCTCTGCAATCGTTACGCTCCCTTTTTCCCTCCCACCTCCTTTTATTTCTCCTAGTACTTTCTCCAGCTGTCCTATCCCATTCTCCCCATGCTTTTCAACATTTGCTCTACATATTCTTTTATGCCGCTCTCCATAGTCACCACCAGATTACCTGTTCTACATGCCTATAAGGTGCCTGGCCCCTGCAGTGGGACTCCTGGTGTGCTGGGTGGCGAATTCTACAGCACTAGTGGCATCAGAACCAGTTCTGGTAGGATCTGCTGGAGTCTTGGTGTCTCAGGTTCTAGTACAACAACTGGTTCTGGGATATGGTCTGCAGTCAGCTCAGGAACTGGGTTACTAGAAGCTAGACTCATAAGAGCTGTTGGTTAAGGTCCCGGTACCACCATCGTGGGTTCCAGTACACTGCTCCTTGTTAGCACCCTCTTGTTCATCTCCCGACCTTCACCATCTTTCCCTTCTGCTTTGTTCCCTTCTCCCCTCTGTCTGGATCCACCACCTCGAGTAACCAATTCGCTTTCTCCACCAGGTCCATTACTGCTTTGTTGCATTCTTCCTTGCTGGCCTTTGCCTTCTTTGGTGCCATTCTTGCTCAGCTGTATCTAGTATGGACAACATCATGCAGGTCAGCACACAGCTTAGTTGTTGTCTTTATATATATATATTTTTATCCAGCACCCCGCCCACCCTGCCCCTGTTCTTCTAATCACCATCCAGTCCAGGAATTCCATTGCACTGTCTTCCTGCTAAATAGGCCCCGCATCCTGTTGTCTTAGATCAGGCAAAATGGAGGCACAGTCTGTAACTAGATGGTGCCTTGGTGGGTAACTTCCCATCTGCATTAGGAAGGATTTATTGTAAACAGCATCTCATATGTAATGGGCTTTATATAATGTGTCAATTACCTCCCCCCAACGTGGCAACACTAGTATACAAAGGCCTTCATTCCTTCCCTAATGAAACAATTTAATACTGAAAACACAATATATACCCATAAAGGAGACAGATATAGCTAAAAGGGGCACTGTTTATTGTCCCCTTCACTATGTTCCTATTCCAACTTCCCTCTATGCTACCGGTATCCTTTTCTATCCACATGGTGATGATGTCACATGCCAACGTCATGCGATAGGCCCATGCGGTCTCCTTTGCTCCTTCTTCTCCCACTGTTGTCCTCTGCTCTCTGCATCCTTCTCTCTCCTCTCTCACCCCCATTCACTGCTTGTGAAATGCCCCAAATGCTGGTATTCTCATTGATCCCCTGCCCTGACCCTATGTAGAACTCCTTCACCATGCAGAAGGCCCTGCGGCCTCCATCTCCCTTTTTCCCTGCTTTCCACTTGCTCCATGCTGTTAAAAGCAATTCCTATCAGGTCATCTCCTTCCACTTCTGACCTCTTTTCCTCTCCCATGGCCCCTCCTGAGTTAACCAGTGATATTCCAGATAATCCTCCTTCTGGGCGCCTGCTCGTTGCTCCTGAAGGCCACACAACCCCCACTGGCAACAAAAACTCGTGTTCCACCCAATCCCTTTCAGAAAAACGTTTGTATCTCCCTATCACCATGTGGTGGGCCCCAGCATTCTCCAACACCAACCGGATGCATCACCGCGTGGCACCCTGCCTATTTGGCCACCCCTTCTGTGCTGGTTGTGGTTTCTCCCTCTCCACAGGCTCCTCACCTTACATTGCTGACAACCCCCAGGCCTGACTTTTGCCTCCTTGTCATCCTACTTTCTTCTGTAGCACTACACCCACTTCACTGATGCTTGCAAACGTATACAAGGATCAACCCTAAATCTCATATCAGAGGGCAATGCCTAACCAATTGAGCCACATACTCTCTTCTACCACTGGTTCTATCTTCCACCCTATCCGGGCTTCTCTTGCCTTGCTGGCTCAGTTTGCTCCCTTCAGAATGTCCAGTTTGCTTCTGCAGTGCTTGATTCAACATTCTGCGCCTCACTCAATCATTCTGCTCACCTCCACTGGTGTATTCCACTGCTCTTCTCCCCCATATACTGTGCCTTACCTTTCTCTTTGGCTACTCCGTCTACTCACTGCAGTCCCAAATCTCTCCTCGCAATCCTACTTTCCTGGGTTTCTTTTACTCTTCATATATATATATATATATATGTATTGAGATATATATATATATATATATATATATATATATAATGGTAGTGCTACCATAGTTAGGATTGAAGAGCCCTTTTATTGTTAAAGGGTCAGACTTTGCACCATAATAACTTTGCCACTGTTCAATGGATTTGCCTGCAATTTGGCAGGCATGGGGCATAGCAACAGGTCTTGGGATCTGCCAACTGTCATACCATTCGGATATACGGCTGTGGAGTTATTAAACAACATCTATGTGCACATTTACCTTTTTTTGCGCATTCTTTGCTCGTGCCTACAGGTTGCAAGGTTTATGTGACTGGTCCAAAAATGTCAGGGAACATGTGACTGGGGTGCCCGATGTGCCTTTTAAAGATTTCATGAAAAAATATTGAACAGTATAAAAGTTATTCAAAAAACAAGTTCCCATTATAAGTCAATGGGAAAAATTAACAAAAACTGTGAAAGTGTCACAAATGCACTTTTTAGTGTCGGAAATGGCCCCTGTAGTGTCGTGAGTCAGCCATTTGTTTTTCAGTTAGTGGTCACAGAAATGCTTGGCATTTAAATTTGGGACCCTCTAGGGACACAATTCCTTTTGTGTTCACATAGTCGGACCCTGAGGATGCTAGCCATATCTTTATTTTGGGGTTAAACACCCCAGAAATATGTTTTTCAAATTTCTGGAAAAAGTAGTGTCGCAAAATAGTGTTGCACTTGTGACACTTTAGCAAATTTTTGTGAAAGCTTTCACAAATCACGGCACTACTTTTCAAACAACATGAAGTCTTGCTATATTATGACATATGCAGTGAGTGGTAACCTTTGAACTGCTCGAGGTGAAAGAGTTAACTTTCCATGCCAGGCATGAGCAGCTGAGCTCCAGCTCGGTTGAAACTCTGTCTGTTGTTCTTCAAACTCAAACCATCAGATTCTTTACTCCTTTTCACTGAACAGTCACTCCAGAGATTTCTCCTTCTGCTCGGTTCATTTGTTGGTTAAAGTATTGTTTTTCGGTTTTCAACCAATTTAAACTATAACCAGTTGGTTCAGACTCTGTCTGTGTGTTGTGAGTACTAGATAGGTTTTACATTTATTTCTATTCTGTGTGGAACTTGTAAATGATTTATCGGTTCGGTTTGAACCGATCAAGTTACTTAAAATATCTTAATCTATCTTTTAGTGTGGTTACCAGTTCTTATCAGTTCTAAAAAAAAATGGATTTTATTACGTTTTTTTCCATGACCCATGACACGGTTAGGAACAGATAAGAGAGTCTTACCTGGTGGATTGCCATAAATGGGTAAGTTTGGTTAGGACTGGCACTATGTTTGAGAAACCCAAAAGAAAAACTGGGCCCACTGGGTTTCAACACTGCAGTGTGTGTGGGGAAGTCTTTGCCAAGGCTGATCCCCATACCACCTGTGTTTATTGTCTGGGGTTTGACCACCTCAATGCAGACTGTCAGATTTGTAAAAGTTTTCCTGCAGCTGCCCTGGAAAAGAGATTTGGTAGGCTCAGGGAAAGGGAGGCCAAAAGTCCGCTGAACGGATGCCAGCCAGTTGGTTCCAACCAGAGGATTGCCCTCTGACCAGGGCGAGACATCCTCGGGCAAAGGAGATCTGACTTGGAGGAGCGGGTCCGGCAAAAGGACTAGAAAATCAACTGGTGTGGAGCCAAAACTTTCCTCTCCAACCACTGAAGAAATAGTCAAAGCGTAAAAATTGTCCGTCGCTTTCCCAGTTCCGACCGAACCGGCACCATCGAAAAGCGCCGTTGCTGCGGTTCCACCGTTCAAGAGTAAGAGTTAGAGGAGTATTATGAACCAGAGGATGGGGAAGAGGAGGATGAGGAGAGTGAACGTGGATTTGAAAGTCCGGATGTGCCCATTGACCCGGACATCTCCCCAGACAGACCTTCAGGAGTGTCTCCTCCTAGGCTTTCTGAGTCCCCTTCTCATTTTATGTTTTATAAAAAAGTGGCTGAAACCCTCCAGTTCCCTATGGAGGAAGCTGTGGATGAACAAGAGGAGCCTCACTGTGTGGAAAAGATGGATATCCCAGAGTCTAGGAGACTGTCTATTCCCTTGCATAAATATTTTGGGAAACAGACTTTTAACATTTTAAAAGCTCCTCACACTATACCTCCTGTGGATAAGAGAATGGACAAGAGGTACACATTGTCATGCTCTGATACGGAGTTCCTCACACAACAATGCAGCCATGTTGGGGTAGTGCAGGCTGCAGCCTGTGGCAAAGCTAATATTCCCTTGGCTTCACACCCCCTGGATAAGGACTCCAGGAGGATTGATGACATGACAAAGAAACAGTACATGGCAGCATCCTTGGGACTCAGACAGGCAAATTATATGGCTTATGTTGCCAGATACTAGAAATCCAGATGGGTTACTGTTATGGCTGTAGCAAAGCAGGTCCCTGGCCAGCTGCCAAGGAGCTGGAGCAGGTGGCTGCTGATGGTGTGAGGCATCAAGGTGCAGTTCCATGCTGCAGTGGACTCTAATGATGTGTCATCAAGAGTCATGGCTACATCTGTGGCACTTCACAGAATGGCTTGGCTCAGATGTACTAGCCTGTCACAGGATACCCAGACTAAGGCCATGGATTTTTCTGTTGTGGGTAATTCTTTGTTTGGGGAGCAAACAGATAATTACATGAAGAAAACAGATGAGTATAAGACCACCTATATGAGTGCACAGCCCAAAGAAAGGCAGGCCACTCCTCAAAGGCAGCTTCCCAGGGGCAGGGACAGGCCTTTCCATAGGCCTTTTTACCAAGCCCAGGCCTCCTCTTCTGCCTATGCCCAGAGGGGGTTCTTTAGAGGAGAGACAGATCGGCACAAGCAGGCCTGCTTCACCCCTCAGCCCAAAGTCCCTGCCAAACAGGCACCCTGATGGGGTTACCAGGGCTGATTCTCAGCTACCTGTAGGGGCAGGCTGGCTTACTTTGTCCAGGACTGGAAGTCTCTTACATCAGACAAGTGGGTCCTGGAAGTAGTAAGCCAGGAACTGGTTCTCAGCTTCAAAAATTTTAAAGATGAGAACCAGATCCTTCACCTGCTAATCCTCCAGAGGCTCTTGCCTTAGAGGCAGAGGTCTCTTCCCTCCTAGCTCTCAGAGCTGTGGAAAGGGTTCCACCCCTACACCAGGGCAAAGGTTTGTACTCCAGGTACTTCCTTACCCCAAAAAAGACAGGATAATGGCGGCCCATCCTGGATTTCAGATACTTAAACAAGCACCTTTTAAAACCAAAATTCAAAACGGTGACTCTGGGAATTATTCTACCCTCTCTAAGGCCAGGGGACTGGTTAGTGTCCCTGGACCTCAATGATGCCTATTTCCATATTCTCATCAGAAGCTCCCATTGAATGTACCTCAGGTTCGAGCTGCCCTCAGGACATTACCAATTCAGAGCAATGCCCTTTGGCCTCATCTCTGCTCCAAGGGTATTCACAAAATGCCTGGCAGTAGCAGTTGCCCACCTAAGAAGGCAAAAAGTTGCCATCTTCCCTTACCTGGACGACTGGCTCATAGTAGGCCAGTCTCCAGACCAAGTCAAGTTACATCTACAGATAACTCAGCAACTGCTCACTTCTCTAGGTTTCCTTCTGAATCTTCCAAAGTCAATTCTAGAGCCTATCCAGCTCCTCACCTTCATAGGTGTGGAGCTGAACCTGAAAGGCCAGGAGCCTTCCTTCATCTGGACAGGGCAAGGACCCTGGTCTCTCTGGCCTCCTCATTCACCCTGCAGGTCTCTCGACCAGCAAGACACTCTACAGCTCCTGGGGCACATGGCTGCTTCTACAGCAGTAATGCAGGGAGCAGATTTCAGATGAGGGACATCCAGTTCCATTTGAGAGCCTTTTTGTCTCAAAGGAGAGACCTCTAAACAAATTGATCCCAGTGACTCGAACCATGATCCAAGCCCTACAGTGGTGGCAGGACCAGAGCAATCTGAGACAGGGTTCCTTTGGCCCCTCAGTCTCACTCCTTAATCCTTACTACAGATGCATCCCCCTTGGGGTGGGGAGCTCACATGGGTGACCTCACTACCCAGGGATTGTGGTCCCCTCAGGAATCTCTGCTCCACATCAATCTGTTGGAACTCAGAGCAGTTTTTCTAGCACTTCAAGCTTTTTCCAAATCTGTTCAGAACAAAGTTATTCAGGTCAGAACAGACAACACCACCACAATGTGGTACATCAACAAGCAAGGGGGCACTCGATCTGCAGCCTTGTGCACCGAAGCAATGAAGTTGTGGTCTCTGGCTTACTCACTGAACACCACCCTTATGGCAGTTCACCAGCCAGACAAGGACAATGTCCTGGCAGATACTGTCAGCAGGATTTCCCAAGGCCATCATGAGTGGTCACTGGACCCTCTGGTCTTGGAGGTGGTATTTGCCAGATGGGGCACCCCACAGATAGATCTTTTTGCAGCCCCAGACAGTCACCAACTTCCCCTTTTTTGCTGCAGACCTCCAATGTTGGGCTCAGTCCCTCTGGATTCCTTCCTTCTCAGTTGGGAAGGGAAGTTTCTCTATGCTTCCCCACCCTTCCCTCTCCTGTTCAAAGTGCTAGTCAAAATCAGATCTCAACCCTGCAAGATGATCCTGATTGCTCCAGATTGGGCAGACAGCCTTGGTATCCACTCCTACTTCCTTAGCAGTCCATCTTCCCAAGTGTCTTCACAGGAATCACAACCTGTTATCCTGTGCTCAGGAAGTTTGGTACCGAACCTCAAATCTCTCAATTTCAAGGCCTGGCTCTTGAAGAGTTAGAGTTTGCTGACCTACATCTCTCCCAGGTGTAATGGATATCCTGAAGGCTTCTAGGAAGCCTTCACCAGGAGATACTTATAATTCCAAATGGAAGGGTTTTCCATATGGTGCTCTGGAAGCATATTTCCCAGAATCTGCTGACTTACCCACAGTCCTGGATTATATGGTCACTTAAATACCTTGGGGCTGAGACCAGCTACCTTAAAAGTGCACCTGGCAGCTGTGTATGATTTCTTATCTGCAGGTAAGCCCTCTTCTCCTTCAGCTCATCTTGTATTCTCCAAGTTTTTCAAGGGGTTGCTTCACACCAACCCTCCATTCAGGGGCCCTACCCCTGCCTGGGATCTTAATGTTTGCATTGCTCAGCTTATGCAACCCCCCTTTGAGCTTTTGTCTTCAGCAGAGCTTAAGTACTTGACTTGGAAAACTGTATTTTTGGTAGCCATCACTTCTGCCAGATGCATAAGTGAATTACAAGCTTTGTCAGTGGAGCCTGATTTTATCTCCTTTCATAGAGATAAGGTGGTCCTCAAGACTAACAGGAAGTTCTTGCCTAAGGTGGTTTCAGATTTCCAACTTAATCAATCTATGTCTCTCCCTGTGTACTTCACTGACCATTCCTCCTCTGGCAAGAGGAGACTGCAAAGTTTAGATGTGAAAAGAGCCCATAGTTACTACATAGAACATACCAACGGTCACAGGTTTGACTCCCTCCAACTGTTCCTCACTTATGGTGAGGTTAGTAAAGGGAAACCTGCCACTAAAATATCCATTGCCAGGTGGATTGTCTCTTGTATCCAATTTTGCTATGAAAAACTGGGTAAGGTTCCTCCCTCAGGCCTGAGGGCTCACTCTACCAGAGGTACAGCTGCTTCTCTGGCTGCTGCCATGGACATCCCTGTCCTAGAGATATGTCAAGCAGCTACCTGGAAAACAGTTCACACTTTTACCAAGCATTACTCCTGGACATCCAGGCTAGGAGTGATGCTCGGTTTAACAAAGCTGTGTTTCAGAGCCTATTTCCTAAATAGGTTCTGTCCCTCCTCCATGGAGGTACTGCTGTGTAGTCTGCATATGTCATAATATAGCAAGACTTCATGTTGTTTGAAGAAAAATTACTCACCTTAGTAATGTTGTTTCTTCAATGGAGTCTGCTTTATATCAGACCTCCCCCTGCCCCTCTCAGAACCGTTGTTTTCGGGATGTGGGTGGGCAGTGCAGTGTTGGCACTTAGTAGATGCCCACCTTGTTGTTTCACTCATCCTTTTTGGGGTGAATTGGTGTTGTGTTTTTCATTTTTTGGGTCTCCTGACTTGAGTCTTTGTTTTTGGGACCAAAAAGTGTTCTTATGTTTAGTAGCCAGTTGGCTAGTGTAGGCTTACAGCTTCCACACAGGACCTCAGTGAGTTTAGCTCATAAAGATCTGACGGTTTGAGTTTGAAGAACAGCAGACAGAGTTTCAACCGAGCTTGAGCTTGGCGTTCCATGCCTGGCATGGAAAGTTAATTCTCCACCTCCAGAGCAGTTCGAAGGTTGGGACTCATTGCATATGTCATAATATAGCAATACTCCATTAGAAGAAACAACATTACTAAGGTGAGTAATTTTTTTCCAGGCTATGGCAAAATGACAGAATTCCATGCCACCTGCTACTGAAAAAATGGTTTGTTCTTTTGAGCTGAAATTTGGAGGGAATGCAGCCACCGTCTCACAGATGTACCTTTTGGTGGTTTGGTAAAAATATATTGCATGGCTGCAAAGCTACAGTACTCTGAATTTGGCATTTCCCTATAGACTAACATGGTGGCATCGCTGTACTTTTGGGGCTCATATCTCAAAAACGATGCAAGATACAGATTTTTTTGGCTATGCAATAGCAAAACCTAGCCAGGAAAATCATGATTTTTGTGACATTTTAATGTTTTTTCTACGTTGTGTGGTGGCTGAGATATTAGCAATTAAATATTTCCAATGCTCATTTTAAGCTTCGATGCCCATTACAATGCATACATTCTTTGTATACACTGTCTTTCTCTATGCACCTGTTCAGGAAAAACAGGGTATACGCTTCTGTTACTGTTACTGTTTCCACTTGCGTCTATGTCCTCATTTGCATTACCGTTCCCATGTACGCCACTGTGTCCATTACCCTTTGTGTTGTCATTTGCACTTGCATTTTCGTTACTGTTACCATTTGCATTTCCACTACTGTTTCTGTTTGTGTTTTTGTTTGTGTCACCGTGTGCATTGCCATTTGCATTTCTGGCAGCCCTTTCATTTGTGTTTGCATTTCTCTTTCTTTTTGCGTCTTCCTTGCTGTTACTGTTACCATTTGCATTTGCAATTGTTTTACTGTGCCAGTGCGCATTATGATTTACATTTCCATATGCACTTGTGTTTTCTTTTGTGTTTCTGTTTCCTTTGCTGTTATCGTTGCTGTTACCATGACCATTTGCATTTACAATTGCGGTACTGTGCCCATACGCATTATGGTTTGCACTTCCATACACGCTTCTGTTCTCGTTTCTGTTTCCTTTGATGTTATTCTTCCTGTTAACTTTATCATTTACTTTTACAATTGCAGCACCATCCCCGTGCGTGTTATGGTTTGCATTTAAGTGTGCGCTTACATTTGCATTTCCGTTTGTTCCCTTTCACGTTCTTTTTGCTGTGACACTTAACATTTCCATTTAAAATACCGCTGTCATCACTGTTCGCATTACCAGTTGTGTTTTTGTACACGCTTCAATGACGGTTGCATCACTTAAACCCGGCATCACTTAACTGCGTTTCTATTAATGTTTCCTTTACCATTTACATTTGTGTTACCATGTGCGCCACTGTTGGTGCTTCTGTTTGCATTGCTGATCCTGCTACTATGTCAAAAGACATCACTTGGAGGGAGGGCCCTTTCATTATCATTCTCAAAAAGAAGGAAAATTAGAGGCAAAAAAACTCTGTTTAATGCATCAGTTAGGGTTGTTCCTCAGTGACAAAAGCAAGGAAATTTGGTGTTAGAGTTGGAAGATGCCCTTGGACCCCTCCAGACCACCTTGCCAACTGGCATCGGGGTGCGCGTTGGGGTCATTGGTCCTAACTCTCACTCCATTCTCCTATTCCTCAGCTTCTTTACACATGTGATGGGGTGAGAGTTAGGGTCGACGACCCCAACGTGCACCCTGATGCCAGTTAGGGGGGTGGTCTGGAGGGATCCAAGGGTGGCTTTCAACCCTAACAGAAGAGAATGACTTTTGAGCACTCCCAAAGGATATGATTCATGTAACTTTCCATTATACCACAGCGGGAGCAGGTGGCGATGCAAGTTTTCTCATCCTGTAGAGCCAGGAGGGTGTAAAACAGAGGTAATGTAAAATATTAAAATGGAGCAGGTGGTAATGGTCTTGTTTAATAAGGCCATAAAACCTTTTCTAGACAACCTGCCAGACTTTAACCTCTAGCGGAGGTGTAAGGCATACAATCAGTAGTAATTAGGAATTCAAGAATGCACGGGACAAACATAAGGCAATTCTGGGAGGGGTAGGAAGAAGTAGGCTTTTGGTTAACTAGGATATGCAGCTTATCCAATAGGTAGGGAAATGGACAGACTTGGTGGGCCAAGCGGTCCTTATCTGCCATTAAAGTCTATGTTCAATGTTCTGTGTAGCAAATCTCTATCAAGCTGGCTGGGTCCTTCGATTGGAAGAATCAGTAGAAGATGGACACAGAATGAGGTTGAACTACTAATAAGCTGTGATAAAGTCTCTGCCAGTGGAGCAGACCAGGGAGGTGGGCTCAAAAAGGAGATCAGTGCTTTAGTAAGTAGCAGGTACTTAAACTGATGAAAAACAGGGATGGCAAAGTTATTCTGAAGTCCTGAAAGGGGAGACAGTGCTCCGCCTTCAATGCTGAGAGAGAAGTTTTCGGGAGTGGAGGACAGAAGTCGGGAGGGATTGGCTGAAGCCCAATCCATATGTTAGGGTTACCCAACAAGGATTTGGACAAATCCTTGTCCAACTCTAACATACATATATATATATATATATATATATATATATATATATATATATATATATAAACAAAGTTGTCTGAGTGCTCTAATGGACCACCAGGGGAGCCCTGGAGTCTATGTGGCAATAGTGAGGGTTTGAGATAAAGAAGGCTGCCAAGCTGCAGACCCACTTGTTGACATGGCCTGTGCCATGGTCAACCAAAGGGGCCGATACTCCACAGCATCAGGGACTGACAAGGGGGAATCCCAAAGAAAGACTTCAGAATTGTGCAAGGCATGATAATAAAAAAAAAGTTTGCCAGGTGGAGGCCACTCCTCTGCCTGGACAGGGTGAACTTAAAGCAAGCCCTACGCGGTGACTCTTGTTTCAAAAGGAAGGCCGATAAAGATGATTGAAGTTTAACAAATCAAGCCTTAGATAGGTATAAACCCAACATTCCCATAAGGTATAAGATATGGGGTAAAACATTCTTCTTAACCACGTTGACCCTGCCCCAGAGGGACAGGAGAAGGTGCATCCACCTTTGATGATCATCAGAAATTTATTTTATTAGAGGTTAAATTCTCCTCTCCAGTGTGGCTAGGTCCCAGGTGACCTGAATACATAAAATAAGTAAGGAGGAGATCATGATGCTGCAGCCTGAGTAGCAGGACCTGGTCAGAGCTCCCGATATCCTAAACTTACTATGTTGAATAAAGCACCTGGAAAAGAAATTAATAAAATCCAGAAGGAAGATTTTACTGCTGGTATGGTGGTGAAAGTAATTAGTGTTGGAAATGGACACAGAAATACGATCAGTGATGCCCCGGCACACCCCGCCTGTCTCCCCTTAGAAATTCGGGAAAAAACCCAAGGCCCAGTCGATGGGAAGCAGTAAGATGTCTACTGCTACCACCCCACAAGTGCTTTTACCAGAAGCAACGCCTCTCACACTGTAGGTACTCCGAGTGGAATTGTAGCCTTTATGAAACGACATGAAAGCGGTTGTGACAGAGGTCAAACAATTGTCAGGGACTCTGGAGGAATTAAATATCAAGGTTTTGGATGCAGAGGCCCAAATAACCTCTTTTGAGAAGATGGCGAGCCGTATCGAGGAAGCCACGATTAATAATCATTAGCGCATCAAAAAATTAGAGCAGAAAGTTGAGGATTTAGAGGGAAGATCCAGAAGAAATAATGTTGTTATTTTGGGAATACCTGAAAATGAGGAGGGCCAGAATGTGATTCTGTTTATGCAGAAGCTGTTTGAGAAGATCATGGGCCCCTCTCCCTTTGGAGCCACATACACCCATGAGAGGTCTCACCAGGCACTACGCCCTATCCCAGCACCGGGCCAGCAACCCAGACCCTTGTTGGTCAAATTACTAAATTACCAGGAGAGGCAACATTTGCTATCCAAGATAAAAGAATTAGATCAGGTTCTTGGCAAGGCAAGAGAATTTGAATTACTCAAGACCTACTGGCATCTGTGCGACAGCGAAGATCCCTCTTCCACCTGGTTGTGACCAAATTCATCGGCGAGGGATAAAATTCCACATGGGGTATGTGGTCCACTTATTCAAGTAATGGTACTGGGGGCCTGGGTATCCTCTGAAGATGTAGATTCTGCCACAGCTCTACAAAAGAATTCCTGATCTTTTCAAGCCGAAATGAGGAAGTGAAAGTGGAGGTGAATTGAGGCGTCTCAGAATGGCGGAGAAGTACCAGAGAATGCAGATTCCAGGATATTAACAAGCTTCTTTTTCAATATTATGGACTTAATGTTTCATCTCTTTTTTTTTTTGAGAACTGATAGACTTAGTATTTTTTTCCAGGGCTGGTTTTGTTTAAACCTCTCGGGGGGGGGGTTGCTTTTGTGAAACTACATGTTATTAGGGACTAGCTCTTGGCTGGACAAAGGCTCATTATTCAGCCCAGGCAGGGATTCATGATTATTACAGAGTCCATGTCAAGTGGGGCACGGATTAGTGGTGATATTGAGGGTATGGCTCCCCTGAGAGAAACAATTGTGGATAAAGAGTGCCACTAGGTGGAGACCACAATGAGGGCTTTCGCTGGTGGCTTCTTAGGGGCCAAGTGTTTATATGTTGGGTTTGAGGCCTGGACATGGCCACTTGTTGAAACGTAATGCTCTTCGAGGTGGCATGAGCTTTGTGAGTCTTGGGATGGAGGGAGGGCAATGACTGTGGACTGCAGCAGAACTCGCTGCATTACGTAACTATGACAGGAGGGTTGAGGGATGATTGGCGCAGAGGTTTAGTAAACATCTTAGGTGACACATTCCTTGAGGGGTTTGAGGGTAGGAGGGATTGGATTTTGGCTATCAATGGGAGGGAAGAACGGGGTGGGAAGGGATGTGGGTGTTTGTTCATGTTCTTTCTGGGTAAGGAGGAGTGGGGATTGGGGAGGGCTGTGGGGGAGGGCCTCAGCACAGCTCAATAGGGATTATAGTGAAGATATGCTATTGGGGCTTTACTTAAAGCATGGTCTTGTTACAAACCTAGCGAATATGGCTAATACTATAAAAATTGCAACTTGGAATGTTAAGGGTTTAAGGCAGAGGTCAAACAATACAAAATCCTTAAGCATCTGGAGTTACTATCTATAGATATTGCAGTTATACAGGAGTCACACCTGTTAGACTCGGAGGTTAATTGCATGAGATGCTTACAGATCAGGAATGTTTTTTCCACCGAGGGGACCACTAACAGTGCTGGGATCCTGATAGTGATTAGCAGGAAGGTTCCTTTTGTACTGAAACAAGTACTCAGGGATCCACAGGGTCGCTTCCTGTTTATTCATTGTTATCTGTATGCTACTGAACTTGTTCTGGGAACTTTGTACAGGCCCAATTTAGATTCCCCTGACTTTTTTGTGAAGTTAGTTGACGTATTACAACCATATTTAGTACTGCCGATGATTATAGGAGGGGACATGAATGTGGTTGTGGATTCCTTGATGAGCCGTTCCTCTTCCATGGGTAGAGTTCACTCACCAGCTCAAAGGGCTCTGTCCAAACTCTTGGAGCTGTATGCCCGCTGCGATGTTTGGAGAGTACTGCACCCCTTAGAGAAGAAATTTACCTTTTTATCCCCTGTGCACAATACGGCATCTCGTATTGACTATATATTCCTCTATCAAAGACTCCTTCCTGGAGTTGTTGAAGCCTTAATACAGCCAGCCCCACTTCAGACCATGCACTGATCATATGTCAATTAGCGCCACCTTCTTTCCCTAAGAAATCTCTCAGGTGGAAGATTAATAACCAAATGATAAAAGAGGATAAAATGGTCCAAACAATTAATGAGCATATCCATCACTTCACAGAAACTAATTCCAGCTCTGTGGTGAGGCCAGATATGTTCTGGGGAGCCTTCAAAGCATTTATGAGAGGAGCCTTAATCAGCTTAGCTACTTTCAGGAAGAAAGAAAAAGATAAGAAGCTGAGAGGGTTGTTAATGGAAATTCAGTATAAAGAAGCAAGATCAGACTTACCCTATCTGAGCCTGAGAAGCAGGAGTTGATCAAATTGAAGGAGGACTACCTAGAATTATTGAGAGACAAAGCATAATTTGAGATCCCCAAGGCCAAAGTGGCATACTCAGATATGGGTGAAAAAGCTGGCGGGCTGCTGGCATTGAGGATCAAGCAAATAAGGTGAATAGGCATGTTTGGCATCGTTCTCCAACAAACAATATGCTAATGACAACAACGGAGGAGATTGTCTTGGAGTTTCAGAGGTACTATGCTAATTTGTATAGTGCTAAAAACTCGGTACCTGATTCCAGCATAGACAGTTATCTGGACGCTTCCGGACTATCGTCTCTGCTGGAATTCCAACAGGACCGATTAATCTCTCCAATAACCACAGAGGAAATTATCAGAGTGGTCAAGGCGTTACCCTCCGACAGATCACCTGGCCCGGATGGGTTCTTGGCCAACTTTTACAAAATATTTCTAAAACTACTGCTTCCTATGTTAATGTCCCTATTTCAGTATATTATCGGTGCACAAACAGACTCAGCCTCATGGGAAGCTTTAATAGTTTTAATTCTGAAGCCTGTGAAGAATCCAGAATTACCAGCAGGCTATCACCCTATATCTCTAATGAATCAAGACATTAAAATTCTAGCTAAGATATTGGTGGACCATCTGGTTCCAGTGATTCCTTATTTGATAGGGCCAGAACAAGTAGGATTCATGAAGATGTTCCTCATTGGACCATCTTAGAACTCTGTCTCACGTCCTCTCTGCAACCAGAGACACTCCTTACCTGGCAGTTCTAGTTTCACTCGATCTGGAGAAGGCGTTCGACCAGAGTGAATTGAATTTTTACTTAGGGCCTTGAATGCTTGCAAGATTCCAAAGCTTTTCCAGAATTGGATCAGAAGTCTCTACAGCACCCAATCCACTAGAGTAATGGTCAATGGAGTGATTTCTGAAAAGTTCCTACTTTATTCAGGCATCAGGCAGGGTTGTCCCCTTTTACTGTTGCACTTTATTTTATATTTAGAACCCCTTATCTGGCAGATAAAGCACTCTTCCCAGATCCAAGGGGTGTCTATTCAGGGATACGAGGTCAAAACATCAGCATATGCTGATGATCTATTATTGCAGTTGACAGATCCAGATAATTCAATACCGGTGTTGCTGGAGGTGGTCCAGGAGTTTGCTATGTTCTCATATTACAAGTTGAATGTTGACAAATCATTGGTGTTCCCACTTAATTACAGAGTGGATAAGTCACTAGTCTTTCAGAGTGGCATGTCCTGGACTCCAAAGTCCTTAAAATATCTGAGGATTCACATGGTAAGAGAACTGGCCCAGTTCTTAAAGTTGAATTTGGACAAGCTAGTTAAAATCTTAGAGGTAGACCTAAACAGATGGTCTAAGCTACTCATCTCACTTTGGGGACAAGTTAATCTCATCAGGATGAACTTTTTCCTCAGAATTT
Organism: Neoceratodus forsteri; assembly: GCA_016271365.2. NCBI lineage: Eukaryota > Metazoa > Chordata > Ceratodontiformes > Ceratodontidae > Neoceratodus > Neoceratodus forsteri. The sequence goes on along the minus strand of CM057450.1, from coordinate 512,529,085 downwards.
TTTCCCCATTGAATCTGCTCAATATATGGATTCCCATCTCCTGGTTCTGTAAAGTCAATGCAATAATAACAAAGTTCATCTGGACTGAAAGACAGCCCAGAATTGCATACTATAAACTGGCTGCCCCAAGGATATGGGGTCTCCGCCTCCCATCTTTGATATTTTACTACTGGGCGAGTCACGTACTAAAATAGTTGAGATGGTTGGAGAACGTGGGTGACACTGATCCAGAAGAGGTTCTCCCAATATGGTTGCGAATAGAGCTAACTGCTATTAAGCAGTGTGGCCTGGTACCATTATCATTGCTTCATATAAGAATGGGTGACCTCCCCCCACAGTTGAAATTCACCCCATTGGCGACTTCGGTGAAGGTACATGCACAGATATGTTCAAGTATGGAATATAGACAGGTGACTGACTTGGCCCAACCTGTTGGGGGTAACCCCAACATAAAAATTGACAACAAGCCAATCAGTCTCAATTGGCTCCCACAACTGGGTAATGTCAGGCTTGCTCACTTAGTGGCACAAGACAGTTCATGGCTCACAGTCACTACTATTTTGAGCGAATTTGACATACTCACTAAGTCCATTTTTAAAGTTTACCAGCTAAAGCACTTGTTAGCAAAAGAATTCGGACCGGTCCCGCCTCTCTCAGATAGGAAAAGGTTCCAGGACATGTTGCAATCATTAATGGGGTGCCGACATTCGGTATCCGATATTTACAAAAGCTTATATAATTGTAAATATCCCGAAGTATTCATACCAAAGACATATTGGGCAATATATTTCCCTAGGCTAGAAATAGATTGGGCAGCTCTTTGGGGAAATGTTCACAAGTATATTCCGCAGCATAGACTGTGATTAGTACAATTCCATGTCTTGCATACTACATATTATACTCCCCAGAAACTCTACAGGTTCGGTCTTACAGATTCCGTCTCGTGCTCCAGATGTGGGCAGGAGGAAGGGACATTGTATCACATATTCTGGTCATGTCCGAAAGTTTCTATTCTTCAGGGTGACTTCCGACAGAGGTTGGATCCCCTCTTGGGCCTTTCTGATCTTTTCACACCAGTGGTGTGCCTTTTGGGAGATTATACTTCCATACCAGTCTCATCTAGAAGATATTACATGGCCTTAATCTCATTATCAGTCAAAAAGGTTGTCCTTTGACATTGGAAGGACAGTGAGGACATTCCTTTTTCGGAGTGTCTTAAAGAGATCTTAGCCAATCTTAGAATGGAGAAAATGGTGGCTAGTCTAAGCAATAGGTTGGCTAAATATAAATGGATTTGGGAACCCTTTCATGTGCTGCTTGTATTTAGATTACCTTTCAGGTAATCATTCAAGTGGTGCTGGGGTACACTTAGATAATCTGAGCTGTGCTGAGGGAGGGTGGGGTAGGGGTTGGGGTGGGGTTGGGAGCAGCCTCTTTAACATCTGTATGAACTATATATATATGTATCTCTATAAGTCATGTATGAAGCTGCTCATGTGTAACTGTGTGAAAACTAATAAACTTTGAATTAAAAAAAATAAAATAAGTAAGGGAATGAGACTCCCAAAGAAGGCCCAAGTTCAGGATCTGCTGATGAGAGGCGTGAACATTAAGTGGCAGAACTTTAGTGTAGTCAAAGTTGAGTAGGTAACCTGCTACCACGAGAATCTGATTTTCTCATCAAGTACTGTTGGAATGGAAGAGTGTGGGTTGTGAAGATGCAGCAGCAAGTCATCAGCATAAGCTAAAGCTTGCAACTGAACCTCCCACCTGAATTTCCTCCACCAACAGATTATTTGTAATTTATGCAGGGGAGTTCTAGATAGAGGCCGAACATAAAGGGGGGGAGAGAGAGGGCACCACTGACTAGTGCCATGCTGCAAGGTAAAGGGAGCTGACAATAAGCCATTGCAGTGAATCTGGGCTGTAGGGTTGGTGCACAGGGAATGCACCCATGCACAAAAATAATCCGGGAGATCAAACTTTCAGAGCATGGCAAAGAGGAAAGGCCACAAGACCGTATCAAAAGCTTTCTCCACATTGAATGAGACCAAAGTGGCTGGGATCTTGCACTCGCCTGATGCAGAAATTAAATACCATAACTTTCAGAGATGGTCCAAAGAAGAACGTCCAGCCACAAAGCCGACTTGTGTGGGACTAATAAGACCAGACCACACCTGGAACAGATGATTGACTGGGACTTTGCCATGACTTTAACATGAGCATTAAGAAGGAGATGGGGCAGTAATTACTAGGCAACAGGGGTCCTTACCAGGCTTAGGAATGAGTGAGATCCAAGCCTGTGTGAAGTAGGAATCCAGGTGCTGCAGTGCAGAAGCAATTGATTAAATAGGTGAGAGTGGGAATGACAGATTCCCCTCAAAATAAAAATTTTAAGGAAACCATCAGGAACAGGAGATTTGTTTTTAGGGAGAGACCGAATCACTGCCCTGACTTCTACTTCTGTGAGCCAACAACTAACTTTGGGCAGGAGAGAGCTGTTAGACATGCAGGGCATCCAGATAGACCTTGATGTGGTCTGGGAGCTCAGGCAAGGATGAATCTGCCCTGTATAGGCATTGGTAGTAGTGGCAGAAGGCCTCTGTAATCTTCCATGGTCAGATAAGGGTAGGGCCCTTTGGGTCTGATTGAAGAGTGTAAAGAGCCATCCTGGCTTCAGTTTGTTGGAGACATATTGCCAAAATCTTTTCAGCCTTTTCCCCAGTCTCAAGGTAATATAGCTTTGTGCACTGGAGAGCCAAGTCAGCCTGTTTGGCTAACATGCTAAAATACTGAGCTCTCAAAGTGCTCAGCTGGTGCCAGACAGAAGGGTCCAAGGAGATGGAAAAGGACCGCTCTAAAGCCCGAATTTGATGTAGTAAGGCACCCCTCTTACCTGCCTGTTGTTTCTTGCTGGTGGACCCAAGCCAGATGAATTCTCCTTTAACTGCACATTTTGCAGCTCCCCACAGCATATCTAAAGAGGAAACAGAGCCCTCATTGGACAATAAATAATTTTTAAAAAACATTTTGATAGCCTTAAGGGTCTCTGGGTCTTTATGCAGGGTGGCATTGAGTCACCAGGTGGAACTGTGCTCTTCCTGTCCTAGTAAGGTATGATCCATGGAGACTGTCACATGATTGGAAACCACCATAGGGTGTACCTTGCTGGCCTGCAGTCTAGAGACTGTTGAGGTACTGATTAGAAAGTAATTGATCCTGGACTGTGATGCATGCAGCATGGAGTAAAAAGTATACTGACGCTCTGATGGGTGTAGGAGTCACCAGGGATCCACAAGGCAAGCCGAGTCCATTTGGTCATGGAGACCTTGTTGCCCCAGTGAGAGCCCCCTTTTAGGTGTCCCAGACCAGCCAAGGCTGTGTCACAGACCAGATTCCAGTCTCTGCCAATGACTAATGGAAGGTGCTAAAAGGAGCCAGTTGGGACAATAAGGCTGCAAAAACCAGGTGAATCAACGTTCAGACCGTAAACTGATCCCAGTACTAGGTCTGATAAACCCAACCTGCAATGAAGAAACACAAAGCACCCCTCCGGTCCCAGATCTCTTTCTGCAAGTGGAACGGCACCCTCCGATTAATGAGAATGATGACACTCCCTCTCCTTTTAATAGTCCCGCCCCATACACATGACCCACCCACTCTCTCCAAAAATAGAGCAAATTGTTCCACAGAGGTGGGTTTCTTGTAAGAAAACAACACTCAGCTGAAATTTTTTGAGGTGTTTTAGAATGGTATATCATTTCTTCCTATACTGGGAGCCTTTAATGTTCTACGTAAAAAAGCTAAAACCCTGCATTATCTATTCTTACGTTAAGTACATACTTATTCCTCCAAATTAACTGGCTTCTACTACCCAAAATTCAAAGCCCCTTAGGTGTTCTCCAGATCCCACCCCCCTAAAACCAGCAGACAAGAAGAACAACCCAAAACTAGAACAATGAACCCCATCACAAGACCCTCCCATAGCATCCCCACATCCCACCATAACATTTGTAACAGATACCAGCTATTTAGTGATTGTCCCCCACATCCCTAGAATAAACTCCCAAACCAACAAATAACCCATAAACAAAAAGAATCCCCCCATCCCAGGTCCTTTGGACCAATCTCCAATTTGATGTTCACCCATGATGGGTGAGAGTTAACACATCCACCCCCTGCCCCTGCCCCTCCCAAGCACAAACCATCTGTTCCAACCATTGTCATAGCTACCTAATAAAATTAGAACATGAAACAGTAACTTTAATACAACAGGATTAAACATAGATTGAACAGAAATGAGCCGACTAATACAAAGTCTGTGGACCAGCCCCTGGAGAGTAGGATGAATAAACAACCCCAGAGAGTCCCACAAGTCCAGTAGATCTGAGTAACTTTAGGCTCTTGGTTCCATGTAAAGACCAGTTGGTATCATTCCAAGAGGGTTACCCACAGAACAACAAGGTTCAGAGTTAGATGAATGAATGAGCCCCCACACCAAAGATGAAGCTCCATAATTTTTGCTAGTCCAGAAGAGGAGGACCCACAATCAGATAGTCAGACTCAGCAAGCATCTAGTTCCACAAAAGCCCCAGATCCTATGGGGAGTCAAAGTAGGCTAGCCCCATTAAGATCAGCCTTTAGAAGGAACAGGATATCTACCCCAAAAAGGAGATACAAAGGGAGAACACAGTTCCATTTCACAGATCACAAGTTTCCAACAAACTCACCAGTTCATTATAAACTCACAGAAGCCACAACAATGGAATCCTCATTTTAAAATATCTGGTAGATGCTTCTTAAGCTCCGCAGTGGCATCCAGATTAGAATCAAAACTGAGCCATGCATTCCCATGAAAGCCTTAAAGCTGTGCCCGGTAACAGACTCAAAATGAATACCTTCAGCTATCAGTTTCAATACTGTGGGGTGAAATGAGGCTCAGCACTGACCATACCTCTCAACCCTTTGACATTGAAATGAGGGACATCGACAATTTTGTACACTCAAAATGAGGGACACAGACCCTCAGAATGAGGAACACATCCTCGGACATGGAGATACAAGCTCAGAACACTGTGTAAACCATAGTGTTTACTTGTACAAAGTTTATTTTGGATTTAGTATTTTAGAATATTAAGAGTTTCTGCTTTAAAGTCTGAATTTACAGCACATTCTCTGTGTGGGCAGCACCTTTTCAATGAGGGATGGATAAGGGACAGAGCAATTTTAAGGGCCGAAATGAGGGATGTCTCTCGTAATGAGGGACACTTGAGAGGTATGACGCTGTCTTACTGAATGAGGGACTTCTTTCATTATGTGCACCTTGCGCCCTTCCCACAAAACTTCTTTAAGGTCTCACACTTTAGTCAGAATATGCTGCTGATCTAAAAAGTTCAGGAGCTGGAAGATGATGGGGTGAGGAGGAGAGCTGGCTGGAGGCACAGGGCACAAGGACTGATGTGTGCCCTCCACCACATACAACGCCCCATTCGGTGAGTGCCCTGCCAGTTTCTCAAACATATTTTGTATGAATAGTGTAATGTTAGAGCCCTCTGCCCCCTGGGAGACCAAGGAGTACAATGTTGTTGTGGCGGGACAGGCCTTTGAGATCCACTTCAGCGTTGCCTCAGTGCTACCAGCTCTGGATCAAGATGGTCCCTCCAGTCATCCAGGGAAGATATGCAAGCTCCTGCATCTCTGACTCTCCAGTCACAGATTCCATAGAGACCGCATTTTCTGCAGCTCCTCCATCAACAGCTGCACAGCACTTTGCAGAGGGGCCATTTCCTACATAAGCTTCTCCTCCTTGAGGGCCATGGCTGCAGAAGGGTTCTTGATAGCTCCTGCAGTCTGTGATTTAGATCATTTGGAGGCCTTGTCTATCTTGTGCATCAGCGGGGGAGTATGGCATGGAGCAGGTGTTTTCATGTTGGAATCCATTGCTGTCTTTTACTAAGCACTGGCAGGCAAGACATGGTCCACAGAGTGCAGGTATGCTGAAGAACCTCTGCTAAATCACCAGTACATGGTAAAGAATATATTAAGTGGAGAAATTAGGCTGAGGAGAGAGCAGGAGATAGACATGTCTGCTCACTCAAGCAGCCATCACGCGACTCTTTGTCAGGGAGTGCTTTCAGGCATTTTCGTATTATTTTTGCAAAAAAAGTGCTTTTTCGACCATTTTATCTAATTTTCACATGATATCAAGAACTGTCTATGGAAAAGGAAGTGTTCCATTTTCATAAGTGAGGGAGCGTTTTCAAACATTGTTGTATTTTTGCAAAAAAATATACTTTTTTGACCATTTTCTTCAATTTTCATGTTCTCCTAAGATGTGGTGTTGCTTACAAAAATTGTCCAGTTAGCTTTCAAAACCATTCTGTTAATTTTGAACATTTCTTTGCTTCCACAGTGACAGAGACTAAAACATAGAAAAGCAGATACCAGTGACAGTGTTGTAGGGGTGTGGTGGATAGTGCACAGAGATACAGTTTGAAATATTCTGGGTTCAAATCTAATAAGTTGCACTTTTTTTCTTAATTTAAACACTGGCAAAATCCCTATTTTAGCTGATTTCTTCCCATTTTCTTTTTTATTTATGTGACTGTTACTGGTATTTTTAATAACAAATGATGTTATATAACAGAATAAGGTATAAAACTGTACTATCTTGATGGACAGATGGGTCCTGTTGTACTATCTGGATGGAGTGATGGGAGCACAGGGTCTGAAGGACCCTGCAGTCCCTGATGAAATGATGATGGAATTATACTATCAGAAAAGAAGAAATTAATTGCAAAAACTTAATTAATGCATCAGTTATGGTGAATACCATAGCAACAAAAACTGGGAAATGAGGTGTTAGGGTTTCCAACCCTAATGTCCCACCCCCAGGGTTCTCATCACCCACCCCCATCCCCATCACCTTCCATGCACCAATAGGTGTCAGGGTGTGCCATAGAGTCATCAAGCCTAACTCTTACCCAATTGTTCTATACTGTAGAGTGTAAGCTTGTTTACATGTGGAATGGGGTAAAAGCTGGGCCTGATTCCCCATGGCACCCAGACACCTGTTGGTGTGTTAGGGTGGTTGGAGTGAGGGTGTGGTGGAAACCTGGGGTGAGACATTAGGTTTGGAAATCCTAATGCCTCATTTCCCTGATTTTGTTGCTATGGTATTCACCCTGACTGATGCATTAACAAAGTTTTTGCAATGAATATATCTATCTACCTATCGATCTATCTATCTACCTATCGATCTATCTATCTATCGATCTATCTATCTATTCATGGCAAAAATCTTTGTTTAATGCATCAGTTAGGGTTGTTCCACAGCAACAAAAGCAGTGTTAGGGTTGATAGTCCCCCCTTGCACTCCCCATCCACCCCCCAATTGGCAACAGATGAGTGTTGGGGTCATCGGCTCTAACTCTCAGCCCATCACATGTGTAAACAAGCTGAAGTACAGGAGAATGGGGTGAGAGTTAGGACCGATTACCCCAATGCACCCCCTGCTTTTGTCACTGTGGAACAACCCTAACTGATGCATTAAATGGATTTTTTTGCAAGGGGGGGCTTTCAACCCTAACAGCAAATTTCTTCACTTTTGTCACTGTAGAACAACCCTAACTGATGCATTAAACAGAGTTTTTTGGCATGAATTTCCCTTCTTTTTGAGAAAGAGGACTATAAACAGTGAATGGAATGTGGTGGTAACAGTAACTGCAACAAAAAGCAACTGCTGATGGTTATGCACATGGTGATGCAAAGGTAAATGGTAAAGCAAATGTTAATAGAAAGATAAACACAAAGTGACGCCAAAGCGAACAGTGACGTAAATGGAGATGCATGCGCGTACATAAACGCAACTGGTAACACGTATGGTACCGCAGTTGTAACCACAAATGGTAATGGTAACAGCAAAAATAATGCCAAAGGAAACAGAAACGATCATGGTATTGCAATTGTAAATGCAAATGGTAACGATAACAGCAACAATAACACCAAAGAAAACAGAAACGCAAATGCAAACACGCAAGCGCATACAGAAATGCAAACCATTACACGCACGGTCATGGTACCACAATTGTAAATGCAAATAGTAATGATAAGAGCAACAATAATGCCAAAGGAAACAGAAATTCAATCCAGTACGGAAATGCAAACCGTAATGAGCACGGGCACGGTAACGCATTTGGAAATGTAAATGGTAACAGTAACAGCAACGAAGATGCAAAATGAAAGAGAAACATAAATGCAAATGAAAGGGCTGCTGGAAATGCAACTTGCAATATGCTCTGTGATGCAAACCAAAATGCAAAGACAAACAGTAGTGGAGATGCAAATGATAACAGTAACACAAACGCAAGTACAAATGAAACACAAGGGTAACGCATATGGTGACATACACAGGAACGCTAATGCAAATGGGTATGGAAACACAAGTGTCAATGATAACTGTAACAGTAATGGAAGCGCACACCCTGTTTTTGCCCAAGAGCTGCATGGAGAACCACAGTGAGTACAAAGAATGTATGCATACTAATGGTCCTCAGACCACAAAATGAGCTTTGGAATAAGGCTATGCATTTTGTTAGACGAAAATTCCGTATCTCCACAGTTTCTGAGATATGGGCCCCCAGAAGGACGGACGCCACAATGTTAGATTTGGTGAAAAGCATCAACTTTGGAGTACCGAATCTCGACATCCCTGCAATATTGTTTCACCAAACTACCAAAAGGCACATCTGTGGGATGTTGGTTTCTTCCCTCCAAATTTCAGCCCAAAAGATCAAACCGTTTTTTAGCAGCAGGGTAGCAAACAACTTCTGTCATTTTGGCCATAGTGTTGAAAAGTAGTGTCATGATTTGTGACACCTTTTGCAAAAAAGTGTGACAGTGTTGCAGGTGTGACACTACTTTGTGACACTACTTTTTCCAAAAATTTGAAAAACATATTTCTGGGGTATTTAACACCAAAATAAAGACATGCCTAGCATTCTCAGGGAGGCGACTAGGTAAACATAAAAAGAATTGTGTCCCTAGATGGTCCCAATTTTAAATGCCAAGCATTTTTGTGATCAGTAATTGAAAACCAAATGGTCGATTCGCGACACTTCTAGGGTCATTTGAGACACTAAAAAATGCATTTGCGACTCTGTCGAACGTTTTACCTTTTCCCATTGACTTATAACGGGAAATTGTTTTTTGAATAACTTTTGAACCTTTCAATATTTTGTTACATAATCTTCAAAAGACACATCAGGAACCCCGGCTGCACAGTCCCTGAAGTTTTCAGACCAGTTGTTCAAACCATGTGACCTATAGGCACACGCAAAGACTGTGAAAAAAAAGTAATGGCACCCCTGAATGTTGATTAATAACTCCACAGCCATATATCTGACCAGTACAAATGTTGGCAAAGCCCAAGATCTTTGATTACGCCCCGTTTCTGCCAAATTTCAGATAAATCCATTGAACAGTGGCAAAGTTATTAAGGTGAAAAGTTTCACCATTTAACCTTAAATGGTGTACTCAACCTTAACTACGGTAGCACTATATATATATATATATATATATTTATATACATACATATATATATATATATATATATATATATATATATATATATATATATATATTAAAAACCTCCATTTAATGCATTAGTTAGGGTTGTTCCACAGCGACAAAAGCAAGGAAATTCCGTGTTAGGGTTGAAAGCCCCAGTTGGGGCCCCCCGCCCACACCCACAACCAGTATTGGGGTGCAAGATGGGGTAGCTGGCCTTAACTCTCACCCCATCAGATGTGTGAAGAAGCAGAGGTGTAGGAGAATGCCATAATGTTATCCTATGGGAAAAAAGAGAAGTTCAGAGTGCCATAACTTTGCCTCCCTGAAATATTTTTTCACCAAACCAGTAAAAGGCACATCTGTAGGATGTTGATTTTCTTCCTTCCAAATTTCAGCCCAAACAATCAAAACCATTATTTTGCAACAGGGCGGCAAAGGATTCCTGTAATGCGGCAGACACTGTAATGTTATCCTATGGGAAAAAGTGTCAGCTCTGGAGTGCTGTAACTTTGCCACCTTGCAATATTTTTCACTGAAATACTGAAAGACACATCTGTGAGATGTTGGCTGCGTTATCTCCAAATTTCTGCCCAAAAGACCAAACCATTCTTTTGCAGCAGGGTAGAAAATAATTGCTGTCATTTTCCCACAGCCTGGAAAAGTACTGTCGAACTTTGCGAAAGCTTTCACAAATTCATGCGACAGTGTCACAAATGTGAAAGTACTTTGCGAAAGCATTTTTTCCAGAAATTTGAAAAAGATATTTCTGGGGTGTTTAACCCCAAAATAAAGACATGCCTAGCATCCTCAGAGTCCGACTTGGTGATTACAAAAAGACTTAGGTTGCTAGAGGGTCACAAATTTAAATGCCAAGCATTTTTCTGATGACCAACTGAAAACAAAATGGTCGATTTGCGACAGTAAAATGGCCATTTGTGAAAGTAAAAACTGCATTTGCGATACTGTTGAACTTTTTGCTAACTTTTCCCATTGACTTATAGTGGGAAATTGTTTTTTGAATAACTTTTGTATCGTTTAATATTTTTTCACGAAATCTTCAAAAGGCACATCAGGGAGCCCTGCTGCACATTCCCTGAAGATTTTGGACCAGTCGTGCAAACTGTGCGACCTGTAGAGACAAGCAAAAAATTCCAAAAAAGCGTAGACGTGTGCGCAGATCATGCTTAATAACTCTGTAGTCGTATATCCGAACAGTACAAAAGTTGACAGATCCCAGTATGGATGGTTCTTGATCACATATTACAAATGTTATGCAAATCCGTTGAATGGTTGCAAAGTTATTAAGGGTGCAAAGAGTTAGGTTTAACATGTAAGTGACTCCTCAACCTAACTATGTTAGCACTACCGTGCTACCATAATACATATATATATATATATATATATATATATATATATATAAAGGCAAAAAGTCAGTTTAATGCATCAGTCAATGCTCAACCCACCTCTAACAGGCATTGGGTGTGAGTTAGAGGTCACGCCATTCCATGTATAATAAACAAGTTGAGGCAGCGCATTATAGGAGAATAGGGTGACAGTTAGGACCAATGACCATAATGACACCCCAATGCCTGTTAGTGGGGTGGGTTAAGGGGTGCAAGGGTAGAACTCTAATACTGAATTTCCTTGCTTTTGTCACTGTGGAACAGTCCTAACTGATGCATTAAATTGAGTTTTTGCCAAGAATATTTATACATATATAAATATAAATATATATATATATATATATATATACACACCAATACAGTTAAGGTTGGATGGGCAGTTTAATATTGGGTTAAGCCCCCAGGAACAATCTCTAACTGATGCATTAAATGTAGTTTTTGCAATGAATTTCACTTTTTGAGAATGTGCACTATAAATAGTAAATAGAATGTGGTGGGGCATGGGGCCCTTCAGGCCCTGCGTTCCCACCATGTGAATTTTTGGCACTTTGCTGTGCAAAAACAGTATGACCAACTGAAATGAAACTTGGTAAATGAAGACATGTACCTACACCATATGTCCAGAATTTTGTGAACATCTGTTCAATGGTCGCACAGCACCTTGAGCAAACAACTGTGCATGCACAATTCAGCAAACATACGTGCCAGCAGCCTGAAAATTGTCACAGTCAAAGATGTATTATAACTCTTTCTGCATTACAAATGCCAGGCAAAAGTGGACACAGTTCATAAGTTATCGAAACAGAATGAACTACATTTTCATTTGTTGAGTGGCATAATTCCACACCTGTTAATGTTTTACACAGCAAACCACTGTAAGCACCTCCATATTTCTAGAGCTACCACAGTATATATATATATATATATCTATCTCAACAGTAGCACCATGCAGAATGCTATGCACAAAGCGGTAACCGCATCATGCAGTATCTCCACAGCAAATTATTTTTCCAACACATAAACAACATTATTCACATCCCCAGGACATCTACACAACACCCTCCAAATTTCATGTGAAAAGACCACACCATTTTAGAAATATTCAGTTATTATGTTTCTGCACCCTTTAGAAGTCATCCACCACAAAATGGCAGAAATCGCAGCAGAAAATGCACTAAAATGACTGACCTGCCAGCCAAAAAATCAGTAACTGCGAAGCAGGCTAACTTCATTTGTTAATAACTCTGGAACAAACAACATTTTTTCACCAAACAAAAACTGGCATGTTCCCTTGAACAAAGATCTTTCTATGTGCCACATATCAGACAAATCAACTACACACATAATGTTTTGCAGTGCACTACACAAACAAAAAACACAAATAGTAATGTTAATGCAAATGGCGATGGAAACAGTGAGGTAAAAGAAAATACAATGCTAACAGTAATGCAAACAGTAATGGACATGGTGACATAAAGCGGAAATAACACAAACAGTAAGAGAAACACAAGTGCAAACGTAAATGAAAACAGAAATGGTAATGCAAATGGTAACACAAGTGATAACAGCAACAGAAATGCAAACGGTAAAAGAAATGTTAATGTAAACACTAACGGCAAAGGAAACGCAAATGGTAACGAAAACAGTAATGAAAATGCAAATGATAACAGCAATGGCGACACCGAAGTAAACAGTTACTCACCCAACAATGGCAACCCTACCAAAAATGCAAATGCTAAAACAAAGCATAATGCAACTAGTAAAGAACATGCAACTGGTAATGGTAACGCAACTGGAAATGCAAACGGTTATGGTAACACCAACGATGACTCAAAGGAAACAGAAACACAAGCATAGTGGTATTGCACATGGTCACGGTAATGCAGTTGGAAATACAAATAACACAGTAACACCAACGATGACACCAAAGGAAACACGAATGCAAACAGAAGAAAGTGCTTATGCAAATGAAAATGGTAATGCACACAGTGATGCAAAAGTAAAAGCAAACAAAAACAGTAACAGAAAGCATAAATGGTAACAGTAGTGCAAACACAAAGGAAATGCTTGCACACAGTGATGTAAACAGAAATGCTAATGCAAATGGTTACAGAACGCAATGGTAACAGTAACACATGCACAAATGCAAGGGTAATACACACTGACATAAACAGAAATGCAAATGGTTACAGAAATGCAAATAGTAACACAAACACAAGAGCAAATGCAAAGGGTAATGTGCACAGTGTACGCATATTGATCCACTGCATTAGCAATTGGTGTGCAGTCCATACTGTACTACACAGTCCCGATATGAATGAGCATTCATTCACAAATCAGAGACAATAGTACTGGCCTCATATGAACTTCATGCCGATATTACGCGATGGATCAATGAGCCAACAGCCCTACTGTATGCTGTCAGTCAGTGGGTGGCCTGGTGGCTTGTGGGTGGAGAGCTGCCACCTGCCATTGACCAGGGGAGTTACATGGTGGCAGGGGACTATGTGGGTGAGTGGGAAGGGGGGTACCACTGGACCATCTGGGAGGATGACTAACACCCGCAAGCGGGTGAAGGAGTTCGGTCCACTGGACCACCAGGGATTATTTTAATACTTGCCCACCATCAGGCAGGGGATAGCAGTCCACTGGACCACCAGCACTTTATTCTATTTATGCCCACAATCAGACAAAGGATAGCGGTCCACTGGACCACTAAGGTTTTATTCTACATATGCTCATGATCAGGCAGTAGATAGCAGCGGTCCACTGGACCATCAGGGAGTGATGCTACTCATGTCTGAGATTGGGTGAACAGGTGCAGCGCCCACTGAGGGGCAGCAGGGTGTCAGTCCCCGAGTGCTGCAGCCTGGCAGGGCACCAGGTGCAAGTCGACTGGAATCAGCACACTGCATGCAAATGGGGCCATAATGACATACAAGTGGCTCCATTTGTGCCTTGCATGCATTATGGCCTCATTTGCATGCCCACAACTAAATATCTCTCTTGCTGTGCCTATCACAACCACATTTGAATTGACACAGTCCCCACTGCCACATACGCTGGCGCAGTGCCACTGTGCCATGTTCAGTGTGAGGGCCCTCAGTGCCATATTCAACTGTGCTGAGCCATGGCACAGCACCGTTGAATATTGCCTGGACTATGCACTGGCTCAACTTAGTTGCACTGCCCCTAGGCTTGTGCTCCCGCCTGGCACAGTCTGAATATCTGGCCTATGGAATATTACATTTTTTATATCTCAGGGACCATACGACGTTGAAAAAAATTTTTAATTTTATATAATGTATCACTTTCCTGGATAGTTTTGCACTTAGCCCCTTAGTGGGGGCTAAGCATTTTCTGGTGAAAAGTCCGTATCTCAAAGCGTTTGTGAGATCACGGGCCCTAAAGATTACAGGGATGCTGTAATGTTAGTCTATGGGGAAAATAATCAACCTGATGCCGTAACTTTTCAGCCCTGTAATAGTTTGTCACCAAACCATGAAAAGGCACATCTTTGGAATGGTGGTTTTCCAGCCTCCAAATTTCAACTCAAAAGACTAAATCATGCTTTTGCAGCAGGGTGGCAAACATTTCTTATTCTTTTGGGCATAGTGTCGTAAAGTAGTGTCGCAAATCACAACAGTTTTGCAAAACAAATCATGAAATTGTCACAAGTGCGACACTACTTTGCAACACTACAGTTTACAAAAAATTGAAAAAACACATTTCTGGGGTGTTTAACCCCGCAAAAAAAAAATATGGCTAGCATCCTCAGGGCTTGACTAAGTGAACACAAAAATAATTATGTCCCTAGAGGGTCCCAAATTTAAATGCCAAGCATTTCTGTGACCAGCAACTGAAAAAAATGGTTGACTCACGACACTACAGTGGTCATTTGAGAAACTAAAAACGGCATTTGCGACACTGTCGAACTTTTGTTAACTTTTCCCTTTAACTATATTGGGAAACTTGTTTTTTGAATAACTTTTGAACCGTTTAATATTTTTCACAGAATCTTCCAAAGGCACATCAGGAACCCAGGCCGCATGTTCCCTGAAGTTTTCAGGTCAGTCGCACAAACCATGTGACCTGTAGGTGCGAGCAAAGAATGCACAAAAAAGCATAAATATGACTTTCTATTGTGCTTTATAGCTCTGCAACCGTATATTTGACCAGTACAAAACCTGGCAGATCCAGAGATCTATGGTACTGCTCCATGTATGCCACATTTCAGGAAAATTTGTCATATGGTGGCAAAGTTATTAAGCTGTAAATTTTCACACTTTAACCTTAAATGGGGTACTCAACCCTAACTATAGTGGCACTACCATGCTAGTATAATTCATGGTGAAAAGCTCAATTTAATGCTTCAGTTAGGGTTGTTCCACAGTGACAAAAGTGAGGAAATTCAGTGTTAGGGCTGAAAACCCTAACTGCACATCCCCCCCCACCACCACCTCACACACACATACATGCAAGTAGGGAAAGGACCAAGGCAACATAACCAGTCACACACAACCAGGATGAGGTTTATACCTGTGTTACTGTAGAAAGTGGATAAATTCAACTTCAGATATCATATATTATTTACAAAGTTGTTCTACAAGATTAGTTCACCTAATTGTGAACCAAGCTGGCAGAAGTAAAAACTGTGTACCTCACTTTGTTTTCAACATATGGGTGGTGAAAGGCATCATGGGCACCACAGTATTAGTCTATGGCAAATTGCTCAATTTTGGAACATTGCAACTTTGTCATTCTTAAGTATTTTAGCACAAAAGCAGGAAATGGCACATCTGTGGGACAGGTCTTGCCACCCTGCAAACTTCAGCCCAAAGGACCCAACCATTTGCTTGCAGGATGATTGCAAAGATATGCAGTCATTAAGAGCATACTTTCACAAAATAATTTCTCAAACATGAAAGTGCTGCAAATGGAAGATGAGAAAGTGCCGCATTTGTGGAAGCATATAAAGTAGTGTTGCAAAATACTGTCTCAAACACGAAAGTGTCTCAAATGCATAGTACGACACTGTCGCATTTGCGAAAGTGATTTTCAAAAGTATTTCAGGAAATGAGCAAAATTCTCTTTTGGATCTTGTAAACCCCAAAATAACATATGTGCACTCAGTATTATGTGTTGGTGGCAGTATGTGGCCCAACAAGCCCAGTTATCCAATGTGATATGTGCTTTGCGGTGCATGGAATGTCCTGGTTTAGAGTTAGCAATAATATCCTCATAACACAGCCCGATGGGAGCATGGGTGTGTGGTTTCATGCTTTAGATAGTTGTATGTTATTCCAGTTACCAGCTGCTAGTTGTGAGTGATTGGTTGTGTTGCCTTGGTCCTTCCCTACTTGCATGTATGTGTGTGTAGTGGTGGTGGGGCTGGAGGAATGCACAGTTAGGGTTTTGAACCCTAACACCGAATTTCTTCACTTTTGTTGTTGTGGAA
Source organism: Neoceratodus forsteri (assembly GCA_016271365.2). Classification (NCBI taxonomy): domain Eukaryota; kingdom Metazoa; phylum Chordata; order Ceratodontiformes; family Ceratodontidae; genus Neoceratodus; species Neoceratodus forsteri. The sequence continues at coordinate 512,512,654 of CM057450.1, read as the reverse complement.
TAACCATAACTGATGCATTAAACAGAGTTTTTTTGCCATGCATTTCCCTTCTTTTTGAGAATGTGCACTATAAATAGTGAATAGAATGTGGTGGTGGGAGCTCTCCCAACATGTGATTTTTTGTGACTGTGCTGTGCAAAAACTGTATGACCTAGTGAAATAAAAATTGGTAAATGAAGACATGTACCATGGCACACCATGTGTCCATAACTGAGTGTTATCTGTTCAACGGTTGCACAGCGCCACATGCAAACAACGTAACAGACATGATTCATCAACTGTAAGTGTCAGTAAACCAAAAATTGGTACACTGAGAGATGAATTATTAATTTTGTACACCCCAAATGCCAGGCAAATCATACACACAGTTCAGAAGTTATTGAAACATAATGAACCACATTTTCATTCGTCAGAGTGGCATAATTCTGCGCCCGTTAATGTTTATACACAAAACCACTGCAAGGCATCACCAAGCCACTAAGGCTACCTACGCTGTTAATTTAAAGGCAGTAGCAGCAAGCAGAATGCTATGAGAAAAACATTAACTGCGTCATGCAGTATCTCCACAGAGAATTATTTAAAAAAAATGTAAACAGTATAATTCACATCTCCATGATATCCACTCAACACCCTCCAAATTTCATGTGACAAGACCAAGTTGTTCCAGAGATATTACATTTTTATGTTTCTGTACCTTTAAGAAGTCTTTCAACACAAAACGACAGAAATCGTGGCCAAAAATGCACTAAAATGGCAGACTGCGATGCGGGTCAACTTCAAATGGCCATAACTCTGGAACGCAATATATTTTTTTCCCCAAACAAAAAATGTCATGTTCCTTGAACAAAGGTCTTTCTACCTGCCAAGTAACAGACCAATTAACCACACCTGGCTGTGCTATGTGTTGTGGAAGACAGTGCAGTGCACTACAAAATGCAAAACACAAATGGTAATGTTAACACAAATGGTGATGGAAACAGTGAGGTGAAATAAAATAAGCGATACAAATGCAGGCATAATGAAAACCAGCATGGTGACACAAATGTAAGCGATAACACAAATGGAAAGAGATGCATGAACTTTAATGAAAACAGAAATGGCAATACAAACAGTAGCATAAACTCTCACAGCAGTGGAAACACAAATGCAAATGGTAACAAAATACAAATGGTAAGAGAACACAAAGAGAAATGCAAATGGTAATGACAACAGTAACACAGAAGGAAACAATAATGCAATTGACAACTGAAATGCTACCAAAATGAGAATGCTGAGGCCAATAGAAACGAGATGCAAATGGTGACAAACACGCAAAACAGTAATGATAACACAATTTGAAATGCAAACAGCTATGGTAACACCAACAATGACACCAAAGGGAACAGTAACACAAATGCAAATGCAAGTGTGTACACAAGCACAAATGGTAACGCGCACTATCAGGGTAACAGAATTGGAAATGCAAACACGGTAACACCAACAATGATGACAAAGGAAACACAAATGGAAACACAAACACAAGCATGTATGCAAAGTCATATGGTAATGCACATGGTGTCACAAAAGGAAACTCAAAAACAGTAATGGAAGCACAAATGGTAACAGTAATGCAGGTGCAAATGCAAACACAAAGGGTAACACACACACATAGAGGAGTAAATGGAAAGGCTAATACAACAGGTAACAGAAATGCTGACTGTAACAGTAACTCAAATGCACACACTTTTTTTCCCAAAAAGGTACATTCAGAAGCACACTGAATACAAAGAATGTATGCATAATAATGGTCCTTGGAGCAGAAAATGAACACTTGGAATACTAAATTGCTTATTTCTCAGGAACTGTACGAGGTAGAAGAAACATTAAAATCTCATATTATTTATGACTTTCCTGGCTAGTTTTGCACTTAGCACCTAGTGGGGTGGCTAGGCATTTTTTTTGATGAAAAGTCCATATCTCAAAGTGTTTTCGAGATACGGGCCCCAAAAGGTGCGGTGGATGCTGCAATGTTAGCCTAAGGGAACATCGTCAAATTCAGATTACCATAACTGTGCAGCCTTCTAATATTTTGTCCCCAAACTACCAAAAGGCACACCTGTGAGATCTTAGCTTCCTTCTCTCCAAGTTTCAGCCCAAAAGACCAAATCATTCTTTTTTTAGCAGGGTGGCAAAGATTTCCTACTATTTTGGGCACAGTGATGCAAAATAGTGTCACAAATCATGACACTTTCGCAAATAAAAGCATGAAGGTCTCACAAGTGTGACAGTACTTTTTACAAAATTAAAAAAAAACTATTTCTGGGGCGTTTGACCCCCCTCCCCCAAGAAAGACATGGCTAGCATCCTCAGGACTCGACTAGGTGAACACAGCAAGAATTGCATCCCTAGAGAGTCCCAAATTTAAATGCCAAGCATTTCTGTGACCACCAACTGAAAACAAGATGGTGGATTTATGACACTACAGGGGTCATTTGCGACACTAAAAACTGCACTTGTAACATTGCTGACCTTTCTGTTAACTTTTCCCATTGACTATAATGGGAAAATTGTTTTTTGAATAACTTCTGAACTGTTTAATATTTTGTCACAAAATCTTTGAAATCACATCAGGGACCCTGGCTGCATGTTCCCTGAAGTTTTCAGACTGGTCACGCAAACCATGTGACCTGTAGGCATGAGCAAAGACTGCACAAAAAAGTATAAATTCAACTTTCTCCGGTGCTATATAGCTCTGCAATTCTAAATCCGACCATCATGAAACTTGGCAGATCCAGAGATCTATGATACTGCTCCACGCATGCCAAATTTCAGGCAAATCCATCCTACGGTGGCAAAGCTATTAATCTGCAAAATTTCACACTTTAACCTTAAATGGGGTACTCAACCCTCACTATAGTGGCACTATCGTGCCACTATAATATATATGTGTGCATATAAAACGGGTAGGAAATATTTTCTCTGCTGACTGATTGAAACACATCACATGACCATGCATATTTTAGAACGTGACCACTCTCCTGCACTTTCATCCCCGTCCAAAACAATTTAGACATTTTATAAGATAGATAACCCACTCTAGGGTGTGTGGTCATGCTCCGATATATTTATTTATTTTTTTATTTCAGTGTTTAACCAGGTATAGCACACTAAGCTGAAAGCTTTTTTACATGAGCAACCTGGGAGCACAAGGAGGTTAAGTGACTTGCTCAGGGTCACACAGTATGCAAGTGGAAGCTGTGGGATTCAAACCCAGATCTGGTCTGCTAGATGTCACCAGATTTGCAGCTCAGAGCCTTAGACCACTGCACTATACTTCCTCAAATGCATATATATATATATATATATATATATATATATATATATAAGCCTTGGTGGTTGACACAGTCGGCCTGCAGCCTCATGTGTAATAAGGCACATCAAGACATGTGTATATCAGAGTGTGACCTCACACCATAGAGTGGGTTATCTTAAATATATATATATATATATATATATAAAATACAATTATTATGCCCAACAATGCAAAGCATCATGGTTGCATATGCAGCCCATGATTCTGCATTGTGTGGGCATGTCTAATTTTGTATTTTCTTGAAACTTGTTTCCCAGCCAAATGCCCTTTGGGCAACCTTGTTTCAGTGTTTGCACACAGAGGTGCTTTTGTCTTATATATATATATATATATATATATATATATATATATATATTATATATATATATATATATATATATATATATATATATATATATATATATATATATATATATATATATTTTATGGCAAAAACTCTATTTAATGCATCAGTTAAAGTTATTACCACCCCTTACCCACACCACCCGTCACCACCAGCAGGCATCGGGGTGTGCGCTGGGGTCATCAGCCCTAACTCTCACCCCATTAAATGTGTAAGTAAGCTGAGGCAGTACAGTGTAAGAGAATGAGGTGAGAGTTGGGAACGATGACCCCAATGCACACCCTGATGCCTGTTGGTGGGAACGAGTTGGGTATAGGATGCAGGGGGTGGCAACCCTAACACCAAATTTCATCACTTGTGTCACTGTGGAACAACCCTAACTGATGAATTAAACTGAGTCTTTTTGCCATGAATTTCTCTCTTTTTGAGAATGTGCACTATAAATTGTGAATAGAATGTGGTGGTGGGAGCGTGTGATTTGTTGTCACATAGTAATGCTAACGATAATGCAAACACAAACTATTACGCACATGTTGATGCAAACATAAATGGTAATGCAAACGGCAATAGAAACACAAGTGCAAACATTAATGTAAACAACAATGGTAACACAAAAGCTAACGGCAACAGAAACTCAAACATTAACAAAAACAGTAACGTAAATGGTAAGGCCAATGGAAACACAAACGGTAAGAAAAATGCAAACAGTAACAAATGCAAACAAAAATGTAAACAGTTAAGGAAATGGTGCCACAGAAGGAAATGGTATTGCAATCGACAGTTGAAATGCAACCATAAACGCAAATGATAAGGGCAACAGAAATTCAAACGGTAATGAAGATGCAAACAGTAATGGTAACACAATTGGAAATGCAAACAGTTACAGTAACAGCAACAATGATGCCAAAGCGAACAGTAACGCTAACGGAAACGCAAATGCAAGCATGTACAAAACACAAATGGCAATGTGCACAGTCACATTACTGCAATTGGAAATGCAAATGCTAACCATAACAGCAATGATGATGATAAGGGAAACACAAATGCAAAAAGGAAGTGCATACACAAACACAAATGGTAATGTACACAGTGATGCAAAACGAAATGCAAACAGATGGAAATGCAAATGGTAACAGTAACCCAAGCGTAAATGAAAAATAAAGGGTTACTCACATGGTGGCATAGACAGGACCACTAACGCAAATGGCAATGGAAACACAAGCGCATACAGAAATGCAAATGCACTAACATAACATGCACGGTTATGGTACCACAATTGGAAACACAAATGGTAATGGTAACTCCAACCATGATGCCGAAAGAAAGAGAAATGCAAATGGAATTTCCCAAAAAAGACATGGCTAGCATCCTCAGGGCCTGACTATGTGAACACAAAAATAATTGTGTCCCTAGAGCATCCCAAATTTAAATGCCAAGCATTTCAGTGACCAGTAACTGAAAACAAAATAGCAGATTGTGACACTGAGGGGTCATTTGCAACACTAAAACTGCATTTGCAACACTGTCGAATAGTTTACCTTTTCCCTTGACTATAATGGGAAAATTGTTCATTTAATAACTTTTGAACCGTATAATATTTTTCCATGAAATCTTTGAAAGGCACATTAGGGACCCTGGCTGCATGTTCCCTGAAGGTTTTGGACTGGTCATGCAAACTGTGCAACCCATAGATATGAGCAAAGAATGACAAAAAGCATAATTAACACATTCTACAGTGCAACGTAGTTCCACAACTATATATCCAACCATTATGAATCCTGGAAGATCCAGAGATCTGTGGCACTGCTCCGAGTCTGCCAAATTTCAGACAAATATGTCATATGATGGCAAAGTTATTAAACTGCCAAATTTCACACTTTAACCTTAAATGGGGTACTCAACCCTAAATATAGTGGCACTACCATGCCACTATAATATATATAGAAGAGATATGCAGGGGGGACCTGTGTGATACATGATTTATGCACACGAGTGCTGTTTGCCCTTGGGTAACTTCACATGTGGCATAAGCCACGAGTGTGGTGGCCAAGGGCAAACAGCACAAGTATGAATAAATCATATATCATACAAGGTCCCCCCTGCATATTTCATTTATGCAATAGGGAAGGACCTTGTGTATATGTATAGTTTTTAAAGAATGTGTTTTGAAGTAAAGAAATGTGGAAATGTGTATGGTTTTATTTTGTGCTTTGCCAGGTTGATGCACCATCCTCTGTGGTCCATTACAGCTGATTGGCTGAAAGTATTGCTTGAGAGTTTTTTAAAGAAAAAAAATAGCAGTTGAGTTTAGTGAGTTCTGATGGGGAGAATATAGGAAAACATTAGGTGAGTTTAGCGAGCGCTCACCGAGACAGAAGTACTTGCTGTTATGAGGAGATTTTTGTTGTATTTTGAAGTTATTTTTGTATGAGAGCTGGAAATTCTGGGTGCAGCGAGTGGCATCAGGAAGAAGAGGGGACCGAGCTGATGGATCCATAGTGGCAGTGTGATTGAATGGGGTAGAAAGAAAAAAATAAAACAGCGGTTTTAGACAGAAAACATTTTTCTTTCAGGTCAGCAGTTAGTTGTTTGTGAATGATTGATGCAGGGGAGAGATTTAAAAAGTTTTGGCTTGGCTATTCGGAACATGAGGGTCTGAGGAAGTGTGGAATGCAGTTAGGAAGGAGATCATGGTGAGAAGAGCGTGAGTGAGACATGCTGCTTCATGATCTGTGATTATACCATTTTTTTATTGTGTGAGGAAGAAATTTAGGTGGATGATGCTGTGGAGAGATTTAAAAAATTAAAAAAAACAGATTTTTTAACTAAATGTGATACTGTGGGTGGGACAAGATATGTAGACAGCAGTACTGTGTGTGTGTGAATGTGAGAAAGTGAAAGTGTGTGAAAGTAGGAAGTAGTCCAGCACTGTATGTATAAATGGTCACTGCATGTATATATTTATTTATATATACAGTGACTCAGATAAACAAATTTACCATACTCAATATATGTCCACCCCATTGCATAAATATAAATATAAATACAAATATAAATATAAGTATGTGTGTGTGTGTATATAGATATATATATATATGTAGGGGATATGACATGGCCTGACTGAAGATATCATATTTATCTTCATGAGAGGCCAGTGATATCATGATATCTCACAAGTGGCGAAGCCACGAGTGGGATATCTTGATGTCACTGGCCCTGAGTGAAGATTAATATGATATCTTCAGTCAAGCGCCATGTCATGTTCTGTTTATACAACATATGTTTACCCCCCCAACACAATGCTCTACATGCCCCTTTCAATGCAATGGGACACATACAGGTGATGGTCCTTGCAATATAACCCCTTCCCTAAACCCTCCGAAAACAACATATGTCATATGTTGTTTAAAAAAATGTCTGGCTGATCCTGCTTTTTATTTAAAAACAGATAGTGCAATGTACCTCTCCCAAGGCAGCCCTCCATGCCACCCACCCCACCACCACAACACAACAGATTACATAGGTTATTGAAATAGCTTGTTGATCCTGTCATTTTAAATTATTAAAGATTGATGTCTATTGATTCTGCCTATTATTTTTTAATAAATATTTATTTTACTTATTGGTTGATCTCGTCACATTTAACACTTTTCAGTGAGTGCAGCTGCCGTGGATGGTGGCGTTCTAAATCTTTTTTTGAGGGAGCGTTTCTTGAATTGTAAAATAGGGTCGTTGTGCCTTTATGATCGGGTTACTGTTACTTTCTTCCAAGAAGCTGCGAGCGCACAGACCATTAGCAGTGAGTGAGCGGCTTTGAATCGCCGAGAGAAACGCGGCGTGTGCGACCCGCTTCTCCTGCAGTCTAGAAGCCGCCACTCACTCGCTGTGGTCTGCATACTCCGCAGCTTCTTTGGAAGAAATAACAGTAAGCTGTGCATAAAGTACAGCGCTTTGTCTTTTACAATTCAGGGTGCCTCCTCAAAAAATGTTTGGAACTATGCCATCCACGAGTGTGAATAGCGCTCCGACACGCTGCATTTAAGGGGAAAGTGAAAGTGTTAAAAGTGGCAGGATCAACCAGATAAGTGTTAAAATAAATATTTATTCAAAAATAATGGCAGGATCAACCAGATAATTTAACAGATAAGTTGGAGCTGCATTGGGAGGAGGGGAGGGGACGAGAGGTAGAGACAGTCGTACGATGGGTGTGTGCATAGCAGGGAAAGTGAAAGTGCTGGAATTATGATGACGTATAGGAGTTTGCAAGATACACGATGACGTATAGGAACATGAAGATATCAAGTATATCTTCACTGGGCTACTTGAGATATTACTTTTTATACTGGCTTTTATCCCTAAACATATGTTGTATAAATATATATATATAGATATATATATGTATATATATGTATTATGGTAGCACAGTAGTGCTACCATATTTAAAGTTGAGTACCCCAAGGTTAAATGGTGAAACTTTGCACCTTAATAACGTTGCCACCATTCAACAGATTTGCCTAAAATTTGCCAGACAAGGGGCGTAGCCATAGATCTTGGGATCTGCCAACTGTTGTACTGGTCGGATATATGGCTGCAGAGTTATTAAGTGACTTTCCAGAGTGCATTTATGTTTTTTTGTGCATTCTTTGCTAGCACCTACAGGTCACACAGTTTGCGCGACCAGTCTGAAGACTTCAGGGAGTGTGCGGCTGGGGTCTCCAAGGTGCCTTTTGAAGATTTTGTGTAAACATATTGAACGGCTCAAAAGTTATTCAAAAAACAATTTCCCATTATAAGTCAATGGGAAAAGTTAACAAAAATTGCAACACTTTTGCAAATGCACTTTTTAGTGTTGCAAATGACCCTAGTAGTGTCATAAAACCGCCATTTTGTTTTCAGTTACTGATCATAAAAATGCTTGGCATTTAAAATTGGGACCCTCTAGGAACACAATTCCTTTTGTGTTCACCTAGTCAGGCCCTCAGGATCCTAGCCATGTCTTTATTTTGGGGTTAAACACCCCAGAAATATATTTTCCAAATTTTGGGGAAAAGTAGTGTTGCAAAGTAGTGTCGCACTTGTGACACTTTCACAAATTTTTGCAAAAGGTGTCACAAGTCATGACACTACTTTTCTAGACCATGGACAAAATGACAGGAATTCTTTGCCACCCTGCTGCAAAAGAATGGTTTGGTCTTTTGGGCTGAAAATAGGAGGGAAGGCAGCCAACATCTGACAGATGTGCCTTTTAGCAGTTTGGTGACAATATGTTGCAGGGATTCAAAGTTACGGCACTCCAAATTTGGCTCTTTTTCCCATAGACTAACATTGCGGCATGTGCTGCATGACAGGAATTCATTGCCACCCTGCTGCAAAAAAAATGGTTTGATCTTTTATCCTGAAATTTGGGAGGAAGAAAGCCAACAACCTACGGATGTTCCTTTTGGTGGTTAGGTGACAAAATATTACTGGGTGGCAAAGTCATAACCCTCCGAAGTTGATGCTTTTTCCCTTAGGATAACATTATGACATTTGCTGCACTACAGGAATTCTTTGCCACCCTGCTGCAAAATAACGGTTTGGTCTTTTTGTGCTGACATTTGGAGGGAAGAAAGACAACATCCTACAGGTGTGCCTTTTGCTGGTCTGGTGCAAAAATATTACAGGGCGATGAAATTACAGCACTCTGAAATTGACTCTTTTTCCCATAGGAAACATTTCGGTGCCCGCCACATTACAGGAATTCTTTGTTGCCCTGCTGCAGAATAATGGTTTGGTCTTTTGGGCTACAATTTGGAGGGAAGAAATCCAACATCCCACTGATGAGCATTTTCATGGTTTGATGAAAAAATATTGCAGGACAGCACAGTGACGGCACTCTGAAGTTGACACTTTTCCATTGGATAACATTACGGCATGGGTCATCTGTATGTAATTATTATTCTTCATATCCCTGTAGTCTAGCTGCCCCCATCATAATAAAATCCATAAGCAGTTGCCCTTTCCTGGTAGTCTAGTGGCTCCCCACCCCCACCCAGCCGTGCCAACCCACCCAGCACCCCCACCCTTCCCCAGCCAGTGACTGGCATAGCCCACCTTCACCTCCACAGCCAGCTGCTGACTGTGTATTTTAGGCACAAGCAAAGAATATTCAAAAAAGTATAAATATGACTTTATGTTGCAATTTCTAGCTCTGCAACTGTATATCTGACTGTTATGAAGCTTGGCAGATCCAGAGATCTATGATACCTCTCCATGCCTTCCAAATTTCAGGCAAATCTGTCATACAGTGGCAAAGTTATTAAGCTGCAAATGTCACACTTTGACCTTAAATGGGGTACTCAACCCTAACTATAGTGGCACTACCGTACTACTATAATTAATTATATATATATGTGTGTGTGTGTGTCTGTCTGTGTGTGTGTGTGTGTGTGTGTGTGTATATATATATATATATATATGTCATATTTATATATGTGTGTTATATATGTGTGTATATATATGTGTGTGTGTATATATATATATGTGTAGGTTTTTATTGTAAAAACTCTGTTAATGCATCAGGTAGGGTTGATAGCACAGCGACAAAAGTTAGGAAATGTGATGTTAGGGTTGCACCCCTACCATCCCCACCCTCCACACACCAACAGGCATCAGGGTGTGTGTTGGGGTTATCAGCCTAACTCTTGCCCCATTCCATCTGTAAACAAGCTGAGGTGGTGCAGTATAGGAGGATGGAGTGAGAGTTAGGCCCAACAACCCCAACACACACTCCAATGCCTGTACGTTTGTCGAGGGTGCAATGGTGGGGTGTAACTTTAACATCACATTTCCAAACTTTTGCAGCAGGGCAGCAAAACATTCCTGTAATGTGGTGCTAATGTCCATAAAAGAAGGGAAATTCATTGCAAAAAAACTCCATTAATGCATCAGTTAGGGTTCATAGCACAGTGGCAAAAGTATGGAAATGTGGTGTTAGAGTTCACAACCCTAACTCTGCATTCCCCCCTCCCGCCAACCACACACACATACAAGCAGAGGAAGGGGGAAGGCAAGACAAACAGTCAGAGATAGCCATCTTGAGTTCATACCTGGTGTTCCCACGGAAACATACATTTGCTATAACATACTAGTGCACTCTCCAGCAAAAAAGTATACTGGCACGGAACAGTAATTTTCCAACAGTTTATCGGTGCAAGATCCTATTGACCCTGCATTGCCATGCAAATATCACCATTACATACTGTGGAAATGCACAGTCCACTGCAGCCTTCACCCTCCCACACACACATAATTTTGCAGCACATATGTATATGCAGTCACCCCAATACATTTATATACTGTATAGCAGATTATATTAGCTTTATGTTTATACTAGCTATATTAGATGAAAGCAAAGAACTGCTAATATAAACAGACTGCTAATATAATCTGCCATGCTAACTGTTCTCCAACAGTGAGCACTGAGCACTGATTATATCAGGCGCTAATATGTACAACCAGAGTCATTGTGCTAAATATATCAGGCGCTAATACTAACTGCTATACAGTATGTCTCCAGTGTGCAGTTTACAGCACACTACATGTATTGTTGCATCCACCATGGTTACAGCATGTGGGTGTACCACCAACACACCTTCAATCACAGCTATACATTTGTTTATGGCTGTACAAGCACAGGTCACTGAAAAGACTGTACTCTCAATCAGTCATATTTTTTCAATACTGTGGGAGCGCAGGGTCCTTCAGATCTTGCACTTCAAAAGAAACATATTTTTTCTACACTTTGCAAATGTAGAGTTCTGCATACTGTGTAGTCTCAGAGTAACTACATTTGTCTACAATGTGTGTTTTGCATTGTTCTATGGACCCATCGCTGGCATGCAGATGTCACTATTACACAATGTTGGAGTGCAGGGTCCAGAGGACCCAGCACTCCAACATCATGTAATGGTGACATTTGCATAGTAGTGCAGGTTTTTCCTCCAAGACAGTGGCATGTCAGCAGAATTCATACAGTTCATGAAATATGATGATAAATGTCTCTTGTGGCATGTTTAGTGAGTTGTATGCTCTTTCTCTTACCTGATAATGGCTGCCTAAGATTGACAGATGACTGGGTGTGTCATTGGGGTCAAAAGCTATAAATGTCACCCCATTCCATGTTGACTTATATTCACAAGGGACAGCAAAAAAAGAATGGGGTGACATTAGGCCTCACAACCCCAATGGCACATCGGTCATCTGTCAATCTTGGGATGATTGGCAGGTCCTGGGGAGGGCGTCCTAAAGATTTTTAATTTCCTGACTTTTTGTGGTTTTATCCAAAATGATGCATTGTTTTTTGCATAGAATTTCCTTACTTTTGAGAAACAATTAAAAACTAAGAACTTATGGCAAATTGGAAGGGAGTGCAGGCCTCTTTGGCCCTGTGCTCCACCAACCTATGGAACTTTTGCGCTATTTCAAGCCACCAGCACAATGCAAAACACTGTCCACAACACGTATATCATGTACACACAGTATCTCTGAAAATACATTTTGTCCAACACATAAACAGCACAATTCACATCTACAGGACAAGCCAAGAACACCCTCCAAATTTCAAGTGAAAAGACCAAACAGTCTCAGAGATATAACATTTTAAAGTTTGATATTTTCATTTGTTATACTGGCCTAGTTCCACACCTGTTCACATTTAACAGACACAATGACTGAAAACTACATCCATGACACTAAGGCTATGTACCCTATGAATTTTAAGCAACCAGCACAATGCAAAACACTGTCTGCAACATGTAAATTGCGTCTTGCAATATCTCTGAAAAAAAAATTTCTGACATATAAACACCATAATTCACATCTACGGGACATGCCAGGAACACCCTCCAAATTTCAAGTGAAAAGACCAAACCTTATCTGAGATATAACATTTTAAAGTTTGAGATTTACATTCATCAGACGGCACAGTTCCACATCAGTTGACATTTAACACACACAATGATTGAAAACTACATCCATGACACTAAGGCTAGGTATCCTATTAATTTCATGCCACCACCAAAAGAAAATGCTGTCCACAGAACTTAAACTGCACCATTAAATATCTCCTCCAAAAATATTTTCTGACACGTAAACATTGAAATTTACATCTACATGACATGCCATAAACACTCAAAATTCAAGTAAAAAGACCAAATCATTTACGAGATATTCATTGTTAAAGATTTGTAAGGTTTCCTATATTCAATTATAAAAAATCTGGCCATCTTGTCCCTATTTTGCGATCAAAGATCGAGATCAAAGAATCTCACAATCAAAGAATTTGCAGGCTCATGATCAAAGAATTTGCAGGCTCATGAACAAAGACTAAAACAATTCTATAAATCAACAAATACTAGGAATTATGGTAAACCACCACCATGGCTCATCAGAACAGAGGCCCCTGAACAAAACTTACCCTCATTTGACATCCTTGGGCACCCCTGGGCTGAGAAAATTGATTTTTTAATCTGGCCATTTCATCCTTCACTCGCGATGCACGAACACGATCAAAGAATCTCCCGATCAAAGAATTTGCAGGCTCGCAATCAAAGATCATTAGCAAGCCATGATCAAAGATTTTAAAAGCTTATAATTTGTTTTTTTTGACCGATTTGTATGAAACCAAAGGCATGGCTCAAAAGACCGGAGCCCCCTGAGTAAAACCCATCCAAGTTTTACTACAGTAGTGACCCCTGAGCTGAGTTATTTGTGTTTTTCAGATTGAAACTCTAAAAACAAGATGGCAGACCTCACAATCAAAGAATTCTTGGGGTCAAACATTCTTGAACCATGAGGCCGCAAATTCTTTGATCGCCAGGTGGGATGAGATGGCCAGAACCCCATTCTTTGTTCGCAAAACATACATATAAATGTTCCCATTGACTTATAATGGGAACTTCAACATGGCATAACTTTTGAATGCCTTAATATTTTTTCACCAAATGAAATGCGGCATATTCAGCCATCAAATCTCTTTTTTAAACATGCCATCAAGCATAGCTGCACACCACATGACGGCTGCACAGAACCACATCCAAAATCCCAAAAGCTGCCTCCAAAAATTAATAGTTTTGCATTTTTCAGCATTTTTGTGTGCAAAGACTGTAAGTCTGACCAAAACAAAATTTGACAAATCAAGAGATCTACCATGTCCCACTGCACATAACAAATTTCAGGCAAATCCGTTGAATGGGTCCAAAGTTCTAACATGCAGAATTTTGACTTTAACATAAAAGTGCCTTCTCAACCTGAATATAGGGGCATGACCACACCCCTAGATATAGATAGATAGATAGATAGATAGATAGATAGATAGATAGATAGATATGTATATATTCATTGCAAAAAAATTGTGTTACTGCATCAGTTAGAGTTGTTACTAAAGTGACAAAAATAGGAAAATATGGCATTCAGGATTCCAACCCTCATGCTCCACCCCCACTTTTTAGACACAGACATGCATCAGGGGTGTGCCTTATGGTCATCAGCCCAAACACTCACTCTGTTCCATAAGTAAATAAGCTGAGATAGGTACAGTTTAGGAGAATGGTGTGAGAGTTAGGGCTGACAACCCTAAGGCACAGTCCTGACACCTGTTGGTGTCTGCAGGGTAGGAATGGATTGTTAGGCTTGCAGTTGATACTGCTGAAGGACTTTTTTTTTACAGATTTAAAAAAATCAAGAGACATTTTTCTTTTTTCAGGATAGAAAACTTATGCAAGGAGTCAGCCACCAACCAAAAAAAAACTAATTGAAAAATATGGAGATCAGAGAGTGGGTGGTGCCACTAGATACCAGGGAATGATATTTGAGGGAGGGGGTACCACTTACTCCATTAAGAAATACAATTAAATAAATTGGAGGATCAGAGGGTGGGGTGCCACTGGACACTGGGGTAATAAAGGAGGTGGGATATCACTAGAAAAATATTAATTATGAAATTAAACATGGGGATTGGAGGATGGAGGTGCCACAAGACACCAGGAAACAGTAACTACAGATGACACTGCAGCTGGCAGAAAGTGTCCATGTGACTGCCAAGTAAAGAAAATCCCTCTGTTCTCTTACAGAGAATGCAGCAGAAGTGCTCCTCTTGCTAAGCTGGAAACCAAGAATTTTCAGTGCCCAGAAATGTTGTTTCTTGGCAGAATTTGAAAAAACACATCAGAATGTAACTAAATGGTTGCCATTTAGCTAGGCTTGATGTTTCTTTTTCTATTCCATTCATTTTACATGTTTTCTTTACCTTCTGTATCTGGCTAACTGGAAAACAAGATGGCGGCACAAGATTGCTCTGCAAAATGTATTAGTCTCCCTGTGACACTACATGACCCTGTCTGTAAAAATACAGTAGCTCCTGTGAAAATAAATGTATTTTTGTGTGGAATCTATCTAACAGGCAAGCACCGGATGCGTGAGTGAAACTAAACTGGAAGGAGTGAGGCATTACCAGGCAGGCGTGGGGCGTCGTCCTCAGAACTCAGTGCAGGCGGAGGGTTGGAGATGGTTACAAGGGGCGTGGTGGCTGGATCTGGGGGAACAGTGTTGCCATGTTCAAAGTTGAAGACCATGAGAGCTAGTGCGCGGTCATGCTGCGTGGTAGCCTACTGGTGGCAGGAGGCAGTGGTGAAAGTAAGCTGCAAGGAGAGATGCTTTATTGAGCAGGCACCAGATTCATTACTGAAACTAAACTAAAAAGGAGTGAGGCATTACAAGGCAGGCGAGGGAGACGTCATCCTCAGAAGCTGGGCGGAGGCGTGAGGCGTAGGAGATGGTTACAAGGGGCCTAAGTGGCTGGACTGAAGTCGGTAGTTGCCATCCTTGCCTCGCGGATGATGGTGGCGAGTGCTGCCATGCTATGTAGTGGCCTACTGGTGGCAGGAAGCAGTAGTGAATGTAAGCTGCAAGGAGAGGCGCTTTATTGAGCAGGCATCGGAGGCATGATTGAAACTAAACTGGAAGGAGTGAGGCATTTCTAGGCAGGCAGTTGAGGCATTGTCAGCAGAAGCTGGGCGGAGGTACAAGGTGTTAGAGATGGTTACAAGGGGCCTATGTGGCTGGACTGAAGATGGTAGGTGCCATCTTTGCCTATGGGATGATAGAGGCAAGTGCTCCCATGCTACATGGCGTGCTGGTGGCAGGAGGCAGTAGTGAAGTAAGCCAAAGGAGAGGCGGCTTTATGTGAGCAGGTACGGAGGCATTAGTGAAACTAAACTGGAAAGAGTGAGGCATTACCAGGCAGGCGAGGGAGGCGTATCCGCAGAAGATGGGCGGGCGCGAGGGCTGGAGGTGGTTACAAGGGGCCTAAGTGGCTGGACAGAAGATGGTTGTTGCCATCCTTACCTTGCGGATGATGGAGGCGAGTTCTGCCATGCTAAGCAGTGACCTACTGGTGGCAGGACTCAGTAGTGAAAGTAAACTGCAAGGAGAGATGCTTTATTGAGCAGGCATCGGAGGCATTAGTGAAACTAAACAGGAAGTAGTCAGGCATTACATGGCAGGAGTGGGAGGCGTCGTCCCCAGAAGGTGGGCGGAGGCACAAGGGATTGGAGATGGTAACAAGGGGCCTAAGAGGCTGGACTGATTATGCTAGGTGCCATCTTTACCTTGCGGAGGATAGAGGCGAGTGCTGCCAGCCTGCAGTGAATTACTACTGGTGGCAGGAGGCACTAGTGAAATAAGCTACAAGGAGATGCTTTATTGAGCAGGCACGGAGGCATTAGTGAAACTAAACTGGAAAGAGTGAGGCATTACCAGGCAGGCGAGGGAGACATCGTCCGCAGAAGCTGTGCGGAGGAGCGAAGGGTTGGAGATGGTTACCAGGGGCTTAAGTGGCTGGAATGAAGACAGTAGGTGCCATCTTTCACTTGCAGACGATAGAGGTGAGTGCTGCCATGCTACGTAGTGGCCTACTGGTGGCAGGAGGCCGTGGTATGAAATAGCTGCAAGAGGGAGGCACTTTGTGGGCAGGCACCTGGGGCATTAGTGAAACTAAACTGGAGGAGTGAGGCATTACTGACAAGACATGGGGGCGATCATTCTCAGAAGCTGGGCAGAGGTGCAAGGGGTTGGAGATGGTTTCAAGAGACAACGTGGCTGGACTGAAGATGGTAGGGTGCCATCTTTAACTTGAGAGAGACGAAACGAAGCGAGTGCTGCCATGCTAAGTAATGGTCAACTGGTGGCAAGAGGCAGTAGTGAAATTAAGCAGCAGGAGTGGCGCTTATTCAGCAGGCACGGAATCATTAGTAAAACTAAACTGGAATAGTGAGGCATTACTAGGCAGGCAGGGAGGGTATCGTCCTAAGAAGCTGTGCAGGCGCGAGGCATTGGAGATGGTTACATGGAGCCACAGTGGCTGGACTGAAGATGGTAGGTGTCATCTTTACCTGCAGGATAGAGGCGGAGTGCTGCCATGCTATGTAGTAGCCTACTGGTGGCGGAGACAGTGAGTGAAAGTAGGTGCAGGAGGAGGTGCTTTATTGAGCAGGTACCAGAGGCAATAGTGAAACTAAACTGGAAGGAGTGAGGCATTACTGGGCAGGTCTGTGAGGTGTCGTCCAAAGACGCTGGGCAGAGGTGCTAGGGGTTGGAGATTGTTACAAGGGGCCTATGTTGCTGGACTGAAGACAGTAGGTGCCATCTTTACTTGCGGAGATAGAGGCTAGTGCAGCCATGCTATGTAGTGGCCTACTGGTGGCAGGAGAGAGTTGTGAAACTATTCTGCAAGGAGAGTCGCTTTATTGAGCAGGCACAGGAGGCATTAGTGAAACTGAACTGGAAAGAGTGAGGCATTACCAGGCAGGCGTGGGAGGCATCGTCCGCAGGAAAGCTGGGCGGAGAGCGAGGAGTTGGAGATGGTTACAAAGGGGCTAAGTGGCTGGCCTGAATCACGGTGGGTGCCATCTTTAACTGCGTATGATGAGGCGAGTGCTGCCAGTCTTCGTAGTAGGCCTACTGGTGGCAGGAGGCAGTGGTTAAAGTGGCTACAGGAAGAGCTTTATTGAGCAAGCACCAGAGGCACTGGGTAAAACTGAATGGGAAGAAGTGAGGCATTACTAGGCAGGCATGGGAGGCGTCGTCCTCAGAAGCTGGGCGGAGGCTCGAGACGTTGGAGATTGTTACGAGGGTCCTAAGTGGCTGGACTAAAGACGGTAGCTGCCATCATTAACTTGTGGACGATAGAGGAGAGTGCTGCCATGCTACGTAGTGGCCAACTGGTGGCAGAATGCAGTAGTGAAAGTAAGTTGCAAGGAGAGATGCTTTATTGAGCAGGCACAAGAGGCATTAGTGAAACTAACTTCGAAGGAGGGAGGCATTACCACGCAGGCGTTGGAGGCATCGTCCTCAGAAGCTAGGCTGAGGCGTGAGGGGCTGGAGATGGTTACAAGAGGCCTAAGTGGCTGGACTGAAGACGGTATTCGCCAACTTTACCTTGCAGACGATAGAGGCGAGTGCTGCCATGCTACGTAGTAGCCTACTGGTGGCAGAAGGAATTCATGAAAGTAAGATGCACGTAGAGATGCTTTATTGAGCAAGCACCGAATGCATTAGTGAAACTAAACTGGAATTAGTGAGGCATTACCAGGCATTCGAGGGAGGCGCCTTCCGCAGAAGCTGGGCTGAGGCGCGAGGGGTTGGAGATGGTTTCAAAGGGGCTTAAGTGGCAGGACTGAAGGCGGTGGGTGCCATCTTTAACTCAGGATGACAGAAGCGAGGTGCTGCCATGCCACAGAGTGGCCTACTGGTGGCAGGAGAGCAGTAGTGAAAGTAAGCTTGAAGGAGAGATGCTTTATTGAGCAGGCACCGGAGGCATTGGTGAAACTAACTTCGAAGGAGGGAGGCATTACTAGAGAGGCGTTGGAGGCGTTGTCCTCAGAAGCTAGGCTGTGGTGTGAGGGGTTGGAGATGGTTACAATGAGCCTAAGAGGCCGGACTGAAGACGGCAGGTGCCATCTTTAACTTGCGGAAGATAAAGGCGAGTCCTTCAATGATACGTTGTGGCCTACTTGTGGCAGGAGGCAGTAGTGAAAGTAAGCTGCATGGAGAGATGCTTTATTGAGCAGGCACCGGAGGCATTAGTGAAACTAAACTGAAAGGAGTGAGGCATTACCAGGGAGGCGTGGGAGGCGTCGTCCTCAGAAGCTCAGTGAAGGCGCGAGGGGTTGGAGATGGTTACAAGGGGCCTAATTGGCTGGTCTGAAGACAGTATTTGCCATCTTTAAGTTGAAGATGATAGAGGCTAGTGCGGTCATGCTACGTAGTGGCCTACTGGTGCCAGGAGGCAGTGGTGAAAGTAAGCTGCAAGGAGAGATGCTTTATTGAGCAGGCACCAGATTCATTACTGAAACTAAACTAAAAAGGAGTGAGGCATTACTAGGCAGGCATGGGAGCGTCATCCTCAGAAGCTGGGCGGAGGCGGCGTGTGAGATGGTTACAAGGGGCCTAAGTGGCTGGACTGAAGCAGTAGTTGCCATCCTTGCTCTGCGGACGATGGGAGGCGAGTGCTGCCATGCTATGTAGTGGCCTACTGGTGGCAGGAGGCCGTAGTGAAAGTAAGCTGCAAGGAGAGATGCTTTATTGAGCAGGCACCGGAGTCATTAATGAAACTAAACTGGAAAGAGGGAGGCATTACCAGGCAGGCGAGGGTGGCGTCGTCCACAGAAGATGGGAGGAGGCGCGAGGGGCTGGAGGTGGTTACAATGGGCCTAAGAGGCTGGACAGAAGACGGTAGTTGCCATCCTTACCCTGCGGATGATGGAGGCGAGTTCTGCCATGCTACGTAGTGGCCTACTGGTGGCAGGAAGCAGTAGTGAAAGTAAGCTGCAAGGAGAGATGCTTTATTAGCAGGCATCGGAGGCATTATTGAAACAAATCTGGAATGAGGTAGGCATTACTAGGCAGGCATTGGAGGCGTCGTCCTCAGAAGCTAGGCAGAGGCGCGAGGGGTTGGAGATGGTTACAAGGGGCCTAAGTGGCTGGACTGAAGACAGTAGGTTCCTTCTTTACCTTTTGGATGTTAGAGGCAAGTGCTGCCTTGCTAAGCAGTGGCCTACTGGTGGCAGGACTCAGTAGTGAAAGTAAACTGCAAGGAGAGATGCTTTATTGAGCAGGCACCGGAGGTATTAGTGAAACTAAACAGGAAGGAGTCAGGCATTACAAGGCAGGCATGGGAGGCGTCGTCCCCAGAAGGTGGGCGGAGGCGCAAGGGATTGGAGATGGTAATAAGGGGCCTAAGAGGCTGCACTGAAGATGGTAGGTGCCATCTTTAACTTGCGGACGATTCAGGCGAGAGCTGCCATGCTACGTAGTTGCCTACTGGTGGCAGGAGGCACTAGTGATAGTAAGCTGCAAGGAGAGACGCTTTATTGAGCAGGCACTGGAGGCATTAGTGAAACTAAACTGGAAAGAGTGAGGCATTACCAGGAAGGCGAGGGAGGCATCGTCCGTAGAAGCTGTGCGGAGGATCGAGGGGTTGGAGATGGTTACCATGGGCCTAAGTGGCTGGAATGAAGGCGGTGGGTGCCATCTTTCCTTGCTCACGATGAGGCGAGTGCTGCGCATGCTCAGTGAGTGGCCTACTGGTGGCAGGAGGCCGTGGTGAAAATGGCTGCAAGGAGGCGCTTTTATTGAGCAGGCACCCGGGGCATTGGTGAAACTAAACTGGAAGGGTGAGGCATTACTTGACAAGCATGGGAGACGTCATTCTCAGAAGCTGGGCAGAGGTGCAAGGGGTTGGAGATGGTTTCAAGGGCCAACGTGGCTGGACTGAAGATGGTAGGTGCCATCTTTAACTTGGGGACGAAAGAGGCGAGTGCTGCCATGCTAAGTAATGGTCAACTGGTGGCAAGAGGCAGTAGTGAAAGTAAGCTGCAAGGAGTGACGCTTTATTCAGCAGGCACCGGAATCATTAGTAAAACTAAACTGGAATGAGTGAGGCATTACTAGGCAGGCGGGGAAGCGTCGTCCTCAGAAGCTGTGCAGAGGCGCGAGGCGTTGGAGATGGTTACATGGGGCCTCAGTGGCTGGACTGAAGATGGTAGGTGTCATCTTTACCTTGCGGATGATAGAGGCGAGTGCTGCCATGCTATGTAGTGGCCTACTGGTGGCCGGAGACAGTAGTGAAAGTAAACTGCAAGGAGAGGTGCTTTATTGAGCAGGTACTGGAGGCAATAGTGAAAGTAAACTGGAAAGTGAGAGCATTACTGGGCAGGTCTGTGGGCGTCGTCTGCAGAAGCTGGGCAGAGGTCACGAGGGTTGGAGATCGTTACAAGGGGCCTATGTTGCTGGACTGAAGACAGTGGTGCCATCTTTACTTTGCGGAGATAGAGGCTAGTGCAGCCATGCTACGTAGTGTCCTACTGGTGGCAGGAGAGAGTTGTGAAACTAATCTGCAAGGAGAGTCGCTTTATTGAGCAGGCACTGGAGGCATGAGTGAAACTGAACTGGAAAGAGTGAGGCATTACCAGGCAGGCGTGGGAGGCATCGTCCGCAGAAGCTGGGCGGAGGCACGAGGGGTTGGAGATGGTTACAAGGGGCTTAAGTGGCTGGCCTGAAGATGGTAGGTGCCATCTTTAACTTGCGTATGATAGAGGCGAGTGCTGCCAGTCTTCGTAGTGGCCTACTGGTGGCAGGAGGCAGTAGTTAAAGTAAGCTGCAAGGAGAGACGCTTTATTGAGCAGGCACCAGAGGCATTGGTGAAACTAAACTGGAAGAAGTGAGGCATTACTAGGCAGGCATGGGAGGCGTCGTCCTCAGAAGCTGGGCGGAGACGCGAGACGTTGGTGATTGTTACAAGGGTCCTAAGTGGCTGGACTAAAGACGGTAGCTGCCATCTTTAACTTGTGGACGATAGAGCCGAGTGCTGCCATGCTACGTAGTGGCCAACTGGTGGCAGAATGCAGTAGTGAATGTAAGCTGCAAGGAGAGATGCTTTATTGAGCAGGCACCGGAGGCATTAGTGAAACTAAACTGCAAAGAGTGAGGCATTAACAGGCAGGCGAGGGAGGCATCGTCCGCAGAAGCTGTGCGGAGGATCGAGGGGTTGGAGATGGTTACCAGGGGCCTAAGTGGCTGGAATGAAGATGGTAGGTGCCATCTTTCACTTGCAGATGATAGAGGCGGTGATGCCATGCTACGTAGTGGCCTACTGGTGGCAGGAGGCCGTAGTTACAGTAAGCTGCAAGGAGAGACACTTTATTGAGCAGGCACCTGGGGCATTAGTGAAACTAAACTGGAAGGAGTGAGGCCTTACTTGACAAGCATGGGAGACGTCATTCTCAGAAGCTGGGCAGAGGTGCAAGGACTTGGTGATGGTTTCAAGGGGCCAACGTGGCTGGACTTAAGATGGTAGGTGCCATCTTTAACTTGCGGATGATAGAGGCGAGTGCTGGCATGCTAAGTAATGGTTAACTGGTGGCAAGAGGCAGTAGTGAAAGTAAGCTGCAAGGAGTGACGCTTTATTGAGCAGGCACCGGATTCATTAGTAAATCTAAACTGGAATGAGTGAGGCATTACTAGGCAGGCGGGGAGGCGTTGTCCTCAGAAGATGTGCTGAGGCGCGAGGCGTTGGAGATCGTTACATGGGGCCTCAGTGGCTGGACTGAAGATGGTAGGTGTCATCTTTACCTTGCAGATGATAGAGGCGAGTGCTGCCATGCTGTGTAGTGGCCTACTGGTGGCCGGAGGCCGTAGTTACAGTAAGCTGCAAGGAGAGACACTTTATTGAGCAGGCACCTGGGGCATTAGTGAAACTAAACTGGAAGGAGTGAGGCCTTACTTGACAAGCATGGGAGACGTCATTCTCAGAAGCTGGGCAGAGGTGCAAGGACTTGGTGATGGTTTCAAAGGGCCAAAGTGGCTGGACTTAAGATGGTAGGTGCCATCTTTAACTGGATGATGGGGCGAGGTGCTGGCATGCTAAGTAATGGTTAACTGGTGGCAGAGAGGCAGTGGTGAAAGTGGCTACAGGGTGGCTTTGTTGAGCAGGCACCGGATTCATTAGTAAATCTAAACTGGAATGAGTGAGGCATTACTAGGCAGGCGGGGAGGCGTTGTCCTCAGAAGATGTGCTGAGGTGCGAGGCGTTGGAGATCGTTACATGGGGCCTCAGTGGCTGGACTGAAGATGGTAGGTGTCATCTTTACCTTGCAGATGATAGAAGCGAGTGCTGCCATGCTGTGTAGTGGCCTACTGGTGGCCGGAGGCAGTAGTGAAAGTAAACTGCAAGGAGAGGTGCTTGATTGAGCAGGTACCGGAGGCAATAGTGAAACTAAACTGGAACGAGTGAGGCATTACCAGGCAGGCGTTGGAGGCGTCGTCCATGAGCTAGAGGCGGAGGAGGTCGAGGGTTGGAGATGGTTCTGAGGGGCTTAAGTGGCTGGCCTGAGATGGTGGAGTGCCATCTTTAATTTGCGTGATGATAGAGGCGAGGTGCAGCCAGGCTCCGTGGTGGCCTGGGTGGCTGGAGGCAGTGGTTAAAGTAAGTGCAAGGAGAGACGCTTTATTGAGCAGGCACCAGAGGCATTAGTGAAACTAAACTGGAAGAAGTGAGGATTTACTAGGCAGGCATGGGAGGCATCGTCCTCAGAAGCTGGGCGGAGGTGCGAGACGTTGGAGATTGTTACAAGGGTCCTAAGTGGCTGGACTGAAGACGGTAGCTGCCATCTTTAACTTGTGGACGTCAGAGGCGAGTACTGCCATGCTACGTAGTGGCCAACTGGTGGCAGAATGCAGTAGTGAAAGTAAGCTGCAAGGAGAGATGCTTTATTGAGCAGGCACTGGAGGCATTAGTGAAACTAACTTCGAAGGAGGGAGGCATTACCACGCAGGCATTGGTGGCATCGTCCTCAGAAGCTAGGTTGAGGCGTGAGGGGCTGGAGATGGTTACAAGAGGCCTAAGTGGCGGGACTAAAGGCAGGTCGCCAACTACAGCGGACGATGGGCGAGGTGCTGCCATGCTACGTGGTAGCCTACTGGTGGCAGAAGGCATTCATGAAAGTAAGATGCACGTAGAGATGCTTTATTGAGCAAGCACCGGATGCATTAGTGAAACTAAACTGGAAGGAGTGAGGCATTACTTGACAAGCATGGGAGACGTCATTCTCAGAAGTTGGGCAGAGGTGCAAGTGGTTGGAGATGGTTTCAACGGCCAACGTGGCTGGACTGAAGATGGTAGGTGCCATCTTTAACTTGCGGATGATAGAGGCGAGTGCTGTCATGCTAAGTAATGGTCAACTGGTGGCAAGAGGCAGTAGTGAAAGTAAGGTGCAAGGAGTGACGCTTTATTCAGCAGGCACCGGAATCATTAGTAAAACTAAACTGGAATTAGTGAGGCATTACTAGGCAGGCGGGGAGGCGTCGTCCTAAGAAGCTGTGCAGAGGCGCGAGGCGTTGAAGTTGGTTACATGGTTCCTCAGTGGCTGGACTGAAGATGGTAAGGTGTCATCTTTACCTTGCGGATGATAGAGGCGAGTGCTGCCATGCTATGTAGTGGCCTACTCGTGGCCGGAGACAGTAGTGAAAGTAAACTGCAAGGAGAGGTGCTTTATTGAGCAGGTACCGGAGGCAATAGTGAAACTAAACTGGAAGGAGTGAGGCATTACTGGGCAGGTCTGTGAGGCATCGTCCGCAGAAGCTGGGCAGAGGTGCGAAGGGTTGGAGATCGTTACAAGGGGACTATGTTGCTGGATTGAAGACAGTAGGTGCCATCTTTACCTTGCAGAGATAGAGGCTAGTGCAGCCATGCTATGTAGTGGCCTACTCGTGGAAGGAGAGAGTTGTGAAACTAATCTGTAAGGAGAGTCACTTTATTGAGCAGGCACTGGAGGCATTAGTGAAACTGAACTGGAAAGAGTGAGGCATTACCAGGCAGGCGTGGGAGGCATCGTCCGCAGAAGCTGGGCGGAGGCGTAAGTGGTTGGAGATGGTTACAAGGGGCTTAAGTGGCTGGCCTGAAAATGGTAGGTGCCATCTTTAACTTGCGTATGATAGAGGCGAGTGCTGCCAGGCTTCATAGTGGCCTACTGGTGGCAGGAGGCAGTAGTTAAAGTAAGCTGCAAGGAGAGATGCTTTATTGAGCAGGCACCAGAGGCATTGGTGAAACTAAACTGGAAGAAGTGAGGCATTACTAGGCAGGCATGGGAGGCGTCGTCCTCAGAAGCTGGGCGGAGGAGCGAGGCGTTGGAGATTGTTACAAGGGTCCTAAGTGGCTGGACTGAAGACGGTAGCTGCCATCTTTAACTTGTGGATCGATAGAGGCGAGTGCTGCCATGCTACGTAGTGCCAACTGGTGGCAGAATGCAGTAGTGAAAGTAAGCTGCAAGGAGAGATGCTTTATTGAGCAGGCACCGGAGGCATTAGTGAAACTAACTTCGAAGGAGGGAGGCATTACCACGCAGGCGTTGGGGCATCGTCCTCAGAAGCTAGGCTGGGGGTGAGGTGCTGGAGATGGTTACAAGAGGCCTAAGTGGCTGGACTGAAGTCGGTATTCGCCAGCTTTACCTTGCGGACGATAGAGGCGAGTGCTGCCATGCTACGTAGTAGCCTACTGGTGGCAGAAGGCATTCATGAAAGTAAGATGCATGTAGAGATGCTTTATTGAGCAAGCACTGGATGCATTAGTGAAACTAAACTGGAAGGAGTGAGGCATTACCAGGCATTCGAGGAAGGCGTCTTCCGTAGAAGCTGGGCTGAGGCGCGAGGGGTTGGAGATGGTTTCAAGGGGCTTAAGTGGCAGGACTGAAGAGGGTAGGTGCCATCTTTAACTTGCGGATGACAGAGGCGAGTGCTGCCATGCCGCATAGTGGCCTACTGGTGGCAGGAGGCAGTAGTGAAAGTAAGCTTGAAGGAGAGATGCTTTATTGAGCAGGCACCGGAGGCATTAGTGAAACTAACTTCGAAGGAGGGAGGCATTACTAGGCAGGCATTGGAGGCGTTGTCCTCAGAAGCTAGGCTGAGGTGTGAGGGGTTGGAGATGGTTACAATGAGCCTAAGAGGCCGGACTGAAGATGGTAGGTGCCATCTTTAACTTGCGGAAGATAAAGGTGAGTCCTTCACTGGTACGTTGTGGCCTACTTGTGGCAGGAGACAGTAGTGAAAGTAAGCTGCATGGAGAGATGCTTTATTGAGCAGGCACTGGAGGCATTAGTGAAACTAAACTGGAAGGAGTGAGGCATTACCAGGCAGGCGTGGGAGGTGTCTTCCTCAGAAGCTCGGTGCAGGCTCGAGGGGTTGGAGATGGTTACAAGGGGCCTAATTGGCTGGTCTGAAGACTGTATTTGCCATCTTTAAGTTGAAGACGATAGAGGTTAGTGCGGTCACGCTACGTAGTGGCCTACTGGTGCCAGGAGGCAGTGGTGAAAGTAAGCTGCAAGGAGAGATGCTTTATTGAGCAGGCACCAGATTCATTACTGAAACTAAACTAAAAAGGAGTGAGGCATTACTAGGCAGGCATGGGAGACGTCATCCTCAGAAGCTGGGCGGAGGCGCGAGGCGTGGAGATGGTTACAAGGGGCTTAAGTGGCTGGACTGAAGACGGTAGTTGCCATCCTTGCCTCGCGGATGATGGAGGCGAGTGCTGCCATGCTATGTAGTGGCCTACTGGTGGCAGGAAGCAGTAGTGAACTTAAGCTGCAAGGAGAGACGCTTTATTGAGCAGGCATCAGAGGCATTATTGAAACTAAACTGCAAGGAGTGAGGATTTACTAGGCAGGCGTTTGAGGCATCGTTCGCAGAAGCTGGGCAGAGGTACAAGGTGTTGGAGATGGTTACAAGGGGCCTATGTGGCTGGACTGAAGATGGTAGGTGCCATCTTTACCTTGCGGATGATAGAGGCAAGTGCTCCCATGCTACATAGTGGCGTACTGGAGGCAGGAGGCAGTAGTGAAAGTAAGCTGGAAGGAGAGATGCTTTATTGAGCAGGCACCGGAGGCATTAGTGAAACTAAACTGGAAAGAGTGAGGCATTACCAGGCAGGCGAGGGAGGCATCGTCCACAGAAGATGGGAGGAGGCGCGAGGTGCTGCAGATGGTTACAATGGGTCCTAAGTGGCTGGACAGAAGACGGTAGTTGCCATCCTTACCTTGCGGATGATGGAGGCGAGTTCTGCCATGCTACGTACTGGCCTACTGGTGGCAGGAAGCAGTAGTGAAAGTAAGCTGCAAGGAGAGATGCTTTATTGAGCAGGCATCGGAGGCATTAGTGAAACAAATCTGGAATGAGGTAGGCATTACTAGGCAGGCATTGGAGGCGTCGTCCTCAGAAGCTAGGCAGAGGCGCGAGGGGTTGGAGATGGTTACAAGGGGCCTAAGTGGCTGGACTGAAGACAGTAGGTGCTATCTTTACCTTTTGGATGATAGAGGCGAGTGCTGCCTTGCTAAGCAGTGGCCTACTGGTGGCAGGACTCAGTAGTGAAAGTAAACTGCAAGGAGAGATGCTTTATTGAGCAGGCACCGGAGGCATTAGTGAAACTAAACAGGAAGGAGTCAGGCATTACAAGGCAGGCATGGGAGGCGTCGTCCCCAGCAGGTGGGCGGAGGAGCAAGGGATTGGAGATGGTAACAAGGAGTCTAAGAGGCTGGACTGAAGATGGTAGGTGCAATCTTTACTTTGCGGACGATAGAGACGAGTGCTGCCATGCTATGTAGTTGCCTACTGGTGGCAGGAGGCACTAGTGATAGTAAGCTGCAAGGAGAGATGCTTTATTGAGCAGGCACCAAAGGCATTAGTGAAACTAAACTGCAAAGAGTGAGGCATTACCAGGCAGGCGAGGGAGGCATCGTCCGCAGAAGCTGTGAGGAGGATCGAGGGGTTGGAGATGGTTACCAGGGGCCTAAGTGGCTGGAATGAAGACGGTAGGTGCCATCTTTCACTCGCCGACGATAGAGGCGAGTGCTGCCATGCTACGCAGTGGCCTACTGGTGGCAGGAGGCCGTAGTGAAAGTAAGCTGCAAGGAGAGACGCTTTATTGAGCAGGCACCTGGGGCATTAGTGAAACTAAACTGGAAGGAGTGAGGCATTACTTGACAAGAATGGGAGACGTCATTCTCAGAAGCTGGGAAGAGGTGCAAGGGGTTGGGGATGGTTTCAAGGGCCAACGTGGCTGGACTGAAGACGGTAGGTGCCATCTTTAACTTGCGGACGATAGAGGTGAGTGCTGCCATGCTACGTAGTGCCTACTGGTGGCAGGAGGCAGTGAGTGAAGAATAGCTACAAGGAGGGACGTTTTAATGAGCAGGCACCCGGGCATTAGTGAAACTAAACTGGAAGGAGTGAGGCATTACTTGACAAGCATGGGAGATGTCATTCTCAGAAGCTGGGCAGAGGTGCAAGGGGTTGGTGATGGTTTCAAGGGGCCAACGTGGCTGGACTGAAGATGGTAGGTGCCATCTTTAACTTGCGGACGATAGAGGCGAGTGCTGCCATGCTAAGTAATGGTCAACTGGTGGCAAGAGGCAGTAGTGAAAGTAAGCTGCAAGGAGTGACGCTTTATTGAGCAGGCACCGGAATCATTAGTAAATCTAAACTGGAATGAGTGAGGCATTACTAGGCAGGCGGGGAGTCGTCATCCTCAGAAGCTGTGCTGAGGCGCGAGGCGTTGGAGATCGTTACATGGGGCCTCAGTGGCTGGACTGAAGATGGTAGGAGTCATCTTTACCTTGCGGATGATAGAGGCGAGTGCTGCCATGCTATGTAGTGGCCTACTGGTGGCCGGAGGCAGTAGTGAAAGTAAACTGCAAGGAGAGGTGCTTTATTGAGCAGGTACCGGAGGCAATAGTGAAACTAAACTGGAAGGAGTGAGGCATTACCAGGCAGGTGTGTGAGGTGTTGTCCGCAGAAGCTGGGCAGAGGTGCGAGGGGTTGGAGATCATTACAAGGGGCCTATGTGGCTGGACTGAAGACAGTAGGTGCCATCTTTACCTTGCTGAGGTAGAGGCTAGTGCAGCCATGCTACATAGTGGCCTACTGGTGGCAGGAGAGTTGTGAAACTAAGCTGCAAGGAGAGTCACTTTATTGAGCAGGCACTGGAGGCGTGAGTGAAACTGAACTGGAAGAGTGAGGCATTACCAGGCAGGCAGGCAGGATCGTCCATGAAGCTGGCGGAGCAGCGAGGGGTTGGAGATGGTTACAAGGGGCTAAGTGGCTGGCCTGAAGATGGTGGGTGCCATATCTTTAACTGCGTATGATGAGGGCGAGTGCTGCCAGGCTTCGTAGTGGCCTACTGGTGGCAGGAGGCAGTAGTTAAAATAGCTGCAAGGGCAGCTTTATGAGCAGGCACCAGGGCATTGGTGAAACTAAACTGGAAGAAGTGAGGCGATTACTAGGCAGGCATGGGCGTCGTCCTCAGAGCTGGGCGAGGCGAGATGTTGGAGATTGTTACAAAGGGTCCTAAGTGGCTGGACTGAAGGCGGTGGCTGCCATCTTTAACTTGTGGACGATGGAGGCAGGTGCTGCCATGCTCGTGGTCCAACTGGTGGCAGATGCAGTAGTGAAAGTAAGCTGCAAGGAGAGATGCTTTATTGAGCAGGCACCGGAGGCATGAGTGAAACTAACTTCGAAGGAGGGAGGCATTACCATGCAGGCGTTGGAGGCATCGTCCTCAGAAGCTAGGCTGAGGCGTGAGGGGCTGGAGATGGTTACAAGAGGCCTAAGTGACTGGACTGAAGATGGTATTCGCCAACTTTACCTTGCGGACGATAGAGGCGAGTGCTGCCATGCTACGTAGTAGCCTACTGGTGGCAGAAGGCATTCATGAAAGTAAGATGCACGTGAGATGCTTTATTGAGCAAGCACCGGATGCATTAGTGAAACTAAACTGGAAGGAGTGAGGCATTACCAGGCATGCGTGGGAGGCGTCGTCCTCAGAAGCTCGGTGCAGGCGCGAGGGGTTGGAGATGGTTACAAGGGGCCTAATTGGCTGGTCTGAAGACAGTATTTGCCATCTTTAAGTTGAAGACGATAGAGGCTAGTACGGTCATGCTACGTAGTGGCCTACTGGTGCCAGGAGGCAGTGGTGAAAGTAAGCTGCAAGGAGAGATGCTTTATTGAGCAGGCACCAGATTCATTACTGAAACTAAACTAAAAAAGGAGTGAGGCATTACTAGGCAGGCGTGGGAGACGTCATCCTCAGAAGCTGGGCGGAGGCGCGAGGAGTATGAGATGGTTACAAGGGGCCTAAGTGGCTGGACTGAAGACGGTAGTTGCCATCCTTGCCTCGCGGACGATGGAGGCGAGTGCTGCCATGCTATGTAGTGGCCTACTGGTGGCAGGAAGCAGTTGTGAACGTAAGCTGCAAGGAGAGACGCTTTTATTGAGCAGGCATCGGAGGCATTATTGAAACTAAACTGGAAGGAGTGAGGCATTACTAGGCAGGCATTTGAGGCATCGTCCGCAGAAGCTGGGCGGAGGTACAAGGTGTTAGAGATGGTTACAAGGGGCCTATGTGGCTGGACTGAAGATGGTAGGTGCCATCTTTACCTTGCGGATGATAGAGGCAAGTGCTCCCATGCTACATAGTGGCATACTGGTGGCAGGAGGCAGTAGTGAAAGTAAGCTGCAAGGAGAGACGCTTTATTGAGCAGGCACCGGAGGCATTAGTGAAACTAAACTGGAAAGAGTGAGGCATTACCAGGCAGACGAGGGAGGCATCGTCCGCAGAAGATGGGCGGAGGCGCGAGAGGCTGGAGGTGGTTACAAGGGGCCTAAGTGGCTGGATAGAAGACGGTAGTTGCCATCCTTACCTTGCGGATGATGGATGTGAGTTCTGCCATGGTAAGCAGTGGCCTACTGGTGGCAGGACACAGTAGTGAAAGTAAACTGCAAGGAGAGATGCTTTATTGAGCAGGCATCGGAGGCATTAGAGAAACTAAACAGGAAGTAGTCAGGCATTACAAGGCAGGCATGGGAGGCGTCGTCCCCAGAAGGTGGGCGGAGGTGCAAGGGATTGGAGATGGTAACAAGGGGCCTTAGAGGCTGGACTGATGATGGTAGGTGCCATCTTTACCTTGCGGACGATAGAGGCGAGTGCTGCCATGCTACGTAGTTGCCTACTGGTGGCAGGAGGCACTAGTGAAAGTAAGCTGCAAGGAGAGATGCTTTATTGAGCAGGC
Organism: Neoceratodus forsteri; assembly: GCA_016271365.2. NCBI lineage: Eukaryota > Metazoa > Chordata > Ceratodontiformes > Ceratodontidae > Neoceratodus > Neoceratodus forsteri. The sequence goes on along the minus strand of CM057450.1, from coordinate 512,481,810 downwards.
ACCGGAGGCATTAGTGAAACTAAACTGGAAAGAGTGAGGCATTACCAGGCAGGCGAGGGAGGCACCATCTGCAGAAGCTGTGCGGAGGAGCGAGGGGTTGGAGATGGTTTCCAGGGGCTTAAGTGGTTGGAATGAAGACGGTAGGTGCCTTATTTTCCGTATGGACTATAGAGGCAAGTGATGACATGCTACGTAGTGGCCTACTGGTGGCAGGAGGCCGTAGTGAAAGTAAGCTGCAAGGAGAGATGCTTTATTGAGCAGGCACCTGGGGCATTAGTGAAACTAAACTGGAAGGAGTGAGGCATTACTTGACAAGCATGGGAGACGTCATTTTCAGAAGCTGGGCAGAGGTGCAAGGGGTTGGAGATTGTTTCAAGGGCCAACGTGGCTGGACTGAAGATGGTAGGTGCCATCTTTAACTTGCGGACGAAAGAGGCGAGTGCTGCCATGCTAAGTAATGGTCAACTGCTGGCAAGAGGCAGTAGTAAAAGTAAGCTGCAAGGAGTGACGCTTTATTCAGCAGGCACCGGAATCATTAGTAAAACTAAACTGGAATGATTGAGGCATTACTAGGCAGGCGGGGAGACGTCGTCCTCAGAAGCTGTGCAGAGGCGCGAGGCGTTGGAGATGGTTACATGGGGCCTCAGTGGCTTGACTGAAGACTGTGGTGCCATCCTTGCCTCGCGGACGATGGAGGCGAGTGCTGCCATGCTATGTAGTGGCCTACTGGTGGCAGGAAGCAGTAGTGAACATAAGCTGCAAGGAGAGACACTTTATTGAGCAGGCATGGGAGGCATTATTGAAACTAAACTGGAAGGAGTGAGGCATTACTAGGCAGGCATTTGAGGCATCGTCCGCAGAAGCTGGGCTGAGGTACAAGGTGTTAGAGATGGTTACAAGGGGCCTATGTGGCTGGACTGAAGATGGTAGCTGCCATCTTTACCTTGCGGATGATAGAGGCAAGTGCTCCCATGCTGCATAGTGGCATACTGGTGGCAGGAGGCAGTAGTGAAAGTAAGCTGCAAGGAGAGATGCTTTATTGAACAGGCACCGGAGGCATTAGTGAAACTAAACTGGAAAGAGTCAGGCATTACCAGGCAGGCGAGGGAGTCGTCGTCCGCAGAAGATGGGCGGAGGCGCGAGGGGTGCGAGGTGGTTACAAGAGGCCTAAGTGGCTGGACAGAAGACGGTAGTTGCCATCCTTACCTTGCGGATGATGGATGTGAGTTCTGCCATGCTAAGCAGTGGCCTACTGGTGGCAGGACTCAGTAGTGAAAGTAAACTGCAAGGAGAGATGCTTTATTGTACAGGCACGGAGGCATTGTGGGAAACTAAACAGGAAGTAGTCAGGCATTACAAGGCAGGCATGGGGCGTCATCCCCAGAAGGTGGGCGGAGGCGCAAGGATTGAGATAGTAACAAAGGGGCCTAGAGGCTGGACTGATGATGGTAGGTGCCATTACTATGACCAGACGATAAGATGAGTGCTGCCATGCTACGTGAATTGCCTACTGGGCAGGAGGCACTAGTGAAAGTAAGCTGCAAGGAGAGACGCTTTATTGAGCAGGCACGGAGGCATTAGTGAAACTAAACTGGAAAGAGTGAGGCATTACCAGGCAGGCGGGGAGGCACAGATCCACTAGAAGCTGTCTTGGAGGAGCAAGGGTTGGAGATGGTTTCCAGGGGCTTAAGTGGCTGGAATGAAGACGGTAGGTGCCTTATTTCCCGTACGGACTATAGAGGCAAGTGATGACATGCTACGTAGTGGCCTACTGGTGGCAGGAGGCCGTAGTGAAAGTAAGCTGCAAGGAGAGATGCTTTATTGAGCAGGCACCAGGGGCATTAGTGAAACTAAACTGGAAGGAAGTGAAGCATTACTTGACAAGCATGGGAGACGTCATTCTCAGAAGCTGGGCAGAGGTGCAAGGGGTTGGAGATTGTTTCAAGGGCCAACGTGGCTGGACTGAAGATGGTAGGTGCCATCTTTATCTTGCGGACGAAAGAGGCGAGTGCTGCCATGCTAAGTAATGGTCAACTGGTGGCAAGAGGCAGTAGTAAAAGTAAGCTGCAAGGAGTGACGCTTTATTCAGCAGGCACCGGAATCATTAGTAAAACTAATCTGGAATGATTGAGGCATTACTAGGCAGGCGGGGAGGCGTCGTCCTCAGAAGCTGTGCAGAGGCGCGAGGCGTTGGAGATGGTTACATGGGGCCTCAGTGGCTGGACTGAAGATGGTAGGTGTCATCTTTACCTTGCGGATGATAGAGGCGAGTGCTGCCATGCTATGTAGTGGCCTACTGGTGGCCGGAGACAGTAGTGAAAGTAAACTGCAGGGAGAGGTGCTTTTTATTGAGCAGGTACCTGAGGCAATAGTGAAACTAAACTGGAAGGAGTGAGGCATTACTGGGCAGATGTGTGAGGCGTCGTCTGCAGAAGCTGGGCAGAGGTGCGAGGGGTTGGAGATCGTTACAAGGGGCCTATGTGGCTGGACTGAAGACAGTAAGGTGCCATCTTTACCTTGCTGAGATAGAGGCTAGTGCAGCCATGCTACGTAGTGGCCTACTGGTGGCAGGAGAGAGTTGTGAAACTAAGCTGCAAGGAGAGTCACTTTATTGAGCAGGCACTGGAGGCATTACTGAAACTGAACTGGAAAGAGTGAGGCATTACCAGGCAGGCATGGGAGGCATCGTCCGCAGAAGCTGTGCGGAGGCACGAGGGGTTGGAGATGGTTACAAGGGGCTTAAGTGGCTGGCCTGAAGATGGTAGGTGCCATCTTTAACTTGCGTATGATAGAGGCGAGTGCTGCCAGTCTTCGTAGTGGCCTACTGGTGGCAGGAGGCAGTAGTTAAAGTAAGCTGCAAGGAGAGATGCTTTATTGAGCAGGCACCAGAGGCATTGGTGAAACTAAACTGGAAGAAGTGAGGCATTACTAGGCAGGCATGGGAGGCGTCGTCCTCAGAAGCTGGGCGGAGGGGGGAGATGTTGGAGATTGTTACAAGGGTCCTAAGTGGCTGGACTGAAGACGGTAGCTGCCATCTTTAACTTGTGAACGATAGAAGCGAGTGCTGCCATGCTACGTAGTGGCCAACTGGTGGCAGAATGCAGTAGTGAAAGTAAGCTGCAAGGAGAGATGCTTTATTGAGCAGGCACCGGAGGCATTAGTGAAACTAAGTTCGAAGGAGGGAGGCATTACCCACGCAGGCGTTGGAGGCATTGTCCTCAGAAGCTAGGCTGAGGCGTGAGGGGCTGGAGATGGTTACAAGAGGCCTAAGTGGCAGGACTGAAGTCGGTATTCGCCAACTTTACCATGTGGACGATAGAGGCGAGTGCTGCCATGCTATGTAGTAGCCTACTGGTGGCAGAGGCATTCAGTGAAAGTAAGATGCATGTAGAGATTTTTATTGAGCAAGCACTGGATACATGGGAAACTAAACTGGAAGGATTGAGGGCATTACCAGGCATTCGGTGGGCGTCTTCCGCAGAAGCTGGGCTGAGGCGCGAGGGGTTGGAGATGGTTTTAAGGGGCTTAAGTGGCAGGACTGAAGATGGTAGGTGCCATCTTTAACTAGCGGATGACAGAGGTGAGTGCTGCCATGCCACATAGTGGCCTACTGGTGGCAGGAGGGCAGTAGTGAGAAAGTAAGCAGAGGAGATGCTTTGTTGAGGCAGGCACAGGAGGCGTGGTAGAAACTAACTCGAAGGAGGGAGGCAGTACTAGGCGAGCATTGGAGGCGTTGTCCTCAGAAGCTAGAGCTGGCGTGTGAGGGTTGGAGATGGTTACAATGAGCCTAAGAGGCGGACTGAAGGCGGTGGAGTGCCATCTTTAACTGGCGGAAGATAAAGGCGAGTCCTTCAATGGTACGCTTGGCCTACTTTGGCAGGAGGCAGTAGTGAAAGTAAGCTGCATGGGAGGCAGCTTATTGAGCAGGCACGGAGGCTTGGTGAAACTAAACTGGGAGGAGTGAGGCATTACCAGGCAGGCGTCCTGGCGTCGATCCTAAAAGCTCGGTGCAAGTAGCGAGGGTTGGAGATGGTTACAAGAGGACCTAATTGGCTGGTCTGAAGACAGTATTGCCATCTTTAAGTTGAGAGCGATAGAGGCTAGTCACGGTCATGCTACGTAGTGGCCTACTGGTGCCAGGAGGCAGTGGTGAAAGTAAGCTGCAAGGAGAGATGCTTAATTGAGCAGGCACCAGATTCATTACTGAAACTAAACTAAAAAGGAGTTAGGCATTACAAGGCAGGCGTGGGGAACGTCATCCTCAGAAGCTGGGCGGAGGCGCGAGGAGTATGAGATGGTTACAAGGGGCCTAAGTGGCTGGAATGAAGACGGTAGTTGACATCTTTACCTTGCGTATGATAGAGAAGAGTGCTGCTATGCTACGTAGTGGCCTACTGGTGGCAGGAGGCCGTAGTGAAAGTAAGCTGCAAGGAGAGACGCTTTATTGAGCAGGCACCTGGGGCATTAGTGAAACTAAACTGGAAGGAGTGAGGCATTACTTGACAAGCATGGGAGACGTCATTCTCAGAAGCTGGGCAGAGGTGCAAGTTGTTGGAGATTGTTTCAAGGACCAGCGTGGCTGGACTGAGATGGTGGGTGCCATCTTTAACTGCAGACGAAAGAGGAGGTGCTGCCATGCTAAGTAATGGTCAACTGGTGGCAGAGGCAGTAGTAAGAAAGCTCGGAGAGTCGCTTTATTCAGCAGGCACCAGGAATCATTGAGTAAAACTAAACTGGAATGGAGTGGCATTACTAGGCAGGCGGGAGGCGTCATCCTCAGAATCTGTGCAGAGCGCAGGCGTTGGAGATGGTTACATGGGGCCTCAGGTGGCTGGACTGAAGATGGTGGGTGTCATCTTTACCTTGCGGATGATGGGGGCAGGTGCTGCCATGCTATGTAAGTGGCCTACGGTGGCAGGAGACAGTAGTGAAAGTAAACTGCAGGGAGAGGTGCTTAGTGAGCAGGTACAGGAGGCAATAGTGAAACTAAACTGGAAGAGTGAGGCATTACAGGACAGATGTGAGAGGCATCGTCTTCAAGCAGCTGAGCAGAGGTCACGAGGGTTGGAGTTCAATACAAAAGGGGCCTATGTGGCTGGACTGAAGACAGTGGGTGCCATCTTTACCTTACGCGGAGATAGTGGCTAGTGCAGCCATGCTACGTGGTGGCCTACTGGTGGCAGGAGAGTTGTGAAACTAAGCTGCAAGGAGGAGTCGCTTTATTGAGCATTCACTGGAGGCGTGGTGAAACTGAACTGGAAAGAGTGAGGGCATTACCGAGGCGGCGTGGGAGGCATAGTCCATGAGAGCTGGCAGAGGCACGGGGGTTGGAGATGGTTACAAAGGGCTTAAAGTGGCTGGCCTGAAGATGGTGGGTGCCATCTTTAACCTGCGCATGATGAGGCGAGGTGCTGCCAGTCACCGTGAGTGGCCTACTGGAGGCAGGAGGCAGTGGATAAAATAGCTACAGGAGGCGGCTTTGATGAGCAGGCACCAGAGCGTGGTGAAACTAAACTGGAGAAGTGAGGCATTACTAGGCAGGCATGGGAGGTGTCGTCCTCAGAAGCTGGGCGGAGGCGCGAGACGTTGGAGATTGTTACAAAGGTCCTAAGTGGCTGGACTGAAGATGGTAGCTGCCATCTTTAACGTGTGGACGATAGAGGCGAGTGCTGCCATGCTACGTAGTGGCCAACTGGCTGCAGAATGCAGTAGTGAAAGTAAGCTGCAAGGAGAGATGCTTTATTGAGCAGGCACCGGAGGCATTAGTGAAACTAACTTCGAAGGAGGGAGGCATTACCACGCAGGCGTTGGAGGCATTGTCCTCAGAAGCTAGGCTGAGGAGTGAGGGGCTGGAGATTGTTACAAGAGGCCTAAGTGGCTGGACTGAAAGGCGGTGTCGCCAGCACCTGGCGGACGATAGAGACGAGTGCTGCCATGCATTAGTAACCTACTGGTGGCAAAGGCATTCATGAAAGTAAGTTGCATGTAGAGATGCTTTATTTAGCAAGTACTGGATGCATTAGTGAAACTAAACTGGAAAGAGTGAGGCATTACCAGGCATTCGAGGGAAGAGTCTTCCCTTAGAAGCTGGAGCTGGCCTTGAGAAGGTTGGAGAGATGGTTTCAAAAGAGGGCTTAAGTGGCAGGACTGAAGGCGGTAGCTGCCATCTTTAACTACGCGGATGACAGAAGGCGAGTGCTGCCATGCCACATAGTGGCCTACAGGTGGCAGGAGGGCAGTGTAGAAAGTAAGCAGAAGGAGATGCTAGTGAGCAGGCACGGAGGCATGAGTGAAACTAACCCGAAGGAGGGGCATTACTAAGGCAGGGCATTGGGCGTTGTCCTCAGGAAGCTAGAGCTGAGGTGTGAGGGGTTGGAGATGGATTACAATGAAGCCTAGGAGAGGCCGGACTGAAGGCGATTAGGGTACCATCTTTAACATGTGAAGATAAAAGCGAGTCCTTCTAATGATGCGATTGATGTCTACTGTGGCAGGAGGCAGTAGAGAAAGTAAGCTGCATGGAGGCGGCCAATTGAGCAGGCACGGGCTGGTAAACTAAACTGGGAGGAGTGAGGCATTACCAGGCAGGCATGTGAGGCGTCGTCCTCAGATGCTCGGTGCTGGCGCGAGGGGTTGGAGATGGTTACAAGGGGCCTAATTGGCTGATCTGAAGACAGTATTTGCCATCTTTAAGTTGAAGACGATAGAGGCTAGTGCGGTCATGCTACGTAGTGGCCTACTGGTGCCAGGAGGCAGTGGTGAAAGTAAGCTGCAAGGAGAGATGCTTTATTGAGCAGGCACCAGATTCATTACTGAAACTAAACTAAAGGGTGAAGGCATTACTAGGCAGGCGTGGGAGGCGTCATCCTCAGAAGCTGGGCCGAGGCCGGCGAGGTATGAGATGGTTACAAAGGGCCTAAGTGGCTGGACTGAGCAGTGGTTACCATCCTTGCCTACGCGGATGATGGGCTGATGCTGCCATGCTATGTAGTATTGGCCTACTGGTGGCAGGAAGCAGTAGTGGCGTAAGCTACAGGAGAGCGGCTTTATTGAGCAGGGACATGGAGGCGTGTGAAACTAAACTGGAAGGAGTGAGGCATTACTAGGCAGGCGTTTGAGGCATCGTCCGCGGAAGCTGGGCGGAGGTACAAGGTGTTGGAGATGGTTGCAAGGGGCCTATGTGACTGGACTGAAGATGGTAGGTGCCATCTTTACCTTGTGGACGATAGAGGCGAGTGCTGCCATGCTACGTAGTGGCCAACTGGTGGCAGAATGCAGTAGTGAAAGCAAGCTACAAGGAGAGATGCTTTATTGAGCAGGCACCGGAGGCATTAGTGAAACTAACTTCGAAGGAGGGAAGTATTACCACGCAGGCGTTGGAGGCATTCGTCCTCAGAGAAGCTAGGCTGGCAGTGAGGGGCTGGAGATGGTTACAAGAGGCCTAAGTGGCTGGACTGAAGACGTTATTCGCCTACTTTACCTTGCGGACGATAGAGGAGAGTGCTGCCATGCTACGTAGTAGCCTACTGGTGGCAGAAGGCATTCATGAAAGTAAGATGCATTTAGAGATGCTTTATTGAGCAAGCACTGGATGCATTAGTGAAACTAAACTGGAAGGGTTGAGGCATTACCAGGCATTCGAGGGAGGCGTCTTCCACAGAAGCTGGGCTGAGGCGTGTGGGGTTGGAGATGGCTTCAAGGGGCTAAAGTGGCAGGACTGAAGACGGTAGGTGCCATCTTTAACTTGTGGATGACAGAGGCGAGTGCTGCCATGCCACATAGTGGCCTACTGGTGGCAGGGAGGCAGTGAGTGAAGAAATAAGCAGAAGGGAGATGCTCTATTGAGCAGGCACAGGAGGCATGAGTGAAACTAACCGAAGGAGGGAGGCATTACTAGGCAGGCATTGGAGGCGTTGTCCTCAAGCTAGGCTGGCGATGTGAGGGGTTGGAGATGGTTACAATGAGCCTAAGGAGGCCGGACTGAAGGCAGTGGGTGCCATCTTTAACTGCGGAAGATAAAGCGAGGTCATCAATGTGCACTGCTAGCCTACTAGTGGCAGGAGCTAGTAGTGAAAGTAAGCTGCATGGAGAGGCGGCTTTATTGAGCAGGCACCGGAGGCTTTAGTGAAACTAAACTGGGAGGAGTGAGGCATTACCAGGCAGGCGTGCGAGGCGTCGTCCTCAGAAGCTCGGTGCAGGCGCGAGGGGTTGGAGATGGTTACAAGGGGCCTAATTGGCTGGTCTGAAGACAGTATTTGCCATCTTTAAGTTGAAGACGATAGAGGCTAGTGCGGTCATGCTACGTAGTGGCCTACTGGTGCCAGGAGGCAGTGGTGAAAGTAAGCTGCAAGGAGAGATGCTTTATTGAGCAGGCACCAGATTCATTACTGAAACTAAACTAAAAGAGTGAAGCATTACTAGGCAGGCATAGGAGCGTCATCCTCAAGCTGGAAGCGGGCGTGAGGGTATGAAATAGTTACAAAGGGCCTAAGTGGCTGGAATGAAAGCGGTAGTTGCCATCTTTCCGTTAGTATGATGAGAAGGGACTGCTATGCTCGTGGTGGCCTACTGGTGGCAGGAGGCCATGGTGAAAATAAGCTGCAAGGAGGCGGCTTTATTGAGCAGGCACCTGGGGCGTGAGAGAAACTAAACTGGAAGGGTGAGGCATTACTTGACAAGCATGGGAGGCGTCATTCTCAGAAGCTGGGCAAGAGGTGCAAGGGTTGGAGATTGTTTCAAGACCCGCGTGGCTGGACTGAAGATGGTAGGTGCCATCTTTAACTAGCAGACGAAGAGCAGAGTGCTGCCATGCTAAGTAATGGTCAACTGGTGGCAGAGGCGGTGAGTAAAAAGTAAGCTGCAAGGAGTGGCCTTTGTTCAGCAGGCACGGAATCGTCAGTAAAACAAACTGGAATGGTGAGGCATTACTAGGCAGTGAGGCGTCATCCTCAGAATCTGTGCAGAGAGGACGTTGGTGATGGTTACATGGGGCCTCAGTGGCTGGACTGAAGATGGTAGGTGTCATCTTTACCTTACAGATGATGAGGCGGTGCTGCCATGCTATGTGGTGGCCTACTGGTGGCTGGAGACAGTAGTGAAAATAAACTGCAAGGAGGTGCTGATGAGCAGGTACCGGAGGCAATAGATGAAACAAACTGGAAGGAGTGAGGCATTACTGGGCAGATGTGTGAGCGTCATCTTCAGAAGCTGGAGCAGAGGTGCGAGGGTTGGAGATCGTTACAAGGGCCTATGTAGCTGGACTGAAGACAGTGGGTGCCATCACTATGGTGGAAGGAGAGGCTTACCTGGCAGGCATGGGAGGGGTCGAGCCCGCGGGGACCAGGAGGAGGTGCGAGGCATTGGAGATGGTCACAAGAGGCCTAAGTGGCAGGACTGAAGACTGAAGGTGCCATCTTTAACTTACGAACGGTAGAGGCGGGTGCTGCAAGGTTACACAAGGGCCTTCCGGTGGCAGAAGGCATTAGTGAAAATGAGCTGGAAGGAGATATGCTTTATCGAGCAGTCATCGGAGGCAATTGTGAAACTAAGGTGGAAGGAGAGAGGCTTTACCAGGCAGGCGTGGGAGGGGTCGTCCCGTGGGGGCCAGGAGGAATCGTGAGGCATTGGAGATGCTCACAAGGGGCCGAAGAGGGTAGACTGAAGACTGTAGGTGCCATCTTTAACTTGCGGACGGTTGAGGCGAGTGCTGCCAGGTTACACAAGTGCCTACTGGTGGAAGGAGGCAATTAGAGAAAGTAAGCTGGAAGGAGAGATGCTTTGTTGAGCAGGCGCTGGAGGCAATAGTGAAACTAAGGTGGAATGAGGGAAGCTTTACCAGGCTGGAGTGGGAGGGGTCGGCCCGCAGGGGCCAGGAGGAGTCACGAGGCATTGGAGATAGTTTCAAGAGGCATATGTGGCTGGACTGAAGACGGTGGGTGCCATCTTTAACTTGCGGATGATAGAGGCGAGTGCTGTCAGGCTAAAAAAGGGCCTACTTGTGGCAGGAGGCATTAGTGAAAGTAAGCTGGAATGAGAGATGCTTTATCGAGCAGTCACCGGAGGCAATAGTGAAACTAAGGAGAAGGAGAGAGGCTTTAACAGGCAGGCGTGGGAAGGGTCGGCCCAAAGGGGCCAGGAGGAGGCGTGAGGCATTGTAGATGGTCTCAAGGGGCCTAAGTGGCTGGACTGAAGACTGTAGGTGCCATCTTTAACTTGCGGATGGTAGAAGAGAGCTGCCAGGTTATGGAAGGGCCTACTGGTGGCAAGAGGCATTAGTGAAAGTGAGCTGGAAGGAGAGATGCTTTATTGAGCAGGCTGCGCAGGCAATAGCGAAACTAAGGTGGAAGGAGAGAGGCTTTACCAGGCAGGCGTGGGAGGGTTCGGCCCACGGGGGCCAGGCAGAGGCGAGAGGCATTGGAGATAGTCACAAGGGGCTAAAGTGGCGGGACTGAAGACTGTAGGTGCCATCTTTAACTTGCAGACGGTAGAGGCGAGTTTAGCCAGGTTACGCAAGGGCCTACTTGTGGCAGGAGGCATTAGTGAATATAAGCTGGAGGAGGTGATTTATCGAGCAGGCACCGGAGGCAATAGCGAAACTAAGGTGGAAAGAGAGCGGCTTTACCAGGCAGGCATGGGAGGTGTCGGCCTGCATGGGCGAGGAGGCACGAGGCATTGGAGATGGTTAGTAGAGGCCTAAGTGGCTGGACTGAGGACTGTAGGTGCCATCTTTAACTTGCGGATGGTAGAGGTGAGTACTGCCAGGTTACGCAATTGTGTACTGGTGTCTTGAGGCATTAGTGAAAGTAAGCTGGAAGAACAGATGCTTTATTAAGCAGACACTGGAGGCAATAGTGCAACTATGGTGGAAGGAGAGAGGCTTTACCATTCAGACATGGGTGGGGGCGGCCCGCGAGGCCAGTAGGAAATACCAGGCATTGGAAATAGTTGCAAATGACCTATGTGGCTGGACTGAAGATGATAGGTTTCATCTTTAACTTGCAGATGGTAGAGGCGAAGCTAGGCTACCCAGGGCCTACTGGATGCAGGGAGGCATTAGTTAAAGTGAGCTGGAAGGAGAGATGCTTTATCGGAGCAGGCACCAGGGCAATAGTGAAACTAAGGCAGGAAGGAGAGAGTTTTACCAGGCTGACGTGTGAAGGAGTCGGCATTGCGGGGGCCAGGAGGCATGTGGCATTGGAGATGGTTACAAGAGTCCTAAGTGGCTGGACTGAAAATGCTAGGTGCCATCTTTAATTTGCAGATGATAGAGGCGATTGCTGCCAGGCTACACAAGGGCCTTCTGGTAGCAGGAGGCGTTAGAGACGGTAAAGTGGAAGGAGAGATGTGTTATCGAGCAGGCACCAGAGGCAATAGTGAAACTAAGGTGGAAGGAGAGAGGCTTTAACAGGCAGGCGTGGGAGGGGTCGGCTCGCGGGGGCCAGGAGGAAGCGTGAGGCATTGGAGATGGTCACAAGGGGCCTAAGTGGCAGGACTGATGACTGTAGGTGCCATCTTTAACTTGCGGACGGTGGAGGCGAGTGCTGCCAGGTTACGCAAGGGCCTAGTGGTGGAAGGAGGCATTAGTGAAAGTGAGCTGGAAGGAGAGATGCTTTATCGAGCTGGCTCCAGAGGCAATAGCGAAACTATGGTGGAAGGAGAGAGGCTTTACCTGGCAGGCGTGGGAGTGGTCGGCCCGCGTGGGCCAGGAGGAGGTGCGAGGCATTGGAGATGGTCACAAGAGGCTTAAGTGGCAGGACTGAAGACTGAAGGTGCCATCTTTAACTTACGGATGGTAGAAGCGAGTGCTGCAAGGTTACACAAGGGCCTTCAGGTGGCAGAAGGCATTAGTGAACGTGAGCTGGAAGGAGATATGGTTTATCGAGCAGCCATCGGAGGCAATAGTGAAACTATGGTGGAAGGAGAGAGGCTTTACCAGGCAGGCGTGGCAGGGGTCGGCCCGTGGGAGCCAGGAGGAATTGTGAGGCATTGGAGATGGTCACAAGGGGCCGAAGAGGGTAGACTGAAGACTGTAGGTGCCATCTTTAACTTGCGGACGGTTGAGGCGAGTGCTGCCAGGTTACACAAGTGCCTACTGGTGGAAGGAGGCATTAGAGAAAGTGAGCTGGAAGGAGAGATGCTTTGTTGAGCAGGCGCTGGAGGCAATAGCGAAACTAAGGTGGAATGAGGGAAGCTTTACCAGGCTGGAGTGGGAGGGGTCGGCCCGCGGGGGCCAGGAGGAGTCACGAGGCATTGGAGATAGTTTCATTAGGCATATGTGGCTGGACTGAAGATGGTGGGTGCCATCTTTAACTTGCGGATGATAGAGGCGAGTGCTGTCAGGCTAAAAATGGGCCTACTTGTGGCAGGAGGCATTAGTGAAAGTAAGCTGGAATGAGAGATGCTTTATCGAGCAGTCACTGAGGAAATAGCGAAACTAAGGAGAAGGAGAGAGGCTTTAACAGGCAGGCGTGGGAAGGGTCGGCCCAAAGGGGCCAGGAGGAGGTGTGAGGCATTGTAGATGGTCTCAAGGGGCCTAAGTGGCTGGACTGAAGACTGTAGGTGCCATCTTTAACTTGCGGATGGTAGAAGAGAGCTGCCAGGTTACGGAAGGGCCTACTGGTGGCAAGAGGCATTAGTGAAAGTGAGCTGGAAGGAGAGATGCTATATTGAGCAGGCGGCGCAGGCAATAGCGAAACAAAGGTGGAAGGAGAGAGGCTTCACCAGACAGGCGTGGAAGGGTTCGGCCCGCGGGGGCCAGGCGGAGGCGAGAGGCATTGGAGATAGTCACAAGGGGCAAAAGTGGCGGGACTGAAGACTGTAGGTGCCATCTTTAACTTGTGGACGGTGGAGGTGAGTGCTGCCAGGTTACCCAAGGGCCTATTGGTGGAAGGAGGCATTAGTTAAAGTGAGCTGGAAGGAGAGATGCTTTATCGAGCAGGCACCTGAGGCAATAGCAAAACTAAGGTGGAAGGAGAGAGACTTTACCAGGCTGGCTTGGGAGGGGTTGGCCCGCGGGGGCCAGGAGGAGGCAAGAGGCATTGGAGTTGGTTATTAGAGGCCTAAGTGGCTGGAATGAAGATGGTAGGTGCCATCTTTAACTTGGCGACGACAGTGGTAAGTGCTGCCAGGCTACGCAACGGCCTACTGGTGGCAGGAGGCATTAATGAAAATAAGCAGGAAGGAGAGTTGCTTTACCGAGCAGGGACCGGAGGTAATAGCGAAACTAAGGTGGAAGGAGAGAGACTTTTCCATGCAGACGTTGGAGGCATCTGCCTGCGGGGGCCGAGATGAGGCACGAGACGTTGGAGATGGTTATAAATGGCCTAAGTGGCTGGACTGAAATGGTAGGTGCCATCCTTAACTTCCTGACGATAACCAGCAAATGCCCTTGAAAAGAACCATAGCAGGCGCAGGAGGCAATAGTGGACATCAGCTGGAAGGAGGTGGGAGACGCTCGGCCTTCAGGGGCAGAATGAGGCATGAGAGCTGTGAGATGGTTCCAGCAGGCCCAACTAGCTGTACTGAAGATGGTAAGATGGCATCTTTGAACTGCAGAACAATGAGAGGCAAGTGCTGCCAGGCTAATGCAAGGACTACTGGTGGCAGGAGGCATTGAGTGAAAGTGAGCTCGAAGGAGATGCTGCCACCGAGCCATCACAGGTGGCAATAGCAAAACTAAGGTGGAAGGAGAGACTTTACCAGGCAGGTGGGAGGGTCAGCCCTCGGGGCCAGGAGGAGGCCAAGAGGCATGGAGATGGTCACAAGGGGCCTAAGTGGCGGGACTGAAGACTGTAGGTGCCATCTTTAACTACAGGATGGTGAGCGAGGTGCTGCAGTTAGCATGAGACCTACTGGTGACAAGAGGCCTTAGTGAAAGTGAGCTGGAAGGAGAGATGCTTTGTCCAGCAGGCACCAGAGGCAGCAGCGAAACTAAGGTGGAAGGAGAGCGGCTTTGCCAGGCAGGCATGGGAGGGATCGGCCCACATGGGCGAGGAGGCACGAGTCAGTGGAGATGGTTACTAGAGGCCTTAATGGCTGGACTGAGGACTGTAGGTGCCATCTTTAACTTGCGGACGGTTGAGGCGAGTACTGTCAGGTAACGTAATGGCGTACTGGTGGCTGGAGGCATTAATGAAAGTAAGCTGGAAGAACAAATGCTTTATTATGCAGGCAGTGGAGGCAATAGTGCAACTAAGGTGGAAGGAGAGAGGCTTTACCATTCAGACATGGGCGGGGGCGGCCCGCGAGGCTAGTAGGAAATACCAGGCATTGGAAATGGTTGCAAATGGCCTAAGTGGCTTGAGTGAGGATGATAGGTTTCATCTTTAACTTGCGGATGGTAGAGGCGAGTGCTGCCAGGTTACTCGAGGGCCTACTGGATGCAGGAGGCATTCGTTAAAGTGAGCTGGAAGGAGAGATGCTTTAGTTAGCAGGCACCAGAGGCAATAGCAAAACTAGGCGGAAGGAGAGAGGTTTTACCAGGCTGACGTGTGAAGGGGTCAGCCTTGCGGGGGCCAGGAGGAGGCACGAGGCATTGGAGATGGTTTCAAGAGTCCTAAGTGGCTGGACTGAAAATGCTGAGGTGCCATCTTTAACTTGCGGACGATAGAGGTGAGTGCTGCTGGAGGCTACGCAAGGGCCTTCTGGTAGCAGGAGGCTTTAGAGACGGTAAGGTGGAAGGAGAGATGCGTTATCAAGCAGGCACGAGAGGCAATAGCGAAACTAAGGTGGAAGGAGAGAGGCTTTACTAGGCAGGTGTGGGAGGGGTCGGCCCGTGGGGGCCAGGAGGAAGCATGAGGCATTGGAGATGGTCACAAGGGGCCTAAGTGGCTGGACTGAAGACTGTAGGTGCCATCCTTAACTTGCAGACGGTGGAGGCGAGTGCTGCCAGGTTACACAAGGGCCTATTGGTGGAAGGAGGCATTAGTGAAAGTGAGCTGGAAGGAGAGATGCTTTATCGAGCTGGTACCGGAGGCAATAGCGAAACTAAGGTGGAAGGAGGGAGACTTTACCAGGCTGGCTTCGGAGGGGTCGGACCGCGGGGGCCAGGAGGAGGCAAGCGACATTGGAGTTGGTTACTAGAGGCCTAAGTAGCTGAAATGAAGATGGTAGGTGCCATCTTTAACTTGGAAACGATAGAGGCGAGTGCTGCCAGGCTACGCAAGGGCCTACTGGTGGCAGGAGGCATTAGTGAAAATAAGCAGGAAGGAGAGAAGCTTTACCGAGCAGGGACCAGAGGTAATAGCGAAACTATGGTGGAAGGAGAGAGGCTTTTCCATGCAGACGTGAGAGGCATCTGCCTGTGGGGGCCGAGAGGAGGCACGAGACGTTGGAGATGGTTACAAGGGGCCTAAGTGGCTGGACTGAAATTTTAGGTGCCATCCTTAACTTCCTGATGATAACTAGCAAATGCCCTTGAAAGAGAACCCTGGCAGGCGCAAGAGGCATTAGTGGACATCAGCTGGAAGGAGGTGTGGGAGACATCGGCCTTCGGGGGCAGAATGGAGGCGCGAGGCTTTGGAGATGGTTCCACTGGGCCTAAGTGAGTGTACTGAAAATGGTAGGTGCCATCTTTAACTTGCGAACGATAGAGGCGAGAGCTGCCAGGCAATGCAAGGGCCTACTGGTGGCAGGAGGCATTAGTGAAAGTGAGCTGGAAGGAGAGTTGCTTTATCGAGCAGGCACCGGAGGGACTAGCTAAACTAAGGAGGAAGGAGAGAGGCTTTACCAGGCAGGCGTGGGAGGGGTCGGCCAGCGGGGGCCAGCAGGAGGTGCGAGGCAGTGGAGATGGTCACAAGGAGCCTAAGTGGCTTTACTGAAGACTATACGTGCCATCTTTAACTTGCGGACGGTTGAGGCGAGTTCTGCCAGGTATCTCAAGGGGCTACTGGTGGCAAGAGGCATTAGTGAAAGTGAGCTGAAAGGAGAGATGCTTTATCCAGCAGGCACTGGAGGCAATAGTGAAACTAAGGTGGAAGGAGAGAGGCTATACCAGGCAGGCGTGGGAGGGGTCGGATTGTGATGGCCAGGAGGGGGGGTGAGGCGTTGGAGATGGTTACAAGGAGCCGAAGTGGCTAGACTGAAGAAGGTAGGTGCCATCTTTAACTTGCGGACGACAGAGACGAGTGCTGCCAGGCTACGCAATTGCCTACTGGTAGCAGGAGGCATTAGTGAAAGTAAGGTGCCTGGAGAGATGCATTTTAACGCAGGCACCAGAGGCAATAATGAAACTAAGGTGGAAGGAGAGAGGCCTTACCAGGCAGGCATGGGAGGAGTCAGCCTGCGGCGGCCTGGAGGAGGCACGAGGCATTGGAGATGGTTACAAGAGGCCTAAGTGGCTGGACTGAAGATGGTAGGTGCCATCTTTATCTTACGGACGATAGAGGCGAGAGCTGCCAGACTTCGCAAGAGCCTACTGGTTGCAGGAGGCATTAGAGACAGTAAGGTGGAAGGAGAGATGATTAACCGTGCAGGCACCGGAGGGAATAGCGAAATTTAAGGTGGAAGGAGGGAGGCTTTACCAGGCAGGCATGGGGAGGGGTCAGTCTGCAGAGGCCTGAAGGAGGCACGAGGTATTGGAGATGGTTACAAGAGGCCTAAGTGACTGGACTGCAGATGGTAGGTGCCATCTTTAACTTGCGGATGATAGAGACGAGTGCTGCCAGGCTATGCAAGGGCCTACTGGTGGCAGGAGTCATTAGTGAAAGTAAGCTGCAAGGAGAGATGCTTCATCGAGCAGGGACCGGAGGTTATAACGAAACTAAGGTGGAAGGAGGGAGGCTTTACCATGCAGACGTGAGAGGCATCTGCCTGCGTAGACTGAGCGGAGGCGCGAGACGTGGGAGATGGTTACAAGGGGCCTAAGTGGCTTGACAGAAGATAGTAAGTGCCATCTTTAACTTCCTGAGGATAACTAGCAAATTCCCTTGAAACAGAACCCTGGCAGGCGCAAGAGGCGTTAGCGGTCATAAGCTGGAAGAAGCTGTGGGACACGTCAGCCTGCAGGGGCCGGATGGAGGCACGAGGCATTGGAGATGGTTCCACAGGGCCTAAGTGCCGGACTGAAGAAGGTAGGTGCCATCTTTAACTTGCGAATGATAGAGGCAAGTGCTGCCAGGCTATGCAAGGGCCTACTGGTGGCAGGAGGCATTAGTGAAAGTGAGCTCAAAGGAGAGATGCTTTATCGAGCCATCACCGGTGGCAATAGCAAAACTAAGGTGGAAGGATAGAGACTTTACCAGGCAGGCGTGGGAGGGGTCTGCTCGCAGGGGCCAGGAGGAGTCGCGAGGCATTGGATATGGTCACAAGGAGCCTAAGTGGCTTGAATGAAGTCTGTAGGTACCATCTTTAACTTGCGGACGGTAGAGGCGAGTGCTGCCAGGTAACGCAAGGGCCTACTGGTGGCAAGAGGCCTTAGTGAAAGTGAGCTGGAAGGAGAGATGCTTTGTCCAGCAGGCACCGGTGGCAGCAGCGAAACTAAGGTGGAAGGAGAGAGGCTTTACCAGGCAGGAGTGGGAGGGGTCGGCCTGCGGGGGCCAGAAGGAGGCGTGAGGCATTGGAGATGGTTACAAGGGGCCTAAGTGGCTGGACTGAAGACTGTAGGTGCCATCTTAAACTTGCGGATGGTAGAGGCGAGTGCTACCAGGTTATGCAATGGTGTACTGGGGACTGGAGGCATTAGTGAAAGTAAGCTGGAAGGAGAGATGCTTTATTGAGCAGGCACCAGAGGCAATAGCAAAACTAAGGTGGAAGGAGAAAGTCTTTTCCATTCAAGCATTGGAGAGGGAGGCCCGCGGGGCCAGTAGGAAATAAGAGGTGTTGGAAATGGTTGCAAATGGCCTAAGTGGCTGGACTGAAGATGATAGGTTCCATCTTTAACTTGCGGACGGTAGAGGTGAGTGCTGCGAGGTTACGCAAGGGCCTACTGGTGCCAAGAGGCATTAGTCAAAGTGAACTGGAAAGAGAGATGCTATGTTGAGCAGGTGCTGGAGGCAATAGCGAAACTAAGGTGGAAGAATGGAGGCTTTACCAGGCTGGCGTGGGAGGGGTCGGCCCGCGGGGGCCTGGAGGAGTCACGAAGTATTGGAGATGGTTGCAAGGGGCCTAAGTGGCTGGACTGAAGACTGTAGGTGCCATCTTAAACTTGCAGATGGTAGAGGCGAGTGCTGCCAGGTTATGCAATGGCGTGCTGGTGACTGGAGGCATTAGTGAAAGTAAGCTGGAAGGAGAGATGCTTTATTGAGCAGGCACCAGAGGCAATAGCGAAACTAAGGTGGAAGGAGAGAGTCTTTTCCATTCAAGCATTGGAGAGGGCGGCACGCAGGGCCAGTAGGAAATAAGAGGTGTTGGAAATGGTTGCAAATGGCCTAAGTGGCTGGACTGAAGATGATAGGTTCCATCTTTAACTTGCGGACGATAGAGGCGAGTGCTGCCAGGCTAGTAAAGGGCCTACTTGTGGCAGGAGGCATTAATGAAAGTAAGCTGGAAGGAGAGATGCTTTATCGAGCGGGCACCAGAGACTATAGCAAAACTATGGTGGAACGGGAGAGGCATTACCAGGCAGGCGTGGGAGGGGTCAGGCAGCGGGGGCCAGAAATAGGCGCGAGGCATTGGAGATGGTCACAAGTGGCCTAAGTGGCTGGACTGAAGACTGTAGGTGCCATCTTTAACTTGCGAAAGGTAGAAGAGAGCTGCCAGGTTACGGAAGGGCCTACTGGTGGCAAGAGGCATTAGTGAAAGTGAGCTTGAAGGAGTGATGCTTTATCGAGCAGGCGGCGGAAGCAATAGCGAAACTAAGGTGGAAGGAGAGAGGCTTTACAAGGCAGGCGTGGGAGGGTTCGGCCTGCGGGGGCCAGGCGGAGGCGAGAGGCATTGGAGATGGTCACAAGAGGCCTAAGTGGCAGAACTGAAGACTGTTGGTGCCATCTTTAACTGACGGATGCTAGAGGCGAGTGCTGCCAGTTTACGCAAGGGCCTACTGGTGGCAGGAGGCATTAGTGAAAGTGAGCTGGAAGGCAGAGCCGTAGGAAGGCATTTAGGTGCCCTGGGCAAGAGACAAATTTTGCGCCCCCCCCCCCCACTGAAAAGAGCCAGAAGCTCTGGAGGGTTTACATGCTCCAGCTCTGTGGTGAGGTTCGGGGCTTTTCTTGAAAGAAAAAAACAAACAAAAAAAGGTTTTGCTACATGGTCGGTCCCTAAATTTTGCTGCCATGAATCTGAGGTGTTGGAAGAAGAATCAGCATTTATATAGCACTTTTCATAAACAGTGTATCCCAAAGTACTTTAGACGTAATGCTAGTGAAGTGACTAAATGTGTGGTGGTGGCCATATCACACATCAACACCACACACAGCCTGGACAATTGCATGAACTGAGTTTATGGGAAGGGAATGTTGGCCAGGGCACCAAAATATCTGCTGCTCTTTTCAAGAGTGCCTTAGTTCTTTACTTCCACCTGGACACCCACCTGGACAACACCAGGATGGGTAGAAGGGACCTCAGTTTAACGTCTCATCCAAAGGACAGCACACCCCAGCAGTTCAGCACCCCTACTACTGCACTCTGATGCCAGCATTTTAGGTGCAAGTCCAATCCCAGTGTGGGCAGAGAATTCACAACCTTCTAGTCCATAGGTGGATGTGCTACCAACTGAGCCAGGAGACTCTGGCTGGCTAGAAGCACATTTAGACAGGCAGTATTTTTATTTTCTTTCAGTTTAGTTTAAGGAGGGGCATTGCAGCTATGTTTTCGAGGTCTAAGTTGGGGCATGGTCCTGAAATGTGTCAATCTATTGGGAGGTTAGTTTGATTCTTTATTAAAAGCAAAGCACTGCAGATGCATGATTCTTCTAGCATTCATGGGTAAGAGTGACAAACTATTTTTCAGCATACTAAACATTTGAATGCGATAATTGGGCTTAGGAAAACACAGTACACATATTTTCATATGTCTCAATTTTGAAGATATAGGAATTTCCTATATCTTCAAAACTGAGACATAAGGAAATACATGTGCACTTACTGAGGAATCCTCTGAAAACGGAATACTACAACACAGCTACTTCTGTATGTGACTGTTGCTAGAAATTATTTCTGACCCATCTCCATTTTCAGGGGTCATGCGACCAGTCATTCAGACACCACAGTATGCACAGTGTCTGTAACCTGGCACCCAGTCCCAGCGGATGTACAATAAAAAAAAAGCATGTACCAACCAGCGGGGGAGACTAGTCAGTGCAGTGCAATGGAGTCGCCAGTATGACTTTGGTCTGACTGCAGGCTTTGCTCTGACTGGGACTGTCTGTGTCATCCTCCACCACCCGCCTGCATGGAGTAGAAGGAAACAGCACGGGGTGGGACTGGGGTAGCCTCCTTGGTGTGAACTTGAAGTGCTGAGGAGATGCGGGATCAAGATGAGAGAAAACAGTGTGGTGGGCTGGAGTGAGGGTGCCTGGCCTGCCCACCATGTCAATCAGTCAGCACACAAGCAGCAGATTGGAGGGCGTGAGCGTCTTCACTCCCATCCCAGTCCCGTGAACTACTAAGTCGTCTTATCACACCTGGAGTCAGGCCTGGGCGGGGTCCCTTGGCCCAGTCCCGCAATCAAATTAAAAATCAGATCCAATCCTTCCTCCTGATCACTGAAGTGCAGTGCATTTTTCAAATTCCAATCAAGAATCCCCTCCCCCAGTGGCACCGCCGCTGCCACAGCCACACGACACATACAACACATTCACATCTCATTCATTGACACTGTCACACAGACACAACAAACTAAACAGTAAACAGATCTGAAGAATAAATTTTCATTTTAAAACAATACGGAATACAGAATCACACGGATACATGGGAGACGGCCAGGACGGACTTGCACATAATGTAGACGGACTACTACAGTGATGCGCTACATTGCTTTGCTTAAAAAGATGGATTTCTCTTGTCTTCTCTATCATCTCTCCCAATCTTCTCTCTCTCTACATACACTCTGTCTATCGCTTTTTTTTTTGCTGCCTGCTAGCCACTCTATTTCTAGGCTCTACTGTCAACAATAACATTGTCTCCGACTCCAAGTTTAACTGCCTCTCCGTGCTACCAACACCACCCATACCTTTTATACTAGTACAGTTTCTCTTTCTTTCTCATCACAGCAACACCACACCACAAAATTATTTGCCTGCAGCTCATGTGACCCCCCCAACCAAACCTGCTGGTCCTTGGTCCACAGATGCGCCCCTACTGACAGTCAGACAAAAATACAATTTATCAAGCCAAAGTAAATTAAAAAAAGCAGTAGCGCAAGTTAATAAACAAATAAGCTTCAGTTGAAAATTGCGACCCCCCGAGGGTTGCGCCCAGTGCCAGAGCACCACCCACCCCTCCCTTCCTACGGTACTGCCATTCTGCCCCTGAAGGCCGACGTCTCCCACACCTCCTTCCAGCTGATGTCCACTATTGCCTCTTGCGCCTGCCAGGGTTCTCTTTCAAGGGCATTTGCTAGTTATCGTCAGGAAGTTAAGGATGGCACCTACCATTTCAGTCCAGCAACTTAGGCCCCTTATAACCATCTCCAACGTCTCGGGCCTCCTCTCGGCCCCCGCAGGCAGATGCCTCCAACGTCTGCATGGAAAAGCCTCTCTCCTTCCACCTTAGTTTCGCTATTACCTCCGGTCCCTGCTCGGTGAAGCATCTCTCCTTCCTGCTTATTTTCACTAATGCCTCCTGCCACCAGTAGGCCCTTTCGTAGCCTGGCAGCACTCACCTCTTTTGTTGCCAAGTTAAAGATGGCACCTACCATCTTCATTCCAGCCACTTAGGCCTCTAGTAACCAACTCCAATGCCTCTTGCCTCCTCCTGGCCCCAGCGGGCCGACCCCTCCCAAGCCAGCATGGTAAAGTCTCACTCCTTCCACCTTAGTTTCGCTATTGCCTCCGGTGCCAGCTCAATAAAGCATCTCTCCTTCCAGCTCACTTTCACTAATGCCTCCTTCCACCAATAGGCCCTTGCGTAACCTGGCAGCACTCGCCTCCACCGTCCGCAAGTTAAAGATGGCACCTACAGTCTTCAGTCCAGCCACTTAGGCCCCTTGTGACCATCTCCAATGCCTCACGCTTCCTCCTGGCCCCCCCGGCAGCCCCTCCAGCCTGCCTGGTAAAGCCTCTCTCCTTCCACCTTAGTTTCGCTATTGCCTCTGGTGTCTGCTCGATAACATCTCTCCTTCCACCTTACCGTCTCTAACGCCTCCTGCTACCAGAAGGCCCTTGCGTAGCCTGGCAGCACTCGCCTCTATCGTCCGCAAGTTAAAGATGGCACCTAGCATTTTCAGTCCAGCCACTTAGGACTCTTGTAACCATCTCCAATGCCTCGTGCCTCCTCCTGGCCCCCGCAAGGCCTACCCCTTCACATGTCAGCCTGGTAAAACCTCTCTCCTTCCGCCTTAGTTCCGCTATTGCCTCTGGTGCCTGCTCGATAAAGCATCTCTCCTTCCAGCTCACTTTAACTAATGCCTCCTGCATCCAGTAGGCCCTCGGTAACCTGGCAGCACTCGCCTCTACCATCCGCAAGTTAAAGATGAAACCTATCATCTTCAGTCAGCCACTTAGGCCATTTGCAACTATTTCCAATGCCTGGTATTTCCTACTGGCCTCGCGGGCCGCCCCCGCACATGTCTGAAAGGTAAAGCCTCTTTCCTTCCACCTTAGTTGCACTATTGCCTCCAGTGTCTGCTTAATAAAGCATCTGTTCTTCCTTCTTACTTTCACTAATGCCTCAAGCCACCAGTACACCATTGAGTAACCTGGCAGTACTCGCCTCTACCGTCCGCAAGTTAAAGATGGCACCTACAGTCCTCAGTCCAGCCACTTAGGCCTCTAGTAACCATCTCCAATGCCTCGTGCCTCCTCGCCCAATGCGGACTGACCCCTCCCATGCCTGCCTGGTAAAGCCGCTCTCCTTCCACCTTAGTTTCACTGCTGCCTCCGGTGCCTGCTGGATAAAGCATCTCTCCTTCCAGCTCACTTTCACTAAGGCCTCTTGTCACCAGTAGGCCCTTGCGTTACCTGGCAGCACTCGCCTCTACCGTCCGCAAGTTAAAGATGGCACCTACAGTCTTTAGTCCAGCCACTTAGACCCCTTGAGACCATCTACAATGCCTCATGCCTCCTCCTGGCCCGACCCTTCCCATGCCTGCCGTTAAAGCCTCTCTCCTTCTCCTTAGTTTCCCTATTGCCTCCGGTGACTGCTCGATAAAGCATCTCTCATTCCAGCTTACTTTCACTAATGCCTCCTGCCACAAGTAGGCCCTTGAGTAGCCTGGCAGCACTTGCCTCTATCGTCTGCAAGTTAAAGATGGCACCCACCGTCTTCAGTCCAGCCACATAGGCCTCTTGTAATCATCTTCAATGCCTTGTGCCTCCTCCTGGCCCCCGCGGGCTGACCCCTCCCACGCCTGCCAGGTAAAGCCTCTCTCCTTCCACCGTAGTTTCGCTATTGCCTCTGGTGCCAGCTTGATAAAGCATCTCTCTTTCCAGCTCACTTTCACTAATGCCTCCTTCCACCAATATGCCCTTGAGTAACCTAGCAGCACTCGCCTCCACCGTCCGCAAGTTAAAGATGGCACCTTCAGTCTTCAGTCCAGCCACTTAGGCCCCTTGTGACTATCTCCAATGCCTCACGCTTCCTCCTGGCCCCCGCGGGCTGACCCCTCCCACGCCTGCCTGGTAAAGCCTCTCTCCTTCCATCTTAGTTTCGCTATTGCCTCTGGTGCCTGCTCGATAACACATCTCTCCTTCCACCTTACTGTCTCTAACGCCTCCTGCTACCAGAAGGCCCTTGCGTAGCCTGGCAGCACTCGCCTCTATCATCCGCAAGTTAAAGATGGCACCTAGCATTTTCAGTCCAGCCACTTAGGACTCTTGTAACCATCTCCAATGCCACATGCCTCCTCCTGGCCCCCGCAATGCCGACCCCTTCACACGTCAGCCTGGTAAAACCTCTCTCCTTCCGCCTTAGTTTCGCTATTGCCTCTGGTGCCTGCTCGATAAAGCATCTCTCCTTCCAGCTCACTTTAACTAATGCCTCCTGCATCCAGTAGGCCCTCGTGTAACCTGGCAGCACTCGCCTCTACCATCCGTAAGTTAATGATGAAACCTATCATCTTCAGTCAAGCCACTTAGGCCATTTGCAACTATTTCCAATGCCTGGTATTTCCTACTGGCCTCGCGGGCCGCCCCCACCCATGTCTGAGTGGTAAAGCCTCTCTCTTTCCACCTTAGTTGCACTATTGCCTCCAGTGTCTGCTTAATAAAGCATCTGTTCTTCCAGCTTACTTTCACTAATGCCTCAAGTTACCAGTACACCATTGCGTAACCTGGCAGTACTCGCCTCTACCGTCCTCAAGTTAAAGATGGCACCTACAGTCTTCAATCCAGCCACTTAGGCCCCTTGTGACCATCTCCAATGCCTCATGCTTCCTCCTGGCCCCTGTGGGCTGACCCCTCCCAGACCTGCCTGGTAAAGCCTCTCTCCTTCCACCTTAGTTTCGCTATTGCCTCTGGCGCCTGCTCAATAACGCATCTCTCCTTCCACCTTACCGTCTCTAAAGCCTCCTGCTACCAGAAGGCCCTTGCTTTGCCTAGCAGCACTCGCCTCTATCGTCCGCAAGTTAAAGATGGCACCTAGCATTTTCAGTCCAGCCACTTAGGGCTCTTATAACCATCTCCAATGCCTCGTGTGTCCTCCTGGCCCCCTCAAGGCTGACCCCTTCACACGTCAGCCTGGTAAAACCTCTTTCCTTCCGCCTTAGTTTCGCTATTGCCTCTGGTGCCTGCTCAATAAAGCATCTCTCCTTCTAGCTCACTTTAACGAATGCCTCCTGCATCCAGTAGACCCTCATGTAACCTGGCAGCACTCGCCTCTACCATCTGCAAGTTAAAGATGAAATCTATCATCCTCAGTCAAGCCACTTAGGCCATTTGCAACCATTTCCAATGCCTTGTGCTTCCTCGCCCATGTGGGCCGACCCCTCCCATGCCTGCCTGGTAAAGCTGCTCTCCTTCCACCTTTGTTTCACTGCTGCATCCGGTGCCTTCTGAACAAAGCATCTCTCCTTCCAGCTCACTTTCACTAAGGCCTCTTGTCACCAGTAGGCCCTTGCGTTACCTAGCAGCACTCGCCTCTACTGTCCGCAAGTTAAAGATGGTACCAACAGTCTTCATTCAAGCCACTTAGGCTCCTTGTGACCATATCCAATGCCTCGCGCCTCCTCCTGGCCCCAGCGGGCCGACCCCTCCCACGCCTGTCTGGTAAAGCCGCTCTCCTTCCACCTTAGTTTTGCTATTGCCACCGGTGATGGCTCGGTAAAGCATTTCTCCTTTGAGCTCACTTTCACTAATGCCTCCTGCCACCAGTAGGCCCTTGCATAGCCTGGCAGCACTTGCCTCTATTGTTCGCGAGTTAAAGATGGCACCTACCTTCTTCAGTCCGGCACTTTGGCCCTCTGGAATCATCTTCAATGCCTCGTGCCTCCATCCGGCCCCTGCAGGCTGATGTGTCCCACACCTCCTTCCAGCTTATGTCCGCTAACACGTCTTGTGCCTGCCAGGGTTCTGTTTCAAGGGAATTTGCTAGTTATCCTCAGGAAGTTAAAGATGGCACTTACCATCTTCTGTCAAGCCACTTAGGCCCCTTGTAACCATCTCCAACGTCTCGCGCCTCCGCTCGGCCTACGCAGGCAGATGCCTCTCACATCTGCATGGTAAAGCCTCCCTCCTTCCACCTTAGTTTCGCTATAACCTCCGGTCCCTCCTCAATGAAGCATCTTTCCTTGCAGCTTACTTTCACTAATGCCTCCTGCCACCAGTAGGCCCTTGCATAGCCTGGCAGCACTCGTCTCTATCGTCCGCAAGTTAAAGATGGCACCTACTGTCTTCAGTCCAGTCACTTAGGCCTCTTGTAACCATTTCCAATGCCTCGTGCCTCCTTCAGGCCCCCGCGGACTGACCCCTCCCCACGCCTGCCTGGTAAAGCCTCCCTCTTTCCACTTTAAATTTCCCTATTCCCTCCGGTGCCTGCATGGTAAATCATCTCTCCTTCCAGCTCACTTTCACTAATGCCTTACTGCCATAAGTAGGCCCTTGCGTAACCTGGCAGCACTCACCTTTACCATCCGCAAGTTAAAGATGACACCTACAGTCTTCAGTCCAGCCACTTAGGCTCCTTGTGACCATCTCCAATGCCTCGTGCCTCTTCCTGGCCGCCGCAGGTCCTCTCCTCCCACACCTGTCTGGAAAAGCCTCTCTCCTTCCATCTTAGTTTCGCAATTGCCTCTGGTGCCTGCTCGATAAAGCATCTCTCCTTCCACCTTACAGTCTCTAATGCCTCCTGCTACCAGTAGGCACTTGTGTAGTCTGGCAGCTCTCACCTCTATCGTCAGTAGGATAGGATGGCACTACCGTCTTCAGATCCACCCATGGGCCTCTGGTGACCATCTCAATGCCTCGTGCCTCATATCAGGCCCCTGCAGTCGAGTAATCCCACACCTCCTTCAGCTGATGTCCATCCCGCCTCTTGCGCCTGCCTGGCTTCTGTTTCAAGGGCATTTGCAGGCTATTGTCATTAAGTTAAAGATGGCACCTACCATCTTCAGTACAGCCACTTAGGCCCCTTTTAACCATCTACGACGCCTCGCGCCTCCACTCGGCCCCCGCGGGCAGATGCCTCCCACGCCTGCATGGTAAAGCCTCTCTACTTCCACCTTACCTTCACTATTACCTCTGGTGCCTGCGTGAAAATGCATCTCTCCAGGCACCTTACTTTCACTAATGCCTCCTGCTACCAGTAGGCAATTGCGTAGCCTGGCAGCACTCGTCTCTGTCGTTTGCAAGTTAAAGATGGCACCTACCGTCTTCAGTCTAGCCACTTCTGCTCCTTGTAACCATCTCCAACGCCTCACCCTCCCTCCTGGCCATCGCAGTCTGACCCCTCCCATGCCTGCCTGGTATAGCCTCTCTCCTTCCACCTTAGTTTCACTATTGCCTCCAGTGCCTGCTGGATAAAGCATCTCTCCTTTCAGCTCACTTTCACTAATGCCTCTTGCCACCAGTAGGAGCTTGAGATACCTGGCAGCACTCGCCTCAACATTCCGCAAGTTAAAGATGGCACGTACAGTCTTCAGTAAAGCCACTTAGGCTCCTTGTGACCATGTCCAATGCCTCGCACCTCCTGCTGGCCCCCGTGGGCCTACCCCTCCCACGCCTGCCTGGTAAAGCCTCTCTCCTTCCTCCTTAGTTTCGCTATTCCCTCCGGTGCCTGCTCGATAAAGCAACTCTCCTTCCGGCTCACTTTCACTAATGCCTCCTGCCACCAGTAGGCCCTTGCATAGCCAGGCAGCTCTCACCTCTATCATTCGCAAGTTAAAGATGGCACTACCATCTTCAGTACAGCCACTCAGGCCCAGTGGAACCATCTTCAAAGCCTTGCGTCTCCATTCTGCAGAGCCGTAGGAAGGCATTTGGGTGCCCTGGGCAAGAGACAAATTTTGCACCCAACCCCGCTGAAAAGAGCCAGAAGCTCTGGAGGGTTTACATACTCCAGCTCTGTGGTGAGGTTCGGGGCTTTTCTTGAAAGAAAAAAACAAACAAACAAAAAAAGGTTTTGCTACATGGTCGGTCCCTAAATTTTGCTGCCATGAATCTGAGGTGTTGGAAGAAGAATCAGCATTTATATAGCACTTTTCATAAACAGTGTATCCCAAAGTACTTTAGACGTAATGCTAGTGAAGTGACTAAATGTGTGGTGGTGGCCATATCACACATCAACACCCACACACAGCCTGGACAATTGCATGAACTGATTTATGGGAAGGGGAATGTTGGCCAGGGCACCCAAAATGTCTGCTGCTCTTTTCAAAGAGTGCCCCTTGGTTCTTTTACTTCCACCTGGACACCCACCAGGACAACACCAGGATGGGTAGAAGGGACCTCAGTTTAACGTCTCATCCAAAGGACAGCACACCCCAACAGTTCAGCACCCCCTACTACTGCACTCTGATGCCAGCATTTTAGGTGCAAGTCCAATCCCAGTGTGGGCAGAGAATTCACAACCTTCTAGTCCATAGGTGGATGTGCTACCAACTGAGCCAGGAGACTCTGGCTGGCTAGAATCACATTTAGACAGGCAGTATTTTTTTTATTTTCTTTACAGTTTAGTTTAAGGAGGGGAAATTGCAGCTATGTTTTCGAGGTCTAAGTTGGGGCATGGTCCCTGGAAATGTGTCAGTCTATTGGGGGGGTTAGTTTGATTCTTTATTAAAAGCAATGCACTGCAGATGCATGATTCTTTAGCATTCATGGGTAAGAGTGACAAACTATTTTTCAGCATACTAAACATTTGAATGCGATAATTGGGCTTAGGAAAACACAGTACACATATTTTCATATGTCTCAATTTTGAAGATATAGGAATTTCCTATATTTTCAAAACTGAGACATAAGGAAATACATGTGCACTTACTGAGGAATCCTCTGAAAATGGAATACTACAACACAGCTACTTCTGTATGTGACTGTTGCTAGAAATTATTTCTGACCCGTCTCCATCTTCAGGGGTCATGCGACCAGTCATTCAGAGACCACAGTATGCACAGTGTCTGTAACCTGGCACCCAGTCCCAATGGATGTACAATAAAGAAAAAAAGCATGTACCAACCAACTTGAGGGAGACTAGTCAGTGCAGTGCAATGGAGTCGCAGTATGACTTTGGTCTGACTGCAGACTTTGCTCTGACTGGGACTGTCTGTGTCATCCCTCCACCACCTGCCTGCATGGAGTAGAAGGAAACAGCACGAGGTGGGACTGGGGGAGCCTCCTTGGTGTGGACTTGAAGTGCAGGAGGAATGTGGGTCAAGATGAGAGAAAACAGTGTGGTGGGCTGGAGTGAGGGTGCCTATGGCCTGCCCACACCATGTCAATCAGTCAGCACACAAGCAGCAGATTGGAAGGCGTGAACGTCTTCACTCCCATCCCAGTCCCGTGAACTACTAAGTCGTCTTATCACACCTGAGTCAGGCCTGGGCCGTGGGTCCCTGGGCCCAGTCCCACAATCAAATTAAAAATCAGATCCAATCCTTCCTCCCGATCACTGAAGTGCAGTGCATTTTTCAAATTCTAATCAAGAATCCCCTCCCCCAGTGGCACCGCCGCTGCCACAGCCACGTGACACATACAACACACTCACATCTCATTCATTGACACTGTCACACAGACACAACAAACTAAACAGTAAACAGATCTGAAGAATAAATTTTTATTTTAAAACAATACGGAATACAGAATCACACAGATACATGGGAGACGGCCAGGACGGACTTGCACAAAATGTAGAAGGACTACTACAGTGATGCGCTACATTGCTTTGCTTAAAAATCTTCAAGATGGATTTCTCTTGTCTTCTCTATCATCTCTCCCAATCTTCTCTCTCTCTACATACACTCTGTCTATCGCTTTTTTTTTGCTGCCTGCTAGCCACTCTATTTCTAGGCTCTACTGTCAACAATAACATTGTCTCCAACTCCAAGTTTAACTGCCTCTCCGTGCTACATACACCACCCATACCTTTTATACTAGTACAGTTTCTCTTTCTTTCTCATCACAGCAACACCACACCACAAAATTATTTGCCTGCAGCTCATGTGACCCCCCAACCCAACCTGCTGGTCCTTGGTCCACAGATGTGCCCCTACTGACAGTCAGACATAAATACAATTTATCAAGTCAAAGTAAATTAAAAAAAGCAGTAGCGCAAGATAATAAACAAATAAGCTTCAGTTGAAAATTGCGCCCCCCCGAGGGTTGCGCCCAGTGCCAAAGCACCACCCACCCCACCCTTCCTACGGTACTGCAGGAAGGAGAGATGCTTTATTGAGTAGGCACTGGAGGCAATAGCTAAACTAAGGTTAAAGGAGAAAGGCTTTACCAGGCACTTGTGGGAAAGGTCAGCACGCAGGGCCAGAAGGAGGTGTGAGGCATTTGAGATGGTCACAAGGGGCCTAAGTGGCTGGACTGAAGACTGTAGGTGCCATCTTAAACTTGAGGATGGTAGAGGCGAGTGCTGCCACGTTACGCAAGGGCCTACTGGTGGCAGGAGGCATTAGTGAAAGTAAGCTGGAAGGAGAGATGCTTTATTGAGCAGGCACCAGATGCCAAAATGAAACTAAGGTGGAAGGATAGAAGCTTTACCAGGCAGGCATGGGAGGGGTCGGCCCGCAGTGGCCAGTAGGAAATACGAGGTGTTGGAGATGGTTGCAAATGGCCTTAGTGGCTGGACTGAAGATGATAAGTGCCATCTTTAACTTGCGGACGATAAAGGTGAGTGCTGCCAGGATACCCAAGGGCCTACTGGTAGCAGGAGTTATTAGAGATGGTAAGGTGAAAGGAGAGATGCTTTATGGAACAGGCACCAGGGGCAATAGCGAAACTAAGGTGGAAGGAGAGAGGCTTTACCAGGCAGGCATGGGAGGGGTCAGCCTGTGGGGGCCAGGAGGAGGTGCGTAGCATTGGAGATGATCAGAAGGGGCCTAAGTGGCTGGACTAATGACTGTAGGTGCCATATTTAATTTGCGGTCGGTAGAGGTGAGTGCTGCCTGCTTTCACAAGGGCCTACTGGTGGCAGGAGGCATTAGTGAAAGTGAGCTTTAAGGAGAGATGCTTTATCGAGCAGTCACCGGAGGCAATAGCAAAACTAAGGTGGAAGGAGAGAGGCTTTACCAGGCAGGCATGGGAGGGGTCGGCCCTAGGGGGCCAGCAGGAGGCGTGAGGCATTGTAGATGGTCTCAAGTGGCCTAAGTGGCTGGACTGAAGACTGTAGGTGCCATCTTTAACTTGCGGAAGGTAGAAGAGAGCTGCCAGATTATGGAAGGGCCTACTGGTGGCAAGAGGCATTAGTGAAAGTGAGCTTGAAGGAGTGATGATTTATCGAGCAGGCGGCGGAAGCAATAGCAAAACTAAGGTGGAAGGAGAGAGGCTTTACAAGGCAGGTGTGGGAGGGTTCAGCTTGGGGGGGCCAGGTGGAGATGAGAGGCATTGGAGATGGTCACAAGGGGCCTAAGTGGCAGTACTGAAGACTGTTGGTGCCATCTTTAACTGACAGATGCTAGATGCGAGTGCTGCCAGTTTACACAAGGGCCTACTGGTGGCAGGAGGCATTAGTGAAAGTGAGCTGGAAGGAGAGATGCTTTATTGAGCAGGCACCGGAGGCAATAGTGAAACTAAGGTTGAACGAGAAAGGCTTTACCAGGCAGGTGTGGGAGGGGTCAGCACGCGGGGCCAGAAGGAGGTGCGAGGCATTTGAGATGGTCACAAGGGGCCTAAGTGGCTGGACTGAAGACTGTAGGTGCCATCTTTAACTTGCGGATGGAAGAGGTGAGTGCTGCCAGGTTACATAATGGCGTACTGGTGGCTGGAGGCATAAGTGAAATTAAGCTGGAGGATGAGATGCTTTATTGAGCAGGCACCGGAGGCAATAGCGAAATTAAGGTGGAAGGAGAGAGGCTTTACCATTCAGGCATGGAAGGGGGCGGCCCGCGAGACCAGTTGTAAATACGAGGCATTGGAAATGGTTGCAAAAGGCCTAAGTGGCTGGACTGAAGATGATAAGTTTCATCTTTAACTTGCAGATGGAAGAGGCGAGTGCTGCTAGTTTACACAGGGGCCTACTGGTGGCAGGAGGCATTAATTAAAGTGAGGTGGAAGGAGAGATGCTTTATCGAGCAGGCACCAGAGGCAATAGCAAAACTAAGGCGGAAGGAGAGAGGCTTTACCAGGCTGACGTGGGAGGGGTCGGCCTGCGGGGGCCTGGAGGAGGCACGAGGCATTGAAGATGATTACCAGAGGCCTAAGTGGCTGGACTGAAGATGCTAGGTGCCATCTTTAACTTGCGAACGATAGAGGCGAGTGCTGACAGGCTACGCAAGGGCCTTCTGGTAGCAGGAGGCATTAGAGACGGCAAGGTGGAAGGAGAGATGCGTTATCGAGCAGGCACCAGAGGCAATAGCGAAACTAAGCTGGAAGGAGAGAGGCTTTACCCAGCAGGCATTGGAGGGGTCGGCCAGCGGGGGCCAGGAGGAAGCGTGAGGCATTGGAGATGGTCACAAGGGGCTAAGTGGCTGGACTGAAAACTGTAGGTGCCATCTTTAACTTGCGGATGGTAGAGGCGAGTGCTACCAGGTTACGCAAGGGCCTACTGCTGGAAGGAGGCATTAGTGATGGTGAGCTGGAAGGAGAGATGCTTTGTCGTGCAGGTGCTTTAGGCAATAGCAAAACTAAGGTGGAAGGAGAGAGGCTTTACCCGGCTGGCGTGGGAAGGGTCGGCCCACGGGGGCCAGGAGAAGTCATGAGGCATTGGAGATGGTTTCAAGAGGCCTATGTGGCTGGACTGAAGATGGTGGGTGCCATCTTTAACTTACGGATGATAGAGGCGGAGTGCTGCCAGGCTACTAAAGGGCCTACTTGTGGCAGGAGGCATTAGTGAAAGTAAGCTGGAAGGAAAGATGCTTTATCGAGCGGGCACCAGAAACTATAGTGAAACTAATGTGGAACCGGAGAGAGGCATTACCAAGCAGGTGTGGGAGGGGTTGGGCAGCGTGGGCCAGGAGGAGGCATGAGGCATTGGAGATGGTCACAAGGGGCTAAGTGGCTGGACTGAAGACTGTAGGTGCCATCTTAAACTTGCGGACAGTAGAGGCGAGTGCTGCCAGGTTACGCAAGGGCCTACTGGTGGCAGGAGACATTAGTGAAAGTAATGCTGGAAGGAGAGATGCTTTATTTAGCAGGCACCAGAGGCAAAAGCGAAACTAAGGTGGAAGGAGAAAGGCTTTACCAGCCAGGCATGGGAGGGATCGGTCCGCGGGGGCCAGTAGGAAATACGAGGTGTTGGAGAAGGTTGCAAATGGCCTAAGTGGCTGGACTGAAGATGGTAGGTGCCATCTTTAACTTGCAGACTATAGAGGCGAGTGCTGCCAGGATACTCAAGGGCCTACTGGTAGCAGGAGTTATTAGAAACGGTAAGGGTGAATGGAGAGATGCTTTATCAAACAGGCACTATGGGTAATAGCAAAACTAAGGTGGAAAGAGAGAGGCTTTATGAGGCAGGCATGGGAGGGGTGGGCCCGCGAGGTCCAGGAGGAGGCGCAAGACATTTGAGATGGTCCCAAGGGACCTAAGTGGCTGGACTGAAGACTGTAGGTGTCATCTTTAATTTGCGGACGGTAGAGGCGAAAGCTGCCAGCTTATGCAAGGGCCTACTGGTGTCAGGAGGCATTAGTGAAAGTGAGCTGGAAGGAGAGAAGCTTTATCGAGCAGTCACCGGAGGCAATAGCGAAACTAAGGTGGAAGGAGAGAGGCTTTACCAGGCAGGCCTGGGAGGGGTCGGCCCGCATGGGCCAGGAGGAGGCGTGAGGCATTGTAGATGGTCTCAAGGGGCCTAAAAGGCTGGACTGAAGAATGTAGGTGCCATCTTTAACTTGCGGATGGTTGAAGACAGCTGCCAGGTTATGGAAGGGCCTTGAGGTGGCAAGAGTCATTAGTGAAAGTGAGCTGGAAGGAGAGATGCTTTATTTAGCAGGCAGCAGAGGCAATAGCGAAACTAAGGTGGAAGGAGAGAGGCTTTACCAGGCAGGCGTGGGAGGGTTCAGCCCACGGGAGCCAGGGGGAGGCGTGAGGTATTGTAGATGGTCTCAAGGGGCCTAAGTGGCTGGACTGAAGACTGTAGTGCCATCTTTAACTTGCGGACGGTTGATGAGAGCTGCCAGGTTACTGAAGGGCCTTGAGGTGGCAAGAGGCATTAGTGAAAGTGAGCTGGAAGGAGAGATGCTTTATCGAGCAGGTACCGGAGGCAGCAGCAAAACTAAGGTGGAAGGAGAGAGCCTTTACCAGGCTGGCATGGGAGGGGTCGGCCCACCGGGGCCCGGAGGAGGCACGAGACATTGGAGATGGTTACTAGATGCTTGGGTGGCTGGAATGATGATGTTAGGTGCCATCTTTAACTTGCAGTCGATAGAGGCGAGTGCTGCCAGACTACGCAAGGGCCTACTGGTGGCAGGAGGCATTAGTGAAAGTAAGCAGGAAGGAGAGATGCTTTATTGACCAGGGACTTGTGGTAATAGCGAAACTAAGGTGGAAGGAGGGAGGCTTTACCATGCAGACGTGGGAGGCATCTGCCTGTGGGGGCCGAGCGGAGGCGCGAGACGCTTGGAGATGGTTACAAGGGGCCTAAGTGGCTGGACTGAAGATGATAGGTGCCATCTTTAACTTCCTGATGATAACTAGCAAATGCCCTTGAAACAGAATCCTGGCAGGTGCAAAAGGTGTTAGCGGACATCAGCCGGAAGGAGGTGTGGGAGATGTCGGCCTGCAGGGGCAGGACGGAGGCGCGAGGCTTTGGAGATGGTTCCACTGGGCCTAAGTGGCTGGACTGAATATGGTAGTTGCCATCTTTAACTTGCGAACGATAGAGGCGAGTGCTGCCAGGCTATGCAAGGGCCTACTCTTGGCAGGAGGCATTAGAGAAAGTGAGCTGGAAGGAGAGTTGCTTTATCGAGTAGGCACTGGAGGCAATAGCGAAACTAAGGTGGAAGGAGAGAGGCTATACCAGGCAGGTGTGGGAGGGGTCGGACCTCGATAACCAGGAGGAGGGGTGAGGCATTGGAGATGGTTACATGAGGCCTAAGTGGCTAGACTGAAGACAGTAGGTGCCATCTTTAACTTGCGGATGACAGAGACCAGTGCTGCAAGGCTACGCAAGTGCCTACTGGTAGCAGGAGTCATTAGTGAAAGTAAGGTGGCTGGAGAGATGCATTTTTGCACAGGCACCAGAGGCAATAGCGAAGCTAAGGTGGAAGAAGAGAGGCTTTACCATGCAGGCGTGGGAGGCATCTGCCAGCGGGGGTCGAGTGGAGACGTTAGGCATTGTAGATGGTTACAAGGGGCCTAAGTGGCTGTACTGAAGATGTTAGGTGCCATCTTTAACTTGCTGATGATAGCTTGCAAATGCCATTGAAACAGAACCCTGGCAGGCACAAGAGGCGTTAGCGGACATCAGCTAGAAGAAGGTGTGGGAGACATCAGCCTGCAGGGGCCGGACGGAGGCGCGAGGCATTGGAGATGGTTCCAAGGGGCCTAAGTGGCTGGACTGAAGGTGGTAGGTGCCATCTTTAACTTGCGACAGAGTCGAAGTGCTGCCAGGCTCATGAGGCCTACTGGTTTCTGGAGGCATTAGTGAAAGTATGCTGGAAGGAGAGATGCTTTATCGAGCAGGCACCAGATGCTATAGCGAAACTAAGGTGGAAGGAGTGAGGCTTTACCAGGCAGGCATGGGAACGGTCGGCCCGTAGGGGCCAGGAGGAGGCGCGAGGCATTGGAAATGGTTACAAGGGGCCTAAGATGCTGGACTGCAGATGGTAGGTGCCATCTTTAACTTGCGGACGATAGAGGCGAGTGCTGCCAGGCTACGCAGGGGACTACTGGTGGCAGGAGGCATTAATGAAAGGAAGCTGCAAGGAGAGATGCTTTATCGAGCAGGCACTGGAGGCATTAGCGAAACTAAGCTGGAAGGAGAGCTTCACCATGCAGGCGTGGAGGCGTCAGCCAGCGTGGGCCTGGAGGAGGCGCGAGCATTGGAGATGGTAACAAAAGGGCATTAGTGGCAAGACTGAAGATGGAAGGTGCCATCTTTAACTACTGACGATATGGCGAGTTCTGCCAGACTCACTGAAGAGCCTACTGGTGGCAGGAGGCATTAGTGAAAGTAAGCTGGAAGGGAGATGCTTTATTGAGCAGGCACCAGATGCCAAAGCGAAACTAAGATGGAAGGAGAGAGGCTTTACCAGGCAGGCATGGGAGGGGTCGGCCCACAGTGGCCAGTAGGAAATACGAGGTGTTGGAGATGGTTGCAAATTGCCTTAGTGGCTGGACTGAAGATGATAAGTGCCA
The DNA here is from genome assembly GCA_016271365.2 of Neoceratodus forsteri. Taxonomy (NCBI): domain Eukaryota; kingdom Metazoa; phylum Chordata; order Ceratodontiformes; family Ceratodontidae; genus Neoceratodus; species Neoceratodus forsteri. The sequence continues at coordinate 512,445,833 of CM057450.1, read as the reverse complement.
TCTTTAACTTGTGGACGATAAAGGTGAGTGCTGCCAGGATACCCAAGGGCCTACTGGTAGCAGGAGTTATTAGAGATGGTAAGGTGAAAGGAGAGATGCTTTATCGAACAGGCACCAGGGGCAATAGCGAAACTAAGGTGGAAGGAGAGAGGCTTTACCAGGCAGGCATGGGAGTGGTCAGCCTGTGGGGGCCAGGAGGAGGCACGTAGCAGTGGAGATGATCAGAAGGGGCCTAAGTGGCTGGACTAATGACTGTAGGTGCCATATTTAATTCTGCGGTCGGTGGGCGAGTGCTGCCAGCTTCATGAGAGGGCCTACTGGTGGCAGGAGGCATTAGTGAAAGTGAGCTTTAAGGAGAGATGCTTTATCGAGCAGTCACGGAGGCAATAGCAAAACTAAGGTGGAAGGAGAGAGGCTTTACCAGGCAGGCGTGGGAGGCATCTGCCTGCGGGGGCCGAGTGGAGACGCTAGGCATTGTAGATGGTTACAAGGGGCCTAAGTGGCTGTACTGAAGATGGTAGGTGCCATCTTTAACTTGCTGACGATAGCTTGCAAATGCCATTGAAACAGAACCCTGGCAGGCGCAAGAGGCGTTAGCGGACATCAGCTAGAAGAAGGTGTGGGAGACATCAGCCTGCAGGGGCCGGACGGAGGCGCGAGGCATTGGAGATGGTTCCAAGGGGCCTAAGTGGCTGGACTGAAGACAGTAGGTGCCATCTTTAACTTACGGATGACAGAGGCGAGTGCTGCCAGGCTACGCAAGGGCCTACTGGTTTCTGGAGGCATTAGTGAAAGTATGCTGGCAGGAGAGATGCTTTATCGAGCAGGCACCAGATGCTATAGCGAAACTAAGGTGGAAGGAGTGAGGCTTTACCAGGCAGGCGTGGGAACGGTCGGCCCGTAGGGGCCAGGAGGAGGCGCGAGGCATTGGAAATGATTACAAGGGGCCTAAGGTGCTGGACTGCAGATGGTAGGTGCCATCTTTAACTTGTGGACGATAGAGGCGAGTGGTCACTGGCTACGCAAATGCCTACTGGTGGCAGAAGGCATTAGTGAAAGTAAGCTGGAAGGAGAGATGCTTTATCGAGCAGGCTCCAGAGGCAATAGCGAAACTAAGGTGGATGGAGAGAGGCTTTACCAGGCAGGCGTAGGAGGGGTCGGCCCACAGAGACCAGGAGGACGGGCGAGGCATTGGAGATGGTTACAAGGGGCTAAAGCGGCTAGACTGAATACAGTAGGTGCCATCTTTGACTTGTGGATGACTTAGGTGAGTGCTGCCTGGCTACTCAAGTGCCTACTGGAAGCAGGAGGCATTAGTGAAAGTAAGGTGGAAGGACAGATGCTTTATAGAGCAGGCACCAGAGGCAAAAGCGAATCTAAGGTGGAAGGAGAAAAGCTTTGCCATGCAGGCATGAGAGGCATCTGCATGGGGGCTGCCAGGCGGAGGCGCGAGGCATTGGAGTTGGTTACAAGGGCCTAAGTGGCTGGACTGAAGACGGTAGGTGCCATCTTTATCTTGCAGATGATAGAGGCGAGTGCTGCCAGGCTACACAATGGCCTACTAGTGGCAGGAGGCAGCAGTGAAAGTAAACTGGAAGGAGAGATGCTTTATTGAGCAGGCACTGGAGCCATTAGCGAAACCAAGCTGGAAGGAGTGAGGCATTACCAGGCATGCATGGGAGGCGTCGGTCCGCAGAAGCTGGGTGGAGGAGCGAGGCGTTGGAGATTTGTACAAGGGGCCTATGTGGCTGGACTGAAGATAGTAGGTGCCATCTTTAACTTGCGGACGATAGAGGTGAGTGCTGCCAGGCTACGCAGGGGACTACTGGTGGCAGGAGGCATTAATGAAAGGAAGCTGCAAGGAGAGATGCTTTATCGAGCAGGCACTGGAGGCATTAGCGAAACTATGCTGGAAGGAGAGAGGCTTCACCATGCAGGCGTGGGAGGCGTCAGCCCGCATGGTCCTGGAGGAGGCACGAGGCATTGGAGATGGTAACAAAGGGCATTAGTGGCAAGACTGAAGATGGAAGGTGCCATCTTTAACTTGCGAACGATAGCGGCGAGTTCTGCCTGGCTACGCAAGGGCCTACTGGTGGCAGGAGGCATTAGTGAAAGTAAGCTGGAAGGGGAGATGCTTTATAGAGCATGCACCAGATGCCAAAGCGAAACTAAGGTGGAAGGAGAGAGGCTTTACCAGGCAGGCATGGGAGGGGTCGGCCCACAGTGGCCAGTAGGAAATACGAGGTGTTGGAGATGGTTGCAAATTGCCTTAGTGGCTGGACTGAAGATGATAAGTGCCATCTTTAACTTGCGGACGATAAAGGCGAGTGCTGCCAGGATACCCAAGAGCCTACTGGTAGCAGGAGTTATTAGAGATGGTAAGGTGAAAGGAGAGATGCTTTATCGAACAGGCACCAGGGCAATAGCAGGAAACTAAGGTGGAAGGAGAGAGCTTTACCAGGAGCATGGGAGTAGTCCAGCCTGTGGGGGCCAGGAGGAGCACGTAGCAGTGGAGATGATCAGAAGGGGCCTAAGTGGCTGGACTAATGACTGTAGGTGCCATATTTAATTTGCGGTCGGTAAGGCGAGTGCTGCCAGCTTTCTCAAGGAGCCTACTGGTGGCAGGAGGCATTAGTGAAAGTGAGCTTTAAGGAGGATGCTTCATCGAAGCAGTCACCGAGGCAATAGCAAAACTAAGGTGGAAGGAGAGGCTTTACCAGGCAGGCGAAGGGAGGCATCTGCCTGCGGTGGCAGTGGAGGCGCTAGGCATTGTAGATGGTTACAGGGGCCTAAGTGGCTGTACTGAAGATGGTAGGTGCCATCTTTAACTTGCTGACGATAGCTTGCAAATGCCATTGAAACAGAACCCTGGCAGGCGCAAGAGGCGTTAGCGGACATCAGCTAGAAGAAGGTGTGGGAGACATCAGCCTGCAGGGGCCGGACGGAGGCGCGAGGCATTGGAGATGGTTCCAAGGGGCCTAAGTGGCTGGACTGAAGACAGTAGGTGCCATCTTTAACTTGCGGATGACAGAGGCGAGTGCTGCCAGGCTACGCAAGGGCCTACTGGTTTCTGGAGGCATTAGTGAAAGTATGCTGGCAGGAGAGATGCTTTATCGAGCAGGCACCAGATGCTATAGCGAAACTAAGGTGGAAGGAGTGAGGCTTTACCAGGCAGGCGTGGGAACGGTCGGCCCGTAGGGGCCAGGAGGAGGCGCGAGGCATTGGAAATGATTACAAGGGGCCTAAGGTGCTGGACTGCAGATGGTAGGTGCCATCTTTAACTTGTGGACGATAGAGGCGCAGTGCTCACTGGCTACGCAAATGCCTACTGGTGGCAGAAGGCATTAGTGAAAGTAAGCTGGAAGGAGAGATGCTTTATAGAGCAGGCTCAGAGGCAATAGCGAAACTAAGGTGGATGGAGAGAGGCTTTACCAGGCAGGCGAGGGAGGGGTTGGCCCGGGGGGGCCAGGAGGACGGGCGAGGCATTGGAGATGGTTACAAGGGGCTAAAGCGGCTAGACTGAATACAGTAGGTGCCATCTTTGACTTGTGGATGACTTAGGTGAGTGCTGCCTGGCTACTCAAGTGCCTACTGGAAGCAGGAGGCATTAGTGAAAGTAAGGTGGAAGGACAGATGCTTTATAGAGCAGGCACCAGAGGCAAAAGCGAATCTAAGGTGGAAGGAGAAAGGCTTTGCCATGCAGGCATGAGAGGCATCTGCATGGGGGGTGCCAGGCGGAGGCGCGAGGCGTTGGAGTTGGTTACAAGGTGCCTAAGTGGCTGGACTGAAGACGGTAGGTGCCATCTTTATCTTGCGGATGATAGAGGCGAGTGCTGCCAGGCTACACAATGGCCTACTAGTGGCAGGAGGCAGCAGTGAAAGTAAACTGGAAGGAGAGATGCTTTATTGAGCAGGCACTGGAGCCATTAGCGAAACCAAGCTGGAAGGAGTGAGGCATTACCAGGCATGCATGGGAGGCTTCGGTCCGCAGAAGCTGGGCGGAGGAGCGAGGCGTTGGAGATTTGTACAAGGGGCCTATGTGGCTGGACTGAAGATAGTAGGTGCCATCTTTAACTGCCGGACGATGAGGTGAGTGCTGCCAGGCTACAGGGGACTACTGGTGGCAGGAGGCATTAATGAAAGGAAGCTGCAAGGAGAGATGCTTTATCGAGCAGGCACTGGAGGCGATGTAGAAACTAAGCTGGAAGGAGGCTTCACCATGCAGGCGTGGGGCGTCAGCCAGCGTGGGCCTGGTGGAGGCGCGAGGCATTGGAGATGGTAACAAAGGGCATTAGTGGCAAGACTGAAGATGGAAGGTGCCATCTTTAACTTGCGAACGATAACGGCGAGTTCTGCCGGGCTACGCAAGGGCCTACTGGTGGCAGGAGGCATTAGTGAAAGTAAGCTGGAAGGGGAGATGCTTTATTGAGCAGGCACCAGATGCCAAAGCGAAACTAAGATGGAAGGAGAGAGGCCTTACCAGGCAGGCATGGGAGGGGTCGGCCCACAGTGGCCAGTAGGAAATACGAGGTGTTGGAGATGGTTGCAAATTGCCTTAGTGGCTGGACTGAAGATGATAAGTGCCATCTTTAACTTGAGGACGATAAAGGCGAGTGCTGCCAGGATACCCAAGAGCCTACTGGTAGCAGGAGTTATTAGAGATGGTAAGGTGAAAGGAGAGATGCTTTATCGAACAGGCACCAGGGGCAATAGCGAAACTAAGGTGGAAGGAGAGAGGCTTTACCAGGCAGGCATGGGAGTGGTCAGCCTGTGGGGGCCAGGAGGAGGCACGTAGCATTGGAGATGATCAGAAGGGGCCTAAGTGGCTGGACTAATGACTGTAGGTGCCATATTTAATTTGCGGTCGGTAGAGGCGAGTGCTGCCAGCTTTCGCAAGGGCCTACTGGTGGCAGGAGGCATTAGTGAAAGTGAGCTTTAAGGAGAGATGCTTTATCGAGCAGTCACCGGAGGCAATAGCAAAACTAAGGTGGAAGGAGAGAGGCTTTACCAGGCAGGCGTGGGAGGCATCTGCCTGCGGTGGCCGAGTGGAGACGCTAGGCATTGTAGATGGTTACAAGGGGCCTAAGTGGCTGTACTGAAGATGGTAGGTGCCATCTTTAACTTGCTGACGATAGCTTGCAAATGCCATTGAAACAGAACCCTGGCAGGCGCAAGAGGCGTTAGCGGACATCAGCTAGAAGAAGGTGTGGGAGACATCAGCCTGCAGGGGCCGGACGGAGGCGCGAGGCATTGAGATGGTTCCAAGGCCTAAGTGGCTGGACTGAAGACAGTAGGTGCCATCTTCAACAGCGGATGACAGAGGCTAGAGCTGCCAGGCTACGCAAGGGCCTACTGGTTTCTGGAGGCATTAGTGAAAGTATGCTGGCAGGAGAGATGCTTTATCGAGCAGGCACCAGATGCTATATGCAAACTAAGGTGGAAGGAGTGAGGCTTTACCAGGCAGGCGTGGGAGCAGGTCGGCCCGTAGAGGGGCCAGGAGGGAGGCGAGGCATTGGAAATGATTACAAGGGGCCTAAGGTGCTGGACTGCAGATGGTAGGGTGCCATCTTTAACTTGTGGACGATAGAGGCGAGTGCTCACTGGCTACGCAAATGCCTACTGGTGGCAGAAGGCATTAGTGAAAGTAAGCTGGAAGGAGAGATGCTTTATCGAGCAGGCTCCAGAGGCAATAGCGAAACTAAGGTGGAAGGAGAGAGGCTTTACCAGGCAGGCGTGGGAGGGTCGGCCACAGAGACCAGGAGGACGGCGAGGCATTGGAGATGGTTACAAGGGGCTAAAGCGGCTAGACTGAATACAGTAGGTGCCATCTTTGACTTGTGGATGACTTAGGTGAGTGCTGCCTGGCTACTCAAGTGCCTACTGGAAGCAGGAGGCATTAGTGAAAGTAAGGTGGAAGGACAGATGCTTTATAGAGCAGGCACCAGAGGCAAAAGCAGATCTAAGGTGGAAGGAGAAAAGCTTTGCCATGCAGGCATGAGAGAGCATCTGCATGGGGGCTGCCAGGCGGAGGCGCGAGGCATTGGAGTTGGTTACAAGGGCCTAAGTGGCTGGACTGAAGACGGTAGGTGCCATCTTTATCTTGCGGATGATAGAGGCGAGTGCTGCCAGGCTACACAATGGCCTACTAGTGGCAGGAGGCAGCAGTGAAAGTAAACTGGAAGGAGAGATGCTTTATTGAGCAGGCACTGGAGCCATTAGCGAAACCAAGCTGGAAGGAGTGAGGCATTACCAGGCATGCATGGGAGGCTTGGTCCGCAGAAGCTGGGCGGAGGAGGCAGGCGGTGGAGATTGTACAAGGGCCTATGTGGCTGGACTGAAGATAGTAGGTGCCATCTTTAACTGCCGGACGATAGGGTGAGTGCTGCAGGCTCACAGGGGACTACTGGTGGCAGGAGGCATTAATGAAAGGAAGCTGCAAGGAGAGATGCTTTTCGAGCAGGCACTGGAGGCATTAGCGAACTAAGCTGGAAGGAGAGGTTTCACCATGCAGGCGTGGGAGGCTCAGCCCGCATGGTCCTGGCGGAGGCACGAGGTATTGGAGATGGTAACAAAGGGCATTAGTGGCAAGACTGAAGATGGAAGGTGCCATCTTTAACTTGCGTAACGACAGCGGCGAAGTTCTGCTCTGACAATGCTAAGGGGCCTACTGGTGGCAGGAGGCATTAGTGAAAGTAAGCTGGAAGGGGAGATGCTTTATAGAGAATGCACCAGATGCCAAAGCGAAACTAAGGTGGAAGGAGAGAGGCTTTACCAGGCAGGCATGGGAGGGGTCGGCCCACAGTGGCCAGTAGGAAATACGAGGTGTTGGAGATGGTTGCAAATTGCCTTAGTGGCTGGACTAAAGATGATAAGTGCCATCTTTAACTTGCGGACGATAAAGGCGAGTGCTGCCAGGATACCCAAGAGCCTACTGGTAGCAGGAGTTATTAGAGATGGTAAGGTGAAAGGAGAGATGCTTTATCGAACAGGCACCAGGGGCAATAGCAGGAAACTAAGGTGGAAGGAGAGAGCTTTACCAGGAGCATGGGGTAGTCCAGCCTGTGGGGGCCAGGAGGGCAGGCGTAGCATGGAAGATGATCAGAAGGGGCCTAAGTGGCTGGACTAATGACTGTAGGTGCCATATTTAATTTGCGGTCGGTAGAGGCGAGTGCTGCCAGCTTTCGCAAGGGCCTACTGGTGGCAGGAGGCATTAGTGAAAGTGAGCTTTAAGGAGAGATGCTTTATCAAGCAGTCACCCGAGGCAATAGCAAAACTAAGGTGGAAGGAGAGAGGCTTTACCAGGCAGGCGTGGGAGGCATCTGCCTGCGGTGGCCGAGTGGAGACGCTAGGCATTGTAGATGGTTACAAGGGGCCTAAGTGGCTGTACTGAAGATGGTAGGTGCCATCTTTAACTTGCTGACGATAGCTTGCAAATGCCATTGAAACAGAACCCTGGCAGGCGCAAGAGGCGTAGCGGACATCAGCTAGAAGAAGGTGTGGGAGACATCAGCCTGCAGGGGCCGGACGAGAAGGCGAGGCGATGGAGATGGTTCCAAGGGGCCTAAGTGGCTGGACTGAAGACAGTAGGTGCCATCTGTAACTGCGGATGACAGAGGCGAGTGCTGCCAGGCTACGCATGGGCCTACTGTTGGTTTCTGGAGGCATTAGTGAAAGTATGCTGGCAGGAGAGATGCTTTATCGAGCAGGCACCAGATGCTATAGCGAAACTAAGGTGGAAGGGTGAGGCTTCCAGGCAGGCGTGGGAGCGGTCGGCCCGTGGGAAGGGGCCAGGAGGAAGTGAGGCATTAGAGATGCGTTACAAGGGGCCTAAGGTGCTGGACTGCAGATGGTAGGTGCCATCTTTAACTTGTGGACGATGAGGCGAGTGCTCACTGGCTACGAAATGCCTACTGGTGGCAGAAGGCATTAGTGAAGTAAGCTGGAAGGAGAGATGCTTTATCGAGCAGGCCCAGGGCAATAGCAAAACTAAGGTGGATGGAGAGAGGCTTTACCAGGCAGGCGGGGAGGGTCGGCCCACAGAGACCAGGAGGACGGGCGAGGCATTGGAGATGGTTACAAGGGGCTAAAGCGGCTAGACTGAATACAGTAGGTGCCATCTTTGACTTGTGGATGACTTAGGTGAGTGCCTGGCTACTCAAGTGCCTACTGGAAGCAGGAGGCATTAGTGAAAGTAAGGTGGAAGGACAGATGCTTTATAGAGCAGGCACCAGAGGCAAAAGCAGATCTAAGGTGGAAGGAGAAAGGCTTTGCCATGCAGGCATGAGAGGCATCTGCATGGGGGTGCCAAGGCGGGCGCGGGCGGGTTGGAGTTGGTTACAAGGTGCCTAAGTGGCTGGACTGAAGGCGTAGGTGCCATCTTTATCTTCTCGGATGATGAGGGAGTGCTGCCAGGCTACACAATGGCCTACTAGTGGCAGGAGGCAGCAGTGAAAGTAAACTGGAAGGAGAGATGCTTTATTGAGCAGGCACTGGAGCCATTAGCGAAACCAAGCTGGAAAGAGTGAGGCATTACCAGGCATGCATGGAGGCTCGGTCCGCAAAGCTGGGCGGAGGGCGGGCGTTGGAGATTGTACAAGGGCCTATGTGGCTGGACTGAAGATAGTAGGTGCCATCTTTAACTGTCGGACGATGAGGCGAGTGCTGCCAGGCTCGCAGGGGACTACTGGTGGCAGGAGGCATTAGTGGAAGGAAGCTGCAAGGAGAGATGCTTTATTGAGCAGGCACTGGAGGCATTAGCGAAACTAAGCTGGAAGGAGAGAGGCTTCACCATGCAGGCGTGGGAGACATCAGCCCGCGTGGGCCTGGAGGAGGCGTGAGGCACTGGAGATGGTTACAAAGGGCATAAGTGGCAAGACTGAAGATGGAAGGTGCCGTCTTTAACTTGCGAACGATAGCGGCGAGTTCTACCTGGCTATGCAAGGGCCTACTGGTGGCAGGAGGCATTAGTGAAAGTAAGCTGGAAGGAGCGGTGCTTTATCGAGCTGGCACTGGAGGCAATAGCAAAACTAAGGTGGAAGGAGACAGGCTTTACCTTGCAGGCGTGGGAGGCATAGGCCCGCGGGGGCCGGGAGGAGGCGCGAGGCATTGGAGATGGTTCCAAGTGGCCTAAGTATCTGGACTGAGGATGGTAGGTCCCATCTTTAACTTGCTGACAATCACTTGCAAATGCCCTTGAAACAGAACCCTGGCAGGTGCAAGAGGCGTTAGCAGACATCGGCTGGAAGGAGGAGTGGGAGACATCGGCCTGCAGGGGCCGGGCGGAGGCATGAGGCGTTGGAGATTGTTACAAGGGGCCTAAGTGGCTGGACTGAAGATGGTAGGTGCCATCTTTAACTTGCAGATGATAATCTGCAAATGCCCTTGTAACAGAACCCTGGCAGGCGCAAGATGTGTTAGCGGTCATCAGCTGGAAGAAGGTGAGAGAGATGTCGGCCTGCTGGTGCCGGGCAGAGGCATGAGGCATTGGAGATGGTTCCACGGGGCATAAGTGGCTGGACTGAAGATGGTAGTTGTCATCTTTAACTTGCGGACGATAGTGGTGAGTGCTGCCAGGCTATGCAAGGGTCTACTGGTGGCAGGAGGCATTAGTGAAAGTATGCTGGAAGGAGAGATGTTTTATTGAGCAGGCACCGGAGGCATTAGCGAAACTAAGCAGAAAGAAGAGAGGCTTTACCAGACAGGCATGGGAGGTGTCAATCTGCAGAGGCCAGGCGGAGGTTTGAGGCATTGGGGACGATTCCAAGGGGCATAAGTGGCTGGACTGAAGACGGTAGGTGCCATCTTTAACTTGCGGGCGATAGGTTGGCAGGTGTGGAAGGCGTTTGCGAGGCAGGGGCCTGGCAAGCAAGGGAGGAGTTAACCAAGTGGTGCCAGGCTGCACAGGGGCCTAGAGGTGGCAGGAGGCATTAATGAAAGTAAGCTAGAAGGAGAGACGCTTTATCGAGCAGGCACCGGATGCATTAGCGAAACTAAACTGGTAGGAGAGAGACATTACCAGGCAGGCATGGGAGGCATCAGCCTGCAGGAGCCAGGTGGAGGTGTAGAGCATTGGAGATGATTCCAAGGGGCCTAAGTGGCTGGACTGAAGATGGTAGGTGCCACCTTTACCTTGCAGGCGATGGATTGCCAATGCCCCTGAAGCAGAACCCTGGCATGTGCAAGAGGCATTAGCGGACGTAAGCTAGAAGGAGAGATATCCAAGCAGTCATGAAAGACAGAGGTTTCATGGAAGTGCGAGTCGCTGGAGGTGATTCCAAAGGGCCTAAGTAGCTGGACTGAAGATGATAGGTGCCATCTTTACCTTGTGGAAGGTGGCACTAGGCATTAGTGGAAGAGAGCTGGAAGGAGAAAAGCTTTATCAGGCAGGCGTGGGAGGCGTCAGTCTGCAGGGGTTGGGCAGAGGCGCGAGGCGCTGGAGATGATTCCAAGGGGCCTAAGTGGCTGGACAGAAGACGGTTGGTGCCGTCTTTACCTTGTGGGTGATGGATAGCCAATGCCCCTGAAGCAGGGCCTGGCAGGCGCCAGAGGCATTAGTGGAAGACAGCTGGAGGGAGAGATAGCCAGGCAGATGTGGGAGATGTTTGGCGAGCAGGGGCCTGGCAGGCAAAGGAGGAGGCACTCGAGTGCAGCCAGGCTCCACAGGGGCCTACTGGTGGAGGCGTTAGTGAAAGTAAGCTGGAAGGAGATGCTTTATCGAGGCAGGCACTGGAATCATCTCCAATGCCCCAAGCCTCACCTGGCAGCAGCAGGGTGAGACCTCCCATGCCTGCTCGAGAATTTTCTCCCCTTCCTGCTCGCTTAATGCCGGTGCCTGCTCGATAAAGCATCTCACCTTCCTGCTTACTTTCACTAACACCTCCTGCCACCTCTAGGCACCCTGTGCAGCCTTGCTGCACTCGGCTAATTCCTTCCTTGCCTGCCAGGCCCCTGCTCGGCAAACATCTTCCACACCTGCCAACCTATCGCCCGCAATTTAAAGATGCCACCTAAACCGTCTTCAGTCCAGCCACTAAGGTAGGTGCAGTCTTTACCATGCGAGCGAAGGGTAGCCAATGCCCCAGAAGCAGGGGCCTGGCAGGTGCAAGAACTGTTAGTAGAGGAAAGCTGGAAGGAGAGATAGCCAGACAGGCATGGGAGACGTTTGCCGAGCAGGGGCCTGGCCGACATACGCGTAGTTAAGAAAGTGCTGCCAGGCTAACAGGCCCAGAGGTGGCAGGAGGTGTTAGTGAAAGTAAGCTGGAAGGAGAGATGCTTAATTGAGCAGGCACAGGAGGCATTAGTGAAACTAAGCTGGAAGGAGAGAGGCTTTACAAGGCAGGCATGGCAGGCGTTGGCCTGCAGGTTCTGGGCGGAGGCGCGAGACTTTGGAGATGATTCAAGGAGCCTAAGTGGCTGGACTGAAGATGGTAGGTGCCACCTTGACCTTGTGGGCAATGTGTTGCAAATGCCCCAGAAGCAGAACCCTAGCAGGCGCAAGAGGCGTTAGTGGACATCAGCTGGAAGGAGAGACAGCCAGGCAGGCGTGGGTGACGTTTGCCTAGGAGGGCCTGGCGGGCAAAGGAGGAGGTACCCGAGTGCTGCCAGGCTCCTCAGGGGCCAAGGGGTGGCAAAAGGCGTTAGTGAAAGTATGCTGGAAGGAGAGATGCTTTTTCTAGTAGGCACCGGATGCATTAGCAAAAATAAGCTTGAAGGAGAGAGGCTCTACCAGGCAGGTGTGGCAGGCATCGGCCTGCAAGGGCTGGGTGGAGGTGAGAGACATTGGAGGTGATTCCAAGGGGCCTAAGCCTGCGGACGTCAGCTGGAAGGAGAGACAGCCAGGCCGGTGTGGGAGACGTTTGATGAGCAGGGGCCCTGCAGGCTCAGGAGGAGGTACCCGTGTGCTGCCAGGCTCCGCAGGGGCCTAGTGGTGGCAGGAAAGATTAGTGAAAGTAAGCTGGAAGGAGAGATGCTTTATCGAGCAGGCACCTGAGGCATTAGCGAAACTAAGCTGGAAGGAGAGAGGCTTTACCAGGCAGGCGTGGGAGGCATCGGCGAGCGGGGACTGGGAGGAGGCGTGAGACATTGGAGATGATTCAAAGGGGCCTAAGTGGCTGGACTGAAGATGGTAGGTGCCTCCTTTACCTTGTGTGCGATGTGTTGCCAATGCCCCTGAAGCAGAGCCCTGGCAAGTGCAAAATGCATTAGCAGATGTAAGCTGGAAGGAGGACAAACAGGCAGGCATGGGAGACAGAGGCTGGGCGGAGGTGCAAGATGTTGGAGATGATTCCTAGGGTCCTAAGTGGCTGGACTGAATATGGTAGGTGCCATCTTTAACTTGCGGGTGATAGGTTGCAAATGCCCCTAAAGCAGAACCCAGGCAGATGCAAGATGTGTTAGTGAAAGAAGTCTGGAAGGAGTGACAGCCTGGTAGGCATGGTAGACATCTGCCTTGCAGGGGCCTGGTGGACAAAGGAGGAGGTATCCGATTAGTGGTGGCAAAAGGCGTTAGTGAAAGTAAGCTCGAAGGAGAGATGCTTTATTGAGCAGGCATGTGAGGCATTAGCGAAAATAAGCTTGAAGGAGAAAGGATTTGCCAATCAGGCGTGGGAGGTGTCAGCCTGCAGGGTCCAGGCAGAGGCGCGAGACATTGGAGATAATTCCAAGGGGCCTAAGTGGCTGGACTCAAGATGGTAGGTGCCATTTTTACCATGCGGGTGATGGGTAGCCAATGCCCCTGAAGCAGAACCCTGGCAGGCGCAACAGGCATTAGCAGAAGAAAGCTGGATGGAGAGATAGCCAGGCAAGCATGGGAGACGTTTGCCGAGCAGGGGCCAGGTGGTCAATGGTGGAGTTAGCCGAGTGCTGCCATGCTGCACAGGGGCCTAGAGGTGGCAGGAGGTATTACTGAAAGTAAGCTGGAAGGAGAGATGCTTTATCGAGCAGGCACCTGAGGCATTAGCAACTAAGCTGGAAGGAGAGAGGCTTTACCAGGCAGGCATGGGAAGGTTAGCCTTCCAAGGCCAGGCAGAGATGCTAGGTGCTGGGAGATGATTCCAAGGAGCCTAAGTGGCTGGACTGAACATGGTAGGTGCCACCTTGACCTTGTGGGCGATGTGTTGCCAATGCCCCAGAAGCAAAACCCTGGCAGGCGCAAGAGGCGTTAGTGGACATCAGCTGGAAGGAGAGACAGCCAGGCAGGCGTGGGTGATGTTTGCCTAGGAGGGGCCAGGCGGGCAAAGGAGGAGGGACCCGAGTACTGCCAGGCTCCTCAGGGGCCTAGTGGTGGCAAAAGGCGATAGTGAAAGTAAGCAGGAAGGAGAGATGCTTTACTAAGCAGGTACCGGAGGCATTAGCGAAACTAAGCTGGAAGGAGAGAGGCTTTATAAGGCAGGCATGGGAGGTTTAGGCCTGCAGGGGCCAGGCAGAGATGCGAGCCACTAGAGATGATTCCAAGGGACCTAAGTGGCTGGACAGAAGATGGTAGGTGCCATGTTTACCTTGCAGGCGATGAGTAGCCAATGCCCCTGAAGCATGGGCCTGGCATGCGCAAAAGGCGTTAGTGGAAGAAAGTTCGAAGGAGAGACAGCAAGGCAGGCGTGGGAGACGTTTTCCGAATAGGGGCTTGGTGGACAAAGGTGGAGTTAGCCGAGTGCCGCCAGGTTGCACAGGGGCCTAGAGGTGGCAGGAGGCGATAGTGACTGAAAGCTGGAAGGAGAGATGCTTTATCGAGCAGGCACCGGAGGCATTAGTGAAACTAAGCTAGAAGGAAAAAGGCTTTGCCATGCAGGCATGACAGATGTCTTCCTGCAGGTTCTGGGCTGAGGCGCGAGACAGTGGAGATGATTCCAAGGAGCCTAAGTGGCTGGACTGAAGATGGTAGGTGCCACCTTGACCTTGTGGGCGATGTGTTGCCAATTCCCCAGAAGCAGAACCCTGGCAGGCACAAGAGGCGTTAGCGGACGTCAGCTGGAAGGAGAGACTGCCAGGCAGGCGTGGGTGACGTTTACCTAGGAGGGGCCTGGCGGGCAAAGGAGGAGGGACCCGAGTACTGCCAGGCTCTGCAGGGGCCTAGTGTTGGCAAAAGGCGTTAGTGAACATATGCTGGAAGTAGAGATGCTTTATTGAGCAGGCACCAGAGGCATTAGCGAAACTAGGCTAAAAGGAGAGAGGCTTTACCTGGCAGACATGGGAGGCATCAGCCTGCAGGGGCAGGGTGGAGCCGCGAGGTGTTGGAGATGATTCCAAGAGGCCTAAGTGGCTGGACAGAAGCTGTCTTTACCTTGCGGGCAATGGGTAGCCAATGCCCCTGAAGCAGAGGCCTGGCAGGCGCAAGAGGCATTAGTGGAAGAAAGCTGGAAGGAGAGACAGCCAGGCAGGCATTGGAGACGTTTGCCAAGCAGGGGTCTGGAGGGCAAAGGTGGATGTACCTGAGTGTTGCCATTCTCCGCAGGGGCCTAGTGGTGGCAAAAGGCGATAGTGAAAGTAAGCAGGAAGGAGAGATGCTTTACTGAGCCGGCACTGGAGGCATTAGTGAAACTATGGAAGGAGAGAGGCTTTACCAGCCAGGAATGGGAGGCGTCGGCCTGCAGGGGCTGGGCAGAGGTGCGAGGCATTGGAGATTATTTCAAGGGGCCTAGGTGGCAGAACTGAAGACAGTAGGTGCCGTCTTTACCTTGCAGGTGATGGGTAGCCAATGCACCTGAAGCAGGGGCCAGGCAGGCACAAGAGGCATTAGTGGAAGTAATCTGGAAGGAGAAATAGCCAGGCAGGCGTGGGAGACATTTGGCGGGAAGGGGCCTGGCGGACAAAGGTGGAGTTAGCCGAGCGCTGTGAGGCTGCACAGAGGCCAAGAGGTGGCAGGAGGCGTTAGTGAAACTAAGCTGGAAGGAGAGAGGTTTTACCAGGAGGGCATGGGTGGCGTCAGACCGCAAGGGCCATTCGGAGGCGCGAGACATTGGAGATGATTCCAGGGAGCCTAAGTGGCTGGACTGAAGATGGTAGTTGCCACCTTTACCTTGTGGGCGATGGGTAGATAATCCCCCTGAAGCAGAACCCTGGCAGGCACAAGAGGCATAAGCGGATGTCAGCTGGAAGGAGAGACAGCCAGGCAGGCGAGGGAGACATTGCCAAGCAGGGGCCTGGCGGGCAAAGGAGGAGGTACTCAAGTGCTGCTAGGCTCCGCAGGGGCCTAGTGGTGGCAAAGGTGTTAGTGAAAATAAGCTGAAACGAGAGATACTTTATCGAGCAGGCACCAGAGGCACTAGCGAATCTAAGCTGGAAGGAAAGAGACTTTACCAGGCAAGCATGGAAAGCATCAGCCTGCAGGGGCTGGGCTGAGGTGCGACGTATTGGAGATGATTCCAAGGGGCCTTAGTGGCTGGACAGAATATGGTAGGTGCTGTCTTTACCTTGTGGGTGATGGGTAGCCAATGCCCCTGAAGCAGTGGCCTGGCAGGTGCTAGAAGCATTAGTGGAGGAAAGCTGGAAGGAGAGATAGCCATGCAAGCACGGGAGAAGTTTGCCAAGCTGGGGCCTGGCAGGCTAATGCAGTTAGCCGTGTGCTTCCAGGCTGCACAGGGCCCTAGAGGTGGCACTAGGCATTAGTGAAAGAAACGTGGAAGGAGAGAAGCTTTATCAAGCAGGCATGGGAGGCATTAACGAAACTAAGCTAGAAGGAGAGAGGCTTTACCAGGCAGGCATGGGAGGCGTCGGCCTACAGGGGCTGGGCGGAGGCGCGAGGCATTGGGATGATTCCAAGGGCCTAAGTAGCTGGACAGAAACGAGAGCGGGCTTTACCTTGCGGGCCATGGGTAGCCAATGCCCCTGAAGCAGGGGCCTGGCATGTGCAAAAGGCATTAGTGAAAGTAAGCTGGAAGGAGAGATGCTTTATCAAGCAGGCACTGGTGGCATTAGCGAAACTAACCTGGAAGGAATGAGGCTTTGCCAGGCAGGTGGGGGCGGTGTCGGCCTGCAGGGCCCGGGTGGAGGCGAGAGGCATTGGAGATGATTCCAACGGGCCTTCGTGGCAGGACTGAAGATGGTAGGTGCCACCTTTACCATGTGTGCGATGTGTTGCCATTGCTCCTGAACCAGAGCCCTGGCAGGTACAAGATGCATTAGCAGATGTAAGCTAGAAGGAGAGACAAACAGGCCAGCATGGGAGGCAGAGGCTGGGCAGAGGTGCAAGACGTTGGAGATGATTCCAAGGGGCCTAAGTGGCTGGACTGAAGATGGTAGGTGCCATCTTTAACTTGCGGGTGACAGGTTGCAAATGCCCCTGAAGAAGAACCCAGGCAGGCGCAAGAGGCATTGGTGGAAGAATGCTGGAAGGAGAGACAGCTTGGCAGGTGAGGGAGACATCTGCCAAGCAGAGGCCTGTTGGACAAAGGAAGAGGTACCCGACTAGTGGCGGCAAAAGGCATTAGTGAAAGTAAGCTGGAAGGAGAGATGCTTTATTGAGCAGGCGTGGGAGGCATTAGGGAAAATAAGCTTGAAGGAGAGAGGATTTGCCAGGCAGGCATGGGAGGCGTCAACTCGCTGGGGCCGGACAGATGCCTGAGACATTGGAGATGATTCCAAGGGGCCTAACTGGCTGGACTGAAGATGGTAGGTGCCACCTTTACATGCGGCGATGGGTAGCCAATGCCCCTGAAACAGAAACCTGGCAGGCGTAAGAGGCGATAGTGCAATAAAGCTGGAAAGAGAGATATCCAGGCAGGCGTGGGAGACGTTTCCTGAGCAGGGGCCAGTCGGGCAAAGACGGAGTTAGCCGAGTGCTGCCAGGCTTCACAGGGGCCAAGAGGTGGCAGGTGGCGTTACTGAAAGTAAGCTAGAAGGAGAGATGCTTTATCAAGCAGGCACCAGAGGCATTAGCGAAACTAAGCTGGAAGGAAAGAGGCTTTATCAGGCAGGCATGGGAGGGTTAGGCCTGCAGGGGTGAGGCAGAGATGCAAGGCATTGGAGATGATTCTATGGGGCCAAAGTGGCTGGACAGAAGACAGTAGCTGCCATCTTTACCTTGCGGTCGATGGATAACTAATGCCCCTGAAGCAGGGTCCTGACAGGTGCAAGAGACATTAGTGGAAGAATGCTATAAGGAGAGATAGCCAGGCAGGCGTGGGAGACATTTGCCCAGCAGGGGCCTAGCGGGCTAAGGGGGAGGTACCCGAGTGCAGCCAGGCTCCGCAGGGGCCTAGTGGTGGCAAAAGGCATTTGTGAAAGTAAGCTGGAAGGAGAGATGCTTTATCAAGCAGGCACCAGAAGCATTAGCGAAACTAAGCTGGAAGGAGAGAGGCTCTACCAGGCAGGTGTGGGTGGCATCGGCCTGCAGTGGCTGGGCGAAGGCGCAAGGCATTGGAGATGATTCCAACGGGCCTACGTGGCAGGACTGAAGACGGTAGGTGCCACCTTGACCTTGTGGGTGATGGGTAGCCAATGCCTCTGAAGCAGGTGCCTGGCAGGTGCAAGAAGTGTTAGTGGAGGAAAGCTGGAAGGAGAGATAGCCAGGCAGACATAGGAGACTTTTGCCGAGCAGGGGCCTTGTGGACACAGGCGGAGTTAGTCGAGTGCTGCCAGGCTGCACAGGGGCCTAGAGGTGGCAGGAGGTGTTAGTGAAAGTAAGCTGGAGGGAGAGATGCTTTATCAAGCAGGCACGGGAGGGAACAGTGAAACTAAGCTGGAAGGAGAGAGGCTTTACCAGGCAGGCATGGCAGGTGTCAGCTTGCAGGTTCTGGGCGGAGGCGCGAGACATTGGAGATGATTCCAAGGGGCCTAAGTTACTGGACTGAAGACTGTAGTTGCCACCTTGACCTTCTGGGTGATGTGTTGCCATTGCCCCAGAAGCAGAACCCTGACAGGCACAAGAGGCATTAGCACACGTCAGCTGGAAGGACAGACATCCAGGCATTCGTAGGTGACAAGGGGCCAGTCGGCAGCGCGAGGCATTGAAGATGATTCCTACGGGCCTAAGTGGCTGGACTGAAGACTGCAGGTGTCGTCTTTACCTTACAGGCGATGGGTAGCCAATGCCCCTGAAGCTGGGGCCTGGCAGGCGCAAGAGGCGTTAGTGGAAGAAAGCTGGAAGGAGAGATAGCCAGGCAGATGTGGGAGACACTTGCCGAGCAGGGGCCTGGCGAGCAAAGGCGGAGTTAGGTAAGTGCTGCCAGGCTGCACAGCGGCCTAGAGGTGGCACTAGGTGTTAGTGAAAGAAAGCTGAAAGGATAGATACTTTATCGAGCAGGCGTGGGAAGCATTAGCGAAACTGAGCTGGAAGGAGAGATGTGTGAGATGTTTGCAAAGCAGGGGCCTGGTGGGCAAAGGAGGAGGTACCCCAGTGCTGCCAGGCTCTGCAGGGCCTAGTGGTGGCAAAAGGTGTTTGTGAAAGTAAGCTGGAAGGAAAGATGCTTTATCGAGCAGGCACCAGAGGCATTAGCAAAACTAAGCTGGAAGGAAAGAGGCTTTACCAGGCAGGCATGGGAGGCGTCAGCCTGCAGGGGCCAGGCCTAGGCGCGAGACATTGGAGATGATTCCATGGAGCCTAAGTGGCTTTACTGAAGATGGAAGGTGCCACCTTTACTTTGCGACGATGGGTAGATAATGCCCCTGAAGCAGAACCCTGGCAGGCAGAAGAGGCATTAGCAGAAGTCAGCTGGACAGAGAGGCAGCCAAGCAGGCATGGGAGACATTTGCCAAGCAGGGGCCTGGTGGGCAAAGTTGGAGGTTCCCGAGTATTGCCAGGACCTGCAGGTTCCTAGTGGTGGCAAAGGTGTTAGTGAAAGTAAGCTGGAAGGTGAGATGTTTTATCAAGCAGACTCCGGAGGCATTAGCAAACATAAGCTGGAAGGAGAGAGGCTTTACTAGGCTGGTGTGTGAGCCGTCGGCCTGCTGGGGCTGGGCGGAGGCGAGAGTCATTGGAGACAATTCCAAGGGGCCTAAGTGGCTTCACTGAAGATGGTAGGTGCCGTCTTCACCTTGCGGGCGATGGGTCGCCAATGCCCCTGAAGCAGGGGCCTGGCAGGCGCAAGAAGCATTAGTGGTAGATAGCTGGAAGGATAGATAGCTAGGCAGGTGTGGGAGTTGTTTGCCGAGCAGTGGACAGGCGGGCAAAGACACAGTTAGCTGAGTGCTGCCAGGCTCCTCAGGGGCCTAGTGGTGGCCAAAGGTATTAGTGAAAGTAAGTTGGAAGGAGAGATGCTATATTGAGCAGGCACTGGAGGCATTTGTGAAACTAAGCTGGAAGGAGAGAGGCTTTACCAGGCTGGCTAATGAGGCATCGTCCTGCAGGGGGCGGGTGGAAGCATGGGGCATTAGAGATTCCAAGGGGCCTAAGTGGCTGAACTGAGGACGGTAAGTGCCATCTTTAACTTGGGGGCGATAGGTTGCAAATGCCCCTGAAGCAGGGGCCTGGCAGGTGCAAGAGGCATAAGTGGAAGAAAACTGGAAGGAGAGATAACTAGGCAGGTGTCGGAGACGTTTGCCGAGCAGGGGCCTAGCGGGCAAATGCGGAGTTAGCCGAGTGCTACCTGGGTGCACAGGTGCCGAGAAGTGGCAGGTGGCATTAGTAAAAGTAAGCTGGAAGGAGAGATGCTTTATCGAGCATTCACGGGAGGCATTAGCAAAACTAAGCTGGAAGGAGAGAGGCTTTACCAGGAGGGCATGGGCGGTGTCGGCCCACAGGGGCCGGGAGGAAGCGCGAGACATTGGAGATGATTCCAGGGAGCCTAAGTGGCTGGACTGAAGATGGTAGGTGCCACCTTTACCTTGCGGGTGATGGGTAGATAATGTCCCCCAAGCAGAACCCTGGCAGGCACAAGAGGCGTTAGCAGACATCAGTTGGAAGGAGAGACAGCCAGGCAGGCGTGGGAGACGGTTGCCAAGCAGGGGCCCAGCAGGCAAAGGAGGCACCTGAGTGCTGCCAGTCTCTGCAGTGGCCTAGTGTTGGCAAAGGTGCTAGTGAAAGTAAGCTGGAAGGAGAGATGCTATATTGAGCAGGCACCGGAGGCATTAGCAAAACTAAGCTTTAAGGAGATAAGGAGAGAGGCTTTACCAGGCAGGCGTGGGAGGCATCCGCCTGCAGAGGCTGGGCAGGGGTGTGAGGCGTTGGAGATGATTCCAAGGGACTTAAGTGGCTGGACTGAAGATGGTAGGTGCCATCTTTACCTTGCAGCAATGGGTAACCAATGGCCTTGAAGCAGGGGCCTGGCAGGTGCAAGAAGCGTTAGTGGTGGAAAGCTGGAAGGAGTGATAGCCAGGCAGGCGTGGGAGAAGTTTGCTGAGAAGCGGCCAGGTGGGCAAAGGCGGAGTTAGCGAGTGCTGACAGACTCTTAGGGGCCTAGAGGTGGCAGGAGGCATTAGTGAAAGTAACCTGGAAGGAGAGATGCTTTATTAAGCAGGCACGTGAGGCATAAGCAAAACTAAGCAAGAAGGTGAGAGGCTTTACCAGGCAGGCATGGGAGGCATCGGCCTGCAGGAGCCGGGCAGAACCACGAGACAGTGGAGATGATTCCAAAGGGCCTAAGTGGCTGGGCTGAAGATGGTAGGTGCCACCGTTACCTTGAGGGGGATGGTTCGACAATGCCCCTGAAGCAGGGGCCTGGCAGGCGCAAGAGGCGTTAGTGGAAAAAAGTTGAAAGGAGAGATAGCCAGGCTGGCATGGGAGATGTTAGCCGAGCAGGGGACTGGTGGGAAAAGGCAGAGTTAGCCGAGTGCTGCCAGTCTGCACAGAGGCCTAGAGGTGATAGGAGGCGTTAGTGAAAGTATGCTGGAAGCAGAGATGCTTTATCAAGCAGGCATGGGAGGCATTAGTGAAACTAAGCTGAAAGGAGTGAGGCATTACCAGGCAGGCATGGGAGGAGTTGGCCCAAAGGGGTAGGGTAGAGGGACGAGGTAGTGGAGATGATTCCAAAGGGCCTAAGTGGCTGGACTGAAGAGGGTAGGTGCCAACTTTACCTCGTGGGTGATGGGTTGCCAATGCCCCTGAAGCAGAACCCTGGCAGGAGCAAGAGGCGTTAGCGGACATCAGCTTTAAGAAGAGACAGCCAGGCAGGCGTGGGAGATGTTTGCCAAGCAGGGGCCTGGCGGGCCAAGGAGGAGGTACCCGAGTACTTCCAGGATCCGCAGGGGCCTAGTGCTGGCAAAAGGCATTAGAAAAAGTAAGCTGAAAGGAGGGATGCTGTATCGAGCAGGCCCCGGAGGCATTAGTGAAACTAAGCTGGAAGGAGAGAGGTTTTACCAGGCATGCGTTGGAAGCATCAGCCTGCAGGAGCTAGGCAGAATCGCGAGGCATTGGAGATGATTCCAAGGGGCCTAAGTGGCTGGACTGAAGATGGTAGGTGCCATCTTTACCTTGCTGGTGTTGGGTAGCCAATGCCCCTGAAGCAGGGGCCTGACAGGTGCAAGAGGCATTAGTGGAAGAAAGCTGGTAGGAGAGATAGCCAAGCAGGCATGGGAGCAGGGGTCTGATGGACAATGGCGGAGTTAGGCGATTGCTGCCAGGCTGCACAGGGGCCTAGAGGTGGCAGAAGGCTTTGGTGAAAGTAAACTGGAAGGAGAGATGCTTTAGTGAGCAGGCATTGGAGGCATTAGCGAAACTAAGCTGGAAGTAGAGAGGCTTAACCAGGCAGGTGTGGGAGGCGTTGGCCTGTGGGGGCCGGGCGGAGGCATGAGGCATTGAAGAGCGGCTCCGCCCAGCCACGCAAGGGCTGGGCGAAGGTCCGAGGCATTGGAGATGATTCCCAGAGGCCTTAGTGGCTGAACTGAAGATGGTAGGTGCCGTCTTTATCTAGCGGTCGATGGGTTGCCAATGCCTCTGAAGCAAAACCCTGGCGGGTGCAAGAGGCATTAGCAGCCGTCAGCTGGAAGGAGAGACAGCCAGGCAGGCATGGGAGACATTTGCAAAGCAGGGGCCTGATGGGCAAAGGAGGAGGTACCCCAGTGCTGCCAGGCTCTGCAGGGGCCTAGTGGTGGCAAAAGGTGTTTGTGAAAGTAAGCTGGAAGGAGAGATGCTGTATCAAGCAGGCACCGGAGGCATTAGCGAAATTATGCTGGAAGGAGAGAGGCTTTACCAGGCAGGTGTGGGAGGCATCAGCCTGCAGGGGCCAGGCGGATACGTGAGACATTGGAGATGATTCCAAGGAGCCTAAGTGGCTTTACTGAAGATGGAAGGTGCCATCTTTACTTTGTGACGATGGGTAGATAATGCCCCTGAAGCAGAACCCTGGCAGGTAGAAGAGGCGTTAGTGGACATCAGCTGGAAAGAGAGTCAACCAAGCAGGTGTCAGAGACATTTGCCAAGCAGGGGCCTGGCGGGCAAAGTTGGAGGTACCTGAGTATTGCCAGGCTCCACAGGTTCCTAGTGGTGGCAAAGGTGTTAGTGGAAGTAGGCTGGAAGTTGACATGCTTTATCGAGCAGGCTCCAGAGACATTAGCAAACATAAGCTGGAAGGAGAGAGGCTTTACTAGGCCGGCGTGGGAGCCGTCAGCCTGCTGGGGCTGGGCAGAGGTGCGAGTCATTGGAGACAATTCCAAGGGGCCTAAGTGGCTTCACTGATGACGGTAGGTGCCGTCTTTACCTTGTGGGTGATGGGTCGCCAATGGCCCTGAAGCAGGAGCCTGGCAGGTGCAAGAGGCATTAGTGGAAGAAAGCTGGAAGGAGAGATAACCAGGCAGGCGTGGGAGATGTTTGTCGAGCAGGGGACAGGCGGGCAAAGGCAGAGTTAGCCAAGTGTTGTCAGGCTGTACAGGGGCCTAGAGGTGATAGGAGGTGTTAGTGAGGGTAAGTTGGAAGGAGAGAAGGTTTATCAAGCAGGCATGGGAGTCATTAGTGAAACTAAGCTGAAAGAAGTGAGGCATTACCAAGCAGGCATGGGAGGTGTCGGCCTACAGGGGCCAGGCAGAGGTGCGAGGCATTGGAGATGATTCCAAGAGGTCTAAGTGGCTGGACTGAAGACGGTAGGTGCCACCTTTACCTTGCCAACGATGGGTAGCCAATGCCCCTGAAGCAGAACCCTGGCAAGCGCAAAAGGCATTAGCAGACGTCAGTTAGAAGGAGAGGCAGCCAAGCAGGCATAGGAGATGTTTGCCGATCAGGGGTCTGGTGGGCAAAGGAGGAGGTACACGAGTGCTGCCAGGCTCCTCAGGGGCCTAGTGGTGGCAAAAGGCATTAGTGAAAGTAAGCTGGAAGGAGAGATGCTTTATCGAGCAGGCACTGGAGGCATTAGCAAAACTAAGCTGGAAGGAGAGAGGCTTTTCCAGGCAGACGTGGCAAGCGACGGCCTTCAGGGGCTGTGCAGAGGCACAAGGCATTGGAGATGATTCCGGGGGGCCTAAGTGGCTGGACTGAAGACGGTAGGTGCCGTCTTTATCTTGCAGGCAATGGGTAGCCAATGCC
Organism: Neoceratodus forsteri; assembly: GCA_016271365.2. Lineage (NCBI taxonomy): Eukaryota > Metazoa > Chordata > Ceratodontiformes > Ceratodontidae > Neoceratodus > Neoceratodus forsteri. The sequence continues at coordinate 512,422,447 of CM057450.1, read as the reverse complement.
CCTGAAGCAGGGGCCGGCAGGTGCAAGAGGCATTAGTGGAAGAAAGCTGGAAAGAGAGATAGGCAGTCAGGCGTGGGTGGGGTTTGCCGAGCAGGGGCCTGGCAGGCAAAGGAGGAGTAAGCCAAATGCTGCCAGGCTGCACAGGGGCCTACAGGTGGCAGTAGGCATTAGTGAAAGTAAGCTGGAAGGAGAGATGCTTTATTGAGCAGGCATGGGAGGCAGTAGCGAAACTAAGCTGGAAGGAGTGAGGCATTACCAGGCAGGCGTGGTAGGCATCGGCACGCTGGGGCCAGGTGTAGGTGCGAGGCATTGGAGATGATTCAAAGGGGCTTAAGCGGCTGGACTGAAGATGGTAGGTGCCACCTTTACCTTGTGGGTGATGGATAGCCAATGCCCCTGAAGCAGAACCCTGGCAGGCAGAAGAGGTGTTAGCAGACGTAAGCTGAAGGAGAGACAGCCAGGCAGACGAAGGAAACATTTTCCAAGCAGGATTTTGGCAGGCGAAGGAGGAGGTACCCGAGTGCTGCCAGGCTTTGTAGGGTCCTACAGGTGGCAAAAGGCATTAGTGAAGGTAAGCTGGAAGGAGAGATGCTTTATCGAGCAGGCACCTGAGGCATTAGCGACACTAAGCTGGAAGGAGAGAAGCTTTACCAGTCAGGCGTGGGAGGCGTTGGCCTGCAGGGGCTGGGTGGAGGTGCAGGGTGTTGGAGATGATTCCAAGGGGACTAAGTGGCTGGACTGAATATGGTAGGTGCTACCTTTACCTTGCGGGCGATGGGTAGAAAATGACCCTGAAGCAGAACCCTTGCAGGCGCAAGAGGCATTAGTGTAAGAAGGCTTGAAGGAGAGATTGCCAGGCAGGCGTGGGAGACGTTTGCCAAGCAGGGGCCTGGTGGGCAAAGGAGGAATTAGCTGAGTGATGCCAGGCTGCACAGGGGCCTACAGGTGGCAAGAGGTGTTAGTGAAAATAAGCTGGAAGGAGAGATGCTTTATCGAGCAGGCATGGGAGGCATTAGCGAAACTAAGCTGGAAGGAGTGAGGCTGTACCAGGCAGGCATGGGAGGCATCAGCCTGCAGAAGCTGGGTGGAGGTGCGACGCATTAGAAATGATTCCATGGGGCCTAAGAGGCTGGACTGAAGATGGTAGGTGCCGTCTTTACCTTGCGGGCGATGGATAGCCAATGCCCCTGAAGCAGGAGCCTGGCAGATGCAAGAGGCGTTAGTGGAAAAAAGTTGGAAGAAGAGATAGCCAGGCTGGCATGGGAGATGTTAGCTGAACAGGGGACTGGTGGGAAAAGGCAGAGTTAGCCGAGTGCTGCCAGTCTGCACAGAGGCCTAGAGGTGATAGGAGGCGTTAGTGAAAGTATGCTGGAAGTAGAGATGCTTTATCGAGCAGGCATGGGAGGCATTAGTGAAACTAAGCTGAAAGGAGTGAGGCATTATGAGGCAGGCGTGGGAGGATTCGGTCCGCAGGGTGCGGGCGGAGGCGCGAGGTATTGGAGCTGATTCCAAGTGGCCTTAGTGGCTGGGCTGATGATGGTAGGTGCCACCTTTACCTTGTGGGCAATGGGTTGCCAATGCACCTGAAGCAGAACCCTGGCAGGCGCAAGAGGCGTTAGTGGATGACAGCTTGAAGGGGAGATAGCCAAGCAGGCGTGGGAGACATTGGCCAAGCAGGGGCCTGGCGGGCAAAGGAGCAGTTACCCAAGTGCTGCCAGGTTCCACTGGGGCCTAGTGGTGGAAAAAGGCATTAGTGAAAGTAATCTGGAAGGAGAGATGCCTTATCGATCAGGCATGGGAGGCATTAGTGAAACTAAGCTGGAAGGAGAGAGGCTTTACCAGGATGGCATCGGAGGCGTCAGCCTGCAGTGGTCGAGCAGAGGTGTGAGATGTTGGAGATGATTCCAAGGGGCCTAAGTGTCTGGACTGAAGACGGTAGGTGCCACCTTTACCTTGTTGGCGATGAGTAGCCAATGCCCCTGAAGCAGGGGACTGGCAGGCGCAACAGGTGTTAGTCTAGAAAGCTGAAAGGAGAGATAGCCAAGCAGGCATGCTAGATGTTTGCCGAGCAGGGACTGGCGGGCAAAGGAGGAGTTAGCCGAGTGCTGCCAGGCTACACAGGGGCCCACAGGTGGCAGTAGGCATTAGTGAAAGTAAGCTGGAAGGAGAGATTATTTATCGAGCAGTCAAGGGAGGCATTAGCGAAACTAAGCTGGAAGGAGTGAGGCATTACCAGGTAGGCATAGGAAGAGTCAGAGCGCAGGGGCCTGGCAGAGGCGCGAGGCATTAGAAATGATTCAAAGGGGCCAAAGTGGCTGGACTGAAGACAGTAGGAGCCACCTTTACCTTGCGGGTGATGGGTAGCCAATGCCTCTGAAGCAGAACCCTGGCAGGCACAAGAGGTGTTAGTGGGCATCTGATTGAAGGAGAGACAGCCAGGCAGGCGTGGGATACATTTGTCTAGCAGGGGTCTGGCAGGCAAAGGAGGAGGTCCCCAAGTACTGCCAGGCTCCACTGGGGCCTAGTGCTGGCAAAAGTCGTTCATGAAAGAAAGCTGGAAGGAGAGATACTTTATCGAGCAGGCACAGGAGGCATTGACGAAACTAAGCTGGAAGGAGAAAGGCTTTACCAGGCAGGCATGCGTTGGCCCGCAGTGTCAGGTGGAGGCGAGAGACATTGGAGTTGATTCCAAGGGGCCTAAGTGGGTGGACTGAAGATGGTAGGTGCCACCTTTACCTTGTGGGTGATGAATTGCCAATGCCTCTGAAGCAGAACCCTGGCAGGCGCAAGAGGCGTTAGTGGACGTCTGCTGGACGGAGAGACAGCCAGCCTGGCAAGGGAGACATTTGCCAAGCAGGGGCCTGGCGAGCAAAGGAGGAGGTACCCAACTGCTGCCAGGCTCCGAAGTGGCCTAGTGGTGGCAAAAGTAATTGGTGAAAGTAAGCTGGAAGGAGAGATGCTTTATCGAGCAGGCACTGGAGGCATTAGCAAAACTAAGCTGGAAAGAGAGAGAGGCTTTTCCAGGCAGGCGTGGCAGACAACGGCCTCCAGGGACTTTGCAGAGGCGCGAGGCATTGGAGATGATTCCGGGGGGCCTAAGTAGCTGGACTGAAGACGGTAGGTGCCATCTTTACCTTGCGGGTGATGGGTAGCCAATGCCCCTGAAGCAGGGGCCTGGCAGGCACAAGAGGCATTAGTGGAAGAAAGCTGGAAAGAGAGATAGGCAGTCAGGCTTGGAGGTGTTTGCCGAGCAGGGGCCTGGTGGGCAAAGGAGGAGTTAGCCGAGTGCTGCCAGGCTGCACAGGGGCCTACAGGTGGCAGGAGGCATTAGTGAAAGTAAGCTGGAAGGAGAGATGCTTTATCAAGCAGGCATGGGAGGCATTAGCGAAACTAAGCTGGAAGGAGTGAGGCATTACCAGGCATGCGTGGGAGGCATCGGTCCGCAGGGGCCAGGCGTAGGTGCGAGGCATTGGAGATGAGTCAAAGGGGCCTAAGTGGCTGGACTGAAGATGGTAGGTGCCACCTTTACCTTGTGGGCGATGGGTTGCCAATGCCTTTGAAGCAGAAACCTGGCAGGTGCATGAGGCATTAGCAGACGTCATCTGGAAGGAGAGACAACCAGGCAGGCATGGGAGAAGTTTGCCTAGCAGGGGCCTGGTGGGCAAAGGAGGAGGTAACTGAGTGCTGTCAGGCTCCGAAGGGGCCTAGTGGTTGCAAAAGGCGTTAGTGAAACTAAGCTGGAAGGAGAGATGCTTTATTGAGCAGGCACCAGAGACATTAGCAAAACTAAGCTGGAAGAAGAGAGGCTTTACCAGGCAAGCGTGGGAGGAGTCGGCCTGCAGGGGCTGGGCGGAGGCACGAGGCATTGGTGATGATTCCAAGTGGCCTACGTGGCTGGACTGAAGACAGTAGGTGCCATCTAAATTAAATGCACATAGTTAAGAACAATTCTGGGTGGATTATTTCCACATAAAAAATAATCATACCTTGTATTGTGACAAACCATTTTAAAGGGAGAAATAAGTTCAACATGTTTAAAGGATGAAAAAGTCTAGAAAAGATATTCGTTTTTACAATACTGACTCTACCTAAAAAAGAAAGAGGGAGTATTTCCATCTGTTTATAGCCAAGATTGGATGGGGCAGATTTAGAAGAGAGAGATGAGGAGTCATTACTTCACAGAGAGGGTGGTGTTAAAATGGAATGCCCTACCAGAGGGGGTGATTTCATATAAGATGATGGGTAGTTTTAAAAGGCATGGGGAGACTCTAGATAAGTAGAGCTGAGAACTTCCTGGAGGTGAGGGGGGAGGGGGTTGGGAAGCTGCAATCTAGGAGTGTTTGCTGCACACTCGAGCAGACTTGATAGGCCACGAAGCCTGCTTCTGCTGGCATATTCATATGGTTTTATATATATATTTATATGTTTCAATTTGATAATTAAATTACTAAGAATTAAGTTCACCATTTGAGCTACTTGTGACAATTAGATTCCAAAATATTTCACCTGATTTGGTGATCATAATAATCCTAGTTTTAATAATATATGCCTTAAATAATCCATCATTTAGCATAACCATTGCTTTATCCTAATTTAATTTATAGTTAGATACCTAACTAAAATCCTAAATTATATCTAGCTTGGCTGGGCTGGAATTAGTTAGATGAGTGACATTTTAAAGCTTGTCATCAGCATATGCTGAAAGTTTTAGATGAAAAGAGCCAATCCTAATTCCTTAAATATTTGAGTTAATATTTAGAAAATATGAAAGTGGTTCCAAATAAAAATTAATTAAAGGAGGGGAAAGTGGGCACCTGTGATGTGTTCCACAAAAAAGCTGAATAGGGGATGAAAATATAGAATTGCAAAAATGTTTGCTGTAGGTTTTGAATATATAATTTATAACCAATCAGTAAATCTATTGGGAAACCACAATTTCTTAAGTGTTGCTATAAGGAACTTCAAATTAACCCTATCAAAAGCTTTTTCTGCGCCCAGGGACTCCAGAGCCACAGTAGATCTGGGGTCCCTGGAAGTGGAGAAAACATAGGATAACTTCCTAATATGGTCAGAAGCTTGTCTAGATGACATAAAGTCCACTTGTTCTCTGCATTTCAATGCATTCCAAATGTTTTGAATTCTTTGATCCAATATAGATTCTAAAATGTTTATATCACAATTTATTAGTGAAATAGGGTAATAAATGGTAACCTTAGCTCTCGGTTTATCTGAGTTTGGTAATAAAATTATCAAAGCTTCCAATAATGTATACTCATTAAACCTATATTTTAAAATATATGTAAATATAGCTTGTAATACCAGTCCTACAGTATCTTTGAAGATTTAATAAAAGTTTAGCGTGAACCCAACAGGACCTGGTGATTTATCCATTTTTATATTATTTATTGCTGCCACAATTTCTAAATTGCTAAAAGGTTTAATTAAATCTAATGCCTGCTCAGATCCAATTTAGAAACATACAAACATAGAAGTTGATGGCAAAAGAAGACCGCTAGGTCCATCTAGTCTACCCATTTGTTTTAGACCTATTTTGACTCTGTAGTTGCCCTTTGTAGTCAGGGCTCCTTAGTGTCTATCCTGTGCATTTTTGATCCTCCCACAGTGCTGACCCCCACAACCGCTTGGGACAGGCTGTTCCAGGCATTCATCACTATTTCTGTGAAGAAACATTTCCTGGTGTTGGTAGAGAACCTCCCTCCTTGCACCCTGAGGTCATGTCCCCTGGTCCTGGAGCCCTTCTTAAAGTGAAAAAGTTCCTGTGCCTGTACCTTGTTAATGCCTTTTATGTACTTGAATGTTTCAATCATATCCCCTCTCTGTCTTCTCTGCTCCAGGGAGTACATATTCAGTTCCCTAAGTCTTTCCTCGTAGGACATGTACTGCAGACCCTGAATCATTTTTGTCACTTTTCTCTGCACTGTTTCCACCCAGTCAATGTCCTTCCTGAGTTGAGGCCTCCAGAACAGGACTCTTAATTCCAGGTGAGGCCTGACCAGTGATCTATACAGTGGTAGTACCATCTATCTCATCCTGCTCGTGAGTCCCCTCCCAATGCAGCCCAGAATTCTACTGAATGGCCAGACTAGGTGGGCCAAGTGGTCCTTATCTGCCAACAAATTCTGTTTCAGTGTTTATTGGCCTTCAATGTTGCCTTCTTACACTGTTTGCTAACCTTCAAGTCGTTTGAGATTATGATTCTCGGATCGCGTTCCTGGTTTGAGGCCGCCAGTCTTTTGCCTCCTAGGTAATACTCTTTTCTTGGATTTTTCTTTCCTATTTGCAAGACCTTGCATTTTTTGGCATTAAATCTCAGTTGCCCCACTCCAGACCATTCTTATTGTTTCATGAGGTCTGCTTCCATCTTGCTCACTCCTTCTGAGGTGTCCACCCTGTTACATATCTTGGCATCATCTGAAAACAGACACACCTTCTTTTCCAGTTGATCAGCAATGTCTGCTATAAAAACATTGAAGAGCAGAGGCCCCAGCACTGAGCCCTGAGGCACCCTGCTGGTCACCCTGCCTACCGTCGATTGGGTTCCATTAACCTGTATCCTCTGGGTTCTGTCTTGTAACCCGTTTTGTACCCATCTGACTATTTCTGGACCAGTCCCTGTGTGGTCAAGCTTCTTTACCAGCCTTTTGTGTGGAATTGAGTCAAAGGCCTTACTAAAGTCTAGGTAGACCACATATACTGCCCCACTGTCACTCACTATTTTTGTAGTGTAGTCAAAAACTCAAACAGATTTGTCTGGCATGACCTACCTGCTGTGAAACCGTGCTATTTAGGGTCTTGTTGGCTGCTATTTTTGAGGAATGCTATGATCCTCTATTAGAGTAGTGTCTCCATTAGTTTCCATACTATAGACATGAGGCCCACCAGTCTGTAATTACTATCCTCTTCGCAACTGCCTGATTTGTGAAGTGGAACCATTATCGCCTTTCTCCAGTCTTTGGGTACCACACCACTCCTCAAGGATTTCAGGAATAGAAGTGCCAGACGGTCTGTTAATTCTGCCCCTTATTCCTTAAGGATTCTGGGGTGCATCTCATCTGGTCCCATGACTTTGTCTGCTTTTAGCTTATTAAGCACATCCCATACTTTGGCTTCTGTAAAGTAACTCATGTGTAACCCTGGTCCTGGGGTGTTGTGTTTTTTCAGGGCTTGGCCATCCCCTGGGCCCTCTTTGGTAAACACTGATCAGAAATATTTGTTGAGGATTTTGGCTTTCTCTGGGTCATGTTTGCAGCATTTCCCTTCTTCAGTAGCAATCTTTACTATCCCCCCTTGTGCCTTCCTACATTCCCTAATGTATCTAAACAATGGTTTGTCTCCTCTCTTTGCCCCTTCTGCTATCTTTTCCTCTGTCTGGGCTATTGCCTTTCTAATTTGTTTCTTAGACCCTCTTATTTTTCCTTGTATGACTCCAAGTCTTTCTCAGTTTTGGTTTCCTGGTATATGGTGTACACCTTCTTTTTTTCTTTGACTGTGGTAGCCACTTCCTTGGAAAACCATAGAGGATTTATTGTTCTTTTTGCTTTGCTGACCCATCTGGCACATTGATCTGTGGCAGTCTTTATTGCTGTCTTGAGTCTCCCCCCACATGACCTCCACCTCCTCAACCTCTATTTCCATTAACTAGCTACTTATGTTGTTCCTCATTTTTGGAAGTCAGCCTTTTTGAAATATAACACTTTTATCTTTGAGTGGCTGGTGTCCTGCGTTATGATTACCTTAAAGCTTATAGTGCGATAGTTGATGTTGCCCATATGGCATCCCACTTCGATGTCATTGATCCTTTCAAAGTTTGTGAGGACAAGATCAAGAATGGCATCTCCTCTTGTTAGGGTTTTAACAAGTTGGCACAGTCCTGCACCTTGTAGTGACAATAAGAAGTCTCTGCTTCTTCTTGTTGCTGCTGTTAGTGTACACCAGTTAATATCTGGTAGGTTGAAGTCAACCACCAGTATTACTTCACTTTATCAGACATTTTGTGAATTTCCTCTATTAGGTCTTTGTCTCCTTTATCTCCTTGATTTGGAGGCCTGTTCATGACACTGATTCAGAAAGGTTTTCCCTTGCTTGTGTCTGCTGTTAGCCACAGTGACTCGAAGTCCCCAGGTTGCCCTTTTACTTCTGTGGCTGTTATTTCCTCCCAAATGTAAATGGCTATACCCCCCTTCTTCTTTTTTTTTTTTTGCCATGCTTATCTTTCCTGAACAGACTATAACTGGGAATGGCCATATCCCATCCATGGTTTTCCATGAACCATGTTTCAGTTACAGCCACCCAGTGCTACCTTTCTGTTTCCAAGATGGCTGTGAGTTTGGGAAGTATGTTGTTTAGACTCCTAGTATTTGCTACCATTGTCTTCCAGGAATGTATATCCTCAAATATCCATTTATATCAGACAGTGAAGGAAAATTAAGAATAGGCCTATATAGATGCTTATAAAAACCTTTAAACTCTGTCACAATCTCATATGGCTCTGTTTTGACTAAGCCATCCTCATCAGAGATATTAGAAGCAATGTTTTTGTACAATTCTAGATTTTTAAGCCTGTTATCTAGCGGTCTGCTGGGTTTCTCACCTAGATCAGTATAATTTGCTTTTGTTCTAAAAATGAGAAATTCTGCTCTTTCTTTAGTTAAGATTTCATACTGATCTTTACTTATCTTCATCTTTTGTGAAACAGATACTGAAGGGGAATTAATACCTTGATTTTCTAAATATTCAATTCTGATAACTAAATATTGTAATCTTTTATAATTTTGCTTTTTACATTTTGAAGAGATTCTAATAAAGTCTCCTCCGATATGACTTTTGCATACCATCCAAATTATATATAATTTGTCCATAGACTTCAGGTTTCTTTCTATGAAATTTAAAATAAGTTGCTTGATATTATTTATAATATATTAATCTCTAAGATGCTGGTTATTAAGTCTACATATAGTTTGCCTTTTGTAAGTAACATCAATTATGTGCCTAATCCATTCCAATGAATGATCTGAAATAACTCTAGCCGCAATAACAGAGTCTGTACTCTTGGGTATAAGTAATTTACTAATTAGGAAATAATCAGTTATTGAACATGTACAGAGTGCAGGTGAAAAAAAAAAATTAATCTTTGTAAACTTGGGTTCTTTGTCCTTCAAGGGTCTGCCAGATCATACAAATATAAATTATTTTATAGCACAAATGTCAGAGTTATGGCTATACACAGACCAATTAGATTTATCCAAAGGTGGATCTAGTGGAATATTCCAATCCCTCCAAGTATTAGTTTATGCAACATAAAGTGTGCTAAGACTTTTATTAGAGTCATCAAAAAGGCTGCAAAGTTCAAATTTGGGCAATAAATAGATCCCAGGAGTATACATATGACATGGATTATTCCAGCTACTAAAATATACCTCACATCCAAGTCAGTTATAACCTGATTTTGAATAAAGATAAACATTTTATTAATCAAAATGGCAACACCCTTTTTAGAAGTAGAGTTGCCAGCTCTGTATACTGTATTGAAATCTAATTTTTGTAATAGATTAATCTATGTTCACAAAAGATGTGTCTCCTGCAGAAAAAAGATGGAACACCCTAAAGATACGGCATGTTTCAAAATGTGCAACCTTTTTATCTTTGGATGAGCCCCTTTTATATTCCATGATGCATATTTAAAAATATTGCTCATAGTGACACATATTAAGTTTTGTATGAACATATTATCACCCTTGAAAGCATTTGCTTTCCTAACTATAATATTCAGGTGCGATACAGAATAACTAGTATTCCCAAACCCCAAATCAAACCTACCTAAAACATCACTTATAATATCCTTAAGTACCTCCTTATCCCACCAAAAAAGGAATAACATAAAAAATAAAAATATTAACAAATGTTTCCAATACTTTATCCCTTAGTTCTAAAGACCAATCTATACTCCTTTTTGTAAGCATGATGAAAACTCTCTCCGCACTCTCAGTTTACCCCCCCCCGCCTTATAAATAGCATTTTGTCAGGCAGGGAAGGTGACTATGTTAAGCTTTCACCATCTGAAATAACTGTATGAAAGTTGTTGACTAAAATGCTTTAGAGTAAATGGGCATATTTTATTGACTTATAATTAAAATCCATCAAAAGCTGAAAATGTTATTTCTAAACACCACTAGATGGCAACTGTTAACTATGAAAACCAAACAGTCCAGTAAAAAGGTTTGATATGGGGGTATGAGTGAAAGTGCAATCCTAGAGAATTAAAAAATAAACAAAATGCTGAATGATTAATACCCCATGCAGAAAATGTAAAAGAACAATAACAGTGACTAATATGATCATTGCCACTTCTGCTCCCAAATGAGTGAGGAAAAATCAAAAGGAGCCTGAATCCATTTAAGGATGGGGGATACCACATCCCATAAAATCAAAAGAGGAAGGCTCAAGAAATAATTTTGCTACTTGTCTCATCATGAGTCTCAAGAAGGCTCAAGCAAGTCCAAAAAAGACTACCCCAAACGCTATGTGAATATTGCAACCCCTGCTATTAAGTCCCATACAAGTTTGAACCAAGCCAGACCTCATTCATTGAGAGACAAATTATAAGCAAAACCCTACAACAAAATGGATAAGCTGGTATATTAGCAAATAATACCCACAAAACTCCCCATAACCACTTATACATTTTATCCAAAGTATGATCCCCCACAAACACACACTCGGCCGAGGGCATGTTTCTACTTATATATCATTCTAAAAATGTAAAAATCAAGATCCAGACCTAGTGCCTTCATATTCACCAACACAAGTATATATTGAGACTGTTATAATGGGACGAAAAAAGAAAACAAAACAGGAAAAAATAATTTTGCTTTTTGGTAACCAAAGAATTAAAATTAAACCATTGCTTATGTTCTACAGATTACTATAAGTCAACTTCAACTTGTACAAAATTGGGACACTGAAAAGCTTAGCACATGGAAATCAAATCTTGCAGCAAGTATCTGCATAGACTACATTAAACAAATAGTTTCTGAACAGAATAAGTGTCTATGTTCTGCAAGGTGTTTATCAATAACTTAAGCCTGGACCCAAAACAAGGTATTGACATCTAGAAAATGTGAGAGTTATCAGTAAACAATGTCCTAAGTTAAATGGCTGTCTGTAGCTTAGATCCATTGAGTTATTCGTATGCCTGATTTGGAGCAGCAATCACAAATAATTAAAGTAAGGCTTAATGACTTTGGCATTGAGAACAAGAATGCTTCTTATAAGTTCTACTATTGCCCACAGTTCTACCTAATTTGAAGAGATTGGGAAAACATTCTTTAAGTGATATTTTAGCTTGTTCCGGTGATTCATTGGAGTAGGGCTTGTTGTGTTGTAGACAGTTAACCTAGCAGGGTATAGCATCTTGAAATTTAACCCTGCTGCAATAATTGTCACTACCATTAGAGTAAATTATTTTCTACAGAGTCTTACTGCCTGAGGAAGATCCTGTGCAATTCCTGTTCATAATTTCTTTCTGTTCCAACACAGAAGTATTGCACCTTTTTAGATTTACTCAGAACATGTTGTCTGTCTAAATAATTGAGAAATTTCATAAAATGGGCATGCTCAATAACAAATGTTTGGCCATTAGGTGATGTACTGGCTACATTTTCACATAACATTTTAACAAAATGAATGAGGGTTGAGCCCTCCTAGGCTTCAAGCAGACTGAATATAATTAAGCTATTTCATCTGCTTCTACCCTCTAAATCTTCTGGTTTCGATTCCAACCTTGCTGTTTTTTGTCTCAATGCAGGAAGTTCAGGTTCAAACCAAAACTGCCAATCTTTAATTTATGTAATTCTTGTTTTGGCATCTCTGATCCCCCTGCTTAATTCTTCCAATTGCTCTCCAATGGCTTTGGTGTCTTTTAAAAGCATAAGGCCCAGATATTCAAAACGGTTGCACCATGCGCAACAGGGATGTGCCAGCACAAGTCTGAAAACATGCCATTGTGCGATATTCAGTGGGAGGCAGCTGCGCCCCCCCAAATCCCAATGCGCAAGAGTGCAATGGTAATGAATGCAATCACAACTGAAGGGGGAGGAACCATGAATAAATGGTGCAGTGCGATATTCAACAGCATGCACCATGCACAATAGGGGAGCAAACAGAAGTTGCGTCAGCGGAAATGATCCAAAATAAAAAGGAACAAGAGAGAGGCGCAAGAATGCTGCAGGGAAGCCAGCTTTGGGAGTGAGGTGACAGCAACCAGTCAGACAGTAGCAGTGAGCAGGATAGGGTAGGAGCAGGACAGCGCACACCTGGAAACTACCAGGAACAGGAAAGGAGTGGGGAGCCTGTGCCACTGTGCAGGAGGAAAAGAGAAGTGCCACAGTGGACTGAGGGCACTGACAGTGGGCAGGACATCCAAATCTGAGAGGTGTTCCCGGTGCAGGGGGAATAGCAGAAAGGACAGTGGGGGGAATGGGAATACAGCTGCCGGGGGGATAACACAAGCCAGGGACATGGCCAGTGCTACCATTCAAATGGAGGCAGTAATGAGGGGTGTGAGAAGGCAGGCAGCAGGGGGGGCGCAGCCATGGAAGGGCCCGTTAGTGGTATTCCCCCGACAAGCAGTACCAAGCTCGCACCAGCTTCGAGCTGTACAGTGACACCAAGATAGTGGGCTGGTACTGCTTGAACCAGGCAATCCTGAGGTGGCTCTTTGAGCTGTGCAGTGATGAGATGCAGTCACCCACACGACGGAGCCATGCTCTGTCAGTGGAAACAGAGGTGACAGCTGTCATGCCTGCTCACCACGGGTACCTTCTAGAGACCAACAGAGGACACAACAGGCATAACCCAGTTGGCCACGTCATGCCTACTCACACAATTCCTCAGCACACTGCTGCCCCATGCTGTGGAGTACATCCATTTCCCCAGCACACAGGCAGAGTGCACAGCACACATACAAGAGTTCCACAGGGTAGCATGTATGCCTGACATGCTCAGGGTCATTGACTGCAACCATGTGGCCATCCGCATACCACCTGGCCCGGAAGGCGCAGCATTCACTAATCAGAAGGGCTATGCAAGCATCAACTGCCAGGTGGTGTGCGATGCTAGGGGGTACATAATCAGTCACTGTGCCATGCACACTGGGAGAGCACATGATGCCTTCATCTGGCACCAGTCTGCACTGTGCAACAGGTTCAAGAGTGGGGACATCCCCACTGGCCACCTAGTGAGTGAATATGCAAATCATGCAGAAAGACACGGATCATGGGAGGGGCATAGTCAGAGGTGACATGGGTACTGGCCTAGATGGCCCATGGCAGGGCGATGCTGATCACCAAACTAATGTCCACCCTCTACATACAGGTGACAGTGGATACCCACTCTGTCCCTGGCTGCTCACACCATACCGGCAACCCACGACCCCAATGCAGCAATGGTACAATGAAGCACATGCCACCACACACAATGACATAGAGCTGGTGTTTGGGATGCTGAAGGCACATTTCTGTGGCTTGGACATGTCTGGCAGTGCCCTACAGTACAGCCCCTCAAAGGCCTGTGGGCTATTCCTGGCCGGTTGCATCCTGCACAACATGGCCAATGACTGTGGGATAGCTGTACATGTCGAAAAGGGGGACAGTGATGGGGATGATGAGGACGCTAGTGCAGATGGTGATGGGCAGCCCCCCTTGGTTGAAGGGACCCCCGACTGATCCGAATGGTGCAGCTGCAGTGGGACACCATCACAGAGGAGCACTTCAACCAACACAGGTAAGTCATGGGGCCATGTGCAACCACCAATGGCAAGTGCACAACTCAAAAACATGCATGGACAAACCCCAGGGGTGCATGTCATAAAGTGAATTGACTGAGCATGGAACCGCACATGCCTTCAGGGATAGGCAAGGCCTAACATGGCACACTGTCATGTGCACACAAGCACACACACACACACACACACACACCCACAAGACATGTACAAAGGGTAGGAGGCACGCCAACCCCAACCACCACCCCTAACCATACACATGTCCACAGACCACCTGTCATTGTGTGTGTCTCAGACGCTGGGCACCATTGCACAGTGGTGGACAGTGCAACGCAGGCATCATTATGCACATGCCACAGTGGCCAGCAGCCAAGAGGGTGTGCACATGGAACGTGTGTGTGTGCAGGACTGGATACCCCACCCATGCATTGCATGTTGAACAACACTCTGCACACAGGGCAGCATCAGACAGCAGCCATGGTGGGGGACAGGTCTGTCATGTGGCACAGTTCCATGGCCACCATGGATGTGTGGGCAGCCCCGCTGAGACCTGCCAGCAGTGACAGGCTGACCAGTGGCCTCTTGGGGTGGCACTGATGGTCCCCCAAGGGTTCCGCTGTGGGAACATGACTGTTCTCAAGCAAGGGCCTGCAGCTCACCGAACATACCTGCACCAGGAATGCTCGGGATGCTCACAGCTGAACCCAGTGTTGACAAGGAGGGTGTCGCACGACACTGGGAATGGGGGGTGGACATTGCAATGCACAGTGTCTGAATGCATGGGCAAATAATGGTGTGCCCATTGTGGCCATGACAGCTGTGAATGCCTGTGTCTGCCTGTCAATGTCAGCAGTCACATCCTCCTGCAGCCGGTCCATCCCTGCCAGGAGCAGACCAGTGTCCCTGCTGCGCCGCTACTCTGCCTGGTGCAGGACCACACTGAGTGCATCCACCACTGCCACAAGCTGCAACTGCTGATCGACTGAATCATGGAATATGCAGGTGTGCTCACCTAAGAGGTCATCCACCTGATCAGCATGCTGTCCCTCATGGTGTCTGTGGCTGTGATGGGCAGCACCCCTTGAGGTTGGGTGCTGCATACCAGGGCCATGCCTGGGCATATCCACAGGCAGTGCACTGATGCCACCCACCTACACTGTCTCCCCAATGCCATTGGCTGACTGCTGACACTGCTTCTCTGGCCGCTGCTCTCCAGGGCTCAACGGTGCTGCCACAGCGGCAGCAACAGCCCCACTGTCCTGGACACACACCAGTGCTGTCCCACTGGTGTAGACAGGCACAGGCTGGGACTGTGATGTCACGTGCTGTGCAGCCATCCTGTGGCCCACACGTATCACTGTCCATGATGTGAGCTCCATCATCATTAGTGATGGATCTGGCACCAGTCCAGGTCTCAGCATGCTGGCATCCATGTACGCTGTCACACTGGGACACGGGCAGGGCCTCCTCTGCACCTGCTTCACCACCATCAGTCCGGGCAGCCAGGTGGGCCCACTGTTGTCTGGACCCTTGGACACCTGTGGAGGTCGATGGGCCCTCCTCTGTGTTCCTGGTCAAGGTAAGCCTCAAACAGGGCATCTGTTTCTGCCTTGGTAAAGGTTGGCCTTCTCTTTCACCCATGTTTCTGTTTCTCCTCCTCCTCCACCTCACATTCGCTCATCATTGATCCTGTGGGAATGACAGGTGTTACCTCTGACTGTGCAGTCCCATGCATCTCCCATACACCACAGTCCATACTCCCAAACAGCATGCAACTCACCACAATAGACTGCAATACCAGACTATGGCCTCTGCAGCCCAATGTCACATTTATATAGTGCAACACATGCAAATGAGGTGAGGCTCAATTTTAAGTGGATGCTAATGCGGTATCTGCACCATTGATTCGCTGATGAGCTGATTTGCATATGCCGGCTGAATATTGCGCTGTTGCACCATGCGCAATTCTGTTGAACGTGCTCAGGCAAGGGTGCAGTTCTGTGATGTGCACAGTGGGCACCGAATGGTGCATGCCTGGGGTGCTGATGCCGACGTCTGCCACACTGCAGATGTGCTGTGCCCTGGAGGCAGTGCAGGGCATGGTCACCATTGTGCCAGTGGTGCTACTGCGCTGTTCACATGTATGGCACTCTTACACTGGAGCACCGTAGGTGCCGTGGAGCCACAGCATGGTATGCCACTACAGGGCATCTCACATAGGCACCCAATTGCGCTACACACAGGGAGTACCAATCGCGCTGTGGCAGTCCGTGTGTGAGAGACCCTTGACCCTGTGCCCGACCTTTGCCCCCTAGGCACCATGTGTCCATATGGGTGCACCACTGTCACACTGTTCGGTGACTGCGTGATGGGGAATGGCAGCGCTGTACCGTGCAGCATCTGCATGTGGCGGACCGTGATACCAAGCATTATTTTGACTCTGACCAGCTTCAGCGATGGCAAGACGGAGGGCTGCTGTTTGGAGCCAGGTGGAGCTGGCCAGTTTAGTGGCCATAGTGGAGCCCCATGCTGGGGCACCTTTTGGAAATGCAGCCCTGGACAGGGCTAGGAGTGCTGTATGGGAGGAGGTGGCAGTGGCACTGGAGAAGGCCACAAGAATGGAGCTCACAGTTAAGCAGTGTGGCCACAGATACGGGGACCTCCAGCACAGGGACCCAGACAGGCTTGCCCGACTGCGGGCATGCACCAGAAGAAGCGCAGTGCCACGACCAAGTAGGTGCCCCATCCATAAACTGGTTGTGTCAGTACGGGTATCACGGTGGGCATGTGTCCACCACACGGGGTGGGCCGTCAAGTGTGGGCAGTGGTATTGGTGGTGTTGGTGGTGGATGTGAAGTTGGGGGGTTGTGGCATGGCTGGGCTGTGCAGGATCGCACACACCAGGGGGTTGGGGGCCTTTGATACTGGATTGTACTGATATTCCCCTCTCCTTGTTTGCACCCTAGGCCCTAAAGAGCAGTGCCAAGTCCAACAGAACCAACACTGAGGTGTGGGTGGGGGAGCTGGTCAACAGCCACAGGCAGCCGGTTGCAGCAGAGTACAGCACCCAGATCAGGCTGATGATGGTGAGTGCCTTTCTTCCAGGATATTCTGTGCATGCTGTATTGTAGGGCAGGTGGCAGGGCATGGCCACCATCCATTGACACCACTGATGTGCACACCACACAGTACAGTCAGCACTGTCCAGTGGCACTGCATGTGTGGGTGTGCATCACTGATGGTCCATGCATGCACCGGGTACATGGCTATGCCACTGCCTTCAATCTGCATAGCCATGTCACTGTATAGCCATGGTGGTGCTATGCGGGACTTGGGCAGTGGGAGTATACAGTGGTCCACATGACTGTGTGTGCCTGGGTGGACAGGTCTTGTGGACATGATCACTGTGTGTGGTCACACACCATCACAGGGGCATGTCCAATGGCCATATGCCATGCACAGTGGGTGGACTGCAGGGGGTTGTGCATTCACACCTATTGATTCTGCTCCCTTATCCTAGGTGGATGGCAGATGCTGCACATTGAGAGGGTACTGCAGGAACTTCTGCAGGTGGCCAGGGCCTTCCTGGAAATTTTACAGAGGATGGAGCAGCTAAGAGTCTGCAGGAGGCACCATCAGAGCTGGGAGCGGGGCCCCCGCTGAGCTTCATGCACCACAGGATTTCACCTACCCCACTGGACCCACCCTCATACCCCTCCCTCCTTCCTTCTACCATTTGTTCACCCCTGTCCGTTACCCACCCCCACCTGGTTTGTGGCCCTCACCCCCGTTTTTGTACATATTTGTAAATAGTTGTTTTCTATCTTTTAATATACATTTGTTTTGTTATGCCTATTGTGGTGGTCTCTGATTTGCAGTGGGCTACAGGTGCTCAGCTGCAGTGGTGTGCATGGCGTCAGGGGTGGTGCAGTCATGGGCGTGTGTGTGTGTGTGTGTCCATAGGGGAAGTGACTATGGTGTGGGCATAGCTATCAGTCACTGTCTGTGGTTTGTGTGTTGTTCCCTGTGCACTGGATTACTGTGTGCAGTGGTCCACAGTGCATGCACTGTGTCCATGGTGCACCTGTCAGACCGTCCATGGCCTGTGCAGCTGACACCCTTGCATGTATGTGACCTGCATGGTCCGCTGGCATGTCAGTGGTGTCTGTCCATGCTGGACAGCCACTGTACCCAGCACAATGCTGGGTTACCTCCTGTCACTGGTGGGGTGCATGTCTGCCTCGGGTGGCACTGTGGCTTCCGCTGTTGTTGTTCCATCTCAATGCTTTTGCTTGTGTCTGTTGCAGGGGATGTGCTCCACTGACTGTCACATGTGCTGCAGGTGCATGCTGGTGGCATACAGATTCATGGTGCCTGCGCAGGGTGGCTGGCACTCCTGTGCCATGGAGGGGTGCTGGCCATGTGTACACGGATTCCGTGGCCACACACCAGGGACTTGGCTGACCCGCTACTGTGTCCTTGTGTTGGTGTGCCCTTGGGTATGGATGGGTGTTTGTCCATGCACAGTGTTGTATCCTGTGTGGTGCATGCTTCCCTACACCACTGTGGGTGTCTGCACTGGCTGTTGTGGCCAGTGCTGGGTTGGGGTGTGTCCTTGGGAGAGTGTGCAGGGTGATGTGCCACTGGTAGTGGGACCAGGGCATGCCCTATCATGTGTGGGGTACCTCGTGTGCCAACACATGGTCAGTCTCTCAGCTGTAGCTCGGGGGGACGTGCGTGGTGGCACTGTGTATGCAGTTGTTGCATCACTGTCTGCTGCCACCCACTGAAGGGTGCTTGTGGTGGGGCTGCCTTGCATGGTTCAGTGCTGCACAGGGTTGCATTGTCACAGTGGGGGAGGTGGCATGCATGGGGTGTCCTGCACTGGTGGGTGCTGCTCCTGGGCAGAGTGTCTGGGGATCATGGTGTAGGGTGTGCTTTGCATTGGTGGGATGGTGTGGCACAGGGTGGCCGGACCTCCTTGTGTGCTGGTCACAGCTTGCCGGGGGGGTGCTGGGGCACCATGCCCTGGCTGTGGGTTTGTTGCTGGTATCCATGGCATGGTGAGTATTCCAGCTCTCCCCCGGTTATGCAATGCATGGGTTGTGGGGCGATGTCTGTTCTGCTGTGTGCTCCTCTGCCCATCTCTAGCATGGGTGGTCGGCCCATGCATCCTGTCCCTGCTCATCCCTCATTGTGCTGTTGCACTGCTGCCCTGCTCCACTGAGCTCCCTGGTTGTGCTATTGCGCATCTGAACAGTGCCACTGCACATCACTGGTTGAGCTATGGTGCAGTTGGTGCAATATTCAGTCGTGTGCCACAGGTGCATCTTGACTTACGTAGTGTTTGAATATCGCACTTATTCCGCATGAGCGCAGTGGACTTGTGCTTGCTCCTGCTGTTGTGCACTTTTATGGCACAGTTTGAATATCTGGGCCTAAGTATATATTATTTTATTAGATGCAGCTCCTGCAAACATTTTTCTTCAGTTAGAGTAACAGAAGTAGAGATAGATGCAAATTGTTTTGGTGGGGCCTGTTTATCCCGCTTGCATCTGCCAGCTCTGTCTGGTGTTGGTGGTGGAGTATGCTTTACTGATATATTTTTCATTTCCCCTTTTGTTTTTCTAGGCAATAGTAATCCAAAGTTACATAGTGTATAAGTACTCAGTAAATAGTTTATAACTCCAGATGAAATAGTCACCTTTAAAGGAAAATTACGTAAATTAAAGGCTGTGGAGGACAGAGCTCAGTAAGAACGTGTCAGTCCCAATTGAGTCATCATGTGACCTCTCCAGGAAGTGAGTTTTTGATAGCAGCATGCTGTGGAGACTGCTGTAGAGAGACTGGGAGCTTTTTTTTTATTGAAGGTAGATATTGAAGCTAGGTAGACAGACAGACAGACAGACAGATAGATAGATAGATAGATAGAAGGATAGATAGGTAGATATAGAGAATATTAGCTGGACAACTGTGTGCAGCCAGCCTGTTCTGACACAGACAGGTTTGGATTCCATTAGACCTCGACAGCAAAGCTTGAGAGGTCCCACAGAAGCAGAACCCAGAGATAGCATTTCAGGCTGGCTGCGCACAGTTGCCCAGCTAGTATTTTATATAGTGCATGGAGACCCATTGTTAGTAAATTATAGTGTTATATGAAAATGTGTTAAATAAGGTGAACAGACACAGTATCCTCCGCAAATTTTACATAGTCCTCAGCTACCTTGGAAAAAAAACACTGCCGACATCCTGTCACAGTATTCACTTTTTGAATACTGAGCTGTGCATGGAGGTTTTTCCCATTGAGAAGAGAGCTGTCTTGAGCACTCTGAAAACCAGCCAAAATGTTGTTACACCACAGTGTGGTGATCCAGCATTCTGAGAATTCTCTACTGTGGTGTAGCAACATTTTGACTTGGATGGATTTCTATGTGTAACAATGGGTCTCAATACACAGATAGATAGATAGATAGATAGATAGATAGATAGATAGATAGATAGATAGATAGATAGATAGATAGATAGATACCTGTAGATAGATACCAACAGACACAGACTTTTGTTTAGTTGTATGTAGTGCTTTATAAACATATATTTTTTTCTGATAGAATCATACTACTTCCTGGTAGTCATGTAACCCAAAGTTCAGTGTCAATGAAACTGCAGTTTTTCTGGATCTTATGTCCAAGTATAATGGCATACAGTTCAATATATGCGCCTTGCAGGTGCATGAGCAGGAAGACATGTGAGTAAGAATTAAGATGTCAATGACCAAGGCAGCAGATGTGGCAAGATCCATCATGCAATTAAAAAATCAATGGGTGAGCCGGCCTGGCGGTGTTGAGGGCTGAGGCGCTGGACGCCTTACCTCAATCCACACCAGCGACCCATGTTCGGGAATGAGCATGGGTCATTGGGGGTTGGCAGGGAGAAGAAGGATTGAGTGTCCATTGGACTGCTGTCCTTCTGCAGTGTGGGGGGCCACTAGCTGTTGACACTCCACTGGCCCCTAGCAGCTGCTGGGGGGGCAGCGCACTGACGTTACAGCTGAAGGGGAGGAGACAGGCAGGTGCTTGGTGACAGCATGTGCAGTAGTGTGCGGGCACTCACCGCAGGCATCATTACGCGCCCTGCCTCCTCACAAGGGGAGAAAAGTGGAAAAATAGCTCCGGCTGGATGACGTGGTCCCCACAGTGCCACCTCCAAGAAGGCACCTCCCTGGCATGGATCCATTTGGGGTGGGTTGAGTTGCTCCCTACCACCCTGCCATGAAGGGTAAGTTGTGGGGTGCACAAGGGAGGGGGTCTAACTTTGAGGGGAGGGCTGCACTGTGGGACAACAGAAGGCAGAAGCTGGGAGCTTGGAAGAAATAATACATCAAGAAAAAAAAATCAATTGGTGGACATAAGGGGCAGGGACCCAGAGTCAGATTCAGCTGTTACTGGAGTGAGTGGGGGGTCCAGGAAGAGTGGTAACAAGAGAAGAAAAGCAATAGAAACTGTCTCCCAACCAATTTATCTTGCTGATAAATGTTAACATTATTTATCTGTTTACAGTGTTCTGTATCATATTCAAAATTTGTTAAAGTTCTCTCCAATTGTACTAGCACTAGCTGTGTTATAGCCCATGTCCATGTGTCATCCATAACACAGTGTATCACATAAATGTAATTTGCCAATTTCAATAATTTCTGCTCTTCATTTCTCTTATTGTTTTTGTTCTCCTTCACTAATTCTGCTTACTATAGTTACAAGATGGTCATATACATCTAATTGTCAGCATGCTTGCTATAAACATTTCGTACTACAATACAAGTACTGTAGGATTTCAATATATTAGCCTTGCTTACTCATGTATGCCCTTTTTGATAAAAGTCCAGTAACAATTATGTTACTGTTTCTATCCTAAAAGGAAATGTCCTTTTTCTGTGAGGGGAGCAGAAATACAATCATGTTTTATGTATTTTATTTAACATGTTCAGTAGACACTGTGGCTATTGTAGGAAAGAACAAAGGTAGCCACTTACAGAGAGATGCTAGTAGTGCCAGTGTGATCCATGAAAGTGGTAAGTGTAATTTCTTGTCATTTCTAATAAAGATTAAATACATTACTTTTGTGTGAGGGTGAGCATAGTCAGCCAGAGTCAACCTTGCTTTCTCTTCCACTCACTGAACAACATAGTGCTTCTGGTAGTGTCAGTAGTAGTCCAAGATGACTTGGCAGACTGAAACTGCACACTGTGACAAGCTAACTTTTTTTGTACTTGATCAGTCAGTCAATATACAGTACAATCCCCATACTGCTAATGGGTTGCCCTCCATCCTGTGCAGCTGTGTTGTACACGTACACCTACAGAGCTGTGCATACAGTTTTTAAGTGCCAGATTAACCCTGTAACAATCTGTAATTTGACAGGCTGAAATGGAAACAGCTAATAAAGCATATCATATAGATTTTTCAATATACATGTATTTATAATCAGATAAAAAAAGAGCGAATATGTTTTGAAAGTACTCATTACTTCAATATGTTTGTATCTCTCTCTCTCTCTCTCTCTCTCTATGTTGGTGATGTGGAGCAGTGGGGTCATCTAGTCTGCCTACAAAACCCCAAAAGAGACCCAGCCATGACCAAGAGACAGGAGCAAAATGTGTTATAGAAATGCTATAAACATCAAAAGACAAAAGCTGATCACAGGGAACATCACTTGCTGAGGAAGAGAGAGAGAAGAACAACAAAAATGATACATGGACTGCACCACAAACCTTTAGAGGAAAGACTCAAGGAACTAAACAGCTATTCACTGGAAGAAAGAGAAGGGAGAGAGGGGATATGATAGAGACTTTCATATACCTTAGAGGAATAAACAGGGTACAGGAGGGGAGCATATTTCAGAGACAAAAGTGCATAAGGACAAGGGGACATAACATGAGGCTGGAGGAAGGGAGGTTTAGGTGGAATGCTATGAAGTATTTTTTCACAGAGAGGGAGGTGGATCCATGGAACAGCCTACCAGTGGAGGCGGTGGAAGCAGAAACAGTACAGGGATATAAAAGTGCATGGGATAAGCATAAAGGCACCCTGCTGTACAGCGAAGTGGGGGAAAGGCAGTCCAGATAAGAGTAGGGATTGCCAAACCAAATAGGAAAATGGGCAGACTAGGTGGTCTGTATGGCCTTATCTGCTTACACATTCTATGCTTCTATGTTTCTATAAGGAGGGACATATTAAAAAACACAAAGTGTGTCTGCAGGGAAAGGATAGTATCATCCAGTGAATGGAACGACCCAGAACTGCTGCAGCACACTGCAATGAGGGCACATGGTGTGGGAGAGAGAAATGTGGCCAGATAAGAAGTTGGAAGACAGACTCATTCAGCCCCAGCACAAGATCTACTGCCGGCATACCAGGATCTTGTAGAGTAGCCTCTCAGTCCTGTTATTGCTGTACTGCAGAGGGAGGTGGTTGACTTGCATCAGAGTGTGGTGAGAATAGAGGTAGCTCTGGAAACCATACCCAGCAAGCTGCAGGGTAAAGGAAGTAATTTACATGCTGGGTCACTGAAGTCTTTGTGGTGGGTGTTATGTCTCCAGCAGATGTCAGGCTGCTAAGTGAACAGCTTGATATTTCCAAA
This sequence comes from Neoceratodus forsteri, assembly GCA_016271365.2. Lineage (NCBI taxonomy): Eukaryota > Metazoa > Chordata > Ceratodontiformes > Ceratodontidae > Neoceratodus > Neoceratodus forsteri. The sequence continues at coordinate 512,399,016 of CM057450.1, read as the reverse complement.
ACACCCTGTTTCCCAAACCCTCAATAAAAAAATTCAACAAGTTAACAAAAAGTCAGAATCTCTGTTCCCTTTCTTTGGGTGGAGAGTGGACTTTTTGTTGTTTTACATACTAACATACTAAAATGGCAGCAGAATAGGCCTAATGGTCTCTCAAGTCTGCTCGAACAAATTAATTTGGGGGGAAATAGTTATATGTATGACATTTTAAAATAAATAAATTTTTTGAAAATATCTCGTTTTTATGTTGGCTTGTGCTTGCGCAGCCAACATATTGCACTAGTAGCAGATTTGGAGGCGCTGTCACTGTTGGACGAATGCAGGGCACGCATCAGTGGGTCCATCCCTCATTCCCCAATCAGCCAGAATGCAGGTGCCACACCAGGAATACATAATGTGGCCATCACATCTAAGGAAATGTCCGCTGCAATGAGAGCCAAGCTGTCATGCAGCGGCACCTCCCGACATACCTTTCCTGGTGTAGCTTTGTAGCAAACATGGTGGCAGTGACTGCCACCACATCTGCTACAATGCCTACTTTAGGGGGTGCCCAATCCCCCTGTTGGCATGCGCTGCCCTAGTGCATGTGCCGGGCAGAACCCTACTCCTCGACATAATGCCCCCAATGTATTTGTGTGCTGAGGGAGTGCCCAATCCCCTCAGCTGTAACCCCCTTGGTATCTGCTGACAGGGGTGCCCAATCCCCATCAGCTTGCCCACCCCCCACCAAACAGTCAGGTGGCATGCTGGGAGCCCATCCCTGCATGCCAAATGCCCCTGTAAAAAAAAAATCTGTCCCTCGATGTTTTTTTTGTTTGTTTTAAACCTGTAAAAAAAGGAAACAGTCCCTCACAGCCTCCCTGCCCCCTCCCACAACCCATACCCACTCACTGTACACCCTACCTCCCCCCCACCCCATACTTACCTCTGGCGATGAACACATCTGCACTCTTCAATGTTGACCGTGAACTGAGGAAATGCCAGTAAGCTGTATAATGGTATAAATAGTTTTTCTTTCAATTTTGGTGCATATCTCGGGTATTTTTTGGAATTTTTGCATGACATTCTCAACATGGGGTTATTGGGACCCCTCCTTATGAATTCAGTCACTGTCATGGCGTTATTCAGACCCAAAAGGTGATTTCGCGATCACTGCATGGAATCGCCTTTCAAGACAGAGTCATGAATTGACAGTGCCACTATTCATGAGGGGGGCTCTCAAATAGCCTATGTTGCAAATTTAGTGAAAAAAATCCAAACAATGACTGTTTTATGAGTGTGCATTACGCTGTTTCCATGCACAAGCGTACCTTTGTGAATTTGTAATATTTTCACTCCAGATTTTCAAAATTGGCATTTTTTCACACCTCCTTATGAACAGTACAGCCGTCATTTTACATATCCTTGTCGAAATGTGTTTTTGCATGTCCGGTGCAGAATAGCATGGTCGCTGTGCGAAATCAGTTTTTGGGAAAGTTTGAGAAAATGACGGTGACACTGTTCATGAACAGAGGTCCTAAAATGCCTATGTTGAAAATTTGGTGCCGAAAGTCCATAAAATGACTGTGTTACAAGCGTACATTGCGCAGTTTCCACGCACCCTTGTAACTTCACAGATATGCAATATTTTCATGCCAGATTTTCAACACTGGCATTTTTTCACACCTCCTTATGTATAGAACAGCTGTCATTTTTCATATCCTGGCCAAAACGTGTTTCTGCACCTGTGGCGCAGAATGGTGTGGTCACTGTGAGAAATCATCTTTTGGGACAGATTAACAAAAACACAGTGCCACTGCTCAAGAGGGGGAGGTCCCAAAATGTCTGTGTTGCAAATGTGTCTCTTTAGGGTGGGAGTGAGGTTGGTATCAATCAGTTCAATACTTCACTGCCGTTACTATTACGCATCTCGAACTCCTGCATTATTCATGGGCCACTGCCCCTCAACTGCCTGCCCTTATATCACAGTGTAAACCCTTGTGGTGATCCAATGGTCCCACTGCCACTTCCACCCCTTTTGCTTGCTCATATATCAGAGTGTAACACCTAGTGACCCTGTGGTTTCATGGGCCCCTGCCTCCCATTGCCAGCCTGTATACCAGAGTTTAACTCCCGGTGGTCCAGTGGTTTCACAGGCCCCTGACCCTATTCTGCCTCCCCATTTACCAGTGTTAAACCCTGGTGATCCAATGGTTCACCTTCCCCTGTCCCCATTATGACTTCCTGTGTATGATAGTATAACCCCTGGTGGTCCACTGGTCCCTAGACCCTTATAGCAGAGTGGTCATTCTGTCCCTGTAGCCATCGCTCTAGTGACCACCCGTACACTGGTGTGTAATCTTGGTGGTCCAGTGGTCCCCCTGCTCCCATCGGCATCAGCATCCCCACACCCCATCCATTCCACTCAGACCACTCTACCCCATTCCACCCCTTTGCTTCTGTCATAATAGCATCCTCATGCACCTTACAAATATAATCATGTTATTTAGACTGCAGCTGGCCCAGGTGGAGATAGTAGTGGTTATGCCTGTTCCTGTCATTTGGTGTAGTGCTTCAGTGAGTGAAGGGCCATGGGTAATGTGTGGGACCAGGAGGCACTGGGTGGATGGCTATATACATCTGTAGGGCTGGTGGATTGCTGGACCAAAAGGATTACACTCTTGTATTGTAGCAAGTGATCATGGGGATGTGTTGGCCACTTTAACACCAGTGATTACAATGCTGTAAGCATGCAGGAAATGTTGGGAACATAGGCAAGTGTGACCACTGTACCACTAGGTATTATGAATGTGTAATAGCAGTCACAGGGGGTGGGCAGTGTTTCCATGTACCTGTAGACCAACTGATGAGACTCAAGTGCCACTATCACATTTGATCTGTTGTCAGATGAAATCAATCTAGGTATGAAATTTAATGATGTCAGGCAGTGGTTAATTTGCTTAAGTTCTTCAAGGATGTTGGACATGCGTGTTTGGTTTCTGCAATGCTGAGACTGAAAGAGTAGCAGTGCAACAAATTGTACCACAGTTACATGACATTGAAGCCCAATGTGCCTTAGAGCATATATAATCTGTTGTTACACCACTGGTCTAAATATCATTGGTCAGCAGGACTTTGCCTACTATTGAGTCTTTCTGGGCCTTTGGCACAGTAGACATTTGATACTCATACAGCTCTTGTACTGTAACACGTTCAATATAACCATCACTAGGGACAGTCCACTTTATTGATAGAAAGATTTCCCTCTTGTATATGGCAAGGTGATCAGGGTGACATGGGGACTGCTGGAGCACCAAGGGTTGCACTCTGATATTCAAGCAGATGATACTGGATGCAGGAGCCAGGGGAATATTGGCTGGTATACAGGTGGACTAAAGGGGGCACAAGGGCTGTGAGACCATTGGACCACCAGGTGTTATACTGTGTTATTTGGGTTGGTGACAGAGGGTGCATGAGCTGGGTAAACCACTAGTTTGGTATATAGGTAAGCTGAAGGGGAGTGCAAGGGCTGGGGGACCACTGGACCACCAGATGTTACCCTCTGGTATATGGGTAAGTGATCGAGAGGGCAAAGGCCATAGGAAGCACTAGAACATCAGAGGTTGCACTCTGGTACATGGGAAAGTGATAGAGGGGCAGTAGCCATGGGAAGCACTGGTGCACCAGAGGTTACACTTTAGTATAGGGATGAGTGATAAAGGATTCAGGAGCCATGGAAAGCACTGGAGCACCTAAGGTTACACTTTGGTATACAGGTGAGTGATCAAGGATTCAGGAGCCATGGGAAGCATTGCAGCACCGGAGGTTACACTCTTGAATATGGGCTTGTGATCTTTGGGGCAGGGGCCAAAGAAATCACGTTGACAATAATTAAGGAAAAAATTCGAAGCTACACATCAACGGTGAAATGTCATTGTGTAACACTGACTGAGGAGTAGGATGTGGCTAGTACTGGATAATGGAATGGGCCATGATGATGAGCTGGAGAAAAGGTAGAATGGCATTTGTGGCAACTGTTTTGATCATATGCAGTATGCAACATATGCTCAGAGAGAGAAATGTCTTACTGATAAATTCACAAAACAACGGACCATTTTGAGCTGAATTTATTTTTTTCTTGATAACTTTTTTTTTGTTTATTTGTTTGTTATGTACTATTGTACCCTCTGAAGTCTTGTAGTCTGATGTTTTGGTATTTATTACAGGACAGCTAGATTTGACACTGTCATCCACTTTGGAATGTTTTCCCTCTCTAAGAGCATGGCATGCCATTAATGATGCCTGGTACACTGCTGAATCTCACCAAGTTTAAGCAGCTTAATAGATCTTTGCGGTCTGCCTTTGCAGTCCAGTGCAACTGTAACCATTAAACCAGCCTTATTTGATTTCTCACTGCACATAACCACTGACACTTTATAAAATGATCTGTATCAATTTTTCAAAACTTTATGTAATTATTCTGCCTTAAATGCTTTTAACCTGACATGTGCATTTTCACTCAAACTGCTTTTCGTACTTGTAATATTTTTTGTGATTATGTATTTGATGTGGAACCTTTGTAAATGATCACTTGTACTCAAAGGTCATCTGCAAAGTTTTTAACACATAAATAAATAAATTCTCATTCATCTTTATATAGATCAGCATTTGGACATTCCTACTGGAAAGACTGTTCTGTCTGTTTGCATGATTGCACCTGCTGCACTATATATGCATTTGAAAGAAATGCTAGCTGCAGGACATGATAAGTATTCTATTGCCAGCTGACTAAGTGATACATAGATACATAGATACATAGACAGTGTCGGCAGATAAGGGCCTATGGCCCACCCAGTCTGCCCATTTGAGCTTGTAAGTTCAGTTTGTTTTCCTAGAAGTCTGTTTCCCCTTACCCCTGACCTCTAGAATTCCTTTATGTCTATCCCATGTATTCTTAAATCCCGTGATTGTTTCAGCCCCCACCACTTCCTCTGGCAGGGTGTTCCACTTGTCCACCAATTGCTCTGTGAAGAAATTCTTCTCATGTTTCCTCTGAATCGTCCTCCCTCCAACTTCATCCCATGCCCTCTAGTCCTGGAAGATCTTTTTCGCTTAAAAATAGTGTTTTCCTGCACTCTGTTTCTCCCTGTAAGATACTTGTATGTCTCTATCATATCCCCTCTCTCCCTCCTCTCCTCCAGGGAGTACATGTTCAGTTCCTTCAACCTGTCTTCATAGGACTTGTGATGCAATCCATGCACCATCTTTGTTGCCTTCCTCTGAACCTTCTCTACCCTATGTCCTTACATAGGCATGGTCTCCAGAACTGTACACTGTACTCCAGGTAGGGCCTCACTAGTGTCTTGTATAGCGGAATTATGACCTCCCTTTTCCTGCTGGTGATGCCCCTGCCTATACATCCCAGCATCCTATTTGCTTTACCTGCTGTCTTGTCACACTGTTTCCCTACCTTGAGGTCATCAGAGATGATAACCCCAAGATCCTTTCCTGCTTGGTGCATGCTATATCCTCACCCCCAACTGATATATTGTGCCAGGGTTTTGTGCCCCATATGCATTATCTTGCACTTTGCATTGAATTTCAACTGCCAAACCCTTGACCATTCTTCAAGTTTCTGCAGGTCGCTTCTCATTCTGTCTACACCCTCTGGTGTGTCTACTCTGTTACAGAGCTTTGTGTCATCAGCGAACAGTGAAATTCTGCCTTCTAGATCCCTGCGCATGTCACTGATGAAGATGTTGAATAGGACCGTCCCAGCACTGGATCCCTGTGGTACCCCACTGGTCACTCTTCCTCTGTGGAGTGACAGCCATTTACCACCACCCTTGTGTCCTGCCACCCAGCCAGTTACCTACCCACCACACTACTGTCCTGCCCACACCCATATTCCCCAGTTTGTGTAATAGTCTTCTATGTGGCACAGTGTCAAAGGCTGTGCTGAAGTCCAGATAGGCCATGTCCACTGCCTTCCCCTGATCCACCTCCCTAGTCACCCAGTCAAAAAATTCAATGAGATTGGTCTGACATGACCTCCCCCTGGTGAAACCATGCTGCCTTGGGTCCTGTAGTCCATTGACAACCAGGTGTTCCACCAATCTCTCCTTCAGAAGTGCTTCCATGATCTTTCCCACCACCGAGGTGAGGCTGACTGGTCTGTAGTTCCCTGCTTCCTCTTTGTTCCCGCTTTGTATAAGGGGACTACATCTGCTGTCCTCTAGTCTTTGGGTACCTCCTGTTTCCAGTGATTGGCTAAACAGGATAGCCAGAGGTTCAGCCACCACCTCTCTTAGTTCTTTAAGGACCCTGGGGTGCACCCCATCTGGCCCCATTGCTTTGTCAACTCTTATTACTTCCAGTTCCTTCAGGATCCTTTCTCGTGTAAAGGGACTTGTGTATATTTCTGCACCATTCTCACCCCTTGTACTCCCTTCAGACCCATTACCCCCCTCTTCCTCAGTAAAGACTGAGCAGAAATACCTGTTCAATATGTCAGCTTTACTGCTGTCATCATCAAGTGCTGGCTAATCTTTCATGTGCCATCCAGTAAAGGATAGGCGCCTCCATCACTGGAACTGTGATATTATCAGCCAGATATAACTGCACTATATTTGCAGGGGATAGGCCTCTATTAGGTCCTATTTGCTGTTCATGAGCAATTCTAAATTTGAAGGATTTGCCTGATGGGGTTGCAACTGAAAGATAATGAAGTTGATGACCTTCTGAGCTGTGAAGTTGAAAACTGAGTTTCACCCCTTGTACTCTACACCTTTAACTTATGCTGATCAGTTGTAATACTGTGGTCCAAAGTTGTCATGGATTGAAGAAGGTCATGCCACACACTGACTGCTTTAATCAATAGTAATTTATGTTGGTCTGTCTCTTTGGCACCATGATGAAGGGAATAAGAAATTCCACTTTTGTAGTGATGATCCAGCAGCAATAAAACATGTAGTGCTTGCAAGTGATCCTTTCTTCATCTCAGTGTAACCCCTAGATGGCACTATCCCAGGGGCTACTACCCCTGCCTGATTTGCCACTAACAGGTTGAGGGGCCTGGATCCAATGGCGGGTGCCTCCACCCAGAGGTCAGGGTTTGCTATAGTTAAACTTACTTCGTCACAGCCCTCTGGGACACTGCAACCCCCCTTTCTTCCCACTAGTGGCCCACACAATATATCAGAATTACCTTCACAGTATACACTTACCCCCAGGGCTGGTTCAGGCACCGGGACCTCCTATAAAATAAGATACAGTGCAACAATCACAGTACAATACTTTAACATAGACAAATACCTCAGGCAGTATAACTTTGCTGAAACAAGCAGCTCTGATTTATTTAGGGGGAATATAACAAGGACAGGGGGGAAATCAGGTTAATTAGCTTATCACTTTACTATCTATCTATGGCTCTGCACAGGCCTATCCCTACCAGTTACTGTCCCTGGGTACCCAAGCCCTAGTGGCTAGTCCAAACCATGGCAGTTGGTAGGGCCCTTTCCCACAGAGAAAGGAAAATTGGTTTAAACAGTCAGCAGTACAGTGATTCCATTTGGATTTATTGTGGCAATTCAACAGGGAGCTACCCTGAATTAGTACTCACGACCTCCAAACAAGATAGGGTCCTTCAATGTCAGCAGGGCTACTCTTGAGCTCCAGTCTCCTCACACATTTATATGGCAAAAGAAAGTACTATACCAGGCAGGCTGCTTCTCTATCCCGATCGCAATTACTGCACAATACCTGGGAGAGCACACAGCAGATTCAGTTCCTGACAGACCGAGTGCAATTCGGCAATTTCTCCAGTCTTCTACAGGGTGAGCCTGGTTTCTACTCTTCAGATATCCTTTGATTCTCTTCACAGGACGGATTCAGTCCTAACAAGCAGTTACACAAGCTGCAGACCGGAACTCTGGGCCTTACACACATTTCCCGACTAAAACTGCACACTGAAAAAGCACAGGGCTCCTTCCTTCTTCACTGCCAAAGCTCAACTGCAACTCCAACAGACAAACCGGCACTTCCTTTGAGTTCCTCCCAGTTCTTGACTGGATTGGCTGTCACTCACAATAGACTGCTCCTGTTGGTCCAAAAGGCGTCAAGTCTAAACTACATCTCCCAGAGTCACTGCCCATACAATCCTCTTGTGGCTGGCTCAGATTATGAGTCCAAGTTCTGATTCGTCCAAGGCACCATTTTAGAGCTAGCTTACCCACACTGATTGGTCCAGTTCAGCAGTTCAAAACCAGAATGGGGAACTAGACAGACACAGTTCTGACTGCAAAGAAAGCAGGTTAGACAAACTGTAATTTCATTATTACTCTAAATGGTTTCTGGCAAACAGTTACATCTTTCAGATAGGTTCCTTTGCACCCTAGTGACTGCAATAATGGAGTGAATTGGCAGCAGCTCGAGTGGTACTCAATCAAAGAAACACGCAGTCCCCCATACAAACTAATTATGTCTGCAAGCAGACAGCTCTTAAAGAGACAGTACCAGAGGTTCTAAAAACACTCACTGATAAATGGCTTAAACGCCAAACACCATTCAGGCTTGGAGCATTCAAGCAAGCTCCTGGAAGTCTTTTGGGAACCCCCATTTGCAGGGGGGTTACATCAGGAATTATTTGAAATTGATATAATGAGATCCCGTGTCATAGCAACTCCCTCAGTGTCATCTTTGTCTTCAAAGTCAAGGTACAGCCTCATAAGTTCCAACCTTAATAAAGAAATGAGTGGGATGACTTGGCTTAGTGTTTCTGTCTCACTGCCTGTGTACCGTGCTTGAAAGGAGCAAGAACGTTTATGACAATTTCCTTCAGTCTCCACTCTAATGGTGCCATAGCCAGCTCACACATATTGCCTTCCACTGCATTGCCAATTGCTTATGTCTTTGTATTGTTAATACAAATGTTGAAGAATGTATAGTATGGATAGCTTCTGCCAGAGAACACCAGGAGAAAGGAGCTGCTGTTGTGACTGGGCTTCTTTACTGGGACTAAAGAAGTAGAACTCTACTACTGGGACCCACAATTTAGGGTAAAAAAAAAACGAGTGTGTATGTCTGAGTTGTCTGAAGTGAATTGTTACCTGTGCAGTTATCTAGGTGTTTGTCTCAGGTGGTCGAAGAGGATTGTCATCTGTGCAATTTAACTAAGTGTAGAAAGATCTGTTAAGTAGGGGGAGTGGCATAGCTAGAAGGAAGCCAGGTTAAAGCCAAATTTAAACACTGCTCTAGATAGCTTCTGCCAGAGAACACCAAGAGGAAAGGGATGCTGTTGTGACTGGACTTCTCTATTGGAAATATATTGCCCTCTTTCTCTCACCTCCACCCTAAGCCAGTTCTACTTTTATAGGCACAGAATTTGACTGACAATAGGAACTTCTTGTTTGAGAGCAGGAAGTGAGTGATCACAGAGCCACCAAAGACTCACCATCCTAGAATGAAAAGAGTAGCTCTCTATCCACCCCAGTTGCTGGAGGTCTGCCTCCAAGCAAGTAAGGAGGCTACTGAGAAATATAGGATCTTCTTGTCTCAGAACATGAAGATCGGGAGCTTAAAGGGCACAGAGGCAGTAAGTAAGTAGGAAGAAAAAAATAAATAAATAGAAGAAAGAGTAAGTATTCCAAACAACAGTGTAGGGGCCAATAATAAGACACGATGGGAGTGGTGAAGTGCAGTGGCTGTGAAGCAGCAGTCTTCTGGCAGACATTCTGGTGGATGCGGTGTTGTCCCATCTGCAGGCACCTCACTGGGCTGACGGAGGAGGTTGCTCATCTCCAGGCTGAGTTGGCCAGGATTTGTGGGACCTCCTCTCCCATCCAGTGACCACCAGGGCCACTGCTGTTTCCTCAGAGGTTGCCAAGAAAGAGGAGTGGTTGGACCACAGTGGGCTCAGGGAAGGTGAGGGTGGTGGAACTGAGGTGCATTCCTCCAGTTGTACTGCTCCACTATTCATATGCTGGTCTGGCAAAGTATGGTTTCTCTATGGAGGCACCCACAGTGGAGATCAAGCAGGATGCTGGGAACCTCCACAAAGGAGACCCACAAGAGGGTAGCATGGGACCCCACAGGGGAAGGAAACAACTGTTGGTGGGGGACTCCATATTAGGAAGGTAGAACTGGGGCGAGGAAGGGGAGAGAGAGGTAAGGTGCCTGCCTGGCACCATGGCTTGGAGGGACAGGGAGCGAATCCTCAGGATCACTGGAGAAGCTGCACAGGAGAGGGAGCTGGATGTCATTTTCCACCTAGGGACAAATGACCTGGCTGAGTAAGGGATCAGAGCAGTACAGAAAGAGTTCGTGGAGTTGGGGAGGGTCCTTAGACAAGTAGCATGCACGGTAACCTTCTCTGAGGTGCTGCCTGTCTATGGTGTAGGTGAGGCTAGGGTGCTCCATACCTTGGGATTCAATCAGTGGTTGAAAAACTGGTGCAGAGCTCAGGGATTTGGCTTCACTGGGGACTAGGGGTCCACCTGGAGTGATGCAGGCCTATACTGGCATGATGGTCTGCATCTGTCCAGGAGGGAAACCAGGATCCTAGGTGATAGGTTTAAATGCTTCATTGGCAAGCATTTAAACTAGCCAAGGGGGGAGGTCTGGAAATGAGCAGGGAAATCCTAGCCCCCTCACAAAAAAATCAGGGTAGAATTTGAGGTAAACACCAAGATAGAGATGTCGATAGGGAGAAGGGCAGGAAATGGAGAAAGTGACAAAGGCAATAAGGACCAGGATGGGGCAAAAAGGGCTAAGACCATCAGGAAATGGAGGGTAATGAGTACCAATGGCCGTAGTCTGGGCAATAAGCTCCCTGAACTGGTGGCCTTGATGGATGAGAGATGCCTGGATATTGTAGCAGTCACAGAAACATGGTACACAAAGGACCATGACTGGGATGTTAACCTACCAGGGCAAACAATGTACAGGAGAGACAGGGAGGGGAGAAGAGGGGGGAGGAGTAGCTCTCCATGTAAGGGAAGGGATAAAAGCAACTGAACAAAAAATAAAACAGAGAGGAGAGGTGGCACTGTGGGTCACCTTAGAGACTGGAAATGGCACCACAATCTGTACAGGGGTTGTATACAGACCCCCATGTCAGGGGAATGGAATGAATGAAGATATGATAGAAGGCATCCTTAGGATGGCAAAGAAAGGGGAGGTACTATTGATGAGACCTGAATATGCCAGATGTTAACTGGAGCACCTTTGCTGCAGCCATATCCAAGAACAGGGCCATTCTCAATGTCCTGCAGGTGGCATGCCTCAGACAGCTAGTTTTGGAACCCACTCAGGAGGGAGCAATCTTAGACCTCATACTCTCAAATGGGGACAGTGAGACGATCTCAGATCTAGAAGTGGGTAGCCATCTGGGAACAAGTGATGACCAAACAGTGTGGTTCACGATAAACTCAGCTACAGAGTCAAACCATACAAAAGTGATGGCACTGGACTTCAGGACAGTTGACTTTGGCAAGATGGGAGAGTGCCTTAGAAAAGCACTACAAACAGGCTAGAAGAAGGGGTGGAGCAACAATGGGGAAACATCAGAACTGTCAATACAGAGGCAACAAGCCTTTGTGTGAAGCAAATAAACAAATAAAAACAAAAGGAAAAGCCACTATGGTTCTCAAAAAGGTGGTGGGGAAGGTCAGGGAGAAGAAGGCAGCATTCAGGAAATATAAGGAAACACTGAAGGAGCAGGACAGAGAGCTGCACCAGTTAAGGCAGAAAGAAGCAGGGAGTGAAGTCAGAATAGCAAAGGCCCAAACTGAGGAAAAGATAGACAACTTGGTTAAGAAGGGGGATAAATTTTTTATAGGTACATCAGGGAGTGTACCTAATCCAGTTAACAGAAGCACTCTGGATGGGGGGGGGTCAATCCCAGTCCTTTTACAGAAGAAAGGGTTCTGAAAGAACTCCTAAAACTGAAGGTAGACAAAGCAATGGGACCTGATGGAATCCACCCCAGAATTCTAAAAGAATTAAGGGGAGAGCTAGTGAAACCACAGATGACCCTTTTTAACAAATCATGGGAGGATGGGCCCCTTCACAAAAGTGGGACCAAGACAGAGGCAGGAAACCACAGACCTGTCAGTTTGACCTCTCTGGTAGGGAAAGTGATGGAATCATTTGAGAAGGAAAGAATTGTTGAGTATGTAGAGGCCAGTGGGGCACAGGACCCAAGGCAGCATGGGTTCACAGTGGAAAGGTCATATCAGATGAATCTAATTAATTTCTTTGACTGGGTGACCAAAGTAGTAGACAATGGAGGGGCTGTGGACATGGCCTACCTAGACTTTAGCAAGGCATTTGACACAGTCCCACAGAAAAGATTAATAATCAAATTTACCAGCCTGGTAGTGGGTCTCAGGGTGGTAGCCTGGGTAAAACATTGGCTGGACAACAGGACACAGAAGGTAATTGTAAATGGAGTCCACTCTGAAGAAAAACATTTTACTAGTAGGGGTTCAGTACTGGGTTGAGTCCTTATTAATGTCTTCATCAGTGACATTGCAGCAGGACTGGAAGGAAAAGTATGCCTCTTTGCAGATGACACAAAGATCTGCAACAGGGTTGATACATGAGGAGGTGTGAAAAGAATGAGAAGGGACTTGGCAAGGTTGGAGGAATGGGCAGCAGTATGGCAGCTTGGATTCAATGCAAAGAAGTGCAAAACAATGCACCTGGGAAACAAAAACCAGGGGAAGATTACATAAGGTGGGGGTAATAACAACAACAAAAATGACAAGAGATCTGGGGGTAATCATATCAGATGACCTTAAGGTTAGCAAACAATGCGAGAAGGCAGTAGAGAGGGCTGGGGGGATACTGGGATGTATAGGGAGAGGCATTAGCAGCAGTAAACAGGAAGTTGTTATCCTTCTGTACAGACAGTTGGTGAGACCCCATCTGGAGTACTGCATCCAGTTCTGGAGGCCCCATCTCTTCAAGGACAAAGACAGGATAGAGGCAGTACAGAGGAGGACAAGTAAAATGGTGCAGGGTCTGCAAGAGAAGCCATACAAGGAGAGACTAAAGGAGCTTAATATGTATACCACTGTGAAAGGAGGGAGAGGGGGGACATGATAGAAACTTTTAAGTACCTCAGTGGAATCAACAAAATTCAGAGGGTAGCATCTGTCAGAAAAAGAAATGTGCAAGAACAAGGGGACACAATCTGAAGATGGGGGGTGGTACAGGGGCAATATGAGGAAGTATTTTTTCACAGAGAGGGTGGTTGACGTATGAAACAGCCTTCATGAGGAGGTTGTGGGGTCTTAAACTGTGAGAGAATTCAAGAATGCATGGGACAGACATAAGGCAATTTTTGTTTGGGGGTTAGGAAGAAATAGGCTGTTGGTTAACTAGGATCTGCAGCTCATTTTGTAGGTAGGGAAATGGGCAGACTAGGTGGGCCAAGTGGTCCTTATCTGCCATCAAAGTCTATGTTTCTATGTTTCTATGAGTTCCATCTAGTCAATGCTTTGTTTCAGTCTGTGGAGGAGGAGGAAGAGGTCATTTTTCTTTTGTAGATCACCTAGAACATGTAGTGACTTGAGCAAGTGACTGAAATGAGCACAGATCTTTCATGACTTGTTCAACATCTCTGCCAGTCTTTCACTGTTTTAGAGGAATTATTTAAATATGTATATTAGACAATGTGTAAAGCATGTAACATGGTAAAAGTTTCCAGCCTCAAGATCTGCTATGCCATTTGATTCGTTGTCAGATGAAATTAATCCTGGTGTGAGATTTAGTGGTGTTATCCAATGCTCAAATTGTTTAAGTTCATCAAATAAGTTAGGACCTGTGTGTGCTTTCTCCAAAGCTAACATTGAAAGAGTGGCAGTTTGATGAATTGTACCAGAGCTACATGACTTTGAAGGGCAATGTACTGTAATGCACATATAGTCTGTTGTTGCATTACTGGTCCACATATTGGGAGCATGTATCCCACCTACACAGCTCCACACTCCTGGGAAAGATTCATTGTGGCCATATTCATGGTCACCGCATGACTCCCTTCCATGACCTCACCTCCCTGGCACATAGGTGAATGGGACCTGTACGGCAAACACAGGTAGGCATCCAATGGGATGGCTGGACCCAGTTTGCTACTGGATTCCTTGCACCCCCGGGTGCCACACACAACAGGTTGCCATGATGCATCTGTAGCAACATAGTAGGTGGGTTCCCATTCATCCACCCCCAGCCAGCCCCCTTATGATCCCCAAGAGCTGTGTGTGTGTTCTGGATGGATGTTGTTCCCCAAGATCTCTGCCACAGTTGGAGGCAGCGTCCTGGGGGTCATACAACATTTATAGTTGGGGTGGATTTGGCATAGTGGGATATCCCTGTGCACAGTACTCTGCACCTTTGTGAATGGTGTGGAGTACAGCCATGCTGTCTGCACCACCACCCTGACTGGCCCAAAGTGGTTGTTCATAGTCAGATGGGGGATTTGGTGCATATGAGATGCGCATCCCTATCATGCATCCCACACAGGGGGTGCAATGGTTGCGTGGAGGCTACACTCCTCAAATATGAGGCACATAGGCACTCCACACCTTCATGAATAGGCCCCATCATTAGTAAGATGGACTTTGCCAACTATTATGTCTTTCATTGTTTTTTACCACAGCAGACTTCATGTGTTCGTATAGCTCTGGTACAGCCACTCATGAAAAATAACTATGACTAGGTTCATTCCACTTTGGTGTTGCAATATTAGTAAAGTTTTGGAAAACCTTCCCCTCCACAAATCAAAATGGAAGTAAGTCGACTGCAATCATCTGTGAACAGCAATGTTGATGGTGTGCATTACATGGTGATTACAGACATACTTTGAGTGTTTACTAAACATCTGTTGGATGGTGAACTGCTGTGTTTTTGACACAACAAGTAAGATGGATTAAGAAAGAGAAGGATGAAGAGAAAATAGTTCTGTACACATGACAGTTTGAGAATAAATACAGACAAAACTGAATTCACAGTACAGATACAAACACAGTTGAAATATCAGTACATAACTGAATTCATGGTACAAATACAGACATAGTTGAATTATCGGTACAGGAAGTAAAAAAACAACAACATAGAAAACAACTAAGAGTTTCTTATCAGTTTGATTAAGGGTTTGATACTAAGTGCTGCATGGCATAAGGAAGAATATGAGAGAGAGGAAAATGTAGAATAGGGAGAGGGTGGTTAGTGAATAGAGTGTGGGGATAGAGCAGCCCAGAAAGAGCATTGTCACATTGCATTACAGCTTTGGAGCTAAGGTGCTGGGGATGGGGCATGTGAGAGCGTGTCGTAAGGTGAGAGATGGTTAGAGAGAGAGAGAGAGAGAGAGAGAGAAAGAGAGGGGAAGGAAGAGAGAGGGAGTGGGGAGAGAGGGAAGGAGGGTTAGACCAAGCGGGGGAGGAGTGATACCATGAGAGTGGAGACTGATGGAGAAAAGGACAGGTTGGGAGGTGATGGGAGGGGGAGAGAGTGAAAGAGAGGGGCGATGAGGCACAATATGAGAGAGCGCAACTATGATAATGTTGCTGTTGCATTCTTAACTGAAATTTTGTCATGTTCAGATATACTACTCCTGCATAGGTAGATCATTTCCATTTTACATATTTCTTCAGCTTCACACACTCCATCATAATCCTGTTCTTTTTGTGAAGAGAAAATAATGATACCAATGTTTCTTTCCACAGATTACTATGAACGCCATGGACATTGCCTGCAGATTTAGCAGTAACGTGATGTTTACACCATTCACTGTGATGATCATTCTTTAAATGGATAAGATGACCAGCTGTTCCCAAGTGTTTACCTTGTTTACGTCTGCTCATCCTTTTTATACACAGTTGGCAATCTGTGACAGAATGATCTGTGTAATCAAGAATAAAAAAAAATCCACACCAAGGAGACATTTTTTAATCATTGGTTGATTCATGAGGGATACAAATTTAATAGGGAACCCTGTAATGAATGAAACATCAATATCATCATCATTGCAAGAAACATTATCAGCAGAAATAAGTTAAAGCTTGGAAGGTCTGGTCACAATCCTCAGCTGTTCTTTTTGATCCCTGATGATTTTACAAGTATACAAGTACAGGACAATGAGTAAGAGAGGGTTCAACATTAACACTAGTACTAATGGTTTCCTGGCCATTGGTGAATCCATATTTCTTTTCTATGGTGTTGACGATGAGGGTTCCTTCTCACTGATTTCAACATCAAATTAATTGGCATCACTATAAGCAAATAGTATTTTAAGACTGAGAATTATGAGATTGTGGGGGGTCCTTGTTATACCTCTGTATTCATCATCTAAAGGTAACTCTGGTTGAACATCAGCATCACGTAACGTGTCCTGCTGTTCAAACTCAACCTCCTTTATCGACTTAAGATTCCATCTAGTGGGGAAGCTATATTATTATCTTTATAAATATTAGTAGCAGATGCAGTGGTATTCAAATCAGTAACCTCACTGTTAACATATACATATGTGACTACACAACCACAAACTCTGTTAGTGCCGATAATGATTTAGGAACATTGGTATCGATTTCAAGTACCACAGGATTTGTGCTGTTTGATGGTAAAACTCCAGGCTTCTTGTTTTCACTGAGATAACTGCCTTCGGTCAGAACCTGCATGTCCTTGTACCCATCTTGCTCTTCATCTAATACTGCACAGCTTGTGAATAATGCAGCAATGCTCTTAGCATCAACATTTTGTGCTAATGTACCTTTCTTAACAGCAGATACTGTATTTCGCCATTTTAAAGCTGCCCCCAATTAGTAGCCACCCCCAATTTGAAGACAGTGGTAAAATAACATTTATTAAACGCTGCCTCCATTTTAAAGCAACAGCAACTATACATGTATATATGTATAACACTAGTTTTATGTCTGTACTACAGCTAAGCTTTTCCTGTTTTATTTAAATAATGCAGACATTCTGCATGAGATACAAAGCCAAGATTCTTTATTTCAATAGTTCAGAAAACACCTTTGAGCAAATGCCCTTTTACAAAGGTTGCATGTCTGTACAACAACATACAATCAAGTCACAGGAATAGACAGAAAATACAACAAATGCTATACAATTAGTACAATGATAAATCACATGACTTCTATAAATATTTCAACAATGCCTGGTGATTACAATATCAAATTATTTAAAGGTGAAAATAGATTCTGTGAGTAGGAGAAAAAAAAAAACAGTTACTGACATCCATCAGGAGATGAACGTTAAGGGAGCACACTGCAGAAAAAAGGGTAGCATCCTGGAGGTCAGGCTTAGTGAAAGGTCCTAGAAGGGGAAATGAGGTCATGACCATGCTAATGGAGAGAAGGGCATGGATCAAGGGAGCTGGTGCCAGGGAGGAGAATGAATGTTTGATACTAGTGGGCCACAAGATAAGGGGTGTGGAAAGGTGCAGGGGAGAAGCAAGTACAGTATTGGAGGCACTAGTCAACAGGAGCAAGAGTGTAAGAGCAAAGAATGAGTTTGGGTGGGGAGAGGAGGATCAAAATTTCAACTCAGCAAACCAATAGCACCCAAACTACTTGCAATTACAGGCTGCTGCCTCAGAGAGATGTATCTTCAGCTCAGCCTTGAAGGATGGTAGGGAGTAATTGTGGAATATATACATAGGGATTTGATTTAGCCAGAGGGGGCTCTCTATGTCATCTTCATGAATGGGACAGCCAACAAGCAACTTGTCTTTCCTCTGGTCTGGTGGCTAGAGCAAAATTCTGTGAGCATCTCCTTCAGGCTTGGGGTGGATTTCCCTAGTGCAGTTTTCTTACCCAAGAGGCACGTTTTATATTTTATTCTACTTCTGAGGCTGAGCCATCTGGTTTGCTCATAGGTAGTGGTGGGCGAAGTGGGCAAAATTCCCTCTGTGGAGTAATCCATGAATTTCTTCCATTTTGAGGAGCAAAATGCAAAAATTTGCCTGGCAAAACAGTGAAATTTCACCCACAGAATGGAAATATTTTGCCTGTGAAATGGTGATATTTCACCTTCCGTGGGAAAATTCCACCTTCTGCAGTGAAATTCTGCCTTTCATGGCAAAATTTCACCCACGGAAGGTGAAATTTCATTGCAGAAAGTGGAATTTCACTCTCAGGAGGCAAAATTTTGCCAAGGTGACTCTTCACCTTAACCATGGAAATTTTGTGGATTACTACATGTGGCAAATTGGCCCACTTCGACAGCAGAATTTAAATTCATTGCATCACTACTCACAGAGTGAGCAGGAGTGATATGGGGTGTCAGCTGCAAGGGTGAGTCTGTAGGCTTTATTTAGGGCCATCGATACCCTCTTGAGTGCAGTGTCAGTTGCCACACCATACACTACCAAGCCATAGTCAATGACTGATAAAATGGAGGAGAAAACAGACAAGTGCAGGGCAGCAGGCGTAAGATATTGTCTGTGTCTATATAGTACACCAAGTTTAGAGTTCACCACTTTTACAACTTGATCAATGTGGAGTACAAATGAGAGTGTGTCATCAGTGGTGACACCAAGGTACTTGAAAGACTGTACCAGTTCTGGGAGTATGTCCATGTTGTTCATGATGGACAAGACCAGGGATGATTTCTTGTGGTGGGGGCTGGAGGTCAGCATTGTTTTAGTCTTCTTATAGTTAAGAAGAAGCTTCTGCATATTGAAACAGTTTTTCATGAGGGAGAAAGTGGATTGCAGCCCCTGCTGCAAATGATCCAGCTGAGCACTTCTATTCATGATGACTGTGTGCTCTGCATACTGCATAGTTTCAGTTGTGCTTGACTCCAGTAATTTGTTTAAAAAACAAACTGAAAAGGCGGGGGCCCAGGATGGATCCTTGGGGAATCCCAAGTGCAATTTCCCTAGGGAAGGAGGTCATAGTTCTAATTTTTACATACTGGGATCTGTGGGAAAGGTAGTCCTTGAACTAGTGGACTGCATCCGAGGAGATCCCCAAGTTCACCACTTCCTGTAGCAGGATAGGGTGATTGATGGTGTCAAAGGCTTTAGTGAGATCTATGAAGATAGATCCCACCAGTTTGCTATCATCCAGAGCCTTGTGTACAAAGTCAGAGAATTCCACCAATGCCATGGTCATACTGTGGCACTTGCGAAATCCGAGCTGCTGTGGACACAGGAGTTCATATTTATGAAGGTACTCGGATATCTGATCAGTCACTATCCTCTCAAGGGCTTTTGATAATGGGGAGAAGATGGATATCAGTCTGTAATTGGCTGTACTGGTCTAATCTCCACATTTTATCACAGGAGTGACCATTGCAAGCTTCCATTTGGCTGGGAACTTAACTAGGGGAGAGCGATGTGTGAAATAGTTTGGTGATAGGTACCAAGAGCTCTTTCAGTGCAGGTGCCACTAGCTTCATATCCAGGTTATCACGGCCAAGTCTTGTCTTACTTCATGCTTTGAGAATGTAGGTTCTGGCTTCCTTAGGTGTGATGCTTCTAAAATAGAAATTAGGGTGGTTTATGCTTAAACTAGTGATTGGCATCAGGCTGGCTTCCACTAGCATTCTGCACAGGTGAACCAGGGTGGTTGTGGTAGTCAGGTGGGAAGACAGCCCTGAGATCAGAGAAAGATTAATTAAAGGGTTCAGCAATGGTATGTGAGTCAAGGGTCAGGGTCCCATTGCTCATTAGCATGGTAGGAAGCTTATCATTTTTCCAAGCAGTTCCTTGATATTCTCCCAGAACCTTTTACCATTATCCCAGCTTCTGTCCAGTTGTTCCTTTCAGTATTTTGCTTTTGCCTGTCTATTGAGGTTGGTACACTTGTTATGAGTGGCACAGTTCTTCTTTTAGTCAACTGGATTACCAGTGCACCTGGCCATACTCAATAGGTTGTCCCTATCCTTCATCTGGTCCAGAAGGTCTCTTGTAATCCACCCACTTGGGAATCCCCTTATCTTCCTTCTCCTCACTGGGGCAAAAATATCACAGATGCCATTGAACCTGTCAGAGAAGAACTGAAGTGCTTGATCTATGTCATTAAGATTGTCCAAGGGGGACCAAATAACAAGGGATAAGGCATTTTTAAAGGTGTGAGCACAGCCACACTGAAGGACATGGCTTAGAATAGTGACAGGAGGAGCTTTTTTGTCCTTAAAAACCCAGTGGCAAGTGACTGGTGAGTGGTCATTTAGACAGTCAGCCAACACAGCAACATTTTTTATCCTAGAAGGGGTATTCGTGATGAGCTAATCCAATAAGGTGCCCTTGCCAGTCCTATGATTAAGTCTTGTGTTCTCAGAGACCATCTGGGTAAGGAACATATTGGCTACCTGGTCTTTTTGTGGGTCTATATCCTGTTAAGCCAGTTTAGGTTAAAATCACCAGTAATGATGATTTCCGAGTCCCTCTTCAGCTTAGATAATGCTTCCAGGACCAAGCTGAGTCCAGCCTTTGCCTTGGTGGGTGGGAGATAAACTGAGGTAACGGTGAGTGCCTTGCTTTGCCTACCAATGAGGAGCTTTAAGGCCAGCAACTCATATTCAGCATTACTGGTGGAGATCAGCAACATTGTCCCCTATAGGAATTCCTTGATGTAGATAAGGCAACCCCCTCCCCTTTTTCCTGCTCTGTCAAGCCTGAAAGTAACATCTCCCTGCAAGGCTATCAAGGTATCTTTCACTTTCGGAGTGAGCCATAACTCAGTCAGGCTAATGATATCAGGGTTGTGCAGCTGAACCCAGCCATGGAACTGTGCTACTTGTGAAGCAAACTGCAGATATTAAAAGCAACAGTCTTCAAGCCACTTTGTACTTTACAGTTTGTGGACCAGCCAGTAGAAGTTCCTGGGTTAGGATGAACATCTCCAGAAGCTAATAGCAGACAGAGGAGAAAACTTTTGACAGCAGCCAGTGTACAGCATTTAGCCAAACCCCATTTCCTATCATGCCTGGGGATAGAGGCATACTGCCTTAGCCTACCAAGTGGCACATACAACTGGACTAGGATGAGCGAGCTACTGTATACTGTGAATAAGGTTTTATGCAAAGTAGCAGGACTCAGAGTCTTGGCTCTTGGTTCATGTTTGCATGTTCTATGTTGTAACTCATAGGTGTAAGAGACTGTGTGGCTTTTGTCCCTGGTCAGCTGGCATAGAGATATAGAGGTACTATGCCACTAGAGGTGTGATAGCGAGTAGAAGTATGCAGGATGTAGCTAGCGCCTTGGCCTTCATGTTTGCCAAATTAACTGAGATGGAAAGAAACTGGATGGTCAGCATCAGGAGTGGCAATACCAGTGGAGAAATAGTGGTCTGATTTTCATGCACCACTATTATTCCCTTGAGACTGCTTTAAAAGTGTGGTAAAGTACTGGGAAAGCCTGAGTTGCCCAACCAATAGATTGTAAAGGGAGGGGCAACTTTGAGGATTTAATAGAGGTCTGGGCTGGGGTGGGGGGAGGGCCAGTATTACAAAGTAATCCACAGTGGAGGCAAGGCCACTCAGAAGGGATGCCACAGCTAGCAGTTGCCAAATTCGGAAAGGGAAAAAAGGGGGTAAAAGGTGTACCTGGGTATGGTAATCATTCTGTATATGTACTTTGTATGCTGCAAACTTCAGTTTTCTGTTTCAGTCTATAGGGGGAAAGGTGTATCTGGGTATGGTAATCACTCGGTATGCCTACTTCATATGCTGCAAACTTCAGTTGAGGGAAACTGGGGAAATGTGCACTTAGCAATTAAAGCTGTCCTCATTTTGATTCTGCCCGAAACAATGCCGCAACCTTTATTTCTTGTTTACTCCCTATGAACTTTTCCAACCCTACGCCTGTGGTAAACTGAATAAAATAAAAACATAAAATAAAATAAATACCTGAGCCCACTAACCAGCCAACCAGCTCCACACATCTAATGTTGGTGTTCAGCATGGTGCACATTGTCAGCATGAGAAAGCAGTTTTTCTCTTGGTCAGTGGGGAAAAGGCTGCATTTTGGGTATATGCAGTAATCTTGCAAGTCTCTTCATTTGTTGTCACCTGCCTTAACCAGCCCTTCAGCCAGAAAGGGGTTGGACAGTTTGACAAAGTCGCCATTCAGTGTGGGGCAGGTTCTTGGTGTGAGAACCTAACTACTTTTTAGTCCATGGGGGAAAAGGTCTACCTGGGTATGGCAATCACTCTGTGTACCTACTTTGTATGCTGCAAACTTCAATTGGGGGAATCCGATGAAATGAGCACTTAGCAATTAAAGCTGTCCTCATTTTGAAGTGGCCCCCATTTTGAAGCTGCTGTCCAAAACAAATACATGCAATAGAAGCCACGGCTTCTGAATGGTGAAACACGGTAATTTATCTTCTGCTGATTTAGAATATTTGGAAGTTTTACCAATAATAATTGTATCATTTTCAAAGCAAGAGTTACTCTTTTTGGTAATAACTGCAAATGCAATTTGTCTCACCTTCTCCACAGTGTTGCATTTATCGTGCCCACAGCCACAACCTTGATTAATTTGTTTTGCATGCATTATAGAAGTGCTTCTAGTGGGCATAATGTTATCCTGCATTGCAATATGCAGTATGAGTAGGGGGACTGTATTTCTACTGGCTAGCCAAGCACAAAAAATTGTCACACTTTAATTTTAAAGTGAAAACAGTGACACAATTTTACCAGGCTGTTAAGGACAGTATCACTGATACATGGTAATTGCAGTGCTGGCAAACTGTATTCACAGGACTGCAGGCATACTGTGCAGCATCACAAGACAAAGAACCTCCCTTTAGCAGTATGGGGATTGTATTAATACTGGCTGATCAAGCACAAACAAATGTCATGCTTTTATTTTAAAATGAAAACAGTTGCACAGTTTTACTGGGCAATTAAGGATGGCACCACCAATACACAGTAATTGTAGTGCTGAGAAACAGTATTCCCAGTACTGCAGGTATATTGTACAGCTGCATAGAACCTCCTTTTAGCAGTATGGGGACTGTATTGCTACTGGCTGATCAAGCACAAAAAAAATGGTCACACTTTTATTTCAAATAGAAAGCAGTGACACAATTTTACCTGACTGTAAAGGATGGCAAAACAGATATACAGTAATTGTAGTGCTGACAAACTTTATTCACAGCAATGCAGGTATACTGCGTAGTCCCTCAGGACATAGGACCTCTCTATCAGTATGGGGATTCTTTTTGTACTGGCTGATCAAGCACATTCTACATTCCTAAATAAACATTATAAACTTCAGTGACTGAAAAAAGTAACATACAAAAAAAAGTGCAACATTTTCCTTGAAGATTTTAAATGGAAAAAAATATATACTTTAGAATTTCTCTGTTAGAGGATTAATCAAAATTGCAGCTCTGTAGGTTTTACTTCTCTGACAGCTCTCCCTCAAATATATGAAGATGGATGACCGACACTGGAGCATGCCAAGTGTAAAATACTAAGGAATCATGGGAAACACCTCCTTCCATCCCCCCTCAAAAAAAGTGTTATTTGATTTGATTGTGCAAGTTTTATATAGGAATATTGTACATTTTTATAAGTGTGCATTTTGAGAGACATCCTGAAAAAGTGCACAGTTCTATTCAATTTGCACAAAAAAGCACACGGTGATCACAAAATGACTCCCATATCACGAGAAAACATCTATGCGAGTCATGTGACCTCTAGCACCATTCAGTTTTCACTAATTGAACAGGAATGCTCATTTGCTGATGAAGGAAATGATATGGTGTGTGATTTGGGGCTTTTTTCATTTGCTGAACTTTTCCCTTCGACAGCCCTGACTGGCCACAATCAGTCCTGTCACTCCCCTCAGCCCTATTGACCCCCCTCTCTGGGACTTACCTCCTACTCCACAATCCCCCATGGATGACCTTCCATGGGAAGGGCTTCCTGAGGCCTAAGCCCTTACTCCCCCAGGTAGAGCTGAAGTGTCTCTGTCAGACTGGAGGACCCCAGTTAGGGGTGTGGAGCAGGTAGCAGACAGCATCCTGTGCAGTTGTGCAGTGTTTTTCCAGTTTCTTGCCCCTGTGGCCATTGGGAAGACCCAGGCTGATGGAGTTCATCATGTCATTGATGTCACCCCCCCCCAATCTGTGGCTCAACTTGAACTGTCACCTGTAGTCATCTGGGCATTGATGTTGCAGTGAGCCCAACTCCTTCCTACCCTCGGAGGAGACAAGCATGCATGAGATGCTCTGCTACCCTCCCTACCACTGCACTTCTGGGACTGCTGAAATTTTGACTTTTAAATATACTGTACACAAGGCATAACATTGTGCCAAATTTCACAGAATGGCACATTTTCACAAAAAGTGAATACAACAGATTTGCGCAATGTCACCCACTACCACACTTCACACAGGCCGGTAGGTTAGGGAATATTAAAGTATCAGCCCATACTCATCTCCTCCTCCTATCCCCTTAGATTCACATGTGTTAAAACCCCAGAGCTCCAACCTGGGGAGACTTACTATTAGCCTTTTAAATAACCCCAGATTCACTGAACATTTAAGGCAACAGATCAAGGATTATTTAGGACAAACATCAGAATACATATGTTGGAAGAGTTTAAAAATATTTTTATAAAAGGTGAAATTATTAGATATACTTCAAGAAATAAACAAGAGATAATCAAGCAAATGACTTGAAGAATGTATTTTTCACTTAGAGGTGAAATATCAAACAATCCTAGATGACCTGATTAAGTTTGAACTGGGTAAAAAAGGAAAAGAAAAGATCTCACCAAACTCCTAGAGAATAAAATAGTTAATCAGGATTTGTGAGACAACATTATTATGGTGGAGAGACTAATCTGGGTGCTTACTAGCAAGGCGATTAAAGAAACAAAGTGTTAATAGCGCAGACGTGCACATTAAACATCCATCAGCTCCTATGAGCCGTACTGGGGTTCTCAGACTCCTAATGACCTAATTCGAAAACTTCTGTTGTTCACTGTGTGAAGGCAAACACATCCTTGACTAGAAGGTACTTCATACTCACCACTTCCCACAGCTTTATAATATAGCCCAGGACTACAGTAACAGCTCAATCACAGCATACAAGGTGAAGAATAAAATTAATTAAATAAAAACCATGATATCCTCTGGCATAGATGATTCCCCCTTTGAATGTTACAAGAAAGTAGGGGAGGACCTCTTTGTATCCACTTTTCATGAACTTAGTGAGGGTGGCCAAATTCCACCTTAATGGAAACAGTCACAGATAACAGTACTGCCTCTCACACCAGGGAAGGAGCCACACAGTCTGGTTCATATTCCCTCTGCATCAATACAAAGATAGTTGCAGGGATTTTGGCAGACCACACTGATGTAGTCATCCAGACTATAATACATCCTGAAAAAACAGGATTGATGAAAGGGAGACCCCCACCTGGAAACAATCAAAACCTCCTGAATATATCCTCTGCTTAGATCGGTTGCACTGCAGTACAGTTCACCCTCTCCCCGGGCACAGAGAAAGCATTTGATGAGGTTAACTGGCTAGTTCTCCAAAAATCTCTGCAGACCTTTACAATTTGATCTTAAATATTTTTTACACACAGTACGGGCCCTACACACAGCCCCTGAAGCAGTGGTAAACATTAATGACATGTTCTCCCCTAGATTCCCACTGATGTGTGGGACCTGTCATGGCTGCCCCTCTCCTTATATCTGTTTGCCCTTAGTTTGGCGCCCCTGGCAGTGACAGTTTGGCAAACTCTGGATGTCTGGTGGTGTGATGGTGAGGGAAGAGAAACCTGAAGCCTCTTTTCATACTGATGATATGATCATCTTTGTCTTGAATCCTGAAGCTTCATTACCAACATTATCGTCTATCTTAATTTCATATGGAGCATTATCAAGTTATAATATATGGGGGGCCCTTATTACTAACTGAAATCAAGCAGACTGCAACCTTATAATGTATAGAGAGCTATTGTTACTGTCTGTTTTCATTCACTTTGCAACCCTGTAATCCCATCAGTATGACGTCAGTCTCTGGTAATCTTTGCTTGTGTACATCATACCGATGGGTTTACAGATCAGAATGTCAACAAATGGCATTATACTGTCAAATGAATGGTGATCTATAGTCCATGCTAGAAGTTCAAGCACACACTCCATTCTGTCCATGCTAGCAGCCCATGTAATCTCAGCTGTGATGTGATACCGACCCCTCTGATGTACATTCCATCCCTCCCTCCTCGGAGATGATATTGACCTTACGCACAGACAAGAAGCAACATGATCTGGGTCGACCAATCAGAACAGCAGACTGAAGTGTTATTTTGTGTAAACATTTTAAAACGTTATTTCTTATTTTATTTATAAAGAATATGATGTTTTGTAGTTTTACTGTAACTTTTAGATATAGATATTAAATGTAGAATTATTAGTGTGCAGATTTTGTCAGTAAGATTGCTATTTGTCTGACTTAAATAAATGTCCCAAACAAACCTTCCTGACTCTTCTTTGTCTCGGTAAGTGAATAATGTGCTGTTTTAAGTTTTGGTAAAAAATGTCTCTTTTTCCATACACTATAGAAGACAATGCTTTCTAAGTGGTTGTTAACCATGTCTGTAATCACCTCTCACAGTTGCCAAGACAACTGTACACCTCTCGAGCTGCACACCCAAGGTTTAGTGGGTTGTCCTGGCAGCCACTTGAGGCGATTACAGTGTGGTTAACAACCACATCTCAGGCATTATTCTCCATGTTATATCATTGTTATGACATCACTCTGTTGTTAACCCTTCTTGAGTATGTCACATCAATGGTATAACAAAATGGAATGCTCACAACATTCAATGCTCTGCTTTGAGAAAAATGTTTAAAATGTTAGTATTAAATTAATTGATTTGTGCCAGGCTGTACTGATGCATAGTGTTGTGAAGAACTCAATAAACATTGTTGAGGAATCTTCCTACATGATTTACAACTGCTTAAGGTAAGAATTACTCAGAAAAATAATTCAATTCGCAATCACACAATCTTGGTAGCTCATACACTATAAAATATAATGTATAGTCTTTGATTAATAGCCACCCTGCAAACACTTCTTTAGGTTGCATGATATCTGAAACCCTCTTGGGCTATGCTCTTGAGGTTTAAAATGAAGTCATGGCAATCTCTCAAAGTGTTTACGGCATGGTTATTAACCAAAGACCATACATTATCCTCTATATAAAATTAATTTCTTGAAATCTGAGGCAGGAAGAATTAGTGGCCAATGCCCACAGTCATTTCTCATATCATTTCCACTCTCATGGGTTAAAAACAATTTGATCAAATACCTCAGGGTTAGTATCTCTCTAACTTTATCTAAGCTCTGTCAGTTATACTATTAAACTCTTTATAATGACATCCAGATGTCTCTGACTAGGTGGACCATGCTGTTTCAATAACTAACTGGCAGAATAGGCTCAGTTAAGATTCATATACTACTGCAGCTTCTCTTCCTAGTCTAGTCACTGCTTCTTAAAATCCCAGAAGGTTACTGAACTAAATTATTAAAACAGATTCAAAAGCTCGTCTGGGATAGGTTACAGAGGAGGTCCTAATGTTCAAAGCAATTAGGGGGCCTGCAGCTGCCAAATTTGCATAGATATTATCAGACTGTTTAGACAGCACAGGTAGCTGCCTGGTTAACATAACAAGAGGAATCACAGTGGTAAAATATAGAAAAGGCCAGTTCTCCAAAGATACTGTCATTTTCCTTTCCAAAAGCAGTTCTGTATGGGGCATATAGAGGTTAATATTGAATCCCTGGGTCACATACCATGCATATATTGCTCTCTAAAAAAAGAAAAGTCTGACTCTTAATATGCTGCCTACTCATTCTTCTTCACTATAGTGGTACTTTTGAACCACCCCCCCCCAAGCAGGATGTAGCATATATCTACTGTGAAACCCTTGGATTAACCAGGTAGGAGCAATGCATTGGGGGGATGGCAAGTTTTGCACCTTTACAGTACAAATGTTAACTTCCCCATAAAGAATTGTTTAGAGTTTTACAAATGTGACACTTCGTATTCACAGATGATAACCCAGAGAAACAAAGTTACCCTCAGAGTGAAAGTGTGTAATTAGTCTATTGGATAGTGGTTATGCTACCCACGTTTAGGTATATCTCAGAAACATATCAGGTATTGGGAGTGGGCCAGGACTGCCCCATGGAGCAGATGAAAAAGAAATGGAAACAGTAAATAAGGGTAGATATACCATAGAGAGAATGGAACAGAAAAGTAACACTGTGATAAAAGGTTATAAGCTTGGATCTGGTGAGAATTTTGGTGGAAATTTGTGAGTAACATTCTCTCACACACCAAACATCGGATGTTAAGGATCCATTCATACAGCTGGTACCTTTGGGGGGATTGGGACACATGCCCACATTTTTTTTTTAAATTGAATATGTTTTATTTAATATCCATATACAGTTCCAACATACAAATACTGCATTAAATAAAACAGTAGATGAACATTAGACCTACTAAATACAAATTGCAGTAGTTAACTAACCCATACCCTTCCCTTCCCCTCCCCCTACTTCCCTCACCCCTTTTATTCCCTCTTCCCAAAGCCAATCCACTGAATATGATCCTACAGGCCACATCCCTATCTCTATATGATAAGGGGATTAAAAGGAAAAAGCAACATCCTCCCAAATAAAAAGAAAAGAGATAAGGGGAAAAAGGAAAGTATACCAAGGGCACATTATTTGGTCTCCGTCTATAGTAAACTGCACCAGTGCCTTACAAAGGGAAGAGCAACATGCATCAAGTTAGTGTGATGAGGCAATTATCCATAAATTGTGAAACTTCTCCCATTTAGCATTAAATTTAGGCAAAGCATTTCTGTAGCTAGCTATAGTTTTCTCTATCCTTAAGTTATGCAATAGTCCAGCAAGCCATTCCTGATAGGAAATAATGATCTGATCTTTCCAATGCTTAAGAACTAAGGCCTTAACCGTGAGTGATATTAAATTAATATAATATCTCCTTTCCTTCACTGTGACTGTTGTGTAATCTCCCAATAAACAAATTTGTGGAGTGAATATGTCTTGCAGCCCTAACAGAGGATCTGCTTTAGCCCTAATCTCGGACCATAAGGGAGCCACCGAGGGGCATTCCCAAAAAATATGAAGCGGGGAGCCTTGTGCCTGACCACATCTAAAACAGTCATCTTGTGAGAGTTTCCCCATTTTACATAACTTTACAGGAGTCAGGTGTAAAGTATGTAGAATATAAAATTGTATCAATCTAAGTCTATCGTGTTTACTATATAGATATACACCTTTTTCATATATGCTCCCAGGTAAAATGATTACTAGGGAAAGTTCCATCCAGTATTGAGAATAGGCAGCTTTATTTTGATGCAATCTTTCTTGTAAGACAGCCACTAGTCCGGAAACCGCATGTGGTCACCAAGCCAGGGACTGAAATAATCGAAAGGCCTCCTTTTATGACCACATTTTTTGGACTTGCCTATGCCTCCAGTCATATTGGGAAGCAGTGCATCAGGTGGTACAGATAGTATTGGGTAGGGATTATTCCTACACCCCTCTGTTAAATGATGCTCAGGTTATACCCTTCCATGGAGGTCCCCAGACAACACAGAAAATAGCTACTGGCACTTCTGTGAGCTTAAATGCTTTGCATGGCAATGGCTCTGAGATATAGTACCCAGCAGCTACTCCTATAGGAATATGGTAAATAAAATACAAGCCTCAGAATGTATAGCAGCAGATATCCATCTTAGGACTAAAAAATTCCTGTTAGAGTGGCAACCTGCGACAACTACGTTAGCCAAACAGGGGGAAAGACAACTTGATAAATGGAGGTATACATTTTGAGAAAACTCAATTAGTATCTAAGATAAGGAACTTTGTAAAGAATTACTGGAAGCAACAGGTAAAGGGGAGGTGGTGGGGAACTTTGATCTGCCTAAGATGGACTGGGGTACAGCAGCCACGACCTATGTCAAGACTCAAATGATCCTAGATGTAATAAAGAGGAAGTTATGGAACCCCACCATGGAGGGGGCTATCCTTGATTTTGGTGCTCCCAAATGGGGAGCACATGCAGGAGATAATGGTCAAGGAATCCCTGAAGTGTAGTAACCACAGCTCAGTGTGGTTCAGTTTGGATATGGAAAGGCAAGGGAAGGCAAATTTTATTTAAGAAGACGCCCATCCCAGAGGCTCTGGGCGCCATACATCAATCAAATAAAAACAGCACAGCATAATAACAATCAATAAAATACACTGCTCCAAACAAGTTAAAACAAAATTTGCTACACAATTTGCTTCATTCAGCAACAGCTACATTTGAAATCTCTAAAACTAAAATAAACCTTTAAAATTAGACAATATAAACTATAAAACATAGTCCGGGAAAGCCTGATCGTACAGAAATGCCTTGACTCGGGCCTTAAATACCGCTCAACCGTAGGCCTCCTAACAACTAAAGGCGAATTCCACAGAATGGTAATGACACTAAATGATCTGTCGCCAGCAGTTTTTTAACCTCGTCCTGGGAATCGCAAGGAGGCCCCTAGTAGAGAAGCGGAGGTAACGGACCGAGAAATCTTCTCCACCCTGACCAAAACCCTGGACTTCAGGAAAGCAGATTTCTGGAAGAGTCAGGAGGTACTAAGGAGGCAACTAGAGGATGTCATGGTGGACATGGGGGGTGGATAGACACTGAGCCTTTATCAGATATGCAATAATAGCAGCCACAATGGAATGTGCTAAGTTCAGGGGGAAGAAATCGGGAGCCAAATCACCCATCTGCTTCAACTCTGTGGTTGCTGGTGAGAGACAAGACAGCAGTCTACAAGAAATATAGAAGGACTGAAAGTGAGCAGATAAGCAGGAATACCTGAGGTTGGTGAAAGTGGTGAGCAAGGTGATGGTGCAGGCAAACGCACAGAAAGAACTGCAAATAGTGAAAGAAAATAAGACTGGGGTGAAATGCTTTCTATCACTGCATATGCAAGACAAGGGACAGGAAGGATAGAATAGTTATGTTGAGGAAGGGGGATAGATGGGTGGAGGAAGAATGAGCAAGGCAAAGGTACTCAATGAGTACTGCTGCTCTGTCTTTACTAGGGAAAAAGATGGCACAATACTCTCTGGGGAAGAAGATGGGGGAAGGGCAATAGATGTGGTAATAGAGGTAGATTGAGGGAGGGCCGCCTTTCATTGAAAGTAGATAAGTCCCCAGGTCTTGACAGCATTCATCCAAGGGTACTGAAGGAGCTAGCTGAGGAGTTTGTGGGGCCACTGGCTGACTTCTTCTATTGATCCTTGGTATCAGGAGTGATGCCACAGGCCTGGAGAATGACACACGTGGTGCCTCTCCATAAGAGTGGACTCAGGAATGATCCAGGGAACTATAGGCCAGTCAGTCTGACATCAGTCATATGCAAACTCCTGGAGACCATACTCAGGAAGAGATTGGTAGGGTACATAGAGGAGAATGGTCTCCAGGATGAGAGGCAGGATGACTTTGTGAGAGGAAGATCCTATCAGATTAACCTGATTGACTTTTTTGACTGGGTCACCAGGGCAGTGGATGGGGCAAGGTGGTAGATTTCCTTTATCTGGACTTTATCACAGACTTCAATTCTGTGCCACATAGGAGACTAATCAGTAAACCAAAGGATCTTGTAGTTGGGGAGAAAATGACAAGGTGGATTCAAAGCTGGTTAAGTGGCAGAACCCAGTGCCAGGGAGGTTGCCAGTGGGGTCTCACAGGGACCAGTGCTGGTGCCAGTGTTGTTCAATGTTTTCAGAAATGACACTGGGGAAGGCATTAAGGACAAGATGTGCCTGTTTAAGGACAACACCAAACTATGTGGAAGGGTGGACACTGTTGAAGGGATACAGGCTCTATTGGAAGAGCTTAGGAAACTTGAAAGATGATCAGGAATCTGGCAACTTGACTTCAATGTCAAGAACAGCAAAATGATGCATAATAGGGCCAGCATTCCTAGAGCTGAGTATTATCTGGGGAAGGGGTAAGATAACAGCAACAAAGGAAGAAAAGGATCGTGGGGTGGTGATTACCAGTGACCTGAAACACTCCACACAATGCAAAAAATCAGCAGCAAAGGCAAACAGAATTTTGGGATGTATAGCAAGGGATTCAACAGTAGGCAGAGTGAAGTCATACTGTCCATGTACAGGTCATTGGTGAGACTGCACTTAGAATATGGGGTAAGGTTCTGAAACCCATATAAAAAGGACACCAGCTTATTAGAGCGGGTACGAAGGGAGGCAACAAAGATGATCATGGAACAGCAAGGCAAGTCATATGAAGAGAGGCTGGTAGCCCATAAAATGTACTCCCCAGAGGAGAGGAGAGAGATGGGAGATATGATAGAGACCTTCAAATATCTGAAGGGAACAAACAGAGTGAACAGGGAATGTCTCTTTAACCTAAGTGATAATAAAACTACAAGATGGCACAGTTTGAAGTTGGTGGGGGGAGGTTTAGGAGGGTTGTTAGGAAACATTTTTTTCATGGAAAGGGTGGTGAACACATGAAATACATTGTCAGAGGTGATGGTCACACAGTAAATGGTTGGCGGCTTTAAGAGGGCCTGGTACAGGCATAAATGGGACCTGGGAGACCATGGGGGGGGGTTGCAGATGACAGCATTACAGGAGAGGGGGTGCAGGAACAATGGCATAAGCCAGGGACACTTCCTTACAAATGAGGAGACTCAATAGACCAGTTTGGCCCTCTTCAGCTGGCTCTTTCGTATGTTCGTATCAGCCAAACAAAAAAATCCCTTGGGATGAATAGGGTTGCTGCATGGCTCCCTTTCTCTCTTACATTGACTTTTAGGTAACTTTGACTCCACCTCACAGGGTGCATAGATACATAGATACATAGACAGTGTCGGCAGATAAGGGCCGATGGCCCACCCAGTCTGCCCATTTGAGCTTGTAAGTTCAGTTTGTTTTCCTAGAAGTCTGTTGCCCCTTACCCCTGACCTCTAGAATTCCTTTATGTCTATCCCATGCATTCTTATATCCCGTGATTGTTTCAGCCCCCACCACTTCCTCTGGCAGGGTGTTCCACTTGTCCACCACCCGTTCTGTGAAGAAATTCTTTCTCATGTTTCCTCTGAATCGTCCTCTCTCCAACTTCATCCCATGCCTCTAGTCCTGGAACATCTTTTTGCTTAAAATAGTGTTTTCCTGCACCCTGTTCCTCCCTGTAAGATACTTGTATGTCTCTATCATATCCCTCTCTCCTCCTCTCCTCCAGGGAGTACATGTTCAGTTCCTTCAACCTGTCTTCATAGGACTTGTGATGCAATCCATGCACCATCTTTGTTGCCCTCCTCTGAACCTTCTCTACCCTGTCTATGTCCTTACGTGAGGTATGGTCTCCAGAACTGTACACTGTATTCCAGGTGGGGCCTCACTAGTGTCTTGTATAGCGAATTATGACCTCCCTTTTCCTGCTGGTGATGCCCTTGCCTATGCTTCCCAGCATCCTATTTGCTTTACCTGCTGTCTTGTCACACTGTTTCCTACCTTGAGGTCATCAGAGATGACAACCCCAAGATCCCTTTCCTGCTTGGTGCATGCTATATCCTCACCCCCAACTGATATATTGTGCCAGGGTTTTGTGCCCCATATGCATTATCTTGCACTTCTTTGTATTGAATTTCAACTGCCAAACCCTTGACCATTCTTCAAGTTTCTGCAGGTCGCTTCTCATTCTGTCTACACCCTCTGGTGTGTCTACTCTGTTACAGAGCTTTGTGT
The DNA here is from genome assembly GCA_016271365.2 of Neoceratodus forsteri. Taxonomy (NCBI): domain Eukaryota; kingdom Metazoa; phylum Chordata; order Ceratodontiformes; family Ceratodontidae; genus Neoceratodus; species Neoceratodus forsteri. The sequence continues at coordinate 512,365,239 of CM057450.1, read as the reverse complement.
CATCAGCAAACAGTGAAATTCTGCCTTCTAGATCCTCGCAATGTCACTGATGAAGATGTTGAATAGGATTGGTCCCAGCACTGATCCCTGTGGTACCCACTGGTCACTCTTCCCTCTGTGGGTGACAGCCATTTACCACCACCCTCTGTGTCCTGCCACCCAGCCAGTTACCTACCCACCACACTACTGTCCTGCCCACACCCATATTCCCCAGTTTGTGTAATAGTCTTCTATGGCACAGTGTCAAAGGCCTTGCTGAAGTCCAGATAGGCCATGTCCACTGCCCTCCCTGATCCACCTCCCTAGTCACCCAGTCAAAAATTCAATGAGGTTGGTCTGACATGACCTCCCCTGGTGAAACCATGCTGCCTTGAGTCCTGTAGTCCATTGACAACCAGATGTTCCACCCATCTCTCCTTCAGTAGTGCTTCCATGATCTTCCCCACTACCGAGGTGAGGCTGACTGTTCTGTAGTTCCCTGCTTCCTCTTTGTTCCCATTTGTATAAGGGGACTATATCTGCTGTCCTCCAGTCTTTGGGTACCTCCCTGTTTCCAGTGATCGGCTAAACAGGATAGCCAGAGGTTCAGCCACCACCTCTCTCTTAGTTCTTTAAGGACCTAGGGTGCACCCGTCTGGCCCCATTGCTTTATCAACTCTTATTACTTCCAGTTCCTTCAGGACCCTTTTTCGTGTAAGGGGACTTGTAGTCCATTTCTGCACCATTCTCACCCTTGTACTCCTTCAGACCCATTACCCCTTCCTCAGTAAAGACTGAGCAGAAATACCTGTTTAATATGTCAGCTTTACTGTTGTCATCCTCCACGCGACTCCCATCCTCCCCCTTCAGTCTCACTATCCCTCCCTTTGATTTTCTTTTTTCACTTATCTACCTGTAAAAGATTTTGTGCCCTCTACCCACTGATTTTGCAATGTGTTCTTCTGTCTGAGCTTTGGCTTCCCTTACTGACTTCCCTGCCTCCCTTTGCTTCTCCTGGTACTTCTCCCTATCCCTTCTGCCTGTGTCTTTTGTATTGCCTTAATGCAATCTTTTGGCTTTCACTTTCTTTGCTACCTCTTTGGGAAAACCATAATGGTCTCCTCTTCCTTTTCCTCTTGCTAACCTGCTTAATGCATAATTCTGTTATTCTTGTAATCCCCATTTTAAATACTGCCCACTGTTCCTCAACCCCTGATTCCTGTCCCATTTCCTTAATGTCTCTTTCAAGTATCTCCCCATTTTCCCAAAGTCTGCCCCCCTAAAATCCAGGATACGTGTTTTTGTGTGGTTTGGTTCTGCTCTTTCTGTGATTTCAAACCACAATGACTGGTGGTCACTGTTACCCAGGTGCTCCCCCACTGTTACCCCCATCACACTGTCCCTGTTTGTGAGCACAAGGTCCAGTATTGCCTTCTGCCGAGTTGGTTCCATGACACATGGCAGCATGCACAGTTTCAATGGACTTTGACAGTTACATGTTCAGAGTCCATTATAAGGCATCTTTTTTTTCAGGACCCTGTTGACACCTAGGTTAATTGTGTACTCTATAGGAATCTTTAAATTTTCACCATGCTTTATGTACTGAACTTACAATCATTCTTTACACTTGCATAACATTTTCTTTTGAATAAAACTGTGAGTGTAAAAATAAAATCATCACTTGAGCCCATGAAGTGCTAGTTGCTGGACACACCTATCATTCAGCAATGGCCAGGTCAGGTGATCATATAAGATGCAGTGATGTGTCCAAATAGGGCAGCAAAGGAAAGACTGACAGAGGTAGTTCAACAGGGTATCAAGCATGGATAGCTGGCATTTTGGGGCAGTGCAATAAGTTTGGGGCAGTGCAATAGATCATATCACCACAGTCATGTACAAGTAAAATAAATTCACCCAGGCACTTTCCTGTGCTTTGAGAAAGGCAGTCTCCCACCCTATAGATGTCTTCATGCTTCCTGTATGACTTTGAAACCTGTGAGTAGATATGTGAGAAAAAATCTAGGGCTGGATCAAGTGGAATGCCAGGGTACTTATATTCTGTCATTGATTTCAAAGTAATACCAACTGTAGTTTTAAAGAGTAGGTTATGGTTAGAGATGGGCCAAGTCAATAAAATTCACTCTGTGAAATATTTTGCAGATTGCGCTCCATTTGCGGAGCTAATCACGCAATTTGCCAATTCGCAGAGCCAGAGCCCAAAAACTACTGCCCCCCCGCTGATCGCTGCCCAAATAATAAAAAAAATATCAAAATCCCTGGTGTCTAGTGGCCCCTCACCCTGCTGATCGCCAGCCCCAATAATAATAAAATAATCAAAATCCCTGTTGTCTAGTAACCCCCACCCCACCAGTCAGCAGCCCCAATAACAAAATAATCAGAATCCCTGGCGTTTAGTTGTAAACCTCATGCCCGCCACCCATTCAGATAGAGCCAACCCCACCCCCTCACCACCACCACCACCACCACTCCACTCCCCCATGGTGCACATAGCACCCCGACACTGAGTGGGCCACCGTCACAGACCTCCATGCACCTGCACAGCCAGCAGCCCATCAGACTGACTTCTTCTCTGATGAAATGAATGAGCACTTGCTTGTACAAGCATGCACTCATTCACTCAGTCAGCCAGCTCGTAAGTGTTGGTGATGTTTATCAGGGGTCTAGAGAAGGGATGAGGACTGCTCCGGTGATCCGTGGGGGTGGAAGGATGGGAGGGGGGAATGACATTGAGATACAGAGTGTCAAAAAATCCAAAATGTACCAGTTTCTTTACATTTCTTAGTCTACCTGTAATTTAGAAATGGTTTTAGGTTTTGCCTTCAAATTTTCTGTCTATAAAGTCTTTGGATCACTGATGGTTTGATGAAAAAAATATTTAATGTGTTCACAACTTGTTTGATTACTTTATGTACAATTTGCTGATTGCTGACAATGCTTCTGGCTGCTACTGTCCTCTACCCCTGTTTGTTACCCACTGCCAATGTCTGGACGAGGATCCTTTGTAAAGGAGCTTTTAGCTCTAAGGTTGTAATTCAGATATCTCCATAAATAAATAAATAAGAACATACAACAATTTTATTTTCCCATTATTTCCTATGGGAAAAGTTAAGTGTTCAGCATGAAAGTACTGTATTTTCGCAAATCATGGGTGTGTGTGTGTGTGTGTGTGTGAAAATAGTTGTGTCCTTTTTTGAACACTATCATATTTGTGAAAATATGTGCACATTGCCAACAGCGGGGGTGCCCAATCTCCTGTCAGCAATGATTATTCTGCTTTCATTTGCCGACAGTGGGTGCCCAGTCTTGCTGTCAGCACTGTAAGCCCCTACCCCTGCTACACTTTCACACTGGGGAGCCCACTTCCAGTGTGTATACAAATATATAATTTCCTCCATAATTTGCCGACAGCAGGGTGCCCAGTCCTCCTGTTGGCAATGATTTTTGTGCTTTTATTTGCTGATAGCGATTGCCCAGTCCCACTGTCAGTGTCATAAGCTCCACCCTTGCTACACTTTCACACAGGGGAGCCCACTATCCGTGTGTTTAAAAATATATATTTTTCCCCTATAATTTGCTGACAGCTGGGTGCCCAGTCCCCCTGTCACCAATGTAAGCCCCCACCCTCCCGCCAGCATTGGACACTGGGAAACCCACACCCAGTGTCCTTCAAAAGTACTCCCCACCAGCAGTACAGGACAGTGGGGATCCCACCCCCACTGTCTCCCAGCACTGTATGTTATTCCCTAGAAAACAGAAAACTGTCCCCAGCGTCCTTTTTTTAAACCTGTAATGAAAAACTGGTCCCTCATTGTCTCCCCTTCCCCCTCCCACCATCTCATAGATACATAGACAGTGTCGGCAGATAAGGGCCTATGGCCCACCCGGTCTGCCCATTTGAGCTTGTAAGTTCAGTTTATGTTTTCCTAGAAGTCTGTTTCCCTTTACCCCTGACCTCTAGAATTCCTTTATGTCTATCCCATGCATTCTTAAATCCCGTGATTGTTTCAGCCCCCACCACTTCCTCTAGCAGAGTGTTCCACTTGTCCACCACCCGTTCTGTGAAGAAATTCTTTCTCATGTTTCCTCTGAATCGTCCTCCCTCCAACTTCATCCCATGGCCTCTAGTCCTGGAACATCTTTTTCGCTTAAAAATAGTGTTTTCCTGCACTCTGTTTCTCCCTGTAAGATACTTGTATGTCTCTATCATATCCCCTCTCTCCCTCCTCTCCTCCAGGGAGTACATGTTCAGTTCCTTCAGCCTGTCTTCATAGGACTTGTGATGCAATCCATGCACCATCTTTGTTGCCCTCCTCTGAACCTTCTCTACCCTGTCTATGTCCTTACGTAGGTATGGTCTCCAGAACTGTACACTGTACTCCAGGTGGGGCCTCACTAGTGTCTTGTATAGCAGAATTATGACCTCCCTTTTCCTGCTGGTGATGCCCCTGCCTATACATCCCAGCATCCTATTTGCTTTACCTGATGCCTTGTCACACTGTTTCTACCTTGAGGTCATCAGAGATGACAACCCCAAGATCCCTTTCCTGCTTGGTGCATGCTATATCCTCACCCCCAACTGATATATTGTGCCAGGGTTTTTGTGCCCCATATGCATTATCTTGCACTTCTTTGTATTGAATTTCAACTGCCAAACCCTTGACCATTCTTCAAGTTTCTGCAGGTCCCTTCTCATTCTGTCTACACCCTCTGGTGTGTCTACTCTGTTACAGAGCTTTGTGTCATCAGCAAACAGTGAAATTCTGCCTTCTAGATCCTGCACAATGTCACTGGTGAAGATGTTGAATAGGACCGGTCCCAGCACTGATCCCTGTGGTACCCCACTGGTCACTCTTCCCTCTGTGGAGTGACAGCCATTTACCACCACCCTCTGTGTCCTGCCACCCAGCCAGTTACCTACCCACCACACTACTGTCCTGCCCACACCCATATTCCCCAGTTTGTGTAATAGTCTTCTATGTGGCCCAGTATCAAAGGCCATGCTGAAGTCCAGATAGGCCATGTCCACTGCCCTCCCCTGATCCACCTCCCTAGTCACCCAGTCAAAAAATTCAATGAGATTGGTCTGACATGACCTCCCCCTGGTGAAACCATGCTGCCTTGGGTCCTGTAGTCCATTGACAACCAGATGTTCCACCCATCTCTCCTTCAGAAGTGCTTCCATGATCTTTCCCACTACCGAGGTGAGGCTGAGTGGTCTGTAGTTCCCTGCTTCCTCTTTGTTCCCGCTTTTGTATAAGGGGACTACATCTGCTGTCCTCCAGTCTTTGGGTACCTCCCCTGTTTCCAGTGATTGGCTAAACAGGATAGCCAGAGGTTCAGCCACCACATCTCTTAGTTCTTTAAGGACCCTGGGGTGCACCCCATCTGGCCCCATTGCTTTGTCAACTCTTATTACTTCCAGTTCCTTCAGGACCCTTTCTCGTGTAAAGGGACTTGTGTCCATTTCTGCACCATTCTCACCCCTTGTACTCCTTCAGACCCATTACCCCCTCTTCCTCAGTAAAGACTGAGCAGAAATACCTGTTCAATATGTCAGCTTTACTGTTGTCATCCTCCACGCAACTCCCATCCTCCCCCTTCAGTCTCACTATCCCTCCCTTTGTCTTTCTTTTTTCACTTATGAACCTGTAAAAGGTTTTGTCCCCTTTAACCACTGATTTTGCAATGTGTTCTTCTGTCTGAGTTTTGGCTTCCCTTACTGTCTTCCCTGCCTCCCTTTGTTTCTCCTGGTACTTCTCCCCATCCCCTTCTGCCTGTGTCTTTTTGTATTGCCTGAATGCTATCTTTTTGGCTTTCACTTTCTTTGCTACCTCTTTGATAACTATAATGGTCTCCTCTTCCTTTTCCTCTTGCTAACCTGCTTAATGTATAATTCTGTTGTTCTTATAATCCCCATTTTAAATACTGCCCACTGTTCTCAACCCCTGATTCCTGTCCCATTCCCCTAATGCCTCTTTCAAGTATTTCCCATTTTCCCAAAGTCTGCCCCTAAAATCCAGGATACGCTTTTGTGTGGTTTGGTTCTGCTCTTTCTGTGATTTCAAACCACAATGACTGGTGGTCACTGTTACCCAGGTGCTCCCCCACTGTTACCCCCATCACACTGTCCCTGTTTGTGAGCAGAAGGTCCAGTATTGCCTTCTGCCGAGTTGGTTCCATGACCAGTTGCTTGAGGAAGGCACCCTGAAGGGAGTCCAGGATAAATCTGCTCCTAGTTGATGCTGCTGCTGGGATGCTCCAGTCCACGTCTAGAATATTGAAGTCTCCAACCAGTACTACCTCACCCTTGTCTGCCATCCTTTGAATGGCTAGCATCAGCTCCCTATCTGTTTCTTCCTCCTGGGCTGGTGGTCTATAGACCACACCTGTGCGGATGGCTGGCCCCATTTTCCTTACTAGCTTAACCCACAGTATCTCTCCCCCATTTTGTTCCTCCTGGATCTCTGTGGCCCTTATGTCATTTTCACATACAGTGCCACTCCTCCTCCCTTCCTGCCTGCTCTGTTCTCTTCTGAATATGTTGTAGCCAGGTATGGCCATCTCCCAGTCATGGTTATCATTACACCAGGTTTCCAGTGATGGCCCACAATGTCCAGGTCTGATTGTACCATGACAGCCTCCAAATCTTCCATCTTGTTGCTAAGGCTCTGGCATTTGCACACATGGCTTTCTATGATTGACCTCCTAGTCTGCTTCACTGTTCTACTCCAGGCCCTTCCTTGGTTGTCATTTATCCCTGGTTCTCCTTGCTGTCTGCCCTTCTGCTGAATTTTGCACCTTTTCTGCTTATCCACCTTTGGACACTAATCTCCATCTTTTGCACACTGCTTTGCAGAGATAGCCACCTCTGGTTCACTGGTTCCACTGCTAGCTGTGGGGGGTGAGCAAGTAGGTCCCTCCTTGCTGGCCTGCCACCCCCTTTGCTAGTTTAAATGCTTGTCAATGTAGCATTTAAACTTATCATGGAGTACTTGATTCCTCCAGGATGAATGCAGGCCGTCCAGGCTTGAACAAACCTCCATCCCTCCAGGTGGGTCCCCAGTCACCAATGAATCCAAACCCTTCCTCACAGCACCAGTTCTTCAACCATGAGTTAAAGTTCCTGGTGCATGCACTCCTATGCTCTCCCTTGCCTCTCACAGGTAGTACTTCTGAGAAAGTGACAGAAGTAGCTACTTGCTTGAGACCCCTCTCCAGTTTCTCGACCCTCCCTCTGTGCACACACCTCACTGCATCTCCCCTTGTCCCATACTTACCTCCAGAGGTTGGCAGCTGGTATCTTCTGTGGACTGGGATATGTCTGCACTCTTGAAAGCTGAACCGGGAACTGAAGAAATCAAGGTAAGGGCCGTATAATGGCTGTCAATTGGGGTTTCAACTGATGTTGATATCTCACCCATTTTTTGGAATTTATACACCAAATTTTCAATATGGGCTTTTTGGTACCCTCCTTATGAACACTATCATTGTCATCTTGTTAATCAGACCCATAAGATAATTTTACAGTCGCTGCGTGTAATCATCTTTCAGGACTGAATAACGAAATGATAGTGCCAGTGTTCATGAAGTGGGGTCCCAAAAAGCCTATGTTGCAAATCTGGTGAAATAATTCCAAAAAATTACTGTGTTATGAGTGTTAGTTGCGCAGTTTCTATGCACACTTTCCCCAAGCTTGCCCATGTAACCGACTTGCCCACTGCTACATCCATGTGGTGACACCAACCCCCCCATGCAAATTTGGTCATACTCGTCTATACATCCCTCTGCCTCACTCATGGCCATGCCTCACTCCTTTACCTTACTATGCCTCCTTGTTTTCTACCTCCCTACTTCTAAACTCCCTCCTCTAACTTCTAAAGCACTCAACCAACTCTGGTACAAAAGTATTAAGTTACACTTCATTATTTTCTCTCTCTTGCACCTCTTCTCAGGTGGCATAAATTCCAACCCTGGTCCTATCCACAGCAATGCCCCTTCCGCAGCCCCCCTCACTCCCCTTCCTCCACTTTAACCTCTGTTTCATTGCCCCGGGGTCTAAATATCCTACACCTTAACATTTGTAGCCTCCTACCTAAACTCATCCTCCTACTCCCACTTGAATACATGCTCATTCCTGATGTCCTCATCTACTCTGAAACCTTGCTAATTAACAAAATCCCTGATGCTAGTATTGCCATTCCTAGCTACACCATCGATCATCAGGACTGCTCTGGGAGGGGGCATGGTCATTTACTCATCCTCCTCTCTCCAGATCACCACTGTGCTATTGACAACTGACCCCACTGCCTATGAAGCCCTGGTTGTTAGGCTCTCCTTCCCTTTCTTAGCACTTGTATTTGTCACTGTTGCTTATTGCCACCATGGCCTATACCACTCTGTTGGCAGAGATCTTATCACTACTACTGGGTGTGCCTCTCTTCCACTGGTGAGCTATATCTGCTAGGTGGCTTCAATCTGAACTGGTTGCCACCTATCCTAGGTAAGACTCACTCTGCCATAGCTGCTCTTAACCTGTCACAGCTAATCATGGAACCAACTAGGCTAAACTATACATCCCAGAAACATACCCTCCTAGTTTGGGCCCTTACCTCCTGCCCCCACAGGGTTATCCAGTCTGGTCTTCTACTGGATGCTCTTAGTGACCGTCACATGATCTACCTGGTCAGAAACGTCCAGAGACCCAAGGCCTTGCACAAACTACTTACAATCCATGCCTATAAAACAGTGGACCTTGCCCCACTTCAACAGGACATCACCTGGACCCACTGGACCCCACTAGCCTCTGCCAGTACTATTGACACTGCCCTCAAATACTTCAGCAACAGATTCCTTGCCATATGGAATAAACACGTGCCCATGAAGAAAGTTTGGGTGCGTGGTAGTCACCTCCCTAGGGTAACCCTTGAACTCCTAGCCTGCCAGCAGGTACATGACAGAGCATGGCAAGTCTACAAAATCCACAGGCCTCCCCCGTGACCACTCCACATACAGAATGCTCTGGAATGCCTGTACTAAAGCCATTCGGCTGGCTAAAGTTGAACACTTCCAGTCTACACTCAACTCTAATTTTAACAATCCATCAAAATTTTGGAAAGTGGTACATTCCCTTTTCTCACCCCAAACTAAACCACCATCCCCTCTACTCAATATAAACAACCGACTTATTGCTGATCATCTTGTTGTTGCTGTGGAATTCGACTCATACTTTACTTCCTGTGCCTCCACCCTACTAGCCTCCCTCCCAACCTATCCCACCTCTTCACCCCTGCTCACCACTTACCCACTCCCACCAAATGGTGGAAAGTGTTGCCTTTCCCATCTCTCCCATTGTCACCTTAAAGGCTCTTCTCTCTATTAGCTCTCATAAAGGAAGCTCACCCGATGACCTAGACGCTAAGCTTCATTACATATCTGCTCCTGCTATTTCTCTCCCTCTGTCTCACCTCCTCAACCTATCCTTTTCCACTGCTACCATCCCTAAAGTCTGGAAACATGCTACTGTGTTCCCACCACCCGACAATGGTGACCTCTCTTCACCAGGGAACTACTGCCCTATCTCACTTCTTTCCACCTTGGCTAAACTTCAGGAACATCTTGTTCTCTTTCAACTCTCTACCATTCTTGATGCCTTCTCCTTTTTCACTCCTTTCCAATCTGGCTTTCGGAAGAACCACTCCACAACCACTTCCCTGTTCCGACTCACAGACTCTATTCACTCAGACATGGATAAAGGCCACATTACCTGAGCCATCTTTGTTGACCTGGCTAAGGCCTTTGACACTCTCTCCCAGCCTCTCCTCCTAGAAATCCTCTTATCTGCTGGCCTGTCTCAGTCTGCCTGAGACTGGTTCTGAGCTTTCCTGCTAGGCAGAACTCAACCTGTTAAAACTGCTGATTCTACCTCCCCTTCCCTTCCCTACCAATAACTACTGGAGTGCCTCAAGGCTCTGTACTTGGCCCTATCTTATTCTATCCCACTATCTCCAAATTCAAAACTGCACTCAAAAGCGAGCTGTTCACCAAGCGCTGCTGCACCTGTGCATAATGGGTGTACAAACACCCTTTTTCCTGACAAAGCCCACTGGGCTGCACCGTCTCCTCACCATCTTATTCCTACCACCTACATTACTGCCTCATCCAACTGCCTACCTTCTCACTACTGTCAAGAACTAACCATGTATGGCATTCTTATTATACTGCTTGCTAAGTTGTCCCACTAGTATGCAACACTGTTACCTAATCAAACTACCGGCTGTACTGTCCTTGTCACATGCCTTACTTTCTCTGTTATCTAATACCGTGTAACATGTTTGACTGTTTCACCTTGCAAATGTCATACTTTTATGCTGCTAAACCCTGTATTCTACCCTGTTATCTATTATACCTGTACCTGCACTGTATAATACTACCAATGTAAACTGTATCCAGGATCCATTTATGCCTGTCTCTTTATGCATATGCTCGTATATAGTATGTATTTTGTACCTGTATTATCTTCTCTTCTTTTGACGAGGTACCTTTGGAAATGAGCCTCTGGCTCAAAGGTTGTAAACCGATTGCAATATAAATAAAATAAATAAATAAATTCTCTATCCTTTTCAATGACCTACCATCTATGTGTTCCTCATCCTCCATTCACATGTATGCAGATGGTACGGTCTCGTTTACCTCAGGCCATTCCCCGTCTGATGTGACTACCAAACTACTGCTTGACTTCACCAATGTTCAGCACTGGCTAAACTCACATCAGCTCTTCCTCAATGCCAAGAAGACAGTCTCCATGACCTTTGGCAAATGGCAGAGACTATAGGCTACCTTCCCTCCCCGCCTTCCACACCCTCAATAGGACTATTCTTGAGGACATCTCCTCATTTAAATACTAGATGTCTGGCTTGACCAACACATTAACTTTTCTGAACACATTGATGCCATCCTGAGAACTCTGCGCTCCAAGCTTGGTGCCCTTTACAGGAACTGCAATGCCCTTTCACTTCCAGTTAGATGCAACCTAGTTCAGAAAATGATACTCCCTATTTTCAACTATTGTGACATAGTCTACCGTGCTGCTCCTAAGTCTTCCCTGTCAGATTGGGTACACTTTTTAATGCTTTCTGATGCTTTGCTCGTGACTCTTCACCCCACACTTATCATTGTATTTTGTACCACTCTTAGCCTTCCCTCCCTAGAGGGCAGGCATCTCTCCCACTGTGCCAAATTCACATTTAGATTCTGGACCAGAGCTCTCCCATCCTACTTCTCTCCTTCACTCACCACTCCACCACACTCCTCCTGCCCTCTCCAATCCAATGAGGCTCGCACGCTAGCTATCCCTCATTGTAACTCCTCCATAGGCCAGTCTGCCTTCTCCTACCATTTCCCAAAGCTCTGGAACGTGCTCTCTTTTCCACTCTCTCTCTCCCAGGCCCTGCACAACTACTTTTCCCCCAACTGTTTATTCAGCTAGCACCCCTTTTTTGCCCCTTTTCTCTGCACTCTACCCTCTTCTCTACCCCTCTCCCATCTCACCATCTACACAACTATGTCCCCTACCTCATTATGTCTCCACCTCCTCTCCCATCATTTCCCTCACCAAACCTTCCTTTTGCCCCTTCTCATCCCTAGCTCCCTGAAACTCAGCATGCTGCTCACCTGTTTTGCCTGACCCTCCTTCAAACTATTAAATTGTTCCCCTCTACTAATTAATCCTACCATCTGTTCCACCTTCTTTCCCCTTCCCACCCCACCCCCACTTCGGTCCTAGGCTTACACTATTCTGCCACCCCCTGCCCTTCGGTCCCAGTATCACACTACTGTGCCTTCCCTCCTGCTCCCTAATAAATCACTTCTTCCACATTGCTGGACCCACTATCTCCTACCTCTTCTCTCCATAATCATCCGAATCCACCCCTAATCTTATCTCCACCATCTGCCTTCTCCTCCCTCCTCCTCCACTTCCTCCATCTGTCCCTCCTCCTTCTCCCTTCTTTTCCACCTGTCTCCATCTCCCTAGCCTGGTCCATAGCATCCTAGCTGGTCAAATTTTTAATTTTCCTTACCCTTCCCTCCTCCCCGCCCCACTCCTCCTCCCCTACTGCCTGAGTCCTCATCACCCTTGCTGGGTTCTCAGCATCCGGATGGGGCACAGATTTGTGGTTAATTATCCTATATTCCCTCATTCTCTCATTTTCTTCTTCCCCTTTTTCAACACACTACTCCATTTCACTGACCCACACTAGTCCCCTTGGGCTCATACTGCACTTATCAGCTGTGTGCACCCCTAACCTCTAGCACTTCATTAATAATTAGTAATTCATCTGTTAACATACCGTGTACTACCAAGCTATGCCATTGAGCTCTTGTGTGTTTTTCAGTTACTGTGCTTTTATTACCATGTACTGTACATGTTTGCTGTCTGTTCTCCCAACTTCTGTAACCCCCCTCCCCCAGGATGCTTCTGGAAATAAGCTGTTTTCTTATCTCATGTTGTCTTTCCTGGTGAAACATTTTGCAAATAAAATAAAAGTAAAAACTTCATCAATTTTTAAAATTTTCACTCCAGATTTTCAACATTGCCATTTTTTTACATCTCTGTATAAACAGTACAGCTTTCATTTTTCACATCCTGACCAAAATTTGTTTTCGTACCTGTGGCACAGAATGGCATGGTGGCAGTGTGAAATCAACTTTTGGGATGGATTAATGAAATCACAGTGCCAGTGTTCATGAGGGGATGTCCCAAAAAGCCCATCTAGAAAATCTGGCGAACAATTTCCAAAAACTTACCGCATTACGAGTGTACGTTACACAGGTTCCTAAATCCTCCCTGACCAAATTGGACACTTTCTGCTGCTTTGCCCTAGATACTCCCTCTCATACTCATCATTGTGATCTCTATCATGCCTCCCTCTCTCACAAACAGACGCCTCTCCCAGTGTGCTACGTTCACCTCTAAATACTGGGTGAGTGAACACCCAACCTACCTCTCCCCCTCTTTTATCACCTCTCCCCCTCCCTCTCATTCTCTTAGATGTACTGACTTGTCACACTTTGTTGATCCCTTGACACTCCACCATCATTGGTCAATCTGACTATTCATACTGATTCCCTAAAATTTGGAATTCTCTCCCTCCTCAAGTGTGTCACTCCTCCTCCTCCTCCTATTCCAACAGCTCAACCCTTCACAACTATCTTTCATCAACCTGCTCCTGCCACAAGCCTCCCTAAACCACATCATCACATATGTCATGACTCATCCTAACCTATATCTACTACTAGCCTAACCTCCCCCCCATCTTTTCCTGCCTCTCTTGCCCTCTTGCAGGGTTCTCAGCAACCTGAAGGGGTCCCTTGGGCTTGGCTCTTGTTCCCTCCCTCCTACACCTTGCCTAACCTTTACTACCCCTATTCATTTCTAGCCTCCCCTGCCCCCTTGGAGGGTTCTCAGCATCCTGAAGGGGTCCCACAGGATCAGCTCTCCTTCCCCTCCTTCCCCTCTTTTTACCCTTTTTACCCTTAGCACTTGTTACTTACTTGCTCTGTCTCCCCTTGGCACTCCCCCTCATTCCCCCTATCTCTCACACCATCCCTAGCCCTTGCAGGGCTAGCAGCTTCCTGGAGGGGTCCCTTGGTTTCGGCTCACCCACCCATCCTCCCAACATCCTGATTGGGCTACTTGGGCTTGGTTCTTCCAGCTCCTATTGCTTCCCCCTCCTCCCCCTTCTCAACCATTGCATAAGTCTACCATCCTGCCTCATTCCACCTTCTCTAGGCACTTGCCAAAATCCTTACCCACTGGTCTCTGCCCCTTGCAGGGTTCTAAATATCCTGGAGGGGTCCCTGATTTTGACCCTTACTCCTTTCCTCCCACTGCCCCTGTACTTTCTACGGCACTAGATACCTACCTGGCACTCTAATATTAGCCTTTACCACATGCACTTCTAATACTTTTGCACCTCTCTGCAATTGTCCCTGTGCTGTACTTTTCTGTTTTGTCTATACCAAAGCAGCCCCTAATACTAGGATTCATTTTTTCTTTGATGAGGCCCATACCTTTGTTGCCCGCTTGTTCCCCTTCCCATACACTAAATAGCCTACTGTAAATTGCCAGCTGTCATATGCACCTTGAATGTATTTCTGCTAAACTGCCAACTGTATGATTATTGTATGTAACTGTCTTATGCACCTTGAATGCATTTCTGTTCATCTTCTGTACCCCTTCCCTCCAGGTTGCACTGGGAGATGAGCAACTTGTTGTTCAGTGTGCTTTCCTGGTGAAACATTTCAATAAAAAAATAAATAATAGGTTCTACGTATGCTCGTAAGTTCGCCAATTTTTCATATTTTTATTCCACATTTTCCACATTGCCATTTTACTCACATCGTCATAAACAGTATACAGCTGTCATTTTTCACTTCCTGCCCAAAACATGTTTTCACACCTGTGGCACAGAATGGCACAGTCACTTTACAAAATCAACTTTCTGGACAGATTAACAAAATGACAGTGTCAATGTTTATGAGGTGGTGTCCCCAAAAGGTCATGTTGAAAATTTGGTGAATAATTTCCTGAAAATGCCTAGTTTATGTGCATCCATTGAATTTATTCTACACACGTGCACAACTCCGTGGGATTGGAGTGCAGGATTTGAAAGAACTTGAAATCCCACAGTAAAATAAGGATACAATTATACTATCTCAAAAAGAAGGGAAATTCACTGCAAAAAACTTCATTAATGCATCAGTTAGGGTTGTAACTACAGCCACAAAAGTTGAAAAATGTGGTGCTAGGGTTTTCAGCATTAATGCCTCACCACCACCCACAGACTCCATACAGTAACAGGTGTTGGGGGTCTGCCTTGGGCTCATTGGCCCTACCACTCACCCCCTCCATCCTGCACACACTGATAAGCATCTGGGTTGTCCCTTGGGGTCATCCACCCTAATGATCACCACATTTCATAAGTAAACAACTTGGGATGGGTACAGCATAGAACTATCTCACAACCAGGGATCCTTCATCAAAACTGTGCATCTATCCAAAAAAACTGTACTGAGCATGCTCAGAACCCAACATTTTAAAAATGGAATAACTTTGGAACAGCTAAATATGTGTTCACCAAATCAATACTGCATTGTTCCATAGGATAACCTCTTTCTACCTTAAAGTTTCAGTCCAAAATTCCAAATGGTGTGGGCATAGTGGGATGTCAAAAAATGACCCTGACATTTGTAAAAGAAAAAGTGAAAAATGTGTTTTTTGGTGTTTTGTTGTGCGTAAATTGGAAATCCAATCAAAACCCAACTTGGCATATCAAGCAATCTACCATCTGAGATTGCATATTCCAAATTTTGTACAACTCTGTTGAACGGTTGCAAAGTTATTAATGTGCAAAATTTGGGGATTAACATTAAACTGCCTTCTCAACCCTAACTATAAGGGTGCAACAGCGCCCCTGTAATATATGTTTTTTTTAATTTGGGTTGGTGACTGGAGGTGATGCTAGACAACAGACATAGATCAGGTGCCACTAGGAGATTCCCCATTTGTAATCTCTACTTGCTTTGGGGGTTTTAAGTGCAATTTGCACTTAAAAACCCAAAAGCAAGGCAAAGTCACAAATGGCAAATTTCGGGTAATTAAAAAAAGAAATTATATGAAGTGCAAGATGGGGCAAATTTGCTGACTTTTCAGTATATTCACTGGCAAATTAAAACTTTGCTGCATCACTAGTTATGGTCACCTAACAGTCTTTTTAGAGACAAATAGCAGAGAATTTGTTTTAGACTGATAAGAGATAAACTGCTGTATTTATACTGCACCAGTGCTTGTTTTCTTAACTCCTTTCTCACATAGTTATCTATTGCATCCAGGACACCCATCTTATTGATTTCTCATTTCTCTTCTATGCCGTCTGCCTCCTGTGTAGTTTCCACCTATCCTACTGAAGTCTGCCTTCCTGAAGACCTGGATCACAGCACTCGATGTGGAGTGCTTGCTGCCTGAATCCATTTTATACCATATCAATTGTCACTGAACCCCAGTTGCTCTTTCATTTCAGCCATTACTACCATCTTGGTACCAATGTGTGCCATTAATACATGGACATGGGGCAGGGTGTAGTGTGGTGTGTACCATTAAATACCAGGTATATTAGAACAAGAGACAGGGTGTGGGAAAGCCACTGGAAACCAGGTATATTTGGACATGGGACTGGGTGAGGGAGAGGGTGCCACTGGACATCAGGGATGGATAACATCAGGATATGGTGCAGTGGTTGGGTGGGTGGTGGAAGAGGTAGGACTATACACTAAAGATTGTTTGGTGCAGATCTAGGGAAAAGGTGGGTGTGCCACTACTACTGTAGCTGTTTGGCACAGGGTTGGATATTGGTGAGTACTGCTTGTCATTACAAGTGTTAACTCTGTCAGCATTGCCAGTATGAAGTAGTGTATATCTGTTATTAAATTTCCTTTCTACAAAGAAAGGAAAGTTATTGAAAAAAAAGCTATGTTTAGGCATCAGTTATGATTAGTTTACTGCCACAAAAGTAAGTAAATGTGAAGTTAGAGTAACAAAATGTTCCCTGAGTGTTATTGAATTTATAACATCTGCTTTTTGGTGATGTAGAGTTAGCACTGCCTTAGCTTTGGTACTGTCATTCTAGGTACTGTACAGCGAAATAATCTCATCATCAATGCCTGGAGAGGGTTTCTAAACTTAGGGGAATGCCTACACTGCATTGCATGCTCATTGAAATCCCAAGGAACACATCACCACAGATTCACAAAGGTTCAGGGGTTTTTATTTTACCCACCTATCACATTTCCTTTTGTTTGTGGCATACATGAGCAACTGTAACTGATGTCTAAACATAATCTTTTGCAGTGAATATTTTGAACATACACCTGCAGCTGAGTAGTAAAGATCTCCTTGATTACAGTAAAAAGTTCAGCAAACCAATAATCCTTTCTTTTTTTTTAATTTTATTTATAAATTTTGCATAGTACAATACAAATTCCATTTCACCAAAATAGACATCAGGCATTTTGTTAGTAGGATATCATCTAATAAGGATATAGATAATCACACTTTGCAATAGCTGTGACACATGGGAAACTGCTCTGAATGTGTGATGAATATTACAAACAACAAGTTATTACAGTGCAAAATTCTAGCCTCTCTAGCAATGGTAGCAATATTTCTCCTGTTCTAAAGCTCTTAAATATAGAGCTGTGCTGAATTTGTATGGAATGGCAATTCTGCTTTTGAAATGCTTTTTGGAACTTCCCTTTGAATTCCTTGGAATTCTGAAAAGCATTTTCGTGTAAATCATTGAATAACTTTCCATGGATCATATGAAGTGTGGAATAATTTTCAACAGATTGCAGTAAAAGAATCTGCCATTTATGTACACCATGGGTGGGATATTCAGACTGCACCAGGCTGTGGCTCAAGCATGGGCACAGTGCAACTGGGATGTACCAGGGCACTGACAGGGTGTTATTCAATGGTGCTGCACCATGGCTCAGCACCGTTGAATATCGCTCCATAGCCACCCACATAGCACATGGCACAGTGGCACTGCACCAGCGCAGGTGACCAGAGAGGAGCAGGGGCATGCGCTAGTGTAACTGCTGTTGTGCTAGGTGCATCAACTGTGATATTCAGCGGTGGACATGCAAATGGGGCCATAATGCATGCAAGGTGCAAATCGGGCCATTTGCATGTCATTATGGCTCCATTTGCATGCAGGTGCATCGATCCCCAGTGACTTGCACCTGGTGCCCTGCCAGGCAGCAGCCATCAGAGACCGACGCCCCCTGCCACCACTGGCAGCACGCTCCAATGCTGAACCATGGGCTGTAAATAGTATATAACTCCCTGGTGGTCCAGTGAACCTATCTCCATGCTTGATCTTTGGCTGCAATAATATTTAACCTCCCTGGTGGACCAGTGGACCCATCCCCCTGCCCGATCGCGGGCTGTAATATTTAATGCACTCCCTGGTGGTCTAGCAGTACCCGTGCACCTTCCCAACCCACCCACTCATTCCCATCACCCTCCCCATGCAGTGGCGGGGTGGCAGCACCCCAACCAAGCTACCTGGCTGCCCACCGACTGATGGCGATAGTACAGCCGTAGCCTGCTGATCCACAGCATGAGCCAATGGACATGCAGACTGAGTTTCTAGCATAGTCCCGATATGAATGGATCCATTCACATATCGGGACTGTGTAGCACTATAGTTCATTTGCCCATTGGGCCCATGCTTTGGGATCAATGGGCGCATAGCCATGCTGTACACTGTCAGTCGGCGGCCACTTGCGGGTGGGTGCCGCCGCCTGCTGACCGGGGAGCGGGTGGCAGGAATGAGTATGGTTGGAGGGGGTACGGTACCACTAGACTACCAGGGAGTGTTTTAAATGTTACAGCCCATGATCAGGCAGGGGGATGGGTCCACTGGACCACCAGGGAAGTTCAATGTTATTACAGCCCGCGATCGGGTATGGAGATAGGTTCACTGGACCACCAGGGAGGTTCTTAATTTCTACAGCCCACAATCAGGCATGGGGGGTGCTACGCCACCAGACGGTGCCACCAGAGCTCAGGTGGCCACCCACAGCTGGCAGCTGCTGTGTTGCGTCTTGCATTATGGCAGCTCACCTGTGGGTGGCCAGCTGTTGCTCCATAATATTTTGACTTAACTGTGTGCAGCGCATGTAGGGGTTGTACCTGCTTATTCACAGCACATTCCAGGCTGAATATCGGGATGTGCAGAATATGCATGGGCATGCCCCCCTAACCTGCCTGCATACGCTACCATTGCATCCCGGTACATAGGGATTTGTGCTACTCATATTCCCCCATTGAATATCGCGCCAGGGTGCATTAGTGGGTTTCACATGTTGCAACTCTGTTGCGCTATGTGCAACCCGTTTGAATATCCCACCCCATGGATTATTACTCTGCAAAACATATTCTGTTTTCACAATTTTGAAATGTCTGCTACAGATGGAATTCTGCAGGATTAGTAGAATTTCAACATTCTGCACAGCCCTACTGATAATTCAACACAGCCACATTTAAAGTCAAAAGTCTGCTGACATACTGGGAACATAAGCCAGACCAGTATCTGTAACTGTCTGTTTCTTCATCAAACAAAAGATTACATGTGGAATTTGCTTTGTGGCTAGAGTGACAACATAGCAGATGAATAGAAACTCCTTCCACAGTGGGATAGTTGTAAAAATAAACCATGAATATGAGGGGTTTTCCTCTAACAATATACATTTGACATCTTTTTTTAAATAGATGTGTTACAAAAAAACTCTAGCAGAATGGCACAGCTAACTTCTTTCTGAATTTAGTAACATGTACGTTTGAAGCAGCAAACAGTAATTTTCAGTAAATGGAACTTTCCAACGACTACATAAGAGAGCAGGATATATAAATTCAGAAAAGAGGATCATTATCTTACTGGAGTACTCCATAAAAATACAGGTGCACACAAGCTGGCATTTCCTGTGCTGGGTAAAAAGAAGCCATTGTACACATTTGGTTCCAAGGCCTTTAAATCACATCTGCAGCATAAGCAAAACTTGCCCAATTCAGATTTTACTCTGGGAAGGCAAAAGGTACAGTCGGGAGTAACAAGTAAATCATATTTGTCTGGGACAATCTAAAATTTCTGGGTACAATAAAATGGATTCTGATAGCATGGAAACTATGGGGATTGGTCCTCAATGTTTACTCTTTTATTTATTTATTTATTTTATTTATTTAAGAATTTCACCAGGAAGGGCACACTGAACAACAAGTTGCTCATCTCACTGTGTATCCTGGAGGGTGGGGAGTTAGAAGGCATACAATAAAACATAATCAACACAACAGTATACATTGCCAATATATGGGAATTGGAAGACATACAAATAAGTCATAGGCAAACAACAAAACAGTATATAATGCCAATTATGCATAGGGTACATTACCAAGTAGAGAACAATTAACAAGCAATAACAGCCATCAAGAAAGTACAGTAGGTATGTATATTCCATTACATCACAGTAAACATAAGGTCCACAAGGGCAGTAATAGGATAACTATTACAGTCCATTTAGATGCAACATGGTCTGCTGCTGGGAGAAGAACTGGGAGAAGGCTGACCTAGTGCATTCTGTGGGACAGAGCCATGCTAATGAGCTCATAATAAGCATGCTGGGGACCTGGTTGTGCCATGCTTGCCCAATGAGCTCATTAGCACATTCCAGCTGAATATCTCCCTTGGGGGACATGGCATATTCGGGTACATGCTATGCGTTCCCCTAATGGTAGTCTTCAGTCCCTGACCCTGGATGCACTGCCAGCTTTGTGCCATGTATCCAGGATCCAATATTCAAACAATCTCTTCTGATCACACATTCTGTTTAAATATCTCTTCAGAGTTGGCTGGTCCATTCTTTTGGGCAGCAAATCTATTTTCACTGTGCATCCAGCTGGCTCTGAATAGGACCCCTAGTTCTTTATGATCCAAAATTGAAATCAACCACTATAATTCAGAAAGACACAATGGTATTATAACAGTGATTTAGTTCAAAGTGTATCAACTTATTATACATATCTTTTAGTGTTTATTAACTCTAATTTTGAAAACTTGAAATCAAAAGAATATGAATTAAAGGCAAGAACTAGAGAACATAATATAATAAATAAAATTATGATGATCATATTAGTTCTTCTGCACCAATCTTAGGGTGCTTTTAACGACTAATGACACAGAATTGATAATGATGTGGCAAATTCACAAAGCCACTTCTTTCTGGAGAAATGTCAATTTCATTTGGCTCAACAAGCGGCTTTAGTGTAAAATTCTGTAAGACAGTTGTAAGGAACAAAAACAATTCCATCCGAGCCAGGCCTTCTCCAAGGCAAATTCGTTTTCCTAAAAGACAAAAAAAAAAGCTTTACATAGGTATTTAGGAACTCTGTGAAAGTTAACTGCATGCATTCTTTGAAACAAACAAATATATGTCTGTATATAATACTGGCATGGTAGCACCAGTATAGTTATGCTTGAGTAAGGTGTTTGATGTTAAATCCAAATTCTGACACCATAACATCTTTGGTGACATTTGATGAAATAGGCCAAAATCATGCATGTGCAGTCTGAGTGGTAGGGCCAGATATTCAAAACTTTACTCTGGGTGCAAGACGGTTGTGCAGGTTCAGCACTGGGTTAGCTAGGGTCTGCTATATTTAAAAGATCAAATAGCAAACGCAAACTGCATTAGCGCTGGGCAAAATGATAATGTATGCAAAGGTCAAATCTTGGGGGGGAGGGTATCATCACAATGCTATATTCAGCATATTGCACCATGCAAGGTGGTTTTGCATGACTTAATGTAACACTTTGCGTGGTGCAAATTACCATCCAGAAAAAGGTAGTCTTAACTCTGGGCAAACTGGCTTTGCACAACTTTGTGGCTTTGCGCAGGTAATGAGTGACTTTTATGAGGTTTTGTGCAACCCGAACCTATAAGTAGGACACATAGAAATAAGCCAGATATAGGGGACACATGCTGCTCACTGATAGCATCACTATGATGCCATCATCTGCCACCTGTCCCAGCCATGCCAGGCAGTAAGTGGTGACCCGGCTCTCAGTGGACACCATGGCAGTGTGGCTATACAGCACACACCTGCAGACCACCCTCCTGTGGACATCAACAGATGCCAGCACACACATGCAGCACTGTGGGCATAGAAGGTGTTGAGGAGAGGGTGTACAAGTGGCCAGGCTGCACCACAGACTGGGTGCAGCCACAAGGCTTGGACAAGCCATGCAGTGCACATGAGTCAGAGTTGAGAATACCCCAACACCAGTGTGCCTGTCTGATTGAATGTGCAACCCCTAGTCACATACCGCACATCTGTACAGACACCAAAGTACACATAGCCAGCCCTGTATATGTCACTGTGAGCATCCCATGCCAGTAGTGCAGCATCTGTGGGTCACACAACAGCATAACAGTAATATCCACTGTCAGTAAACACCTGCAAGTTGGGCATGTCACTGTGTACAGTGCAATGGTCATCACTGCCCTACACACCATAGGCAATGCTGTGTCCCTCACACTTCTGGCTCCCTTACTACTGTAGTGTCTGCAGTGCGCTGTAGCAAGAACTACAGTTTGACAGTTGCCTTCAGCACCACCTCCTGTCCCTGTGCTGTGTGTGATGTGTAGTTCCCTTGGGCACAATATACTATGCTGTACTGTAAAAATGCAGCCTGCAGCTACCCCCATGCACTGCCAGACTAAACTACAGGTGGAGCTGTGGGTAGACCCAGCCAGCCCCTGTACTTCCAGACTGACCTACATGTGGAGCTGTGGGACCCTGCAATACCACTGGGCAAACTGCATGCAAATCAGGTCATAATGAGATTCTAATATGGATGTTTGCCCATAGACTACCTAAGTAGGCTCATTTGCATGTCACTTTTGAATATAGCAAAGTTTTGCTCTGGGCAAATGTGATTGCACTGGGCAAATGGATTAGCTCTGCACTAAACCTGTGCAAATGTGTTTGCACCACACAAACATTTCAGAAACATTGCACTTTTCTGCACAGTGTATTTTCACATGAATTGCTGCATGTAGCTTTACTGATTCCACTCCTTTGCTAGCACACACATTGGCCACATAGTCACCTTTACCTTCCTTCAAATCGCTATGAACTGGGATGCTGTTGTGGTTTGCACTTCCTGGTTATTATATTCAGAGCTGTCTTATTCCCAGGCTATTTTTGCACTGCACTCCCAGCCCAGTTTGCCCAGCTTCCTTAGCATGTTGTATTCAGAAGGTTTAACACCAGGGCAATCCCTTTTGAATATAGTGGGCTACTGGTTCCTGGCTAATTTAGCACTCCAGGCAGTGCTAGTTTAGTCCTGGGAAAAAGTTTTGAATATCTGGCACCGAAAGTTTTGTGATGGCATCTTCTGCAGTTTACGAGATATGGGACATCAATTTTTAATGGAATTCATTTTTTTCCTTTACTTAACATACTTTTTTTGCTCCCATGTACATTCAGTGTAGACAGTACAGAAATCTTTTATAAAACTTTGAGGGTAACAATGACCTGTGCTGAGGTAATACCTTTGCGAAGGTTTCATGAAAAAAAATGTAAACAATTCTAGAGTTACAAGGATTTGATGTTTTTTGATCATACACAGTAGGGTTTTTCTGGATAACACACTGATACCAACAATAAAAAAAAAGTGATTGTGAGGTCTTATTTTTCATTATTTATCCACTGTGAGAAAAATATCAGTCATGATGCCTGCCATCTTGTTAATTTGATAAAAATAAAAATCAATAAAAATGAAGAAAAATGATGCATTAAAAAAAAAACAATGCCTGAATCTAAGGAAACTGGACCCATTTAGTTAGAGTCTAGTGTTAGTATATTTTAAATATGCCTGGAATTATTGTTTCTGGGCACCCATAAATCCTGGGTGCCCAGCTTAGAAAGAGAAGCCACTCATCCACATTCTCAGTATAAGAAGAGCAGGACTTTTTTCAGTTGTGAAGACACAGTTAGAGTTATGCTGCTGGCCTCAGTTGGAGCAGAAAGTGTGCACTAGGAAAGTGATGTTCAAGAAATCAAGTGAGAATGAGACATCCAAAAAGTTTCAAGCACACACAACCTCATAAGAGGGATGCAGAAACCACCATCTTCTTTTCAATATTCCATTTTATTGCAGAAACCAGACCAATATAGTACTGCCTGGAATGGAGGTTGTGTGTGCTTGAAACTTTTTGGCCTCAGTTGCAGCAGTGATCTGGTGATTGCCTGATATCTCTTTCTCTCTCTCTCTCATATCTATCTATCTCTCTCAGGGCTGAATCGAAATTTAATTTTGCTAGTGAAATTCCTGTGAAATTGCCAATTTTGCTGAGTAAAAGATTTCATGAATTTGACCCTTACAGTGAAATTTCTCTGGTAAATTTAGGTGAAATTTCGCTGGTAAATTTCCAGCAAAATTTCGTCATCAATTTTGCCTTTTACTGGCACATTTTGCCAAATGTTAGTATCAGGTGAAATTGGGGAAAAAATGCTTGTCACATGACTTTCTCTCCCTAGCAGATTGCTGGTCACATGGATGACTCTACGTAGGTAGGAAGCCAGACTGATTCTACTTCCTTTAGATTTTTTTAGCCTAGTAGGAGAGAGTGAGAAGAGCAGGAGAGCTTGATTTTGAAAAACAGTATTTGTGTGTGTTTGTTTGTAATCTCTTCCCCACTTTATTTTCAAAAGTAAATATTTACTGTTAGGGCTTTTTCTTTATTGTTAAAGTCTGCACTGCTTATAACTTATAGGGCCAGCTATTCAAAACTTTGTGCCGGCCAAAAACCGTTTGCACAGGTTTAGCATGGGATTAGCGCGGGTCTGCTATATTCAAAAGGCCAAATAACGTGGGCAAACTGCATTAGCGCTGGGCAAAATTATAATGTATGCAAGGGGCAAACTGACATGAATACAGGTGTAATACTATATTCAGTGACTAGCGCAGTGCTAAGTGGTTTTGCATGACACTTAGCGTGACACTTAATGCAGTGCACATTACCGCTCAGGAAAAGCTTGTCTTAATCCTGAGCAATCAGCTTTGTGCGACACTATGGTGTTGTGCGGTGTTTGCATGGATTTAGCTTGGGTTTTGAGCGACCTTAACAAATAAATATGACACATAGATAAAGCCAAACATAGAGGAAGCATGCTGCTAACTGATGGCATCACAATGATGCCATCATCTGCCACCAGTCCCAGCCATACCAGGCAGTAAGTGGTGACCCTGCCACCAGTGGACAGCATGACAGTGTGGCCATACAGCATACACCTGTGGACCATGCTACTGTGGACACCAACAGATGCCAGCACACTCATGCAGCACTGTGGCCATAGCACACAAAGCCAGAAATGTACATGTCACTGTGAGCATCCCATACCACAGATGCAGCATCTGTGGGTCACACAACAGTGTAACAGTAATATCCACTGTCAGTAAACACCTGCAGGTTGGGCCTCTCACTGTGTATAGTGCAGTCATCATCAGTGCCCTACACACCATAGGCATTACTGTGCCCACACACTACTGGCCCCCTTGCTACTGTAGTTTCTGCTGTGTACTGTAGCATGACCTACAATGTGACAGTTGCATGCAGCACCACCACCATCTGTGCCTATGCTGCATTGTCCCAGTACAGCTGCAGGCATGTGGAAGTAGCGTTCAGAACTGTATAATATTCCCCAAGCTGTTTGTGCAGCGCTAACACGTTTGCGTGGGTTTAGCGCAGGGCTAAGCAGTTAGCCTGGTGCAAACTGCATGCAAATCAGAGCATAATGAGATGCTAATATGGATGTTTGCCCATAGGCTACCTAAGTAGGATCATCTGCATGTCACTTTTAAATATAGCAAAGTTTTGCTCTGGGCAAATGTGATTGCACTGGGCAAATGAATTAGCTCTGCACTAAACCTATACAAATGTGTTTGCACCACACAAACATTTCAGAAACATTGCACTTTTCTGCACAGTGTAATTTCACATGAATTGCTGCATGCAGCTTTACTGATTCCACCCCTTTGCTAGAACACACACTGGCCACATAGTCACCTTTACCTTCCTTCAAATCGCTGTGAACTGGGATGCTGTTGTGGTTTGCATTTCCTGGTTGTTATATTCAGAGCTGTCTTATTCCCAGGCTATTTTTGCACTGCACTCCCAGCCCAGTTTGCCCAGCTTCCTTAGCATGTTGTATTCAGAAGGTTTAGCACCAGGGCAATCCCTTTTGAATGTAGTGGGCTACTGGTTCCTGGCTAATTTAGCACTCCAGGCAGTGCTAATTTAGTCCTGCGGCAAAGTTTTGAATATCTGGCACCAAAGGTTTTGTGATGGCATCTTCTGCAGTTTATGAGATATGGGACATCAATTTTTAATGAAATTCTTTTTTTTTCCTTTACTCAACATACTTTTTTTGCTCCCATGTACATTCAGTGTAGACAGTACAGAAATCTTTTATAAAACTTTGAGGGTAACAATGACCTGTGCTGAGGTAGTACCTTTGCGAAGGTTTCATGAAAAAAAAGTAAACAATTCCAGAGTTACAAGGATTTGATGTTTTTTGATCATACACAGTAGGGTTTTTCTGGATAACACACTGATGCCAACAATAAAAAAAAAAGTGATTGTGAGATCTTATTTTTCATTATTTATCCACTGTGAGAAAACATATCAGTTATGATGCCTGCCATCTTGTTAATTTGATAAAAATAAAAATCAATAAAAATGAAGAAAAATTATGTATTTAAAAAAAAAAAAACAATGCCTGAATCTAAGGAAACTGGACCCATTTAGTTAGAGTCTAGTGTTAGTATATTTTAAATATGCCTGGAATTATTGTTTCTGGGCACCCATAAATCCTGGGTGCCCAGCTTAGTAAGAGAAGCCACTCATCCACATTCTCAGCATAAGAAGAGCAGGACTTTTTTCAGTTGTGAAGACACAGTTGGAGTTATGCTGCTGGCCTCAGTTGGAGCAGAAGACAGTGTGCACTAGGAAAGTGATGTTCAAGAAATCAATGAGAATGAGACATCCAAAAAGTTTCAAGCACACACAACCTCATAAGAGGGATGCAGAAACCACCATCTTCTTTTCAATATTCCATTTTATTGCAGAAACCAGACCAATATAGTCCTGCCTGGAATGGAGGTTGTGTGTGCTTGAAACTTTTTGGCCTCAGTTGCAGCAGTGATCTGGCGATTGCCTGATATCTCTCTCTCTCTCTCTCTCTCTCTCTCTCTCTATATCTATCTATCTCAGGGTTGAATCGGAATTTAATTTTGCTAGTGAAATTCCTTTGAAATTGCCAATTTTGCTGAGTAAAAGATTTCATGAATTTGGCCCTTACAGTGAAATTTCTCTGGTAAATTTAGGTGAAATTTCGCTGGTAAATTTCCAGCAAAATTTTGTCATCAATTTTGCCTTTTGCTGGCACATTTTACCGTATGTTAGTATCAGGTGAAATTGGGGAAAAAATGCTTGTCACATGACTTTCTCTCTCTAGCAGATTGCTGGTCACATGGATGACTCTACTTAGGTAGGAAGCCAGACTGATTCTACTTCCTTTAGAGTTTTTTTAGTCTAGTAGGAGAGAATGAGTAGAGCAGGAGAGCTTGAGTTTTCAAAAACAGTATTTGTGTGTGTTTGTTTGTAATCTCTTCCCCACTTCATTTTCAAAAGTAAATATTTACTTTTAGGGCTTTTTCTTTATTGTTAAAGTCTGCACTGCTTATAGCTTATAGGGCCAGCTATTCAAAACTTTGTGCCGGGCAAAAACTGTTTGCACAGGTTTAGCGTGGGATTAGCGCGGGTCTGCTATATTCAAAAGGCCAAATAACGTGGGCAAACTGCATTAGCGCTGGGCAAAATTATAATGTATGCAAGGGGCAAACTGACATGAATACAGGTGTAATACTATATTCAGTGACTAGCGCTATGCTAAGTGGTTTTGCATGACACTTAGCGTGACACTTAATGCAGTGCACATTACCACCCAGGAAAAGCTTGTCTTAATCCTGAGCAATCAGCTTTGTGTGACACTATGGCTTTGCGCTGTGTTTGCGTGGGTTTAGCACGGGTTTTGCACGGCCCTAACAAATAAATATGACACATAGATAAAGCCAAACATAGAGGAAGCATGCTGCTAACTGATGGCATCACAATGATGCCATCATCTGCCATCAGTCCAGCCATACCAGGCAGTAAGTGGTGACCCTGCCACCAGTGGACAGCAT
This sequence comes from Neoceratodus forsteri, assembly GCA_016271365.2. NCBI lineage: Eukaryota > Metazoa > Chordata > Ceratodontiformes > Ceratodontidae > Neoceratodus > Neoceratodus forsteri. The sequence continues at coordinate 512,337,370 of CM057450.1, read as the reverse complement.
GACAGTGTGGCCATACAGCACACACCTGTGGACCATGCTACTGTGGACACCAACAGATGTCAGCACACTCATGCAGCACTGTGGCCATAGCACACAAAGCCAGAAGTGTACAAGTCACTGTGAGCATCCCATGACACAGATGCAGCATCTGTGGGTCACACAACAGCCTAACAGTAATGTCCACTGTCAGTAAACACCTGCAGGTTGGGCCTCTCACTGTGTATAGTGCAGTCATCATCACTGCCCAACACCATAGGCATTGCTGTGCCCACACACTACTGGCCCCCTTGCTACTGTAGTTTCTGCTGTGCACTGTAGCATGACCTACAATGTGACAGTTGCATGCAGCACCACCACCATCTGTGCCTATGCTGTGTTGTCCCAGTACAGCTGCAGGCATGTGGAAGTAGTGTTCAGAACTGTATAATATTCCCCAAGCTGTTTGCGCAGCGCTAACACGTTTGCATGGGTTTAGCACAGGGCTAAACAGTTAGCGTGGTGCAAACTGCATGCTAATCAGGGCATAATGAGATGCTAATCTGGATGTTTGCCCACAGACTACCTAAGTAGGCTCATTTGCATGTCACTTTTGAATATGGCAAAGTTTAGCACCGTCAAACGTGTTTGCACCGGGCGAACAGTTTAGCCCTGCGCTAAACCCTCACAAATGTGTTAGCTCTGTGCTAACATTTCGGGGAATATTTTACAGTTTTGCACACTGTACTTTCACATATGCTGCTGCCTGCAGCTGTACTGGCTCCATGCATTTGCTGGCACACACATTGGCCACACAGTTCATCTCTACCTACCTTCACATCGCTGTGCATTGTGTTGCTGTTGTGGTTTGCACTTCCTGGTTGCCATATTCAGAGCTGTCTTATTCCAGGACTAAGTTTGCCCTGCACCCCCAGCCCAGTTTGCCTGGCCTCATTCCCATGCTATATTCAGAAGCTGTTTGCCCTGGGCTATTCCTTTTGAATATGGCTTGTTTTGTGCTCTGGGCTAAGTTTGCCTGCCGGGCAGTGCTGATTTAGCCCTGGGGCAAAAGTCTGAATATCTGGCACCTAGTGCGTGTGTGTGTGTGTGTTCGACTCCCCATCTCCCAGTCCCTCCATATATCTTTCTTTCTTTTTGATTTGTTTTCTTCAGTTTTATATTAAGAAACATTTTATTTATGATGGAGAGGGAGACTGGTAGTGGTAGTGCGCCACCAGCAGCAGGAGGATCTGCAGCCTGCCTTCATAGGCAGGCATTATCCAAGTGCTTCCCCAAGAGAAGCATGTGCACATGCCCCCCCAGCAGCATCAGGCCCTCCCCACCACCAGCAACAGCAGGAGCACATTGTACCTCCCCTGCAGTATGTTGCCTCTGCACCGCAAGAGTAGTGGGAGCACATTGCACCTCCCGCAGGAGCATGTGAAGCCCATGCCACTGACCCCCAGCAAGCAGCAGCAGCAGGTCTTGGTCTCAGATGATGTGGCCACCACAGAGAGATCAGCTGATGAGCATCCCCCACAACATCTCTCCAGTTTGGACTTTTTTTCACATAAAGGTTGGAGATGACAGTATTGTTATCTGCAACCTTTGTGGCAAAGATGTCAGGCATGGAAAACAATAGTCCCACTTAGAGATGGGCAGACAGAAGAGCCACCTGTGGTACCACCATACTGCAGAGTGGCTCTCCAAGCAGCAATAATCTGCAGCAGGAGGCAGCAATGGGTCAGAGCATCCTAAGGGAATCCAGTGGCCTAAGGGGTGCCACAGTAGCAACAGCAGGAGGAGAAGTGATACACCCCACACCTGCCTGTGCAGATATGCTTCAACTGCAACTAGTTTGACATTACAGACAGCAGTTGCTCCCCCAGCAGATAACATCAGGATGGAGGACCTTGAGGCTGTGTGCCAAGATGTGGTGGCAGTACGCATGGAGGTACAAGGACTCCGGCAGCAGTTGGACCAGTTCCACCAGGAGGTCAGGCGAGAACATGAGAAAATAAGGGAGTACCAATAGAAGGTCTTGAACCTCTTGGTGGAGCTGCATCGTGGGGGTGGTGGCGGTGGTGGTGATATCACTGGCAGTGGCACTGTTGTAACTGATTAATGCTATCTATGTACCAATTTGTTTTTCTTCCCTTTTTCTTTTGCAAGTCTTGCTCTTTTTTTCTCTGCACCCCCCAAAAATAAGAAAAACACTAAAAAATAAAAAAAGTAAGAAAAAAAAAAAAAATCTTTCTCTTCTATTATATATGCTCTTTGCTCTTTTTCTTGTCCAGTGGTTTTCTATCTTTTTTTTCCAATTCTATTTGTGCACCCTGCATCCTGGAACTCTCTCAGGCTGCCTCTGCATGCCGACCAATCTACCGCTGACCTGGTCCCTTGCCTCCTCAGAGGGTATGTTACCCCTCCACCAACCTCTGACCAGGAACCCCCCAGCTCTGAGCCCCTGGAACAGGGTCGCCACTCCATCTGGTGCTCTATCTACTATGTAGTGCTGGCCGAGGAGGAGGAGGATGGGAGAAGGCAGGGGCAAGGCCTGGTATTGGCATGTGGTGGAGGCCCGGAGAGGAGCTGTCACTTATCCAGGCCAGGTACGGGGGATTTTTCTCTTGTGTGTTGTTACCCCCAGGAGCAGAATGTGCAGTGACACCTGCATGGAGAAGTTGTAAGCATCTGCCATGCTCCTCCCCTTTCATTCCAGGCACAGGTAATACACCTGGTCTCCACCGGGTTTCATTACTGTGCCGAGGAGCCCCTGAACCCACCCCAAGGAGAGGAGAGCTGTCTTCCAGACACTCAATCCTCTCCCTCCCCTGCTGACCCCCAGCGGTCCAGGCTCATTCCCGATTCTGGGCCGCTGGCATGGCATGAGGTGTGGTGTCCAGTGCTTCAACCCTCAGTGCCACCATGCCGGCAGTTTTCTATTTTATATGTTATGTTTTAAGGAATGCTTATGCTCCCTCCATTTCCCCACTATCTCATATGATTGAATACCCTTACCCTGAATCTGACCCTGCATATCTCCACAAGTACTATGCTTGTCAACTGTGTACCTTTTTGCTTGTTTTATGTTACTCCTTCTTTATTTGTTTCCTCCTATCCACAAATGTCAAGTATTTTAATTTATTTGTATAAATAAACATTTTTCCCCGAAGCTATATGATGTTGTTGTCTGTTGTGTGTGTGCTAAGGGCTGGTGACAGTTGCTTTGGTTGTGTGCAGCATCAGTCTGAATACATACACAGCAGTCATAGAAATAGTTACATAAGCACTTTCATTAAGAAGTTAAACATGAATATGTTTTGTTCTGTTGAACAACACGTGTACCCTTGACCTTGCCACCTTCAGAAATGTTAACTTTGTGTCACTCCCCCCCCTCCAGTCATGATAATGTTTTGTTAGTGCCCCACCACCATCACCACCATACGGTCATGGCCCAGATGACCCTGTTCAAAATGTGCACTTTGGCCACAGTTTAACACAGCCTCTTGCTGCCATACTGTGCAGAGCAGGCATGGTGAAAGGAGAAATATGACAGGAGAAACGTTTGATAAAATTGAGACTGAAATATGGTCTGAGTGAGGATATGATGTGGCCCCCCCACCACCACCACCACCCAGTCCTTAAATAGCTGTTTTTGGACCTGTTTGCAAGTATTTCAGCCAGAATCTCAGTGCTGATCATGCCAAGTAGAACCTACAAGTTCAGAAATGTTTCCCAAAAAATGTGACATTAAATTCAGACAGAAATCTGGTCTCAGCCATGTTGTTAAATGGCCCCCAAGCCACCACCCAAACCAAAACATGATCTTCTGTCCACCATTTACAAGTCATATCATGCTGAATCTCTGTTCTGCAAGCACAGGACAGGCTGTACATGTCCAGAAATGTGACAACAAAAATGGTACATCAAATTGAGACTGAAATGTGGTGTCAGTCCTGTTGTTTTATGGTGCCCCCCAACACCCAGACATTAAAATGCTGTTTTGGGCCACTGTTTACAATTGGTTTTATGCCACATCTTGTTTCTGTGAGTGCAGCACAGGCAGTACATGTCCAGAAATGTTTCCCAAAAATGGTACATTAAATTCAAACAGAAATCTGGTCTCATCCATGATGTTTTATGGTGCCCAAACCCCCACCCTGACCAAACAATGCTCTTTTTGACAGAAGAGAGCTTTGATTTCAGAGCAAGACAGCAGTCTAGAACCACACATTTTTTTACTGATAATCACTTCTATCTTAGCAGGAGTTAGTACCTGTTTGGATTAAGCAAACAGATTCTCTATTAGAAGAAGGGGGTCTCTTTTAGGTTAAAAAAAGAAGAAAGTCACTGTGTGTTTCTCTGAGGAAGGGAACTGTATCAGCTAAGTTTACTAAGTCTGAGCAGAGGGTGAATCTAATTGGGTGTTAGGGTTACCATCTGTTCTGATTTTCACAGGATAGTCCTGATTTGGACAGCTGTTGTCCTGCAAAAAACACATGAAAAATACTACATGTCCTGACTTTATAGTAGGAAAAATATTTTCTAACTTTCCACTAAATGCTGCAGAAAACTATAATACCTTAACTAAAATACATTAAAATGATAAGAAACAACAGAAGCTACTAGGAAACTACAATACTTAGCCTTACTTCGGAGTATATAGAGAAAACAAGTCTGTTGCATTGGCTGAGGTTACGTGCTGTCCTGCGAAAAATCATATTTTAGTAAGAAATGTCACACTTTGAGCTTCCTAAAATGTGGTAAACCTATTGGGTGTATGGCTTAGCAGCTTAGTAGCACAAAAGCAGCTATCTCCAATTACAGCTTCCTGCTGTTTTTGACAGAAGAGAGCTTTGGTTTCAGAGCAAGATAGCAGTCTAGAACTATATATTTTTTACTAATTGCCCTCCTTCCCACCCACCGAAAGCCAGTTCTAGTTTTATAGCCATTGTATTTGACTGACAACAGGAACTTCCTGTTTGGCAGTAGGAAGGGAAGGATCACTGAGACACATTAGTTTCGGCAACCTTGAAGGAACCTAAAAAAATAACTCTTTATCCCACCTGGCTGCTGGAGGTCTGAATCCAAACACAGAAGAAGGAGACTACTGAAGACTACAGGAAGTTCCTGTCCCAGAACAGGAAGGGCAAGAGTTGTAAGGGCACATAGGCAGTAGGAAAGTATGTAAAAATACATAGAGGGAGGAAACAGTAAGTATACAAAGCAACAGAAGAGGGGACACAAAATAAGTCAAGATGGTTGTGGTTCAGTGCAATGGCTGTGGGGCAGCAGTGTTCCGGGAGACATTCTGGAGGCTGCGATGCTGCCCTGTTTGCAGGCACCACTCTGGTCTGAGGGGGGAGGTTTCCCATCTCCAGGCTGACCTGGCTAGGAATCGTGAAACCTCTTCCCCCACCCAGGGACCACAAGGGTCACCACCGTTACCTCAGAGGTTGCCAAGAAAGAGGAGTGGTTGGACCAAGGTGGGCTCAGGGACAGAGAAGGTGGTGGAACAGAGGTGCCTCCCTCCAGTTGTACCTCTTCACAATTCATATGCTGTTCTGGCAAAGAGTGGTTCCTCTATAGAGGCACCTGCAGTGGAGACCAAGGAGGATGCTGGGATCCTCCACAAAGGAGATCCACAAGAGGGTAGAATGAGACCCCACAGGGAAAGGAAACAACTCCTGGTGGGGGACTCAATCATTGGGGGTAGAAGTGGGGGAGGAAGGGGATAGGGAGGTATGGTGCCTGTCTGGCACCACAGCTTTGAGGAACAGAAAGCGAATCCTCAGAATTGTGGTAGCAGCTGCATGAGGGAGGGAGCTGGATGTCATTGTCCACCTAGGGACAAATGACCTTTCTGTGAATGGGATCAGAGCAGTGCAAGAGGAGTTTGTGGAGTTGAGGAGGGGCCTTAGACAAGTAGCATGTACGGTAACCTTCTCAGAGGTGCTGCCTATCTATGGAAAGGATAATGCTAGGGAATTACACACCTTGGGATTCAATCAATGGTTGAAAAACTGGAGTGGAGCTCATGGTTTTGGCTTTATTGGGGGACTGGGGAGCCACCTGGAGGGATGCAGGCTTATACTGGCGTGATGGTCTGCATCTGTCCAGGGGTGGAACCAGGATCCTAGGTGACAGGTGTAAATGCTTCATTGGCAAACATTTAAACTAGCCAAGGGGGGGGCACTGAAAAGGAACAGGGAAATCCCAGCCTCCCCTCACAAAACACAGTAGTTAGAGAGGTAAACACCAAGGTAGAGAAGTCAGTAGGGAGCAGGACAGGGATAAATGCAGAAAAAGGTTGTAAGGACAGGGACGGGGCTAAAAGGGGTAAGGCCATAAAAAATAAATGGAAGGTGGTGAGTACCAATGCCTGCAGTCTGTGCAACAAGCTCCCTGACCTAGTGGCCTTGATGGAAGAGGGAATGCCTGGATATTGTGGCAGTCACTGAAACATGGTACACAGAGAACCATGAGTGGGATGTCAACATACCAGGATACGCAGTCTACAGGAGGGACAGAGTGGGTAAAAGAGGAGGAGGAGTAGCTCTCTATATAAGGGAAGGGATTAAAGCAACAGAACTAAAGGGCAAACAGGAAGCTGATGAGTCACTATGGGTCACCCTGGAGACAGGAAATGGCACCGTAATCCTCATGGGGGTTGTGTACAGACCCCCATATCAGAGGAGGAAATGGACAAGGAAATGACAGAAGACATCCTTAAAATGGCAGAAAAAGGGGAGATATTGTTGATGGGGGACCTGAATATGCCAGATGTTAACTGGAGTACCTTTGCTGCAGGCACATTCAAGAGCAGGGTCATTCTAGTTGCCTCACAGGGGGTATGCCTCAGACAACTAGTGCTGAAGCCACTCAGGAGGGAGCAATCTTAGACCTGGTACTCTCAAATGGGGAAGGAGAAAGGATCTCAGATTTAGAAGTGGGTAGCCATTTGGGAACCAGTGACCACCAAACAGTGTGGTTCACAATAAACACAGCCATAGAGTCAAGCCATAAAAAACAAGATTATTGGACTTTAGAAAGGCTGTCTCTGGGAAAATGAGAGAGTGCCCCAGAAAAGCACTTGCAAATGGACAAGAAGGAGGGGTGGAGGAACAATGTGGAGTAATCAAAACAGCCATCGCAGAGGCAAAAAGCCTTTGTGTGAAGCAAATCAACAAAACAAAATTGAAGGAATAACCACTATGGTTCTCAAAAGAGGTGGCAGGGAAGATTAAGGAGAAAAGGATAGCATTCAGGAAATATAAGGAAACACAGAAGGATCAGGACAGAGAACTGTACCAGTTAAAGCTGAAGGAGGCAGGGAAGGCAGTCAGAATAGCAAAAGCACAAACTGAGGAAAAGATAGCCAACTCTGTTAAGGAGGGGGATAAAACTTTTTATAGGTACATTAGGAAGTGAAGAAAGACTAAGGGAGGGATACAGAGACTTAATAAAGAGGAGGGAATGTGGGCAGAGGGTGACAGTGAAAAAGCAGGGATACTGAATGAATATTTCTACTTAGTATTCACAACAGATGAGGAGGGGGAGGTACCTAAACCAAACAAGGGAGAAACTTTGAATAGGGGGTCAATACCAGTCCATTCACAGAAGAAAGGGTATTGAAGGAACTCTTGAAAATTAGGGTGGACAAAGCAATGGGGCCTGATGGGATTCACCCAAGAATTCTAAAAGAACTAAGGGTAGAACTAGCAACACCACTGACTACTTTCTTTAACAAATCATGGGAGGATGGAGTGGTACCTGAGGACTGGGGGAGGGCAAGTGTGATTCCACTTCACAAAAGTGGGAGCAGGGCAGAGGCAGGAAACTACAGACCAGTTAGATTGACTTCAGTGGTAGGGAAAATGATGGAATCACTTCTTAAGGAAAGAACTGTTGAGTACCTAGAGGCCAGTGGGGCACAGGACCCAAGACAGCAAGGTTTCACAGCAGGAAGGTCATGTCAGATGAACCTAATAGATTTCTTTGACTGGGTGACCAAAGTAGTAGACCAGGGAGGGGCTGTAAATATGGCCTACCTAGATTTTAGCAAGGCATTTGACACAGTCTCACACAAAAGATTAATATACAAGTTAGCCAGCCTTGGAGTGGGTCCCAAGGTGGTAGCCTGGATAAAAAACTGGCTGGACAACAGGACACAAAGGGTAATAGTAAACGGAGTTCACAATGAAGAAAGGAGGGTAATTAGTGGGGTGCCATAGGGTTCGACATTGGGACCGGTCCTCTTCAATGTATTAATAAGTGACATTGGAGAGCACCTGGAAGGAAAGGAATGTCTCTTTGCAGATGACACAAAGATCTGTAACAGGGTTGATACACAAGGTGGGGTGGAAAGAATGAAAAGGGACTTGGCAAGGTTGGAGAAATGGTAAAATATGTGGCAGCTCAGATTCAATGCAAAGAAGTGCAAGGTAATACATCTGGGAAACAGAAACCCAGGGGAAGAGTACACAATGTGGGTGAGTTAATAACAACAACAAAAATCGAAAAAGACCTAGGAGTAATAATATTAGATGACCTAAAGGTGGGCAAACAATGTGAGAAGGCAGTAAGGAGGGCTGGGGGGATACTGGGATGCATAGGGAGAGGCATCAACAGTAGAAAACTGAAAGTTGTTAACCCCTCTGTACAGACAGTTAGTGATACCCCATCTGGAGTACTGCGTACAATTCTGGAGACCCCGTCTCCACAAAGACATAGACAGAGTGGAGGCTGTTCAGAGGAGGGGAACCAAAATGGTGCAAAGTCTGCACCAGAAAACATACGAGGAGAAACCAAAGCAGCTTAATATGTATACCCTTGAGTTAAGGAGGGAGAGGGAGGACATGATAGAAACTTTCAAGTATCTCAAAGGAATTAACAAAGCACAAGAGGGTAGTATGTTTCAGAAGAAGAGATGTGCAAGAACAAGGGGCACAATTTGAAGATAGATGAGAGATAAATCAGAGGTAATGTTAGTAAGTATTTTTTTCACAGAAAGGGTTGTGGATGCATGGAACAGCCTTCCTGAGGAGGTTGTGGAGTCTGAAGCAGTGGGAGAATTTAAGAAGGCATGAGACAGGCATAAGGCAATTCTAGTGGGGGGGTAGGAGTAAGAAAGCTGTTGATTAACTAGAATCTGCAGCTTATCCATCAGGTAGGGAAATGGGCAGACTGGGTGGGCCAGGCGGTCCTTATCTGCCATCAAATCCTATGTTCTATGCTTCTTTTGTCCACTGTTTACAATTGGTTTTAGGCCACATCTTGTTTCTGTAAGTGCAGCACAGGCAGTATATGTTCAGAAATGTTTCCTATAAAATGGTACACCAAACTGAGACTGAAATGTGGTGTCAGTCCTGATGTTTTACGGTGCCCCTACCCCCAATATGCAGACATTAAAATGCTGTTTTGGGCCATTGTTTACAATTGGTTTTAGGCCACATCTTGTTTCTGTAAGTGTAGCACAGGCAGTATATGTTCAGAAATGTTTCTTGTAAAAATGTTACTTCAAACTGAGACTGACATGTGGTGTCACTCCTGATGTTTTTATGGTGTCCCCCTCCCGCACCCAGATATTAAAATGCTGTTTTGGCTACTGTTTACAAATGGTTTTAGGACACATCTTGTTTCTGTGAGTCCAGCACAGGCAATGCATGTCTAGAAATGTTTCCTAAAAAATAGTACATTAAATTCAGACAGAAATCTGGTCTTAGCCAAGATGTTTTATGGTGTCTAACCCCCCCCCCCAACCTGGACCAAACAATGGTCTTTGGTCCACTATTTAAAATTGGTTTTAGGACATATCTTGTTTCTGCAAGTACAACACAGGTGGTACATGTCCAGAAATGTTTCCTTAAAAATAGTACATTAAATTCAGACAGAAATCTGGTCTCAGCCATGATGTTTTATGGCACCCAAACCCCCAACCGGTCCAAACGACGGTCTTTTGTCCACTGTTTACAATTGGTTTTAGGCCACATCTTATTTCTGTGAGTGCAGCACAGGCAGTACATGTCCAGAAATGTTTCCTTTAAAATGGTACATCAAACTGAGACTGAAATGTGGTGTTAGTCCTGTTGTTTTATGGTACCCCCACAGCACCTAGACATTAAAATGCAGTTTTGGCAACTGTTTACAATTGGTTTTAGGACACATCTTGTTTCTGCAAGTGCAGCACAGGTATTACATGCCCAGAAATGTTTCCTAAGAAATGGTACATCAAACTGAGACTGAAATGTGGTGTCATTCCTGATGTTGCATGCTGTGCCACCACCTCAGGGACCTTAAAAGGAGTGCCATGCAGAGACAATTAATTCCTCCTCCAAAATGCTGCAGCTGCTACTTGCAATTGTTTCTTCCTGCTGCTGCTTTTTCTTCCTGATTGGCTGTGTTGACTGACTCTGTGGTTGTAACTTGTCTGGCGGTAAGGAGTGAATGACGTTGTGGCACTGAAGCTTGCTGCCTGCTGCTGTCTCTGACTATTAATTGCCATGTTGCCACATGACATATTGTTTTGGATGATGGATCATCTTCACAGAGTCCATGCTGCTGTTGCTGCTGCACATGTAAGTACCTGTCTTTATTTTTTTTTTCCTGTGCAAGATATGGGTGTTTATGGATTGATATTGTGACGTCTTGAGTTCTAATATGTTTGTACTGCTTTTATGTTATTTTTCAGTTTGCTGTAGATGACATCATCATGCCTAGCTGGGAATCGGGATTAGGATCAAGGGATGTTGGAACGCACCACATTGCCCAACACAGATGGTAAGTATTTAATTTTCTTTTTTGCTTTTGTCAACATCAGGAATTATGGTGAAGTTAAACGTCCGCTCCTGCTGCCACTGCTCAGCAACATCTGGGGGATTTATTTAACTGTGCAATGGTTCCTATCTAGTGTCACAATCCCTGAGGTAAGTATTTCTTCATTTTTAATGGTCTTTTGTGGTTGGGAGAGAGGGTGGGACTGGGAGGATGTTGGTGGGGGAGGTTGAACTTTTTACAATGCTCAAAATTAGCTCTTATTTTTATCTAATTTCCAGGTATGCAGTACTGTTAGGGGAAGGGGAATGCCTGCAACTGTGCCTCATCATAGCCAGGAATTACGTGCACCACCCAGAATGTTCCTTCTGGGGACGATTTCCGCAATTTAATGACATCACGGGGTATGGTAAGTATATATTTTTTTCTATGCTTGTTCTAATGTGCTTGCTAAACATATAAAACCAGGTATGCTGGATGCAGACTGACAAGTATTCATCATTTTTCCTTATCTTTGGTCTTGCTTAGGTCATTTTCCTCTGTTGAGGTTTCATCCTATCTCTGTGTGATGACTACATCCATCCAGGCCCTGCAGGAGCAGTACTGCGTGCAAGACAGGTGGTGTTGTCCACAGGCATCTATACCATTAACAAGTAAACACCACTCACATCCAGGGAGGAACTATATGTGGAAATGGATGGTTGAGATGGTGTTTAGTAAATAATGTTATTTATTTATTTATTTACAAGTTTAACCAGGAAGGCATACTGAGCAGTGAAATGCTTAATTCCAAATGCGACTTGGGGGACAAGTCCCAATACAATAACTCTAATATTTAGCTGGAGGGGGCTAATGTACTGTCTAATCATTTGATGTGACAGAGCTGCAGTAATCCTGAAAATCTGGAATCCAAACTCAGGGCAGCATACACTTCCCACCAAGACACCCCTGCCCCCCAGGAACCATCACAGTTTTGGAACAAGAACTTTAAACTGGTAGCATAGCACAAGCAATCTTTTTGGGGTCATTGGATGTTGTAAGTTGTTAAGCCTTTTCATGATTATTTTTGTAATTATTGACTCACATTATTAAAGATGGCAGCCATTCACCATTTCTCAAAATTTGTTAGACTTGTGGTGTTAACGGTTAAATGAGTGTGTTACATTCATATGCAACTTGTACTAGGAGGCTGGGTTCTTCAGCATGTCATGAATAGTAAGTGGCAGAAAATATTTTTGGGGTCACATGGAGCGCATGGGTGTGTCAGGTCAGGGTCGGAAGGGGGATAGTGTGGCATGTGCCATCATGGGCACTTTTAAGGACATCAAGACAACATAGCTTGCTCCTTGCTGTAAGATGGGGATAATAGTAAAAATGAAAAGTAACGTGTATCTTGCATTTTTTTGCTGCAAAACATTATAATTGTAATCATGCAAAATCTTCATTATTTATGATGTATTACTGCTGCTTTATATAGGCTGTGGGGACTGGCGACTAAATGACGTTTTATGGCAATGGATGATCAAATGAAAGTGATTCAGACTGCGGCAGATAACACATAAAATAACCAGTACAATGGTACATAGCTAAAAATAAGTTGTAACACACTATATTGAGCTGCAAATGGTTGGGGGTGAGGTGGCCTTTGAGTAAACTCACCCTTTTCCCACTTTCACATCATCCAAGAAGCACCCCTCACAGTCTTCAAGACTGGAATTGTCACCAGATGGGAATTCTCTCACCAGTGCTGCTTCATCCACCTCGCTGCTGGTGGATGCTTTATTCAAGGGATTGTCATCATCCTTGTCACCGAGACACAGTTCCTGTGGCAACACCGCTGACATCACTGTATTGTGTGGAATGTGCCTTTCATTCATTTTGGTGAACGTTGATATGGACACATTCTTGGGTGACAAATTGGTCCTACGGTCACTCACAATGACCTCAGTCACACTAAACACTCATTCCACACTGACACTGGATGGTGGGCAGCTCAGGTATTTCACAGCAACCGATGTTAGTGCTGGCCAGTCAGTCATTTTGCTGCTCCAGTACAGCAGTGGCTTGTCAGTAATGGCAAGGTGCTTTGGGTCCCCCATGTAGGCCTTCACCATTCATTCTGCTGCCCGGAGTCCAGCTGCCTCATCTGTCTCCTCCTCCTCCTTTTCCTCCATATCTTCCACTCACACCTGAAAGAGAACATCCCAAACGGGATTACTTGCTGTTTTCTGCTCTGCCTTGCCCATTTTCTCTAATTGGGTTGCCTATGAGCTGCTAGTGGTGGTGGTAGCAATGCCCATTTTTGCTGCAGTGTGTGCCTTTTTCATGTGTGCAGCATATACCTTTCAAATGAACTTCTCTGTCAATTTTTATACTCGCTGACTACTTCCTTCAATTATAGAAGACAGGCCACGTTTGTAGCAGGGATCCAGCATGGTGGTGACTGCAAAGTCATCTGACTGTAAAATGCCAGACACATGGGTATTTGTGTCCAGCACATGAAGCATGTGATAATTTACATAACAACTTCCACGATCCCCACTTGGCTCCATCTGGTGTTGCACATTAACTAGTGTCTGCCTCAGCACATGTATGAGTGGTATGGATTGACTTATACAAGCAGTGTCCCCACTCACTGCCTGTGTAGCATTCTGAAATAGACAGAGAATGTGTATTAGCCCATCCATTTGGTGCTACTGCTCTGTTGTTAGAATGATGGACACTTCAGCACTGCCACGGGTGGTGTGCACCAGCAGGTATTCTGACACAGCCTTACACTGTTCATACTGCTGCTCAAGTATGTACAGTGTGGAGTTCCACCTGGTCACAACATCAACCTTTATCCAGTGCTGAGGCAGATGGTTATTGCACTGTGGCTCATATAGATGGTCACGGGCCTTTGCAGAACGTGTGAAGTGGACACAGATCTGGCATGTGACAGTAACTGTTTCCTTAATGTCTGAATGGTTGAGAAACTGCTGTACAACATGATTAACGCAGTGTGCTAGGCATGGCACCCTGAAAAAAATGCCATCGCTAATGCACTTCACTACATTGGAGCCATTATCACTTGAGATAAAGCCTGCTATGAGTGACTGTGTGTGAAGCCACCCCTCAATCTCTGACAGAAGAACATTAAGCATTTTCTCAGCTGTGTGAGAACCAGTGATGCATGTCATACTGAGGGTCTCATGCTGCCAAATACCAGGTGTGTTGCTACCACACCAATTTTGATTTCTGCAGGTTTTGGCTGGCCCCAAATCAAGTACCACCCCAGTCAACTGCGCCCAGTGTGCTGTTATGCGTAGAAATGAGCTTGCTGATGTCTGTCCCCTGGTCCACATATCCATGCTAAGATGTATGTATTCTGATGCACTATGCTTCAATGCATGTTTAATGGAATCAGACACTCTACAGTTCAGCTCTGGCATGGCATGCTTAGAAGAATAGGTTCAGGATGGAACCTGCCATTTGGGACAGGCACAGGCCATCAACATGTGGAAACCAGCATTCTCCATGAATGAGAATGGCAACAGATCGATGGCCAACATTTCAGCAGTGGCAGCATTTAACTGTCGTTCAGGAGCATGATTGGGGAGGTACTTTCTGTGCCGCTCAAGGATGGTTTTTAGAGTGGGCTGCATCTTTGGGGCTGTTCAACAGAATGCTGTACTTGTGGCTGCAATGATGTTCTATTAGGTGTATCACTTGACTCTTGGGGTTGTGTAGACCGCATGAAACCAGCTATTTTGGTTGCTTGTGGGTGTGGTAGTGTACTTTTCACTGGGACTGGCACCTCCCCTGCTATGCCCTCTACTCAAGAAAGCAAAGGATTGCACATGCTCCTCCACCATGCCTACTCTGCCCTCGCTCCTCCTGCTCTTGCTTGACTACATTTAACTTGCCAAGGGAGATGCCATCAACAGCCCTGGCATTCTTCTGGTGTTGCAGCCAACTCAGCGTCTGCTTGTTTTTCAGGGGGGTGTTGGCTACCAGTGCCTCTGTAGCTTCCCCCCCGACTAACATGTGCCAGCATATAAAAGTCCCAAACTAGGGATTTTTGAACTCTGTACTTCAGATGCTTCTGGGACTGGGATAATTCAGAAACAGATGTGGAAGTGTGTGTTTTTTGAGCTGCTCTCATCACTTCCGTAAGACTACTTTTGGGAGGGGGGTTACTTGACTGCTTAGATGTTTGCTTATAGGCTTGGTGACAGACTGACCCACAGTCTGTGCGTGTAAATAGCCTACATCACCCTTGACCTTTTTTAACTCATGCTCTCATGTGGGATCATCCCAATCAACATCATCATCACCAATAGTGATGACGTCCTTGCCTTCCTCCTCCTCCTCCTCACTATCACTGTCTTCTTGCACCACAGCACCTTTTGCTTTCTCTACAACCATCTCAGGAGGCTGACTATCCCTATATTCAGGATTTCAGACTCTGGTTGAACACTGTCATCACCAACTCCTGCAGGAACATGGACAGCCACATCGACAGACTTATCACCCTCCTCCTGGATCACTGTTCCTGTGCTGGTGTCAGTGGCTCCCTGCTTTTCACTATCATCATTCCCCACTAGCATGGATGCAATAGTTTGAGCCTTAAAAAAGTAAGACACAGATATGTAGACCAAGTACTGACAACAACGCCTTTGCTTGTTCCTGCAGCACCACCAGTGCCCACAGCAGAAGACACTAATGCAGACATACATGTGCTTCCACTGCTATGGGGAACTGGAACTGAAGCTGTACTCTTTTCAGCAGACTTCTTAGCTTTCTCATCTCCTCACCATGTTTCCCCTCTGTACTGGCCCGTCTCTTAGCAGGCGTTTTTGCTGGCTGCTGCTTCAAAACTTTGCCTTTCTCTGGGAGTATTTGAAGAAAGGACAAATTACCAACTGTGTGAATAACACCTCACATGTCACACCTACAGTACTTGCTTCCTTAAAAGTCCAAACACAAACAAGACAGGTAGCAGCACTTGGAGTACAACTAATACTGTATATGGTAGGTAGCCTGTTCTAGTAAAAACCAAAAGGTAACTTTTTTCTTTCCCCAAACAGGAATTAAAGCAACACACACAAAGAAAAAGGGCATAAGTGACCGATTTTAAATATAGACCCCCAAATCAGGAGGAAGCCAGGGATAGGGGAATACTAGAAATCATCCTCCAGATGTCAAACAAAGGGGACATGGTGCTGGTGGGGGACTTCAATCTACCAGATGTAGATTGGAATACCCACACAGTGGCATCACAGAAGAGCAGGGAATTCCTAGTCACACTATGGGAAGCAGGCCTGAAGGGTGAACACATTTCTAGATCTGATATTCACAAAGAGTGATAGGGATATGGGTGTCAAAGTAGGGAACCACCTGGGCAACAGAGATCATAACACAGTATGGTTCAGGGTAAAAAGGACTGTAGACTCCAAACACTCCAAACTGAAAGTCTTTGACTTCAGGAGGGCAGAATTCACAAACATGAAGGCCTGCCTAAGAGACAACCTTAGTAACTCGACAGAAGAGAGCTTTGAGGAATATTGGACAAGGCTGAAGGATGCAATAACCATGGTCACATCACAGTGTGCCCATCAGGTTAGCAAGAACAAAAGGAGGAAATATTCACTATGGTTTTCCAATGAGTTGGCAACCATGGTGAGAGAAAAGATCATGGTCTTCAGAAAGTACAAGGAGTCAGGGAATGAGGCAGTCAAAATAGAATATAAAGAGAAACTAAGAGAGACAGGGAAAGTGATGAGAAATGCAAAGGCTCAAACAGAGGTTAGGATAGTTCAGGAAGTAGAAAAGGGTAGCAAAACCTTCTACCAGTACATACGTGAAAAAATGAAGACCAAAGGGGACATTGTTAGAATCACAAAAAAAGACGGACAAAGCACAGAGCAAGATGGGGAGAAGGCGGAGGCACTCAATGAGTACTTCTGCTCACTCTTCACACAGCAAGCAGATGATAACGGACCAACAATAGGCATAAAGAAGTGTCCAACTTAAGGAAAAGACACAGGTCCCTTCACAGAGGAAAGTGTCCTGGAGGAAATAGACAAGTTAAAGGTAGATAAAACTATGGGGCCAGATGGGATACACCCAAGAATACTGAAAGAACTAGAGAGGCCCACCCAGTCTGCCCATTTGAGCTTGTAAGTTCACTTTATGTCAAAAGTAGGGGCTTGATTCTCAAAAAGACTTTAGAGTGATACATGTTGTGTCACTCAAGGGCTGCAGTGAACTCCTGGTGCATCAGGGACTCTATGCCTAATTTTATAAATGGGTTATGCCAGCTCCAAAAACCCAGGAGTTGCCGCAGGCTAACGCCAAACATATGATGCACCAGTGGGAATTGCCCCCCCCAACTGCCACAATACTAGAGGGGCTGGGATAGTTGGGGAGGTGTATCAGCTAGACAGGAGGGGGGCCAGGGCAAGAAGGGGCATGGAAGATAGCATGGGGGAGTTGGGGAGAAAGCTGAGCATGGGAGGGAGGGAGAGAATTTGTGGCTGGTGGGGTGTGTTTGTTTTTTTATTTGTTCTGCACTGGCTATCATTTTGTATTAGTAACCTACAAAATTCTTTACTAATACATTATACTCTAAATAGATAATCAGATCATGGCCAACAAATCCAAGTAGGGGAAAGTGATATGTCAGAATATCAATATCATCATAAGTATGTGTAACTCAGCAGATTTCATGGTATACTGACCATAACAACCATCTACTATAAACTTATTATTGGGGTGCCATTTGCATATCCTCATAGCCAATGGGATGGGATGGGACTGCCAAGGGGGGGGGTTCTAGCGAAAGAAATGACATGGCACCAGGTGGGGGCCTAGTCAATACAGAATAAATTTAAAAAGAAAACATACCATGCCGGCTGCAAACTCCCTCCCTCCCTCCCTCGCTCCCTCCCTCCCTCCCATGCCCAGCTTTCTCCCTGATTTCCCAAGGTACCTCCAGTGCTTCTTCTGCTCCTAGAAGCCTGGTTGCAGATCCTGTCCCCCTTCATCACAATGTGTGGCACAGGGGCATATCTCATAGACCACCTCTTGGCTGGTCTAAGTGGAGCCCCTTGCTTTGTCCATGGTGGGGTTGTAAAATCAGAAAGAAGGAGATGTTGTGTCCCTGCCTTGGTGTAAGCTCCCTTGCAACCTGGCACACCCTGCATTGTGACACAAAGCAGGTGCAGGACCACTTGGGTGCAACGGCTCCCCTTCTTAATACAGATCACATTCGAATGTTTGGATTGCTGGATCCTTATTTTTTTATGTTTTTTTTATTTATTGAAATCTCAGAATTACTAACCTTTGAGTCAGAGACTCCTTTACAAAGGCTCCACATCAAATAATGCAGAAATATACAATGGCG
The DNA here is from genome assembly GCA_016271365.2 of Neoceratodus forsteri. NCBI lineage: Eukaryota > Metazoa > Chordata > Ceratodontiformes > Ceratodontidae > Neoceratodus > Neoceratodus forsteri. Next base: position 512,319,231 of record CM057450.1, on the reverse strand, counting down.
CAATAACAGAATACAAAGTGCAAGAATAGAGCACATACAATATAGAAAGAAATAAAATGTTGACATGTCACACAATAGAGGTTACAATCAGCAGTATAAATACCTGGCAGACTTAAGTACAAGATAGCAATGAGCGGGGCAGGAGAGTCAAGGGCAGAAAACAAAGGGAGAAAAGATAGGGAGACAGAAAGGGGAAAAGAATAGGGAAGGGAGAAATAGTACTTGGTGCTGTCAGAAGTGACGTTGCCACAACAAAATTGAGGATTAGGGGTAGAGGTGCAATTTAGAGGAAGGAAAATAAAGGGAAAGGCTAGTAACAGTCACAGCAGCATGAAGCAAGGAGATGCTGCCGGAGTTTATGTTTGAAAAGGCCTAATTTATTCACAGAAGAAACCTCAGAGGGCAGGCCATTCGACAAGAGGAGCCCTGTACATGACAGGGCTTTTTTCTGGTTTTGACACAAGGTGTTACTTGCATCATTTATGTTTAATGCAGGCACCTTGCATCATTCACAGGGCTTTGAAAACTGAGCCCTAAGGGGTTTCAAGCACTAACTTAACCACAATATACTGGTGCTTCCACTATACCAGCATACTCTCTGTATATTTCAAATGCATGGTACAGACTCTGTATTAGGGTCAAATTAAGGGTTTCATTAAAAGGGCATTTTCAAAGGCTGATATATCATACAAACATAGAAGCATAGAATTTGTCAGCATAAAAAAACAGTGTCCATGAACTTTTCCACCAGCTAGAAGCTGGCCAAGCTTGCCCCCTTCCTGCCACCTCCATCGTGGATCCCTCTTGAAGTGATTCCCTCCTTTAAGTACCTGCATGTGGCTTGAAGGTAGGCTTGACTTCTCTGCCTAGTGTGTAGTGTCATCCACTCCAAGCTCCACCTCAAACTTGGAGCCTTGTACCATAACGAAAACTGCCTATCTCCACAGATTCACCAGGAGCTGGTTACCAAAATGTTGCCACCGATCTTTGACTACACAGATGTGGTCAATGGTACTGCCCCTCTTCTTCCCTTGCCAGACTGGACATCCTCTGTAATGCCTTCTCTCACTTTGCTACAACCTCCCCCTCCATACTCATCACTGCTCCTTCTACTCTCCCTGTCCATCCTTCCCCTGCCATCACATTGCCAGTCACACTGTGCCTTCTTCAGCTCCAAAAGCTGGCTTGGTTCTCTACCATGTTAAGTAGCCACACTCCTTTCACCTCTTCACTCTGTTTCTCCACTCCGGGGATCCTAGCACCTTCTCACTCCCCTACCCTCACTCGTCTGATGGGGAATCAGCCTTCTGCTATGGCCATCCCTCCCTCTGGAACAAGCTCCCTTCCTCCCACTGACTTTCACTCTCTTTCATTTCCATTAGGCACCAGCTAATGCCCCTCTGTTCTTCCTGCTCCTGTCAGCCTCCTACCTGGACCTGTCCCTGGTGCCCTTTTCACCCCTACCATGGTCCCCCATGGTTCATTTCATATCACTACTACTGCTGCTCCTATTTGTACCATCCTGTTTTTTTCATTTTAATTGGATACTGGTGCTGCTCATAGAACAACAATTTGTTCACCATTGTCGTTTGTACTTGCATCTTGTTGAATTGTTCTCTGTTAGAACTTTCTCTTTCGCATGCTTCGCTATTATTTTTGATTTATTCTCTTTTCCCCTTTGGATCACACATAGAAACAAACCCTGGCTCAGCATACCTTTCCCAGTTACCAGTTTTCAAATAAATAATTAAGTAAATAAGGAAACACACAAATAACATACCTCCAATGCATGCTTGAAGCTCTCCACTGTTCTAGCCTCCACCATATCTGTTGGCTGTCTGTTCCAGGCATCTACCTCCCTTAAAGTGAAGAAGTAGTTCCTCACATCTCTCCTGAACTTCCCTCCCTCCAGCTTCATTGTATGCCTCCTTGTCCTGGTGCTCATTCTCTTTTGAAAGATACTCCACATCTGCACTCTGTTCACATGTTTGAGGTACTTGTACGTCTCAATTATGTCAACCCTCTCTCTTCTCTCTGCATGAGTGAACATGTTGAGATCCTTCAGTCTCTCCTTATAAGGTTTCTCATGCAAGTTGTGCCCTCTGCCTCCAATCCCAGTTCCACTAAAATTACACTGTGTTCCTGGTGTCTAATGGTACTCCAACCCTCCTATTGCAGTCCCGTTAGAATTAACCTGTGTCCCTGGTGTCTAGTGGTGCCCCCACCCTGTGATCCCAATCCTGTTCAAATTATGCTGTGTTCCTGGTGTATAGTTGTGCTTCTACCCTCTGATCCTAGTCCTGGTTTAATGTAGATATATCCCTGGTGTCCAGTGGTCCCTCCCCCCACCTGATCCCTGTACAGGTTGATGTATGAAAAGAAAGGCAAGTATGGATAGACAATTGCCTGAAGGAGACACCTGTCCCTGAACCAGTCCAGCCAGCAGGTAAGAAGTGCACTGTGGACAAAGCGGAGCCTCCAGCAAAGAACAAGACTAACAAGAGCAAACCAGGCATGGTTAAGGTTAATGTGGTCTTGAAGGAGGGGTTTCAGGAGATGGCAGTAAGGGTTTTTAGGTAACAAGCCCCCCAGTCCCCCACACAACCATCAGCCCAGTCTGGAAACACCAGGACTTCCAGTGACACCAGTACCTCCAGAACCAGAGTCAGTGATCCCTGATAACAAGCAGCCTCAACAGGCAGGCCCAAGCAGGGCCGATGCAGCTGTGCAAGGTGGACACACCAGCTAAACAAAAGTTGGACAAATTGTTGGAGGCGATAACAGGCCTTGCAGTAGCCATGCAAGGGCAGCCCTCAAAAGGGACAGCTGAGTCAGTGGGGGACAGGTCCAAGCCTGCCAAGGTAAGTTAAGCCCCCCAAATACTTATGTTGGCATCAAAGAAAAAATTGAAGACTGAAAGGTCTAAAGGGGGGGGGCTACTGTATATGTATTATAACAGGGGTGTGCACTTATACCTCAGAGCTCAAAAATAGCCAGAGAAATACAGACTTGCATCTATGATGTGAGGTCAGCACATTTGTAATAATAAAATAAAGCGATGTCTGAACACAGAAGTATTCACAAATAAATCTCCTTTAATAAATAAATGCACTCCATATGGCATAAATAGAAACAGTATAAAAAACATCTCATCCACTACTAGGAAACATGCAAAATGCAAGAAGGCATGGGTTCCTGAGGCTTCACGAACAGTCCTAAACCAAAAGCTACATGCTCAAAAAAAGCACAATGGAGGCATGAGACATAGCATCAGCAAAAAGCCAAAAGGACATAACCCAACCAAAAAAATGGACTGCTGTTGTGTGAATTATCCATACTCAGGGGAAGGGGGGGCAAGCTACATGCTGATTCATGCAAAAAAAAAGCCAAAACCATGTGTCGCAGTAAAGGACGCGTGCTGTGTGCTATGTAGGAACCTGGCGACTTCTGGGTTCACTTACGTAGCGACTGTGCATGTGGTCATCGTCAGAGCATAATCCCAAAGCCACACTTTGTCCTTATAAAGTGCGCAAAAGGAAATAGACAGGCCAAATTGTGCAGAGATTTAAAGTGTGAGTGCTTAATAAAGGAAGTGAAAGACACACAATGCAGAAGATAAAAAATGAGCTAATGCAAAATTTAAAGGCCCTTTTACAAGCATATTACCTGTTTCCATTTTAGAAACAAAAAGAGACTAGTGCAATTTAGGCAGAAAAGGTAATACCACTAATAAAATATAATACAACATTTGTCAACCCTTTTGCAAAAAATATTGTCTCCTTATATTTGGAAACAAATAACTAGTGCAAATTCAGCAGGAACACCAACAGTAAAACATAATGGGCATAGCCAGCAAGTCATACCTTGTTACGTGATCAGAGCATGGCAAGTCATAATCACGTAGTCCTAACAAGAAAAAAATGTATAAAGAAGGCAGAGCTGGCAAGTCATACCTTCGTAACTCTGTAACTGATCTGTGAGCCATGACCGTATCCATCTTATTAGAGTATCCACCCCCATCTCCTGCAGTATTTCTATTACTTTTGAATGAGACACAGAGTCAAAGGCCTTCACATAATCCAGGTATACCACATCAGCTAGTAATCCCTGATCCAAGGCCTGACTCACCATTTCAAAAAAGTCCAGGAGGTTACTTGTACAGGATTTTCCCCTGACAAACCCATGTTGGAATATATCCACAATACCCAAACTACTTACATTATCTTCCAGGAAACATTTAATGAAGCTTTCCATCACTTTGCCCACACTGGATGTTATGATTATGCATCTATAATTTTCTACTAGGGATTTATCACCTGATTTATAGATTGGAGTAATGCCAGATGTTCTCCATTGCTTCAGTGTTTCTCCAGTTTGTATAGACTTATTAAACAATAATGCGAGTGGGCCTGAGATTTCCTTAGCCATTGAGTTTAAGGAGTGGTGGTATATCCCATCTGGACCACTAGATTTGTTCTTTTTTACTGTCTTTAGCTTCTCATACACTTGTGTGTCTGAGATCGTGTAACTTTTAGTTTGGCCATCAGTAAACATATGTTTATTATTTTTGTTTTCATCATGCTTCAGGAAAAGGCTTAGGAAATATTCATTAAATTTCTGAGCTTTTTCTATTTCGTTGTCTAAAGTTTCAGCACCATCCTTTAAGTTTGTAATCTGTCTGTTTCCTTTTCTAAGGCTGCCTATGTAATTATAAAACTTCTTATAGTTGTCCTGTTTGTCTTTCACTAGATTCAGTTCCGCTCTGGCCTTTGCTTTTTTTTATCACCCCTTTATACTTCTTACATAGTAATCTCATCAGAACTAATGGTTTGATACCTTTTATTGGACCAACAAGGATGTTACAAAAAGTTCTTTAAGTAACATTCTTGGTCCAATAAAAGGTATCAAACCATTTGTTCTGGAGTTATTCTTACTAGGACCAATACGGCATTAAACATTTTGTTTGTCTACATAGTAATCTGTATTTTGTCTCTCTCTATCTAGTGTAGGTCTATCCTTTAATTTTTCATATGCTTTGTTTTTTTGGGTTTATTAGTCATTGCATTTTTTTTGTAAACCTTTGTGGGATTCTTCCCCGAGTGTTATATTTTCTTTTATAGGAATATAATTATTCATAGAATTGGATTTTGTTTTTATCATTTCACACATTTTATCCAATGATTTATATTCCAGGTCTTTCTTCCATTCCTAGTTACAAAGGGTTTCACTAATTGATTTATAATCAGCCATTTTTAAATTCCATACTGTAGTCTTTTCCTTTATTTTATGTGTCTTCAAATAGAAAGCAAAGGACCATATTATGGTCAATGCCCCCCAGCGGTTGTATAATAGTGACATTTTTTAAGCCTCCTTCCATGTTACTAAACAATAGGTCTAAGATATTATTATGCCTAGTTCCTTTAGTTACATATTGGATCAACACCTTTTCTGCACATATTTTGAGAAATCTATTTTCATGTTTACTAAAGGCTTGAACTTGTTCCCAGTTGATTCTAGGGAAGTTAAACTTTCCCAGTAGCACACTATTGTCATACATAGTCATGGCCTTCAGTTCGTTCATAACATCATTAGTTTCTTCTTCTGTCATATTTGGGGCTCTGTGGCATACTCTAAGGGTAAATGTTTTTTTCTTTGTTCTACATCTTACCCAGATTTATTCATTCTTTGATCCTCTTGGTTTGGAAAATGATACTTCTTGTGGTTTAAGATTGGAGGCAATGAACACACCCACTCCCACATCCATTTTATTGTCTTGGTTGTCGTGGAAAAAGTCATACCCATTTATGCTTTTAACCCAGTCCCCAGGTTTAATCCAAGTTTTTGTGATTTCACAGATGGCCATATGATGTGTCAATATTATGTGTTCCAACTACTCCATTGTATTAGTTATACTCCTGGTACTTACCATTAGAATTTTTAATTCTAGCTTTATATGGGGTCTACCTGGTTTTTCTGGATACACTATTTTACTACTATTTAATGCAGACTGAGATCTTTGCTCCCTAATATTAATAAGGATGTCTGACCCATTGAGTCCTCCTGTAATGGAGTTGACCCATCTCCCCTTGTCAATTACACTAGTTTAAACACTCAACAATCTTCCTTTTGATGGTGTTTCCTAGTTCCTTACTTCCTTTTCTACTTAAGTGTAAGCCATATTTTCCAAACAATGTTATATCATTATTAAATGTTTCCCATGTTGTTATACATCTTATTCCCTGACTAAGGCACCACCTCCTTATTCAATTATTTATCCTGAAACTTTTTTGGTTTATTTTTTTCACTAACTCTGGGTACTGGTAATATTTTGGAAAATATGGGTATACCATTAATTTTTTTATATTATATTAGCAATATTCAGGATTTCCATATACATTTGATCCTCCCTTGTAATTTTTAAATCGTTTGTGCTTGCATGTATCAGCACAACTGGTCGATCTTCTTTGTTTTTAATGATTTTTGGCAGTAACTGAGAAATGTCCCCTAATTTTGCCCCTGGTAGAGATAAACTTGTAACCTGGTCTTTATTATCTTTTGTTGTGAAAGCATCAGTGTATTTAATAATGGAATCCCCTATAATAAAGACCCTGGTTTGAGTCATAAGGTTTTCCTCCTCCATCGGGATGTCGGAAATATGTGCATTTTCATCCTGGCTGTCTTGCAGGTTTTCACCAATTTCCACTCCTAATGTACCTATGTTACATTGTTCAGTAGCAGCTATATCTGCTGTTTCTACTGTTGGACTTTCTCCCTCAGTTGTAACTTGAGTCCCTTGAGTTCCTAATGAAGGTACCCGAACTATGTTATCCTGTGTTATATGTTCCTTTGTCACACTCTCTGTTAGATCTAATAGGGGTGTGAAGGTATTAGATAGGGGGAGTTCAAATTTCTTAGCCCTCCTACATTTTTTATGTTTCTTACTATTCACGTGTTTTTCCTAGTCACTTTCTATCCCGCTCATTTCTTTATATCTTTTTTAGTTTTGTTCTCTATGTGGTGTGCATATTTTCAACCACCTCTAGTGGGATTTCTTTAAGCATTTCAGTTTCATCTCAAGTCCTAATATCCTTACTCTAAGATCTTTTAACTCTACACATTGTATACAGACGTATCTTTCCAGACTTTCATGTCCCTCAAGTGTGAATTTTCCACATTCTTTACAATGAATACCTAGTTCACCTGTTCTCAGGCTAACTATCAAACTGTCCATGTTGTGATTATAGTACCTCTGATATCTGTTACAACTAAGTAAACCAGTCCAATTAATTAGCTGTGTTAAACTAGTGAAAGCAAGGGCACTGAGACTAATCCCAAACAAAGTTCACTTACTACTTTTCCTCTCAGTATAGATATTTTGTAGTTCTCCTGCTCCCTGCTCACCCTCAAACATGCTAACCCATGTGCAGAGATGTGCGTGTCTCTGTGAGTGATGCCATGCACATAGCTAGCTGTGTTGATAGTGTCCCATGTCCTGGAAGTAGACTCAGGGGTCGCAGACAGTAGAAGCCCAAATTTAAATTAAAAACCCTTCAGTTAGGCCTAATAAGGCCTGTAAATAAGTACACACTGCCCCAATAGAAAAAATAATTAAAAAGGCACTTAGATCTCGACTTGTAGTCCCTGTAAACAACAAGGGAACTACCCTTCCCAGCTAACTTCCTGTTTCACTGCCCCCGCCTCCTTGGATGAAATTAGGCAGTTTAATATGTATTCCACAGCATTCAAATAATGAGTCAGCAACACTTTTGGCTCAGATCCTCAGTCCTACCACTTTTGGCACCCGGACAGTTTCAGTCCTTGCCAGAAAGCTGTCAGTGGAGACACGCAAAGGACTACCAGGCCATGTACAGAGTGCATATTCCCATTAACAGGGCAATACAGGCCTTTATGGATTCCATGGAGGCACTGTGTTTCAGCACCATAATGTCATTACCACAGTACTGGGATTATATGGGTGAGATCCTGTCTCCCCTCCTCCATGTCTACTCAAGTGAGCTTTGTGTTATCCACAAAAAGGCATACCTTGCCCTTTATCCTATCTGCAATATCATTGATGAAGATATTAAACAACACCAGACAAGCACTGAGCCCTGTGGGACCCCCACCAGTGGCTTGCTTAGCCTCCAAGAACTCCTCAAGACTACCACCTTCTGACTTCTGTCCTACAGCCAGTTTCTAACCCACATAACTAATTTACCCCATACCCCTAGGTCTTTCAGCTTCCTGATTAATCTCCTGTGGGGGAACAGAGTCAGAGGCCTAACTGAAATCCAGATACAGGCTGTCTACCCTTGGCCCCGATCCACTGTTCTGGTTACTAAATCAAAGAAATCAATCAGGTTAGTCAGGCAGGACCTCCCTAACACATATCATGCTGCCTCTCAGCCTAGATCCCTTTTTGTTCCTAGAAAGCTTACCAGTCTTTCTTTCAGTGTGGCTTCCATGAGTTTCCCCCACTTCCTGGTCCCATGATTTTGAAGCCTTACAGGCTTTATTCTGCACAAAACTATTTGCAGGACTACAAATCTTGACACCACTAATCAAAAGCCTTCTTAAAGGCTAATTTAAGCACTAAACAAGTAAAACTCTCCATATCGCAAAACCAGAAGTAGCGCTACACGTACTTCCAGTTTCAGACTGCTCAAAAGCGCTCACACTAGCAAGTGGGGTGAGCGTGCATGGGGCTGAGTGCGGAGATGCGCGAAGAGACACGTGCATCGGCGCGTGTCTTCTGTGTCTCCTGGGGAAAACAGGAAAGGGGACTGCCATCCACCTTGAGTGAAATCAGGTAACTTACCTTAACAAAATACCAAATTACAAGTTTTTTCTCTATACTACCCTGAATGATAACTTGGGGCAAACTCTAATACTATCTAACACAATGAAGAAAGCAAACAAAATGTGTCTAACATGCCTCATGTACACCACAGGAAAATAAACACCTAGTTTTGTTTGTGACAGATGTCTATTGGTAGAAAAACTGCAGGATGAAATCTAACGCCTACAACCTAAAGATAATTTGCAACCTGAAATAAAAGCACTTGAGGAATACATAGATCAGATGTCTTTGCTAGTTGAAAATAATGTATCCACCACTTAAATCTCTGAAGACCAACCACACCTTGATAAATCACTAAATAAATTCATCTTCCCCAACTTAGTAGAATCACCAGTCATTTCCTCGACCCCCTCAAACAATAAACCCAATGAAAACTGGACTAAAGTCCCCCCCATAAAAAGCATAAAACAAAAACCAAAAATCCGCATACAGAAAACCAAGAACTGGTCTTTCAAAATTCATTTGAAACCTTAAATTCTGAAGAAACCGATGGACATAGATTAGACAAAGCTGAAACTTTCTTAGATACATCAACCCTTCCCCCTCTCAATGTGTCAAACATAATTTTCAATCAAATTCACAACACAAAAACAATACACCTGAAAAAACCAATGTAAAAATAAAGGAAATACCCCTCAAGGGCAATACAGTAATAAAACAAAAACAGGTCATTGTATTAGGAGACTCTATCATTAAATACCTTGATAGACCAATATGCAATCCCAATAAACAGCAAAGAATGTGTTCAAGTTTCAGAGGGGCCAGAATAGCAGACATAACAAGAATGGCAAAACCAATATAGCCAAAGCAGAAAAAAACCCTCTGGTGATAATTCATGCAGGCACTAATGACATTAAAGAATCTAATCTTATACAAATCAAACAGGATATTGTAGCATTAAACAACATCCTGAGCAAACATGGATGCTCAGTATGTATCTCAGAGGTGCTACCTATCCCTAGAGCCACTGAATATACCACCAACAAAATCAAAGCCTTAAATGAATGGTTACAAAAATAGTGTTACAAACAAGACATTAATTGTCTAACCCACTGGGAAGAATTTGAAAACAGACCATCCCTATACTGCTGGGACAGGCTACACCTCAGTAGAAGAGGGAGTACAATACTTGGACAACAAATGAATGCCTACATAAATACCCATTTAAACTAAGAAAAAGGGGGGAGTCTGGGAATTCATCCCAATCTTTAGTTAACAAAGCAAACACACCACTAAATCATAACCTTAACGTACTAGTTTTAATGCAAGATCTATGACTATCCCCAAACATGCCGAACTGGAAATATTAACACATACTCTAGAATTAGCAATAATAGCTATAACCGAAACTTGGGGTAACTCAGAAAAAATATGGACAACAGAAATACCAGGCTACAAACATTTTTTCCAAAACAGAAATAATAAAAAAAGAGGAGGAGGGGTCAGTCTGTACATAAGAGATGACCTAAAACCCTACCAAAAAGACTCCAACCCCTGCTTAGAAAATATGTGGGTATACATTCAAGTCACATGTTCTTACAAAATACTGATCGGAACCTGCTATAGACCACCAGCCTCTGACTTAGAAACCACCAGACTGACTACTGAGGAAATACAGCAATACTCTGATAAAAATGACACATTAATATTAGGAGATTTCAATCTGCCAGCTATCAACTGGAATACATTAACTGGACTAAATTAACATGACAAACTATTTCTGTCTGCAGTAACAGACCAAGGTTTAAAACAGAAAGTGAGGGAGCCAACTAGGGAAAAGAACATATTAGATCTTGTCATCACCAACCTAGAAACCCCAATATCTGATAATAGCAATACTGCCGCTAATTGGAAATAGCGACCACATGACTATATATTTCTCAATTCAGCTACCCTCACAACCTAAAATAAACAATATTAAAGTAAAGCAATACCACAAAGCAAATTTTGATCTTATTAAGCAAGATCTGGGAACAACCAATTGGGAGCAGATTCTACCCCCCCCTTAAAAACAAACGAAGTATGGAAAACAGTAAAACAAAAATTTCTACAACTTGACAAACAACATATCCCCAAGAGACTTAAATACAACAACAAAGGAAAATTTCCTCAATGGTTCAATAAACACATAAAAACTCTAATAACCCGTAAAAAGAAACTTTTTCTCAAGCTTAAAAAGTCATCAGCATTTCAAATATATAGAATATTAAAATCCTATAGACAAACAGTAAAGGAACTTAAAAAACTTATAACAATAGCCAAACGCAACCTTGAATTCAAGATAGCACATACAAAGGATTCCCACAAAACTCTATATTCTTACTTAAATAAAAAAAAGAACTGTAATAACCAAATTGAACCTTTGATTGTAAATTCACAAACCATTACTTCAGATATCAAAACAGCCACTGAGCTAAATAATTACTTTTCCACCGTCTATACACATAAATCAGATATCATAACTGTACCCCCTATTACTGACACAAACACAGAAAATATCTCAGAAGAAGAAATAAAGAAAGCAATAAACACTCTTAAAAAACACACAAGCCCAGGACCAGATGGAATCAGTTCTAGATTCCTACTGGAAACAAAAGACGAGATCATTCAACCATTAAAAATACTATTTATTAAATCATTGAATGAATCATCAGTACCATATGAATGGCATACAGCAATAGTTACACCAATTTTCAAGAAAGGTTCCCACTCAAAGACTGAAAACTACAGACCCATAAGCCTGACGTCCATCCCATGTAAACTTATGGAAAAAATCATCAAGACCAAAATAGAACATGAATTAACACTTTTAAAAATAACAGACATATACCAGCATGGCTTCAAACAGGGTTCTTCTTGTGTAACAAACCTCATTTCCTTCTACGAACACATTAGTTATCATTTAGACAACAACATACCTATGGACGTCATATTACTTGACTACAGCAAGGTGTTCAATAAAGTCTCTCACCCTCTACTGATTAAAAAACTTATCAAAATAGGGCTGTCACCCATATTAACTTCCTGGATAAACCAGTGGCTGAACAACAGAACTCAGAGAGTCAGGGTCAACAATGTAATGTCTAGGGATAGGGGAGTGAACAGTGGGGTCCCCCAAGGCTCTGTGTTCGGGCCTGTACTCTTCAATTTATTTATACGAGATATGTACATATCAAGCAACAACAAAATGGTGAAATTTGCTGATGACACCAAAATTGGGGGGAAAGCTACTAATCAACCCAAAGACTCTGGCCTACAATCAGAATTGTTGTTAATCGAACAATGGGCATCCATAAACGAGATGTACTTTAATGTCTCCAAATGTGCAACTCTCCACCTGGGAAAAAACAATTCACTGCAAACATATTACTTAAATAAAATGGCTATTAAAATATCTTCAGTAGAAAAAAACTTAGGTATTTTGGTTAATAACAACTTATCCTCTACATCACACTGCACCAAAATAACCAACCAAGCAAAAGTCACTCTCAGAAAGATCAATAAAACTTTCATAAACAAAACTGAACAATGTCTACTCTAACTCTACAAATCTCATATTAGACCATTCTTGGACTACTGTTCCCCCTTTTGGAACCCTTATTTAACTTCTGACATAAATAAGATCGAAAGTATCCAACACAAGGCAACAAAATTAATACCCCACCTTTCTAAACTCAACTACACTATTAGATTAGAACAAACAGGTTTACACACATTATCTCAAAGAAGACTTAGAGGGGACCTATTATTATTATTCAAAATCACAGCAAACTTTGAACAGATGCAAAACTGTGGCCTCAAATATTCCACTAGAAAAACAGCCGCAAGACTACACAACATACAACTGGAGATTATGAGAGCTAAAACCAACAAAAGAATGAATTTTTTTACTATAAGAGCACCCAGAATATGGAACAAATTACCTCAAGAAATAGTTGACTCGCCTAACATACTCACGTTCAAAAATAAACTGGACAAATGGTTAACCAACTAGGGACTTACTCAATGATCCACAAATGTGGAGGACAACCACGTTGGGCTAGACGCCTCCTTTTGTCCCACACTACCAAAGTACCAAAGGTCAGATTGACTGGTCTGTAGTTACCAGCATTGTCTCTTGGTCCACATTTGTGGAGAGGCATTACATGTGCTGTCCTCCAGTCCAAGGGCACTATCCCTGACTCCTCCAGCATTGATACACACACCTTATATAGACAGCTTTTTGAAAACAAACAGTTCCCTAAGTTACAAGACTCTTTGGGGATTATTTTGACCAATCTTATTTCTCTTATTTATTTATTTATTTATTTGAGAAATCAGAATTACAACCCTTTAAGTCATAGACTCTTTTCCAAAGGCTCCACATCAGGAAGTAGTTACAATAACAAACAGCATAGGTACAGTTGAATACACGTAGTTACAGAGAAAGGATGCCTGTACATGCAGTAGCTAAGCAATGAAGTGAACTTGCTGGGTGGGCAGCGAGTAGACCTATACAATTGGTAGCTAAATAAATATACAGTGTGTAGACAAAGGAGTTGACCAATACAATTACTGATAACAGGCATCAAACTTAATGAGAGGTTCTATCTATCTAATGGTGAGCAGCCCACCAGAGCTTTGTCTGAGGAATAATATACTAGGCATTGGACAAAGTCCGAGTTTTGTGAAAGTTAGGGGATTACTTGGGCAAGACCAAGAGCCATGGATATCTAAGGTATTGGTAACTCAGGGCCAATGACTAAGGCAGGTAAAGCAATAAGTGGTAGTCAGGTAGGGCCAGGAGGAGGTTGATGGTTGCATAGGCAGTTATGAGAGGAGAGGAGAGGAGAAGAGAGGATATGTGTTCTTAGTACTTTTTTAAATGGGTCTAATTTGGTGATGGATGTGATGGTGGGAGGAAGGGTATTGTACCAGGATGGGGCTCTAAATGGAAAGGATCACTGGGCTAGTGAGGTCCTGGCTCTGGGGACCTTCCCTATAGTCTTAGAGGCTGCTTGTGTAGAGGCAGTGTGGGTGGCGGCCAGAAGGGAGGTCATGACTCCAAATGGGGGTTAGGCCCATGTGAACTTTTTTGGTGAGGAGACAGGACTGGTATAAAAGCCTTTCTTTGAAGGAGAGAACATTGATAAGAGCATAGAGGGTGCAGGTGTATGTACTGTAGTCGGCACTGGAGAGGAGCAGGCAGGCCTTATTGATGACTATTTGCATGTGGTGCTGAGCGGTAGGGTCGGTGGCAGCATAGATAGTAAGACCGTAGTCTACCAGAGATAAGGAGGAGGAAGTGACAGCCAGGTGCAGTGCTTCTGGTGTCAGGCAGTTCCTATGTCTGTAGAGAAGGCCCACATGGACACTGGCTACAGAAGTGAGTATTTTGACATGCTCATGAAATAAGAGGGTGGTGCTGAAGGGGACGTCCAGGTATTTATATATCTGGACCTGTTCCAGGGTGAGAAGGGTGCTGGAGTGGATTGTCGGGGGGAAATCTTACAGAAGTGGATGCAGCAATAAATTCTATACAGGGAAATAAGTCTCCTTGTAGTGATGGGTTACTGATTAAATTTTACAAAGCATTCAGTCATTTATCAAGCTCAGCTCTAGTGGAGTTGCCCAACAAAGTGTTAGTTTTGGAGTATTACCTGCATCTATGACCAGAGCTCTCATCATCTTCTGTATAAAAAGGGAGCTAAATCTCTATTGTCAAACTGGAGGAAGATATATGTTTTAAATTCTGACCAGAAGATTTTATCAACACTTTTAGCTATTCATCTTGTCCAAGTGTCAGGGGATCTCAATTATTTCCATTAGGGCTGTACTCTGGCACACACATATCCATCCATGGTAATAAGGTGCTGATACATAACGTTTTTGAAAGAGGTGATATGGGTACAATATCTGGTTACATCCTCGCCTTAGATCAGGAGAAGGCATTAGATACTGTAGGTTGGCCCATGAGCACCTGTCACACAATACTACAAAAAGCATTTATTTATTTATTCATTCTCGGATTACAATACCTTTGAGCACATAACAGCTCTTTTACAAAGGTTCCACGTCAGTTGGAAGGGTGACAGACATACAACGGATGGTATTACATAAAATATTGGCAAGATAGTATTTAAAATGACAATATGACATTACCATTGCAACTAAAATTAAAACTATACATCAGCAGGAAATCAAAAATAACCTAGTAAAGGAGGCAGCATTAGATCACATAAGCAATTGGTGCAGCACTTATCAATTACATTTAAATCCTGAGAAATGCACTGTTATGTACCTTGGACACAAAAACCCAACAGCTAACTATTACCTGGGTAATATTAGCCTAAAAACTACAACTGAGGAAAGGGACCTAGGAATCACCATTTCAAATTACCTAAAATTTGGCATCCATTGTAATAAAATCAGCAAAAAGGCAAATGGGGTACTAAACTGTATATTTAAGCACTTTCCAACAATGAGAGATCAGTCATGGTTACACTGTACAGCTCCCTGGTGAGACCTCTATTGAAGTATGGTGCTCAAGTTTGGGGCTCATATCAAAAGGCTGACATAGCCAATTAGGAAGCATGCAAAAAGGACACTAAATTTATAAAAGGGATGCAGATAAAAGATTATTTCACCAAGCTCAGTGGTTTAAATATGTTCACACTGGAGTACAGAAGATTAAGGAGCGATATGTGTTTGCTTTATACATCCTTAATGGATCAGGAATTGAGGGAGAAGTTGGGGTTAATATTCATGATTAAAACTTATAATACAAGGGCTCATTGACTCCAGCTCTCAGGGGAACACTGCAGAACATGGAGGAGAAAGAAGTGGTTTAATCAGAAAGTGATCACTATTTGGAATGGGCTACCAGGGTCAGTAATAGAAAGTCCATCTATGGAAGGGTTCAAACATCACTTGGATGAATTTTTTCATTATGATTGGTTATAAGGCGAGCACTATGGATGGAAGTCCTTTCAGCTCAGTATATACCTATGATACCTATGTTTACAGTATTAAGGCATTATGACATTATGGGATTGCTGACATTTGTATTATCTGGTTAATGACTTTTACAATCAGACATGCATCATACCCTTTACAAAATGGATAGCAGGGTTCTGAGTTGGGGATTTATAGGGACAAGAGGCAAGGTTGTCCCCCGATCCCATTCTTTATATGTTTGGCATAGATCCTTTACTCTGTGCAACCAAGGGCATGATCAGATCTTAAGTTTGCAGATCAGAGGTGACCTACACCCCTTGAAAATACTGGCATACATTGACAATATCAGTATTTTTCTTAAAGATACTTCTGCTGATGAACCTTTGGCAACAGTATTGTGACGTTTTTCTAGTGCATAAGATTCCTGGAAAAAAAGGACAAAAAAGTATAGGAGTAGGGACAGGGATGACCCAAGGTATACAGACACAAATACAGGAATAGAAACACAGGACTCTAGATTAGATTGTTATATCTTAGCTTTGGAAATGGTGGTATGACCTTCCTAAATAGGGAATCAAGGATTTTTTCGGTAAAGAATCAGGTCCACATTTGGAAGAGCTGGAAACCTTCTGAAAAGAAACGTCTTTCTTATTAAATCTCTCTTCTTAATAACTTTTGTATATGAGTTATGTGTTCCCCCTCCATGACTCTGGAAGCTAAATTGCTTAGTCTCGTTTTTCTTTTTTTCTGGGGTAGCAGACTAAACCCCATAAAGAAATGGGGTTACACATTCGTTGGTTAAACAAGGGAGGGTAGAGACCATTAATCCTGTGGTATTTTACTTTTGTATACTTTTTCATTTTAATTTTCAGAAAGTGTTGAGAAGGGACATTTAATTGTGGATCCTGTTAGTGGTAGACTGGTTAGAACTTTTCCTCCATAGTTGGCATCAGCACAGAGTCCATTCTTTTACCACTGTATCAAGAACAAGCTGCCCTCTGTATATAAAGGCTGCTTTAACTAAAATCAGACAGTGGCACCTGGGCCCTAGTACCATAGACTCTTTCTTAAACACTGCAACAGGTGTGAACATGCTGCTACAGACAACCCACCAAGTATGGATATAAGTTGTGAGTCTTTTACGTGAGTACTAGGGAGCCAGAGGCGGGAGTCATTAAGAGATGATGTCCATGGGTCAGAGTGCTGGGGAGTAGTTGTACCCCTTAAAATGAATGGAGTTATTTTTTATTACTATTTCATACATTATGATGGTGGGTTGGAGAATAATGAAGGCTACTGTTCTACTAACAAGGCCCTTGTAAGTTGAGCAGTGGTCTTCATTAATCTCTATAATCTAGTAATACAAAATACCCCCATTCATTTCAATGGTGCACATCTCTGCAGTATCCCTTTCCCTGTGTCATAATGTGCCTGAGTGGGGTGATGTGGAGGTCAGCTTCACTGGGGAAAGGCATAAGCTTGACCATAGTGGGGATCCAATAGTTTGTGCATACCATACTGCTCAACAGTCCCTGAATGTGAGGGATAGCACTCATTTTACCCCTGAAAACTGCTTTGCTCCTCATCCATCCCTCATGGGAAACATGCTGCTCACACATACGATGTACTGTATTATAAATTTAGACTTTATGGCATAGGCACAATTTCAGATTTCAGCATGTGGGAGCCAATAACCAGTGGAGATCAGGTGCTAGTTAGACCTTAGGTGGCAAGCTCAAGAATATCTGGAATGTTTCTAAAAGGTAAAATATATTTGTTATGACTAAAAAGTGATATGCAAATCAGGAAAAATTAAAATGTGTAAGATTCATCTGTCTATACACCAGAGCAGTGCATCAGGTTTGGGCTTAAACCCATCTAGTTACTAACCATTTTTTTTCCTGGCCAATGTTCTAACCCCCCCCCCAAAAAAAAAAGATGTCCTGATTTCTCTCCCTGACTACTTTCCATTCAACATCCATCCCATATGGGTCATGAAGCCACCCAAAGGCACAGAAAAGTAAAAAACACATCAATATTTCAGTCCTTCCTCCTTCCCCAGTCCCCCTTAAAAAAAATTACTTTTACTTACCTGGCCATCTGGCCAGAACCTGCAGCCTGGTCCAGTGTACCACCAACCCAGTTTTCGGTCTGCTGCTTCTCCATAGTTCTGACAGAAGCTGGATGCTAGCACTGATCATCTCAGGTTCACAACGTGGTCCGCAACCAAGTCACCTCACTAACCAAATGCATCCAACCTGTGTTGCTTGCTTTGTGCTTGGCTGCTGCCATGGCTGCTGCTGCACTGCACTAATCAAGGCCTATGAAGGCTGCCCACTCCACTGTCACCACTGCTGCTAGGCCTAGCTTGCTGCAGAGGGGAGCTGTACTGTTTTTTTTTTTTGTCAGATGAGCCTAACAGAGTAAGTAGGTAGCCTAGTCTCAAGCTAGCTTCCAACTAACCTCATGTCCCTTCAGCTACCAGGTAAAATGGAGACTCACTAAGAGTAGACCAACAAAAATATGCTGCCACAGCACTGTTATTAAGAGTTTGGTGCTCAGTGATTCCTCCAAGCTGTAGTGTGCAGCCTGTCTACTATGTGGCAGGAAAGACAGTGTTGCTCTTGCATGACTCATGTGCTCTTTCTTGGCTGGAGCTCCTCCACATCATGTGTGATGGTGCCACTGCTCATAGGTGGAGAGAGTGGAAAACACAATACAGACATTGTCAGGTCAGGAGTACACCTACAGCATGAGCACACACAGGCTAGGGGGAACTTGCTGTGAAAAAGATTAAATCCAAATTTGATGCCATTATTACCACACCATAAGAACAACCTAGGCATAAATGTAGGGGGGGGGGGGCTCTGCTCTTTTTAAATGGTACCCCTGCTTTATGGTAGAAATTAATTCTCAGGTATTGGTACATGTAAATACAGCAGTTTCCAGGTGTTCTGAGGTACAGGTCTCCATGTTTCAGGATGTGTTCTGATCATCATGAGAGTTAGTGTCCCTCAATGTACCTCACTTTGAGTGTCCACATCCCTCATTTCAGTGACAACATGTGAGGTATGGGGCATGCTTCCAAAACCCTATTCAGTACAAAAAGTGCTTAGCATGGCCATAGTGTGTATATTCCATACAGAATGACAAAGGCAACGTAAGTGAGCAGACTCAGTCATAGAGAAACACTTTTATAGTTCTAAACATGCATAAGGGGATTTGCATGACCCAAAACAAAGAAGTCAGGCTTCACAACACAGAGGCCCCTCTTCACACATCTGGAATGGGGGATGTTAGCTGACTATATCCTAGGCATTTAATGCATTAAGTAAAGAATACTTTACAAATTAATGGAAATTCAATGACAAAAATCAAAAGCCATTAAGCAACTTGCAAAAGGATCAGAATTAATGAGTTTACCTAAATTTAACGGGAAATCAATGGCAATTTTATTTTAATGTCTCTAATTGCTAGCAGTTGTATGAGAAATAGAAACTGATGTGTTTTTAGATGAGATTTGCACCAGCTTAGTTGTTGCACATGTGGCAAGCATGCAGCATGTGAACCTAATGTGATTTTAAAATTATGTTCTCTCCAGCTTAACTGCTATACTCATGTCAAGCATGCAACATACGAACCTGATGTGATTTTTAGATGTTCACACCAGATTACCTGCTGCACAAATGTCAAGCTTGCAGCATGCAGACCTGATTTGCTTTTTAGACCTGGTTCACTTAGGTTCACTTTGTGTATGAGAACCACATACAGACATTGCACAATTATATATATTTTTTTATACCTTTTGTTCTCCCTTGCCTCAGTCCTGGACTACTGGCAGTGAACAGTCATCCCTCTCACTAAAGGTGGTGACTCCTCCTCTCCTGGCACCTTCTGCCCTATATCCCTTCTTTCTACCCTATCTAAACTAAAAGAACATATTGTTGTTTCTCAACTCATCCCCTACCTTGATTCATCCTTCCTCTTTAACCCCTTTCAATCTGGCTTTCACAAACTTCATTCCACCACCTCTTCTCTCCTCAGGCTCGCTGACTCCGTTCTTACTGGTATGGATCATGGCCACCTCACAGCTGCCAACTTTGTTGATTTAGCAAAAGTTTTTGACATTGTCTCCCACATAGCCTATGATAATAAAGAAATTGCTGAGTGGGGGAAAGAAGCCTTATACAGAAGCACACCTAGTATATCATTATTTTATATATTGCCAAAAATACATAAGAACCTAAGAGAACTGCCAGGATGCCCAATTGTGTCTGGAATTAATTTGGTCCTGGAACCATTATCTATTTATATACACTATCACATCAGACCTTATGTTGAGCAAACGACAGCCTATATAAAGGATTCAACAGACATTATTGTAAAGTTAGAACAGCTGCATGAAACAGATATAGACATGCAGGGGAGTACATTAGTAACGTGGGATCTAAAAGATCTGTACACATCTATACCCCATAGATTGGGGTGTGAAGTGTTACAGAGGTTCTTAGATGAGGTGATAACAGATGAAAAACCATCTAATAATCTTATTGTGAAATGGACTGAGAGTGTTCTGACTTAAAATTAATTTATATTTGAAAAGAGTTTTTTCTACACGTTAAGGGAACAGCTATGGGGTCCAGTATGGCACCCTCATATGCAAACATCTACATGAATCATTTTGAAAAGGAATATGTTTTCAATGACAGGAACCCATTCAGAAATAGGCTGGGGATATGGAAACATTTTATAGATGATATTATAGCCATCTGGACTGGATCGATTGAAGAATTGGACAAGTTTAACAAATATCTAAATGACTGTATAGATCACTTAGTTTTTGTTATGAATTTTAATAGGACTGAGATTCCTTATCTGGATCTGTGTATATATAAACATGATGATAGACTAGTGGTCAAGTTGTTCCATAAGGAGACTGGTAAGAATGCAATCTTACATGCTAATAGTTTTCACCCTAGGGGACTGATTCAGTCCATTGCATTTGGACAGATCTTAAGGGCCAAACAGAACTGTATGAACCCACATGAGTTTGACATGTCCAGATTAGAAATGATCCATACATTTAAACAAAGGGGATACAAACATGTGACTTTACAAGGGGCAACTATAAGGGCTAAGACAAGGGAAAGGCAGACTCTCTTGACTCCACATGTAAAGGTCGGGGATGGTAAGTGGGATAGAATTGTACTGTCCACAGTACATAGTGACATTTTTTTCTAAAGTTAGAAATATTGTTAACTAAACATTGGCAGGTACTACAGGCCACCCATGTTGCACAATACATTTTTCAACAGTTATCTCTCGTGGTCCCAAAAAGGTACAAAACTTTGGGTAATCGACCAGTGAGAACAGAGTATAGAATATCAGACAATCATCCACAACATTTTTTGAATTTAGCAGAAACAAAAGGAAACTATTCATGTGGTCACTGTATAAATTGTAATACTACCTATAGAATTAAGAACATTTGTAACACAGCAAGGGATGAAGAAATAGTTACAAATCAATGTATTAACTGTTCCACTGTTGGGGTTACATATTTATTAAAATGTCCCTTCAATAAGATTTACATAGGAAAAATGGAGAGGATGTTGAAAGTACGTATAACTGAACATAACTCTGACATTAGAAGACATGCCTTAACGTTTCCTGTGGCAAGACACTTGATTGAACAAGGACATCAGTTATCACAACTAAGATTCTTTGGACTAGAAAAGGTGGTACCTGATGTGAGGGGGGGGGTGATTACAAAATGAAAATTATTACCAGGGAGGCTTATTTTATAGACAGGTTTGATGCCACAAATCATAGATTTGGGTTTAATGATGGCATAGATTGGCAGCTGATTTTGTAGGGGTTAAACATGAAGAAAACTCAATAAAAAAAGCACATTTGGCTAAAGAACCAAATTTAAAATAGGACTGGTAGTGATAAAGATCAGAAAGGCAAACGAAAGTAAAAAAAAAATTTGGAACAATATAATGAGCATATAGGTTGACCTCCTGACCTCCCAGTGGGTCACTTTTAATAACTGGGTATTATAGTATCAAATACAAATTTGCAGGACAGGGTGTATTAAGAATAATCATAAAAAGTCCTTTGTGTTAAACTTATAACCTTTTGACCTCCCACCAAGCTTATTTATAATACGAATGGATAGAATATATACTTTAAAAAATGTGTTAAAAAGATGCACATTTGGCTAAATAACTGAATTCAGCATAGGACTGGGAGTGATAAAGATCAGAAAGGCAAAACAAAGTAAAAAAAAAGTTGGGAACAATATAATGAGCATATAGGTTGACCTCCTGACCTCCTAGTGGGTCACTTCTAATAACTGGGTATTATAGTACAAAATATAGATTTGTGGGAAAGAAACAGGAATAATCACAAAAATCCTTTGTGTTAAACTTATGACCTTTTTACCTCCCACTAAGCTTATTTATAATACGAATGGATAAAATATATACTTTAAAAAATATTTTTTTACGTTTCTTCCTACGTTAGTAGATAATATTGATGATAAAAAATTTAGCTGTCCCTAGCATATAGCAAATTTGAATAAACAAGGTTAACTACTGTAAGAGAATGTTATAACTTGCTTGTTAAATAATATACAGGCTACACGGTAACAATATTAAAATATGTGAGAAATGACAATACCCAATATAATGCTAACGGCTAGAGATTTATGAGAGGGTGAAATAATAGTTTTTCCTTATAACCTCCCCTTTCCCATTCTCCATCCTCCAACTCCCCCCCCCCCGCACTTACGTGTTATCCTCTAAGTTGTCTGTTCTCCCATTGATATAGTTCTGTTGGAAAAATATATATGTGGATATTTAGATACTTTTGCATGTCTGGACTTTTACCATTTTGAGTATGTATAGAATGATTTAGAGATACGTTTATAAACATATCAGCACCATAAACAATAGAAAAAACATGTTTCAGGTAGGACAACTAGTGATTTTACTAGGTGCTGATCAAATAGAGAGAAATCTCTTTTTGTCTTGGCAGGTCGGGTGCAGGAGCAATCGCAGACACCTGGAGACTACTCCTTGGTCTCGTTGTGATGTGTATTACGCTGCACCCAATTCCTAACCTTTATGGTATTTATAGAGTGAGCAGAACGGGCTTGGCACCTCCACATAGAGAGAGAGAGAGCAGGAGGTCAGGCCACACTCTGCAACAAACATAAAGTGAGTACAACTGGAGACTGATTTATGAATGGTTCTTTACTTTTAAGGCACAGTATTTAGATGAAATAAGTGATGCACACCCTGAGTTGAGAAGCTGTTTTTGTTTACAGAAAGGGCATATGAGGACAGCAAAATACAAATATAACTTAAAACAAAGTCAAATCCCTATAAAGGTAAAAAGATCTATGAGGGTAAAATGCAGAAAACATTTGTTTTAAACAACATAATACATTCTCTATGCACATGGATAACTTATATGGAATTGATAGAAATGGATTGATGTAGATAATATATGGGGGATTTATATAGAGGATAATGACTTGGGATCAGGTGATAACCACGCTGTAATCACCTTGAGTGGTTGCTAGGGCAACATGGTAAACCTCGAGAGCGCAGCTCGAGAGGTTTACTGTGCCCCAGCAACCACCTAGAGGTGATTTCAGTGGTTGTCACCCCATCACCAGCCATCATCTTTATAGTGTATGGTCAAAAAACACTGTTTGCATTCTATGTGTGAGAATTATGGAACTCTGGTGCATTCTTTTTTGTTGTGCCACTGTTTGGAAGTTCTGAAGTGTGGTTAACAATTTTTAAAATTCTAAACAGTGCATAACAAAGCTGTGTAACTGCTGATTATGGTGGTTAACAGGCACTTACCATACAATATATAATGTTTTGTGTTGAGAGCATACACATGTTTACCAGGAGAAGAGATATTCATTGAATATCAGTAGAAGGAAATTTGTGTTGAGAGGTAATGAATCTATTAGTAGATTGTGGTTAGAAATATCAATTTGAAAGTGACAATAGCTATATAGAGATGTTCATTAGAAAAATGTTTTAAACATTTTTCAGCTGTCCTATGCAGAATCAGAACAAACAAAAACAAGAGATATAGAATCCAGAGTTACAGGCAGGTAATAATGCATTATCATTTATTAGACAACGTGTTTTAATAAATAAATATTTAGTTACTCTATAAACAAATGATTTTGGTACATTTTGAGTTTTACAGACAGTATTCAAGACTATATGGTGATACTAGAGTGTGGATATATGGTTGTTGATATATAGGTGAGCAGAGATAGAACGAATGAAATGAATAAAGGGGCTTAAAGATTTTTTATTTTAAGTGATTATACTATTATTGTTCTTGTTAGATGCAGTTTCACATTGAAGAAGGATTTTTCTGAAATGTTTGTGTTATATGAACTGTATCTGCATATACTAGTGCCAATAAATAATATTTGTTTGAGACAAACAGTATTGGTGAGTGGGCCTTTGTTGACCAATTTTTGTGATAGACGTTTGTTAGCATTGAATTGGTCCAAGCTCCTCCCTGAATAAATATTATTATTTTTATCCAAGGTTGGCTGAACTGGATCAAGGTTCTTTTTACCATTTGCATTTGTCTGGTCTGGTTAAATCTATGGTGCTGACCTTGACCACACTTATTGTGGGTCTCCTCATCTGCAGTGTTTGTAAATTACTTTGTTCCTTTTCTAACTAATAAGCTAAATCAATAAAAGTACATAGTCAAATAGAGATAGTTGCTTCCTGTACATCATTAGCACAAACAGTGTATCACGATTAGCCTTTTTTGTACTGTATGAAAATAAAATATTACCTGCAGAGAATGGCATGAAGGCATCATTGTTCTTAAATTGACCATTTTCTTCCAAAAAATGCCCTGGATCAAATGTTTCCGGGTTTTCAAAGCATGTTTTGTCATGGAGTACAGAAATCAGTAAGGGAAATACTGGAGTTCCCTAAAAATACAATTTTAAGATGTGTTTGATAACTTGAAGTAACTTCAAACTTCTTTTTATAAACATTCAGTACTTTATATAAATATTCAGTACTTCATACATTTTAATTTTTATTCCCAATTTTATTTGCACCGACTTCAAAATTGCAGTGTAAAATCTTGATCTCTTTCTTGATCGCTAAACAATGTATCATTTGAACTGTTTATGCTTTGGCAGAAGTATTTATGAGGTGCTTATGCTAGCTAATATCTCTTGTATGCCTTCTTGTGTTTCCGCCCCCATTAGGCATGTTGATTCAGCCCTTCTTTATGACTGAGGCCTTTCACATTTCCTTCTTGGGTCTGCTGTTACTTTTAACTGGGAATGTAATTCACATTGATGCCATCACCAAGGGAAGCCCCATGCAGTACCCAAGCACTGAAGATAATGCCTCCCAGAAAAATCTAACATACAACATCAGAACCCAACAGTCCCACCTATGATGCACACAGTACCGAAATAAGACAACAGTACTCTAGAAATATAATACAAGACAGGTATATTGTTTCTTGTGAAAATAAAGAACAATATATATAGCAATTCCACACAGACCTCCCACTAGCAGTCCAAAAACAATCGTGTGCTATCTGGTCCATCAGTAACACCTACTGTTGCTGGGAGTTCTCTTTAGAATTAATGTGGTACCACCACACAATCCAATAGTAAACACTGCAGGCTCAATGGTGAGAAAACAGTGATGTTCTAGTGTCAGCATTGCTAATGCAAATAAAACAGGTTCATTTAACCCACCCCCAGGACACACCTGGAAACAAGTTATCAAAGTTAATTCTGTGTTTCTTGGTCAAAAATTACAAATCAGTCAATAAATAAATATTTACTCTACATAAGGACCTCTATGTTTACTATTTAGAAAGGGAGTTTTTCTCCTCTTCTGCCCAAGTGGGGAATTCTCTGTTGATGAGCTGGATGGTTGAGGTAGTCTGCACTCACACAAGTTCTGTCATTGTGTTTTGTTTTCTCTAAAGTATATTTACCTGACAAATGTAGTAATCTGACTGTTTGGAATTAATGTCTTATGCAGGGTTAGGTCACTGAGGGTGACTGTCCAAGTTTAAACAAACAGCTGGCCTTTATCATTCTGCTCTGGGCAAGTGCTGCTTCTCCTCTGTTCCAAGTAAAGTCTCTCAAAAGCTTTCATAGAAAAACACCAGTACAAATCTAAAATAAAGCCATTCCTAAGGTTATGTGTAATCATAGGTCCACTGGCCTATATACTGGTCATTTGCACAGGCTGTCCACAAGGCATATCCCTTGACCAGGCATTTGACACATGCAGTATCTCTTAGCACTGTGCGAGCCTCCCAATGTTTGACTATGTGAACTCTGAATGTCAAACAAAGTTAAATCTGCCAAAGTTCTCTTACTGGCTTACTTATTTGTATTGATTCTGCCATTAAAAAGGAATGGGAAATGTGTAAAAGTCAAATAACCTAATATACTGGACTGAAGAAGCACCCAAAGACTTCTGGCTCATCAAATTTTGTTCACTCTAGTCAGTCCAAAACAAGGACAAGGCTAGTACACAAGAGTATGTGGGCAACAGTACTCAAAACAAAATGATCTGTTATTTATTTATTGAAAACTGGTAACCAGGGAAGGCACACTGAGCCAAGGCTCATTTCCAGGTATGACCAGGGGAGGAGTAGAAGGTGGAGAAATACATACAATGAATAAAGTGCAAAAGCATAGCCTTGTGGTGCTGAGGGTTGAGGTGCTGGACACCACACCTCATGCCACACCGGCTACCCAGGAATGGGAATGGACCTGATCCATTGGGGGTTGGCAGGGGAGGGAGAGGATTGAGCATCCAGGGGACTGCTCTCCTCTCCTCTCCTGGGTGGGTTTCATGGAGTTCCTGGCTCTGTTTCAGCCTCTGGTGGAGACTGGAGGAAGCATAAGAGCAAAAGACATCATAGGGGGTGGGACCACAGCAGACTCCAGCAGCAGAGAAGTGGTGGAGCCATGCAGGAATTATTGTGCATTGCATCCTGAGGGAGAAACAATTCT
The DNA here is from genome assembly GCA_016271365.2 of Neoceratodus forsteri. Classification (NCBI taxonomy): domain Eukaryota; kingdom Metazoa; phylum Chordata; order Ceratodontiformes; family Ceratodontidae; genus Neoceratodus; species Neoceratodus forsteri. The sequence goes on along the minus strand of CM057450.1, from coordinate 512,292,376 downwards.
AGAAAATCCCCAGAGGACCTAGGGAGGCAACTGTGACCCTGGGAGCCAATGCCCACATCCTGCCATCAGACCACCATCCCATTAGTTCTCCCAAGCCCCTTGACTTCTGGTCGGACCATCCCTCTAATGCTAGATAGGGCCCCAGGTAGGTGAGGTGGACCAGCCCCCAGGGGTGAAAGCAGAGGTGCTGGATGAGTCCGTGGGTCTGGGAGGGGGATGCTCAGCCATTGCACTACTGGGAGGATGGGGTTTCAGACTGGGACTAGAGGCTGAGGCTGTGTGGGTACACCCGAGAGATGCCCTGGTCCTCTGGTGCTAGAAATATAGTTGGAAACAAAAAGCATAATTAAATGGGTAGGTATGGCTACTGAGTCAAGTGAACACTAGGTAACTCATAATATTGCAGTGATTTTAAGAAATAGGTAAAATAAATGCAATCAATTTCAAAACATACAGTAAATAAAATACACTGGGTATCCTGGATGGTGGGTATTAGAAACAGCAAAAATGTGTCCAAAAGGAGGTGCTGTTAAAGTTAAAAAAAAAACATGATTGGTTAATAAGCAGTAGGCAAGGTTAGTGAAAAAGCTTAGGGGCACAGATTAGTCATAGCCAGAGCAGACACAGTAGGGGCAAAGAAGAGATTTAGATGCTGAGTGAAAGAGTAATAGGAGGAAGTAAGATAAAGTTAGAGTGAGGGATTGTTCCAAATGCAAGGAAGGCAATAGGAGAAAGCAGCTTGCTCAGTAATCAGCTTGGAGTAAAGAACAGAGAAAGTATTGGAGTCCCTAGAGCAAAGTGCAAAGGGGGTGGATGATTTGGAGGACAGAAAATATGAAAATCAGTATTTAGATATGAAGGAGCCACACTGAGTGAGTAATTGGGAGGTAAGGGGTGGAATCAAGAGACTTGTATAAAGGGAGCAGTTATGGGTATGAGAGGGATCACTGGCAGTAAAGTGAAAGGCAGCATTGCATAGAACATCTAATCTGGAAGGAGAAGAGGTGGGGACAGTACCATAGAACACATCTGTATGGTCTAACACTGGAAGCACCATCTTGGTGACAATTTCATAGTTAACTGGAAAAGAAAGGTGATCCTTGTTGCAGTAGAGGGCACCAAGCTTATTTATTTTATGTATTTATTTGAAAGCTTGTGGCCAGGAGAAGCACACTGAGCCACGGTTCATTTCCAGGTGTGACCCTGGAGAAAAGGAAGGGGGATATATGTACAGATGCAAACTGACTTACAGAACCAGATTAAGCTGTTGGTGGTATTATTAGTGAATGGGGGGAAATTGGCCAGGACACCAGGGAAATTCCTCTATTCTTATCACGAACTGCCATGAATCATTAATGTCCATCTGAATAACTACCAGAACAGGCAGATGGGACCTTGATTTAATGTCTCATCTGAAAAACAGCACTTCAGGAGTGCAGCACCCCCCCCATGATGCACTACAGTATTAGTATTGGGATTTATCCCACATTCCCAGTGTGGGGCTAGAACCTACCACCTTCCTATCTTCCAGCCTCAGAGGATAGTGTAATATCTGCTGAGCCACTGACACTACAGTTTGGGACAAAGCTTGTTATGAATGACATCAACATGGGAGGAGAAGATTGACTGCTCTCCAGGAACTCCACCAGATACTTGAAGTAGGGGATGATCTCAAAGGGAGCACCATCCAGGGAGGAGAATATGGTGGGAAGGGAGCCTGGCAAGCTTATGACTTGTGCCAAAGGTCATGGACACCATCTTCCTGCTATTGACCAGAATTTGGTGGGACTGGAACCAGTGCTGGACATTATTGAAGTCACACTCTAGCCATGCTTCCAGGACAGGTACTAAGGTATCTGAGGCAAACAGTACCATATCATTCACATACACATGAATATGTGAGCTGACACAGACAGAGTGGAGGTCATTTGTAAAGCTTATGCATGCCTACAAAATATCAGCACAACATCCACAGTGTAGGCTACTGGTTCCAAAATTTTTATCATTGGGACCTTGCCAAACATAGACAAGTCTCAGCACTATGTCGTGGACAAGTGGTGTACACACTGGTTACCTGATCACCAACATTACCTCAAAAATTTATTATTCTGCCTATTTAGTCCTGCAAAGTCACACAGCACTGTACTCTGAAGAAGACTGAATAAAGATAACAGCGCAGCAAACCACAGTATGTTGTTTGCAGGCTACTGGTTTCAAGAAAAGACTAATGGACATAGAATCCCTTCCCATCCACCCCATCATCCTCTGTCTAGCCCAGCTAGAAGTGTAGGAGATTCACCATCCATAAACTATGGAAAATAGGACTTTGGAAAAGGAGTAGGTTACTTTTTTAAGTGAGCAGCTCCACATTTTAGGTCAAAGGGCACATTCACCAGTTGGTGACAATATTGCCTGTAGCACTGATTATTTTTTTAACCAAAATATTTTTATTCAATAGTTTACTGTGACAATATCAGACTTTGCATCCTTCACATTTCATCACTTCACATATTAGATGTGCACCCCCAAAAAAATTATATTTAAAGTTACAACTATTTTCTAATTATCTACTTCAGAATTTCTGTGTTGTTTTTGGCTACAGTAATTCATTTAATTTATCATGGTATTGTATATTGATAATTGTAATGGTGAAGGAAGCATATTCAAAATAGCATTCCAAGTTATATCAAAAATATTGGTATTCTGAGATTTAAGATTCATCAGTCTTTCCAACATCATATTTTATTTAAAGTTCTCAATCCATTTAGTTAAATAGAATTTTGGTAGACTTGTGTAATTCCATTTGGCTAGGATCATTCTTTTGATCTTCATAGTGGATAAAAATAGTTTTTTTTCCTTAGGTTGTAGGTCCAGTTCCTCAAAATCATTCAATATGAAAATACTAGGTATCATCAGAATTTGTGTATTTAATATTTTTATTATCTCAGTTTGTACGTGTTTCTACCATAGTAATATTTGTTTGCATTCCCATAATAAATGGTAGTGGTCAATTTTGGATTCAGATGCACATTTATGCCAACATTCAACTTTATTCATTTTTAATATGTACTTAAGTTTATTTGGAGTTATGTGTGCCCAGTCTATTGTTTTGTATTGAATGGATTTATTTTTGGCATAGGTACAGTATGTAACTTACTGGCATTCATTCAGATCTGCCTCCACTTGTTGTAGTTTATTTTTGTTTTAATTCCTTTTCCCACCTTTTTAAGGCACCTAGCTTCACCTGAGCTCATTCCTTCTAAGATTGCTTGAAATGACAAAGTAGAGAACCTTACCAGAGCAAAGGAAATGGATTAAGACTTCTTTTGGCTAAGCAGCTTTACTGTGTGTTGTTGTTTTTATTTTGTACTCACAGGGATTGCTACTGTTTGTTGCTAACATTTCATTGCTTTATTTTTCTCTGATTCAAATTGTTGTTGCTGGTATACCTTCTTCTGCATTATTACAAGGTGTGCCTACAGGTGTGTGCTAACAGATTACTGCTGTGATCTTCTGATTCAAATTGTCTTTTGCAAGGTACATCTTCTGTTACTGCTTTATTTTTCTCTGTAGCAAAGTGTTTCTTACAGGGTATATCTTCTCTGAAATTATTACAGGTGGTGCTTACATTTTTGTGACTTTTTTATCATTGGGCTAAGCAAAATTACTGTTTGACACTGTTTCATTTTATTCTTTTTTTGTTGGAAAGATTTGTTGTCTCAGAGGTGTTTCAGTCTCCTTCTCACATTGAAGGAGTTAATTGCTTTCCTCCCACAGCTCTTCCAGAGGATTAGGTGTGTATCTGGGTGGTGGACCTGGCAAACTGTCAGTAATTTCCAACAGAAAGAAGGGTTAGAAGGTCAGGTTAGTTGATATCTTGGAGGTAGAAGACTTGGTTTGCTGGCCAATGCACCTAGCTTCACCTGAGCTCTTTCCTGCTAAGATTGCTTGAAAGGACAGAGCAGAGAACCTTACCAGAGCAAGGGAAACAGATTAAGACTTCTTTTGGCTAAGCAGATTTACTGTGTGTTGTTATTTTTATTTTATACTCACAGGGATTGCTACTGTTTGTTGCTAACATTTCATTGCATTATTTTTCTTTGATTTACATTGTTGTTGCTGGTATACCTTCTTCTGCATTATTACAAGGTGTGCCTACAGGCATGTGCTAACAGATTACTGCTGTAATCTTCTGATTCAAATTGTCTTTTGCAAGGTATATCTTCTGTTACTGCTTTATTTCTCTCTGTAGCAAAGTGTTTCTTACAGGGTATATCTTCTCAAAAATTATTACAGGTGGTGCTTTACAGGTTTTACAGTTGTATCTAACATTAGAATAAACTTTCAGGGTTACTGCATTTGTTGTTGACTGATTGTTTCTGCTCTTACCTCCTTGTTCTTTCATCTGTGGTTCTTCTTTTTGGCAGGGGAAGGGCCCAGCCACCCACCCCATCCCCAACCACCCCACACTACACTCCTTTTATAGGGTACCACAGTTGTGACATTTCCTGTGGCAAAGCAGGAAGTGGTGGATCAGTGGGGCATCCACAAGGTGAGCTCATTTACAGGGGTACTAGTAATTTAACTTTTTATAACAAGTTATACAAAAACAAAACACAAAATCAAACCATTACTTGCATTTTCTTCCTTCTAATTACTCTGACCAGGTTATAAACCCAGCAACTTATCTGGAATGGATATCATTAACGGCAGGTACTGTGGAACACTTTTCAGAAGGACAGTCTTACAGGATTTAGTACACTGTCCTACATCCTGGACCATTGGAGATCTTAGGGCTTAGCTCCAGGCAGCATGGGCAGAGATTGTGTGCCTCAAATTTCATATTCAAGAGGAAATACATTATAAGAACCACCCACCATTTCCCGAACATCCAACAGAAGAACCTTGACCGCAGAGGGTAGTTGGTTCAGGAGGTTGGCAGGTGGTTAGAAGGGGCAAATATGGTGCCCCATCACTCTGTGCTCTCCAACATATTACCTCCAAAAAACATATAAACACTACAAACAGGTATCTGCCTCTACCTCCAAAATCAAACAAAAGGGCAGAGGACACTGCAGAGCAGGACACTGCAGCACAGGAACTAGCACAAAAAAACTCACCCAAATCAGGAACCAAAACAAAAAAGCAAAAAGGAAATCCAAAAAAACCTCTGATCATAGGAGACTCCATGATTCAAGGAGTTGATACCTATCTCCAGTCAGGGGTAATGGTCAGCTGTCTCCCAGATACATCAGTGAGGAGAGACACTGACCGCATTGCTAAAATTGTTCACAAAGCAGGAGAAAACAATGATGTCCTGGTACACATAGGGACTATTGATCTCATCAGCCAGTCAGTTGAGGAGACCAAGGAACACCTGACCAGGCTGGGTCACAAACTATCATCCATTTCATCTGACATCTTCTTCTCTGAGATCCTGCCAGTCTGGGAGAGGGGGGCAGATGGACGGAAGGTCAGAGAAGGGGAGATAGGGGAGCTAAACATGTAGCTCAAGGGCTGGTGCCAGGAAAAAGGACTCAGATTTGTAGGGAACTGGCAACAGTTCTGGGAGCAAAAGTTCTTTAAATTTGATGGACTGCATCTGACTAAAGAGGGAGTCAGTGCATTGGGGCAAAGGTTTGAAGTCTTTGCAGAATATTTAAACTAGCAAATGGGGAAGGGGTGCAGCACCCCATACATCAAATGGGAAGAATACCCCTCTCCCCTCAGCTAGTGGTCAAACAGGGATTCAGCATGTTTGCAGTTCATTTGCATCACCAGGTAAGAAAAAAGGTCCATCTCCCCATACGACGCACAGGGGTAATGCCAAACTTCACCCAACAACTAACACACCAAAATCTGGCCAATGGAAAATCATGTACACAATGCTCACAGCCTGGGAAATAAGATCCCAGACCTGCAGGCAATAATGTCAGAGGCTAAACTGGACATAGTAGCAATTAGTGAGATGTGGTTTACCAGTAACCACACTTGGAAGACTTCAGTACCTGGTTATGTACTGTTCAGAAGAGACCGAGGTACAAATGGGGGGGGGGTGGAGTGGCCCTGTATTTCAATGAAAATATCAAAGCTACAGAAATTCAGAATACATATAAGGAGTCAGAAGAACTGTGGGTCACCCTGGTGACAGTCATAAGAACTGGGGTTGTCTACAGGCACACAGACCAGGGGGAGGACATAGACACATTACTGTTAGAAGATATACAAAACATGACAGCTAAAGGGGAGGTTCTGATAATGGGAGACTTCAACATGCCGGATACAAATTGGTCAATGCCAGCAGGAACATCTGCCAGAACTAGACACATGGTGGATTCCCTGCAGGGGGAGGGCCTCAAACAACTGGTACAACAACCCACAAGAGACAGGGCTATCCTAGATCTAGTACTGACTAATAGGGAAGGGATCACAGATCTCCAGGTAGAAGGTCACTTGGGGGCCAGTGACCATCACATGGTATGGTTCAATTTGGCCACTACATCTAAATCATCCCATTTCAAGGCAAAAATATGGGACATCAGAGGAGCTGACTTTGATAAGATGGCCAACAGAGTTAAGCTAGCTCTGGCAAAAAGAAACACAGGTGACGGGGGTATAGGCAAAGTGGGCAAGCATTAAGGATGCAATACTTGAAGCAACATCCCATTGTGTTAGACAGAAAAGGAAGTGCAAAAGAAGAAGAAAACCACTTTGGTTCTCAAATACAGTAGCAGAAAATGTCAGAGTCAAAAGGCTGGCCTTCAGGAAATATAAGGGAACACAGCGGGATGAAGATAGGGAGGCATACCAAACTGCCCTAAGGGAAGCAAAGAAGGCAGTAAGGCAGGAAAAGTCCCAAACTGAGGAAACACTAGCACAGACAGTAAAAGAAGGTGACAAGACTTTCTATAGGTACATTAGTGAAAGGAGAAAGTCCAAAGGGGGTATTGCTAAGCTCAAAGGAGAAAAGGGGGCATGTGAGGAGGAGGACCCTGTAAAAGCATCTATCCTAAATAGATACTTTTGCTCAGTATTTACTGAAGAGAAGGTAGGGCAGGGCATACAGCTCAGCACCATGGACACAGGGGGATGAGAGGTGAGCACTACTACCTTCACAAAAGAAAGGGTCCTACAAGAGCTCACTAAGCTCAGGGTGGACAAGGCAATGGGACTTGATGGCATACATCCCAGGGTACTTAAGGAGCTAAGGGTGGAACTAGCAGAGCCATTAGCAGAGCTGTTTAGTGAGTCCCAAGAGTGGTAGCAGGGAGAAGGCAGGGAACTACAGACCAGTCAGTCCTACCTCAGTAGTGGGCAAGATTATGGAGGCACTCCTTAAGGAAAGGATAGTGCAACACCTGGAATCCCTAGGGGCATAGGATCCAAGACAGCATGGGTTTACAAAAGAAAGGCCCTGTCAAGCTAATCTCATAGATTTCTTTGACTGGGGTAACCAGAGTGGTGGACCAAGGGGGAGCAGTTGATGTCACCTGCCTTGACTTCAGCAAAGCTTTTGACACTGTTCCACATAGAAGATTGATAAATAAGCTGGGAAGGCTCGGAGTGGGTCAGAAGTGGGTCAACTGGGTGGCAAACTGGTTGATGGGTGGAAAACAGAGTGGTGGTAAATGGTATACAGTCAGAAGAGATGCAAATCACAAGTGGGGTACCTCAGGGATCAGTCCTTGGGCCAGTCCTCTTCAATATCTTCATTAGTCACATTGCAGATGGACTAGAAGGTAAGGCTTGTCTGTTTGCAGATGACACCAAGATTTGCAACAGAGTAGATGATCCAGATGGGGTGGACAGAATGAGATGAGATCTGGATAAACTAGCAAAATGGTCAGAAGAGTGGCAACTGGGATTTAATGCAAAGAAGTGCAAGATCATGCACACAGGGAAGAGAAACCCTGAAGCCACCTATAGGCTGGGAGGGGGAGTTGCTGACAGTCACAAAGGAAGAAAGAGACTTGGGCATCATCATCACCGCTGACTTGAAATCATCCAAGCAGACCTCTAAAGCAGTAGGTAAGGCTAGGGGGATGTTAGGGTGTATTAGTAGGGGTATCACAAGTCGTAAGAGGAAGGCAATAATCCCTCTTTACAAGACACTGGTTAGGCTCCATCTGGAGTACTGCATGCAGTACTGGAGGCCACACCTTCACAAGGACAGTAACCAAATTGAGGCAGTCCAGAGAAGGGCAACCAAAATGGTGCAGGGACTGCATCAGAAGACATATGAGGACAGATTAATGGAGCTCAATATGAATACCCTTGAGCAAAGGAGGGAGAGAGGTGATATGATCGAAACATTCAAACACCTTAAGGGCATTAACAAGGTGAAAGAGTCTAACATGTTTAAATATCAGAAAAATAGCAGGACAAGAGGACACAGCTTGAGATTAGATGGAGGCTGATTAGGGGGGAATGTGAGGAAATTCTTTTTCACAGAAAGAGTGATGGATGCATGGAACAGCCTACTTCAGGAAGTGGTGGCTATGAATACAGTGCAGGGCTTCAAACAGGCATGGGATAGGCATAAGGGAGCAATACAGATGAGTATGAATAGATAGGTCACTGACAGAGCAAAGGCCAATGGCACATTTATAAAGTAGAAAAATAAATTGGCAGACAGGATGATCCTTGCGGTCCTTATCTGCTGTCAACCTCTATGTTTCTGTGTTTCTATGAGTTATCTATTTTGATTCCTTTATTCATGCTTAGGGTCTTGTTAAAAAGTTCATAGATTGATGCAGTAATGCTCGTATTGTTTTTTATTTGTTTGTTTTGCTTGCATTATTGTTATAATATCTAAATGTGTTGAGTTTATTTTTAGTGTTAATCTCAGTTTGACATATTCATTAAAAGTTGTTTTTAATGTTAAGTATTTTATCCAAGACTTTTTTATTTGATGTTATATACATCTAGGCCAGGATATTCAAAATGGTTTTGCCACGGGCAACCCCCAGTGCACCCCGGTGCGATATTGAAAGGATCAGGTTGTGCGGTGCAACCCCGATGTGCCATGATCCATTGGTAATGTGTGCTGCACAGATGTAGGGGGCATACCCATGCATATGTGGCACATTCCGATATTCAGCCTGGGATGTGCAGCGCATATGCTGGCGCAACCCCAAATGCGCCACACACTAGTGCCCGGAGTTGATCCGTAAATAATATGCTCAAATGCTGGCCACCCACAGGTGGGTGGCTGTATTACAAGGTGCAACACAACAGCCACCAGATGTGGGTGGCCACCCGCTGAACAGGAACACCATCCACAAGCACCCAGTCCCCCTGCTAGTCCAGTGCCCCCCCATGCAGCATGGCCAATCACAGGCTGTAGTATTAATAAATATACTCCTGATGGTCTAGTGGACCCCCCCTCCTTGCCCATATGCCCGATCGTGGGCAGTAGGTAGAGTAAACATAATCCTATGCCCAATCATGGGCTGTAGTAATACAATAGTTCAACCTGGTGGTCCAGTGGTACCCACCCACCCACAGAGGCCCCGGCCACCCAGCACCCCCCCATCATCGGTGGCAGCAGCACCCCAAATGAGTACCGCTTGGCTGGCTGCCGAATGACAGCATACAGTATGATCTGTACGCCTATTGCACCATGATGTAGACCAATGGGCTTGCAGACCATGCTGTACTACACAGGACCAGATATGTGAATTAATGCATCCATTAGACCACCAGGATTACCAATATTCTTAGTACTGCCCGCGATCGGGCATAGGAATATATTTATTCTAACTATTGCCTGCAATCGGGCATATGGGAGGTTGGCTACAATAGCCCACCAGGAAGCCAACCCTGATGACAGCAGCTTGGCAGGATGCCAGTCACAATTTGTTGGGATACCCAGTGCATCACATGCAAATGGGGCCATAATGACATGCAAATGGCCCCATTTGTGCCTTGCATAGATTATGGCATCATTTGCATGCTCCCGGCTGAATATCACAGGTGATGCACCTAGCGCAATGACACTTGCATTGGCGCATCCCCGTGCTCCCCTCTGTGGCTTGCACTGGTGCAGTACCACTGCACCATGCACAGTATGTGCCCTGCCCTTGCCATATTCAATGGTGTTGCGCCATGGCACATCACCACTGAATATCATCTGGTCCTGACCCCAGCGCAGCCCAGTTGCTCTGTGCCCAGGCTTGTGCCACTGCCCGGCGCTGTCTGAATATCTGGCCCCAGTCTCAAAGTCTTTCCATGTAATTTCTCTATTGTTTTCTATGAAATCTATCTAATTAACTATATTCAGTAACTCTAAAACTTTTGCTTATGAGACCTGTGCACCAGTAATCTGTATTTTTGGGTTCCACATTATACTGGTTAGAGTTATGGTGTTATTTTGTGGAAGAACATTATTAATTTTTAAGCAGATTTTATATAAAGGATTATTGAATTTCTCACATGTGAAATGTTCCCATGTGCCAATGAATTTTTAATTTAAGGTCTTCTTTGTTTAGAAATTGTTGGATTTTGGATTTGTGTATGCCTCTTGAATTAATTTGTGCATTTGGAGGGTTGGACCAACAAACCACTTGTTTGAATTTAGTGCCCAATAATAATGTACAGAGTCAGGACATCCAATTTCCCCCTCTTAACCTGTTATAATCAATTTTTCCCAGGTCAGGTGATTCTTGGAACCCCACTTCTCCACAGAAATGTTTTGAAGGATTGCCACATCTGTTCTAACCATGGTATAGAAATGTCTCCTTGTATAGCTTGAAATAAATACATTAAATGTGACATCATCATTATTTTTATAGCCTCTATCCTTCCCCTCAAAGATGATTTTTTTTTGCCAGGAGTCTAACAGTGTGTTAATTTTTTCAGTAATTATAGGCATTCAATTCTACTGTTTTCTGTGCAGATTCAGTAATTAATATTCCTAGGTATTTAATAATGTCTTCTAGTTTAATTTCTTTTAGTAACTCTCTGGTTTCAGGTTGTATTCGATTTATTGGTAATATGACTGATTTAGTTTTATTCAATTGATATCTGGCTATTTCTGGAATTTTTTTAAATTGTGACGTAAGAATGGGATAAGTGTTTTGAGGGTTAGATAGGAAGACCAAACTCTCACCTGCATAAACATTTAGTTTTATTTCAGTTGTGGATTGTGTTATACCTGTTATTGCATTTTTAGTTTAGACATGGTTTAATAAGGGTTTTAAACTTAAAGTAAACAATATTGGGGATAGAGGACATCCCTGTTGTACACCATTCATCATGTATATTGATTTAGATTTGAATTGGTTAATTTTAAAGGAAGCCTCTGGCTTTTCACAATGTCCTTTAATTGCTATTAATATGTAATCTGGAAATTTGTATTGTTGTAATGTTTCAAACATAAAGTGCCAATTTAACAGATCAAATGCCTTAGTGGCATCCAAGGCAATTGCTATTGTCTTTGGATCTGATTCTTGTAGATGTGAGATGGTAGCCTGAACCTAACCGAGTCCACGGAATATATTTCTATTTGTTATGAAATCTTTTTGGTCATGATGTATTATTTCAGAAATTTGGTATTGAATTTTCATTACTATTACTTTGGCAATGATTTTATAATCTGAGTTGAGAACTGCAATTGGTTGATAATTTTCTGGTTATGTTCTGTCTTTATTTTTTTTTCAAATCAAAATAAAGTTGGCTTGTGAGAAGGAGCTGGGTAGATCAACTGGCTTTTCTTGCATCCAAGGGCAAAGTTCTTCCAAAAAGGCTGAATAAAATTCTGATGTGTATGCATCTGGTCAAGGTGAGAAATTCTTTTTCATGGAGGTAATGGCTTCTATTTTTACTAATCTGGTGAATTTATTCTCTGCAATTTTTATGGTATCAATAGGTACTTCATGTACATATTGTTGGGTTATGTGCATATTATTCAAATATGATTTATTATAAATTGTTTTACAGTATGATACAAAGATTTTAGAAATAGGAGTTGGAGTGAAACTCAGCAGAAGGAAGCAGGCAGTTGGAGCTAGAAGATAAGTACTTTATCTGGGCTGTTTTCCTTTTAGAATTGAGGTAGCATTTCATGTGATGACAATGTGTGCTGTGTGATATAAACAGTGTAACTTACAAACAAATGATTTTGTCTTGGCTGGGAGGGGGGCATTTAACTGAGGGAGAGAGGATGGGAAATACACAGGAGGGGGAGGGGTGGTCACATGACTTGGACCAGCCAATAGTGGGGCAAGGATCCAATAATATTTCAAGGGGACCAAGCGACCCTGAAGCTTGAGCATCCCAAAGCAGGAGTGTAGCATCTTGAGTAGCATCTGCAGGATGTCAACAGGGAGGACAGCAGGCAGCAGGCCATGCTGGTAGACAGGGAAGAACCTAACTGGGAGAGCCACATATATCCTGTACAGACATGGGGAGTTCAAAGTGGGAGAAGGGTTCCATGTAGTAGGGTAGGACCAGATTAAGGGAGGAGAGGATGTGCAGGGGCAGTTAAGTAGGGCAGGAGATGGGAAGGGTTGTATGTTGCCATGGATATGGAGCAGCCATATTTCTGGGAGTGGCTTGGAGGGCAGGGGGCTGTAGGTTGTGTTGGCAGGTTGACCAGCTCAGGCAGGAAATAGAGTGGCAGAGGAGGGAAATGGAGGCATGGAGGACACAGAATAGGGGGGAACACAGACAGAACCAGAAACTAATGAGGCATACAAAAGCACTCAAAACAGGCACAAATAAGGGGGAACTAGGTGGGACAGCAGGAGAACCGCACAAATGGGTGCAGCCAAGGAAAGTAAGCGATGACTACAGGAGGGTCAGGCACAGGGGCATGACTAAGTCTGGGTAGGATCAAAGGGTTTACCTATAGCGCTTCGACAGCACTAGCACCGACATCCCCTACCACGACAGCTACAATGCCGACTGTTGGCATTGTAACCATGGGATGTCGGTGCTCACAATAGGGGGGCTGTGCCCCCAAACCCCCCCTTGTGGGTGGCTGTGCTCCCACCCCCCCCGGTCTCTAGGATTCTAACTCCAAGTCGCAGTTAGACCGGGGGGGCAATCACCCAGCGAAGCAGTCCTGATTGCTGCATGGACCATCACAGCGACGGATGAATTTTGCCCAATTTCTGGTGCTGTGGTGGTCTTAGCAGTCTGCGAGTCACTGCAGTGATGGGATACGGGATCAAATATATCAGCCTGTGGGAAGGGGGACTGGACTCATTAATGGAAAGGAGATTAGCACTGCAAACCGATTCTCAGGGTTGGCTAGTCTGGAAGCAGAGAAGAGGGAAGTTACAGTGAAGGAGAAGAAAGAGGACGCTATAGGGGAAAAGTCACACAGCAGGGAGGCAGTAGGCAGTACACCAAGAAGACACAGTGGTGGGAGGGGCTCAGTGAGATGATGCAGTCTCTCTCTGGAGGGAAGTAATGAGCAAGGAGACATGAGGATGAGGGAAGTGGCAGGTAGCCCAGGGAAGGCTAAGGACAGGAAGATGAGGGAGGACAAAGTGAGGGAGGGCCACATTTCAGGGAAGACATGGAGAAGTAATAGCAGAGAAGGTGGTAGCAAGGTGGGTGGAGCAACAAATGAGTGCAAAGGGGAGGTTCCACAGATGGAAAATAGTTCAGAGGTGGAGGCCAGTACCTTGGTCATATTTACAAGGGGGAGAGGACTAGGCATAAGTTAGAGGAGGCAAAGGGAAGGCAGGACGGGGGGGGTGAGAGAGCCTCACAAGTTGGGGGCAGGGGAATGAAGGGTAACAAGAGAGTGAGCAGAATACATGCCAGAGGGTCTTAATTCTAGGGGATTCTATACTTAAGGGTATAAGATGGGGGAAGAGGTGCCAGAATAAGTAACATCTGGGTGGAATGCATGCCAGGCCTGACAGCGAGTAGAGTGGGGCAGAATATGGGCAGATATGTGGGGAAGGTGGAGGGGAAGCCACACATTGTGGTGTACCTAGGAACAAATAATCTGGAAGAGAAAGAAGGATTGAGGAGGTACAAGACAGCTTCAGTGAATTGAAGAAACTATGCAGCAAACAGGGAACAATGGTAGCCTTCTCAGAAGTTCAGCCAGTGCCAAAGGCTAGTACAGACAGGAAGAGAAGAACCAGTGACTTCAACAAGTTGCTGAGGGAATGGTATGGGACCAAGGGGTATGGATTGGTGGGGGACTGGGGTAGTACATGGGATAAAACAGATCTTTATGCAGGTAATAGGTTACAACTCAGCAGGGCAGGATCACATGTGTTGAAGCAGAAGCTGGATGATGTCATCAATGAGAAGTAGAAAAAAGGGTCTGAGCAGGCAGAAGTACTTAATGAATACTTCTGTTCAGTCTTCACCAAGAAGAGGGATAGGCCTGTAGCTGAGAAGAAGGGTGAGGTGGGAAAGGGTGGAGGAGAAGCAACCACAGATGGGGAAATCATGGTGGAAAGGGTGAGGGAGGGCCTAAAGTCCCTGAAGATGGACAAGGCACCTGGCCCAGATGGAGTCCACCCCAGGGCACTGAGAGTTGGCATCGGTCACTGGTGGACCTATTCAATACCTCTCTGAACTCAGGGTGCATGCCCAGGGACTGGAGGGAAGCACATGTGGTACCTGTCCATAAGAGTGGGCCCAAGGATGAACCGAGGAATTACAAACTGGTAAGCCTTACTGCAATTGTGGGAAAACTGATGGAGATAATCCTCAAGGAAAGACTGGTGCAATTTCTTGAGGATAACAATCTCCAGGACAGTAGGCAGCACGGGTTGTCTCAAGCAGATCCTGCCAGATGAATCTGGTTGATTTTTATGACTGGGTTACAAGGGCACTGGACAGGGGACATGTGGTGGATGTCCTCTACCTGGATTTCAGCAAGGCTGTTGACTTTGTGCCATGGGGTAAGCTGACCTACAAGTTGAAGAGTCTGGGAGCAGGGAGGAAACTGGTCAGATGGGTCAAGAACTGGCTGCAAGGAAGACAGTAGAAGGTAGTAGTGGGGAGGGTGGAGGCATCTGAACCCAGGGCAGTAACAAGTGGTGTACTATAGGGCTCAGTGCTGGGACCAGTTCTGTTTAAGATTTTCATAGCCGACATTGCAGTGGGGATTAAGAGCAAGATCAGACTCTTCGCAGATGACACAAAGATTTGTTCCAAGGAAGATGGGGGAGGGAGCAAAAGTACTTCAGGAGAATTTGGTAAAACTGGAAGAATGGTCTCACACTTGGCAGCTTGATTTCAATGCCAAGAAGTGCAAAGTGATGCATTTAAATGGCAAGAACTCAGGACACAATTACTGGCTGGAGGGTGTCCCATTAATAAAATCCAAGGAGAAGGATCTGGGAGTGCTGGTAACCGGGCAGATGTACCACTCTGCTCAGTGCAGGAAGGCAGCAGCGAAGGCAAACAAGATGCTAGGATGCATAGTAAGGGAGATTACTTCTAGGAGTGGAGAGGGTCATCTTGCCCTTGTACAGGTCCTTGATGAGACCGCACCTAGAATAGTGCATGCAATTCTGGCACCCCTACTTGAAAAGGGAGATCAAACTACTGGAGGGGGTAGAGCACAGAGCAACAAAAATTATCCTAAGGTTGGGGGACAGACCATATGAGGAGAGACTGAGAGATCTCAATATGTATACCCTGGAGGAAAAAGGCAGAGAGGGGATATAATTGAGACCTTCAAGTACCTTAATGGTTTGAACAAAGTAGACACCAGGTGTACGTTCTATTTGAAAGGCAGAAGGGAAACCAGGGGACACTTTCTGAAGCTGGAAGGGGACAGGTTCAAGAGGAAACTAAGGAGGCACTATTTCACAGAAAGGGTGGTGGCAGAGTGGAATGTTCTGCTAGAAGAAGTTGTATCATTGCAGAGTGTTAGGGGCTTCAAGAGGGGTGGGGCAGATTCAAGGAGGTACAAATCGGGAGGGTGGGTGATGGGGAGGGCATAAGGGGAAGCTGCAGTCTAATGAACTGAAGTGCTGCACGCCTAGAGCAGACTAGATAGATCAAATGGCCTGTATCTGCTGGCAATTTCGTATGTTCATAAATGCTCTCGTCTTTAATGAGTATTCTATTCATTTCATCTCTAATATTAGTTATGGTATTAAGTTCCTTTGTTTTTTCAAAGCATAAGCTAATAATTTGCCAGATTTAGCTGCATGATAGTATAATTTATTTTTAAGTCTTAGAATGTTTCCTTCAACTTACTGCCTTAGTTTGATTTTTTTCTGTGATTTATTGGTCTACACGATTCTGAGTTGTCATGTCTCCCTTACTCAGTTTATCTTGTAAATCTAATATTTCCTGTTCTAGTTGTCATTGTTTATTTTATTTTTTTTATTTTATCTTTCCCTGTGTTGTATGATATTATATTTCCCCTAGTGTTTGCTATAAAAGATTCCCTTATCTTGGAGTGTTTTGTTTCTTTACTATAATTAAATTGCCAGAATTCTTTTATACATGATCTTATTAATTCTAGAAATTATTTTTCTTTTAATGAGGAATTGTCAAATTTCTACTACGGTGTCCTTTTCCTATGTCTACTGGGTATGTACTGTGTGTAATTGTAATCATAGCATGGTTGGGTATTGCAGCTTCTTTGATTTCCATTTCTGTTATATTACTCATTAGTTTTCATTAATATACAATCTATCCTAGTATGCACATTAATGTGTCTGGCTCTCTAAATGTAGCTTATCTTTCCAGATATTTATTTCTCCATGAGTCACATAAATTGTGTTAGTTTAGAACAACTTTAATATTTTTGGCTAATCTTATGTCTTGTGTTGATGGTTTTGTGGATTTGTCCTTATAGGGGTAATTAAGAGGTTTACATCACCTTTAAATATGATGTTCATCACATTCAGTTCAATTAAAGCTTTGGCTATTGTAGTTAGAAATTCTGGGCTGGATTCACAAAGCTTTCTGAAACATAGAAACATAGAAGTTGACGGTAGATAAGAACCGCAAGGCCCATCCAGTCTGCCCATTTCTTTTTCAGCCTTATAAATGTGCCCTCGGCCTTTGCTCTGTCAGTGGCCTATCTATTCATATTCATCTGTATTGTTCCCTTATGCCTATCCCACGCCTGCTTGAAGCCCTGCACTGTATTCATAGCCACCACTTCCTGAGGTAGGCCGTTCCATGCATCCACCACCCTTTCTGTGAAGAATTTCCTCACATTCCCCTTAATTGGCCTCCTCCAATCTCATACTGTGTCCTCTTGTCCTGCTATTTTCTTATGTTTAAACATGTTAGACTCTTTCACCTTGTTAATGCCCTTAAGGTGTTTGAATGTCTCAATCATATCTCTCTCCCTCCTTTGCTCAAAGGTATACATATTGAGCTCCATTAATCTGTCCTCATATGTCTTCTGATGCAGTCGCTGCACCATTTTGGTTGCTCTTCTCTGGACTGCCTCAATTTGGTTACTGTCCTTGTGAAGGTGTGGCCTCCAGTACTGCATGCAGTACTCCAGATGGGGCCTAACCAGTGTCTTGTAAAGTGGGATTATTACCTTCCTCTTATGACTTGTGATACCCCTAGTAATACACCCTAACATCCCCCTAGCCTTACCTACTGCTTTAAAGGTCCGCTTGGATGATTTCAGGTCATCGGTGATGATGATGCCCAAGTCTCTTTCTTCCTTTGTGACTGCCAGCAACTCCCCTTCCAGCCTATAGGTGGCTTCAGGGTTTCTCTTCCCTATGTGCATGATCTTGCACTTCTTTGCATTAAATCCCAGTTGCCACTCTTCTGACCATTTTGCTAGTTTATCCAAATCTCTTCTCATTCTGCCCGCCCCATCTGGATCATCTACTCTGTTGCAGATCTTGGTGTCATCTGCAAACAGACAAGCTTTACCCTCTAGTCCATCTGCAATGTCACTAATGAAAATATTGAAGTGGACTGGCCCCAGGACTGATCCTTGAGGTACCCCACTTGTGACTTGCATCTCTTCTGACTGTATACCATTTACCACTACTCTGCTTTCCGCCCGTCAACCAGTTTGCCACCCAGTTGACCAACTTCTGACCCACTCCAAGCCTACCCAGCTTATTTATCAATCTTCTATGTGGAACAGTGTTGAAAGCTTTGCTGAAGTCAAGGTAGGTGACATTAACTGCTCCACCTTGGTCCACCACTCTGGTTACCCAGTCAAATAAATCTATGAGATTAGTTTGACAGGACCTTCCTTTTGTAAACCCATGCTGTCTTGGATCCTGTGCCTCTATGGATTCCAGGTGTTGCACTATCCTTTCCTTAAGGAGTGCCTCCATAATCTTGCCCACTACTGAGGTAAGACTGACTGGTCTGTAGTTCCCTGTCTCCTTCCTGCTACCACTCCTGTTGAGCGGGATCACATGAGCCCTTCTCCAGTCTTCTGGGACTTCTCCTGTGCTCAGAGACTCACTAAACAGTTCTGCTAATGGCTCTGCTAGTTCCACCCTTAGCTCCTTAAGTACCCTGGGATGTATGCCATCAGGTCCCATTGCCTTGTCCACCCTGAGCTTAGTGAGCTCTTGTAGGACCCTTTCTTTTGTGAAGGTAGTAGTGCTCATCATCCCCCTGTGTCCATGGTGCTGAGCTGTGGGCCCTTCCCTACCTTCTCTTCAGTAAATACTGAGCAAAACTATCTATTTAGGATAGATGCTTTTACAGGATCCTCCTCCTCCTCACATGCCCCCTTTTCTCCTTTGAAAGAGCAAAGCTTTCCCTAAGTCCCCAAAACTGCCATAGCTATGGAAACAAAGGGGAACTTGCACTGAGTGCTATTCACAAAACCCTCTGCAGCTGCAGAAAAACAACACTAAGGACTGTGGACAAAAGTGCAGCTGTGGAAGTCCCTGAGGAAAAAAGGTGTGAGGTAAGTAAGGCACAGCCCCTGAAAGGCTATTCACAACCAGTTTTTTTGCGCAGCTGCAGAAAAAATGTTACACACAGTGGAATGAGGTGTAACTCTCCCTCAGCAAACTGCAGTGGTGCCCCAGCAATTGGAATCAATTAAGGTGGAGGTGAGGCACAGTTAATAGCATCCCAGATAGTATAACTGTGGCTGATATAACAGCAACAAAAGCACACATTGCCATGATATGGCAACAGGCAAGAACCACCAGACACAGTGCAGCCCATGACGGAGCCCCACAGGCAGTAGAGCCTGGCTAGCCTGCAGTGAGTGCTACCCCTGCAGGCAACAGGAACACCCCAGGGAGGGGGGACCAGCAGTAACAGTTGGCCACTATGGTGCCATGGTATTGCTGGTACCTGTGGTGCTGCAGTGGTCCCAGTTGAGGGACTGGTTGCTGGTCTCTTTGTGGGTTCTTTCAGCTTCAGGGCAGCCTTGTTAAAGTCTGCTGTTCCAGCTAATTAAGTTCACCTGTTGCTATGCCTCCTAAGCTATTTCTGGAGCTGCAGATCTGCAGTTGCAGATTTTCAGCATGTGCGCAATTTTTGCAGCTGCTGAAATTCTGCAGCCATGGAGGATTTACTAAAATTCCACACCTGCTCAAAATTTCTTTATGAATATCAACGCAATCAGTGCTCCATAGTGCTGCAGGCTTTTTTTCCCACAGCTGTGGGAATTTTGGCTTTCTTTGTGAATCCTGCCTTCTGTATATGCAATGAATGGGCCACAAACTGATCCAAGTACCACTTCCACCCTATACATATAGGGCAGAATTCACAAAGAAAGCTGCAGAGGGTTTTGTGAATAACACTCAGTACAAGTTCCCCTTTGTTTCCATAGCTACGGCAGTTCTGGTGACTTAGGGAAGGTTTTGCACCTTCAGAAAGCTTTGTGAATCCAGTCCATAGCCTTTTATAAGAATCACTCTACCTTCATTGTCCTTCCATTGTTGAATAAGTTGGAAATCAATATTTTTTTCAATGAGTATAGCTACTCCTCTACTATTAGAGGTGCCATTTAAGAAATATACCTAATTAACCCAGCCTTTTTTAGTCTAAGATGTTACGTAGTTGTTAAGTGTGACTCTTGAATAGCCAAAGTCTGTACATTGTTTTGTTTAGCATATAGTAAGATTGGTTCTCTCTTTTTTTTTTTAATTATTTATCCCATTCACATTTATGGAAGCAAAGACAACTCTTAAAGAGTCTACATTGGTAGGTTGAGACATTTTAAGATCATTGTTCCAGTTACTCCATTGTCCTAAGTTGTAGTAAGTAATATCATAATAAGTCCTTATTTCTTTTTCTATTGCATGTATTGTTTCATAAATTAATGACCGTTTACCAATATTATGATCTTTTCTTTCTTTTTTCTTTTCCTTTCACTTCCATTTCATTTTTTTCCCCTAATGTCTTTATCTCTGGTAAGTTTTATCTTTATAACCCGGTAGTTAGTAAAAATTTTTTCCCCATACGGCTGATTAACCTTTCTGCCCTTATCCCATATTCTCATAATAAATCATATTACACCACCCTGGTGTCTGTGCTAGGTTATCTTTATTCAGACTTTCACTCTAAGTCAGAAATCCCATCCCTCATTGAGGAAGAATATATAAGAAAAGAAAACAAAAGGAGAGATCGGGGAGGGCACCAAAAATATTAAAGGTTTTCTAAACCAACACAATTTATGCAACTCATGGAGAAATAAATATCTGGACAAGATAAGATACACCTGCAGAGCCAGATATCTAAAACATCATTTATATATAATATTAACCCCACACCACCACCACCACCCACACACACACACACTTCTAACTATCTCGTATCTTCTGTAGGGGTAAACATTTCAGATACATTTATTTTAAGTCTCACTCAACTTCTGCTGTACTGTAAGTACATTGTTTTCCATTTATAATAACTTTCAATTTGTGTAGTGGCAAGAATAAAGACTTATGTCTGCTTTTCCATATTATAGTTTTCAGTTGTGCATATTTTTTCCTTTCAGATATGACTTACTTTGATAAATCTTGAAATATCAATATTGTTTCCCCTCTTAACTGAAATCTTTTCTTTTTGAAAGCATTCATCATCACTTTGTTTTGATCATCCATTTTAAGTAATTTTACAATGATTGCTCTGGGTGGATTATTGTTAGAAGGTTTTTGTCTAACAGCTCTTTGTATTTAATAGTGCTGCATTTTAATGGATTCTTTGGGGACTTCCAAAAGGTTAGCAACAATTTCATCCATTGTTTGCATTAAAGAGGCTTACTGGTCTCACATCTTCAGCACGTCCAGAATGTGTACATTTTTCTTCCTTGCTCATGTTTCTGCACCTATTACTTTGTCTTGAAATTGTTTTATGAGAGTCTTATTGTGAAGTTTGTCTTTTAACTTGTAATAGGTCATCTTTTATTGTGTTGATCCATTTTTTGGTTTCATTAAGTCAATCCATTGTTTAACTGTAACTTCCATATTTTTGATAAATATTTTATATTGTCCATTGTCCCTGATCCCCCCCAGAAATAATACACTTCCACAACTACTGACCTGTGGATGCTTGCTGGCATTATTTATTTTAAAGGCACTCTTTATAACATTACATTCAAATAATTCTGTAACCACAATATTCAACATTTAATCAAACATATCAGTCTATTTTCTTCATTATGGACATAACAGTCCACCCATACATCTTTCCTCCTGTTCCTCTTTCCCTCATGGTCCTTCTCCTTCAGTATTTCTCTTCAGGGTCCAGACACTATGATCTGGCTTGCTCTTCGGGGTCCAGACCCTGTGATCTGGCTCCCCCTCTTTCACCGGAACCAGGTACCATCTTTACCTGGACTCCTTCCCCTCTAGATGTGGACACAGTGATCCACCCCCTAGCTCTATATCCCTCCCCCTTCCCCTCTCCCTTTTACTCCCATGGCTGGGTTCCTTTGTCCCCAGCTGGTGGTGCCTGCCTCCACTCCCCTTTTCCTGCCCCCTTCCCCCAGTCTCACCCTTTTTCCTGCCCCTTTCAACCTTCTCTCACCTTTCGTCACCCTGCCGGTGGGGCTCCACTTGGACCCCCGGCCCATCTGCTGCCCTTCTGCCACTCCAACGAGGCTCCACCTTGGCCCCTGGCCACTGACTGCCCTTCTGCAGCCCTGGCAGGGCTCCACCTAGTCTCCCATACCACATGCTACCCTTCTGCAGCTCCCCCTGGCCCCTAACAGGGCTCACCTAGGCAACCGCCCTTCTCTGGTCTGCCTCCTCCTCTGTGTGCCATCCCTATATTCTCTCCTCTTTATCATAGGGAGGGTGGGTGGGAATTTTCCAGCATGAAAGAGGGCTTGCTCAAGGCTGCTAGCCCTTAAATATTGCCTAAGGACCCTTGTCAGGACCCCTAGAAGCCCCGGCCCTTGGCCCATGGCCAGCAAGCCCCTGTCCTCTGTCATAGCCTCATCTCCCCTCCCTTCTGTGATCTCACTAATCCCTTCCCCCCTTCTCCCCTCCTCTTCCCCCTTCCCCTCTGTCATTCTTACTGGCTGGGCCAAGGAACAAATTGGCTTGCCTTTTAATGGCAAGCTTTATTTCCATGACCAGTTTGTCTATGGAATCCATTTTCTCTTTCACCGCATACAATTCCAATAAAATGTTTTTTGCCCAAACAGGTAGCTCTGCTTCTTGTTTGGATGATTCCCAATGTGCTCCTTTTTTTTTCCTTTTGAGTCCTGATGTTCATTATCCGTTGAGGATGTGTCCATATTCTGTAAAGCAGGTGGATCACCTCTTCCATGGGCTTGTTTTTATGCTGGTTCTCCTTATTTGTCTCCATCTGTTTCCGTTGTACATGTCATTCTTCCAATGTTTTCGTTTAGATAATTGTTGGTGTTTTATTTATTTATTTTTTTAATTCAGCTTTTTCTCCCGAATCCTGGCAGGGGCTTCAGCCCTCCAGAGGAGGACTCTCTCTTGGGTCCCACCACTCCCGTGCTTTTTTTGCTGACCCTGACGATTCCCCCATGACTTGTCCCCTGTTGTAGGGCCAGAGAGGTGGCACCCCCTCCCTGGAGATCCAATCCAGAGGGCAGGGTTATTCCTTGGGTGTGGTGGACCATCATGTAGCCCTGTCAGGCTCATTTTTCCTCCTTTTCTCCTGTTCTCCCACCATACCAACATAGTCATGTTGAAGCATGCCTCCTGACCCATATCACCCTCCACTGACCACCAGAGGGTGATCAGTGGGCAGGACAACATGACACCCTCCTCCCAAGAGAGGAGAGCAGTCCTTCCAATGTTAAATCCTCTCTTCCCCTGCTGACCCCTGGTGGCCCAGGCTCATTCCTGAACCCAGGTCACAGGCATGGCATGAAGTGTAGTGACCAGGACCTCAAACTCCAGCACCACCATGCTGGCAATTTGTGGTGTTTAAAATTTTTTTTTAGCAGGATCAGTTTTTTTCTGTTCTTTTTCTCCCCATGGACCCGGCCAGCTTTCTTTTCTCTCTCCCTTTTATTGTCTCCCCAGTGCCATCACTCGAGCATCAAACCCCTCCTCTCAGAACCCCAAAACTTATCCTTCATGGCAAGGTGGTGGGGAGCAACTCAACCCACCCAAATGGATCCAGCTCCAGGGAGGTGCCACCTCGGGGCAGCATCTACAGGGGTTGGTGTCCTGCCATTCAGCCAGGGTCCAATTTTTCTTCTTTTCTTTGTGGAGGGGGAGCACGCAATGCTGACAATGGCATGCAGTGGATGTATCCACAGGCTACATGCCAGTTGGCTGCTCCTCCTCTGTGACCCAATGTGTGGGACTAAGCATGTCAACACCCAGGCTCTGCTAGGTGTCAGGGAAATGCCAGTCCATGGTCCCCCCCTCACAAGGAGAGGAGAGCTGTCTCCTGGACACTCAATCCTCTCCCTCCCTGGCAGACCCCTGGTGACCTGCTAGCACTGCGAACATGGATCATTGGCATGGCAGGAGGTAAGGCATGATGCCTCAGCCCTCTATGCCACTGGGCCAGAACTTTGTTTGTTTAGTTTTAGTTCCTCAGTTACTGAAGGGTCTGTTTCATACATACATTACTTTTGGCATTGTGAGAAATTTTAACAGATTCTCCCAGGATGAAGTAGAAATAGGACATACTGGATTTACGAAAGTTAAAGGCGAAGGAGGAAAAAAGAACTGTATTTTTGATTTATCTTTTGTGTTTATTTGTGGTCCTAAAGTTTTTACTCTTTCTTTGCTTTACTCTTCTTTTTTATGGATTTTGTTAAAATTCATCTTTGTTTTAGCATGGTGTGAGCTCTATCGGGGCTAGAATCTGAGTCTTGATTGTTGCATGTGTTTTTATTTTTACTTCTTGTATACAGCAATGGCAACACTCCTCACACTATGAAAAGCTTTCTTTAGTCCGTAACCTTCTCAGTTAGTAATTAATAAATTCAGAATGGAGTCTTTGATGCTTGTCAGTTGTTTATCACCCAGGAAAATTGTGGCTTTTTGTAGATATCAGGCAATGGTTTGTCACGTGGTAATCAGCTGCTGTAACTGCTATAGTGAAAAAGTCAATTTGTTCAATAGTTAAATTCGTAAACTACCTGTTAGTTATTGAAAGTTCAGTTGCAATCAGTTGGACAGTGTATTCAGTCTTTTCATTTCTTGATTCAATTAGTAACAGTAAAATACTATATCAAGGGAGATCAGAGGGCTGTGGGTTCAGTACCCACATCTGGCACTTAGGTTAATATCCCAATACTGACACTGTAGTGCAGCATGAGGGGGGTGCTACACTTCTGAGGTGCTGTCTTTCAGATGAGATGTTAAACTGAGGTCCCATCTGCCTGGATTAGTGGTAGTTCAGGTGGATGCTGAAGATCCCATGGCACTTATCGAAAAAGAGTAGGGGAATTTTTATTAGAGAAAATAGATACACATTCCATAAAACAAACTCAAACAAAAATAAGAAAACAAAATCAGAGCAGTACCAGAGTCAACCCCCTAAAGGAAACAAAAAAAGAGAACATCAATGTATATCAATCCCAAAGTTAGTAATCCACGGTAAGTTCTTCTAGAGAGCCTGTAGTTGTGCCAAAGGAATAGTTTGTCTTTCCATGGAGTAAAGAAGCCGGAGATTTTTCGTGATCTTCTGAGCCAATTTAAATTTGGCTATTCTCTTTCTGCTGCAATGTAAAACATCGAGCCATCCAAATGTGCCATTTAATGACAGAAAACAAGAGACATGAAGTATTTTTGTTCCAGTGCTGCCAAGGTCCAGGGAGGTACCCATACATCAAATTATGATATGTACCAAATTTCAATTGAGGCATTCCCCCCAAACTAAGAGAGAAACACCCCAAAAAGGCAAATAAAAGAACAATCAAAAAACAAATGAGTCAGAGTATCTTCCAAATTAATACATGCAGGATGGCTACAAATACATTCCTGAAATGACTTGTACTTTTGATTCACCTTAACATTCAGACGTTCATGGCAAGAGAGCCAATGAACATCCCACACATGGGCAGGAATGTGAGTATTCTGCAACAAATACTGAAGGGGAGTCAAGCAAGAAGCAGGACACTTTTCAAAAGGGTTCAGCACAGCACATAAGTCCAACAAGAGAGAATTATATAAAGCCTTATGGGTTAAAATAAGGAGCATGTGTGGGGTGACACGCCACTGTTTTGTTTTTTTAACCTAATGTTTATCTGCCTACTGTACTGTCCCTCCACTCATTCAGAGCTCTTCAAGTTGCCTTCCCAATATCCCGTAGTGCCCCCAGGAGTCTGCTTCTAGAACGTCTGTCTGCTCAGAGACCCATAGGTAGCCCGGTATCCCCACCCCGGGTGAGGCGGGGGAAGGGAACCCCAAGCCTTTCCCCTAAAATGGTAGAGCGAGTGGGACACAGCAGAGTCTGCCCCAGAAAGCACCGGTGATGCAGTCTGGCTTCAGAGGAGTCATCACCTAGGAGTGACGGGCTCCATTTTCTCCTGTTCTGGTGAATCCCTGTCCCTGCAGGCACTGGCACACTGGGAGAGCCAATGAGGAGGTATGCATTGAGATGCAACTCCTCCACAGGCTTTCAGCTGGTGCTGCCCCTCCCCTTCCCTTCGTGAATCCCAATCTGCATCGCCAATCCTGGGTTCACCCAGGAGGTGGCGATAGAGCAGCAAGACAGATCTGCAACCCTCCCCAGAGAGGGAGAGCCGCCGTTGGGTGCTCAATTCCTCTCTTCCCCTGCTGACCCTCCAGCAGCCCGAGTCCATCACCGAACCCGGGTTGCTGGCATGGACGAGGTGTGGCATCCAGCACCTCAACCCTCAGCGCCACCCGGCTGGCACATGCCACTGTTTTAAATGACAAAAAACATCTCTAATATATATCGAAGTTCCTGGGGTCTTCCTAATTAAATGTGTGTGCTGGAGTTCCCATGGGGAGAACCATAGGGAACAAGCTGACAAGAGCCTTGGTTCCCAACCCCGTTGTTGATTAACCAAAAGAGGACATATATTATCCATAAAAAAATACTACTAAAAAATAGTAGAGGATTAACCATGTGCAACCCACCTTTTTTAATCGGTAAATAAGTGACATTATGTTTGATGGGATTCAAACAGCTACCCCACAGTGCCTGGAAGAAAATTCCAAACAAAGAGGTTTCCAGTTTTCTTGGAACAGGAAACAGTGAACTAAGAAATAAAAAAAAAAGGGAGTAAAAATGATTTAATTAAAAAGACCCTCTTTTTCTTTCCAAACTTCCAAGTATTCCAAAAAGCAACCTGCTGCCTGCCTAAAACCAGTTTTTCTTCCCAATTAAACAGAGCCATATCGGGAGTACCAAAAGTGACACCCAATATCTTATGGGGTGATGTGAAAGAACATTACCATGGCGTTGATCCAGACGGGTCCGAACCCAAAGAATAACCAGCACATTTAGTCAGGTTAAGAGAAGCTCCAGAGAGTGTCCCAAAAGCCGTAATTAGGACCAAGGCCTGTGTGAGGGAATCTTTATCCACCAGGAGTAGGGTCATGTCATCCGCCTATGCAATGGCAGAATACGGAATTGACAGACAGCCATCCGAAAGAGAATGAATCTGGCAAGAGGCATGAAGAGTTCATAACAGGGGATCAAGAAAAAAACATACAGCAAGGGGCTGAGGGGACAACCCTGATGCACTTACCTACGAATTGGAACCATAGCTCCCAGCCACCCATTAATAAGGGGGACAACAGTTGCTGAACAATATAAGGATTTTATATGATGTAAAACAGAATCAGAAAAAACAAAATAACTTCAAACTTCCCACAAAAAGTCATGGTTGATTGAGTCAAATGCCTTCCTCTGATCAAGGGAGACAACAAGACCCAATAAAGGGTAATGAAGATTGTGTTCCATGATCTCCTGACTCAGTATCAGATGATCAGCAGTCTTCCGGTGAGGGACCGAACAGGATTGTGCAGATGATACAACCAGTTCAGCCAGTGGCAAAAGCCTGGTGGTCAGAATTTCAGCATAGAACTTAAAATCAGAATTGAGCATACAAATCTCCAGTTATGAAGCTGTGTCTTATCACCAGTTTTATAAAGAAAAATTAAAGTCTCCTTGGCAAAATCCAGAGGGACTGCCCCAGAGTTAAGAAAATCAGTAAACAGCAATGCCAATTAATTGGAAAAAAAATTCCCAAGATGTTTACATAATTTGCTAGAGATACTATCAGGGCTTGGTGTGGAAGTGCACTTTAAGGACTAAATAGTAGCCCTAACCTCCAGGGAGGTGACGTCTCGGCTCATATGGAGTGAAATATGGTCGGGGACGGTAGGGAGAGTAATATGAGACAAATAAGAGGAAAACTTGGAAATATCAGAAGGCAAAACAGAAAATAAGGCTGAGGAGTAGTCACCCACTGCACAGAGAACATCCATTTTAGTAACCAGTAAGCGGCCATCGGCCCCAGTCAATTCAAGAGTTTCCTTCTTCCAAATCCTATAATCATTTTGCTGAAAAGGGCAAATGGCATCAGCAGGCCCCAGAGTCCCAAATTTGTGTTGAAAATATAATTGTTTGAATTTCTGGGCATGAAATGACTGCATATGAGAATGCACCTGCTGAATTTGTGCAGTAAAATCCTGAGAAGTAGTATGGGCTAAAGTTAAAAAATAATGCAATTGTTTCCAGTGTTGTAAATAACGAAGATAAGTTTGACAGGCACTGTGTTTGCCATAATTTCAAATAAAACTCCTCAAACCCCACTTAGTATCGGTCCACCAAAGTCCAATATCTAAATAGCAAGGCACCACAGACTTGCAGAACAGACAAAACTCCCATAACTCAGTACAAAAATCTGCCTCCAACAATAATGAAGAATTAAATTTCTATGTCCCTGGACCTCAGAAAAGGGTGGTAGGGGGTCCAACCAGAACCAAGAGCACATTATGGTCAGAATTCCACAGGGAAGGGCCGGCCCGGTGGCGCTGAGGGTTGAGGCACTGGGCGCCACACCTCGCCGCCCCGGCGGCCTGGAGCCGAGCGGACTCGGGCAGCGGTCCGGTGGGAGAGGATCGAAGGCGTCCCAATGGATGCTCTCCTCCCTCAGGGGTGGGAGACCAAGAACGCTCTGCATTCTGCATCCCTTCCATAGCCGGTGGAAGCACCGACAGTAGGAATGGATGGAGGCGGTCCGCTCGTCGGAGCTGGGAGGGGGGACATCGCGGCGCATGAGGGCTGGCGTGCGTCAGCACGTAGCCACTTGGGACATACATCCCAAGCGCACAGCGTCCCAGGGGGCATGGGCGTAAGGGGAGAAAACCGGAAAAACACCTCCGGCTGCCCTAGATGAAGTCCGTCTTAAGTCTACCCGGACCACCTACAAGGACAGACCCCAATGTGCCAGGGAGAGGAGGAAGGGCACTCTAAGGGCAGATCCCTAAGGTGGGTGTCGGGGGACATGAGCGGATGGAAGGAGGGGGCACTGGGGGTAGGGAAGGAGGATAAAGATGAAAATAAAAAAAAAAAAAAAAGAATTCCACAGGGACAACCTGAGCCATATGAATAGAGAGGAGGTAAGAAAGAAAAATAAAATCAATCCTCATTGCCAAATGGCCCTTCTGAAAAGTAGGAGAAGGGAGATTAGTTTTCAGGTAGAAACCATCCTTCAATCGTGCTAACTTAGTTATTTGTCTTAAGAGAAGGGAGTCACAAAACAATTTAGAGGTTTTGCAACTACTGCTTCTATCTTTAAGGCTCAGACCACATTTAAAGTCACCAGCAAGTACGACCATCATGGAAGTGTACAAATAAGGCTTAAGTAGTTTAAGGATCTCAGTTCTCAAAGTCTTAGATTGGGGAGCATAATAGTTAGTAAGCCAAAAATTGGAATTAGAAATCACCACATCTAGAATCAACAGTCTATCTGGAACAAGATCATGCAGTTTAAGCACTTTAAAGTCAGGTAAACATACCACAGTTCCCACCCCAACATGTCTCCTGGCCAATAGACCAGAACAATGGTCCAAATAACCATTCCCTCTGTGCCTGACAGATCTCAAGATCATGTGGAGATGGACATCCTGAAGGAAAAATAAACCATCCCAATAGTCATGTAAAAAGGAGAACACCAGCCATCTTCTGGCCACCCTCTTTATACTATTAGTATTGAGAGTGCAACAGAGCAGGTGGTCACCCATAGGAACAAAGTGAAAGAACCAATTAAAAACCACCACATCAGGATTTCTTTTTACCAGAAGCTGTCTTCTCTTTCATTTTAACCTTAACCTTCCTTTTCTGTTGCCCCGACCCTCCCTAGGGCTTCTCGGAATCAGTGGCACCAGAAATGTGAGAGGAGGCCACTGATGAAGAATCCATGTCCCCTTCAGAGTCTGCTAATCCATCAGCAAGTAGCTCATATCGGTTATATTGGTTATGGATGGAAAGACCATCCGTCCTGGAGGATTTTTTTCTGGGAAGACATCTGCCTGGTACGAGCAGACCATCTGAGAGCCTCTCGAGCCGGGCGGACAGGAGGGGGGCATATCCAATGGGGAGGAAACATCAGGTAAAACAGGAGCAGAAACAGAAGGCATAATAGGAACATTGTGGTGCACTACAGAAGACTCAGGTTCCACAATGGGGGGAGGGGGTGAGAGGTTCATCCTGGTGCAATGGAGGGGGATCAGACAACAAACTACTCTTAATCTTGTTGTTTTGGGCCAAAGTAATCAGAGCGAGCTGGGCAGCACCAGCATTTTCTACTCTGTTATGAGTAACCCAGGCACAATTCTGAAAGGTATGCCCAAACTCTTCACAGAGGTTGCACTTCATTTCATTGAGACAAGGGGAACCCACATGCTCCAATTTACCACAAACATTACATTTGAGCTTGTCACAGGCATTACTGATATGAGAAGTATCCCCACAGTGATAGAAAGCCTTAGGCTGACCAAAATAAAATATAACACCACAGTCGCACCCTAGAAAGAAAGAATTAGGAAGGTGCTATAAACTGGAATCAGAGGAGTGTAATAAAACTTTCACCCTCCATCCCCCAGTCCAAATGTTCTCTGAATCAAAGATTGCATAAAAACCCTCAAGAATAGTGCAGCATTTACAAAGCCAGTACTCCACATCAGCCTTCTGAACCACTTCACTGTGGAAAAGGATAGTCACAGATTTGTAAGCCAGTTTAATCAGCGGGATAGCCAGGAAGGGGGACCCAGAGTGCAGTACACTTTAAGGCGTTATATTGAGTCCAGAATCTGTCAAAACCCTTCGAGGTCTTAAAACTTATATCAAAGACTGACTCCCCAGATACATGTATGAGAGCATACAGCTCATGCGAGAAAAATTTCAAAGAATCCTTCAGCAGGGTCCGAGCAACATAAAAGCAATCAGGGGGTTCTAGCAAGCCCCCCACATAGAAGAGATGGACAGCGTTGTGTCTTTTAGCAGGGAGAATGTGCTGTTTGAAAAGAGAAGCAAAGGGCTTCTTCAAATCATCCAGCTTCGTATTAAGTGGGGCCTCAGAGGGACCAGTCGCATTCCGATCAGAGGGAACATGTGGAGGGGAGACACAACTTCAGATTCTGAGTAAGCTCCAAATCAGCAGGGAGCTGCAAAGGGTCACACTGTTGCATACTTTATCAGTGGGCTTAACATATTTACTACGCAACTCTGGAAAGTCTGCTTCAACCATCATTCTAATAGGGGAGGTTCCTGACTTCCATTCTCCAGACGGCCCATTATGTTTCCACCCTGCCCCTTCCAGGGCTTGTTCCATGGACCGGTATAAGACAGATGGTTCAGTCTCATTCACAGGAATAGAAATTATGACAGGGGCAGGGGTCAGAACAGCACAAGTAGAACTTACATGCAGGGTCCCATTATCGGCAGAAACGTTCGGTAAGGTAGAACTGATCATGGTCTGCGTTCCAGATGTTAAGTCCAGTGGTCTAGAGGTTCCAATTTTGACACCAATCTGTGGAAAAACAACAATGCAGCAGTGCTGACAGAGGAAAGCTGCCAAAGTTTACTTTCAAGCTGTAGTTTACGAACCTGAAAAGAACGCTCCTCCTGATCTAGGAGCCATTTAAGAGACAGGGTTTCCTCAGTGTCAACATCAGCAACAGGGAGAACTTCCTTCATATCTGACTGAGAATCAGAAACCTGGTCTAGAACATCGCATACAGGACCTCTAGTAGAATGATCCTATGCCACAACAGAACAAGACATTTCAGAAGCTTCAGAAGTATTAGGAGGCAATAATCCACAGTCCATATCTTCCACAGCAGTTTCTACCAAAATGGCCTCTTGCAAAGGACAGACAGAGAGAGAGAGAGAGAGATAGAGATAGAGAGAGAGAGAGAGAGAGAGAGAGAGAGAAAGAGGCCTGGTCCTCAGTCTCCACAGCTCCACTACCTAATCCAGCAGTCACCGAAGTAGCCATCTTGGAAGACGGCCAGCAATTCCCTCAGAGGTGAGTAGGGGAATTTCCCCAGTGTCCTAGCCAAATTTCTCCCATTCAAAATGCCACTAACAGCTTAATCTGGTTCAATTTCAGTTGCTTACCATCTGTATCCCCCCTCCCCCGGTCACCCCTGAAAAAGGGACTTCTAGGCTCAGTGAGCTTACCGGGTCAACAAAATTCAATAAATAAATAAATAAGTAAACTAATATTCCATGCATTTAAGTGTGGTAATTCCCCCCAACTCTGTTCATTAACTGTCAAGTTTTATCACTTTAGTTAAGTTTAGTATTCAGTGAAGTTTGGGTGCTTTAGTAATTGCGATCAGCAGTTTCTTAATGCTCACATTTTAAATCTCCATTCTTCTTAGTGAAACAATTCAACATTATGTTTTTTAAACATTGATCTGAACATTCTTCAATGTGGGTGGACTGGGGGATCCTGCTGTACCTCTTCCAGTCCACATTAATTTAACCAGTACTCTTTGGTATGTTAAGACTTTAGCAACTTCGCACCTGAAATGTATAATCACCAACAGACACCAAACATTTACTGACAGTAATCTGATGACCTTAACTGTCTACAGAAAGGGACATGCTAGCAAACGTTACTTCTTATCTTGGTAATTTTTAATAAATTCAAGAAAGAGACCTTAGTAGCAGTTAGTTATCTATCTCTAAAAGAAGTTACAAGTTACAATTTGCAGTGTTTCAGGGTTGTCAGGTAGCAGAGTCATATGATATTTCACCATCTCTCCCTCGCAAAGCAGAAAGAAAAGTTCCTCTCAGTAATTCTGTGTACTCAATAATTTGCCTCTGTTAATTTCAGCTAGAAATAGTCAATCAGTTAGACAGTATTTTAATTTCTTTCCATTCTTATGTCAGACAATTAAATGCTATGTTGAGGAAACAAATGTTGGGTACCTTTAAGTAGGAAGTTCTGCCAACCTCAATTCATTAACTGTCCACGTTTGCCCTTCAGTTTAGTTTGATGTTCAGGAAAGATTCAAATGTATTACTAACTTCTTTCTCTGTTGTTATTGAATGCGGCATACCTTCTAGGTTCTCTTCCTCCTCAGTAAAGATGTTCAAGACTTGTTCTAAGCATTCTTCTGTATTCTGGACTGGGGGGGAACCCGTATTAGTTCCCCCACTCCACGTAAGTTTGCCAAATGTTTTTCAATGTCCAGAAAAAAGATTTTATGAACTTCATTTTTTTCTTCTGGTAGCCACATTTACTTAACAATGAATCCACTCTTCTTGTGTGTAAGTAGATCAATAATGTCTCCTTCACCATTCAGAGACCGTGGCATCTATTCAGCTTCAATGCATAATCATCAAAAAACCACAAATGTTTCTGAAAGTGGTCTGATTAGCTTAATAGTAATCAAACAAGGTCATGCTGTCAAAAATTACTTTTATACTGGTACCTTTTTGGCTTTTCCTCCTCATTTTAACATT
The DNA here is from genome assembly GCA_016271365.2 of Neoceratodus forsteri. Classification (NCBI taxonomy): domain Eukaryota; kingdom Metazoa; phylum Chordata; order Ceratodontiformes; family Ceratodontidae; genus Neoceratodus; species Neoceratodus forsteri. The sequence continues at coordinate 512,259,085 of CM057450.1, read as the reverse complement.
TAGGGGAGCAAATGATATTGGTGTCCTACTCCTCACTCTCAGAGCAGTTGAGATCTGATAAAGCACTCATCACTTCTCCTCCTTACCCAGCATCCCCCCTGCAGCACTGAAAATTTTTAAGTATGCAGCAGCAGGTGGTCAACTGAGGTGTCAACAGAGAGGCTTTTTTCCAATGATACAGGTAATACTGCACCATTTTATTTGCTGCTGTCTCAGGCATCACTGCATTAGACAGTGACTTGTCATACTGTTTCATCAAGCTGTAGCTAGACAGTTGTTCTCAGAGTGGTTTGTCATCATTGGATGTCTTTCTGGGGGGGGGTGCAGCAGCGTCAGTATCCCTAGGTTTCAGTTGATGTGGAGACAAGAATGAGAGACTCCTGTGACTTTCAACAGGAACTGACGCACCACATTGGGATACTACTCCTTCCCTGTTGAGACATCTGGCCAGTTAGTGGGACTGCAAGGGAAGATATGTGCTCTTCTTGTGCTGTACTGTACTTGTGTTGTATTTTTTTGATTTTGTATTTATTTATTTTACCAGGAAAAAGCTCCTTTGAGCAATGCTCATTTAGAAGGAGGTCCTGGGTAGGACAGGCAACATTACACAAGGTAAAAAAGTGAACAAGATGGCAGGAACTGATTAAAACAAATACAGCAGCTTTTGAAAACAGGATAACATGTTACATCTCAATGCAGGTCTAAAAAAATGTATGCAATGATAAGAAGGGGTGAACAAGGCTTTACAAAGAATTTAGTACTAGCACAGTTTTAATTGTAAATCAAGACACAATTTTACATGGTGTTTTAGTAGTATTCAAATTTTTCATGTAAGAGTGAAAAAGTAAAACCTTGAAAGAGTATGGTCTAATGAGTGAACTCAGTTTAAGCGATTCTTGCAACCCAATAAGGCCAGTTTTCCAAATCTAAAGGAGTGTCTTGGGACATTAAGCAGAATAATGCAGCTTTTTCTTTGATTGTACAGTGGGTAAGTTGTCTGAAAGCGATTTGACATATATGATGGCAACTAGTTCTGCAGGGCCTTGTAGGATCACATATGTAGGTTTCTGAACCTTCAAATTGCAAGTGAAGCTTAACCAACTGTTGTGAAGAGGGAACAATGGTGTGTCCTAGAAGTAGAGCTGTGCAAAGTTGACTAAATTCTCTTTGCAGATTAATTCATAAATCAGCCACAATTCACAAAGTCAATCTGCCCATTGAAGTTTCAATTTTCAGTATTGGGCTAACTTTGTTCATGACAAATTTAGTAACTTTGCTGGTGAAGTTGAGTCCACAGACAAAATCATGGGACTGGAGGTCACATGGTACTAAAATGAGCTATATGCCATACATAGGCTAAATTCAGTTGTAATCTTATGAAGACAGAGTTTGGGCTCAATTTTCAGTTGGCTATATGCCACAGTGCTATGAGCTACTGCAGCCACAGGGTTGCATCCAACAGGAGGTGCACTTGAGGGGTTTGACAGAGTGTCATCAAGCCCCCCTGCATGGCATAACCTAGCCAAGCCTCGAAGCTGCTGGGGATCCAATGCCTGTAAAGAGGGAACCGGGGGCAGAGGGAGCCATGGGAATGCCATAGGGGTGATAGGGGCACAGTGGTACTATAAAGGTATTCAGGAGGCACCCAGTGGAGGTGACATGCTCTGTGATACAGAGCAAATTGGCTCAGGTAGATGGGGGTGAGCAGGGATGGACTATGACCCAGACCCCAGAGGAAAACAGGCTGGCACTTACCCAAGAGGACCCACAGACCCCTACTAGGTTTACTAGGTTTTTAAGGAAAAAAGAAGGCCGAGGCCTATTGAGATTTTCCCTCATATTTGAGTGGGCTAATTTGTACTGTTAAGATAGAAGTCAACCAAATGTCTACTCTGTTTTTAAATGTATTAAAACTATCACAATCTATTAGTTCCTGTGGTAAGGTGTTCCATAGTCTAAGGGTACACAATGTGAAGAAATGATGCCTTATGTTAGATTTTGCCTTGTTAATCTTCAGTTGTTTGTTACAAAGCCTCGGGATGATTCAGTCTGTTAAAAACGTAAGACCACATTGCTCCGTTAGTTCAGGTGATTTTGATAGCTTATATATAAACAAAATGTCTCCCCTATGTCTCCTGTATTGCAACGAATGTAGACATGTGGCTTTTAGTCTATCCTGATAGGTCTTGGAAGATAGTCTAGGAATCTTTTTAGTAGCATGTCTCTGAATTTGTTCGATTCATGCTATGTCTCCTTTGAGGTGTGGACTCCAAAAAGGGGACCCATAATTGAAATATAGTCTAATGTAGGATCTATATCATGGTATATGACACTGTTCTGTTTTGGTCACAAAACTATGTTTGATTTGTCTGATTAGGTTATATGCTGCGTTTGCCACTCTTGTACAGTGATCATTGGAAGAAAGTCTGTTATTAACCAAAATACCAAGATCTTTCTTTACATGATGCTTTCAGTGGGCTTTTGTTGATATGATAAATATTATTTGGATTCTTTAAACCAAAGTGAAGGACTACACATTTTTGGACATTAAATTCCATATTGTTAACCTGAGACCACTTTTCAATAGAGTTGAGATCAGAAATGAGACTTAATAAGTTTTCAGGGGTGTCCACCTTCCCTCCTAACTTAGAATCGTTGGTGAATTTTAAAAGTCAGTTTTGTGAGAAAACTTGACTGTTGCTAATATAAAGATGAAAAAGTATGAGCCCCAGGACAGAGCCCTGGGGGATCCCGCTAGTTACCAAGCATTGATCTGATAAGGAGGTTTGCCACTAAAGGGCAGGCCAATTTGTCCTGGGACCCAGCCAGGGATAAAGAGCCCGGAGGAGAGGGGGTGGGAGTAGGGGAGGGGATAGTGACATCACAGCAGGGTCAGATGACAGATAGGAATAGCCCACTGGCTATTGGCCGGGGGGAGGGGCTGGTGGAGGGGTCACAGAACAAAAGAGCCTGAAGGGTATTTAAGGGCATGTAACCATAGTTCGCCCTCTCTTCTGCTGTAAAATTTTAAGTTACAGCACATCACTTGACATTAGGTAAGGCACAACAATTTGTTAAATATTACACTGGTTTTAGAACAAGTAAGTTTGGAATGCAGGAATGTTAGGCATGTGGTGCTAGACCTGTTGGTGAGCAGTTATTTGTTGGGTTAGCAGGCCGTATCAGCGTTTGGGCATTTTAGGCCCAGAGAGGGTAGGCCCTGATAATATGCATCGGTCTTTGTCTCACTAGAAGCAAGGATGCCGTGGGGTCCAACCAGGCAGAACCACAGTGAGCGGTGATGAGAGAAACTTGGACCGGAGCACTAGAGAAAGCATGCTTTGCGGCCTGGTCTGGATGGCGGCCCCTTACACGCGGTGTTGTTGGGATAGCAGGCTATGTTAGCAATTGGGCCTTTTACACCCAGAAAGGGTTGCCCCTGGTACTAGGCAGTGGTTGTTGTATTGTTGGAAGCAAGGGTGACGTGGGGATAGAAGCTTGGACTGGAGCACCAGAATGAGAGTGTGTTGCAACCTGGTTGGGTTGGTGGCCACTTACATGTAGGCGGTTGGTAGCTATGGTTAGCTGCCAGAGGCAGAGGGTTTCCAGGAGGGCTGAGAACCAACAGCCGGGTGCATCAAGGAGGAGCACTGGCATGGACGGGGACACTGGTTAGCATGTTGGGTGCTTGGACCCAAGGTCCATGGTGGTAGTACCAGAGAGGCCTAGCGGAAGGATCGCCATGTGGTTGTAGGGGGGCAGGGCAAGCTCTCCCATTTAGGGGAATCCACATGGGCAGCTGCAGCTGGGAGTCTGTGCCGAGGCGGGATAAGCCATGTATCCTGCGTGGCAGTGGCGGTGGCTGTACAGGTGGTTTGGTTTCCTACTTCGAGAGATGGAGAGGCTGCGACTAAGGCATTGGATATTTTTACAAGGATGGGATGGGGGTCAGCAAACAGAGTGCATGGGCACTGCAACCCACAGAGGGCCTACAGTTAGCCAGGAGGCCTTGGATATGGTACAAGGTTATACAGGGGGCCGGCAAAATGGATATCCTAGTCAGAAGGCCTAGACCGCCATGCAGTGGCAGGGGAGTGGGGGGTACAGACAGGGCGCTGGTTCATTTTGCGTGGTACACTCCCGCGGATGTTTTGGGAAGGAGAACAGACTTGGGTAGATTTACACAGTGCATCCTACAGTTTGGGAGTTTTATGTTAAATGACTGGAGTCATAACAATGTAAGTTCAAAATATAGCATTTGGGGAATAAAAGGGAGAAATCCGCAGCTCTCCTCTCAAAGGAGTCTACACATCTAAGGACTACCCCGAGCAGCAAGGTGGTCAGTATTCTAGTTGCACCCGTGGATGGCTAGAGGCCACAGGGGAGGTGGGGGGGACAGGGGCAGGGCTAGAAGGGCAGCTGCCAGTCCACTGAGGCCCACAGTGCCAAGGTGGTCGGGGATGTGGAGATGCGCAGGGCTGGAAGGGTGCCTGCCAGTTGGCCAATGGGAGCATGGCAAAGGCAGCCGACAAGCTCCTACACTGTTGCAGGGCAACTGGGGTGGAGATACCTGCCAGGCAGAGGTCCGCATGGACCAGGGGGCAAGGCCGCTTATTTCGGTTAAAAATATATATATATAGCATTAAGAATGGCATTTACATAGGACCCATAGTGTCGTTTAATGCACATCCAGCTAGAAGGTATTAAGGCCAGATTAGGATGCTCCCATCCAGTGGTTTGAGAGCTGGCGTGGTGGTTAATTAGCTAAGTTTGCTTCAGGTACAGAGGTTTATGGGTCAATAAGGCCAGCGGCTGTCGGCCAGGTGACATGAAGACATCACCTCAAAAAAAAGGAAAAAGAGGTACAGGATTTGAAGAACAGCAAGGAAGGGGGCATTTAAGGGGGAAGGATGAAGGAGGGGCCGAATCACTGTGGTGGGGGTCAGTATTCACGTATGTCTTGTTATGCAGCTAGGGCAGATATGGCACCAAAGAGAGTTCTGACATCCAGCTCTACCATGCTAGCTGAGGCCGCAAAGCTGATGGCACAGATGACCAATTTGATGGAAGCAGCGAAGAAAAGGGAGGCTAAATAGGAGGCCCAGAGGAAGCAGAAGAAGCGGGATGAGAGGACCGGCACTGGAAGAGGGAGGAAATGATCGAAGAAGGCATGTACCAATGGCCAGGCAGTGCCAAGGATGGGAGGAAACATAGACTGGGCCCAGGACGAGCCACAACCGGATGGGGTAAGGATAAGGTGGATATGAGCAATGAGGCAAACTTACAAAAGTATATTGAAGGGTTGGTAGGTGATATGAAGGATGAAGCCGTGTCAAAAATTGAGACAGCATTGCAAGCCGTTAAAGAAAAAGGAAAGGGGGACAAAGGAGTGGCGAGCGTATTGGGGGCAATGGAGTTGTACAACGGTCCACCAGGCTTCACTCTAGGTGACCACACGCCAGTGTCCATTAAAGAAAAGATTTGGAAGGGAGAGTACATTGATGTCTTTGGGCTGGTGGAAGAGGAGACAGCCAACAGGTATGAGCAAAAGGAATCGGTGGGAAAGTCAGAGATGGCAGTGGCATTGGCAGTGGTAGGTCACAAGGCAGAGGAGGCCAGGTTTAAGAGAAAAAACATTGACATATTGCAAGCAGGATTTTTGATTTACAGCACTTTGGTGCTTGAGAGACAGCCAGAGCTGTCAATCCCACTGCTAATATATATGGCAATCATCAGCGATGCATACCTGGCGAAGCTGGATTTTGGACGGCTCAAGTACGACCAGGCATTCCGGAGATGCATGGCTGTCAAGGGTGATCTGAGGTGGGATTGCACCCATGCAGAGTTTTGTGTCAGGACATTGTCAGTAGCAGCAGGGGGCCAGGAAACGGAACAGGCTAAAAAGGGGACACCGGTGCAGGGTGCAAAGACTTGCTGGGCTTACAACAGGGCAGCATGTAACTGGCCTAGCTGTAAGTTTAGGCACATCTGCTCATGGTGTGGGGGTCTCACCTGGCCACAAGTTGTAGGGTAGGGAGTGACAAAGGGGGACCGGCCAGAAGGCAGGCCTTCAAGCAGCCCTTTCAGGGCAAAAAGAGGGGAGCTGACAGGGGCCATGGGGGGCACATGGAGAAGGGGTTATGCATCCAATTATGGATGGAGCTAGTCCTGAACTGTCAGGGCAGAGGTGGGGATACTCCGTGGCCTACACACCCATCAAACGGGGGGAGGGGGGTGGAACTTTGGACCAGGGACTACCCCGATAAGGAAGGGCGGAGTAATTGAGAAGTGGTTTTTGGGGTGGTTTTGCATTGGGTTTTGAGGGATATGGGTGGGGATGCAGATCAGGAATTTGGGGTCAGTAGCAGGCAAGGAGGACATTGTCTGGGAAAAGATCCAGAAGGAGGTGAGATCTGGGTGGGTGGAGGGGCTGTTGTTCATCCCCCCATATACGGATTTCCCAGTGTAACCCCTGGGATTTGTACCCAAGAAACAGGCAAAGGATTTCTGGTTCATCCACCACCTGTCCTACCCAAAGGAGGGGTCAGTGAATGAAGGGATTCCAGATGCTCTCAGCATGGTCTCTTATGCATCACTGGACCAGGCAGTGGAGATGATCTGGGTGGTGGAGGGAGCTTGGTTGGCCAAGATGGATATTGAGTTCACATTCCGACTGCTGCCAGTGAGACCGGCGGACTGGGACCTTCTCGGTTTTCAGTTCAAGGGCCGTTTCTACTTCGACAAACCAATGCCCATAGGATGTTCCATGGCCTGTGCAACATTCGAAGTCTTCAGCTCATGAGTACAGTGGGTGTTTGGGTGGTGATATGGACACAGTAGGGTGATTCATTACTTTGACAATTTTTTACTGATAGCGACCAGTCAAGCGGAGGCAGAGAAAATGTTAGCAGATTTCCAGGATATGTGCAGGTCCATAAGTATGCCGCTGGCAGCCAGGAAAACCGAGGGTCCGGCACACACGCTAGAGTTCTTGGGGATCGAGGTGGACATGGAGGAGGAGTGTTTTCACCTTCCAGGGGACAAAGTGGCATGGCTCAAAGGGCTACTCGCACTCGTGGGGGAAGGAGGAGGGTGCCTCTGGTACAGGTACAACAACTATTGGGGCACCTTAATTTTGCCTGCAAAGCCATAAGCACAGGTAGGGCCTTTACTAGGAGGTTGGGGAGGGCCACAGGAAAAGCAAAACTACTGCATCAATGGGTTGACATCAGCAAAGTGGTGAAGGAAGATTTACGGGTTTGGGAGACATTCCTGGAATCATATAATGGAGTGACTTTTTGGCAGGAGGAGTGGGCAACCAAGGTAGACCTTGAGCTGTACACAGACGCAGCCGGGGGACTGGAGATGGGGCCTACTTCCAGGGGGAATGGATATTGGAGGCTTGGCCGGACTAATGGCAGGAATGGAGATGGACAAAGGACATCACGTTCCTCAAGAGCTTCCCAATATGGGTAGCTTTGGAAGTATGGGGTGCACGGATGGCAGGGCAGCGCATCGTCTTCTGGTGCAACAACAAGGGCATGGTTGAAGTGAACAATAGGTAGACAGGAAGGACAGAATCCGTAGGAGTAGTGCTGAGGGGTATGATCTTGTTAGGACTACGGCTTAACCTGTCATTTGGGGCGAGGCACATGGAAGGAGCTCGGAATGAGGTAGCCAACTGTCTTTCTCATTTTCAGATGGAGCGGTTCCAAGAACTGGCACCACATGCTGTGCTCACCTGGACCAGGGTACTGGATCAACTGTGGGAGATTGGAGAGAAAAGGCCAGGTTTTTGTACAGGCGGTCATGGGCAGCTGGCACCCTAAGGGCGTACAAGAGGGTGTGGGTGTGTTTCCAGCTGTTCAGGTCTGAAATGGGGTGGGAGATGGGAGAACCGGCCAGGGAGGAAGAGGTAATGCAATAGATGGTAAAGAAATGGGACGAGGGGTAGCGCACACCACCATGGGAGTCCAGCTGGCGGGAATTGGCTGGGTTTGCATGGATAGGGGTGGGTAGATGTGATGAGTGGCCAGGCCATTAGGAGGATGATGGCAGGCTGGCAGAGGGGTCAGGGAAGGTGGCAGGATGGGCGACAGCCCCTGATGGGGCCCCTTCTCTCAAAAGTCTTATGAACAGTGGGCCACATCTGCTATTTGGCAAATGAGGCCTGCCTTTTCAGGGTCATATTTACTGTCATAGCAAAGGGAGCTATCCAGGTCAGGGAAATGATGCCACCCAGAAAGGGTGCAATCGGGGCAGGGTTACAGGAGCAGTGCGTGAGCTTGGGTGTGGAGAAAGTAACAATTCTACTTCAGAGGTCTAAGACTGATGAGCAGGGAAAGGGTGCCACCATGGAGCTGCTGAGAGATGGGACGGCAGATGTCTGCACAGTCCAGGCTATGGTGACCTATGCGAGAGTCAGAGGGTGTGGAGGTGGGCCCTAGTTTGTGCATGGGGTCGGGTCCTCGGTGATGGGGTTCCAAGTTGGGGAAGTGCTAAAAACAGCTTTAGCATTTGTGGGTGAGAATCCTGATGAGTTTGCCCCTCACTCCTTCCAGATTGGGGCAGCTTCAGAGGCAGCCATTTTGGGGGCAGGGGAGAAGGAAGTCAAGAGAGTAGGGAGGTGGGCATTGAACTGTTATAAGAGATAAGTAAGGTGTTGATGGTGGCTATCTGGTATCTCCCTTTTCTCCCCCACAGCAGGCTCCAAGAGGCAGGTGTGGATCATTGTGCACTCTTTTATCTACTGGGCAGAGAGATTTGCAGCGGCCACAAGGATGGGTATGCAGCTGCGACCAGGAATCAAGCACACCAAAGTGAGATGGAGGGGCCTAAGGGTCATGAGGTGGCCGCAGCTGCTGCCATTGTTAGAAGAGCTGCAGGTGCGATGGGCCAGCCCGGACTGTATTATCATCCATCTAGGGTCAACGACTTGGGGAACATGCCCTGGGGATCCTTGATGAAGGGCATTATAGGGGATCTTGAAACGGTCAAGAGCTAGTGGTCCAGGGTGGTGATTGGGTGGTCTGAGATTACATCTCGGAGGGTGTGGATGGGGCGAAGAAGCCTCAGGCAGAGGAGGTGGCAAGAAAATGCCTCAAAAGGAAAGCAGCCAGGGCAGTGATCAAGATGGGTGGGATCCATATACGGGATAGAGACATTTCATTTGATCAAGAGGCAGTGTACAGATCAGACGATGTCCATCTTACTGAGTCTGGCTTGGGGTTGTTCTTCGGGGAGATAGTGGAGGACATAAATAGAAGGAGTCTGAAGGGCTAGCCTGCAAGGGGGGAGCCCCATCTTCCATCACAAGCTGGAGATGGGGCAGTAGAAGGATTTGGGGGGGAGCAAGGAAAAACAGGGGCAGATAGGGGAGGGTAGATACCACTGGCTGGGGATGAACAAACCCAGGTGTGGGAGTAAAGGGGGGTGGGGGGAAGGACATAGAGCTAGGTGGTGGATCGCAGTGTCCACACCTGGCATGGGGGGCAGTGGTCCGAGTAACATGGTACCCAATGGCGGTGAGTAAAAAGGGGGGGCCATATCACCGTGTCCAGATCCCGAGAAGCATGTCAAACAGGATGAGAACAAGACGAAGATACACAAGAAAGAAGACGGGACTGTTACGTCCAAAAGGCCAAGGGGACTGTTATGTCCTATATGGATTATTCGAATTATGAGGATTTTTGGGATGTAAAAATTGTCTGTGCCTATGACATAATAAACACTGCCAGTGAGCATCCAAAGTGAGAAAAGCTGTGGTCTGAGTTATATCTGGCTGGGGGTCCAGAGACAATGAGTTTTTAATGTTCACTCTCTGAGTCCTATTTTTGAGCCATAGGTTAATCCAGTTTGTCAGGCAAGATGAGAACCCTAGAGATTCTAATTTGGTTATAAGTATACTCTGGGGGACTTTATCAAATGCCTTACTATAATCCAATACTATGAGATCCATTGGAATGCTGTTATCCATACCCTGGTTGATGTTGTTATAAAAAGAAATCAGATTTGAGGTACAAGAATGCCCTGTTCTAAAACCGTGTTTAGTTTTATCCTTGAGTTGAAGTTCTCCCATTTCTTTCTCCAAGTATGTTTTGTTTATTTTTTCCATTGTTTTGCATAATATGGAAGTTAAGCTAATGGATTGGTAGTTTTGTGCATTGGACTCATTACCTTTTTTTAATATTGGAGTTACTGCTACTGATCGCCAATCCATGGGAATTTGAGAATTATTGAGTGATTTATTAAAGATGATCTTTAAAGGGGTGATTATTGCTTTGGCAGTTTCGATCAGAAATCTGGAACTTATTTTGTTTGGACCTGGACTAGGTTTTTTTTTAGTTTTTAAAATTAAAAGAATTTCTGTATCAGAGATATTATAAGTGTGTGGAGAATTATATGGCGGGGAAATAGAAGGTATATACTGGTCTTTTTTGAAAATACTGAACAGAAATAAGTATTAAACAAATTAGCAGTGTCTGTATCAGAGTGTATAGTAGTATAGTTGTGTATCAATGGTCCAACTTTCCTGGTATTGCCCTTTTTATTTTGGCTTGCCATGCCTGCACGCAAGTCAACATCTTGCGGTAGTAGCAGATTTTGGAGGTGTGTCAGTGTGGGTGAATGCAGGGCATGAATTAATAGGTGCGTCTGGCATTCCCCAATAAGGCAGCATGCTAGCGCTGATACACACTGACACCAACATTATGTAAAGTGGACAAAACTTCTAAGAAAAGTGCCACTGCAATCAGAGACAAGTTCATCATGCAGCGGCACCGATGACACTCCTGCCGACGAGCGTTCCCTGGTGAATCATCTAAAGTGCTGGTGGATTTGAGTTCCTGTTTTCACTCCATTGCTGGCTATTTCAATGACCCTAATTAAGAAAACCTCATATTCTCTCCAAAACCCTCCTGCAACCACCCACTGTGCGCTGTACCACCCAGTCCCATCTTCCCAATTCATGCAGAGTATAAGTAAACCCTCCTGCAACCCACTGTGCACTGTACGGCTCCCACCCATCCAATCCCTTAACACAAATCACCCGGTTCACAATCGGCATCCTCTTTTTATTATTAAACTGTAACAAGAAAATTGTCCATCGATGTCTTTTGTGCCACTAGACCCTCCCTCTGAGCACCCCCACAGCCCTTCACAAAATCACCCAGTTCACGATCTGCCTCCTTTTTTATTATTTATTTTAAAAGCATAGCAAGAAAACTTTCCATTGATGTCTTTTGTGCTACCAAACCCTCCCTCTGAGCACCCCATCAGCCCTTCACAAATCACCCAGTTCACAATCGGCATCGCCATTCTTTTTTTAATTTATTTTAAAACTGTGACAAGAAAACTGTCCATCGATGTCTTTTGGGCCACCAGACCCTCCCTCTGAGCACCCCCCTCCTCCGCAGCCCTTACTTACCCACCGGGGGTTGGACCGCTGACACGTCTTCACTCTTCAAAGCCCGACCCTAAACTGAAGAAACGGGTGTGCCGCATTGTTATATAGTGTATAGCCGGTAATGACTTTATATTAAACTGTTTCCCAGACCTCTTTAAGAGCAAAACAAGCTGATTTCCTCAGGAACAGCAAGAAACCAGTTGTGTTTACAAATCTGTCTACGGTAAGTAACTCAATGTGCTGCGACTAGTTTTGAATACTATTGCTACCAGTTGTAAGACTTTTTGGTTAACATGCTGGTTATCTTAACTTTATAGTTGCTGATGGTAAATGCTTCTTAATTTTACAGGATCATTGGCAAGACTTTTTTTTTTTTAGACTGCCATGGAGCCACAATGTACAATCTTATTGTATGGGGACTCTCAGGGATGTTTGTGACTGTTTACAAATGTGCTGCCAGAAAATTTTTAAGTAACCTGGTTCAGTTCTGTGTAGCAGCACTTTGATTTTTATGGATAAGATCTAGACGATTCTCAGTGAGGACTCTACAATTTTTCCCAGTGCCCCTCATCAACTACTATGTTTTTATAAAGGGACTCCACATTCCTTCCTAAAAAAACACTGCAACAACTGCCCACTGTGTGTTGTACTGCCCCAGCCCTGTCTTCCCAAATCATGCAGGCAAGCAGATTTAGAGTGTAAGTAAACCCTCCTGCAACTGCCCACTGTGCACTGTACCATCTGCACCCCTCCAATGCCTCAGCACAAATCACCCGGTCCCCCCCCCCGAAATATAACTGTGGCACTGGGAGTTTTATTTGGAGGTTGTTAATATAGGTTCGGAGTAGCATTTTCTTTATGTTTTATACATTTATTTATTTTTCAGTTATTAAAGAAATAAATAACTCAGTCCCTAGCCCCAGTCCTCCCTTAGATATTTGCAGTAAGAAGAAGCTCCATTGCTGTCGGTGCACTGTATATATCAGTAGATAGATAGTTGAATGCACTGCGGCTTGATCTGGCAGCACCTGCTGCCTCCCAATGCTACAGGGGAAGGGGCACGGAGCCACACTCTGCCTGTCCCATTTATAGTTTAACACCCTTACCTTTTAGGAACACAGCTCTGGTGGTATTCCTGTCCACAACAGTATTTCTGACAGCCATACAGTTTCCTCTCCACCATTGCACTTGAGACATAAACCATAGGTGCCCGGGGAGGTGCCAGGGCTCAGCTAACCTAGCTCTGAAATGAGCCCTGGTAGCACATACATTGCTGCAGTATGTATAATTGGAAGGCAGGGGGTTACATTTAGAGATATCACCCTTATAGGTCCCCTAACTCCCAAAGCTCTCATGAAATGCAATTCCAGTACTGGTGGTGTTTTTATTGTGCCCCATCCCCCAAAAGCACCATGTTTTTTCTTTCCTTTCCCAACTCTTCATTTATAATTTTCATTCTCTGTATTTCTGTCTTCCTGCTTTGGCATGTCTATAACTTATCTAAAGCTGCTTTTATCTTTACTCCTATGCTCTCATATACACATTCACATCACTCCAGTCTCTGCCCCTGCACACCTCTCGGTACTGTATGTTCTCCATATTTACCTGTTTTTTGTATTCATTTTAATAGGTCTGGAAGGACATTAATTCCTTCCCCATCAGATAAGTATTGTTTTACATCTAACTGATTTTATCCTTCCTGTTGACTCCCTAACAACAAAGCATCCTTTGCGAACCCTTTCCCATATTTTATTTTACAGGTCTGATGGATGCTGACTCTACTAGACTCCTACATCTTCCCCCCTTCCCCCAGTACACAGGTTAGAGATCATCAACACATTACCTATACTTGTTGCCACAGATGGTGCGGTGTGCAGGATGCACATTCTGCAATGCTTTGTAACTAGCCAATAGTATTGTAACTGTGAGTGTGGGGGGGGGGGAGTACTGTTTTCAGTACCAGCCATGGAAGGCGGTGTGTGTGTGTGTGTGTGTGTGTGTGTGTGTGTGTATGTGTGTGTTCACAGTAGTACGGGTGGGCGAATAGCTTATTTGGAATATTTGGCTGAGTATTTGCATTTGGGCCCCAAAATGTTCAGCGTTCAATATTCGTTGTTCATGTTTCTGTGGGGGAAAACAGATAAAAACAGGCCCCCACCCTCCTCCTGAGCAAAACTATCTAAAGATTACAACCTCAGTCCCCTAACCCTCCCTTCCTATCACCAAAACCTACAGTTTATTCAACCCTACCACAATAGGTGACTGGCACAACCCACCCACTTCCATGGCTGAACGCTGTCTCTTGTAGTGAGCTAAATAATAGCCCACCCTTCCACCCCAGCAGCAGCACCTAGTTCCTAACCTCATCAACACCAGCATTTTCTTACTGTATGGAAGCCTCCAGGCATGGAAAAGTATCTGATTTTACCTGCCCATCTCCATAGCTGGTTGCTTATTGTGAATGAAAGCGCTTCCATGCATATTGGCAATAGTAAACCAGCTGATCATGTGATCAGATTTTTTACTATACGAGCATACATGGTAGCACTTTCATTCACAAGAAGGTGACCAGCCATGTAGGAGAACAGGCTGAGGCAATTGCCTTTCTGTGCCTGTGGGTATCTTCTTCACAGTAAGAAAAAATGGGTGCTACAAGAGAAGTCGGACAGCTATGGAGGTGGGCAGGTTGTGCCAGATCATCCATCGTAAGATAATTGTTCAAACAATAAAGTTTGGGTGCTGCCAGGGTGAAAGGTGGGTGGGGAATGGGGATTGTAGATTTTTAAACAGTTTGGCTATGGATGCCACTTTTAGCTTTATTTTAAAATATTTCATGAATATGAATAGTAGTGCCACTATTCTTTATTCATATCTCAATAACAAATACAGCATTTTCCATTATTTGTAGTATTTGGTAAATACTATTAATCCCTCTCACACGTCTATGCAGCAGTTTGTTGATAGCTGAGAGTTTGAGGGTGAAGAGTGATTGAGTGCTGAGGGTGTATGTGAGAATGCCAAAATTTGGCTGTGTGGTGTCTGTCTCTGTGTGTGTGTGTATGCATGTGTGGCAGGCCTGGATTTGGTGACCATAAGAGAATCTCATGGTACACCGATAACAATAGCTCAGATTTGGCCATTTCAGGGTACACCATGTTATGACAGGATGGGGAGGGGGTGTTTATATGTTACAGAAGGCATAAAGGGCACAGAGATACACAGAGAACCTTCCCCTTTTCCCATTCTTGTCCCTCCAGGTTCTTGCTCACTCTCATGGCTCCTCATAGCTCCCTTCCTTGCCTCCTCATAGTAACAACCCCTCTCCTGACCATGCAACTCTCTAGTATACTTCCATTGCCCTTCCTTCCCTACCGCTTTCTGTTGCCTACAACCTCTCCCTCCTGCAAGCTTCCCTGATCCACCCTTCTCCTATGCCCCTCTACTAACCCCCACCCTTCCTCTCCCTCCTCCTGCCTCCTCCCTTTCTCACTCCCAGGCTGTTCTCTCCTCCCATCACTCTCCTCCTGGCTTCACCTGGTGTCCATCAGAACCACTATCCCCCTCCACCCTCCTGATCCCCGCCTTCATCTCCACTGCATCACCGTTGCCCCCCAGTCCCCATTAAACTTATCTTACCTCTACTGCTCCTCATAGCCGGTGATGTTGTGCCTAACCCCGGTGCTGCCCATTCCCTTCCCTCCGATCTCCCCAGAGGACTCCAGGTGACCCACAACAACATCAATAGTTTCCTGCCCAAAATTGATCAGCTACAGCCCCCATGGTTTCCCTCCTCCTTGACGTCCTGATAGTTTTGGAATCTTGGCTTTCCCCCAATATTCCCGACATCACTATTTCCATCCCTGGTTACATCTTCACCTGGCAAGACCACACCATGAAAGATGGCATTATCACCATCTACCTCTCTTCCTCTATTCATTTTAATATAGTGCTGTCTGTCACCTCCCTTGATGCTTATGGAGGCTAGAAATTACATGCCCATCACTCTCCTATTACTGGTGGGGAAATTAATGGTGACTGTACTAAAGGAGAGTCTGAAGGGGTATGTGGAGGCAAATGAGCTGCATGACCAGCATCATGGTGCAACATATGGGAGCTCATGTGAAACAGATCTCACAGATTTCTTTGACTGGGTGACTAGGGAGGTGTATTAGGTGAAGGTACTAGATGTTGCCTATCTGGACTTCAGTTATGCCTGTCTGGACTTCAGTAATGCCTTTGCCACTGTGCCAAACAGAAGGCTAAAATAGAAATTTAGCAACCTGGGTTTGAGGATGAGGCAGTATGGTGGGTATCAAACAGGTTGCAGAATAGGAAACAGAGAAGAATCAGAATTTATATAGCACTTTTCATAGACATTGTATCCCAAAGCACTTTGCAAGCACTGCTAGACTAAATTGAAGTGACTGAATGTGTAGTAGCAGCCATTTTGCACATCAACACCTACACACAGCCTTGGACAATTAGATGAACCAGTTTGAAGGGAAGGGAAGGGGAATGTAGGTCAGGACACCAGAGAAAGTTCCCTACTCTTTCTCTAAAGTACCTTGGGTTATCTTACTGTCACTGTGACACCCATCAGAACAGCACCAGAGATGGGTAGAAGGGACCTCAGTTTAGTGTTTGATCCAAAGAATGGCACAGCCTGACAGTACAGCACCCCCCTAGTACTGCACTCAGGTGCCAGCATGTATGGTATGAGCCCAATCCCAGTGTGGGACTAGAACCAATAATCTTCTGTCCCACAGGTGGATGTGCTACCAAGTGAGCTAAGCTGACACCTGGTGGTAAGTGGATTTCTCTCTGGGGAATAGGAGAGTGACCAATAGAATCACAAGGATTGGTATTGGGTCCTGTACTCTTCAGTGTATTCATAAGTGCCTTTGCTGAGAAACTGCAGGGGAAGGTGTGTCTCTTTGCAGTGACATAATAATCTGTGACAGGGTGGGCACTCAGGAGGTGTTGTAGAGAATACAAAAGGATATGGGGAAACTGAAGGAACGGTCTAGGGGTGGCAGCTTTGTTTCAGTGCTGAAAAGAGCAAAGTTATTCACTTGGTACAGGGAAACATAGGCACTGAGTGTACGATGGGGTACTTACAATCATCAAGTAGGAGAGGGACATTGGGCAACTCGTAACTGATGATCTCAAGGTGGCTGAGCAGTGCAACAGTGAAGCTGATAAAGTTATTGCATTGCTGGGGTGCATATATAGAGGTTGTTTAAACAGGAGAAGGTAGATGGTGTTGCACCTGTATCACACAGTAGTGGGACCACACCTAGAGTACTGTGTACACTGTCAGTTTTGAAGGCCACAACTCCTCAAGGACATTGACAGGGTGGATGTGATCCAGAGGAGGGCTTCGAAATGATGCATGGAATTGCATGAGAAAACATACAAGGAGAGACTGTAGGAACTCAACATTTACCCCCTGGGGAACAAGTTGAGTGGCCATGATTGAGCCATATGTATGTCACAGGAGTAAACAAGAAACAGGAGGGGAGTCTCTTTCAGAGAAGGAGGAGCACCACAATAGGGGACATGCAAAGAAGCTTGAACGGGGAAGTTTAGAAGTGATGTGAGGAAATCATACTTCTCAGAAAGGCATAATGGATGCCTGTAACAGCAACACAAGAAGTGGTGGGGCAAAGACAGTGGGGGTCTTCAAACATGCATGGGATAAAGACATGGACATGATACGTAGAGGAAAGAGAGGAGGTAGTGACACCTGAGGCTGAAAAAAAACATAGAAACATAGACTTTGTCGGCAGATAAGGACCGCTTGGTCCACCTACCTGTAGTCTGCACATTTACCTACCTAATGGATAAGCTGCGGATCCTAATTAACCAACAGCCTACTTCCCCCTACCCCCCACTAGAATTGCCTTATGTCTGTCCCATGCATTCTTCCATTCAGGGGAGCAGCAGCCTGCAGGGACATAGGGCACGCTCGATGGGCTTAGGCCTACGGATTCTTTTTTCTCCCATTAGATTCCACATTTCTGTGTTGCTAGAGTACACAGATCACTTGCACCCCTATACAAGAGTACAGCATATTCTACTCCTCCTTATGAGGAATTGTAGACACAATATGAGTCTCTCAGCAGCAGCCAGCTTTTGAAGTGTGGCACAACCAGGTTTTGAAAGTGTTACCCAAAAGAGAGACCTACATATGAGACAAAGGGACAGGCCACAATGCCAGAAATACAGACGGGTCACTATGTATATTCCTTGCCTCCCAGGAGGCCTTGCAGATATATACAGTATGATGTGCTGAAAGAGCTATATTGGTGCTAATAAAGAAATACACCAGACACGCCAAGAGAAAATAAAATAACTTTTATTATGAAGGTATGACAAAGTGATGAATGATATCATTGATTGCTTGTAAGTTTCCTGCTGAACTATGTCTTCTAATCTCAAAACATTAAAGTTTAATAAGCATTATAAAATATAATGCATTTACTGTCTAGCTGTATGTTGACAGTCTTACTTCCCCATCTCAGCATTTCACTTCTACCTGGTGGGTGCCCATTGCTAGTGCAGGCTCTGAGAGGTTTCAAAGGGTGTGGACTGCAATTTCTGAGTGTATACAGCAAATCTCGTCGCTCACACACTGTCGAGCAACAGTGGCTAGGGGGACTGAAGAGAACAATTGAAAAATGGCATTCAGGCAGGCTTAATGAAGCCCCATCTGCTTTCCCTTGCCCCAAACTGCCACTTGGTCCCTGGGACATGTTTGGGTTTTGCTCCAGATGGAACTCTTCCTCCTCTGATCAACCCAGTGGAAAGAATCTATGGGAGATTCAAGCTCCTGTAACTGGGAGAGGAGAAAGCCAGTCAAGGGAAGTTGGGGATAGGGCTGAATAAAGGTCTCAGTCATGTCACCCGTCCCTTCTCTCTTGCAAGGGGTACATATTCAGATCATTCAGCCTGTCCTCATATGTTTTTCTCTCCAATCTCTGGATCATCTTTGTGGCTCTGCGCTGCTCCCACTCTAGTGACCTGACATCCTTCTTTCTTTAGGGACGAGAACCAGTACTACACGCAGTACTTTAGGCGTGGCCTCACCAGTGACCTAAACAGGGAAAGGATCACCTCCCTTCTTCTGGAGGAGATACCCATTGCTATACACCACAGCATCTTGCTGGCTTTTGCTGCTGCCCTTTTCCTCCATGGTGCTTTCTAGTTGTACCCCTCCCATGTGGTAATCACACTTCAGGTTGCTAGCTCCGAAGTGCAGCCCCTTGTATTTCTTTGCATTGAACCCCAGCTGCCATGTTTCTGACCACTTCTTTAGCCTAATCAGGTCCTCCTGCAGTTCCTTCCACCCTTCAATGTCATCAACCACTGCTTCCAGTTTGGTATCATCTGCGAACAGACTGATTTTACTCTTAATCCCATATGAGATGTCTGCTACCAATAGCATGAAAAGCACAGATCCCAGCACCAAACCCAACAAGCCATTGTGCACTGGTCCAAGAACAACAGTAGTGTAAGTGATCAGCTCAACCTAATGACTACTGCCAGCAGCTCTGTCTCACATTACTAGGATGAAGGCTGTACTGTCCACTTGCTGTGCAGCATATAATCTGAGGGCTCCTAGTTTAACACCACAATTTTCCAGTCAACAATCCCTGATTTGGGGGCAGATCCCTGATTTTGTCACCAAAACTTCCCAAGTCCCTCTTAACTGAGGCATCTCTGTCACTGAAGAGTGGTGATTTGAAACACAAAAATCTTACATAGTTGTAATTATTATTCTTTACAAACCTCTTTTTCATTGTGTTTTATTGCATGTGTTTTTTAAAAGTGAATATTTTCTGGGTTTTTAAAGATGCTGATGCCCCCAGTACAAGTCAAGTATTTGCCCCCAGTTTTGTATGGACTGTCCCTTTATTATTGTAGCAGGATGTCTTGAGGGGTATTATCTGTGGTGAGTCTTGTAACTTAGGGAAATGGAGCACTTTACCTGGAAATGTCTAGTATACATTATTAATATTGCTTTTTGCAGTGAAATAGACTAATGTAGGGCTCCTTAGGAGTACGTTATATGACCATTAGTCTATATTAAAGGAACACTGCCTAGGGATCTGTGAGCCCTTGTTGACATCCCCCTAAATTAAGTCCCTGGGAACCAGGGATCAGGTAAACAGACCAGACTTAATCTAACCCTTTTGGTGTATTTGTGAGTGCACCTTTTCCAAGACTGAATGCAGCTTGGAATTTAATACATGAAACTCTATACTTTCACCAGCTCACAGTAGGCTTTCCCTTAATAAACAACAAAACTAAACAAAAAATTATGCATTGCCTGTCCAGGACTTGATACCAGGATCCAGCAGGCAGCGTTGTAGTAGTCAGGGTTTGGGATGCTGGGCTTGATTCACTAATGCTCAATGCAGCTGCATGGATAGCAACCAGGGTCACCTCTTTTCAGTCAATGAAACATGGCTTTCTACAGTAGGTCTCAGGAACTCTTGGAGACGAGAAGGATCACACTGTGGCTGCAGCCCCCTCTTTCATACTTTGGAGCTTATCTGTTATGGCCGATGACCCAAAGGCACACCTTAATGCCTCTCACTCTCTACAGAGTGGGTCCTAGATTGGCGTCAGTTCAGTACTTCATTGCCAATTCTATTATGCACTCCTGCATTACCAATGCCAGTGCAAGCAAGCCAACATTCAGCATTGACAAATGCTTGTTGTTATTCCGGTATGAAAAAAGGGACTTATAGGAATCCTTTGAGTGAGTGAATCTAAATTCCAGCTTTGTTTTTGCTTGTTTAATCATGTGTTTAAGGGTGCGCAGAGCTATTTGATAGTTAATATATGCTGTAGTCCTATTGTTTGTTCTAGCATGCTTAAGTTTTTTAAATAATTTGTGCTTGAGTTTAATGTGAGTTTTTTGTTTTTTATTTAACCACCATGAAAGTCTTCCTTTGTTATTATATTTCTTTTTAATTGGCACATACTGTAGGATCTTTCAAGCTGGTGAATGATGTTTCTGAGTTTGGTCCAAGAGTCCTCAGTTGATATGTAGTGCATTATCATTTCCCATGGTGTTGAATTAAAGTAATAATACCCAACAGGATGGGCATTATTGGGATATAACAGACTGCCCAGGGGTGAAATGAGGTCCGACACCACAGGCAGAGGGCCATATAGCCCCAGGAAGGTTCATTATATCCCATAGATCCCACCCTGGAGGATATTATTACACTTAGAAAATGGGCACTGTAAACTAAAAAAAAGTTTGATTTAAAAAACTGTTCAACTCTAGTTTAGAATAGTTTTTTTTATTAAGTTTACAATAAAGTAGTTCCTAAGGTACTACACATGTGTGTCCCAGTAGGGACTTCATAGTTGGGTGTGTAACTCTGTTGGTGTGCAGTTTGTGAGAGCAGCAAGTGTAGCATGTTGCGAGAGGTGGAGCAGGCGGTAGCGTGGTTTCGGCACTCGTTTGTGTGTTCAAAGGCTGCAATACAGAAAAAAAAGAGTGATTTTAAAAAAATACTTCTTTACTTAATTTGGGTTGATAGAAGACATTGCAGCAATTCAAATAAACCACAGTACTATCAGTCAGCATGGTGTGATGGTAGTAAGCGAGTCAGCTGAAGAGTGGAAAAAGGAGCTGTAGGACAGTTGAGAGCTGTGAAGCGATGTAGAAAGGAAAAGTAAAAGTAAGCTGGGTATATTATGTGAATTCTTCAGTTTTGTGTGGCTTTAGGAAAAGCAGGTAGATGATCAGGGAGAGACAGGAGGCATGGTAAGCAGGAAGAGAAGTGGCGGCTGCTCGGTGTCACAGTTCAGAGTGCCCAGTAATAGCATAAGTAATGGGGCACCCTGAATTGGCACTTGTTTTTCACCAGGCATTGTTGAAAAATAACAACACCAGTGCAAGGAGCGATCAGCCAATTGGTTTCTGAGTTTTTTGAAGTGCATTTTCTAAGATATTATTAATTGCTGTAAAGTTGGCTTTATCATAATTGTTAAAGATGGTCTGTTTTTTAAGCTAGTGTCCCCCTCTGCTAGATCAAATAGAAGAGTGGAGTGATCACTTCTGCCTACAGGATCCTCTAGGTGTATGTTAGAGATGTTATCCCTTATGTTAGTGGCAAAAAGGTTTAAGGTATTCATACCTCTAGTTGGCAGTGTAATAAGTTGTATAAGACTATTTATTTATTAGGACTGATAAAAAGAGTTTGTCGTACTGGCTGCTGCCAGTTATTGATGTCCAGTTTAATACTAGACATGTTAAAGTTACCTAGTATTATGACATCATCCTTGTCTAATAGATTAGAGCTGTCAAGTAATAACTTAGATATATAGTCTAAATCAGTTACTGGAGGCCTGTAATAGTTATCAATTATTATTTGTTATCAATGAACTGCCTGAGGCTCTCTACAGTGTAATCACAATGCTGACTGAGGTCTGTGTGGGATGCTGTTTGTGTTTATCTGTAGCTAAGTTTTTTGGGATATACATGATCTTCTGCTTGGAGTAATTATACCATTCTTGCTCACTACATCTGTGAAGGTCTTCTGGACTGGATTTTCTGCAAAACATCACCACAAGGTATTTGCATTTTCAGTTTAAAATCAACTTTTTGGAAGCTATACCAAGCAAAACAGAAATCAAGCAACTAGGTCTGACAAACTCCAATGACTCTGGGTTCTGCTTGAATCCACGTTTGCATCTGGCTTTCTTCTAAGGGATCTATTTGTGGGCTTTTAAACAACCTCTTTAAATAACAAAGGAAGCACAAGAACAAAATGATTTTATATCCTGCACTTGTACTTGAGTAGGTGTGCCCCAGGGTATCAATGTAATGGGACTGGGGAGTTCATGCCTGCAAGGTCTTGCATAGCTAAAGCCTCTTGTCAATCCCTGCCTAGCTGTGACCCTGGGTGACCTCTGTCATGAGTTTAACCAGTGTTGTACCAACAGTCACACCATGTCCAACAGCTGTCTGGGGGTTGCCCTCGTAACTTTTCTTGTCCTACTTTGCCTTGACAGAATTACACTATCCTTATGGAATGAGGATGGCTCAAATAAATCTAGGCCCAAGCACTATGATTTTACTTTCTCCAACCTTATTGTTTATAATGCAAGGATACTACAAACTAATCTTCTTCTCTACCAAAAGGGCTGTCCCTACCATTCTCTCTATACGTTTAGGAAACTACGGAACAAGTCTGCATTATCCCATCATTTTCTAAACGTGGGGCTGTGGTTCCTTGTCATCATTGCCATTCTGCTATCTGGGAATATAGAGACAAATCCTGGGCCACTAGATGCTTACTTCTCAGCAGATTACATACATAGTATGTCCAAACATGGGCTGTTAATTGCACACTTGAATATAAGAAGTTTGATGTGTCACTTTGTGGAACTGGAGTCATGAGTCAAACTGTACAATCCTGATATCCTTTGTCTCACTGAGACCTGGCTAAAACCATCAGTTACTGACTCCCTCTGCTTCCTGCCAAATTACTCTATTATTCAAAAGGATAGGAAATCAAATAAACGTGGTGGTGGAGTTGATCTGTACTACAAAAATAATCTGACTGTCTCTCTTCTCGCTATCCTGGATGCTCAATCGATAAGTGAATACTTGCATGCTACCCTTGCATTGGGAGCCAAGAAACTGCATGTTATCTGTACATATAACCCCCCAGCAGGAGGGATTGTGGGTCTAGAGTACCTGTTGGAAAATACCTCTCAGAATTAATCATAATGAGGTTGTCATCTTAGGGGACCTAAACTTAAACTGGCTTGGGGCAGCTCTCAGTTCTCTTCAATCTCTGGCTCATAGCTACAACCTGCATCAGATGGATGGTAACAGTGCCGGCTAGAAGTCTGTCTTCATCACCACTAGACACACTACTGGACTGGGTGCTGGTAAACCGAATCGAACATATCTCAGCTGCTGGTACTCTTGCTGATGCCTTAACTGACCACTCTACTACTTTCTGCATCCTGTCCGTGGGGGTACCTCCATCTCCTCCATCACGTCTCATCACTCTCACAAACTCTGCTCACCTAGACCAAGACGTGTTTCTGTATGACGTCTCCAGAATTGATTGGTCGGAGATCTATCTATCACACTGTTCTCAGGATGCTCTTGACCTCTTCGCCACTGAATTCCTTATGGTTCAATGTAAACATGTCCCAAAGATCACCCAGAGTGTGAGGGGTAAACAAACAAGATGGCTAAACAAAGACTTGCTCAAAACTTTGCACCTTAGAGATAAACTCTGGAAGCACTACAAAACATCAGGTCAGCAAACAGATTTCAACACTTACCGTACGCTGCAGAATTCATGTAAAAGACAAGTCAGAGCTGCTAAGAGCAAGTACTGTAAAGACCTACTAATTAACTCAGCCAATGATCCCATAAAATTCTGGTCACACATCAAATCCTTCCTAGAATCCTCACAGTCAACTACCCCTGGTGATATGCTGATAAATGATGTGCATTGCAATGACTCACAAACCATAGCTAATTATTTCAACCTGCATTTCTCTGATCTCTCCCAATATACCTCTTCCTTCAATCCCACTGCAGTGTCCTCCCACTCCTCATCAGAAACCTGTCTGGATAAGCTGGCAGTGTTGTCCCCTGTGCCTCCTTATACTCCTCCATTCTATTTTAAGGCTGAGTCTAGAAAGGAAGTCCTGAAGCTCCTAAGGTCCATCTCTGATCATACCAGCTCTGGCTCGGACTCCCTGGAACCCCGCCTCTTGAAACTTGCAGCTCCCCTTATTGCATTACTGTTGGCCAAAATTTATACATTATCACTTTCAGATGGAATGGTCCCTGACCTCTGGAAAGCTGCTAGGATCACACCTGTACTTAAAAAAGGGGATCCTAAGGTTGTCATGAACTACAGACCAATTGCCATACTCTCGGTACTGAGCAAAATCCTGGAGAAAATTGTCACAACTCAGACAACTGACTCTACTTAAGCACAGTCTGCTCTCGGATGCCCAACAAGGCTTCAAGAAAGGACATAGCACAACGACTGCACTCCTTAAATTCACCACAGACACTCTTTCAAAAATGAATACTGGCAATCTGACTGGGGCTGTCTTTATTCACCCCACATAGGCTTTTGACCTTGTTGATCACACTTTGCTTCTCTCCTCACTTCGTCACCTGCATTTCTCCTCCTCTGTTATTGACTGGTATGAAAGCTACCTGACAAATAGAACTCAAGTGGTGAAATTTAATTCCTCTTTATCGAACAGTACCACCATTAACATTGGTGTACCTCAGGGCTCCATCCTAGGGCGCCTCCTATTCTCTCTTTATATAAGTAACATTGGAGCTGTTCTAAAATCCTGCTCTATTATTCTATATGCTGATGATCTTGTCATCTATACAAGTTCTACTAATATAGACACTATCAATACAACCCTTTCCTCTTACTTTAACAATATCCAAAACTGGCAATACGACCACAAACTGGCTGTCAACACTAGCAAAACTAAAGCCATGCTGCTTGGATTGGTCCCAAAACTCTAGGCTTGCACAAGAGCACTGATGGTGCAGGACTTAAAAGGTCAATTACTGGAATATGTGACCTCTTTCAAGTACATGGGCATCCTGCTAGATCAATCTCTTGATCTTAATCTTCATGTACAGTCTGTTTACAGAGCTGTCAACTCCAAACTGGGTGTTACATATAAGACTAGTTATATGCTCATGCCATCAGCTAAAATGACCATTGTGAAGGGGATTCTGCTCCCCACCCTAACCTATGGGGCTCCCTTATTTGGGGCTGCTCATAAAACTGACCTACTCAGATGGGATATTATGTATAACAATATGTGTCACTATGCCTCTTCTGCTCCTCGGCTTAAACACCACTGTCAACTTTATAATGATCTTGGTTGGCTCTCTCTGTTAGCTAGTAGGAAATACTACCTTGGCTCTCTTATTGGTGCGATAATTCAAAATCAAGCCCCTAGGTGTCTTGCAGCTATGTTTGTTCCTCAGGACACACTCCATGGTCTACGATCAGCTGATACAGTAAATCCTTTCTGAATTTGCCAAGGTGCCACACTAGGAAAAGAACTGTTGCATTTGAGCATGCTACTCCACAGCTGTGGAATTCCTTTCCCCTCGACATTAGACTTTCTAGCTCCCACACGTGCTTTAAGAGAAAATTGTGCTCAAATCTGCTGATTGCTGATACCTGTTCCTGCTTTCACCCTACCTAATGACTGATGTCTCTTGCCATATGATAGTATTTCCTCACCTCTATATAACCCTCTTACTGCCTCAGCCTGTCCCGGCTCCCTTTCCCTGCCCATATACAATCTTGCACTGCAGGCATCTCCCTTACACTTACATATACTCATATAATCTAATTTCATGGCTTGCTCCCCTTTTCCTCACTTACCGACCTTTTCCTTAATGACACCCCCTGCTCTCAGTGGTTATTTTTTCCTTTTGTATTGCCTGTTTTTGGTTTTGTGTACCTTGTTCTGTTTATATAATATGCCACCTGATAATTTATTGTCCAATGTCCTCTCTATTCATTGCATAGGTAGGCACCTATGAACTTATAAATGGTCTACTCTGTATGTCTCTGATATATTGTATCCACTTTAACTCATTGTATGTAAAGCATTTTACTTTGTATGTTCTGATATATTGTATCCTCTGTAACTCATTGTATGTAAAGCACTTATAAATTGTTATCCTGTTAAGTTTCTGCATGTCTGTACTCTCCCAGGTCGTGCCTGAAAATAGTCATTTTATGGCTAGTGCACTTACTCGGTTAACAAAAGCTAAAAAAAAAAAAACAATTGTGGCTGACCTCTAAACTGGATTGTAACCCAAATACTTTCGGTGTCAGTTTGGTAGTAGAGATGTAGTGAATTTAAATTTCACCAGAGAAGTGAACACGAAGTGGACACTTCGCATTGCCCCTCCGCTATGCGGAATGGGCAATGCAAAGTGCTCACTCCGCCTTGTCATTACCACTTCACTTTAAGGCGGAATGGCAATATGAAGTAAGGCAAAGTAATTGTTTTTAATGGACTTCGCGTTCCTCATTATGATTCTAAGTGATCCACTTGGTGTTTCAAATTTGGCAGTCCCCCCACTCATCACATGGCTTACAGTACTGTAAGTCACATGCTCTTTTGCTAGGCAGGAAGAAAGTGAGTCATACAAGCAGACACTTTTACTTTCTCATGTGCAGACACGCAGAGAGTAGTGTGTTTTGTGACTGCTGATACTTTGAGATCAGAGTGAGGAGGAGGAGATTTAAACTTTGATTTAGACCCAACAGCTTTTTTAAAAGCTACATTGTTTCATCTTTTCTCTACTCTTTTTTACTTAATTTGTTCTTTCTGTAAATTTTATTTTTCTTACCTTTATAAGTAGTTAGTTGTTTGTCTGTGTCTGTGTGACTGTGTGTGTATGTCATGTGACAGTGTGAGTAGTGATTGCTCAGACTGAGGGAGCTCAGTAGGAGAGATGTACCAGGGTGAGGGAATGTCTGGGGCGGGGGCAGCTCTGGGTGAGTGTGGCAGTGGTAAGCATTTTACTGTGTGCATGTGTGGAGGGCATGGGCACCCATTCCTCTTGGACCACTCAAAACATGTGAGTGTCCCCCACCCAGAAGCAGGACTAGCACCGCCTCCTGTCCTGACTCTGAGGCAGTTGAACCACCACCACCAAGTCCAGCACCAGGTCCTCTGGAGCAGGATGTGCCTGTTCCCTCAGGCCCAAGTGTGAATCCCATTCCTGTTCAGCACTGTGACCAGCTGGCTGCCAGTTCATCTGGATATCCCCTGCCTGTGCCTGGTCCTCCCCACACCTCTGCTGTTTGGCACTTTTTTGACTGTGTCGGGGGGGAAAGCAGTGTGGTCAAGTGCCACCTATGTGAGGTGGAGGTGTGCTGTGGCCCCCAAGGGACTCACCTGGGGACTGGAGGCCAACACACTCATATGCTAAATCACCAGCAGTTGGAGTGGCAGGCTGCCACAGAACAGACCATGCCTGCACCTGCTGGCCATTCTGTGGCAGAGGGTGCAGCTGTGCATTGTGGCATCCCTAAGAAGAGGAGGGCCACAGCAGCACCTGCTGCCCCACCAACACCCCACCACTCCCCACCACCACCACCACCTCCAGCAGGTCAGCCTGTAGAACATGTGGAACCCAGAGAACTGTGTGTAATACAGGCTGACTTGGCAGTTCTCTGGAGTGATGTTGAGGAGAAGAATGAGAGGGTGAGTGCTGTGGAGCAGTGGCTGGATTACATAGAGGGACATCAGTTGCAAATTATGTCCATGCTGGAACTGCTGCTGGATCACCATGGGATCCCACATTAGTTTTTTTTTTCCTCACACTATGTGCCCCCCCACACCTTCCTTGCTGTGTTATAAAATGTATTCCTCCACCATCCCCAACCCTTGTATGTAATTATGACCTTTTTTTGTTGTCTTCAGTACATGTGACACTTTGTATTCTGAGCAGTGCAAGTATACTGTGCTAAACTGCATGTGTGCAGTCAGTCTTCTTTCC
The DNA here is from genome assembly GCA_016271365.2 of Neoceratodus forsteri. NCBI lineage: Eukaryota > Metazoa > Chordata > Ceratodontiformes > Ceratodontidae > Neoceratodus > Neoceratodus forsteri. The sequence goes on along the minus strand of CM057450.1, from coordinate 512,231,117 downwards.
AGTCTGTGCATATACTGCAGACACTGTCCAACTCCCGGACTTAAAAACAAACATCAATGAGTACAATGGTGAGGTGGTGAAGCATGGAGAGATACTACAAAACTGACTTACAATACATCCAAGTAACTGGAAAAAAAATTAATGTTGTGATTCATGACATGATCGTGAATCGTGATTTGTGACTGCATTTGTGACCGTGATAATGAAAAATATGATTCGATGTCAATGGTGTGAGATAACCAGTATGAAACTGTATTGGGAACCTGAATGCCTACAGCTGTACTTCCCCAATGAGCTGTAGCTTAAAACTCCCAGACTTAAAAACACATATCAATGAGTACAATGGTGGGGTGGTGAAGCCTGGAGAGATACTACAAAACAGGCTTACAATACATCAAAGTAACTAGAAAAAAAATTTATGTTGTGATTCGTAACGTGATCGTGAATCATGATTTGTGACTGCATTTGTGACCATGATGATGAAGAATGTGATTTGTATCACAAGTGACTCGTGATGATGGTCCTGACTTAAAAACGCATATTAATGAGTACAATGTTCATGCAGAATTAAGCACCACACCTGTCCAGTACACTGAAGGGAAGCCAAAGAAACAACTGTGACATCTTTGCAGAATATTTAAACTAGCAAATGGGGAGAGGGGTGCAGCACCCCATACGTCGAATGGGAAGAACACCCCTCCCCCCTCAGCTAGTGGTCAAACAGGAATTCAGCGTGTTTGCTGTTCATTTGCATCACCAGGTAAGAAAAAAGGTTTGTCTCCCCATACGATGCACAGGGGTAATGCCAAACTTCACCCAACAACTAACACACCAAAATCTGGCCAATGGAAAATCATGTACAAAATGCTCACAGCCTGGGAAATAAGATCCCAGACCTGCAGGCAATAATGTCAGAGGCTAAACTGGACATAGTAGCAATTAGTGAGACATGGTTTACCAGTAACCACACTTGGGAGACTTCAGTACCTGGCTATGTATTGTTCAGAAGAGACCGAGGTGCAAAAGGGGAGGAGTGGCCCTGTATGTCAATGAAAATATCAAAGCTACAGAAATTCAGAATACACATAAGGAGCCAGAAGAACTGTGGGTCACCCTGGAAACAGGAAATGGGACAGCCATAAGAACTGGGGTTGTCTACAGGCCCCCAGACCAGAGGAGGACATAGACACATTACTGTTAGAAGATATACAAAACATGACAGCTAAAGGGAGGTTCTGATAATGGGAGACTTCAACATGCCAGATACAGATTGGTCAATACCAGCAGGAACATCTGCCAGAACTAGACTCATAGTGGATTCCTGCAGGAGGGCCTCAAACAACTGGTACAGCAACCCACAAGAGACAGGGCTATCCTAGATCTAGTGCTGACTAACAAAGAAGGGATCACAGATCTCCAGGTAGAAGGTCACCTGGGGGCCAGTGACCATCACATGGTATGGTTCAATTTGGCTACTACATCTAAATCATCCCATTCCAAGGCAAAATATGGGACTTCAGAGGAGCTGACTTTGATAAGATGGCCAACAGAGTTAAGCTAGCCCTGGCAAAAAAACACAGGTGAGGAGGTACAGGCAAAGTGGGCAAGCATTAAGGATACAATACTTGAAGCAACATCCCATTGTGTTAGACAGAAAAGGAAGTGCAAAGAAGAAGGAAACCACTTTGGTTCTCAAATACAGTAGCAGAAAAGGTCAGAGCCAAAAGGCTGGCCTTCAGAAAATATAAGGAACACAGCGGGATGAAGATGGGAGGCATACCAAACTGCCCTAAGGGAAGCAGGTAAGGCAGTAAGGCAGGCAAAGTCCCAAACTGAGGAAACACTAGCATCGAACAGTAAAGAAGGTGACAAGACTTTCTATAGATACATTAGTGAAAGGAGAAAGTCCAGAGGGGTATTGCTAAGCTTAATGGAGAAAAGGGAGCATGTGAGAAGGAGGACCCTGTAAAGGCATCTATCCTAAATAGATACTTTTGCTCAGTATTTACTGAAGAGAAGGTAGGGCAGGGCCCACAGCTCAGCATCATGGACACAGGGGAGGAGGTGAGCACTACTCCCTTCAAAAGAAAGGGTCCTACAAGAGCTTGCTAAGCTCAGGGTGGATAAGGCAATGGGACCTGATGGCATACATCCCAGGGTACTTAAGGAGCTAAAGGAGGAACTAGCAGAGCCATTAGCAGAATTGTTTAGTGAGTCTCTGAGCACAGGAGAGGTCCCAGAAGACTGGAGAAGGGCTCATGTGATCCCACTCCACAAGAGTGGTAGCAGGAGGAGGCGGGGAACTACAGACGGTCAGTCTTACCTCAGTAGTGGGCAAGATTATGGAGGCACTCCTCAAGGAAAGGATAGTGCAACACCTGGAATCCATAGGGGCACAGGATCCAAGACAGCATGGGTTTACAAAAGGAAGGTCCTGTCAAACTAATCTCATAGATTTCTTTGACTGGGTAACCAGAGTGGTGGACCAAGGGGAGCAGTTGATGTCGCCTACCTTGACTTCAGCAAAGCTTTTGACACTGTTCCACATAGAAGATTGATAAATAAGCTGGGTAGGCTCGGGTGGGTCAGGCGTTGGTCAACTGGGTGGCAAACTGGTTGACTGGCAGAGAAAACAGAGAGTGGTGGTAAATGGTATACAGTCAGAAGAGATGCAAGTCACAAGTGGGTACCTCAGGGATCAGTCCTGGGGCCAGTCCTATTCAACATCTTCATTAGTGACCTCGCAGATGGACTAGAGGGTAAGGCTTGTCTGTTTGCAGATGACACCAAGATCTGCAACAGAGTAGATGATCCAGATGGGGTGGGCAGAATGAGAAGAGATCTGGATAAACTAGCAGAATGGTCAGAAGAGTGGCAACTGGGATTTAATGCAAAGAAGTGCAAAATCATGCACATAGGGCAGAGAAACCCTGAAGCCACTTATAGGCTGGGAGGGGAGTTGCTAGCAGTCACAAAGGAAGAAAGAGACTTGGGCATCATCATCACTGATGACCTAAAATCATCCAAGCAGACCTCTAAAACAGTAGGTAAGGCTAGGGGGTATTAGGGTGTATTAGTAGGGGTATCACAAGTCGTAAGAGGAGGTAATAATCCTCTGTACAAGACATGGTTAGGCCCCATCTGGAGTACTGCGTGCAGTATTGGAGGCCACACCTTCACAAGGACATTAACCAAATTGAGGCAGTCCAGAGAAGGGCAACCAAAATGGTGCAGGGACTGCATCAGAAGACATATGAGGACAGATTAACGGAGCTCAATATGTATACCCTTGAGCAAAGGAGGGAGAGAGGTGATATGATCGAGACATTTAAACACCTTAAGGGCATAAACAAGGTGAAAGAGTCTAACATGTTTAAATATAAGAAAAATAGCAGGACAAGAGGACACAGCATGAGATTAGAGGGAGGCCGATTAAGGGGGAATGTGAGAAATTACTTTTTCACAGAAAGGGTGGTAGATGCATGGAATGGCTTACCACAAGAAGTGGTGGCTATGAATACAGTGCAGGGCTTCAAACAGGCATGGGATAGGCATAAGGGAGCAATACAAATGACTATGAATAGGTAGGTCACTGACAGAGCAAAGGCCGATGGCACATTTATAAGGTGAAAAAAAAATGGGCAGACTGGATGGGCCTTGCGGTCCTTATCTGCTGTCAACTTCTGTGTTTCTGTGTTTCTGTGACTTTTACAGATGGAGATTAGGCCCTAAAAGATGCAAATGCACAGATAGATTAAGATTGTGCTATGCACTGAAGAGATACAGACACAATGGTGCAACACCTAACTAGTGCTCACCATCAGAAATTCAAATCTGGAAAAGAATATCTTTGCCATTTGGGGTGGGCCGCGGGGGGGCAGTGTACTGCACTGCTGTAGTAACAGTTACTAGTACTAGTACCAGTAAAGATACCACCAAGATGTACAAAAATCACACAGCTGCAGTGGACAGCAGTTTCTCATTGCCGAAATTATTATGTGGCACAATAAAAGGTGTCTGATTTGATGACACGCGTCACACACATACTCACACACACACTAAGTAATGCATAGCAAATTGAAAACTTCAGTAATATAACCACATATTTTAAACAAACTTAAATTATGCACTGCTGCACTACAACGATCAGCAAAAAAAGGCAAGAAATATTGAAAATATTACTGTGTTTACATTAACACAGTTATACAAGAAAAATATCACCAAAAAAGAAAGCACTGTCTTTTTCTCCAAATTAATCTACCTACACCACAGATATGCCCCCCCAAAGCACACTTCCACTGTCTCTCAGTACACAGACTGAATGTTGTACATTAACATTCAAAATTCATACACAAACAATAAATGCTCTATGATATGAGCACAGAAGGGTTTCCTATAATCGATGAACTAAAGTTTCAGCAAAGAAAATGACTCAAAAAGGCTTTTTTAACAGCTTTTAGAAGGTTTGAATCACAGAGAGCTCTCAGAGCAGATTGTCTCCTACAGCTTCCTAAATACACTACCCCAAACTGAGGCTGTGCAGAACAATCTAGAGCCCATGTGACCTGAAATCCTATGAATCACTGCAAAATTCGCCTTTGCAGCTTAAAAACAAGGCAAAGTGAGGTGAAGTACATTGTTTTCAATGTACTTTACCTTCGGAATTGGTGGAGTAGTGGTTTGGGAAGGTGGAGTAACGTGAAGTCATTGTTTTCAATGGACTTCACTTTACCCATTATGATGCGAAGTACTCTGCCTCATGTTGCGGAGCACTCTGCAAATTCGCCTTCACTCTGCGAATCACTTCGCGGAGCGAATTGGGGCCACTTCGCTCATCACTATTTGGTAGTGGGTTTCATATGAAGGAATATCATCTCTTATATAAATGCAAACCCCCCCACCCTGTCTGCCTATTCTATTCTTATGACATAATTTGCAACACTGCATTTCATTTATCAACGAAGAGGAAGAATCCCACCAGCTTTCTGTAACTGCTATTATGCCAAGGTTATATATCTTACATCTGGCTTCGAGTTCTGCCATTTTGGATAAATTGCGTGTTCTTGCATTTAGTGAAAGAATCTTGCATGGTGGAACAGAGGTGAGAACTGAGTGGATGTTTAAGAGACTTGGGAAGATGCCCATTCTCCTCCATTTTTATTTAGTTTAAAATGTTTATTAATGATGAAAAGGATTTCCCCTGTAAAGTACTATCCCTCCTGTTGAGGTGTACCAAAAGGCATTAATCACATGTAAACTCACAGGTCAGCTCTCCTGGGCAAAACATATGACATTGAATACACATTGTCCATTATGACAGGCAGTCCAGTACTCATGATGTACTCCTTAACTATAGTTTTAAGTACTTACTTGAAGCACAGAGTAGATGTCAGTGTTACCACTCCCCAGCCTCTCCAGCAGACACAGCTGACATGCACTACAACACATGCATCTACGCACCGGAACCATGTGTGCACCCGCACATGCTCACTCCCAATCACATAGAGCACCCAAAATATAAGCAGTTAGCAACCAGAAGTAGCATTACATCACTTCCGGTGTCCTGCATGGATGCTCCGAGAGTGGCAATAGCATTAAATATTTTAAAAAGCTTAGAAAAGGTGCATACAAGCACAAATATGCCACCTCATGAGGTGGACATATAAGGGAACAGCCCTGTTTCGTCTCAGGTGCTCGCTACAGAGCAGGTGCTGTTTGTTCCAGTTTAGGAGGTCTGAGCACTCCTCCTATATCCCACACTGCCTAGGAAAGTTCAGTGAGAGCCTTAGGAGACACACAGTCTCAGGTGTTACCACGGCAACAAACAATGGATCCTCTCACCTGAGGAGCATAGTAGGAATCCCAAACACAAGTTTACAATAGTTTTCCACAGATACTATTACAAAGGTCCAGCTACTATGTCCCAAGTGCAGACACCAGTGCACTGTTGCAGCTTATCTACTCTCACTTGCATGGAGCTCCCAAGATATAGGCAGTCGGCCACCGGAAATAGCATTACATCACTTCTGGTGTTCCGCACACTCCATGAGTGGTAATAGCATTAAATGTTTAAAAAAGCTTAGAAAAGGTGTATACAAGCACATGTGGTGGGCGGTAGTGGCAGCGGGTTAAGGGTCCAGGCAGTGGATGAGTACGTTCCCCAGGCACCATGACAATACCCTGGTACATAGATACATAGATACATAGACAGTGTCGGCAGATAAGGGCCTATGGCCCACCCAGTCTGCCCATTTGAGCTTGTAAGTTCAGTTTGTTTTCCTAGAAGTCTGTTTCCCCTTACCCCTGACCTCTAGAATTCCTTTATGTCTATCCCATGCATTCTTAAATCTCATGATTGTTTCAGCCCCCACCACTTCCTCTGGCAGGGTGTTCCACTTGTCCACCACCCGCTCTGTGAAGAAATTCTTTCTCATGTTTCCTCTGAATCGTCCTCCTCCAACTTCATCCCATGCCCTAGTCCTGGAACATCTTTTCACTTAAATATAGTGTTTTCCTGCACCCTGTTTCTCCCTGTAAGATACTTGCATGTCTCTATCATATCCCCTCTCTCCTTCCTCTCCTCCAGGGAGTACATGTTCAGTTCCTTCAACCTGTCTTCATAGGACTTGTAATGCAATCCATGCACCATCTTTGTTGCCCTCCTTTGAACCTTCTCTACCCTGTCTATGTCCTTACGTAGGTATGGTCTCCAGAACTGTACACTGTACTCCAGGCGAGGCCTCACTAGTGTCTTGTATAGCGGAATTATGACCTCCTTTTTCCTGCTGGTGATGCCCCTGCCTATACATCCCAGTATCCTATTTGCTTTACCTGATGCCTTGTCACACTGTTTCCCTACCTTGAGGTCATCAGAGATGACAACCCAAAGATCCCTTTCCTGCTTGGTGCATGCTATATCCTCACCCCCCAACTGATATATTGTGCCAGGGTTTTTGTGCCCCATATGCATTATCTTGCACTTCTTTGCATTGAATTTCAACTGCCAAACCCTTGACCAGTCTTCAAGTTTCTGCAGGTCCTTCTCATTCTGTCTACACCCTCTGGTGTGTCTACTCTGTTACAGAGCTTTGTGTCATCAGCAAACAGTGAAATTCTGCCTTCTAGATCCTGCGCAATGTCACTGATGAAGATGTTGAATAGGACCGGTCCCAGCACTGATCCCTGTGGTACCCCACTGGTCACTCTTCCCTCTGTGGAGTGACAGCCATTTACCACCACCCTCTGTGTCCTGCCACCCAGCCAGTTACCTACCCACCACACTACTGTCCTGCCCACACACATAACCCCCGTATGGCTGAAGACAGATGCCCAACTACACTGCCAGAGTCTGTGGGTCCTCTTGGGCAAGTGGCAGCCTGCTTCCCTTTGGAGCAAGTGTCACAGTCTGTCCCTGTGCACCCCCCTCCACCCGAGCCAAACAGTTCTGTATTACAGAGCATGGCACCTCTGACAGTTGCAGCCTCAATAACCTTACAGTCCTGCCATGCCTCCATCACCCCTATGGCATCTTTACTGCCCCCTCTGCCTCAGTCCCCTCTTTTCCAGCCCCCCAATTGTCCCCCTGCCAGGCCGTGGCACAGTCCCTTAGACCACCTCCTGTTTGGTCTAAATCAGCCCCACATTGCAACCACGGCGGGGCTTCAAAATTCCAAAAAACGGGATGGTGCATCCCGGCCATCATGCAACCATCCTTGTGACCTGATACATGGGTGCTTCCGCTGCAAGGGTGGCACTAGACAGCTTTGGTTCATGTCATCCTGATTTTGATGCAGCCTAGTTCAAAAATCAGGATTGACACAAACTTTGATGCAAGGTGCCACTTGTGTCATAGGTGTTTGGTGCAGGCACCTTGTGTCAATGTTTTTGTTATGAAAACTGAGCCCTTGGAGTTAAATGCATCCCTGAAGTTCTGTGCTCAAAAACCTTTTAAAAGTGCTTTAAACATGGATGCTGCCATCTGATCTAAAAATGGAGTATTTTGAGTACAATCATTCCTAAAAGTTTCTAGAGTACCTTGTGCAGAGATTAGCAATTTGTTTTGGTAGTTGTTCAGATTTATTTAGTTTTAAGTAGTGCTTTTGTTTTGTGTAGTAAAGTAGTGCTTTGTGGGGGGAAGGGAGCTGTTTTAACTAGCAGCAAGCATGGCAGTCTCCTGTCTATGAGCACTAGTGTCATTTTTCTCAGAATTTCTTCTTAATTATTTTTCTTTTCTGTGATTTGTTATTTTATTTCTGTGGAACAGTTTGTGTGTTTTAGTGAATTATTTTTTCAGTCTGGTGTTATGATATAGATTGTAGTTATTTTGTTTAGTTATTGATATTGCAGTTTTACTGTAATATTTTCAGTATCTTCATTATCAGTACTCCAGTCTTGTGTGTCTTCTTAATCCCCCCTCTAGATGTTTGTGCTCTGTGATGTGATGTATTATTTTATTTCTGTAGCACAGTGTGTGTGTGTGTTTAAGTGAAATATTTTGTTCAGTTAGAGAACACGCTTATATAGTTAATATTTATTTTGATATATGTTTTTACTTATTTGGGAGTCTCATCTTCCTCCATTATCACAGTCATGTTAAAAGTCAAAGTCACGTTAAAATAAATTATAATTTTCCAAGATCATTGAAAAAACATAATACATTTATTTGCATCAGCTCCAATATATCTATTTAATCGAAAATGAGATGGCAGAGTCTCTCTACCTCCCTTCATGGACATGGTCATGTTCACATTAACCCTGCTGTGCTGCGGACTGACATATCAGTCCAGAATTCCTCTATATTCTAATTCTCTTGGCGGCCTTAGGACACGTTAAAATAAAATGTATGTTACTGAATCATTTATAGAAATATACATTTACTTGCATTGACTTACCCACTGTTGCAGTCCATGAATCATCCCCAAAACACCCATTGCTACCTGTCTACTGTCCCTGTACCACCAGCATGTAAAATCAAGAGCTACAAAATCCATAGTTCATTATCAGTCAATATCAGGCCATCCCACTTCTATAAATTCGGAGACAGGTGCTGTTAACTATTCAGCAAGTAATGAAAGCAGATGATGATACAGGAAGCTGTGCCTTAATGGAACCCATGCTCTATTCTCACGTCCATGTTCATGTCATATACATGGTCACACTCACAGTCATGTTAAAAGTCACAGTCATGTTAAAAGAAATTTTAATTGTCCATAATCACGTAAAAAGATACATTTACTTGCATCGACTTCAGCACATCTGTTTTGTAAAAATGAGGTGACAGTGTCACTGTACCTGCATTCATGGTCATGGTCACAGTCACGTTAAAACTTAAAAGTCACGGTCATGTTAAAATACATCTAATTTTACTGAATGATTTATAGAAATATACATTTACTTGCATCAGAACTGAGGGCTGCTGCAGCACCGTGAGGTGGGCTGCTGAATCAACCCTCCTGCTGCCTTTTACAGAAACAAAACCTAAAGTCCTCCTAATAAGTCAAACAATGCAATGAAGATGAGAAAAAAATAAAAATAAGCTGCTAAAATTCTGAAAAATGAGGATTTATATTTCTCTATGCAGCTCTGAAAGTTATCAACCTATCTCCTCCACTGACTAACTCACACTGCAAAACCAAAGTATAGAGATGTACCATGTGACCTGCAGAAGCTGTTCCAGGTGACTTGGAGGCACTTTTGTTTACCAGTGACCTAATTCTGAGAAACCTTGCCCAATTGCACCATAAAGGTGAATTCATTGGCAGAATTGCAAAAAGTTTATAATGGTGAAGTTCTCAGTATATGGCAAAAATATGTGAACTAATCCACAAAGACAAATTTTGTAACTTCGCCTGAAATTCACTTGCAAATTAAAGCTTCACAACATCTCTGTCTAGAAGGCAGGTCAGAACAGAGAATGCCTAATTTGGACAAATGAGAAACTGAAGCACTTCTGGGCAGAACTCCACCATAGTCTAGGAATGGAAGGAAGGCTGCCTGCACTAGCCATTTGCTTTACATAGTGCTAAAACAGAATTTATTCCTAAAATAGAAGCCAAGTCTCAGACATAGCTTCTTACAAAGACTGTAAATATGCATATTAAAGGACGGTTTGCTAGCCATAAATTCCAGTTTGTCACCCAAAAAAGTGGTGGTGCCCAGGAAAGAAGAGGGTGGATACTGTTCGGCAGTGAGTACCATATACTTGATTTTGTAGAATTTAAAAGAAGTTTTGAGGCACATAGATTGATCTAGAGTTAGACAAACTCACTTTGTAGGTCATCAGTTGCCTTGACTGGGCTGTGACTGACAACATACAAAATGTTGCCATCTGCATAAAAGTGAAGCTTAGCATTTGCAATGTTTGACCCCATATCTCTGATGTAAATCATAAATAAGTGTGGTCCCAGAATAGGTCCTTGTCACACTCATTTGCAGATGTGTAGACATAAGAAGATTATAAACCTTCCAACTTTAGCCACTGCTGTCACCCAGAAAAATACTCCACAAACCAGGTTACTGCAGCTGGACTAATACTGATGGGCTCTATGCACTAATGTGCATGTTATATGCGTGAAAGGCACTTATACCACCTGCATAGCTATACGACCCCAGACAGATGCAGGGTGCATAGTATTGATGACAACAAGCACCAGCAGGGTATGTGTCCATGACCCTGCCCCCCCAGCACGTAGCTGCACAGGAGTAGATCATGGCTGTGTGGGCAGGCATCCGATGGGATGCTGGTTCCAAGTCTTGGAGTGGATCCTCTGCTGCACACAAGCAGGATATCCTGTGATGGTGCAGATCCCAGGATGTGAAGTCTCCTAGTTTGCAGGCTGAACAGCTGCCCCAGCCCTCCCTGGTAGCCTGGTGTGTTAGGGCAGCAGAGTGCAGGAGGATCTTGTTGCCATCGTGCTTGGCTGATAACCATTGGGGGTGCATAAATAATTACATCAGGGTCTTCTGCACATAACATTTTCCACCTTGGCCCAGAACTCCGTGGTGTAGTGAATTGCATGTAGTGCAGGCATGCCCTTGGCACAGCTCTGGCCCACTTGTGGTACATACCATAGCTGCTTGTGTGGCCGGGGGACCCAGTGAGCATGGCGCTGACATGCTTGTAGTGAATGTTGCCCTGGGGGTCCACTGGACCCCGCTGCATGGCCTTCTCACATAGGGTTACCTACGCTCCTCAGATAGGTGGTGTGTAGACAATCCGCACATCGGTGCATAGAGACCAGTATTTGTAATTATACAATGGTACATTTAAAACTAGAAAGCTGATTGGCTAACTGGGTCTTTTATCTGTAAGTAAATCCCAGCATTACTGATGGATAAAGACCCAGTAAGTCCCTCTCCCCTCTCCTCCTCTTCTCCTCTCCCTCCCCTTTCTAAGAGTCTTTCCTCCCCCTATCATAGTTGCAACTTTAAAAGGCTGCCTGGCTGCTCATCTCCCTCTCCATTCTTCCTCCCCCCTCTGCTTTTCTTCCCTCTGCCTCTGAACAGGTTTTGTTTAATGTGTATATAACTGAAGCTTAATTGTCCTATACTATAATGTAAACACATGTACATCTGTTCTGAAATATTATGTATGACTTGTCTATTTCCCTGCAACTGTCTGTAACCCTCCCTACTGACGTGGAACCTTTGTAAATCAGCTGCCTGGCACTTGGTGTTTGTAATCCTAGAATGAATAAATAAATAATAAATACATAAATAAAAAAGTTTCATCTTTATTCAGCACAATAAAAATATAAATCTGGCTCCCCTAAAATCACAACAGTCACCAACTTACATCTTTGCTAAATGGCAATGAAAAAGTCCAGCTGCAACCCTCATTAAAAAAAGTACAATACTACATAAACAGCCCCCAAACCCACTTCAAACAGCACAAAAACAAATTTTATTTTAGTTCCTTCCACTCTTGTACCAGCCTCACCTCTCAAACACTTCTTCCACACACAGTTCTCTCCATCTCCTCGATTGGCTGCCTGCCACCTCTACAGTGGTTGACACTGCCAATCATCACTAAATGCCCCAATATCATCCAGTAAAAATACCACTTTCTGATAACATTAAAGAAATAAAAAGAAATGCCCACGAGTCACAACATTGTATTGTCCACACCTCACTGAAAATGGAACCCATGTGTACAACATCTCGATGACAGCCCATTGGCACTAGCACCACGTGCACAGCACATAACACAAACTGAGCAGCAACTCAAAGTGTGCAAGGCTGTCAGTCCTTCAAAAACAAAAAGAAAAAGAAATATACTACCAACATTGTCTCTGGCTTTATATTATAGGAGTTGACTGATAACACATCAGATAAAAAGCACTATCAGTACTTCTAAACACTTCACTTGTCATGATGTGTACACAGGCAAGAACTGCAGGTTATCACTGTCATTACATAGCTCCTGCTATCAGCTCTGAGTACACGTTACTGATAAACCTAATGCTGATCTACAAGGTTCCTGACACACACAATGAAACCTGGAAGAACAAACACCTGTCCACATCTCCCACCAACCAATAACAAACCGCTATTCCACACAAACAACCAATGAAATAAACTGTAGAGCAGCAACACATAAACAAAAATGAAACCCCCAAACACAGAACAAAACAACTAAAATAACCAAAGAAAAACTGAAGCAATGCACAATACAGAGTCAACTCCTATAATGTAAAATGAACACATGATGCTGCAGCATATGATAGCACTTTATATCAACACTCGTTGCAAGTGAGCTCAGGGATTAATCACTCGTGGCTCCACTTTGTGGAGCCACTTGTGATAACCCCCCAAGCTCACTTGCCACTTGTATTGATAAAAGCTCTATCATATGCTGCAGCATCACATATCCCCTTAGTCTCAATCTCTGGGATTGGAGGGGGGGGGGAGGCAACCACACCAGCCATAATCTGCCTAGCAACAGGACACAATCTCTGTAGTGACAAGGCACTATTAAACACAGAGGAAGAATATTACAAAAAGAAACCAATTAAAACATTAAAACCAGTAAACTAAACATTTAAAAAAATATATATTTTTTTACAGGATATTGTATAATCACAATAAATCATGACAGGGTGTGGGTTATGTTGGGATTTACTCATTTCTCCGGTGGATTTGGTCATGAGACCATAGGCCTCATAACCAAACCACACCAGGAGTGGGCAAATCCCAGCATAATCCACACCCACTCATGGTTTATTGCTTAGGTTTATTCAAAGGATGTTATGATCAACAATACTGATGGCTTTGCTAAGATCTAGAAAGATTGCTGCATTGGTGAGTTTATGACCAAGGCTGTGAGCCAGTCAATGGTAATATTAAAGAGCTAGTGGAGTTGAATCTTGTTTTTGTTTTTTTTTAATAAAACAAATGAGGGGGGCCAGGGTAACTTTGGCGGCTTCTTATCTAATTAAATTATGGCCAGTGATTGGCCAGGGGAGACCACTGGACACCACGGAAAATAACTTTGGCCCAGTCAGTGGCCGGGAGGGCTGGGGGGGACCACTAGACACCAGAGAGGACTTTGGCCAGTTGCCACTAAATTTCACCGCGGGATGCAAAATTACTCTCACAGGAGGTGAAATTTCATTGTGGGTGGCAAAATTTTGCCACGTAAAAAAATTTTGCCTGGGAGCAACACTTTCCTGGCTTGGGGGTGAAACTGCGCTCACAACAGAGGGCAAAATAGTTTGCAAAATCCGCTAATTAAGCAAAATATTTTGCTGGGTGAAATTTTCCAATTTTACACCATCTCTAATTGTGTTCTCACTGACAGTGACATCACAGGTGAATGACCTGTTCATAGGCAGCAGTGTTGCCACAGCCAGTGAGGTCACAATGCTAATGACGTAGTGGGGGCAATAGAGATAGATATGTCAGCTGTCAGGCAGAGGGTCGTCCCACACATGACACTTACTGATATCAGGTAAACAATCTTTTAATTAAACAAATGGAAAAGAAAGAAAGTACCTCAGATATAAAAGGTAATGATTGACTGCTTTTAAAAACTAATATTGGTTTTAGGCAGTACACTAACTCTTTAACTGGAGTAGCTGACATACTGTGGCATGCTTGAAGGCCTGATTGAGCTGGTATGATAATGCTAAATTTATCAAGATACTTTCAGTGGACTTCTGTTAATTTCATGGCCTGGACAGTAGCTAACCTGTGAGCTCCCACTTTTTCTGCCCCACTTTCCCTGCCCTGAGACACATCTTTCTGTAACGTTTTTGGTGACAACTCTACTTCAATGTCTGCAAGGAAGGGGAGACAGAATTGCTGGATTAGATCCCAGTCTCAAATAATTAAACATCTGCAGGATATCCTCCAATCTGGCCCCCTAGTGCCAACTGCAGTAGTAGTCTCTCACCTGTCAGCTCAAAGGGCCATGAATATGACACTGAGTGATACTGAAGGTGACAAGCTCACTCACAGCAGGTTTGACATATTGCTCACAGAATGGGCTTCAAGGTGTGACACAAACAGCAGTTCAAGCAGGGACTTCTGGTGCTATGTCAGATGATAGTGGTCACACTTTGGAAGAGCTCTGCAGCCAACTGCACCCAAAACTGGAGAAATAGCTTAAAAACACATCCAGACCTCAGCCTTACTCACCATAACTAAAATAAATAGCAGGGGAACATAGGGCAGTCAAAAAACAGCAACAGAAGTGGCTCAAAAACCAAAACAGAGGGCTGAACAACTATTTACACCCCCATCCCAGTCCACTCCCATGCACCAAAGTGCCACAAAACTGACAAGTTGCCACTCACACCACCAGGTCAACAGGATGAGCTGTCATTACTAGAAAAGCTCTTAGTTGAACTCACCTAAATCAAAATGGTGATCACAGAGAGTGCCAATGATTTAAAAACAGTTAAAGCCTTATTGGACACCCTAACCTGCCGTAATGGCGACGTCGAAGCTCAGATCAGCTTGACTTCAGCCCAGAAGGATGACACAGAATTGATTGTTCTCAGGCAAAAAATGTCACCCTTTGAGGATGATAATGATGACCCAGAAACCAGGAGCAATGCAAAAACGTGCTCCTATAGGTGTTATGAAGCTTGCTGAAGGCAAAGATACCACTGTCTCTGAGAATGGGCTTTTCACTCAGATACTGGGAGTCAGGACCCCAGATCATGGCTCCTCATTTGCCATAGAATGAGCCCATGGAGCCTTGAGATCTGATGCCTTATAAGGGGCAAAGGCCATGGGCATCTTTTCATAAATTGCTGAACTTCCAAGATAAACTCAAAATACAGCAAGCAGCCCACAACTCCCTAACATTCCACTGGAAAGAGGCCCATATTCAGTGACCTGAGCCAAGCCATTAGGGAGAAATGAAAAGTCTACCAGGAGATAAAACAAAAACTTCACTTGGATAAGTCAAATTCTGAGTAGTCTTTCCAGCAAAGTTAATTATTTAGCTCCCAAATGACACCTATACCTTTGTCTCAGCTACCGATACAGCACATCAGCTACCTACAGTCCTGCCAAGATTGTTTAAACCATCCAATGCTGTGTCCTTGCCCACACCCACAGACACAGAACAGTAAACTACTTTCTATATACAAACTTGTTGCCTCAGCCATGTATATGTCTTGGGTTAAGACACCCCACAGTTCACATTCCCCATTCTGGAATGCTTCATCACTAATGTCTTGGTTTTATTTTTTATTTTATTTTTTTTTTGCTATTACTTTACTCTCTCCTGGCTTGCCTGGTCTGCTCCCATGTTCCCGCATCATGGTGGGAAGTTAGCCGCTGTCTGTCTCTACTGCAACTCCCACCATCACCATTGAGCTCCTGCAGTTTACCCCCCACAGTGGGGTGGCAGGGAGCCCTGAACTCCCCAACGTACATGAATCCAGTCTTTTGGGTACAGCATCAGTGCCGGCGATCATATGGACTGCCATCAAGCCATGTGATCAGGTGCCATCTTTTTCCACTTTTTTCATTCCTGGAGCTGGGGGCATGCAGTGATGCCAGTGGAGGGGGGTGCACACATGTCCGAATGTGCTCCCTCCAGGTGTCTGCCCCAAACTCTTCCCCGAGCTTCCACTCAGCACCCTGTCCCCCAGCCCCTGCCAGGGGAGAAGGGGCGCTGACTAGTGATTGACCCCCATCCCCAGAGAAGATGGGCAGTCCATCAGATGCTCAGGCCTTCTTGACCCCTGCCAACCCCTGGTGGCCCATGCTCATTCCCAAACATGGGTCATCGCCATAGCACGAGGTAAGGTGCCAGCATCTCAGCATTCAGTGCCACTCAGCCAGCCTTATTTGTTAAACTACAAATGTGTGCAATACAAACAGCTTTCTAATCTTTGGCTGAACTAAAATTGAATGAGAGGAGGGGGCAGTTTATGGATTCCCAATGCATGATCTGTACCTAGGGAGTTAAAATAGTTGGAGGAAGGTGGGACTTAAACATTTTGTATTGTGTGACACAGGCAACAATATGGTTGACAGCAAGATGACCATTCCTGCCCATGCCTTCCCCAACATTATTTGACAGCCACAACCTTTATTGCCCCTTGCATGTTTTTACAGTGCTAGCCAGTTTGCATGTCCATGAAGATCTCCAGTGCCTGCATGAACATCAGAGCTGATCATATTACTTAGACACAGAAGTGAGTCACTGCAAGCAGACCATCTCAATGGAGACTGTATGCTGGGACCATCCTTTCTCTGCCCCTCCCCCCCCAAAAAAAACAAATGCTGGTGATCCCACAACTAAGATGAAGATGTCAGGATTGCTAAGAGCTCTCACTTCTGATCATCCTCATAGACAATAACTACAGTGATGGCATCTTGACTGAAGAAATGGCATCGGCAAGGGAAGCAGCTCCATTGCTTCAATCTGATTGATGCTTCCCACGGGTACTATTCCTTCCCACCCTCTAAAACTAGCATTTAGTCTGGAAGTCTCTGCATTATGGAGGGGTTAACCATAGTGGAAGGCCCTCAGGCTGCTCCCTAGGCCTCACTGCCCAGTTGAAATACTTCTTAAAAGGAGACCTTTTTTCCCTTTTCTAGACTAAAATGTTGTTTTAAAGAGTTGCTGATGCCTCAAGGAAAACTTTGAAAACATGATATTTGGTACAATTCAGCTTGCATTCCATATATATTCTACAGATTTCTCCTCCTCCTTCTCCTCCATTATTTATTACTGAGGAAATTTGCATGAATACATGATCTTTATACCACAGAGTTAATCTGCCTCTTTAGCTTTCTCCCTATTTTAAGTCACAATCCTGTGTTGTGACACCACAGTCTGTTGCCATGGAAGTAACTGTGATGTCACAGGGAGTGCATTCTGACCTCAGGTAGGGAGAAAGCAACAGGAATAGATGACCTCTTCAGGAGTCAAATATCCTGTTTTTTATGCAAATTACACTACTAATAAATAATGTGGAGTAGGAATACAGAACTAATGTGAAGTACAAGCCAAACTGTATCTAAATATGTTTTGTTAAAGTTCTTCTGAAAGCATCATCTACTCTTTAAGTTTCTCAAGATTTATTTCAAGTTAATGCATTGCACTTGCTGTACATTGTTTCTTGCAATGTTGCTAGCTAATGTTTACTCATTCAGGAATAAACAATATATTTTTCCAACCCTGATATTTCAGTGAGGTGGTGGGAGGGCAAGGAGCTAATCTTACATGAGCAAGTGGTATAGTCATCCCTAGCCCTAGAGTGTGCACCCATTTAAAGGACACACACCCTGGTCAGAGTTTAGGAGTGAAAGGGCAGGCTATATGTCTGTATTACTTGAAAGAAACAAATTCTAGCAAGAGTCAATATGGCTTCAAAATAATGGTATTGTGCGCAGTGAGAAATGTTTAAACTACCAATTTTTGCAGTAATCACGGAACCACCTAACTGCACTTTCTAATTGTTGTGATGCACACACATTGACTAATACTGTACATACTGTATCTACATATATGCATACATATTCCAATGTAACATAGCAGTGCACTGTCTACACACATTTTTATATGCATTTTTACAGATTAAAAAAATATATCGAGGGACTATTTTCTTTTCAGGCTCTGAGGGACATCGGAGGGTGAGAGGCTGACACTAGACACCTCATTTAAATCAATTTAAATCAGCAATGGCATGCATAAGGCTGATCTTGATAGTGGGGGATTGTAGACTTGCAATTTTTGCACTAACCTCTGAGCCATCTAACTGCACTTTCTAATTGTTATGATACACACACTGACCAATACATATACACATACAGTATATGCATATATATTCTAGTATAGCATAGCATATCAGTGCACTGTCTACACACACAGAGCATTGCCACAGTAACATACAGACACTGTCTTATATAGCATTTATTTGCTTATACATCTAACCCTAACTTTTGCTGTATTTAGGATAAGGACTGAGTTTTGCACTGACTAATTGTACTTATCTATGGCATGACTGGGTAACTAAGGTAGTGGACCAGGGAGTTGCAGTGGATATGGCCTATCTAGAGTTCATAAAAGCCTTTAGCACCATCCCCCACAGAAGGCTAATTAACAAACTGCGGAGCCTGAGGCGGATCCTAAAATAATTCTGTAGATGGAGAACTGGCTTAATAGCAGGAGTCAGAGGGGTGTGGTAAACAGGGAGCACTCTGGAGAGGGAGAGGTCACAATCAGGATGCTGCAGAAATCAGCACTGGGGGCTGGTCCTCTTCAAGGTTTTTATTGGGGTCATTGCAGAGGAACTGAAGGGGAAGGTATGCCTCTTTGCAGAAAATGCAAAGGTATGCAATAGGGTTGGCATGTCAGAGGGTGTTGAAAAAATGAGGGAAGACCTTAAAAAACAGGAGGAATGCTCTGAAGAATGTCAGCTGAGATTCAGTTAAAATAAGTGCAGAATCATGCACATGGGGCCCAAGAACCCAGGGACAAAGTACAAACTAGGTGGGGAGGTACTGACGGTCACAAAGCAGGAAAGGGACCAGCGAGTTATCATCTCAGATGACCTAAGAGAACCTAGGCAGTGCAAAAAGGTGGCTGGAAAGGCTAGTCAGATGCTTGGATACATAGAGAGGGGTATCACGAGTAGAAAGAAGGTCATCTTGCCCCTGTATAAGACACTTATAAGAGACCACAACTGGAATACTGCATCCAATTCTGGAAGCCTCATCTGAGAAAGAACATAGACAGAGTGGAGGCAGTACAGTGGAGGGCTACTAAAATGGTGCAGGGTCTGTGAGATAAGACCTATGAGAGAAGGCTAAAGGAGTTAATATGTATTCCCTGGAGAAAAGGAGGGAAGGGAGGGGAGGAACATGATTTAGACATTCAAATACATCACTGGTATAAACAGAGTTCAGGAAGGAAGCATCTTCCAAAGTAAGAGATGCTCCAAGTCAAGGGGGCACAAAATGAAGTTGGGGGGCGAGGCTCAAAGGAAATGTGAGAAAAAATATTTTCACAGAGAGGGTGGCAATGGATGCCTGGAATAATAATACTAATAATAAACTTTATTTATATTGCGCCTTTCCAAAACCAAGGCACATACCAGAAAGATTAAATACAAACAGAACAAACAGACAGTAATATAAAAACTGTTAAAAACAAGTATGAAACATTAATCAAGGCCATATGCCTTATTCCATAAAAAGGATTTAAGAGCCTGTTTAAAGCTCCCCATGGTCGAACACTCCCTTATCCGATGTGGTAGAGAATTCCAAAGGGCTGGTGCCACAAACATAAAAGCCCGGGCACCAGCTGATTTCAGTGTGACCCTAGGAATCTCTAGCAACCCCTTGTCGGCTGAGCGGAGTGACTTCACCGGGAGGTAAGGAATCAGGAGATCTTTCAGGTAGTCAGGGCCCAGATTATGTAGGGCTTTAAAAGTCAGTAATCCAACTTTGAAGGTGATTCACCACTGGACTGGTAGCCAGTGCAGATCCCACAGCACCGGAGTAATATGTGATGTTCTAGGAGTACCTGTAAGTACTCGAGCTGCGGAATTCTGTACCAGCTGAAAGCGGCGGATATCAACCCCCGGAAGCCCAAGGTAAAGCGAGTTGCAATAGTCCAGGCATGAGGTCACAAAGGCATGGATCAAAGTTGGCAGATCGCCAGACAGAATGAGGTGCTTGATTCTGGTGATGTTTCTCAGATGATAAAACAAGGATTTTACCACTGCAGACACTTGAGATCTTAAAGTCAGCCCAACATCTAAGATCACCACCAGATCTCGCACCCGTTCAGAGACCAGTAACTCGACATTCCCACAAAACACCCCAGAGGGGGAGCTGGCCACAGGTCCCCCATCCGGTGATCTGGATCCAAAACCAACACCTCGGTCTTCCCAGAATTCAACTTCAACCAACTGGACCTCATCCAATCCTGGATTTCCTCCAGACAGCTATTAAATACCGAGACAGCTCCTTCCTGGTCAGAAGCGAAGGACAGGTACAGTTGGGTATCATCTGCATAACAGTGAAAACCCAACCTTTACCATCTCACAATGTCTCCAAGGGGAGGCATGTACACTGCAAACAACATGGGGGACAATATAGAGCCATGAGGGACCCCACAAACAAGAGAGATGGGATCAGAGGAAAAAAACCCTGACACCACCCTCTGAGATCTTTCGGTGAGGTATGATGTGAACCATCTGAGCACAACCCCAGAGAGTCCACAAATACATCTCAGGTGCTCCAAAAGAACCCCATGGTCGATGGTGTCAAATGCTGAAGATAGATCCAGTAACACCAGAATAGACCATTTTCTCTGGTCTCTCGCCATCAGGAGATCATTGAGCACCCGAACCAGCGCAGTCTCGGTACTATGCCTCTTATGGAAACCTGATTGGAGAGGTTCATAGATGCTATGGATGGTCAAGTGGTTCTCCAATTGGGCTGTTGTCAGCTTCTTGATCACCTTCCCTGCAAAGGGGAGGTTCGAGATAGGTCTGTAGTTAGCCAGACATTCTGGGTCCAAAGATGGTTTCTTCAACAATGGTGTCATCACTGCCTCTTTCAAGGACAGGGGATATTCACCCAAGTCAAGAGAGTGCCAGACTATCTGTGCTAGAGCCAGTGGACTAGAATCTCCACACCATAAGATTAAGGGTGTGGGACCTGGATCTAAACTACAGGAGGTAGGATGCAGCCCCTGGACAATCCGCATAATATCCACGATTTCCAGGTGGTCGAAGGTACTCCAGGAAAACAAAGGGATAGTGACCCGGTCCTGGGCACCTGTAACTACCATAGAATGTGCCAAACTGATGTCTTCCCTAATGTCGGCCACCTTATCAGCGAAGAACCGAGCAATCTCATCATACTGTGATTGTGACAACACTCTACGGAACTGTACACAGGTTGGGTTGCACAATCTGTCCACAGCTCTGAAAAGCTGAGCAGGTCAGTTCTGCATGGCAGAAATTTCCCCGGACAGGAACTCTGCCTTCTTAAGGGAGATTTCTGACTGATAGAATTGATAATGTTCTAGCAGTCTAAGGCGGTCGGCATCCAGGCCAGACCTCCGCCAATAACGTTCTAACCTGCATCCAATTCACTGCAATTCCCTCAGAACCCCATCAAACCATGGGGTTCAAGGTTGGAGGGAGAGAGGACGCACATGAACTGGAGCAGTAGAATCCAGGGCAGAGGTAATGGCAGTATTATAAGCCACAACCAATGCCTCTGGATCATTGCTATGCACAGGAAGCTCTGATAGGTCAAGAACTGCCACAAGGCTGTTAGAGGAAACATTCCACAAGGGGTGGAACTTGACCATCTCCACAGGGGTCGGCCTACAAGGGGGGGCACCAAACTTGAATCTCACAGTGTAGTGATCTGACCAACTGACTGGTTCCACCCCCACATCAGAAGCCTCGATCCCCAGGAGGAAAACCAAGTCAAGAGAATGGCCAGCTTTATGAGTGGCAGTGATAACCACCTGTGTTAGGCCCAGTGAATCCATTAACTGGAGGAAGTGTTGTCCAAATTGCGAGAGTTCATCGTCGATCCATGCATTAAAGTCACCCAGGACCATCAGCCTGGGCAACTCAAATGCCAGGTCGACAATGAAGTCTGCTACTTTCTTAAGAAATTGATTCTCATCTCCTGGTGGATGGTAGATGAGAGCAATTTGATAGCCCACACCTGCTACAACTGCACATTTAAAAGAAGAGGTCTCCTCAACTGGTACACTGATGAGATCCAATTCGGTCTTAAAGCAGACCACAAACCCCCCCCCAGTGGTCCAACCTTGGGTGATGTATCACTGTATACCCAGCTGGAATTGCGGGCTCCAATATCAGTCCTGCATTGTTATCCAGCCAGGTCTCGGTGATGCAAGCCAGGTCCATCGAGGTAACAAGATCTAAAATTATTGCCGTCTTGTTCCAGATGGACTTGGCATTGCACAACATTGCCCGGGTTGGAAAGGACTCCTGGACTGCCCCAACCACCTGCCCATCACTAAGGATGGTGCCCTTGGGTATCAGGACCAAACGGGATGGCCCACGCTCTAGGCTCCACTTCACCCCAGGGTGTCTCCTGGACTTAGTCACCCCAATGGGAGCACTCCACTCATCTCGCCTCCACTGTTCACCCCCCTTACCAGGACCCCCCTCCTGCAGGCAATATCTAAAGCCCAACAGTGTTGGTAGATAGAAAAAGCCAGAGAGGGGTATAGAAGGGGTGGAGGGAGAGGACAGCAGAGGCTGAGTAGCGTACGACTGGGGGGGGCCACAAAAAGACACATTTCAAAACAGAGCAAATCCTCAGAAAATAATAAAAGTAGGTAAAATCAGTTCCTTATAAGAATTAAAACATGCTGACTAACAACAATAACTAAACAAATTTAAAAACCCCAGATCACAGCCAAACTTTTTCTCACCCCCCACCCCACCCAACTAGCCAATCCAACCAACTTCAAACAAACAACTAACTAAAATATATCACTTAAACAGTAGAAAACCTAACCTGCCTAACACATAAAGTAAATAAATAAATAAATAAGCCCACTGGTCCTCTCACAACCTGGGCTACTTAACAACACAACAATACAAAACTAAAAATAAAATTATAAAAGATATTCGAAACATTTCCCCTCAGAGAAGTCTCTCACAGATCTCTACAATGGGGAGATTTCACAGATATAATTACCAGCAAGGAATAAAAGAGCTAAAGTTTGAGAGTCACAAATTCATGAAAGTAACAAATTCATCGGAGCACAGGGTCGGCCAGTAGGTAGTTCACCCCTCTCACGGGTGGAAAACCGGTTCAAGAAAGTCATGTATTGCAGACCGCTCTTACCAGATTCAGAATGTTTCCAGGAGCTTACACTTCCAAGGAATGGTAACACTATTCAATTTCTCAAGTGAGCTCTCACCTCCGTTTGAAAACAACAGAGCCCCAAACAGTGATCTTAATTCTGAAAAACATGCATGCAGTCTGCAGTCAAAGCCAAAACTCACTGTGAAAGCCAGAAAACAGGGAGCAGGGAAAGTCAAGCCAGGGCACCCAGGAAACCAAAGTTCTACTTCTCCACTCCACTGAGTAGCTGATAGCAGAGCTAGCAACAGCACTTCAGGTGCCAGATAACTCCAGGTCACCACTGATGCTCCATAACTCCAGAAAGGTCCCACTCATATCCCAATACCTCTTCCCAGACCCGCTCCCCGCTACAGCTGCCCACCAGCTACTGAGGGGTGAAAACGGCAGCAGCACCACAGCACACCACTGGCTCGAAGTCAGGGTTGGGAAGGGATTCCTCCCCACAGTCCACCGGAGTCTATCTCTAATCAAGCGCTGACCAGAATCACTCCTCACTCCTCGCTGCTCACTCAGAGCCACTCAGGGTTACTCCTCGCTACTCCTCGATCCATCACTGGGACTCCACACTCTGCTCCCCGCATACACGCAATATCAAGACTCCACAGATAATAGCTCCTTCAGTTCCTCGTCACACTCAGTCCTTGTGCAGTTGTTTAAAAGGGAAAAAATGGCACAGTTCACATATCCGAACCAGGGTAAATACAGCACAATTCAGGGATGCGGACTGGAATGATAGCAAAATGGAAATGGAGTAAACTAGTGATGAAAACAAAGTAACCAGACAAAAATAGACTTAAAAAAAGAAATGAAAAACTAAACTAAAAACACAACTTGACTCCTGCTTCTGATGGCTAGCCCAGCGTGGCCGCCATCTTGAATAAGGAATAGCCTATGAGAGTGGGTGATAGGTGCTAAAACAGTCACATAATTTAAAAAGGAGTGGGATAGACACAAGGGCATCCTGGAGGCAAGAGAGGGGGCTCCAGAGTTTAGTTTGGGCATGGGGCCACACACTAGATAAGGATTAATAGGGCAGACTAGGTGGTGATGTGACTCCCACTGCCCCAGCCTGACCTCCCACTGAGCATCCCCATCCTCAGACCTCCACAAACACCCTCACTCACCTGAACAGGTCCCAGTGTGAAGATCCACTCTCCCATCAAAGGTACATCTTGCTGCTGGAACTGGCGACTGCTATATGAGAAACAAGTGAAGTGTGGTTTAATGTATGTCAATTGGTTTTCAGCTGCACTTACCTTATTTCTCATGTAAAAGTCCCCAGGGAACAGGTGTGTACAGTATGTACACATAGACAACCTCTTCCATGAAAATGGAGAGGTGTATACAAAAGGGCACAAATTACACCTGAGGGGGAAGGCTCAGAGACCCATCTGTGGTATCAAGTGACTATGACTTGATGTTATTTTATTGTTTTTATGAATTAGTAATTTTTGTATGTGTGTTTTATTATATTATTTTACTCGAATCTTTTGTTAAAGCACCTTATCTTTTAGACAGGTGTGGTATTAATAAATATTATTATTACTATTAATTTTTTACAGAGAAGCTAATAGACACATTGAACAGCCTGCACCCAGAGGTGGTTGCATGGAAGATGGTGAATTCATTTAAACATGCATGGTGCCAGCTGTATGGTGTAAACAAAAACAGCAAAATAAAGGGGGAGGTGGGTAGGTTCATGAGCAGACTAGATGGGCCACTCATCCCCATCAGCCATCAAATTCTTGTGTGTGTGTGTGTGTGTGTGTGTGTGTGTTTGTTTGAGTGAAAGGGGTTAAAGAAACAGCTGTCTTCTGATATAATAAACTATGCTGGATATAGTGCTGGAGGCTATTTGAAATCAGAAAAGTTGCTATTTAAATGGCTAAAAGTTACAGGTTGTGTTTATCAGCCATACTGTAGCTCATTATAAATATATTTTCCCCCAAAAAAGCATAGTAAAAGGAGTAACAAAATATAACATTCTTTACTTGTCTTAGGCTGTCTTCTGCTGTACTAAAATGCATTATAGATACTGCTGAAGGCAACAACAAGTTTAAAATAACTGGTTGTACTATGCACTTAGATTTGAAACCAGAAAAAGTGGCTGTTTTCAGGGATAAAGGTTTCACAATGTGTTTGCCAGCTAAAGCACAATCTAATTTTTTTTTAAAAAGCATAACTAAAGTAGTACCAAAAGATAACAGTTCTTTACATGTCTTAGGGGTTAAAGAAACAGATGTATTCTGCTATAGTAAACTATGTGTGAGACAATGCTAATCAGATAGTGTCTTAGGTTAAAAACAGTGAAAATCCTTTAATGAGATTCATTGTTGGGAAAGGGTGGCTAAGCTGACATGTTTATGAGCTATGAAACTTTCTTGAAAAAGAATTCTACCCTCTTTCTTGAAAGAGAATTCTAGCCACATTGATGCTTATCACACAAAATAGTGTATTGCAAAACTGCTTAGCTCAATGAACACAGCAGAGTGGAGGGATAACACAAAAACTGCAATTTTATCTAGTCCATTAATAATCTTGAAAGCTCCCTTTTTCTGCTGTAATAACAAAATGTCTAAAGGGCTCTGCCCACTGCAGCTGTAAAAAGTACCCACACTCTAGGAGTTATGCCACAGGACTTCAGAGAAGTGTCCTGGTAGGACAAGGGATATGTCAGCCAGACAACATACAATAGAGGGGATGCTCTAAACAGATTTAGAGAGGGAAGGGGCTTATATTTTTACTTGTTCTAGTCTGGGGGTGAGGGGGTCAACTCAGCTTCTATACTAGAAGTACACAACAAATAGTAAGTAAACTAAATGTCATATGTACTGTGCACTTAGTGTTGCACTTGGAAGGGTAATTATAGTATATGGTATGGGCTTATTGTGTATAAAAAGTGATGGCTTTCCAAAAGCTGTTGTAGGACAGTTCAAAGGTCAAGAAAAGTTGTTGCAGTATCATTCTGATGTCACAACAATACTACAACTTTTCCCCTTAAGCTGTTACCTGATTGTCTAAAGCAGCTCAGTGTTCAAAAAAGAAAGGGAGTAAAATGGTGGCACCACTTAGCGAGCAAAGGGGCAAGCATTTCACTGAGATAGTTTGGACACAAACTGCCATTGTTGGCTTCATGTGTCCAAACTATCAGTTTGGCATGTTTCTTCTATTTTTTTCACATAAATGGCGCTTTCAAATATCAGGTGGTGAGTGGAACTGTAGCGAGAACCAGAAGCAGAGCAGAACTGCAGAGATTATGGACAGCAAGCGTGTGTGTGAATGCAAGGTACAAAACCTTTTATGTAAATTAAATTGTAAACATTTCTGGGTACCATATACTATATAAAATAATATATGGGTAAGCAGACACAACAAGGCTTTGTTTCCATCTTGGGGATGTGATGATGTCAAACAGACCTCTGTAGCTTCACTCTTGAGGTCTGTATGGCATCATCACATCCCCTCGATGGAAACATAACCTTGTTGTGTATGGTTACCCATACACTATTCTATATATTCTACCCACCCCAATACCACAGGTTTCTACAAATTTAGCAAAGACCACTAATCAAGTGACACTGATCACATGGAATATTAAGTGGGAAGCTCCTTTTAGAAACAGGCAACAATATTAAACCATCTTCAACAGTACAACCCTTCAATAGATTTTCAACATGTCACAGTTCCCCAAAGATGCTGGATTGGTCAATTTTTTGAGGTGGGGGGTAGACTCCAAATGAGCAAGTGTGTATATCATGATTTCTAAATCCACACCCTTTCAAATACAAGAAGTAATCTCGGATCCTCTGAGCTGAGTTATCATTGTTAAAAGGATTGATTAAAATGAAGTTGTTCTCACCGATATGTATGGGCCCGATAGTAGTGACCCCTCATTTTTCACCACCCTAATGTCTTATCTAACTGCACGACCTCAGACATCTCTTCTTATGCATGGTGACTGGAAAGTGATTATAGACACAGATCTATACAGACCCTATGCACAGAACAAAGGACTCTCTCCAGAACAAAGAAAGCTTATGGAACTTCAAGATGATTTGAACTGCACAGGCCAGTGAAGATAACTTCACCTCATAGATAGAGAACACATTTATTATTCTGGCTTTAATGGTACCAGCTTGAGACTGGGCTTTTATCTCATCAGTAAATGGCAAAATTGATTACAGCACCCACCATAAAAGGAGGCTCACACCATGGTTATAGAAAATACAAACCGATTATTTCTAAAGCTCATAACAGTGCCCACAGCCCAAACTGGACTACAGAAAATGCTGGTGCAAAGTGACCAGCTTAGCACAGGAATGTGTCTAGCAGAGATCCTACCCTAAGTGATATGGGATCATGCCCCAGTGCAGCTTGCTGAAAGACTTGATGTTCACTCAGAGACAGATATAACTTGGAAGCTGAATAATAATATCTTGAGGGACCCTAACATTTTAACCTCATTGAAACAGTTTAATGAGAGGTTCTTCAAGAAAACAAAGGCTCGGTCCCCCAGGCTGACATTATATAGAATACCTTTAAATGTGCAATAAGGAGATACTAGATAAGGATACCAGCTAGAAGGAAAAGGTAAAATCTCAAAAAAACAACCTCTCTCCTTGCTTAAATTAGGGAGCTAGAAGGAGCCTTCTCTAGTAATAGGAAAGAATCCACCAGGAAAACGTTAGGAAGGCTTACAGAGAAATACAATGAACTTTGTAGCGAAAGGGTGGAACTGGCCCTTTTTTCACTGCTAAAACTAATTATGCAGCTGGGGGGCAGGAATATTGCTGCATTTATGCGTCAAGCAACAGGAGGCCCAAGTAACAGTTAAAGCTATAGTAGATCATATCAACACCACTCTAACCTCCCCCAGGCTTATTGCCCAAGCCTTTCAAGAATATTATTCCATACTGTGTATATTGATGAGTCAGGGAACACCTCTCAGCAGACTGATGACTATTTGAATTCCACCCCCCCTCTGCAAGATATTTAAAACACAGCAAGCTCTCCTAAAGTAGCCTTTAAACACATTGGAAATTAATTCGGTTACTGGCTCCATGTCCAATGACAAAGCCCCTGGCCCAGATGACTTTACTGCACACTTTTACAAAGCCCTTATAGAAGAAATACTGAATTAACTAAGGGAAAAGTTACTTCACCAATACAAATTTTGACCTTGGGGACAACCAGCAGAACACTATCATTTGACCTCAAGGGATAGTTATCACTCACCGACTGGAGAAATGAAGCAAGGAATGAAGGCTGTCCAATTTGCATTATACTAGAGATCATGGGCCCAATTTTACAAGCCACATGTGTCAGACACAACTTGCGGCTGAAAGGCAGGTTGCATCTTTTGCAGTTGTGGCAACTGCGAAAGTTGCTTTTCAAGAAGGTTGGTGACTTGCACCAAACCTTTTGAAATAGCCATAAAACTCCACCTGTAGCCAAAAGATGGGTGCAGTTGGGGGTCCTGGCTCAAGTCCATGGACTCATCTGCAGACAGATGCCCAGGTGGACACCCCAGGTGCAAGTAGGAGTACTAAGCCTGGAACCCAGGCACATAAGCAGCAGCCACTGCAAGGCTGTGGCACGGGGCATTTTGCCCATGTAGGACACTGTCCCACAATGTTCTGGGCACTCATGTGCCACAAGTGTGGAATGCCTGCTGTGGCAGGCTTTTGCCAACTCCTGGCAGTCCCCGAAATAGCCATGATGCAGTGGTGGTATAGTGCCTCCCTTCAAGTCCAAAGTAGCTCCGATCTTCATTTCCATGTATAACAAAAAATTCCTGGTCCAAGTCCATGTTCCCCCTTGCACTCCCACTATGCCCACACAGAACTACCGATACATTACCTGTGGTCTAGTGGTCCCCTACCCTCTGCACCCTGACAAGCAGTGGACACCCACCCTGTCCCTCCCATCCCTGACATGCATCTGTGACTGGCACAGCCCTCCTCTCACCATCATGGCCAGCTGTAGACTGCATGTGGTGCATACTGTACACTGTATAGTATACAGTGTATAGCATGCGGTCCCCTCAAATGCATTCTGTGGCTGGCTGTGGTGGTGTGAGAGAGTTGGGCCAATCACAGATGTGTGTTGGGTAAGGGGTGAGCAGAGTAGGTGAACACTGCCTGTCAGTGTTGGGAGGGTGAGGGGGGCCACTAGACCACCAGGTACAGACTGGGACTGTTTTTTTTTTTTGTCAAACATGGAAATGAGGAGCATGGCTATCTTGGACTTGGAGGGCCACTATAGCACAAATGACCTGGGAACCCAAAGGGGTTGGGGGAAATGGAGGCTACAGCAGTATACTGGCTAGGCACAGGGGTGCCATTGGGTAGCATACCAGTCCAAGCTACCACCATCCTGATCAGTATTATATGTTGGGGTGAGTTGCTACCTCCCATCCATGCCCCCACCATGACATGTCCTGCTCCTCGTGCACACCTACAGGTCCCTGTCCCACTTCATCTCATTGTCACAAACCAGTTAGACCACCTCCTGGCTAGTCTAAGTGGTGGCCCCTATTGCATCCATGGTGGGGCATCCAAAATAAAAAAAAGGGATGTGGCAGCCCCACCATGGCACAAGCCACCTTGCAGCATGGCACCCTGGAATGTTGGATGCAACTCTGGTGCAAGGGAACTTTGGCACAGCACTGTGTCCATCAGACACATGCAAAAATGGCAGATACTGTTGTACGTGTCATCCCATCTAATACAGTAGATTTAGAAACTGTCAAGTACACTAAGGCACCATAGAGAAACTTAAGGAGGAGCATCCCATGGGCAATGGCAAGGCATGCCTGTGCAGTCAGGTTGCAACTTACTTTATTGGAGACCCCCAGCATAGCAATCTCAGACTTGCAAACATGCATGGCTTGAGATGAGCAATCAAGAAAGTGGTCAAGGGTGACTCCCAGGAATGTGACAGAGAAGGCAGTGGAGGCTGCGGTACCATCATGATATACTATAGTTAGAGGGAATGAGCATGCTCTTAATTGGGGGGACATACTGAATAGCATGACTTGCATTCTAGTCATGTTTAGGATCATTTTTTTTTCTCAGATAACTAGGTGTACACTGACTGTTGGTCATCTGTTAGGTATAAGTTGATTTGGGCAGTATTTTTGAAGCAGATATACAGAGCAAGATCATCGGCATACAGTATGGCAGAGCAGTAGGTAAGGATCTGAGTTATGGAGTTTCATCATCATCATCATCATCATCATCATAGTTTATTGTTCAGCACAAAGGCATTACAACAGATAAGTTACAACATTTAAACAGTATCAAAATTCACATGAGTATACAGACAATAATTTATATAACTTAAAAGACTCTACCAGCATTTTTATTGACCGTACAATATAACTATCTTGAAGTGGTACATGATAGTTTATCATTACAGTTCTTAACTCAGTTTCTGCACAGATTTGCAGCAATTTTAAGGACATTAAAAATCAGGTGTTGTCAACCTTTCAGTGTAGCTGCTGGATTTCTGCTTGTGACATCGGCAACCCAGGTTCAGGAAAGGACCCAGGATGCCAGAGGGCCGGCTGGGGGGAAAAGGCTTAAGCATCTGATGACTGTTTCTCTCTCGGGGAGGGTGGGGACTTGACCTGGTGCTTGCTGACTCCTGATGGAGGCTTGGGGCTCAGCAATGCATTGGTCCCACTGACCAACGGAGCATGGTGAACATTGGCATATGCATTGACATTAGTGGCATGCCATGCCCCCAGAGAGCAAATGGGAAAACAGTGCTCCATGGCTGACTGGATGACGGTCACCCACTCCCACTGCCACAGAAGCCCTCAGAGACAGCACAGGACCACCTCAGCAGCACCTGGGCCAAGAAAAATTAGTGTGCTGGCCAAACCCCACCAGTGCCTATCTCCCTCAGAGGAAGCAGATCTGTCCAGTGAAGGATTACATCGGGTTACCTGGGGGGGGCTGTGATGTGGGGTGGTGGTGGCTCATCTTGAGGGGCAGGTTGCTAGCTTAGCCTAAGTGTCCCGAAGGAGTGGCTGACCAGGAGCTGGGGAGGTGCAAAAAGAAAAAAAGAAAAGAATTTCAGGCAAGTCTAGTTAAAATCAATTTATCCTTGGAGTTAAAAAGCTCCATACCAGCAGATATGTGGTAAGACTAAGGTTCATTAATATTAGCCCTAGCCAAAATCTCCTACGCTTTTCATAGAGTGGACAAACTAGAGTAATGTGTTTTAGATCATCTATGACCTTCATATTGCACTTACAGAGATCATTCACTGTTCCTGGATGTTTCTGCTGGAAATAAATATAATTACAGTTATACAGTTCAAGTCTGTATCAAGTTAGAATTCATCGAATAACTGGAGTCTCCATTATGTATAAATAACATTCCAAGTTATGATGAATTTTGATCCTCCTATACCAATTGACATTTTTGTATGTTTATAAAGATTCAAAATCTCTTGTGTAAAAAGTATCCTTCATCCTTTCTTTAAACTG
Source organism: Neoceratodus forsteri (assembly GCA_016271365.2). Classification (NCBI taxonomy): domain Eukaryota; kingdom Metazoa; phylum Chordata; order Ceratodontiformes; family Ceratodontidae; genus Neoceratodus; species Neoceratodus forsteri. The sequence continues at coordinate 512,199,277 of CM057450.1, read as the reverse complement.
GTACAATATCTCACTAAATGGTCTATAATAAATCTGGTACAAAAAGTGTCCTAGACCTAGGGGAAACACCTGAGCAGTAATGCATTCCATCATTTGGGAAAGAAACCCTCAGCCAGTATACTCAATTTCTTCCTCAATAAATATTCTTGGAATTCTGGATTTATGACAAAGAAAAAGCTTTAATATAAATGTTATCTTCTTTTCTATGATATATGCCAAGAGAGGCAACCGTCTCAATTCAGTTCTAAATATTGGTGCTGGGACAGCCTGGGGAACTCTAAGAATTTATCTAAAGAGCTTATTTAACTGTGTTTCTAGTATTTTTGGATTATACAGGGCCCATATTTTTGCCGCAAATAATAAACTGGCATGTATTTTTGCTTCTGTGTCTCTAAGTAGTCCCTTGACTGAGCCATTTCCTATTTGTGCAGTGAATCTCCTAAATGCATTAAAAGCAGTAACTGCTTTGTGTTTTATGAAATCAAGGTGATTCAACCATTTAGTACTTTGAGAAAAATAAACTCCCAAATAAAGGTAGGACTTAACTGTGATAACTTTGGGTTTGTCTTAGGGTTGCACAAACCCCTAAAAGTTCTACCTTGTGAACTTTCTGAGTAGAACTCAAAAAAGTACTACCTGGTTCTACCTGATTATACCAGGTAGAACCCAGTAGAATCGGGTTCTACCAGGTAGAACTTTGTTCTACCATTTATATTCAAGTTCTACCAAGTAAAACCAGGTTCTACCAAGTAGAGCCAGGTTCTACCAAATACAACTAGTTCTATTATGTAAATAAACAAGTTCTACTAAGTAAGACTAGATTCTACATGGTATAACAAAGTTCTATAATATTTAACAGAAAAAAAAGTTTACATGGTTCTACTTAATTAAGAAATCCACAGAAGTATTGTTTTTTGTTTGGGAAAGTACATGTAGTACTAAGAATGATTATGGTATAAATACAATTAAGTATTGCAAAGCTTTGGTGCATAGGATTCTGTCTCAGTGCTCGAAAGCTTTGCAAAACTTACCATTCTTAAAGTTAGAATCTTAGTATTACATGTATAGTCCCAAACATGCAAAATAAAATATATGGATTTTTTTTATAGTTAAGTAGAACCAGCTGGAATGTGTTTACTGCTTATATATTTTAGAACCACCTGGTTACCCAGCAGATGCTTAAAAATAATAGTGTTGAAACAGATTTAACAAGTGGTAAAGGTCAGGGATGATATATGACTTGTATATTATCCATGCCAACTTTAGCTTTTTAAATCTGGTTACAGGCAGCCCAAAGGGTTAACCCTCTGAACTACACCCTGTTACAATCATTTTAAATCTTCCCCCACTGTTAGACTCAGGTACTAATAGAGCCCAGTTCAAAATAACTGGTGCCCATTGTACCTATAGCTTCAGCAGCTTTATTTATTTTATTTTATTTTATTTAGATTTTGTTGACCAGGTAAGCCCTCTGAGACCAGAGATCCCTTTTTCAGGGGCTAGTACCACATAAGTACATGGACAGAAGTTTACAGTACAAAATGTATTTAATCCACACAATGTGGTAAAGCAAAATGCCACACTGCCCCAGCCTTCTGTACCTTACCTTCCTCAGTACCCCCCGAGGAAGGCATGCTGCCGACACACTGGGGCAGTGTGGCATTTTGCTTTACCACATTGTGTGGATTAAATTATGTTTCTACTTTAAACTTTGTCTGCGTAATTATTAGTTTGGGGCTTTCTGTTATTCTGAGTAACTGTCAAATTTAGTAATACATTACCCACCATCATGTTCTCCTTTCCCTCTGGTACACTTTCCTGCCCTGATCCCTATACCTCCCGTAGGTAACTATGTCAATATTACTTCACTTGTTCCACCCTTCCAAACATCTACCCCTTCCTCATCTTTACTCAGAATACTTGAAAAACCCATAAAGGTATACCATCTGCAAATTGTGTTTATGATGCCAGGTCACGTGCATGGTTTGGTGTCTAACAATGGAGTGTGAATTGTATTTGTAAGAGGGAGTGTCCCAGGGGGTTTGGAGGGCTTGGAGTTTTGGATGGGGGCTAGGGTAAGATCAGTGATTTTTTTTTTATTGTCATGAGTGCAGTATGTGGGAACAGCACTTTGTAAAATCTATTTTTTTATTTTCATTTTACAGGTTATGATGAAAACCGTTTCTGTCTGGTGAATGGTTCCTTCAGATCAAAACATTGGATGTCATTGGGTTCAACCCTGAAATTGGGAATGTATTGTAAAGTTGACATTTTGCAGGGAAAAAAAAGATTTTTTAAATTAAATTCCCATCTGGAATTGAACCAGAAGAACAGTTGTTTATTATTTATTTATTCTATTAATGTTTTTGTTTGTTAACAGCCAGTAATAAGTATCCATTGACTGTGTATTTTGTACTAAAAATCCAATAAAACAAATGAAGAGCTGTGTGACAATGTGTAGTCATTTCCGGTTATTTTAGCTGAACTGCCATATGCAGTGGTCCTTCAGTTTCTGGTGCTAGTCAGATTGGGCCTTAGTGGCACATGAGACCCAGCAGTGGATGTTTGTTTCTGAAATTAATGGAACTTGAGGATGAGGAGGAGACAGGGGGAGACCCACCAGTGTAGAAAAGACAGCTGGAAAGGCTAGTGGCTACTAGTGGCAAAAGAATCCTTCACCATCATCGTCATCGTCATCAGCATGGCATGATGCCATCTGTGTGCTGTCAACCTGCATAAATTTGGGACAGTATATGTTTTTGTATTGAGGCAGGTTCATTTTTAAAAAAGTGAGCATCTCTACATTCTTCATGGAATGACATGTTCTTTTCTCCTTCATTATTGCCCCAGCAGCACTAAAAACTATCTCTGAATATGTTCTGGCAGGTGGGCAACTGAGGTATTCAATTGCGATCTCAGTTAAAGAAGGCTAGATCAATTTTTTCTGTTGCCAATAAAGAACTAGTTCATCACCTGCAGTGAGATGTACAGTCTCCTTTATATAATCCTTAACCATTTTTGTAGCAGGGACTTCTGGTACCACTATTGCCGGCTGAGCCTTCCCAGCTGTCTTTATTAGACCAAAGTCTGACAGCATGTCCCACAGTGGTTTGTCCTCTTGTAGTGTAGCAGCAGTTCTGGTTTGTGTTTGATGAGCCAAAACATCAGTAGTGGTGGCAGCAGCAACAGCAACAGCAGATTGTGCTCCCTCCCTCCCTCTCCACCAGATTTCGTTCAGAATTTGAATGTTGCCAAAAGGACACTGATGATGTACTACTTTTCTCAACTATACGTGCTGACACTTTCTCAATTAACAGTTCATGTTAGTGTTCCAGGTCTTTAAAGTCATGTGGTTTGAAGAATGTCTCAATTGTATCCTTCAACCGAGGGTCCAGAAGTGTGGTCAAAATGTAATGTTCTGCTTTGCACATATTTACAATGCGCTCATCAACCAGGAAGGTTTGTATTATTTTTTCAACAAGTGATGCAGCATTGATGTCATCATTGTCAAAGAACTGTGACTCGAGATGCTGTAGTCTCATCCTAATGAGTGAAATTAAGGGTAGGATCTGATTTAGTCTGACACCATCAGAGCTCACCACTCGGGTAGCCTCCTCAAAGGGTTTAATTATACAACAAAGATTCTCCTTCAGACGCCACTGATTGGGGCTGATATTCACATCTCCTTTCCCAATGCCATGTTGGACTGCATATTGATGAATGGCTTTCTGTTGTTCAAGCATTCTCTGCATCATATAGTAAGTGGAATTCCACCGGGTTGGAACTTCCTGTATCATCTGGTGGAGAGGGAGGGAGGCTGTTTTCAATCTGAATCTGCTGCAACAACTTTTGGGCTTTCACAGAATGGCTAAAGTGGGTGCACACAGTGTGGGCAGCTGAAATCAAGTTCTGCACATTTTGGTCCTCACTGATAAAGTCTTTTACCACCAACTTAATAGTGTGGGCAAAGCATGGCACATGTGTAAACCTACCAAGTCTTACTGCTTTCACAATTTATGAAGCATTGTCAAACACTATAAACCCTGGTTGCAAGGACTTTGGAATCAGCCACTCAGCAAACTTTTCTTCAAGGCCCTCCAGAAGATGTTCCACTATGTGGTCTTTTTCAAAACCATAAATACATAAAGCTGCCTGTCTTCGAACTGTGAAGTCCCTTGCTTCTTGCTGCTGCTGCCACCACCAGTGCCACTACATGATGATGATAATGATGATGAGGAGGAGGAGGAGGAGGGAGGAAAGTTTACCCAATGACCAGTCACAGTCATATAGTCAGTTGTCTGACCACTGGTCCACATATCTGTCGTGACATGAATCTTTTTACCCACTGAACCTTTCAGAGCATCAGACACGCTTTTCCAAACGGCATCATACAAGTCTGGAATTGCAACACTGGAGAAATATGTCCGGCTGGTGACCTGATACTTTGGCACAGTGATATCCATGAGTGCTTTAAAACCTGGGTTAGCCACAAACGAGAATGGGAGCAAGTCAGTGGCTATCATCTCCCCAGTTGCCTTTTGTTAATCGCCTTGCCTCAGGCCTGTTGGGCTTATATTTCTGTGACCGCTCAAAGCAGTCTTTCAAAGAAATGTGATGCTTGCTGCTATCACCTGATTTTCTGGGCTGCTTCCCTTGGCCTTTACTACCATGAGGGTGGATGTTGTGGTCATGGATGGTATATGACTCCAGTTGGGCTGCAGTGGTGGGCTCAGAGGGGTAAAGAAACATGAAATTGAGGATGCTGTGCTTTGACTGGAAGGAAGACTTTCATCATCCTCCACCTCCGCATCAGTTACTTCATTGCCTTGGTAAACATCCATTAACTCAACCTCCTCAGCTGAGTGCAGAAGTGCAACAAATTGTGTGTGCTCCTTTTGTGATTTTTGATACTGATAAATGTGAGACTTGTTCATATGTCTTATCATAGAGGCTGGGAGATCAGAGGGCTGTGGGTTCAATTCCTACATCTGGCACTTGGGTTAATATCCCAGTACTGACACTGTAGTGCAGCATGAGAGGGGTGCTGCACTTCTGAGGTGCCGTCTTTCAGATGAGACATTAAACCGAGGTCCCATCTGCCTGGACTGGTGGTAGTTCAGGTGGATGTTGAAGATCCCATGGCACTTATCGAAAAGAATAGAGGAATTTCCCCAGTGTCCGGCCAAATTTCCCTGATTCACTAAAAATACCACCAACAGCTTAATCTGATTCAAGGTTTGCCTGGTGTTTGGTAAGAGCCTCCCACCCACCCTGTTTTGTAGGCTTTCTTAAATACTGAAAAGCCACTGGGGGTTGGGATTGAAGGGCTGAGTATTTCTGTTTGGGACTGAAATTTGAAGCAACAGGAGTTGGTGGGCCTGTGACATCATACGGTACCTGGTGTCTGCTTACACACTGTTAGTGGGACTGAACACATACTGGACCTATGTGTTTGTGAGACTTGGAACTTTGTTGTGGGGTTGAAATTGGGTTTGTAAATACTCACAGTCAGTATAAGAGAGAAACTGCACCAGGGAAAGGGACTGAGAAAAGTGTGCTATTATAAACAGAGGGGATAATCAGGGTGGCATATTCCACCATGGCAGGCATCTTCGGAAGGGCTGTAGGCGCGCAGGCTGTGGGATGGCAATAATTCTAAATTGGGCCTGGAGAGACGGAGGCTGCCCACTCTGTAGACAGCTATCTTGTATCAGGAGTGAGGTATATTGTTAAGGAGTAAGCTGTGGAGCTGTCCAAGATGACAGGGGTGAATATGGGCAGCAGAAGGGTGGGGTTGAGGGAGGCTGGGGCAACCTGAAATTACAGGACATAATGCAGCAAGCAGAAGGGGGTATTAGGGACAGAGGACCCTTAGATAGGGAAGTTGATGCTAAGGGAAAGCGCATAGGGTGAAAATTTGAATTCAAGGAGACTGGAGGGGAAGAGTCAGAGGGGCTACAAAGGAAGCCCAAAACAGCAGACTGTGGGAAGGAGCTCCTAAGGTGAACAGTGCAAGAGAGGAAGAAGAGGGTCAGTTTAGAGATGCAATCAGGGGAAACTCGGGTTACTTGATGGAGGCTGACATAGAGTGTCACAATAAATTTGAGATACTAAGCATCCTAGAGGGGGAGGAAGGGGTTGGTAGAAATGAGGAAACTTATACAGAGGCCGGGGGGAGGGAGTCAGATACCCATAGGGCATCACAGACCAGCTATGGAAAGGATAGACATAGTCCCAGAGGGAGAAGGGGAAACATATTTGTTAAGCAAATGGGGGAGATGCAACATATTCCAGACATAAGGGAGGAGAGCATGATTGGAGAGAAACTGGGAGACAAGGAGGTGGGAGAGGAGCCCCCCTTCAGCAGGGAGGTCAGTACCAAGGATGGGGCCTCAGCTAGGGGACCCACAGAGAGCCTCTGGAGACAGGGGTACTATTACAAGGGGGATGGTGAGTGGGGAAGGGAAACCATCAGGGCCAGGATAAATGGTTCAGATATGAGAGGGTTAAATGGACACCTATTCAGAGGGGGTTTGAGTTATGGGAAAAATAGCAAGGGAGGCAGAAAGGGAGGGTGACAAGGGGGTCTCTAATAAGGCAGGAAGACTCCATGAAATTGCGATCATGAATAAAGTGGGGAGGGAGGCTGAGAGGGCATAGTGGAGGTAACCATAAGGATGATGGCGTGTTAAGGTTCTGTTACTGGGAGACTCGATGATTAAGGGTATCCATTGGGAGGGACAGGGGGTGATGCCATAGCCAGGTGAAGGTAGTGAGTATCTCTGGGCTGACAGTACAGAGCAAAGTTCATGGTGTATGAAATGATTAGGGATTGTGAGGAAACCGGATTTCTGGGCATTTGGGAACTAATGATTTAGAGGGAAATAGCATTATGGAAATCCAAGCAAGGTTCCAAGAACTTGCCAGAGTCTGTCGGATAATGGATGCAACATTTTCGGAGATATTGCCAGTACCAAAGGCCTCAGTGGAGAAAAAATGAAACTCACAGAGGTTAATGAATGGCTCAGGAAGTGGGGTGAAGAGAATGGGTTGGGGTGTTAGGGAACTAGAATGGAGTTTGGGAGGATAAGGGACTATATGCCAAGGACAGGTTTCATCTTGCCCCATTAGGGAAGGAAGTCCTTAAACAGGGGATGGCTACATACAAGAAAGGTTTAAACTTGTAAGGGGGAAGGATAAGGGAGGGCTGACTAGAAGCCCTCCTCCAGATGAGGGGAGTAGCCTCAAGCCCAAGGGGAGGGGGAAACAGACTGGAGGTGGAGGTTTCAGGAGGAGCAGGGGAGGATGGAAGTATAAGGAATCTGGGTGGGGTTCGACAAAGAGGATCAGGATAAGGGTGGGGTTAGTGTTAGTTAATGCCAGGAGCTTGGGAAACAAGTTGCCAGAGTTCCAGGCCATGCTGTCTGGGGGGTGATGATGCAGTCACGGAAACGTGACAACAAAACCATGACTGGGACCTAAAATGTATGGGGGTACACTATGCTTAGGAAGGATAGAAAGGAGGGCAGAGGGTGGAGTGGCTATGTTCATTAGAGATGACATAGAAATTGCTATGGTAGAAGAGGCAGAGGGAAACGGGAGGCCTTATGGGTCACCTTACGATCCCCAGCAGGAGATAAGGTCAAGCTGGGAGTAGCATATAGGCCCCCGGGATGAGTGATGTTCTAGAGGATGGTTTGCTGGACAACATCATTGCCCAGTGTGGTCCAAAAGGGAAGGAGGGAAGTTGATGGGGAACCCTTAATATGCCAGGTACAAACTGGGGAACCATGTCCTCTAAGGTGGCCAAGGAGCAGAGGCTGCTGGATGGCTTCCAGGATGTGTTCTTACACAGCATGTGATGGAGCCCAAAGGGAGGGGCATGTCCTGATGTGGTTCTGGCAGATGGGGATCTGGTAAGGGACATGTTGTACAGGACCCCTGACTGGGAGTGACCACAATACTGTCTGGTTTCAAATAAGCATTGGGGAGGTGGGGTGAGATCTAGGACACTGGCAGTGGACTTCAGGGGGCAGACTTATGGGCATGGGAAATATTCTCAAGGATCACTTGAAGGATTACCTCAACGACAAGTGTGGAAAGGAGATGGAAGGTCATAAACGGGGACTTCATGAGGCAGTCAGGATCTGCGCTAAGTTGAAACGTAAGGGAGCAAGGTCACATAAACCATGCGGTGGTCCAGTGAGGTCCAGGTAGCAGTCAGAGAAAGAAGCGCTTACAAAAATATAAACAACAAGAGGGGATAGGGATAAGGAAATGTACCAGCTAGATCTAGAAAAGTCACCAGATGGTGAGGGGAGCAAAGTCCAGTAAAGAGCAACGGCTGGCACAGGGATACATGGAGGGGAAAAGGGGTTCTTCCGTCACATTGGGGAGCGGAGAAAACTAAGGGGCATCTCAGCAGATTGAGATCAGAAGAAGGGTGGGTGGAAGAGGCAGGACCAGGCAGAGGTATTTAACGAGTACTTTGCCTCTGTGTTCACTAGGAGGGGATGGATATCTACAAAGCAAGGCACAAAGGGATAGAAGGCAGGGAGGGATCAGGGAGCAACAGAAATGGAGCAAAAGGGAGGGAAAGGCACCCCAGGGGTGTCACATCTGGGTAAGGATAAAAAGACCAGTAAGGTGGAGGGACGGATGATGCCATCCCCGCACAAAAGGGTGGTTTGCCCTCAAGGCCCTAAAGAAAGACAATTTCCTGGGACTGATGGCATTCATCCGAGAGTACTATGGAATTGGCGGACATACTGGCTGCACTTTCTGGCGGAGCTTTCAGCAGGTCACTTGAGACAGGGAGGTACTTTAGGATTAAGGAGAGGCACATGTGGTACCAATCCATAAAGGGGGGTCGAAGGAAGTACCAGGAAACTATAGACCCATCAGTTTAACCTCGGTGGTGGGAAAATTAATGGAGAGAATACTAAAGGAACGATTGGGGGTTACTTGGAGGAGGTGGAGGTCTGGATAGTCGGCAGCATGGGTTTGTGCCAGGTAGATCATGTCAAACCAACCTTGTGGAGTTCTATGAATGGGTAACATCAGAACTGGACAGGGGTAAGCCAGTGGATGTATTATTCTTGGACTTCAGCAAGGCGTTTGACTCTGTCCCCCACAATGGTCTGGTGGAGAAACTGATGGGGTTAGGAGTAGGCCCATTGATGGTCAGATGGATTGAAAACTGGATAGCTGGACACACTCAGAGAGTAGTGGTCTGTGGGGAGCTCTCGAACCCTACAGAGGTTGGTAGTGGGGTACCACAGGGCTCGGTCCTGGGTCCAATCCTGTTTAATGCATACATATCGGACATCAGGGATGGTATAGGTGTGAAATGAGTCTTCTTCACGGATGACTCCAAGATGGGAGCAGTAGTTGAGGAGAAGAGGGAGGTTGGCCCTGCAAGGGACCTGGACACCCTGGAAAGCTGGCTCACATGGAAATTAAATTTCAATATCACCAAGTGCAAGGTGTTGCATCTTGGTCGGGGAAACCCTAAACACAGGTACACCCTGGGAAGGGAGGTGCTGGAAGCCTCAACAGGGGAAAAAGACCTAGGGGTCATGGTGGATACATGTATGAATTACTCTGAGCAGTGCAGGAGAGCAGCTAGCAAGGCAAATAGGATGTTGGGATGCATCGCAAGGGGGATCACCTCTAGGAGCAAGGAAGTGATTCTGCCGCTGTACAATGGACTGGTTAGACCACATCTTGAGTACTGTGTACAGTACTGGAGACCACACTTGAAGAGGGACATACAGCCCTGGAGAGGGCAGGAGGAGGGCAACAAAGATGATACGAGGGCTAGGATTTGACTTACGAGGACAGACTTGAGGAGCTCTGCCTGTTTTCATTGGAGGAGAGGAGAGAGGGGACATGATTGAGGCTCTCAAGTACCTCAAGGGAATAAATAGGGTAAACATGGATGGGATCTTTAGACTAAAGCAGGGAGGTATCACCAGAGGACATGGTTTGAAGTTGGAAGGTGGAAGGGTGAGGGGGGAAAAGAGGAGGAGGTTTTTCACTGAGAGGGTGGTGGACCCTTGGAATGCACTGCCTGGTGAGCTGGTTCAGAGATCCACAGTGGAGGGCTTCAAGAGAGGGTGGGACAGACACAGAAAGTGGATGTATCAGATGATGGCCTGTCCCAGGGGGTTGGGATGGATGATAGGGGTTTCTGGAGCACAAGGGATGGGAGGGTCTCGGCACCCAACTAAGGATCTAGGTTCGAGCAGACTCAATAGACCATAAGGCCTAATCTGCTGGCAAATAGTATGTTAGTATGTTAGTATGTAAGGTCAGTTGGCATTCATCTGTATCCCCCTCCTCCAGGTCATGCCTGACAATAGGCAGGATTTGTCTAGTGCACTTACCCGGTCAACAAAAACTAAATAAATAAATAAATAAAACATTGTTGATGTTCCCAGTCGAGAACCCACTTTATCACGACTTAATTTTGTTTTGCATAATTTGCAAACCACATGGCTGCCAGATGATTTATCTTGTGTGAAAAAATCCCACACAATGGATTTCACAGATTCTGTTGCACTGCTGCTTATAGGGAGGATAGGTTCATTACTACCACTGCCACCACCACAGCCCACTACTATTTCCACTATCACTTTGAGGTCTTTCGATGGCCATCTGCATGTAATCTTGAAGATGCACAACCTCTGACTGGATGAACTGCATCTCTTTCTTCCCCTCGTGAAGCCTGTCCATCTTCTGTCCTCTGTTGTTCCTCTGCATGTGTGGGTGTCTGACTCTCCAAGTTATGCCCCACTATCATTAATGTTTTTTTAGCACCACAGTCATCCTTCTGAGAACTCATTTTTGTTCTTTTACTGCCTCTGTATTCCTCCTCTTCATCCCACTCCCCAGAGCTACTGCTACTTGATATACTGACTGATGCCTTATCTACTACAAACTCAGGATCTGTTCCACTGATTTCCCCCTCACTCTCATCAGTCTTCTCCTCCTCCTCATCATCAACCATCACTCTGCTTACTAAAACTGGCTGCCACACTATTATGGCCCTTGTGTTCATCCCCTGAGTACCACGACGGGTTACTCCTGCAATGTCCTGAATTTTCTATACTGTTGTTACTGTTGCCTGGATTGCCTGAGCAGTGCTGCTATATGTTTTACCACTCATGGCTGCATCGAGTCAAGTACTTTTAGTAAGACACAGGGAAATGTACTCTCAAACAGGTAGATACAGCACTGCTTGCTGCGTCGAGTCGAGTGCTTAAAGTGGTAAGATATAGGGATAATTTCTCCCTAACAGGTAAATACAGCACTGCTTGCTGCGTGGAGTCAAGTACTTTAAGTGGTAAGACACAGGGATATTTTCTCCCTAACAGGTAAATACAGCACTGCTTGCTGCGTGGAGTCGAGTACTTTAAGTGGTAAGACACAGGGATATTTTCTCCCAAACCGATAAGCACAGCACTGCTTCCTGCATCAAGTTGAGTACTTTAAGTGGTAAGACACAGGGATATTTTCTCCCTAACAGGTAAATACAGCACTGCTGGCTGCGTGAAGTCAAGTACTTTAAGTGGTAAGACACAGGGATATTTTCTCCCTAACAGGTAAATACAGCACTGCTGGCTGCGTGAAGTCAAGTACTTTAAGTGGTAAAACACAGGGATATTTTCTCCCTAACAGGTAAATACAGCACTGCTTGCTGCATCGAGTCAAGTACTTTAAGTGATAAGACACAGAGAGATTATGCCCAAAACAGGTTAAGGCAGCAATTTATCAACTCGAGTCAGATACTCTAGGCAGTAAACACACAAGGAGTATACAATAGTACAGCACTGCTGTCAGTGTCTACATGGAGTCAGTTATAGTAGTAGTACTGACAAAAATGCAGGTAGCTGGACTTCATATGATATTTCTTATTAATTGTTCCTAACAGGTCACTGTCACTGACTAGACTAAACTAGACTACTAAACTACTAGCCCCCCAGGTCATGCCATGCACAAACAATCAGCAGCAGAGCAAATGAAATGCACAAGTCAAGAACTCTGCCTCTCTGTGTACTTTTTTAGTTTACACTAGCTTTAAATTTCTCCTTCCCTGTGGTTTGTAATTCTTCAGTCAAATGAAAAATAAATCATCAGTTTCATCACTAGCACAGATTGGATTTAAAACTACAACTGTGTTGTGTGAACTGAACTGATTTGATTTTGATTGAACTGATCCCCCAAGTTGAGCTTGTGAGCAGCACAGCAAATTGCTCTCCTTAACTTGTGGCACTGGTGGAGCAAAGGTAATTTTTTGAACTCTTTATTTTCCCCCTGCCTTTTAGTTCAACTTCTTGACTCTAGTCTAGTCCAGAAGTGCAACCGACCAGTATCTTATTCCTCCTTTCCTATCCATCCCACATCAAAAACAGAGAAAATACAAAGCAAACATTTTTGGGGAGGGGGCTACAGCTGAAGTCAAGGCAAAAAAAAAAATCAGTGAAACAACGTCGTCTGTCAAGACGACAATTCAGATAGCAGCAAGCAGTCTTTCACTCTCAGTGCTCTCGTCTTGTCGCCACCTCTCACTCTGTCTCTCCTCACACACTGAAGACACTGCGTGGTGTAGTTGTAGTCTCAGTTATCAGTTTCCCCACCCACGTGTTTTCTGACTTGCTCCACCAATTGCCACTGCTGTTGCTCCCAGTTCTACAAGGTAGAGGCGGAGACTCTGAAGAGATCGAATTATGGACAAATCATTAAAGTCCTTATTGGATGAATGACATGCAAGGACTCAGTTTCCTGACACTCCATAACCTGCACCACATGATGTTACTGGGGGCTGCCAAAACTCAGCATGTGTGACAGAGGTATGGGGGAAAAAAACTTGACTGGGGCGAACTGGCGAATCAAAGTTCATGCTTTTCTATAAAATGTTTGCAATGCATGGACAAGTGCAAACACCAGGGGTTCGATCTTTTTTAGTGCATGAGTGAACCGAACTTGCAGCCCTAGTGTGCCTATAAACAAAGAAGCTGGGGTGTGGCTAACTTTTGAACATGGTGGATGCTTTTTAGCCAGCACCTCAAGGCACATCTTTGAAAGCACTTCTGAGACCTCCTAAATGCATCAAAATGGCAGTAAATCTGAAGGGGAGCTTCAAATAGTCCATGACCAGTAGCAAATCAAAAAATAAGCAGTCTAAACTAAAATGTGAGCAAGCACCAGCACTGAAAGAACAGCAGTTGGGATCAGAGGCTCGCACCAGATCTCAGGCCTACCAGGCTGGTGACTCAGATGCTCGGAATGGCGCTAACATGTCAGAGCTAGAGTGGTTCTTAGCGGGAGTGCCTCCCACGCTGGCCCAGATGCAGCATGAGATGAAGGCCAGGTTTACTAACATTACAGTCCAGATTACCTACCTGCAATCCATGGTAACAGGCCTTTCTGAAACCTCCTCAACACACACAAAGCAAATATCCAACCTGGAGCATCGTGTAAGTGATCTAGAGGACACCTTACAGGCAATCACTGGTGAACTGAACAAATTAAAAAAACTGTGGATGAGCTCATAGCCAGAATCAACAACCAGGAGAATAGATCACAGTACTCTAATTTGTACATCATAAGACTCCCAGAGAGAACCGAGGACTGCAACCCCAAAACAGAACTGCACAAATTGCTAATGGAACACTTGGAGTTGCTGGAGGAGGCTGCCAGTTTCGAAATTGAGTGGGCGCACAGGGTAGGTCCCCCACCTAGGTCTGCAGACAAACCTCGGCATTGCCTAATTAAATGTCTCTGATTTGTGGATAAGGAGCAGATCTTGAAGCAGGCTAAGACGAAGGGGCCCATCACCTTTAAAAATAATAAGGTGCATGTTTTTCAAGATTATAGCCTTGAATTGCAGATGCAGAGGCAAATATTTAATGTAGTCAAAGTCAAGCTGTACAACCTTGGGTGGTCTTTTGCTTTCATGTACATTGTCAAGTTACGCATGAACAAGCCTGGACAATCCTCAGTTTACTTCACCTGCCCGAAGACAGTGGAGAGATGGGTAGAGGAAGAGGAGATTAGAAGGAATCAGGCTTGCTCACCTCCAAAGCAAGGCAAAATGGACAACAGATAAGTCTCCTATTATTAGTAATGAACTTGTTCAGTTAAGTCCACGATTCATTACCTCAGGCAGGAGTCCTGACTGGCCATACTGAAGAGTCTGAGGAGGTTGGTTACTTTTGCCTGCTTGGGTCCATCCTGGATTGTGTGTTGGGTACTTTCAAAGACTTCCTGAAAAGCAGAGTGAGGTACTGATAAAGACCTTGAACTTGCTTCACCATGTCTGGGGACATGGGTAACTGGGGGTTGGATGAAATTTGATCTATTTCTTACATTTTTTCATGTTGGTGGTCTTCCTTTAATCTAGATATGGAATTACTGTGACTTAAGTGTTAAAAATTTGTTTTATAACTATAACTCCTTTATTTCTGAAACAGGAGGCCTAAGCAACATTATATTAAATAATACAATGTTAAGGGCCAAATAGATGGATTGGTTAAAATACTCGCATTTGTGCCAGTTTGGTTACTGGTTACCAGTTGTTTATATGATGAAACATTTCAGGTTCCTTGTGATCTAAATTGGGGGGGTATGTTCAGGTTATAGGGAGGCAAGGGAGGTTGAGGGAAGGGGAAAGGGACAGTTGTTTGCTATTTTTGCATGGGAAAATCAGAAAGTTTGCAGGGGTAGTGGGGTGGTGGAGAGTCCCCATCTGTAAGGGGCGATTTTTTTTTCTGGAACCCCTGCTTGACGGATTGGGCACCCACTTCTGTTCCAAGTGTTTAATGGGGTGGGGGGGATAAGTTGGCTCTGTTGTAAGAGAGGTAAAACAAGGATGATGTGTAAGGGAAGAGACCTGAATCACTATTTGGCTGACACGAAATATGAAATGCAGTGGAGAACCTACTGGTGGAGGAAGATTTATGACTCACTACATAATAATAGAAGTCTTTACAAATGCCTAGCTATCTCAGGGTTTAATGGCTAAGACAGTCATGGTGGCAACTTGGAATGTAAATGGATTAAAATCTATTAATCGAAAATGGGTGATGGCTAAAGTCAAGAATTCCAAATGGCAAGTAATCATGTAACAGGAGACACATATGTCTCAGGGGCAAGCTGTGAAAACTAGCTCATCTCTTGGGGGGAACGTGGATCTCCTCTGCTCTCTCCTCCAAGGTGAGGGACACTTTGATTTGGTTCCCTCAGAGCTCTGAAGAGTGCGTATACTAGACCAGATCATTGATAAGGTGGGCAGGTATTCTCTGGTAAGAGCTGAACTATCTGGAGTTGGAACCTTCTCCTTTGGCTAGATTTATGAGCCAAATGTGGAGGACCCTTTTTTTTCAGAGACTGTCATTAGACATAGTGGGGCAGAAGGGCACCTGGATACTAGGGGTGATTTTGATTGTGTTCAGGACACTATCTTGGACAGGTCTAACCCAGTCCTGATCCCCACGTCCAAAAATGCCAAAGCTCTGGGAGAGCTGGAACAGGACCTCCACCTGCTGGATGCCAGGAGGTACAGAAAACCCACAGGGAGAGATTATAGTTTTTACTCCCATGCTCACAAATCATACACACATCTAGACAGGCTCCTAATTAGCCTCTCTCTCTCTTTCTCTCTGCCCCAAATTGACTCAATGAAGCACTTCCCTATCGTAATATCTGACCATGCCTCTTAGTATGAGTTTGGCAGGTCCCGGTTACATCCCTGTAACCAGACAGTGGAAACTGGATCCCCTTCTTTTGAAAGATCAGAAATATATTTCTTGCCATGACCATGCATATTAAAGAATTCCTATACTTCAACAAAAAAGGGGACACATCCTACTGCTGCAGATGGGAGGCTGTCAAGGCATTCATCCGGGGACAATCTATTGCCTTCTCAGTGTATACAAAAAGGCATGAGCAACAGAAACTCACATATTTACAGGAAAAAATTGAGGCTTGTGAGACAGCCCAGAGACTGAGACCCACCTTGTCCTTGTATAGAGTAATTCAGAAATTAAAGTGACGATTCAATATATTAAGTAATGCTAAAATAGAGCGGGCCATCCTCCTTTCTCAGGCAGGAGCATATTTTGTTGGAGACAGAGGGGGTAAGCACTTAGCCTTGCAACTGCATCATAAGGAGGGAGAGAGAGATCAGTGGGGTAAACACATGACAAGTCTGGCAGTCTTGTCCAGGACCAGGTGGCCATTGGTACTGCTTTTAACAATTTCTATAGTTCCTTCTACACATCGGAAGTGTCACCCACCCCTCAGGACTTCAAGCTATTCTTTGCTAAGGCCCCTGTGACAAAATTAAAGGAGGAAGTGGCTCAAGAGTTGGACTCTCCCATAACCATGACTGAGGTCAGTAAGGAACTCAGAGCTCTTAAGGGTGGGAAAGTTCTGGGTCCTGAAGGGCTGCCTATTGATTTTTTCAAGGCATTCTCTGAAGTCCCAGTAGAACCACTTTATGATATGCTTGTGGAATGTCTGGAGAGAGTTGAGCTGCCCCCCTCCACATGATCAGCAACAATCACAGTCCTGCCTAAATCGGGCAAAGACCCCTCTTGGTGTGACCCTATAGGCCTATCTCCCTCCTCCCAACAGATTATAAAATCTTGGCTAAGATATTGGCCACAAGACTAGATCCAGTGTCCCCCACCTTAATTCATACTGACCAAGCTGGCTTTGTACAGGCAAGGCAGGGGAAGCACAACATATGCCTCACATTGAATGTGATCCATCGCTGGGGTAAAACCCGGCAAAAAATGAGGCCATTGTCCAAGCCTTTGATGCTGAAAGCTTTTCATCATGTGGAGTGGGCATATCTCTTTGAGACACTGGGAAGGGTGGGTTTTGGACCTAGTTTTAAATTCTGGGTAAGGGTCCTATACTTACAAGCACAGATAGCAGTGTATGGAATGGTGACTCCCCCCTTTGCCTTGAGCCACAGAATCAGACAAGGATGTCCCTTATCTCCCCTGTTGTATGTAATCTTCCTTGAGCCACTGGCAGTGGCCCTGAGAGAACATAAAGAAATTAGGGGTTTCAAGGGTGGAAACTCCAAACACAAGATTGCATTATATGCAGATGACTTGTTCTTTTCCTGCAAAACCCCACCCAGGACTTACCCCGGGTACATCAGTTAATGAGGAAGTATGGGAACCTATTCAGGCATAAAGTAAACTGGACCAAGAGCGAGCTACTCCCCATAGGAGCCAGGGATAGAGCACTTTTGATCTCAAACCTAGGGGGACTGCAGCTGGTGAAAACAATAAAATACCTGGGAGTTACTATCTCAGCTAAAATGAGCTCATTATATGCTCTGACTTATAAACCTGTCATGCTTAAAATGTCAGAAGACTGTGATAGGTGGATGACCCTCCCACTGTCTCTACTGGGTAGGGTGGGGGTAATAAAGATGATTATATTACTAAAATGCTTATATCTGTATCAATCACTCCCTGTCTGAGTGCCCAAGGTCCAGTTCACTTGGCTCTAGGCGACACTATACAGGTTCCTATGGAGAGGTAAAGCTGCTAGAATTAAAAGAGCCATCTTTCAACTACCTGAAAAACAAGGGGCCTGGGGCTTCTGAATTTCTTGAATTATTACAGGGCTGCACAGCTTGCGCTTGTGCCAGTGGGACCCTCTAGGTGGCGTGTACTTGGTTGGAGTTAGAAGAGGAAACTCTGGTAGGCACATTGAAGGTAGATGCCCTCCCTTCAATTTTAACCTCAGAGCAAAAGCCCAGCATAACTAACCCATTCACTGCCAACCTGCTGCGAATTTGGAGGGATGTGCATGATCACATAGGGCATCATTCCCAGACCTCACCCTATGCAGGTATATTACTAGCTATGAAGAATAGGGGTCCATACTCTATACCTCTCCTACAGAGGTTACATTTGTGGAGAAGGAGAGGCCTAACCACAGAATGTTAGCTGTATGGGGGAGGCACCCTTAAGAGCTTCATCTTGTTCCATAAAGTGAGAGGTATACCCACTGGAGACTTTTTTGTATACCTCACAGTTATACAGAGGTGTGGTGTGTCCTTGTCAACCACCTGTGGCTGGGCCCTCCCCTTCCCCTTAGAGGAAGAGATGCACAAACCCCAGCCAGGATCAAAGCCACTCTTTGTATACTATAACATTATTCAGAAATAAACTCATAAGACCACAGAAGGACATAGATAAAAATGGAGCAACAATCTTCTAACTCCAATCGACTCCAAAATATGGAGCCCGGCTAGTCAACATTTTATGAATTGTTCCCACAACAATAAGCTCACTTAGATACAGTTGAATTTCATGTATAGGACATATATTACACCAAAGAAATTATATACCTTGGATGAACAGAGATCTAGCAATTGCCCCAAATGTAGTACACATGAGGGGGTCTTCCTTCACTTAGCCCTAACCTACATCAAGGTGACCCCTTTTTGGCACTCAGTGCACCAAATAATGAGTAGGGTGCTGGGTTACAATCCATCAAAATCTGCTTTAGAGCTACTTCTTGGTGCGGATCCCCAGCATCCTAATGGGAAGTTAAGCAACCCCTTGTGGTCTATTGCCTTGGTTAATGTGAGGAAGACAGTGGCACAGAATTGGATGTCCATCTCCTCCCATCTATCTCTCAATGGAATAATAATCTTAAACTATGTCTAGCCCTAGAGAAAACCCAAATGTATGCCATGGGTAAGCAGGAAGCCTTCTTAAATATTTGGGCCCCTCTTATATCAGCAATCCAGAGAGGTGATTTTCCCACATAGGGGTTTAGTGATATCTTGGGTAGCCCATCTACATGGCATATAGCTCAAACTCTTTCCCATGTCTGTGTTTGTGCATGTTTCACCCTGCACCACTGCCTTCTCACTCATCTATAATGTGTCTGATTTTGTTATGTGTTTCCTTAAAGCAGTATGTAAACAGCTAGGTCAGCAGCCCCTCAACAACCATTATGACTATTTCCGTACCTGTGTAAATATGGCCTGGCAAGTCCACGATCCCCTTAAATTTACAGCTTGTACCAATTATGTATGTAATATCAATGTATATAAACTGACATGATAATTGTGCCTTCTTCCATGTACTAGCACTACATACTCAATATCCCTTCAATAAAATATTTTACAAAAAAAACAACCAGAAGATATTTTCTTTTGTTTATGTCCAAATATTAACAAGTTAGTTTCATCCTTGTTTATTACCAATTTATTTTCTTACATAGTTTAGCAAATAAATTTACTTTCTACTGAAGTCCCAGTAGAGAGCTTAATAATAGCACATGGTCATCAGAACAGGACAAAACTGGGATTTTTTTATTTTTAATGGAATGGGAATGAAACTCTGGCTCATCTAGCTGTTCAATTATAGAATCAATATTTATATAAATGTTGAATAATGTAGGGGCCAGCAGGCATCCTTGTCTTACCCCAAGATTTCCAAACATAGGCCCCCTGCTTGATTGTATTTGATTTTTAACCAGGTGTTCCGGTGAAGTCTGATTATAATATCTAAAAGCGTTGGGTCCATGTTGAGTTATGGAGTTGATGTGTAAGGCAAACAGCAATAGGCCTAGGATGGAGCCTTGGGGAACACTCACCAGAGTTGGGACAGGGTCTGAAAGGGAGGCCTGATACACGACTCTCTGGGTTATGTTTGCCAAGTAATTAGAAAACTAGAGGAGTGCAGTATTTGAGATACAGGTACCTAGATCTGCAAGTTTGCTAGTGAGCAAGGATTCTCTCTGGTTTGAAGGAGGAAGTTGCCCATCTCCATGCTGACCGTGGGAGGATTCAGGAAACCTTCTCCCCCACCAAGGGACTACCCAGGCCACCACCACCACCACCACCACTTCCTCAGAGGCAGCCAAGAAAGAGGAGTGGTTGGACCATGGTGAGCTCAAGGAGGGTGATGGTGGTGTAACAGAGGTGCATTCCTCCAGTCATTCCTCTTCACAATTCATTCACCATTCTGGCAGAGTGTGGTTCCACTGTGGAGGCACCCACAGTGGAGACTAAGGAGGATGATGGGAACCTCCACAAAGGAGACCCACAGGCGGGTGGCACGGGACCCCACAGGGGAAGGAAACAACTCCTGGTGGGGGACAATCATTACGGGGTAGAACTGGGGGAAGGAAGGGAGAGGGAGGTTAGGTGCCTGTCCAGTGCCATGGCTTTGAGGGAGAGGAAGTGAATCCTCAGGATCATTGGAGCAGCTGCACAGGGGAGGGAGCTGGATGTCACTATCCACCTAGGGACAAATGACCTGGCTGGGAATGTGATCAGAGCAGTGCAGCAGGAGTTTGAAGAGTTGGAAAGGGACCTTAGATAAGTAGCGCACACATGGTAACTTTCTCGGTAGTGCTACCAGTCTATGGCATTGGTGAGGCTAGGGTACTCCATTACATGGAATTCAATGACTGGCTGAAAAACTGGTGTGGAGCTCAGGGATTTGGCTTCATTGTGGACTGGGTGTCCACCTGGAAGGATTCAGGCCTATACTGGTGTGATGTATGCATCTGTCCAGAAGGGGAACCAGGATCCTAGGTGATAGCTTTAAATGCTTCATTGGCAAGCATTTAAACTAGCCAAGGGGGGAGACACCAAAGAGAAGCAGGGAAATTCCAGCCCCCCTCCCACAAAACAGGGTAGTTAGCAAAGTAGATACAAAGGCAGACAAGTCAATAAGGAGCAGAACTGGGGTAAATCCAGAAAAAGGCAATGGCAGTAAGGACAGGAATGGGCCTAAAAGGGGTAAGCCATCAAAAAATGGAGGGTGATGAGTACCAATGCCCATAGTCTGGGTAACAAGCTCCCTGAACTAGTGGCCTTGATGGAAGAGGGAGGCCTGGATATTGTGGCAGTCACATAAACATGGTACACAGAGAGCCATAACTGGGAGGAAGTATTTTTTCACAGAGAGGGTAGTGGATGCATGGAACAGCCTTCCTGAGGAGGTTGTGGGGTCTAAAACTGTGGGAGAATTCAAGAATGCATGGGATAGACATAAGGCAATTCTTGTGGGGAGTAGGAAGAAATAGGCTGTTGGTAAACTAGGATCTGCAGCCTATCCTATAGGTAGGGAAATGGGCAGACTAGATTGACCAAGTGGTCCCTATCTGCTGTCAAAGTCTATGTTTCTATGTTTATACAATCTACAGGAGGGACAGGGAGGGTAAAAGAGGAGGAGCAGTAGCTCTCTACATAAGGGAAGGAATCAAAGCAGCAGAACTAAAAGGTAAACAGGGAGGGGAAGAGGCACTATGGGTCACCCTGGAGAAGGGAAATAGCACCACAATCCACACAGGGGTTGCTTACAGACCCATGTCACAGGGAAAGGCAATGGGCAAGGAAATGATAGAAGGAATCCTTAGAATGGCAGAAAAAGAAGAGATATTGTTTAAGTGGGACCTGAATATGCCAGGTATTTATGGGAATACCTTTACTGCAGCCACATCCAAAAGCAGGGTCATTCTCGTTGCCCTACAGGGGGCATGTCTCAGTGGAGGGAGCAATTGTAGACCTAGTACTTTCAAATGGGGATGGAGAGCGGATCTCAGATTTAGAAATGGGTAGCCACCTGGGAACAAGTGACCACCAAACAGTATGGTTTGCAGTAAACACAGCTGTATAGTCAAACCATACAAAAGCAAGGGTGCTGGACATTAGGAGGGCTGACTCTGGCAAAATGGAAGAGTGCCTCAGAAAAGCACTAGCAAACAGGTAAAAAGGAGGGGTGGAAGAATAATGGGGAAAACTCAAAACTGCCATCACAGATGCAACAAGCCTTTGTGTAAAGTAAATCAACAAAATAAAACAAAGAAAAAAGCCATTATGGTTCTCAAAAGAAGCTGCAGGAAAGATAAAGGAGAAAAGCATAGCATTCAGAAAATATAAGGAAACACAGAAGAAGCAGGACTGAGAACCATGTCAGTTAAAGCAGAAGGAGGCAGGGAAGGCAGTCAGAATAGCAAAGGCCCAAACTGAGGCAAAGATAGCCAACTCTGTTAAGAATGGGGATAAAACATTTTATGTGTACATTAGGGAGTGAAGAAAGACCAAGGCAGGGATACTGAGGCGTAATAAAGGGGAAGGAATGTGGGCAGTGGGTGACAGGGAAAAAGCAGGGATACTGAACGAATACCTCTGCTCAGTATTCACAAAAGAAGAGGAGAGGGAGGTACCTAAACCAAACAATAGAAACACTCTGGATAGGGGCATATATTCCAGTCCATTTACAGATGAAAGGGTTCTGAGAGAACTCTTAAAACTGAAGGTGAAAAAAGAAATGGGGCCTGACGGGATTCACCCAAGAATTCTAAAAGAACTAAGGGTAGAACTAGTGGGACCATTGACTACCCTCTTTAACAAATCATGGGAGGATGGGGTGATACCTGAGGAATGGAGGAGGGCAGATGTGATTCCACTTCACAAAAGTGGGTGCAAGGCAGAGGCAGGAAACTATAGACCTGTTAGTTTGACCTCAGTGGTAGGCAAAATGATGGAATCACTTCTGAAGGAAATAATTGTTTAGTACCTAGAGGCAAGTATGGCACAGGATCAAAAGCAGCATGGATTCACATTGGAAAGGTCATGTTAGAGGAATCTAATAGATTTCTTAGATTGGGTGACCAAAGTAGTAGACAAGAGAGGGGCTGTGTACATATCCTACCTAGACTTTAGCAAGGCATTTGACAGAGCCCCACACAAAAGATTAATATATTAGTTAGCCTTGGAGTGGGTCCCAAGGTTGTATCCTGAGTAAACAAATTGGCTGGACAAAAAGATGCAGAGTGTAATAGTAAATGGAGTTCATTCTGAAGAAAGTGGGGTTACTAATGGAGTACCACATGTTGCAGTACTGGGACCAGTCCTAATGTCTTTATAAGTGACATTATGGAGGGACTGGAAGGAAAAGTATATCTCTTTGCAGATGACGCAAAGATCTGCAACAGGGTCGATACACAAGGTGGGGTGGAAAGGATTGGCAAGGTTGGAGGAATGGTCAAATATGTGGCAGCTTAGATTCAATGCAAAGGAGTGCAAAGCAATGCACCTATATTTATTTATTACACATGGTAACTTTCTCGGAAGTGCTACCTGTCTATGGCATGGAGGAGGCTGGGGTGCTCCACACCATGGGATTCAATGACTGGTTGAAAAACTGGTGCAGAGCTCAGGGATTTGGCTTCATTGGGAACTGGGACTCTACCTGGAAGGATGCAGGCCTATACAGGTGCAATGGTCTGCATCTATCCAGGAGGGGAATCAGGATTCTAGGTGATAGGATTAAATGCTTCATTGGCAAACATTTAAACTAGCCAAGGGGGGAGGCACTGAAAAGGAAAAGGGAAATCCTAGCCTGCCCCAAAAAAATATCAGGGTAGATAGTGAGGTAACCACCAAGTTAGAGCAGTCGATATGGAGAAGGGCAGGGGTAAATGGAGGAAAAGACAAAGGCAGTAGGGACAGGGATGAGGCAAACAGAAATAAAACTATAATAAAATGGAGTGTAATGAGTACCAATGCCCGTAGTCTAGGTAAAAAGCTCCCTGAAATGGTGGTCTTGATGGAAAAGGGATGCTTGAATATAGTGGCAGTCACAGAAACATGGTACACAGAGAACCATGACTGGGATGTCAACATACCAGGGTACATAATCTACAGGAGGGACAGGGAGAGAAGAAGAGGAGGAGGAGTAGCTCTCTATGTAAGCGAATGGATCAAAGCAACAGAACTAAAGGGTAAACAGGGAGGAGAAGAGGCACTGTGGGTCACCCTGAAGACTGGAAATGACACCACAATCTGTACAGGGGTTGTATACAGACCCCCATCTCAGGGGGAGGACATTGACAAGGAAATGATAGAAGGCATCCTTGGGATGGCAGAGAAAGGGAAGATATTGCTGATAGGGGACCTGAATATGCCAGATATTAATGAGAGCACCTTTGCTGCAGCCACATCCAAGAACAGGCTATTCTCGCTGCCCTACATGTGGCATGCCTTAGACTGCTAGTTTTGGAACCCACTCAGGAGGGTGAAAGCTTAGACCTGGTACTCTCAAATGGGGACAGAGAGAGGATCTCCGATCTTGAAGTGGGTAGCCACCTGGGAACAAGTGACCACCAAACAGTGTGGCTTACAATAAACTTAGCTGTATAGTTAAGCCACACAAAAGTGAAGGTACTGGACTTCAGGAGGGCTGATTTTGATAAAATGGGAGAGTGCTTCAGAAAAGCACTAGCAAACAGGCAAGAAGTTTGGGTGAAGCAACAATGGGGAAACATCAAAACTGCCATCACAGAGGCAACAAGCCTTCATGTGAAGCAAATAAACAAATCAAAATGAAAGAAAAAAACACTATGGTTCTCAAAAGAAGTGGCGAGGAAGGTAATGGAGAAAAAGATAGCATTCAGGAAGTATAAGGAAACACAGAAGGAGCAGGACAGAGAACTGTACCAGTTAAAGCAGAAGGAAGAGGGCAAGGCAGTCAGAATAGTAAAGGCCAAAACCAAGGAAAAGATAGCCAACTCAGTTAAGAAGGGGGATGAAACCTTTTATAGATAGATTAGGGAGCAAAGAAAGACTAAGACAGGGATACTGAGGCTGAATATAGAGGAAGGTGGTTGGGCAGAGAGTGACAGTGAAAAAGCAGGGATACTGAATGAATACTTCTGCTCAGTATTCACAATGGAAAAGCAAGGAAAGATACCTAATCCAGTCAATAGAAGCACTCTGGATAGGGGGGTTGATATTAGTCCTTTCACAGAAGAAAGGGTTCTGAAAGAACTCTTAAAACTAAGGTGGATAAAGCAAGGGGGCCTGATTTGATTCACCCCAGAATTCTAAAAGAACTAATGGAAGAACTAGTAACACCACTGACTACCCTTTTTAATAAATCATGGGAGGATGGTGTGGTACCTGAGGACTGGAGGAGAGCAGATGTGATTCACCTTCAGAAAAGTGGGAGCAAGACAGAGACAGAAAACTGCAGACCTGTCAGTTTTACCTCAGCAGTAGAGAAACTGATAGAATCACTTCTGCAGGAAAGAATTATTGAGTACCTAGAGACCAGTGAGGCACATGACCCAAGGTAGCATGGATTCACAGCAGGAAGGTCATGTCAGACAAATTTAATTGATTTCTTTGACTGGGTGACCAAAATAATAGACCAGGGAGGGGCTGTGGACATGGCCTGCCTAGACTTTAGCAAGGCATTTGACACAGTCCCGCACAAACGATTAATAAACAAATTAGTCAGTCTGGGAGTGGGTCCAAGGGTGGTAGCATGGGTAAAACACTGGCTGGACAACAGGACACAGTGGGTAATAGTAAATGGAGTCCACAGTGAAGAAAGGGGGGTTAATAGTGGGGTACTGCAGAGTTCAGTACTGAGGCCAGTCCTTTTTAATGTCTTTATAAGTGACATTGCAGAGGGACTGGAAGGGAAAGTACATGTCTCTTTGCAGATGACACAAAGATCTGCAACAGGGTTGATACACAAGGTGGGGTGGAAAGGGTAAAAAGGGACTTGGAAACGTTGGAGGAATGGCCAAATGTATGGCAGCTTAGATTCAGTGCAAAGAAGTGCAAAGTAATGCACCTGGGAAACAAAAACCCAGGGGAAGAGTACACAATGGTGGGTGAGATACTTACAGCACCAAAAATGGAAAGGGACCTGGGGGTAGTCATATCTGACATCTTAAAGATGGGCCAGCAATGTGAGAAAGCAGTAAGGAGGGCAATCGGGATACTGGGATGCACAGGGAGAGGCATCACCAGCAGAAAACAGGAAGTTGGTGGCCCTCTGTACAGACAGTTAGCAAGACCACATCTGGAGTACTGAATACAGTTCTGAAGACCCCATCTCCACAAAGACATAGACATGGTGGAGGCTGTCCAGAGAAGGGCAACCAAAATGGTGCAGGATCTGCACCAGAAGACATATGAAGAAAGACTAAAGGAGCTTAAAATGTATAGCCTCAAGGAAAGGAAAGAGGGGAGGACATGATAGAAACTTTCAAATACCTCAAGGGAATCAACAAAGTCCAAGAAGGTAGCATCTTTCAGAAAAAGAGATGTGCAAGAACAAGGGAGCACAATTTGAAGACAGAGGGGGGACAGCTCAGAAGTAATGTGAGGAAGTATCTCTTCACAGAGAGGGTTGTAGATGCATGGAATGGCCTTCCTGAGGAGGTCATAGAGTCAAAAACAGTGGGGGAATTCAAGAATGTATAGGACAGACATAAGGCAATTCTACCTGGTGGTAGGAGGAAGTAGGAGGTTGGTTAACTAGGATCTGCAGCGTATCCATTAGGTAGGGAAATGGTCAGACTTGGTGGGCCAAGCGGTCCTTATCTGCCATTAAATTATATGCTTCTATGTTTATTTATTGAACTTTGTTGACCTGGTAAGCCCACTAGGCCTGGAAGTCCCTTTTTCAGGAACAACCGGGGGGAGTGGGGATACAGATGATAAGCAACTGAAATTGAACCAGATTAAGCTGTTGATGGTAATTTTAGTGAATGGGAGAAATTCGGCCAGGACACCGGGGAAACTCTCTACTGCATTATTGCCAGTAGGGAGAGCTGCTGGTCTACTGAACACTATGGCAGACAGTGTTGAGCCACCCGTGGAGATGGATGTGCAGCAAGAGAGCAGAACTGGGGAGTTTTCTCAGACCTTGGTTTCAGATTTGCAAGGAGATTTTATCAGAGAAATTCAGTCAGAGTCCACTAGTGATATGCATGGACAGAACCATGCAGCAGAGGACATGGAAGGTGTTTCCATCATTATTGAGCCCAATAGAGTGGATGACATGTGAGCAGCAGACTTGCCTGACCAGGCTGAAGCCTTAGAAGCAGCAGCTGAAGCTCCACTGATAGCAAAGAATGACCTTTCAAACAAACAGCTGAGCTCCAGCCTGGCAGTGAGAGGAATACAGAAGGAGAGCACAAAAGATGCAGATTATCCTGACAACCGCTGGTCAAAGGAGAAAACACTCTTAGATACTGGTTGGGTGTGTTTAAACAGCAAGTGGATTCTGGATTCAGAATGGCTGCCTTTCTCACAGACACAAGCAGATCTACAAGTGGCCCCCAACAATACAGGTCAGAACTCAAAAGTAACTTTTGATAAGCGGAATGGGGAAGAATCAAATAAAGAACATGCACCTGATGAAACTTCTGATGTGTCTCCAACTGCATCCCCCCCTCTCCACAGAAATAGAGCAGGTGTCCAGGATTTCAGTTCTCTGATTTATTTAGGCATAATATCTTGGAACAGGCACCTCGTAGAAATGCTGTGAGATTGTGATATAGGGCAGGAACATCCTGACAGATCATATATCGCAAGAAAACTTTTAAAGGACTCAATGAACTTTCTGGCATCAGATATTTATGCACTCATTAATGTAAGAGGTGAAGACACATTTGATGTTAGTTTCAAAACATTTTCAAGACTTGATAAATTCTGGCAAAAGTATGAAACTCTCAAAACTACAGCTTTATGGTTACCATTTTTTGCAGTGCCCTTGACTAAGCCATTATTTAAAACTGTACATATTATGTTTAGGAATGAAGGGGTAAATGTGGGTGATATATAGTTCTGGCTAGAACACAAATGTAATGTTTTGAGGCCACCTGAGCCAGTGATTGATGATGAGGAAATATGGACGGGGAACTGTAAATTCAAAGCCAAACTGCGTATAACAGGCAATGAAGTACAGCATATTCCAAATATTTTTTTTCTGGGAAAAGACAGGAGGGTTGTTTTTAACCCGGTCAACCAAAGGCCTGCTACAAATGTAGGAGTAGAAGGCACCTCAGTAGTGTGTGTGAAAAAATGAATTGAGCGCTTTGTGGGGAATTTTGACCATGATAGCGGAACATGTAGAAATATATTTCACTGTAATCTCTGTGATGAGCAAGGACATGCTTACCACCAATGCCCTTGGGCAGGACAGAATAGGCAAGATGGGTTGGATAAAGAGGAGTTAATAAACCATTCCCAAGAGAGGTATAGGCCGCACTTTTCTGAGCCTGCCCCACCACAAACAGGGCCTAGCACAGCAGGGCCTGTTCACTCAGAAACTGCTGTACACCTAAAACAAATACAGATGCAGGGCAGACAAAGATAGGGAGAGGTAAGCAGGACCAGAATCAGACAAGGGGAAATAGGGACACTGCCCCAAGGAATGCAGACAGTAATGTAATGCCACCTCCAAGCAGAGCAGACTTTCAAACACCACACCCAAGAAGGGTGACCAGGGCATCAAGTAAGCACAAACCCTCAACAATTAATATCCCTCTTCAAAATCCCTTTCAAATGTTACAAGAGCAGGATGGAGACTCTGAGTCTGATGTTTCCTCAATTTCTGATGCAATCTCAGAAATGGATTGTGAGAAGGAGGGAGGGGAAGATGTTTCTAGCAACAAAAAAAGAACAAGAAAAGAAAAAAAAAAGGAAAAAAAGATGTTTAATCACTAACTATTAAAATATGGCTATACTAAATCTAGTTTCCCTGAACACCTGCAGTATGAAGAATTATAACAGAAGGCTGGCATGTTTACATTATTGCAGGTGTCTAAAGGCAGATTTAATTTTTCTGCAGGAAACTAGATTTTCAAATTTAGGGGAAATTTCGCTGGCTAAGAGGAATTGATTTCATGGGCCCTCATTTTGGTCATATGGCTCTGATCTAGCTGAGGGGCTAGGAATTTTGCTTGGAACCCCACAAGTACAGGTGACTAGGCTAATTAATTTACTACCTGGGAGAGCTCTTCTACTAGATTGCACCTACAAAGGATTAGCATTAAGATTAATTAACACATATGTACCTCAGCTTAAATCAGCAAGAGTTGATCTTTTTCAGGCAATAAAGCCTTATTTGTTCACAAAGAAAAACAACATGGGGGGGCGTACTTTAATTGTAGTCTTGACATTAAAATAAAAGAAGCTTATTGTGACACACATGCATTACAAGATATTTTGCACACCACTTCATTAAAAGATGTCTATAGGACCATATATTCAGATGCAGGGTATACATATAAAATAAATATATACCAAACATGCATAGACTACTTTTTGTGTCTAAAAGTTTAATACCAAACAAAGTTCAGGCACAGTTTTGTGAAATATCTGACCACAAAGCTTTAGTGTGTCAGGATTCTTTAAAATACCTCCTAAATTTCCCGCCATTACATGTAGATGAAAATTAAATTCATCAGAATTGTTAGAAGTTAAAAAGAAAATACAAAATCTGCTTAATATAAGGAAAACTGTAGCAGAAATGTACAAGGATTGGCAAACATGGTGGGAAGATACCAAAAAAGAAATTTAAAGTTTTTTTGAAACATTAGGAAGATCTAAAAGTAATGAGAATTATTTAAGCTATTTGAATTACAGACATCAATATTATAGACTGACATCATTGAAAATTTCACAGATATAGAGGTGCAGAAACAAATTTAACAAATGAAATAAAAAAATGCAGCAATTACAATATGATAGGGCACTATCATTGCAGGCTGAAATGCAACATGGCTTGAAAAAAAACTCCCTATGCAAATCTCTTCTCAGCATGCAAACACAGTTTGGAGAAAACGTTCATGGAAGGGATGCAAGGCAGTCAGGGCTTTGTTAAACATTCAGAAATAGAAATGTTAGAAATAGTGGAGAAGGATTTGACAACACAACATGGCTGGGCTTTCCAGAAGGGAGATCAGTGGAAAGATTTATTAAATATATCACTCCCAGAACTGTCAGTGGACCAGAAACGCAGTGGAAGCTCCAATTACACTGGAGGAAGTTGAGGACACAATTACAAATTTGAAGTTAGGGGTATCACCTGGCCCTGATGACATTACAAATGAGTTCTATAAACACTTTACAAAATAAATGAGCTACATCCTTTGTAACCTACACAATGAGTTATTAAGTACAGGAATAATCTCCACAAAATGTTCAGCTGCCATTATTGTTTTTTGTTTAAAAAAGGAACTAAACATGTTTTAGGGAATTGGAGACCAATTAGCCTTCTCAACTCAGATTATAAGATTCTAACAACAGTATTATGTCACCAACTACAAACTTTAGCAAAATCAGATATGTTTTCTGCACAGACTTGTTCAATACCTGAGAGGAACATTCAACAGAATTTACTATTTTTAAGAAATATATGTGAATTTGGGAAGGAGAAGAAACTATCAGGTTATTTAATAACCCTAGATCAATCTAAGGCTTTTGATAAAGTCTCCCATTAATTTTTATTTAAAATATTAGAAACTTATGGGATTCTACCCACATTTAGAGTATGGCTTAAACATATATATGAGGGTGTAATAAGCTTCCCAACAGTAAATGGATTAGTTGGCAAGGGACTGCCATTTTTAAGAGGGGTAAGGCAGGGCTGCCCATTCAGCCCCGTCTTATATATTTTTTTTAGATCTTATAATTAGGAAGATAGTTCAGAATTTAGACATAAGGGGGGCTTTCACCAGCATTACACATAGAACCCCCCAAAATGGCAGTGTACATGGATGGCAAATGCTTAACTGTCAAAAATGAAGAATCAGCATTAAGAACATTGCATTTATTAGACCAGTACACAAGAGTAGCTGGGGCTGAGATTAATTATGAGAAGAGCTCTGGGGTACACCTGGGAGGAGGCCCATTTCTTACTAGTATAAGATCCCTACAGATTACAGACACAACTATCAAAATTTTAGAGTGTCAGTTTGGAAACGGGAATCTAGCCCACATTAACTGGGAAGATAGACTGGTTTTGAGTGAAAGTAAAGTGCAGCAATGGAAAGCATGGTCATTTTCAAAACAGAAAAAGTTTATGATAATTAAAAAGTTTTTGCTGACTAATTGTTTACATATTAGTGCAATATATCCCATACCTATAACTTTGGAAACCAGGTTGTACAGTTGTTATTTTCAAATGGTGTGGGGAAGCCACCTGAACCCGGTCAAAGGGATTTTACCTACCTAAAACAGAAACAAGGTGGTCTTGCCATGATATACCTTATTGTTTTTTACCTTACTTTTTTTCTTAAAGCAAATCTAGGGGAAGTAAGCAACAGACATCCTTGGGAAGAATGGATTACGGAGCTCTTTCTTCCTTTTATGGGAAAATGGGGTGAAGAAGTCCGGAAAATAACTGTTTCCTTAGGCATCACAGATTTTGCCAAACCAGTAATAAAAAATGTAAGAATATGGGAAATTAAGAAAATAACTATCCAAAGCTATCACAGAAAGAATTTATATAACGACATAATGACAAGAAATTTTGCAGTACAGGTAGACTTCCCAGGGTGTGTGCCGTGCAGGCTGAGTATGGCTCTTAAAGTAATAAATGATAAAAGGATATCCCCCCATGATGTGGGATATACAATTGCTATGTTGCCACAGAAAACTGAGTGTAAAAGGGAACCTTAAACATGAACCCAGATCAGAAAGACAGTGCATAAGGCCTGAATGCTGAGGGGAGGAAGAAACAATGTCACATTTGTTTCTGGAGTGTTCAAATACCAGACATTTTTGGAGTGCTTTGAACAAGAGGTGGCAATGGCAACCAGTACAATGGGTTGCTCATGGGACATTAATCTTAGGAGACTATGCCAGTTTTGGTACCAGGTATCACCCAAGCACACTAAACCTAATCTTTGTTTGCATAAAATATTTCCTATGGCAAGCAAGTTGTAAGTTTTCACTACAGCATATAGAGATACCTGTGCTGGCTTTAATTAAACAAATTGAGAATGCTGTGATGAAACAAAGAAAAAGAAAACTTAGGTTTGGAGGATAAGATTTTTCAGATGTTATGGAGAGATGTCACATGGACTATATAACAAATAATGTACGAAAATGTATTTTTTTGTGATCTTCTGTCTATATCGTAAAAGTGCTGTGTTCTGATGTAATGTTTTATTTTCAATAAAAAATCCCCCTACTCTAAAAACAAATTCCCCATGCTTTAGTGTGGGGGGGGGGGGGGGGGCTATATTAATATAATTTATTTAAGTTTATCATTTATGTATGTTGTAATATTTATTTAGTTTTTTTTATTTCCTTATATCAAGATTTTGTATGCTGTAATACATTTCTGAATATTTTGTTTTGAAATTTTTGAATAAAAATTCCCCATCTCTTTTAGTGGGGTGTGTGGGGGGGCAGCATTTATTAATAAGTTTTGGGACTATAAAAATAACATTTTGTATTGAATGTGTGAAGAAATACTTATTTATGTTTACCTTTATTTTTGCATTATGATTTTGTGTGAAAGAACACTATTATGTATATATTTTACTTTCAAGCTTTGATAAAAAAATTCCTCTACTCTTTTTCGATAAGAGCCATGGGATCTTTAGCATCCACCTGACCTGCCACCAATCCAGGCAGATGGGACCTCTGTTTAATGTCTCATCCGAAAGATGGCACCTCAGGAGTGCAGCACCCCCCTCAAAAAGGTGTGGGGGGGCGAGATACAAGCAAAAACCAAAATGGAACGGGACCTGGGGGTATTCATATCAGATGACCTAAAGGTAGGCAAGCAATGTGAGAAAGCAGTAAGGAGGGCTGCCGGATACTGGAATCCATAGGGAGAGGCATCACCAACAGAAAATAGAAAGTTGTTATCCCTCTATACAGACAGTTGGTGACACCCCATCTGGAGTACTGTATGCAGTTCTGAAGACCCCATGTCTGCAAGGACATAGGCAAGATGGAGGCTGTCCAGAGGAGAGCTACTAAAATGGTGCAGGGTCTGCTGGCCCAGTGGCGTAGAGGGTTGAGGTGCAGGCACCTTACCTCTTACCACGCCGGTGACCCGGGTTCGGAACGGACTCGGCGCCGGTGATTGGCAGGGGAAGGGAAGGATCGAGCATCCGTGGGACTGCTTTCTTCCCCTGGGGTGGATTGGGGATGCATGGTCACTCTGCAGTGGCATCTGGTGGAGACTGGGAGCATTGCAGAGGGATCATTACAAGGGGAACACCAGAAAAATGGAAATACCGCTCTGGAGACTGGCCAGATGATGGCTGCCGGCCTAAGGACACCTCCAAAGACTCTCAGGAGGCCACACTAAGCCTCAGCAGTGCCCGGGACCAAAGGAAAAAAGAAACAGTGTTGGTTTCCTCCCACCAGTGCCTTCCCCCTCAGAGGAGAAGGACCCAGCCAGTACAGGGTTACACCAGGCTATTCTGAGGTTGGCTGCAGATCTGAGGTAAGGTGGCTTGCGTGAGAGATAGTAGGGGGAAAGTCTGAGGAGTCATGACAGCCCGAAGGAGAGGCAGCTCCTGAGCACGACAAGGAGTAAAATAGATTACTCAAAAAAAAATGGTGCAGGGTCTGCACTAGAAGACATATGAAGATAGATTAAAGGAACTTAGTATGTATGCCCTTGAGAAAAGGAGGAGGGGGGACATGATAGAAACTTTCAAGTACCTTAAGAGAATCAACAAAATCCAAGATGGTAGCATCTTTCAGAAAAAGAGATGTGCAAGAACAAGAGGGCACAATTGGAAGATATGGGGGGATGGCTCAGAAGTAATGTGAGAAAGTATCTTTTTACAGAAAGGGTTGTGGATACATGGAACGGCCTTCCTGAGGAGGTAGTGCAGTCAAAAACAGTGGGGGAATTCATGAATGCATGGGACAGATATAAGTCAATACTGGTTGGGGGGTAGGAGGAAGTATGCTGTTGGTTAACTACGATCTGCCGCCTATCCATTAGGTAGGGAAATGGGCAGACTAGGTGGGCCAAGCAGTCATTATCTGCCATCAAATTCTACGTTTCTATGATCAACCAGATCAAAAGCTTTTGTCAAGTCCATAATGTCGGCACCTGTTAGGTTACCAGTATCCATTACTGAGGAGATACTGTTGGTGAGGGTGAGGGTGAAAAGGGAAGTAGTGGTGCTATGCCCACTATGAAAACCATGTTGTGTGTAGTATAAAAGGCCATAGGCATAGAAGTAGCTAGCGAGTTGTGATGCCACTACTTTTTCTAGTATTTTGTTTAAAACAGGGAGAATAGCAATGGGCCCTTAATTATTTAAAATTTTGGCATCCCCCTTCTTAAAGACCGGATTAAAGAGCTAGATTTCCATAGGTCAGGCACTATACCAGTAGTGAGGGATACATTAATTCAATTTGCAATTGGGAAGGCTAAGTCTTTTGCAGCAATTTTGAGAAGTTTAGTTTCAATACCAACCATGCCTGTAGATTTAGAAACAGGAATCTGCATAAGGAGTATGCAAACCATTAAATCATGGGTTTCATCAAGTGAAAAGACAAGGAAAGGGACCACTACAGGAGAAAACTTCAGTTGGTTATATTTTAAATCAAAAGCATTCTAAACTTTGAAGAGAATTAAAACTAACATCAAAGTTGTCCTCATCGGACATATGTATCAAAGCATTGACTTCAGAAGGGCCAAATATCATACTCTATTTCAACAAATTCCTGCCAACATAAGTCCTATCAGGTCTAGGTCCTGATCCCAGTATTGTTAGTAGCTGTTGTATGAGTCTCAGAAAGTGTTCCCTGCTGCAGCATCCTTCCTGTATGTGCAGCTAATTCTATCACAAAAATGCCAGTTTGCATCTGCACTAATACAGTTTCTACTAATGCTACATAAACATCAGCTGAAGAGAAATGTTGCTGGAGTCCAACATTTTCCTCCTGTTGTACTTTCTTCTATACTGTGATGGTCCCTTCTCTCATTTCCAATTCTCCTGTCAAGACCTCTGGCACATTAGTTTTTCACTGCAGTGAAGCAATATTACCGAAATAAATTTCTGCCCAGTCAGAATCTGGGACCCTGTATCAGTCCTCCAATTTTTTCCAAGCAGCATTTTGTAAGGCAATGTCAGATGACCAGATAGCATCTGGGTACAGTCTTTCACCTCTTCTAAATACAATTGTTGCTGTCGCTCCCACTGATGGTGGCATCCTTTGATCCTCTGCTCGCAGCTGCATATCAGTTACAGAATGGGTTATCAAAGACTTGGCCTCAGCTACAGTGGCAGTTGATATAGCATTATATGAGTGATGGCAAGACAGCAAAGCCTTTACAGTGACAGCCGCACAATGCAAGGAGTGTTATGTCAACAGGTGAAGGTATCAACAGGTGTAGCCGATCAAATGGCAATTTAGGGGCCATGATGAGGATGGGCTTTCATACATTGCAGGATGCCACACAACTACGTCCTGAGTGCAAGGGGGGAAGTGGTTGTGAGTAGGGGATAGGTATGTGTACCGGAAGGAGGTGTGTCAGTGATTGATAGTGTATTGGAAATGCATTGAATACCATTGCACCCAGTGCAAGGGGAGAGTGAAAACTGTCAGGAAGGATGGAGTGAGTGTGTCATGGTGGCACAATCACATCCCCCATGTTACCATGCAGCTGGGGAACTGCTCTGTATTCCAGTTTATGTGCATCCTGGTGTTGGTTATAATTAGTGGGGGGGGCACCCAACATTTGTATGTGTACCACTGCATCTGTTGGTGTACTGTGTTGGCATTGTGTTTCTGTGCCACTCTAAGAGGTGTTACTGTATTGGCATTGCTGCAGAGGATGTCACTGTGTTTCCTGTTGCACTGGTTTAGTGGAAGCCTGGCAGTTACAGGCTCAGGTGTGTAACAGCAAATCTCCAAAACTTTACCATTAATTCCTTCATCAGTATTCACAGTGGACACTGCCACAATTGATTTCCCATGCAATGTCTCATTTTTTTTTTATTATGCTCTTTTTTGGCCGCATAACCCCAAACCCGGTAAAGTGCTCGCGCCGGCCCAGGTGACCCGACCCCTACTCCAGGAAGTCCCCTGGAGTGGGGCTGCCAAAGCGGAACTGTCATGGCTGGAGGGTTGGGCGCCAGGCCTGGCTCATACGGGGGGGGGCCAGCAATTTTGAGATTGCTTCCCTTTGGAGCTAGGATGTGCAATGACACTAGGATTTGAGCATCTGTCCTAGCTCCACCCCATGTTGTGGTGTGGCACCGTGTTCCCCAGCCTCCGCCAGAGGGCAACTGATGCCAACACACCAGAACCCCCCCCCCGGAGAAGGAGAGCAGTCCTCCAGATGCTCGATCCTACTCCGCCCCTACTGACCCCCGACGGCCCGTGCCCGTTCCTGAACACAGGTCGCCGGCGTGATGCGAGGTGTGGCATCCAGAGTCTCAACCCTCAGTGCCACCGGACCGGTTCAATGTCTCCTTTTTAAGAAAATGTCCTTCATTCTGTGCTAAAACCATTTTCAGCATTTTGCATCAGTCCCAACGCTTTCTTTCAAGCTGCACCTCTGCAGCTGTTATATCCACAATAGGCAAACCTGGAGCTGAAGCCATAGAAATCAGAGGTCCATTGTCCGAAATACCAAAGGTACTGTAGTCCGTAATGATTCCTCCACCAAGCTCTATGGTCCAAGTCATTGAGTCTTCATTCTCCTTATGTACACTGGCTGGGAGGGAGGAAGGCTCTACAGCCTGCTGCAGCTCCTCAGCCACTGCAGCCTCTGGGTCCTCCATCCTGAAAGTGAGCCAACAGCGCCCGCTTCCAAAACCAGATTTTTTTCTTTGGTGTCATGGCAAATATTACCCCTGTCAATAAAACAGGGTCATGCAACCCTCCCCACACACACACACTGGATGTACCTAGAAACAAGCTAATTAGCTCAGTGTGCCTTTCCTGATCAGAAATTAAAAATAGAAATGATAAATAAATCCTTGGCTACGTACAACTAAACACAACTTACAAAATCTAACCTAGAACCACTAGAGCTCCAACCCCTATAACACAACAATTGGAAGGCTAGGCCTGTAGTTCAATGAACAAGCAGCCAGCCACTCCCACTTCCTGAGCTATATAAGCAGTTCCTCTCAGCCTCATTGTGAAGCACTTTTTCTTTGCAGACAGAGGCTCTGCTGTTTTGTCCTCTGAGCTGGCTGGGGCCTGCCCCCCCCGGCTGCTGTTTCTGTGTGTGTCCCTGCTGGACTTTAGTGTTTTTTTCTGCTTTTGGTTTGTAGCTTTCCTCAGGCTGTGTGCTTCCCTGTGTTTTGTGTCTCTTGTTTTTGGGCCTTGTTCCTGTTTTCTGCTTTGCTGTGTTTTGGTTTTGTCTTTTTGGGGGCTTTGTTTCTAAGCTCCTAACATACTGCTTCTCAGAGCTCATGCTACTGCTTTTAGTTACCTACAACTGCAGGCACTGCTACTGTTTACTCCAATTACTATTGTACCCAGTGCTTGTGTTTTAACACTGTGCTCACCATGCTCACACTACTGCAATGCAACTGCAATCATTATCTGTGTGTTTCAGCTCAACCATAGCTGCTCCATGTGGCATACTCAATTCTTTTCAGCAGACAGTTTACTCTGACCCTAGCTGTGCTGCTCATTCCTACTCTCATTGTACTTGCATCTTCATTGCACTGCCTGGCTACACTTGCTTTCAGAACATTTTCTCCATGTTTTATTGCAGTTACAACTCTGAGGTCAGCCAACTAATCTCATGCTGAGGCTGTTAGCATGGCTTTAGTATTAAATCTTGCCTTGCCACTGAAAAATCCTGAGAGTATTTGTCACCTTGATTTGGTTATTCATGTCTGGCTGGCTTGCCCCAATTCAATGCTGTTTCATTGCTATACAGCATGTTATGCAGTCCTCTGTGCAGGTCCACCTATCACTACTACTGCTTATTGACCTACATACAGGTCGACTCTTGCTTATGCTATCATTGCTCATTGCTTAAGCAAATAATTGTTTCATGCCTACTGCCATCCCCTCGGCTTCAGCCTTTGGGATTCTGCTGCACTCAGTTTTGCATTTGACCTTGCAAGGTCTCAGCACTTAATGCTCATTCCGATCTCAGCACACTGTGCTCATTTAGCTCACCAGCTTTTCAGCTCTCAATCAATTTGGGGGCATGCCAGCCATTCTATTCTGGTGCAGGATTCCTGCAGCTGATGGTCTCGCTCTGCATTTAGTCCGCATCTTGAGTGTGTCCAATTTGGGGTGGGATCCTTCTCACCTTGCACATAGCTGGGAATGTCCTCACCTCGGGCTTGGCATTAGCTGCCTGCTACATGACAGCAGCTCCTGGTGTAGAATTTAAGACTAGTGGTGAAGGGTAGAAAAAGTTAACTCCTTTGCTCTAGTGTTCCACTATAAGGATTAGCCATTGACTTTGGTGCTTTTCCTAGCAAGGCACCTTCACCACATTCTCCCTATGACTGCCTCTGGTTCACCTGGTTTGCGTTTAGGGCGGGTAGGCTAGGTGAGTGCCTCAGCAGTTGTTGCTGTCCTCCTGAACCTTGGATGCACATATTGTTGCAGAGTTTTCTCACAACCTTCCACAGCGTTCATACTAGAGTGTTTGAGTGAGAGCCATCCTGCAAATTGGAATATTTTCCACCTCCTTTTAATTGGGTTAAATTGCAGTTGCAGAGCCATCACTAAATAAACTATCCCAAGCCTGGAGGAAAGGTGACCTAGGCCTTGGATCCCCAGAGATTTTCTCTTCATAGGGTTTTTTTTCTCTCTCCTCCATTGCCTCAGTTCATAACTGTTTGTTAGCATAGTAGTGTCCCCTAGTTCTTTAGGAAGGTTCTGCTTTTGGATGGAGGTGGAGGATGTCCTGCTGTTCCCTCTCTCATTAGAGAATCCCCTAATTCTCACTGCAAACCAATAGTATCATGCTATGCAAACCTGGGCATTTCATTATGTTATCAAACCGTCTATGCTTCTCTACTACTACGTCACAGTTGCTACATTACAGTTACTGCTTGCTCATATGCTTCGTGTTGCCTCATTCTTTTGGGGTATGTTTGCTCTACATTTCTTTGGGGGATTCCTAAGGTACTTTTAGCCATGGGAATCATCCCATGGCACTTCTAGGGTGGAACCCTCTCCAAGGGTTCCTTGCCTTTTGTTCCCCTACAGGGTGGCAATTCCTCTGGAATAGAGGGTGCAAACAACCAAAACCAAACTA
This sequence comes from Neoceratodus forsteri, assembly GCA_016271365.2. Classification (NCBI taxonomy): domain Eukaryota; kingdom Metazoa; phylum Chordata; order Ceratodontiformes; family Ceratodontidae; genus Neoceratodus; species Neoceratodus forsteri. Next base: position 512,160,242 of record CM057450.1, on the reverse strand, counting down.
ACACAGTTGCACAAGCATAACACTATACTGGCTGTGCAGGACATTGAATTGGAAGACTAGGTCTGTAGTTCAATGAACAAGCAGCCAGCAACTCCCACTTCCTGAGCTATATAAGCTGTTCCTCACAACCTCATTGTGAAACACTTTTTCTTTGCCCCACCATCCTCCTCTCCTCCTCCTGTGGCAGCACTTCTCTCCTTAGGTGGATCCCTAAGGTACCTTTAGCCATGGGAATCATCCCATGGCACCTCTAATGGTGGAACCCTCTATGAGGGTTCCTTGCCTTTCATACCCCTACAGGGTGGTAATTCTCTGGAATAGAAAGTGCTAATTGCCAAAACCAAACTAACACAGTTGCACAAGCATAACACTATACTGGCTGCTCAGGACATTGAATAGCTTTTAGATAGGAGGAAAACATTCTTTAAGAAGGAATGGCAATGGCAGGGGGATATTTACCTTAGGCCACTTAATCAGTAATGATAATTGGGTACCTTTGTCCACTTGCAGACTAGGTACAACCCAGGTGACAAGGATGTTTTCTTCTTCTTTCAGCTTCAGCATGTAGTGGCCACAGCCATGGGAATATTCTGTCTTCTGACCCAAGGAACCCATTTTACCACATTTACAGAAGTTGCCAGCATTACCCTCCCCTATCTCACTTCTGTATAATGCCATCAGAGGCCTGATGCCACATAGATATGACAAACCAGCCCAATGTTGGACTGAGCCTCTCACATGGGAACCTGTGGCATGGAAAACTATTTGGAATAAATCCCACAGGTATCTTAAATTAAACCACCACAGACTAATGCGGATAAAAATATTGCAAAACATTTTTAACACCTGTTAAGCTACATGCCTGGCATGTTTTAGATTCTTTTCTTTTCATGAAATGTGAAATGGCTCCAAGTGCAAAGTACAAATTTTTTTATTGGTCAACATATACCATTACAATAGTCAGTAAAAGAACGATACAATAAATACATGAAAAATCTTGAAAATCTTAAAACCAAAGTGTCAGGAAGAGTGGATTTGTATAGTAACAATATCAACTGAAATTTATCAACATATTAGAAATAATCAGCAATAATCCAATACCAATTTGCACAGCGCCAAAATAATCATTACAGATGTGTCAACATTAAACAAGCTTTTGTCAATGCCGAATGTTGATTGCATTGGTCTGTTGAGCATGCTTACTGGCCCTCTGTCAGTCACTCAGTCTGTTTCTTCCAGTGCTGCAGACTGCTTTTTTGTACTGGGCTCCTGCCTGTGTTGGTACCTTGTTCTGCCCAGTAAGAAGTCTGCAGCTGTCCCGACAGAGCTCCGTTGAGGTGGCTCACTCCCCCTCTCTCATTCGCTCATTCTGTTTCTCCTGGCACTGCAGGCTGCCCTTTTGTACTGGGCTCCTGCTGGTGGCTTTTTCTGACCACAAAGAAATCTGCAGCAGTCCTGACACAGGTCTGTTGAGCCTGCTGACTCCCCCTCTCTCACTCACTTGTTCCGTTTCTGCCGGCGCTGCAGGCTGGCCTTTTATACTGGGCTCCTGCCTGTGTTGCCGCCTTTTTCTGCCAACAAAGAAATCTGCAGCAGTCACGATAGAGCTCCATTAAGCTCACTCACTCCCCCTCTGTCACTCGCTCATTGTGTTTCTCCCGGCACTGCAGGCCGCTGTTTTGTACTGGGCTCCTGCCTGCATTGGCACCTTTTTCTGCCCACAAAGAAATCCACAGCTGTCCCGACAGAGCTCTGTTGAGGTCACTCACTCCCCCTGTGTCAGTCACTCATTCTGTTTCTCCTGGCACTGCAGGCTGCCCTTTTGTGCTGGGCCTATGTTGGCACCTTTGTCTGGCCACAAGGAAATCTGCAGCAGTCCCAACAAAGCTCCGTTGAGCTCGCTCGCAGCCCTTCTCTCACTCGCTTATTCCGTTTCTGCCGGCGCTGCAGACTGCCATTTTCTATTGGGCTCCTGCCAGCGTTGCCACCTTCTTCTGCCCACAAACAAATTTGCAGCAGTTACAATAGAGTTCCATTGAGCTCACTCACTCACTCCCCCTCTCTCACTCGCTTATTCTGGTTTCCCCGCCATTGCAGACTGCCCATTTGTACTGGGCCCCTGTGTGCATTGCTGGCTTTTTCCGCCCTCAAACAAATCTGCAGCAGTCCCAACAGAGCTCTGTTGAGCTCACTCACTCCCCCTTCCTCACTCACTTGTTCTGTGTCTCCTGCCACTGCAGGCTGCCCTTGTGTACTGGGCTCCTGCTAGCATTGGCGGCTTGTTCTTGCCAGAAAGAAATCTGAAGCAGTCCCAGCACAGTCCCATTGAGATCTCTCACTCATTCAATTTTGGCCAGCGCTGCAAGCTGGCCTTTTGCACTGGGCTCCTGCATGCGTTGCTGCATTTTCTGCCCACAAAGAAATCCACAGCAGTCACAATAGAGCTCTGTTGAGCTTGCTTACTACCACTCTGTCACGTGATCATTCTGTTTCTCTTGGTGCTGCAGGCTGCGCTTGTGTATGGGGCTCCTGGCTGTGTTGGCACCTTTGTCTGTCCACAAAGAAATCCGAAGCTGTCCCGACAGAGCTCCATTGAAGTCGCTCAGTCTCCCTCTCTCACACTTTCATTCTGTTTGTCCTGGCGCTGCAAGCGGCCTTTTTGTATGGGGCTCCTGCCTGCATTGGCACCTTTTTTTGCCCACAATGAAATCCACAGCAGCCCTGCTAGAGCTCTGTTGAGCTCACTCAGCCCCCCTGTCTCACTCGCTCGTACTGTTTCTCTCACCGCTGCAGGCTGGCTTTTTGTACTGGGTCCCTGCCTGCATTGATGCCTTTTTCTGCCCACAAAGAAATCCGCAGCAGTCCTGACAGCGCTCCGGTGAGTTCGCTCACTCCCCCTCCGTCACTTGCTCTCTCGTTCTGTTTCTCCCAGTGCTGCAGGTTGCCCTTTGTACTGGGCTCTTTATGCTGGGGGCCTTTTTCTGCCCACAACAAATCTGTAGCAGTCCCGACAGAGCTCAGCTGAGCTCAGCTCACCCCTCTCAGTTGTTCGATCTTAATCTGTCCCAAACAGTGATTTCCCACAGTGACCGTGCTATTGTCCAGCAGGAGTGCAAAAACATATTTTAGCCAGGATGTGAAAAATGGCAGCTGTACTGTTCATAAGGAGATGTGGAAAAATGCCACTGTTGAAAATGTGGCATGAAAATATTACAAAATTGCGAAATTACAAGGGTGTGTGAAAAAAGTTCAATGCATGCTTGTAACACAGTCATGTTATGGAGTTTCGTCACCAAATTTTCAACATAGGCATTTTAGGACCTCTGCTCATGAACAGTGCCACTGTCATTTTCTTAATCTGTCTCAAACAGTGTTTTCGCACAGCGACTGTGTTATTCTGCGCCGGAACTGTGAAAACACATTTTGGTCAGGATGTGAAAAATGACAGCTGTACTGCTTATAAGGAGGTGTGAAAAAATGCCACTGTTGAAAATCTTGCGTGACAATATTACAAATTTGCAAAGTTACAAGGGTGCGTGGAAAGTGTGCAACGCCAGACTTGAACACAGTCATTTGATGGGCTATCATCACCAAATTGTCAACATAGGCATTTTAGGACCTCTGCTCATGAACAGTATCACTCTCATTTTCTTAATCTGTCCCAGACAGTGATTTCCCACAGCGACCGCTCTATTCTGCGCCCAAAGTGCGAAAACACATTTTGGGCAGGATGGGAAAAATGACAGCTATACTGTTCATAAGTAGGTGTGAAAAATGGCATTGTTAAAAATCTGGAGTGAAAATGTTATAAATTGTGAACTTCTACGAGGGGCGTGTAAACTGTGAGCGTGACGTCAGAATACAGTCCGTTTTCAAAAAATCAATCAAAATCTTTTATTTATTCAGGCGAACATCATTGAGCAAAGCTCATTTACAAGATGGACCTGAGTGGTCATACAAATGAGGATACAAGTATTATTACATAGACAAGAATAGCATAAATAGCAATACAATGGCATGAAATGATTATATACAACAATTTACATATATACAGGGAACAGTAGAACCATTTAGCCTGTAAGAAAAAAGGGGACAAAGGGTATAGCAGGCATAAAATATAAATTATAGGGTCTAACTAGTTTTTATGAGAATATAATAGGTGATTCGGAAGATAGAAATTGAATTAATATAATGGACGGAGTATCATTACCACATTTTCAACATAGGCATTTTAGGACCTCTACTCATGAACAGTATCACTCTCATTTTCTTAATCTGTCCTGAACACTGATTTCACACAGCGACCGTGCTATTCTACACTGGAAGTGCAAAAACACATTTTGGCCAGGATGTGAACAATGGCAGCTGTACTGCTCACAAGAAGGTGTGACAAAATGTCAATGTTGAAAATCTGGCATGAAAATATTGTAAATTCGCAAAGTTACCAGCGTACGTAGCAACTGTGCAACGTACGCTTGTAAAACAGTCATTTTTTGGATTTTTTCCACCAAATTTGCAATATATGCTTTTTGAGAGCCCACCTCATGAACACTGCCACTGTCATTTTGTTAATCAGCCCCAAGGGGTAATTCCGAATAGTGACCGCGAAACCACCTTTTGGGGCCGATTAATGCCATAGCAGTTCAGGAATTCATGAGGAGGGGTCCAAAAAACCCCATGTTGAAAATTTGGTGGAAAAATTCAAAAAAATGACTGAGATATGCATTAAAGTTGAAAAAACCCTATTTCTACCTTTATGCAGCTTACCGGCATTTCCTCAGTTTGCAGTCAGCTTTGAAGAGTGCAGACGTGTTCCCGGTCCACAAAAGATCATCGCACCAGACTCCGGAGGTAAGTATGGAGTGAGTGGGGTGTGGGGAGGCAGGGTCCACAGTGGGTGGGTGTGGGTGGTGGGGGGGGCCAGGGAGACTACGAGGGACAGTTTTCTTATTTCACAGGTTTAAAAACAAAAAAAAACATTGTGGGACTTTTTTTTCTTCACAGGGGCATAAGGCATGCTGGGGTGGGCTCCCAGTGTGCCACCCGACTGCTTTTTTTGGGGGTCCAGTAGCCGACGGGGGATTGGGCACCCAGTCAGCACACAATATCAGCAAAGGGTGGTGTTTGACATAATGCCGACGGGGAGTGGGCTCCCCCGTCGGCACACAAGTAAAGGGGGGGTTCACGCCACCAGACTGCTTTTTTTTGGGGGGGCCAGTAGCCGATGGGGGATTGGGCACCCCCATCAGCACACAAGGAAAGGGGGGAGTTCACATTATGCCGAAGGGGATTGGGCACCCCATTGGCACACAATATCAGCGGGGGAGTGTTTGACATAATGCCGACGAGGAGTGGGCTCCCCTGTCGGCACAATCAACATAGGGCCAGTGAAGCCGACGGAGATTGGGGCCCCCGTCAGCAACTAAGCATGGTGGGGGGGTTTATATTGTTTCTGAACATGGCAGAAAGCCGCCGCCATGTTCACGAACAATATCAGGGGTTTTACAGCCTGCCCTGCAATGACGGGTTGCTCCCTCATTGCAACGGATGGCTGACGCTGCAATGATGAGGCGGCCCCTGATTGCAGCGGCTGATTTTTCATAAAGTTGTGGCACGTTGGCTGAACTAGTGTCAGCAGCAGCATGCCACGACATTGGGGGATGGGGGACAAGCCTTTGCAGGCTGTGGGGGCATTGGGCAAACAGTGTCGCGCCTCCACAACCTGCTTGTGGAGAAAGCTGCCGCAACAAGTTTCTTGCGCATGCGCGCACTCAACATAAAAATCTAGCTAATTTCAGAAGGATATTGAGATCAGTTGTTGAGAAGAATTACAAGGTAAGTAAATCAGGGGAGACCAAGAACACCAATAACATCCTCAGCCAGCGCTTCCCATTTTTTTTGTATAAAAAAAAATCAATAGGACATGTTTGAGGTCATCATATACTTTATTACTACATCTACACTGTGGTGCTGTGACCCCTGGTCTTTTTTGTCTGTAGTGGAAGTATTAGGCATTATAAGCCTTAAATCTAAATCTGGTTACTGTTCTGTGCATTTTAGGATCCATCAGCTTAATCAAGTAATATTCTAGTACTTGTGTAGTTTTAATTTGTTAATACCATGTATGCAGTTTATGTTCTACGAGATGAGAAAATAGTTAAGGTCTGTCCTTATGCTAGTTTTTACTGATACGATTAGTTTATCCCAGGGCTTGGAATATATATCATATAACAAGTACCCCGATCTTAGAGGTAAAATATATTTTGAATTGTCTGACTAGATGGGTAATTGTAACCTTCAGCAGAATATTTTATCTCTTCCTCTAAACACATCCTAATTAGGCATGCATCCAGTAAGAGGAACAGTCTTAATAAAAACATAATTTGTCTCTCTTTAACCATTGTGGACAAGGAATATTGTCCTAGCTCTAGTCTAAGAATGCCGGAGGGAGTTCCGGATGGAATAATAAGAATGTGTCTATAGAGTTTGTTTAAAACAATCTCAAGTTTGCAGATTGGTACAGCCCTATATCTCTGATAAAAAATGTACTCTAAAATATATATTATGGGACTGTTACAAGGCACGTTCATTATGGCAACAGGAACAACAATCACTAGATCAAATGCTCGGGCTTAAGGACACTTTCACACCTGACTGATGCATCCTAGGCCTAGGTGTGAAGGACATTATGATGCAACGAAGGCATCATTTCATCCTCATGATCATTGCATGTATTTATTTATTTAATTTTGGTAACTGGGTAGGCCCACTGAGATCAAAGGTCCCTTTTTCAGGGGTGGCCTGGGATTAATTACAGATATATGTGAAAAAGTACTTAGAGAAATACAAGATACAGCGCAATTTGCAAGGTGAACAAGTACATGTTAAATTCAAACTATTTAGACAACAAATAAACAAGATAGTGACTGGGTTAGAGTACAGGGTTTGGTTACACAGTGATTAAGGGCATGGAGTACATTGTCATGAGCAATAAAACATAGATCATTAAGTAAGGACAATCACTGATAACAGGTACATAAGCAGCTTTCAAGTAGATGTGGATATAGCCCTTTTCTGAAGCAGGAAAGAGAGTCAGAATTTTTTAAGAAATGAGGAAGGGCATTCCAGAGAGAAGGAGCCGATAAGACAAAATACCTGTTCCCCATAGTTGTACAAATCCTAGGCACCTCAGGCATTTTATTATTTCAGGAATGGAGTGGCCTTCTTAAGGGTTTAGGGGCTAGAAGGCCAGTCACACTAGGTGGAGTATGGACTGAGGATAATCTAAACACCACAGATTATAGGGGGTACTGAAGTCTACAATTGAAAGTGGGCCAGTTCAGAGAAGTAAGAACATCACAATAATGCTTCCGGTGGGGGCTCTGATGCAAAGTAATGAATTTTGTTGCATTGTGCCTCAAGTTTATTGGACTCATCTCTCCTGAGAGATTGCAAGACAAGGGCATGTATAGTAGTTTGGTGAGCAGAACATGATTTGCTATGGCAAACTTTGAATCCATAGTAAGGTTGCCACCCAGTCTATATAGTAGTATGGTGGACCAGGCTTCTTGTGGCAGAAATGGGTTACATGATCCATCTGTGACATGATATTAGGTTCTTGGTCAATGTTAACCCCAAGGTACTTAGAATTGCATCACTTGTTAGATGAGGAAATGTTCACCTTCTTGGAGTGGTATCAGGACATAGTGCAGGCCTTGCACATGGAGAGGATGTTCAGTGAGACATCATTACAAAAGCTTTAGTATGAAATGGAAGAATCTTTATACACTATTAGGGATCACCAATTTCCACTAGAGCATTGTTTGTGTTGCTATCACAGCCAATGCTACCAAGAATTGTAACATGCATTGATAATTTACTGTACAAACTGGAACCATATATTTAACTAATGCAACACAAGCTAAGTGGGGGGAAGGGAGGAGGGAGGGGCACAAAGTTGTCATTATGCATTGCCTTGTTTTATGTCTTGTGTAAACATGAAATTCAATAAAATGTACTCATTTAAAAAAAATATTAAAGTGTCTGAATCAAAAACTTACTGATTTAAATTGCTGAGTGGAAACTGCAGAAGACCAGGTCAGAGTAATGTTAGATGATGCTGTGAAGCTTAGTGACACTCTGTCCTCCTTTCTGCAACACATAGAATCCCTTCAAGAGAAGTGTATATAGATATATAGAAGGGCACTCATGTTGGGACAACTTGAGGATGTATGGCCTACCAGAAGACACCAAGATGTGAAATGGGAGACTTTCTGGAAGATCTCTTAGAGATGTCTTGGCACTCTTATCAGGCATGGAGACTCAGATTGAGCAGAATCACTGGCCATTACTTCTGAAGCCAATTGATCCTTAGGCCTGGCCCCATTGAAATTTGCCAGCTTCCATGTTAAACAAAAAAAGTGTTTTGTATTGCCCGGCAGAAAAAAGAAGCCTCTTATAATGGAGCCCGTCTGTTTTTTGATCATGACTATCTCCTGAGATGCAGAGGAAATGATTGGATTATGGGGAGATATTGCAGGTCCTTAAAGAAAACAAATTCATTTACACACATTCAGTCCAGCCCAGCTGATGGTGTTTTGGGACAGTAGCAATGGAATCTATCATACTCCAGAGAAGGCAACTTTACCTCTGAATTTGAGTTGGCAGGTAACAGGTAAACCCACTATGCAACCTGGGATCCTGATGGCAGAATGGTCTATAGTTCAGCTGCAGAGGATCTGGATGAGTGGCAGGTAGGCTGCTGCATGAGCACTGATGAAAGTTTGAGACATTATTATGAAACTGAACACAGCAAACAATCCTGTGGTTACTAGGGAATCAGCAAAAACTTGACCTCAGTCAAATGGCACTGTATATCGCTACTTGTTCCCCGATGGATAGGGTGATCAACAGTGAATCTTTTGCATTGGTCAGTTATCTCTCCTCCAGATGAGACTCTTCAATGCCTTTAGTTTAGTACATTGATATATGAGACTGAGACTTCCTGGAGTTACTAGTTTTTGCAGTAACCTTGTAAACAGTTTTCTTTAGCTCTGTTTGCTACATGTTTTCCAACAGGGTTTGTAACTTGGTGATGCACCTACTGGTCGTGGGGAAAGGGGCACTGTGCAGGTGAGTTTTAGAGCTCCTCCTCTAACCTAGGAGGTATCTTGGGGGCCTCCAGGCCAGTAGTTGACTGTCCTACCACCCTGCCATTCAGAGCAGCCTCGCTTTCACAACATCCTCTTTTTTGCTCTGACAGCTGGGTAGGTGTGTAGTGTACATGGGTTTGCTGTCACCCAAATCATGGTTTTATGTGCCCCTATTCAACTGGTCCTGTGGTGGGTGGGTGGGGGAGTGAGTGCTTGAGTTGAGTATGCTGGATAACCAGAGTAGATCTTCTTAGCCTTGTCACCTCCTTGTGACAGTAGGACTGATCTTCAGGTTTCTCCTTTGATGCTTATAGTCCAGGTTTTGACTCACCCTTAGTTGGCAATATTTTGGTTCCAGGTGCAGTTTGCATGGCATGCTCATACCTTTTCAGTTCAGTTCAGGTGCTTTATTTCTAACCGGTTTAGTGGGTGGGGGGCAGAACTGTTGTGCACTGTTGCACTAGTGTTTTCTGTGTTCTCTCATACAGGTCTTCTGAATGGGAGTGCTTCCCCCTCTCTTGATATCTTTGGTGGTGATACTGGACATTTATTTTACTCTCCTGAAGTGAGAGTTTGGACTGTTGCTTAGTGACTATTTTTATAGCAGATATAGTGTATATACTGTGGTGGGGGTAAGAATTTGGGTGGCCCTGATGGGTGCTTATTCTGTTCTTTATTGCATCCTGGAGTTCAGATGTAACATATCTGGGTTTATTCAGAGTTGGGGGGGGGGTCGATGATAAGTGCTTGCTGCTCTGAAGTGCAACATTGTTTATATTTCTTTTTTGGAGCTTGCTAGCTAGTTCTGGCATTCAGGAAGACCCTTCCGGGGGTATGGGATATTTATTATCCCTCTTCTCTGCCATGGAGATGGATAGTGGTAGAGGAGATGGTCCAAGAGTGAATAAAGGTCTGCCCTTTCTGACCTCCTATCTTGGGAGTTCAGGCTTCTGCATAGTGGAGTTCAGATTTCTGCACTCTGTTTTACATGTTAGTCCTGTTGGCTTGTATCAACTAGTCTGAGGGTTTTTTGGCTATTCATTTGCTATGTTGTATTATTTGGGTTTGTGGCACTACTTTTCTTAAATTTTGATTGTTGACCACAACCTCCCCCCATATGGATGGCCTGTTCCCAGGGGTCCTATAATTGATCTGACCTATCCACATCTATGGGGCATAGCACTATCACTTTCTATAATGTCAGGGGTCTTCACCGTTATCGCTCAGTCAGAGTGCTGAATACATTTTTGGCACTCTGACAACCCTGGCGCACCAGCACAACGGCACCAGGACATATTTTTACTACTTTGACCCCTCACTCCCCTACTTAAGGATTCTCAACTCCTGGAGGGTGCATGTCGGGGGGGTGAAAGTAGTAAAAATAAAAAGGTTTGGGCCGGGCACACTAAAAATCGCACCAGCACCAGGACTCGAACCCAGTACCTCAGTCACCCCAGACATTGCCCAATCCCTGATGCCTCACTGCAGCTCAACTGACGACCGCAGCACCACCCCCTACAGCATCTCCACCCCCTTCCAGCCCACGCTCGGCATGCTCACTCCCACCCTCCTGCGTGTGTACATATAGCGGCATCCTGTCGCCTAGTTTGCACACACCCTTATCCGGTCACCCTACCTGTCGGTTGCCGTGAGTGGATTGCACGAGGAAGGTGTTGCCATAACGGACGGCGCCCTTTCTCATGCGCCCACTTCAAGGGTTATCTATTGTCAGTGGGTTGATACACCTGGCTAAGAGAGAAAATGCTATACCATTTCTATGAAAAACTGAAGTTGCATTTATTCTTCAGGAGATTCATCACTCACTACCTGAACATGAAAAGCTGCAATGGTTTGGGATCCATCAGGTGTACTCCTTCTCACATAAAGCTGAACAGAGGAGGGGTATTGTAATTTTGGTGCCCGATATGGGGTTTTGCTCTTTGGGTGCCTAATACAGTCCAATTTTAAGTGTCAGATGTGGTCAAGGATAAAGAGGGCAGATGTGTTTTGCTGAAGAAAAAATATTATGGTTCACTGCTGTGTTGGTTTCAGTTTATGCACCTCTAACCTCTGAGTTTTCTTTTATTAGGAATCTTTTTTTAAAGGTTCAGGAGTGGGGATAAGGACTCATTCTGTATGATGTGGACCAAATGTAATTTTTTTGCACCATTTGGAAGTACATCTTAAATTCCAAAGAGGGAGCAGCAGGTACTGTAGTTAAGGTGGTAAAAAGATTACTTGGGCAGTTGGGAATATATGGATAAAACAAAGAGAAAACCTTTGGCTCAACCCTGGTCCAGAGGAAAAATGACCAATCGTCTTGAAAAAACGTCAAGAGTGATGCAAAATGTAGACACTGAGTTTAAGAGGGGTGCTACTGTTTTTTAACAATAACAATAAATACATTTTTTTTATATTTGGAAATACAACTTGCGACAGGTCATTTTTCCTCTGGACCAGGGTTGAGCTGAAGGTTTGCTCCTTTTTTTATAATTTTATCTGCTTGTACCTCAGCTCCCATTTCACTTACTTGAGCCGTGTTTTTTTTATATATGTCTGGGAATATATGGATGCCTGGAGATCATGATATGGCCGAGTAAAAGCTTGTACTATTTATTCTGCTTACCACTGGATTTACTTCTGTTTAAATTAGGTTTAGTCCCTAAGGAACAGATGGGGCAAGTAACCAGTAGCTGGATAGGTCTATTGGATTTGAAGGACTATACCTCAATCTACTTACAGTTATATCTTAAATCTCTTGTAAAAACACACTGTTGAAGCTCAATACTTCCTTACTGAAGGATGCAGATGTTGTAAAAATGGTCCCTGCAGCCATGCAGCAGGCTTAGTATTTCTTTACTAAAAAACATGGATATAGTACAAATGGTCCCTGAGGCCATGCAACAGGGGATTGCAAAAAAATTGCTTCTCCTGAAATTTGGCACTAGGTCAGAACCTTACTGACCAGCAAAGCACAGTCAAGAACTGCATGGCAAAAATGCCATCTCTTTTGTTTTTGTAGGGGACTCTGCCCACCACACTCCTTGCACCCTGAGGACTATAAGATTCTCACTCCATGGGGAGCAGATCAAAGGGGCAAGATGAAATTTGTGGGGCCATGGAATTTTGTTTCACAGATACACAGAAATGTGATGGCAGAGAAAGGCCCATGGCCCATCTAGTCTGCACAACACCCTACTCCCCCCCCTTCCATTATGCTTCCACCCTCTTTTCCCAACCCCTTAAATATATCCCAAGCCCTCTTGAACCCCTCCACCATTTCAGCTGCCACTACCTCCTCCGGCAGCTTGTTCCAAGCCTCCTCCACCCTCTCTGTGAAAAACTGCCCCCTGACAATACCTCTGTATTGCCCACCTTCCAGTTTGAGGCTATGTCCCCTCGTGTTCACTCCCTTCTTCAATTTGAACAAGCCATTACCCTCCACCTTATTTATTCCCTTCAGGGAGGCAGTATAGCACAGTTGTTTAAGGCTCTGAGCTACAAATCTGGAGACCTGGGTTTGAATCCCACAGCCCCTACTTGCATATACTGTGTGACCCTGAGCAAGTCACTTAACTTCCCTGTGCTCCCAGGTCGCACCTGTAAAAAAGCTTTCAGCTTAGTGTGCTATTCCTGGTTAAACAATTGAAAAAAAAAGGTACTTAAAGGTCTCAATCATGTCCCCCTCTCCCTTCTAGTCTCCAGAGGGTACAAAATCAGCCCTCTCAATCTTCTCTCATAGGGTACATCCTGCATCCCTCGTACCATTTTGGTTGCCCTTCTCTGTACCCTTTCCATCAACTCAACATCTCTTCATAGGTGAGACCTCCAGAACTGCACCCATACTCCAGATGCGGCCTGACCATGGTTCTGTATAACGGCATTAGCATCTCCCTCTTCCTGCTATTAAAACCCCTCACAATGCAGGCCAACATTCCATTTGCCTTTCCCACCGCCCTGCTACACTGGCTGCCCACCTTGAGATAACGCGATACCATAATCCCCAGGTCCCTTTCTGTTTGCTTCTCCTTAATCACCCCCCCAAGGGAGTAAGTTTCCCTCCTATTCCTCCACCCCAGGTGCATCAGCGAGCACTTTTGTGCATTAAACTTCAATTTCCAGGTGTCAGACCACCTTTCCAGCCTCTCCAGGTCCACCGCATGGCTTGCACCCCAATTAGTGAATCTACACTATTGCAGACCTTTGTATCATCTACAAACAGGCACACCCATCCCTCCAGACCCTCCACTAGATCACTAACATAGATGTTAAAGAGTATTGGTCCTAGCACTGACCCCAGTGGCACCCCACTGGTCACTGCCCGTTCCCTGGAATGTGTCCCATTTACCACCACTGTCTGAATCCTTCCCTTCAACCATTTTTCCACTGACCTGGTGATCCTGAGGTCCTCTTCTAGTCTGTCCAGCTTATGCACCATTCCACCATGCGGAACGGTGTTGAAGGCCTTATTGAAATCCAGATAGGCCACGTCCATCGCTCCTCCCTGATCCACTATCTGTGTCACCCCATCAAAAAACTCTATCAGGTTAGTTTGACAGGACCTTCCCTTGGTGAAGTCATGCTGCCTGTCATCCTGCAAGCCATTCATCTCCAAGTATTCTATCAACCTGATCTTAAGTAGTGTTTCCATTACCTTCCCCACCACCGAGGTAAGACTAATGGGATGGTAGTTTTTGACCTCATCCTTCTTCCCCCCCTTATGTAGTGTAACCACCTCTGCCCTCTTCCAGTCCATTGGCACCACCCCTGTGACCAAGGACAAGTTAAACAGCCTCGCCAGATGCGGCACCAGTTCATCCTTCACCTCCTTGAGAACCCTTGGGTGTATTCCATCAGGCCCCATTGTCTTGTCTACTCTAAGTCTACTCAGCTGTTCCCTTACTCCTTCAGCTGTGAATTCTGCCACACCCACCTGCTTGTGGCTGTCACCCTCCCCAGCCCAGCCCAGCCTGGTCCCCTGCCCTCTCTTTCCTCCTTTAAGATTGAGGTGAAATAACTATTTAATGCCTCTGCTTTTTTGAAATCCCCTTCTGGTGATGTTCCTCTTTTCCCCCTTATCCTCCCAATCCCATGCTGCACCCTCCTCCTTTCTCCAACGTACCTAAAGAAGGTTTTGTCCCCCCTCCTTGCCTGCTTCACTATCCTCTCCTCAGTGGCCTCCTTAGCCCGCCTTATCTTTTGCCCTGTCTCCTTTCTTTTTTCCCTGTAGGTTTCCCTGTCCTCATCCTTTTGTGTCCTCCTGTACCTCTTGAATGCTCTAATCTTCTCCTTGACCCCTAAAGCCACCTCTCTAGTGAATCATAGAGGTCTTTTCTGTCTTCTATTCTTTCTTACTCTTCTTATACATGAGTCCATGGCTTTAAATACCCCTCTCTTGATGGCTGCCCATAATTCCTCCACCCCCTGCACATCCCCTATCCTCAACATTTCTTCCCTAACTACCTTCCTCATTCCATGAAAGTCAGCCTTCCTGAATTCCATTAGCTTGGTTCTCATCCTAACCCTCACCCTGCCTACTCTCACCCTGAACCTGACAGCCCTGTGGTCACTGGTGCCAAGTTCTTCCCCCACCTCCAACTCCTCCACACTGTCCCCATTTGTGAGGACCACATCCAACAGGTTTACACCACTAGTGGACTCACTGACCCTTTGCTGCAGGAATATGCCCTGAAGAGCATCTAAAATGCCCCTGCTTCTTGTGGAGATTGCTGTCTGGGCCTCCCAGTTGATGTCTGGAAGGTTTAAGTCCCCAAATAGCAAAATTTCCCCTTTCCATGCCATCCTTGCTACGGATTCCACAAAGTATCTATCCCCTTCCTCCCCCTGCATAGGACTCCTAAAGACTACACCAATGCACAGTCCCCTGTCTAGGGTGACCCACAATATCTCTGTTCCCACCTCATCCTGCCTTTCCATGCCCCCAGTCCCTTCCCAGACATATAATGCCACCCCTTCCCACTCTTCCCCTCTCGATCCTTCCTAAACAAATGATACCCTGGTATCACCGTCTCCCAAGCATGGTGCTCATTCCACTAAGTCTCACTCACTGCTACAATGTCTAGGTTCTCCTCCATCATGGTGGCCTCCAGTTCTCCCATTTTGTTCCCCAGGCTTCTGGCATTTGCAACCAAAGCCCTCCAACATGTAGCCCCATCCCGTCCTTCCCTACTGCTACCTGCTCCCTTGACGAGTGTTGTGACTTGGGGGGGAGGCTGATGGCCTCTCTGCTCTGCCTCATGTAAGGATGGCCCTGTCCTTAGCACCCCCCCTTATTTAGTTTAAATTGAACTTCCTTGTCATGAAGTCCCCCAGTTTACTCTTTAGTGCAGCTGCCCCTGAAGAGTTCAGGTGCAGCCTGTCATGGGCATACAGCCCCTCCTCCTTCCATGCTGAGCCCCAATCACCTATCCAGCTGAACCCCATCCAACTGCACCAATTTTGTAGCCAAGTGCTGAATGCCCTTATCTTCTCCTTTCTGTGTGTGCTCTCTCTTGCTACCGGCAATACCTCAGAGAAGGAAATGGAAAGAAAAACAGTGTTTCTCCTACAGAACCTAGCAAGTTCCTCAAACCTTGCCTGTACCTCCATCAGACTGTTCCCCTCCAAGTCATTTGTGCCCAGGTGAAACACCAGATGTGTTCTTTCATCCTGCTGCTTACCCCAGGAAGAAATATGATGCCTCACCTCCAGCCCCGTCATCCCTGGCATGCACTGTACCCATACTGCATTGGTTTTTGCTCCCTTCCTTCCCCATTTTAGCCCCTTCCTTCTCCATTTTAGCACTTTAATTACTGAGTCCCCCAAGAGTGCCACCCTACTGCCCCCTGCTTCCTGAGCATCCTTTTGGCCTCTAGCTTTGTGTCACTGGTTTGGCTCCCTTTGGACTCCTCCTCATGTTCCATCCTGACTTGGTTTCTGCCCCCACTCATCTTTTGTTCCCCATCACCTAACCTATCATGATTCTTAAACACACCCAGCATCCGTCTCTCTTTACCCTCTCCCTTTAGCCTTTCCTCAGACTCCCCCCTCCTGTACCTCCCTTCCTGCCCCTTTTCTTATGCCACAGTTCCCTTAGTGCCACCCTCTGGTGTGTCCCTAATGTGCCCATCCCCTCTTCCACCCCTTCCCCTGCATGCAATGTGCCTGCCCCTTCTCCTTCCCTTCCACTGCACCTGAGATCTTCCCCCCACATCCCCCAGCCGCTCTGCCCCCCTTCCCTGATGGCTCTGCCAGACCCCTTCCTCAAAAATGTCCTCAACTAGGATACTTACGGGGGCAAAACTATTTGTTACTTCCACCCTCTGGCCCATTTCACCTACGCCTATGTCAGCCTTCATTCTGGGCATCCGTCTGCCTTTTCCTGAGCCTACTGTCTTCCACTGCTCCTGATCCCCAGCTGACCACTTTTCTCTAGCTACAGGCATCATTTTTGTGCCTCCAGACCTCCTGCTGTCAGTTCCCACTGATCCCTATCCTCCTGTCTTGGGTGTCCCTGTCCCAACTCTGAACTTGCTGCTATCTGTTACCACTTCTGGTCTATCCCCTCTGGATCCCCTTCTATCCTCTCCCTCCCAAGTCCATGACTTCCGGAACAGTGTATCTGATCCTCCAGTGAATCCACTCAGCCCTCCCCACTCCTTCCTTGACTTATACTGTCCCTGTCTCTCTACCCCCTTTTCCCAGCTTCCCCCCATTTAACCCCCACCTTAACCTCACCACTTCCTCCCTCAGCTGAGTGAGCTGCTTATACATCATACAACCCCCCCATCCTCCAAGCCCAATTTAGGACTGTTCCACAGCCACTGCACCCCACCACCCTGCCAAAGATCTCCCTCCCTCCCTTGATTGCCCCTTCCTCTGTATTGGCAGACCAGTTCTTCCATGATACTCAGATACAGTCCTAAAATCACACCTTATGTATTTTTGGGCCCCTGACCCTCACCCACTCCTCAGCCCTAACCCACAGTCAAGACTTTTTAGAAATAATAAAGCATGTGTAAACCATAGGCATCAAGAGAAATAATAAAGCATGTGCAAAAAATAGGTATCAAGAATTAATATCCATAGTCACAAAGTTCAAGTCCAAGACACCAAGTTAAAGTCCAAGTCTCCAGCACCTCCAGCATCAGTAGTCCAAGATCAAGTGACATGTAGACCTGTGACTGGTTAGCTCCTCCACTTCATATATGGCTCCTCCTCCCCCCCTCCATATTTAATAGGGGTCAGGGAGAGAGGATGGGAACAAACACAGCTCTCAGCTCTGCAGTCTGGCTGGCTTTTTAAAGCCTGACCACCTTGACACCTCTCTCCTTGATTGGCCTGATGCTACACCATGGACTGTGGTTGGCTGGCTGTCCTTGCTTCAGTCACCGAATTGCGACCTGCGCCCCTTACTAGTTCAGGTCCAAACAGCTCAGCTCTCCTTCCTCTGTCACTGACTGCGACCCCGCTGCCGACTGCAGCCACAGCTCCACGCAGCTCTCTGCTTTCCTTTCTCTGGTCGCTGACTGCGACCCACTCCCCCACTGCGGACACAGCTAACAAACACAACTCTCAGCTTTGTGGTCTGGCTGTCTTCTTTAAAGCCTACCACCTTGGCACCTTTCTCCCTGATTGGCCCGATCTTATACCATGGTCTGTGGTTGGCCAGCAGTCCTTGCTTCAGTCACCGAACTGCAACCTGAGCCCCTTACTAGTTCAGCTCTAAACAGCTCAGCTCTCCTTCCTCTAGTCACCGATTGCGACCCCACTGCCGACTGCAGCCACAGCTCCACGCAGCTGTCCGCTTTCCTTTCTCTGGTCGCTGACTGCGACCCACTCCCCCACTGCTGACACAGATAACAAACACAGAAATGCACAGTCTGATTTCTTTCTGTGCTTTCCATGGCCCCTTGTAAAAAAACAAAAACAAAGTCCCGATTGTCAAAATCTAAGAAGACCAGGATTAGAATCCTGGTCTCCACTGCTTCCTCACCAAGCTGCTCTATTCCTCAGTCCTCCACACCATGGAAGCAACTCAGCCAGCCTCTTCAATTCTGGTGTCCTTGTCCATTGTCAGCACCATGGAAAGTGACCTGGGGAGTGCTTACTGCAACCACAGTAAATCCTCTCTTGCTGTCCATGGTAGTGATATCCAGACTAGCTCTCAGTTGACTGGCACTATTCTGCTAGCACTATTCAAGAGGTTACCCTGAAATTTCCCCAGTTATCTTATGGGACTTGATTAAGGCCATCCTTTGTCATAAAGTGATCACCCTAGCCCCACCCCCATACAAGAAAAAAGAAAGTAGCTCAGCAGGCAGAATTGAAAGCTCAAATGCTTAATTTAAGAATTCAGCAGAAAGTTAGACTAGATAATTTGAGAGGAAAGGAGTTACATAAGAAAAGAGGGGAGCTGTGCTCCGTGGTGGATTGTAGAGTGTAACAACAACTTATGTTTGAGTCTAATACAACTACAGAGGCTAAAATACATATGAAAGTAGTTACATAGCGATTATATGACTATAATTATGAGGTTCTCTGTAACAATTTCTTAAAGATTTGTTTCAACTCTGAAAACTACTTCATAGATGGAACCCTAACATGGATTGAATAACAAACATACAATGTGGTAAAGCCATCATTGGAATTACTTCAATTGTCCCACAGAGTGACAAAGAGAGAGAGAGAGATTCTGCCAGTTTTGAAGCTTTGTGTGTGTGTGTGTGTGTGTGTGTGTGTGTGTGTGTGTGTGTGTGTGTGTGTGTGTGTGTGTATATATATATATAAAATTAGAGGCAAAAAACTCTGTTTAATGCATCAGTTAGGGTTGTTCCACAGCAAAAATGCTAGGAAATTTGGGGTTAGGGTTGAAAGCCCCACCTTGGACCCCCAGCCCACCCTCCAACTGGCATCGGGGTGTGCGTTGGGGTCATCAGCCCTAACTCTCACCCCATCACATGTGTAAAGAAGCTGAGGTATAGAAGAATGGGGTGATAGATAGGACTGACAACCCCAATGCACACCTCAATGCTGGTTGGAGTGTGGGCGGGGGGAGTCCAAGTGGGGGCTTTTAACCCAAACCCCAAATTTCCTAGCTTTTTTTTTTGCTGTGGAGCAACCCTAACTGATGCATTAAATTGAGTTTTTTGCCTCTAATTTCCCTTCTTTCTAAGAATGAGGATGATAAACAATGAAAGGAATGCAGTGGCGGCAGCGCGGGGCCCTGCGCTCCCGCCACGTGATATATTGTTACACAGTAACAGGAACTGCAAAGCAAACGCAAGTGGCAACAGTAATGCACATGGCAAAGCAAACGTTAATAGAAACACAAACGTAAAATGACGCCAAACCAAACAGTTATGTAAACGGGGGAAATCAAACAGAAGTGCATACAGAACACAACTGGTAACACACACATTCACGGTACCACAATTGCAAATGCAAATGGTAACAGTAACACCAACAATAGCACCCAAGTAAACAGAAACGCAAGAACGTATGAAAATGCAAACTGTAACACACACACTCACGGAACCACAGCTGTAAATGCAAATGGTTAGGGTAACAGCAACAATAAAGCCAATAAAAACAGAAACGCAAGCGCATACGAAAACGCAAACTGTTTACACATAAGGTCATGGTGCCGCAATAGTAAATGTAAATGGTAACAGTAACAGCAACAGTAAAGACAACAGAAACAGAAATGCAAGCGCATATGAAAATGCAAACCATTATGCACACGGTGATATAGACGGGAACGGTGATTCGAATGGTAACAGAAGCGCAACTGGAAACGCTAGCTGTCACAGTAACAAAAGGGCACACCCTTCTTTTCCCCAATAACTGCATTGAACAAACTAATTGAAAACAAAGAATGTATGCATTATAATTGACTTCAGAGCAGAAAAGTACGACTTGGAATACTAAATTGCTTATATCTCAGGAACCATATGACATAGGAAAGAAATTTAAATTTTGTATGAATTACTACTTTCCTGGCTAGTTTTTTGCTTAGTCCCCCAATTGGTGGGGTGAAGCATTTTTTTTTGACAAAAAGTCCGTATCTCGCACTGTTTCTTAGATACGGGTCCTGAAAGACTCGACGGACGCCATAATGTTATCCTATGGGACAAATTGTCAATTTCAGAGTGCTGTCACTTTACCACCCTGCAATATTTTTTATCCAAACCACCAAAAGGCACATTTGCAGGATGTTGGCTTTCTTCCCTCCAAATTTCAGCCCAAAAGACCAAACCATTATTTTCCAGCAGAGCGGCAAAGAATTCCTGTAATATGACGGATGCCATAATGTTATCCTGTGGGAAAAGTGCCAAATTCGTAGTACCGTAACTTTGCTGCCCTACAATATTTTTTGACCAATCCACTAGAATGCACATCTGTGGGATGTTGCCTTTCTTCCCTCCAAATTTCAAGTAAAAAGACCAAACCGTTTCTGAGATATTCAATGTCAAAGATTGGCAAGATTTCCCTATCTATTCCATTATAAGAAATCTGGCCATTTTGTCCCTATTTTGCGATCAAAGATCACGATCAAAGAATCTCATGATCAAAGAATGTGCAGCCTCACGATCAAAGAATTTGCAGGCTCATGAACAAAGAATAAAAAATTTAATAATTAAAAAAATAGAAGCAATTGCAGTAAACCACCACTATGGTCCAACAGAACGAAGGCCCCTGAGTAAAACCCATCCTCATTTGACTTCCTAGGACACCCCTGGGCTAAGAAAATTGAAGTTTAAATTGTGCCATCTTGTCCCTTGCTCACGATGCAAGATTGCAGTCAAAGAATCTCATGATCAAAGAATTTGCAGCCTCACGATCAAAGAATTTGCAAGCTCATGAACAAAGATTAAAAAATGTAATAAATCAAAAAATTGGAGAAATTTCAGTAAACCACCACCATGGTTTGACAGAATGAAGACCCCTGAGTAAAACCCACCCTCATTTGACTTCCTAGGGCACCCATGGGATGAGAAAAATTATTTTTAAATTCAGCCATCTCGTCCCTCACTCACGATGCAAGATCGCAATCAAAGGATCTCACGATCAAAGAATTTGCAGCTTCACGACCAAAGAATTTTCAGGCTCACGATCAAAGAATAAAAAAGGGTGAAACATGATTTATTCACTGATTTGAACCAAACCAATGGCATAGTTTGACAGAAAGGACCCTCCTGAGCAAAACAAGGCCTAATTTGTGTCCCTAGCCCATCCCTGAGCTGAGCTATTAGTGTTTTAGGTCACAATGCAAGATCACGATCAAAGAATCTCACGATCAAAGAATTTGCAGGCTCGCAATCAAAGATGTTAGCGAGCCACAAATGAAGATTTTAAAAGCTTATAACTCTATTTTTTGACTGATTTGAATGGAACCAAAGCCATTGCTTGACAGATCAGGGTCTCCTGAGTAAAACCCATCGAAGTTCTACTTCAGAAGTGACTCCTGAGCCAAGATATTTGTGTTTCTGTGATTGGAAAACTGAAAACAAGATGGCGGACCTTGCAGTCAAAGAATTTTGAAAATTCCTCAGGAACAAAGATTCTTGAACCACGAGGCTTCAAATTCTTTGATCACCAGGTGAGACCAGAAGGCAAGAACCCCCATTCTTTGATCGCAAGATATACAGTACATATAAATTTTCCCATTGACTTATAATGGGAACTTAAAAGTGCCATAACTTTTGAATGCCTTAATATTTTTTCGCCAAACAAAAAGTGACATGTTCAGCCATCAAAGCTCTTTCAAACAAGTCATCTTGCAGAGCAGCACACCACATGATGGCTGTGCAGATCCACATTAAAAATGCCAAAAGGTGCCTTCAAAAATGGATAATTCTGCATTTTTCAGTGCTTCTGTACACAAAGACCAGCAATCCAACACAAACACAACTTGGAAAATCAAGAGACCTAGTGTGCCCCAACGTGTGTACCAAATTTCAGGAAAATCCATTGAACGGGTCCAAAGTTATTAATGTCCAAACTTTTGACTTTAGTATGTAAGTGGCCGATCAACCCTAGCTATAGTGGCACGACCGCACCACTATAATATATATATATATATTAGAGGAAAAAAACTCCATTTAATGCATTAGTTAGGGTTGTTCCACAGCGACAAAGTGAGGAAATTTGCTGTTAGGGTTGAAACCCCTTGGACCCCCCACCCCCCCAACCGGCATTGGGTGTGCATTGGGACTGCCAGCTCAACTCTCACCCCATGACATGTGTAAAGCAGCAGAAGTATAGGAGAATGTATATTATAATACTATAATATATTATAATACTATAATATATTATGGTAGCACGGTAGTGCTACCATAGTTAGGGTTGAGGAGCCATTTCTATGTTAAACCCCAAAACTTTGCACCTTAATAACTTTGCAACTGTTCAATGGAGTTGCCTGAAATTTGGAATTTATGATCAAGAACCATAGGCCTTGGGATCTGCCAAGTTTCGTACTAGTCAGATATACGGCTGCGGAGTTATTAAGTGTGATCTCTGCGCGCGTTTACGCTTTTCTGGAATTCTATGGTCGCACCTACAGGTCGTACGGTTTATGTGACCAGCCCGAAATCTTCAGGGAATGTGCGGCTAGGGTCCCTTATGTGCCTTTTGAAGATTTGGTGAAAAAATATTAAACGGTTCAAAAGTTATTCAAAAAACAGTTTCCCATTATAAGTCAATGGGAAAAGTTAACAAAAAGTTCAACACTTTCGCAAATGCATTTTTACTTTCGCAAATGGGCCTGTTACTTTCACAAATCGGCCATTTTGTTTTCAGTTGGTGATCAGAAAAATGGTTGGCATTTAAATTTGGGACCCTCTAGCAACCTAATTTATTTTGCATTCACCTAGTCGGGCCCTGAGGATGCTTGCCATGTCTTTATTTTGTGGTAAAACACCCCAGAAATATGTTTTTCAAATTTCTGGAAAAAGTACTTTCGCAAATTACTTTCATGCTCATGAAAGTGTCGCAAATTTTTGCGAAAGCTTTCACAAATTGCGACAGTAGTTTTCTAGTCTGTGGGAAAATGACAGGAATTCTTTGGCACTGCGCTGCAAAAGAACCGTTGGGAGTTTTGAGCGGAACTTTGGAAGGAACGGAGCCGACATATCACAGATGTGCCTTTCAGTGTTGTATTGAAAAAATATTACACAGCGGCAAAGTTATGGCACTCCAAAGTTGACAGTTTTTCCCATAGGATAACATTACAGCGCCCGACGCATTACAGAAATCCTTTGGATCCCTGCTGCAAAATAACGGTTTGGTCTTTTTTCCTGACATTTGGTTGGAAGACAGCCAACAGCCCACAGCTGTGCCTTTCAGTGGTTTGGTGATAAAACATTACAGGGAGGCAAAGTTATGGCGCTCCGAACTTTTCTTTTTTTCCCATAGGATAACATTACGGCGTTCGCCGCGCCTTTCAGGGCCCGTATCTCGGAAACGGTGCGAGATACGGACGTCTTGTCGGAAAACCTCTTAGCCCCCTGATGGGCCAGGACAATTGTAAATAATATGACTTTTAAATTTTTTTTCTACATCGTACGGTTCCTGAGATATAATGTATTTAGTATTCCAAGATCTTATTTTCTGTGCCGATACTCATTATTATGCATACATTATTTGTACTCACTGTCTTTCTCTATGCAGGTTTGGGGGAAAACCAGCCTGCGCGCTTACATTACTGTTACTGTTGCCCTTTCCGCTTGTGGTTCCGCATCGCTTCACTTACTGTTGACGCCTGTGCCACCATGTGCTTATCCTTATGCTTTTCATTTGCGCTTGTGTTTCTGTTATTTTTGCCATTTCTGTCTACAGTACTGTTTATCTTTCTGTTTCACTTTACATCACCATGCCCATTGACATTTCTGTTTGCAGGCACCATGTTACTATGTGACAACACATCACGTGGCAGACTGCTCCTGCACGCCACCATGTAAGCATATCTTTCTGTTCTCATTCGCGCTATGCACCTTGTGTGCCACTGTTAGCGCTCTGTTTGCATTGCTGTTCCTGTTACTATGCCACAAGACATCATGTGGTGGGAGGTGGGGTTCTTTGGGCCCTCAGACCAGCCGCCGACCGATTACGCCGAGCGGGGCCCTCATGTGCGTTATCCTTTATGCTCTTATTTGCGCTTGCTTTTCTGTTATTTTTTGCCATTTGTGTCTACAGTACTGTTTCTCTTTCTGTTTCACTTTGCATCACCATGCCCACTGACATTTCCATTTGCAGGCACCATGTTACTATGTAATAACACATCACGTGGCAGACCGTTCTTGTCTACGCCACCATGTGCGTTACCCTTTCTGTTCTCATTCACACTTGTGTTACCATGTGTGCCACTGTTAGCATTTCTGTTTGCGTTGCTGCTCCTGTTACTATGCCACAAGACATCATGTTGGGCCCCGCGCTCCCACCGCTGCATTACATTCACAATTTCTCGTTACCATTCTCAAAAAGAAGGGAAATTAGAGGCAAAAAACTCAGTTTAATGCATTAGTTAGGGTTGTTCCACAGTGACAAAAGTGAGGAAATTCACTGTTAGGGTTGAAATCCCTAACTCTGAATTCACCCCCCCAGCACCATGCAACTAAGTGTGGTACATTGTGTGCAGCTGCAATCAGGGATGTGTACGTTTGGTGTACATGGCCTCAGTTTTGCTGTTGATCTCCACTGAGCATGCAGTACCTGGTCAGGTGGGTGGGGATGTCTCGTAGTACATTTAGACAATTGTTTGTTATTTCTGTCACCTGCTGCTGGATGTCTGTCATTGGTTGTGTTGACTTGGTCCTCCCCCATACTTGAATGCGTGTATGTGTCTGTGTGTGTGTGGTGCTGGGGGGGTGAATTCGGAGTTAGGGATTTCAACCCTAACAGTGAATTTCCTCACTTTTGTCACTGTGGAACAACCCTAACTAATGCATTAAACTGAGTTTTTTGCCTCTAATTATAGTGGCACGGTAGTGCCACTATAGTTAGGGTTCAGGAGCCATTTCCATGTTAAACCCAAAATTTTGCACCTTAATAACTTTGCAACCGTTTGATGGATTTGCCTGAAATTTGGAATGTGTGATCAAGATCCATAGGCCTTGGGATCTGCCAAGTTTTGTACTGATCAGATATACAGTTGTGGAGTTATTAAGCACAATCTGTGCACGCATTTACGCTTTTCTGGAATTCTACGGTCGCTCCTACAGGTCGAACGGTTTGCGTGACCGGCCCGAAATCTTCAGGGAACATGTGGCCGGGGTCCCTGATGTGCCTTTGAAGATTTGGTGAAAATATTAAACGGTTCAAAAGTTATTCAAAAACAGTTTCCCATTATAAGTCAATGGGAAAGTTAAAAGTTCGACAGTGTCGCAATGCATTTTTACTTTCAGAATGGGCCTGTTACTGCAAATCGCCATTTTGTTTTCAGTTGGTGATCAGAAAATGGTTGGCATTTAAATTTGGGGCCCTAGCAACCTAATTTTTTGTATTCACCTAGTCGGGCCCTGAGGATGCTTGCCATGTCTTTATTTTGTGGTAAAACACCCCAGAAATATGTTTTTCAAATTTCTGAAAAAGTATTTTTGCAAATTACTTTCGTGCTCACGAAAGTGTTGCAAATTTTTCCAAAGCTTTCGCAAATTGCGACAGTAATTTTCTAGTCTGTGGGAAAATGACAGCAATTCTTTGGCACTGCACTGCAAAATAACCGTTGGGAGTTTTGGGCTGAAATTTGGAAGGAACCCAGCTGACATCTCACAGATGTGCCTTTCAGTGTTGTATTGAAGAAATATTACACGGCAGCAAAGTTACGGCACTCCAAATTTGACAGTTTTTCCCATAGGATAACATTACGGCGCCCGAAGCATTACAGGAATCCTTTGGCACCCTGCTGCAAAATAGCGGTCTGGTCTTTTTTCCTGAAATTTGGAGGGAAAACAGCCAACAGTACACAGATGTGCCTTTCAGTAGTTTGGTGAAAAATATCACATGGCGCAAAGTTACGGCACTCCAAAATTGACATTTTTCCCATAGGATAACATTACGGCGCCTGACACTTAACAGAAATCATTTGGAGCCCTGCTGCTAAATAACGGTTTGTTCTTTTTCCTGAAATTTGAGGAAGACAGCCAACAGCCCACAGATGTGCCTTTCAGTAGTTTGGTGAAAAACATTACAGGGAGGCAAAGTTATGGTGCTCCGAACTTTTCTTTTTTCCATAGGATAACATTACGGCGTCATTGCCGCTTTTCAGGGCCCGTGATTCGGAACGGTGTGAGATACAGACTTTTCGTCGGAAAATTTCTTAGCCCCAAACTGGGGATAAGATTCAAATTAGCCAGGACAGTTGTAAATAATATGACTTTTAAATTTTTTTTCTACATTGTACGGTTCCTGAGATATAATGTATTTAGTATCCAAGATCTCATTTTCTACGCCGATACTCATTATTTTGCATACATTATTTGTACTCACTGTCTTTCTCAATGCAGGTTTTGGGGAAAACCAGCCTGTGCGCTTTACATTACTGTTACTGTTGCCCTTTCTGCTTAGTGGATCCATACCTGCTTTCACTTACCATTGATGTCTGCGCCACCATGTGCGTTATCCTTTATGCTTTCATTTGCGCTTGCATTTCTGTTATTTTTGCCATTTCTGTCTACAGTACTGTTTATCTTACTGTTTCACTTTACATCACCATGCCCATTGACATTTCTGTTTGCAGGCACCATGTTACTATGTGACAACACATCACGTGGCAGACCATTCCCGTGTACGCCACCATGTGCGTTACCCTTTCTGTTCTCATTCGTGTTTGTGTTACCATGTGCGCCACTGTTAGCATTTCTGTTTGTGTTGCTGTCCCTGTTAGTATGCCACAACACATTATGTGGCGGGAGCGCAGGGCCTGAAGGCCCCCACGCTCCCGCCGCTGCATTACATTCACTATTTATTGTTATCATTCTCAAAAGAAGGGAATAGAGGCAAAAACTCCATTTAATGCATTAGTTGAGTTATTTGAGTACAAAGTGAGATAGGCTCACAGCTGAGCCAGCCACCCCTCAACGGCATTGGGGCATTGGGATCATGAGTCCCAACTCCTGACCCCATCTCCTCCCATACTTCTGCTGCTTTACACATGTCATGGGGTGAGAGTTAGGGCTGACGATACAATGCGCACCCCAATGATGGTTGGGGGTGGGTGGGGGTCCAAGGGGTTTTCAACCCTAACAGTGAATTTCCTCACTTTTGTCGCTGGAACAACCCTAACTAATGCATTAAACGGAGTTTTTGCTTCTAATATATATATATATATATATATATATATATATACACAAACATATGGGATACATCATGGAGGAGTGAGATATGAATATTTCATTTCCTGCAGAGTGAGCTCTGTATTCTCACGAGTGTCAAAAGCACAAGTGAGAATGCACAGCTCACTCAGCAGGAGTGAGAATAGTTCCCATATCTCATAACATGCACATTATGTGTGTTATTTATACAAATGGGGTGAGAGCTTATGAAGTGTCACATTTTGCTTTGTCTTTTTCCTGTATCTATGTGTTTTTTTTTTGTTTTAGTCTTTGGTAAGCAGATGAATTTCTGACCTCTAGGCTATACTGAAAGCTCTGTTTGTGATCTGAGAGTGTGGGAGTGTTTCTGAATGGGTTGTGATTGCTAGAAGCACTGTGGAACACAGGTGATTGTGTTTTGATATGCTAATAGTGTCTGTTGTAGTGTGCAGTGAGAAAGAGAAAATGCCTTGTAAATGAGTTTCTTTTGAATTCAGGTTGTTTTGGGGCTGAGATTAGCACAGAAATGGGCTTGGAGTTTTGGAAATATTTTGACACAGGTAAGTGAGTTTTGCAATGCTGAATGATTTGCAGGCTTCAGTGAGACACAAAAACTGATTGTGGGAGCACTTTCATTTAGAATGCTTGAGTGAGTGAGTGATGACATCAGCAGAGCATGGATAAACAGAATATATCTCACTCCACTGACGTCATCAGCATGTATCTCACTGCAGTGAGAATATCATCATTTATTGTACTGGAATAGCTCTCACCCCCATTGTTTAAATATGTATACTCATTGCAAAAAACCTTGTTAATGCATCTGTTAGGGTTAAAGTGACAAAAGTAGGGAAATGAGACTTTAAGGTTGAGACCCTAACCCCATCACCCTACCACCCCACCCTCTGCAGACCAACAGTCAATAGAGTGTGCCATGGGATCATCAGCCCTAAATCTCACCCCATTCCATGTGTAAGAAAGCTGACATGGTGCAGTAAAAGAGCATGGGGTGAGAGTTAGGCCTGATGACCCCACAGCACACCCTGTCAACTGTTATTCTGTGGAGGGTGCGGGTGGGGTAGTATTGTGGGGGGGTAAGAGTCTGAACCCTAATGCCTCATTTTCCTACTTTTGTCACTTCAACCCTAACTAATGCATTAACAAAGTTTTTGGCAATGAAGTTCCTTACTTTTTGATAAAGTGTAATCTTACCTTTATAAGGTTTTCGGAGCACAGGGCCCTCCAGGCCCTGCATTCCCATGGTATCAGTTTTTGGAGCGCAGGGCCCATAATGAACTGTCATCTTCCTTTGGGAGTGCAGGTTCCAGTATTGCACAACAGATGGCCCCACAATCCCATTACTGCATAATGGTATCCATATGTGGAAGCACAAGCCTCTGGGCCATGTGCTCCCACCTATCTATAGTTGTAGAGATGCAGCACAGGCCTGGACACATTCCAAGTAACCCTTGTGCTGGAAATGGCACAATATCTCAGTAACTGCAGCAACTTTGGAAAATATTCCACTGCAGTTGCAATGATGGACTGGCAACCTGCATGCATGCTTAGTACTAGCAAATAATTCATATCTTAAGTCAATTTTGAGATATAGCCACTGAAAGGCACCGCTTTCACCACAGTGTCATCCTATTGGAAATTTATCAATTTCTGAATGCCATAACTATGGAACTGATGTCAATTCTTACACCAAACTTGGATAGGTCACATATGTGGGACAACCTCTTTGTGCCCTGCAAATTTCAAGCAAAAAGTCCTAACCATTTCTTTGCAGTGAACTGTCAAAGAAACAACAACCTTTAAAAACCCCTGTTCATGAAGTGTCAAAATCCTTGTTCGCTAGCTGAATCCTTGTTCATGAGAAATTCTTGTTCGTGAGATAGGGCCATCTGGTCATCCCATCACAAACAAGGATTTTGATACCTCATAAGCAAGGATTTATTTTTATAATCCTTGTTCATGCGGTGTCAGAATCCTTGTTCATGAAAAATTCTTGTTCATGAGATAGGGCCATCCAGTCCTGATCTCACGAACAAGGATGTTGACACCTCACAAACAAGGATTTTAGTATCTCATGAACAAGGATTCCTTTTTATAATGTTTGTTCATGAGATGTCAGAGTCCTTGTTTGCAAGATGAATCATTGTTTCTGAGGTGTCAGAATCCTTATTCATGAGAAATCCTTGTTCATGAGTTGGGGCCATCTGGTCCTGATCTCATGAACAAGGATTCTGGCATCTCACAAACATGGATCGGGAGTGGGTGTCGAACGAGGATTTGAACATTTTAAAATAGCTGTTTTTTGACAAAACTAAACGAAACCAAAGTCATGGGTTAGTATTGGGCATCACCCTGAACAAAACCCATACTTTAATGTACACAGAAGACACCCCTGGGGCAAGTTACAATGTTTTGTTTGTCAGTAAAACTGAAAAGCAAGATGGCGGCTCTCGAATAAGGATTTTTTTCTCATGAACAAGGGTTTTTTAAATCCATGTTCATGAGCTGTCAAAATCCTTGTTCATGAGGCAAATCCTTCTTGGCAAAAAATACCCCTATCCAAAAGACTACAGAGCATGCTCAGAACCTGAAATTTAAAAACTGAATAACTTTAGAATGGCTTCATATTTTTTCAGCAAACCAGTGCTGACATATTCCTTGGGGTAGCCTCTTTCTACTCTGAAACTTTAAGGCCAAAATACCAAACAGTGTGGCCACAGTATGATGGGCAAAAATCAGCAAAAATTGGCAAAAAAAAAAGCGAAAAACACTTTTTTCACCATGTGCTGCACAAGAAATTCACATTTGATCAAAACAACACTTGGCTCATCAGGAGATTTACCCCACTGGACTGCACATACCAAATTTTGTGCAAATCTGTTGAATGGTTGCAAAGTTGTTAAAGTGCAAAATTAGGGATTTAATATTAAATTACTTACTGAACCCTAACTATACTGACTCTACTGCTTCACTATGATATATATCAGACATACACACACATATATACACATTTGTTTTTTGCAATATTATTGTTTAAATAAATATTAGTTTTCACTTTCTGTGCTAAAAACAATCCTAAATATTTAAACTGGTCAGTCTTAGCAAATAGACCCATTGGAGCATAATCTCTATCTTTTATACCCTGAGATATCTGAAATAATATATAATTCTACTGATTTAACTGATAACCAGCAAAGCTAGCAAACACATCTATTTCTTTAACAATGGCTGAAACAGCAATCTTTAAATCTCTAAATAAAACTAAGGTATCATCAGAAAAAAACATTTCATTTTATCTCATCCTGTTCAATATGAATACCCTTTAATTGTTGATTTGCTCTAAAGACCTAAAGTAGTGGTTCCAATGTATAAATAAAATTGAGGAAAGGGGACAGCCTTGTCTGTCCCCATGAAGCACCTGTAATTTGTCCACAAGAACTCTATTTATAACAAATTTTGATTATAGATTCCTATACAGTTGGCTATGATTTTTATAGGTTTGTGGTATACCCTGTGTGTATAATATAGTGTATGGCAGAATGCTGTTATGCATCAAATTCCATCCATGTAATATGCTTACTCTGCTGCTGTAATGATGTAACTACTGCAGCAGAACAACTTGGAATACTGCCACATACTTGATTTCCCCTATCCAATGAAGCTGAAAGTTGTTTTTTTTTAAACTTGAACTTGCAGAAACATCTGCAGCACAATGTGTCAGTAAATTGAGCCTACCACCAACCCTGAAGTGCCCCCCAACCAGCAGTTTAATGAAACAAAGTTCAGTGTCTTAAACAAGCAATGATGCCCATACACTATATAGAATAATGGATGGGCAACTCTATGCACAACTGGTGTGTTGTGCTACTTCGAGGATTTGATTCCCATGGACCTCTCGAGCTTTGCTCTCGAGGTCACAGAGAATCAATATCCCTCAGTGGCACAACATACTGGTTGTGCATAGTTGCCCATCCACTGTCCTATATATTTTATACATATATTGTTTATTAACCAAATCAGATACCTTACTGGTATCAAGTGCCAGTGTAAAACACTTTTCCGGACTACTCAGAACACACTCAGATAGTGATTGCACCTTTTTTTAAAGTTCATGCAGTAGTTCTTCCAGATATAAAACTACACTGGTCTCTATGGATGATCTGGGGGATTCCTGGCAAAAGTCTATTAGCTATCATTTTATGTATTATTGTACAATTAACATTAAGGAGTGCAACTGGTCTACAGCTATCCAGAGTTTCTTTTGGTTTCACATTTTTATACATTAACACTATTTTTGCTTCATCCATACTTTTTGGAAAATCTGTCAGACCATCCAATACCTCTTGAACCATCTGCAGCTTCCAATGGGCAAACTCTTCTTTAAAGACCCAATAAAATTCTGCAGTGAGTCCATCATCACCAGGACTTCTAATTTTTGATAATGAATTGTTTACATCCTTTATTTCAATACATGTACATTTTATATTATCTAATTATATTTTTGTAGCTGCATTTTTGTAAGAAATTCTTTATTAATGTTATATCCATTTTTTGTTGTTTACAGGTAAATAGTTTTAAAATTGTTGAAAACAACAGGTGTAATTTCTTCCATTTCAGTAACTAGGTTTTCTGCTTGATTTTTAAACCCAATATTATATGGTGTTTTTATTTTTTAAGAAGGTTGGTCAACAATTTACCTGTTTTATCTCCCTGTAAGGATCTTGCACATCTTACTTTTTTTAAATATTTTGTTCCGTCTTATCATTTATTAATAGTTGCATTTGTAAACTAACCATCATCTATTCATGATAATATGTTTGGGAATTTTGTAAAACCAATTTATCTACTTATTTCAGTCTTAACCTAATTTCATCTTCTTTGTTTCTTTTAGTCTTATTAAACCAAACCTGATGTGTGATGATAAAACCCCATAAAACTGCTTTTAAAGGGTCCCAAAGTGATGATATATGACATTGTCCTGAATAATTGTAAAATAAAATTCAGCTGTCTTTTGCATAGTTTTTCCCTAAATTCTTCTATATTGAGTAATTAATGATCCTTTGTCTAAAACCTGTGTGCTTTAATTCCACTGCTGCATGGTATGTGATTAATATTGACCTTTTTGAACTTCTAGTATAAAATGGTATTAATGTTTTAGAGATAAATATACAGGGCCCAGTTCTATAAAAGTTACACTTTTATACGCCATGCATTGCAACATTCGGGATTCTGCAAAGCAGCCTGCTACATGTCGCAGACTACGTGCGCCGAAGTGGACTTACACCACCATTTATGCCATAAACCCCCTGCGGCATGGTGCAAGGGGGTTTATGGCAGCAGTTGCACCCTATTCTGGAAGGGCAACTGCCAGATCACCAAAGTGCATTTCAGAAACAACCCTCAGAGGACATCCATCAAAGTACATTTATACCAGCTGCCAGCTGATGTGAATGTATTTTGCATCCACCAGGGGTTGCATCAATGTGCCAGCAGCAACGTCCCCCACAGGTGTGGTAGTCACCCCAGCCTCACTCCTGGTAACAGACAAGAAAAGCCCCAAAGGGCAATTGGTACCCCCAATGCTTCAGTCCTGGTAATAAGTTATGTAAAGCCCCACAGGGCAATTAGTGACCCCCATGCCCCATTCCTGGTAATGTGGTAATGTGTTGTGAAAAGTCCCACAGGGCTAGGTAACCCCCCCATGCCCCAATCCTGGTAATAAGTTACATAAAGTTCTGCAGGGCAATCAGCACTCCCCCATGCTCCAATCCTGGTAATGTGTTGTGAAAAGCTCCACAGGGCAATCAGCACCCCCACATGCTCCAATCCTGGTAATGTGTTGAGAAAAGCCTTGTAGGGTAATTACCTGCCCCCATGCCCCAATCATAGTAATAAGATATGTAAAGCCCTGCAGGGCAATCAGCACCCCTCAAGCCCCAATCCTGGAAATAAGTCATGTAAATCCCCTGAGGGCAATCAGCCCCCCCCCATGCCCCAATCCTGGTAATAAGTTATGTAAAGCCACACAGGGCAATCAGCACCCAATGCCCCAATCCTGGTAATATGCTATAAAAAGCACCACAGGGCAATCAGGACCATCATGCCTCAATCCTGGTAATGTGCCGTGAAAAGCACCACAGGGCTAGAGAAGCCTCCAAGCCTCAATCCCAGTAATAAATTATCAAAACCCTGCAGTGCAATTAGCACCCCCAGGCCCCAGTAATAGTAATGTGTTGTGAAAAGCCCTGGAGGGCAATCAGCACCCCCCATGCCCCAATCCTGGCAATCTGTTGTGAAAAGTACCACAGGGTAATTGGCACCCCTCATGCCCCAATCCTGGTAATCTGTTGTGAAAAGTCCCACAGGGCAATTAGCACCCCCCATGCCCCAATCCTGGTAATCTGTTGTGAAAAGCCCCACAGGGTTAGGGAAGCCCCCAAACCTCAATCCTGGTAATAAGTTATCTAAATCCTGGAGGGCATTTAGCACCCCCATGCCCCAGTCCTGGTAATGTGTTGTGAAAAGCCATGCAGTACAATCAGTGCCCCCCATGCTCAGTCCTGGTAATAAGTTATCTAAAGATCTGCAGGGCAATCAGTGCCCCCATGCCCCAATCCTGGTAATCTGTTCTGAAAAACCCGACAGGGCAATCAGTGACCCCCTGTGCCTAAATTCTGGTAATCTGTTGTGAAAAGTATAGCAGGGCAATTAGCAGCTCCCCAAGCTCCAATCCTGGTAATGTGTTGTGAAAAGCCCTGCAGGGCAATCAGCACCCCACCACACCCCAATCCTAGTATTGTGTTGTGAAAAGCCCCAAAGGTAAATCAGCACCCCCCATGCCCCAGTCCTGGTAATGCATTGTGAAAAGCCCCACAGAGCTAGGGAACCCACCCAAACCCTATCCTGGTAATGTGTTATGAAAAGCCCTGCTGGGTTAGAGAACATCCCCCGTGCCCCAATTCTGGTAAAGCGTTGTGAAAAGCCCAGAGGGGCAATCAGCACCCCCCCATACCACAATCCTGAAAATGTGTTGTGAAAAGCCCCACAGCACTAGGGAACCCCCCCTCATGCAACAATCCTGGTAATGTGCTGTGAAAAGCCCTGCAGGGCTAGCGAATCCCACATGCCAAAATCCTGGTAATGTGTTGTGAAAAGCCCTGCAGGGCAATCAGTGCCCTGCCCCATGCCCCAATCTTGGTAATGTGTTGCGAAAAACCCCGCAGAGCTAGGGAACTGCCCCATGCCCCAATCCATGTAATGTGTTGTAAAAAGCCCTGCAGAGCAGTCAGTGTCCCCCAATGCCCCAATCCTGGTAATCTGTTTTGAAAAGCCCAGCAGGGCAATCGGCACCCCTCCATTCCCTAATCCTGGTAATGTGTTGTGAAAAGCCCCGAAGGGCAATCAGCACCATCCCATGCCCCAATGCTGGTAATGTTGTGTGAAAAGCCCCACAGGGCAATCAGAACTCACCATGCCCCAGTCCTGGTAATGTGTTGTGAAAAGCCATGCAGGGCTAGGGACCCCCATACCCCAATCCTGGTAATGTGTTGTGAATACACTACAGGGACAGGGAACCCCTCCATGCCCCAATCCTGGTACTGTGTTGTGAAAATCTCTGCAGGGCAATCAGCACCCCCTATAACCCAATCCTGGTAATCTGTTTTGAAAAGCCCCACAGGGCAATCAGCACCACCCCTCATGCCCCAATCCTGGTAATCTGTTGTGGAAAGCCACGCAGGGCAATCAGCACACCCCATGCCACAATCTGGTAATCTTTTGTGAAAAGGCCCACAGGGCAATCAGTGCACCCCATGCTCCAATTCTGATAATGTGTGGTGGAAAGCCCTGCCTGGCTAGGGAACCCCGCAAGCCTCAATTCTGGTAATGTGTTGTGAAAAGCCCCACAGGGCAATTAGTGCCCCTCATGCCCTAATTCTGGTAATGTGATGAGAAAAGACCCACAAAGCTAGTGAACCCTCCCATGCTCCAATCCTGGTAATGTGTTGTGAAAAGCCTTGCAGGGCATACAGTGCCCCTCCATGCCCCAATCCTGGTAATCTGTTGTGAAAAGCCCAGTAGGGCAATCAGCACCCCCCCCATACTGTAATCCTTGTAATGTGTTGTGAAAAGCCTGGCAGGGCAATCAGCACACTTCCATGCCCCAATCCTGGTAATGTGTTGTGAAAGGCTCCATAGGGAAATCAGCAACCCCCCCATGCCCCAATCCTGGTAATGTGTTGAGAAAAGCCTTGCAGAGCAATTACTGGCCCCCCATCCCCCCATCATGGTAATAAGATATGTAAAGCCCCACAGGGCAAACAGCACCCCTCAAGCCCCAATCCTGGAAATAAGTTATGTAAAGCTCCTCAGGGCAATCAGCACTCACCCATGCCCCAGTCCTGGTAATGTGTTCTGAAAAGCCCCGCAGGGCAATCAGCACCCCCATGCCCCAATCCTGGTAATAAGTTATGTAAAGCCTCACAGGGCAAGCAGCACCCCATGCCCCAATCCTGGTAATATATTCTGAAAAGCCCCACAGAGCAATCAGCGCCCCTAATGCCCCAATCCTGGTAATAAGTTATCTAACGCCCCGTAGAGTAATCAGCACCCGCATGCCCCAATCCTGGTAATGTGCTGTGAAAAGCCCCACAGGGCAATCAGTGCCCACCATGCCTCAATCCTGGTAATGTATTGTGAAAAGCCCCACAGGGCTAGGGAAGCCCCCAAGCCTCAATTCCAGTAATAATTTATCTAGACACCACAATGCAATTAGCACCCCCCAGGCCCCAGTACTAGTAATGTGTTGTGAAAAGCTCTGGAAGGCAGTCAGCAGCCCCCCATGCCACAATCCTGGTAATAAATTATGTAAAGCCCGGCAAGGCAATCAGTACCCCCATGCCTCGATCCTGGTAATCTGTTGTGAAAAGCCCAGCAGGGCAATCAGCACCCCTCCATGCCCCAATCCTGGTAAACTGTTGTGAAAACTCCCACAGGGCAATTAGCACCCCCATGCCCCAATCCTGGTAATGTGTTGTGAAAAGCCCCGCAGGGCTAGGGAAGCCCCCAAGCCTCAATCCCGGTAGCATGTTATCTAAACCCCAGAGATCATTTAGCACCCCCATGCCCCTGTCCTGGTAATGTATTGTGAAAAGCCATGCAGGACAATCAATGCCCCCCATGCCCCAATCCTGGTAATAAGTTACCTAAAGTCCTGCAGGGCAGTCAGTGCCCCCCATGCCCCAATCCTGGTAATCTGTTCTGAAATGACCAGCAGGGCAATAAGTGCCCCCCTGTGACGACTTCATGGTAATCTGTTGTGAAAAGCACAGCTGGGCAATTAGCACCCCCCAAGCTCCAATCCTGGTAATGTGTTGTGAAGAGCCCTGAAAGGCAATCAGCATCCCCTCCATACCCCAGTCCTAGTATTGTGTTGTGAAAAGCCCCGCAGGGTAATCAGTACCCCCATGCCCCAATCCTGGTAATGTGTTGTGAAAAGCCCCGCAGAGCTAGGGAACCCCCCAAAGCCCCTATCCAGGTAATGTGTCGTGAAAAGTCCTGTAGGGTTAGGGAACATCCCCCATGCCCCAATTCTGGTAATGTGTTGTGAAAAGCCCAGCAGGGCAATCAGCACCCCCCAATACCACAATTCTGATAATGTGTTGTGAAAAGCCCTGCAGCAGTAGGGGAAACCCCCATGCCCCAATCCTGGTAATGTGCTGTGAAAAACCCTGCAGGGCTAGGGAACCCCTCATGCCAAAATCCTGAAAACGTGTTGTGAAAAGCACTGTAGGGCAAACAGTGCACCCCATGCCCCAATTTTGGTAATGTGTTGTGAAAAGCCCCACAGGGCTAGGGAACTGCCCATGCCCCAATCCTGGAAATGTGTTGTGAAAAGCCCTGCAGAGCAGTCAGTGTCCCCCTATGCCCCAATCCTGGTAATCTGTTTTGAAAAGCCCAGCAGGGCAATCAGCACCCCCCCCATACTCTAATCCTGGGAATGTGTTATGAAAAGCCCCGCAGAGCTAGGGAATCACCCCATGCCCTAATCCTGGTAATGTGTTGTGAAAAGCTCTGCAGGGCAGTCAGTGTCCCCTGATGCCCCAATACTGGTAATCAGTTTTTGAAAATCCCAGCAGGGCAATTGGCACACCCCATACCCTAATCCTGGTAATGTGTTGTGAAAAGCCCCATAGGATAATCAGCACCATCTCATGCCCAATGATGGTACTGTTTTGCTAAAAGCCCCACAGGGCAATCAGTGCCACCCATGCCCCAATCCTGCTAATGTGTTGTGAAAAGCCCCACAGGGCTAGGGAACTGCCCCATGCCCCAATCCTGCTATTGTGTTGTGAAAAGTCATGCAGGGCTAGGGACCCCCCATACCCCAATCTTGGTAAAGTGTTGTGAATAGCCCACAGGGCTAGGGAACCCCTCCATGCCCCAATCCTGGTAATGTGTTGTGAAAATCCCTGCAGGGCAGTCAGCAAGCCCACATACCCCAATCCTGGAAATCTGTTTTGAAAAGCCCCGTAGGGCAATCAGCACCCCCATGCCTCAATCCTGGTAATGTGTTGTGAAAAGCCCCACAGGGTGAGGGAAGCGCCCAAGCCTCAATCCCAGTAATAATTTATCTAAACACCGCAATGCAATCAGCACCCCCCCAGGCCCCAATACTAGTAATGTGTTGTGAAAAGCTCTGGAGGGCAGTCAGCACCCCCCCATGCCACAATCCTGATAATAAATTATGTAAAGCCCGGCAAGGCAATCAGTACCCCAATGCCTCAGTCCTGATAATCTGTTGTGAAAAGGCCAGCAGGGCAATCAGTGCCCCCCATGCCCCAATCCTGGTAATCTGTTGTGAAAACTCCCACAGGGCAATTAACACCCTCATGCCCTAATCCTGGTAATGTGTTGTGAAAAGCCCCATAGGGCTAGGGAAGCCCCCAAGCCTCAATCCCGGTAATACATTATCTAAACCCCAGAGATCATTTAGCACCCCCATGCCCCTGTCCTGGTAATGTGTTGTGAAAAGCCATGCAGGACAATCAGTGCCCGCCATGCCCCAATCCTGGAAATCTGTTCTGAAATGACCAGCAGGGCAATAAGTGCCCCCCTGTGACTAAATCATGGTAATCTGTTGTAAAAAGCATAGCAGGGCAATTAGCACCCCCCAAGCTCCAATCCTAGTAATGTGTTGTGAAAAGCCATGCAGGGCTAGGGACCCCCATACCCCAATCCTGGTAATGTGTTGTGAATACACCACAGGGATAGGGAACCCCTCCATGCCCCAATCCTGGAACTGTGTTGTGAAAATCCCTGCAGGGCAATCAGAACCCCCCCCCATACCCCAATCCTGGTAATCTGTTTTGAAAATCCCTGCAGTGCAATCAGCACCACCCCCCATGCCCCAATCCTGGTAATCTGTTGTGGAAAGCCACGCAGGGCAATCAGCACCCCCCATGCCGCAATGTGATAATCTTTTGTGAAAAGCCCCACAGGGCAATCAGTGCCACCATGCCCCAATCCTGATAATGTGTTGTGGAAAGCCCTGCCTGGCTAGGGAACCCCGCAAGCCCCAATTCTGGTAATGTGTTATGAAATGCCCCTCAGGGCAATCAGTGCCCCTACATGCCCCAATCCTGGTAATCTGTTGTGAAAAGCTCAGTAGGGCAATCAGCACCCTCCGATACTGTAATCCTTGTAATGTGTTGTGAAAAGCCTGGCAGGGCAATCAGCATTCTTCCATACCCCAATCATGGTAATGTGTTGTGAAAAACCCTGCAGGGCACTCAGTGCCCTCCCCCATGCCCCAATCCTGGTAATGTGTTGTGAAAAGCTCCACAGGGCAATCATCACCCCCACATTCCCCAATCCTGGTAATGTGTTGAGAAAAGCCTTGCAGAGCAATTACTGGCCCCCCATCTCCCAATCATGGTAATAAGACATATAAACCCCCACAGGGCAATCAGCACCCTCCAAGCCCCAATCCTGGAAATAAGTTATGTAAAGCTCCTCAGGGCAATCAGCGCCCACCCATGCCCCAGTCCTGGTAATGTGTTCTGAAAAAGTCCCGCAGGGCAATCAGCACCCCCCATACCCCAATCCTTTTTATAAGTTATGTAAAGCCTCGCAGGGCAAACAGCGCCCCCCATGCCCCAATCCTGGTAATATATTCTGAAAAGCCCCACAGAGCAATTAGTGCTCCTGATGCCCCAATCCTCGTAATAAGTTATCTAAAGCCCCCAAGCCTCAATCCCAGTAATAATTTATCTAAACCCCGCAATGCAATTAGCACCCCCCAAGGCCCCAATACTAGTAATGTGTTGTGAAAAGCCCTGGAGGGCAGTCAGCACTCCCCAATGCCACAATCCTGGTAATAAATTATGTAAAGCCCAGCAGGGCACTCAGTACCCCCATGCCCCAATCCAGGTAATCTGTTGTGGAAAGTCCCGCAGGGCAATCAGCACCCCCATGCTCAAATCCTGGTAATATTTTGTGAAAAGCCATGCAGGGCAATCAGTGCCCCCATGCCCCAATCCTAATAATGTGTTGTGAAAAGCCCTGCAGGGCAATCAGTACACCCCATGCTCCAATCCTGGTAATGTTTTGTGGAAATCCCTGCCTGGCTAGGAGACCCCGCAAGCCCCAATTCTGGTAATGTGTTGTGAAAAGGTCCGCAGGGCAATCAATGCCCCAATGCTCCAATCCTGGTAATGTGCTATGAAAAGCCCTGCAGGGCATACAGAGCCCCCCCATGCCATAATCCTGGTAATCTGTTGTGAAAAGCCCAGTAGGGCAATCAGCACCCCCACATACTATAATCCTGGTAATGTGTTGTGAAATGCCTGGCAGGGCAATCAGAACCCTCCCATGCCCCAATCATGGTAATGCATTGTGAAAAGCCCTGCAGGGCACTCAGCACCCTCCCCATGTGACAATTCTGGTAATGTGTTGTGAAAAGCCCTGCAGGGCTAGGGACCAGCTCATTCCCCAATCCTGGTAATGTTCTGTGAAAAACCCCACAGGGCTAGGGAACTCTGCCATGCTCCAATACTGGTAATGTGTTATGAAAAGCCCCACAGGGCTAGGGAACTGCCCATGCCCCAATCCTGGTAATGTGTTATGAAAAGCCCTGCAAAGCTAGGGAACTGCCTCATGCCCCAATCCTGGTAATGTGTTGTGAAAAGCCCTTCAGGGCAGTCAATGTCCCCCCATGCCCCAATCCTGATAATCTGTTTTCAAAAGCCCAGCAGTGCAATTGGCACCCCACAATACCCCAATCCTGGTAATGTGTTATGAAAAGCCCCGCAGAGCTAGGGAACTGCCCCATGACCCAATCCTGGTAATGTGCTGTGAAAATCCATGCAGGGCAGTCAGCACCCCCCATACCCCTATCCTGATAATGTGTTGTGAAAAGCCCCACAGGACAACCACCACCCCTCATACCCCATTGCTGGTAATCTGTTGAGGAAAGCCCTGCAGGGCAATCAGCACCCCCATGTCCCAATCCTGGCAATGTTTTGTGAAAAGCCCCACAGGGCAATCAGTGCACCCATGCGCCAATCTTGATAATGTGTTGTGAAAAGCCCCGCAGGGCAATCAGCGCACCCTATGCTTCAATCCTGGTAATGTGTTGTGGAAAGCCCCATGTGGCTTGGGACCCCCCCAAGCCCCAATCCTGGCAATGTGTTGTGAAAAGCCCCGAAGTGCAATCAGTGCCCCCCATGCCACAATCCTGGAAATGTCTTGTGAAAAGTCCCACAGAGCTAGTGAACCCTCCCGTGCCCAAATCCTGGTAATGTGTTGTGAAAATCCATGCAGGGTAGTCAGTAGCCCCCATGCCCCAATCCTGGTAATGTTTTGTGAAAAGCCCTGCAGGACAATCAGTGCAATCATGCCCCAATCCTGATAATGTGTTGTGAAAAGCCCCACAGGGCAATCAGCACACCCCATGCTCCAATCCTGG
Source organism: Neoceratodus forsteri (assembly GCA_016271365.2). Classification (NCBI taxonomy): domain Eukaryota; kingdom Metazoa; phylum Chordata; order Ceratodontiformes; family Ceratodontidae; genus Neoceratodus; species Neoceratodus forsteri. The sequence goes on along the minus strand of CM057450.1, from coordinate 512,118,795 downwards.
TAATGTGTTATGGAAAGCCCTACCTGGCTACGGGAACCCCCCAAGCCCCAATCCTGGTAATGTGTTGTGAAAAGCCTCACAGGGCAATCAGTGCCCCCCATGCCCCAATCCTGGTAATGTGTTGTGAAAAGCTCCACAGAACTAGTGAACCCTCCCATGCCCCAATCCTGGTAATGAGTTGTGAAAAGCCCTGCAGGGCATTCAGTGCTCTCCCATGCCCCAATCCTGGTAATCTGTTTTGAAAAGCCCAGGAGGGCAATCAGTGCCCCCCCCATACTGTAATCCAGATAATGTGTTGTGAAAAGCCCAGCAGGGCAATCAGCACCCTCCCATGCCCCAATCCTGATAATGTGTTGTGAAAAGCCCTGCAGGGCTAGGGACTACCCCATTCCCAAATCCTGGTAATGTGTTGTGAAAAACCTTGAGGGCTAGGGAACTCCGCCATGCCCTAATCCAGGTAATGTGTTTGTGAAAAGCCCTGCAGAGCAGTCAGTGTCCCCCAATGCCCCAATCCTGGTAATCTGTTTTGAAAAGCCCAGCAGGGCAATCGGCACCCCCCCATACCCTAATCCTGGTAATGTGTTGTGAAAAGCCCCGAAGGGCAATCTGCACCATCCCATGCCCCAATGCTGGTAATGTTTTGTGAAAAGCCCCACAGGGTAATCAGCACTCCCCATGCCCCAATCCTGGTAATGTGTTGTGAAAAGCCATGCAGGGCTAGGGACCCCCATACCCCAATCCTGGTAATGTGTTGTGAATACACCACAGGGGTAGGGAACCCCTCCATGCCCCAATCCTGGTACTGTGTTGTGAAAATCCCTGCAGGGAAATCAGCACCCCCAATACCCCAATCCTGGTAATCTGTTTTGAAAAGCCTTGCAGGGCAATCGGCACCACCCCTCATGCCCCAATCCTGGTAATCTGTTGCGGATAGCCACGCAGGGCAATCAGCACCCCCCCATACTGCAATCTGGTAATCTTTTGTGAAAAGCCCCACAGGGCAATCAGAGCCCCCATGCTCCAATCCTGATAATGTGTTGTGGAAAGTCCTGCCTGGCTAGGGAACCCCGCAAGCCCCAATTCTGGTAATGTGTTGTGAAAAGCCCCACAGGGCAATCAGTGCCCCCCATGCCCCAATCCTGGTAATGTGATGTGAAAAGCCCCACAAAGCTAGTGAACCCTCCCATGCCCCAATCCTATTAATGTGTTGTGAAAAGCCCTACAGGGCATACAGTGCCCCTCCATGCCCCAATCCTGGTAATCTGTTGTGAAAAGCCCAGTAGGGCAATCTGCACCCCCCCATACTGTAATCCTTGTAATGTGTTGTGAAAAGCCTGGCAGGGCAATCAGCACACTTCCATGCCCTAATCATGGTAATGTGTTGTGAAAAGCCCCACGGGGCACTCAGTGTCCTCCCCCATACCCCAATCCTGGTAATGTGTTGTGAAAAGCTCCACAGGGCAATCAGCACCCCTACTTTCCCCAATCCTGGTAATGTGTTGAGAAAAGCCTTGCAGAGCAATTACTGGTCCCCCATCCCCCAATCATGGTAATAAGATATAGTGCCCCACAGGGCAAACAGCACCCTCAAGCCCCAATCCTGGAAATAAGTTATGTAAAGCACCTCAGGGCAAACAGCGCTCACCCATGCCCCAGTCCTGGTAATGTGTTCTGAAAAACCCTGCAGGGCAATCAGCACCCCCCATGCCCCAATCCTGATAATAAATTATGTAAAGCCTCGCAGGGCAAACAGCACCCCCATGCCCCAATCGTGGTAATAAATTCTGAAAAGCCCCACAGAGCAATTAGTGCCCCGATGCCCCAACCCAGGTAATAAGTTATCTAACGCCCTGAAGGGTAATCAGCACCCCATGCCCCAATCCTGGTAATGTGCTGTGAAAAGCCCCACAGGGCAATCAGTGCCCACCATGCCTCAATCCTGGTAATGTATTGTGAAAAGCCCCACAGGGCTAGGGAAGACCCCAAGCCTTAATCCTTGTAATAATTTATCTAAACACCGCAATGCAATTAGCACCCCCCCAGGCCCCAATACTAGTAATCTGTTGTGAAAAGCCCAGCAGGGCAATCAGCGCCCCCCCCAAAGCCCCAATCCTGGTAAACTGTTGTGAAAACTCCCACAGGGCAATTAGCACCCCCCATGCCCCAATGCTGGTAATGTGTTCTGAAAAGCCCCGGAGGGCTAGGGAAGCCCCCAAGCTTCAATCCCAGTAATAAGTTATCTGAACCCTGGAGAGCATTTAGCACCCCCATGCCCCTGTCCTGGTAATGTGTTGTGAAAAGCCATGAAGGACAATCAATGCCCCCCATGCCCCAATCCTGGAAATAAGTTACCTAAAGTCCTGCAGGGCAGTCAGTGCCCCCCATGCCCCAATCCTGGTAATCTGTTCTGAAATGACCAGCAGGGCAATAAGCGCCCCCCTGTGATGACATCATTGTAATCTGTTGTAAAAAGCATAGCTGGGCAATTAGCACCCCCTCCATGCTCCAATCCTGGTAATGTGTTGTGAAGAGCCCTGCAATGCAATCAGCATCCCCACCATACCCCAGTACTAGTATTGTGTTGTGAAAAGCCCAGCAGGGTAATCAGCACCCCCCCATGCCCCAATCCTGGTAATGTGTTGTGAAAAGCCCCGCAGAGCTAGGGAACCCCCCCAAGCCCCTATCCTGGTAATGTGTTGTGAAAAGCCCCACAGGGTTAGGGAACGTCCCCCATGCCCCAATTCTGGTAATGTGTTGTGAAAAGCTCAGCAGGGCAATCAGCACCCCCATACCACAATCCTGATAATGTGTTGTGAAAACCCAAGCAGCACTAGGGAACCCCCCCATGCCCCAATCCTGGTAATGTGCTGTGAGAAGCCCTGCAGGGCTAGGGAACACTGCATTCCAAAATCCTGGTAATGTGTTGTGAAAAGCGCTGTAGGGCAAACAGTGCCCCCCATGCCCCAATCTTGGTAATGTGTTGTGAAAAGCCCCACAGGGCTAGGGAACTGCCCATGCCCCAATCCTGGTAATGTGTTGTGAAAAGCCCTGCAGGGCAATCGGCACCCCCCCATACCCTAATCCTGGTAATGTGTTATGAAAAACCCCGCAGAGCAAGGGAACCACCCCATGCCCTAATCCTGGTAATGTGTTGTGAAAAGCCCTGCAGGGCAGTCAGTGTCCCCCGATGCCCCAATACTGGTAATCAGTTTTGAAAAGCCCAGCAGGGCAATCGGCACACCCCATACCCTAATCCTGGTAATGTGTTGTGAAAAGCCCCATAGGATAATCAGCACCATCTCATGCCCCAATGATGGTAATGTTTTGTGAAAGGCCCCACAGGGCAATCAGTGCAACCCATGCCCCAATCCTGCTAATGTGTTGTGAAAAGCCCCACAGGGCTAGGGAACTGCCCCATGCCCCAATCCTGGTATTGTGTTGTGAAAAGCCATGCAGGGCTAGGGACCCCATACCCCAATCTTGGTAAAGTGTTGTGAATACCCCACAGGGCTAGGGAACCCCTCTATGCCCCAATCCTAGTAATATGTTGTGAAAATCCCTGCAGGGCAATCGGCAATCCCCCATACCCCAATCCTGGTAATCTGTTTTGAAAAGCCCCGCAGGGCAATCAGCACCCCCATGCCCCAAGCCTGGTAATGTGCTGTTAAAAGCCCCACAGGGCAATCAGCACCCCCATGCCCCAAGCCTGGTAATGTGCTGTGAAAAGCCCCACAGGGCAATCAGTGCCCACCATGCCTCAATCCTGGTAATGTGTTGTGAAAAGCCCCACAGGGCTAGGGAAGCCCCCAAGCCTCAATCCCAGTAATAATTTATCTAAACACTGCAATGCAATTAGCACCCCCCCAGGCCCCAGTACTAGTAATGTGTTGTGAAAAGCCCTGGAGGGCAGTCAGCACCCCCCATGCCACAATCCTGGTAATAAATTATGTAACACCTGGCAGGGCAATCAGCACCCCCCCATGCCCCAATCCTGGTAAACTGTTTTGAAAACTCCTACAGGGCAATTAGCACCCCCATGCCCCAATCCTGGTAATGTGTTGTGAAAAGCCCCGCAGGGCTAGGGAAGCCCCCAAGCCTCAATCCCGGTAATACATTATCTAAACCCCAGAGATCATTTAGCACGTCCTGGTAATGTGTTGTGAAAAGCCATGCAGGACAATCAGTGCCCCCCATGCCCCAATCCTGGTAATAAGTTACCTAAAGTCCTGCAGGGCAGTCAGTGCCCCCCATGACCCAATCCTGGTAATCTGTTCTGAAATGACAGGCAGGGCAATAAGCGCCCCCCTGTGACTAAATCATGGTAATCTGTTGTGAAAAGCATAGCAGGGCAATTAGCACCCCCCAAGCTCCAATCCTGGTAATGTGTTGTGAAAAACCATGCAGGGCTAGGGACCCCCATACCCCAATCCTGGTAATGTGTTGGGAATACACCACAGGGATAGGGAACCCCTCCATGCCCCAATCCTGGTACTGTGTTGTGAAAATCCCTGCAGGACAATCAGCACCCCCCCCATACCCCAATCCTGGTAATCTGTTTTGATAATTCCCGCAGGGCAATCAGCACCACCCCTCATGCCCCAATCCTGGTAATCCATTGTGGAAAGCCACGCAGGGCAATCAGCACCCCCCATGCTGCAATCTGGTAATCTTTTGTGAAAAGCCCTGCAGGGCAATTAGTGCACCCCATGCTCCAATCCTGATAATGTGTTGTGGAAAGCCTTGCCTGGCTAGGGAACCCCACAAGCCCCAATTCTAGTAATGTGTTGTGAAAAGCCCCACAGGGCAATCAGTGCCCTCCATTCCCCAATCCTGGTAATGTGATGTGAAAAGCCCCACAGAGCTAGTGAACCCTCCCATGCCCCAATCCTGGTAATGTGTTGTGAAAAGTCCTGCAGGGCATACAGTGCCCCTCCATGCCCCAATCCTGGTAATCTGTTGTGAAAACCCCAGTAGGGCAATCAGCACCCCCCATACTGTAATCCTTGTAATGTGTTGTGAAAAGCCTAGCAGGGCAATCAGCACACTTCCATGCCCCAATCCTGGTAATGTGTTGTGAAAGGCTCCATAGGGAAATCAGCACCCCCACATTCCCCAATCCTGGTAATGTGTTGAGAAAAGCCTTGCAGAGCAATTACTGGCCCCCCATCTCCCAATCATGGTAATAAGACATATAAAGCCCCACAGGGCAATCAGCACCCTCCAAGCCCCAATCCTGGAAATAAGTTATGTAAAGCTCCTCAGGGCAATCAGCGCCCACCCATGCCCCAGTCCTGGTAATGTGTTCTGAAAAGCCTCGCAGGGCAATCAGCACCCCCCATACCCCAATCCTTTTTATAAGTTATGTAAAGCCTCGCAGGGCAAACAGCGCCCCCCATGCCCCAATCCTGGTAATATATTCTGAAAAGCCCCACAGAGCAATTAGTGCTCCTGATGCCCCCATCCTCGTAATAAGTTATCTAACGCCCCAAAGGGTAATCAGCACCCGCATGCCCCAATCCTGGTAATGTGCTGTGAAAAGCCCCACAGGACTATTAGTGCCCACCATGCCTCAATCCTGGTAATGTATTGTGAAAAGCCCCACAGGGCTAGGGAAGCCCCCAAGCCTCAATCCCAGTAATAATTTATCTAAACCCCGCAATGCAATTAGCACCCCCCCCCAGGCCCCAATACTAGTAATGTGTTGTGAAAAGCTCTGGAGGGCAGTTAGCACCCCCCATGCCACAATCCTGGTAATAAATTATGTAAAGCCTGGCAGGGCAATCAGTACCCCCATGCCCCAATCCAGGTAATCTGTTGTGGAAAGTCCTGCAGGGCAATCAGCACCCCCCATGCTCAAATCCTGGTAATGTTTTGTGAAAAGCCAAGCAGGACAATCAGTGCCCCCCATGCCCCAATCCTAATAATGTGTTGTGAAAAGCCCTGCAGGGCAATCAGTACACCCCATGCTCCAATCCTGGTAATGTGTTGTGGAAATCCCTGCCTGGCTAGGGAACCCCGCTAGCCCCAATTCTGGTAATGTGTTGTGAAAAGGCCCACGGGGCAATCAATGCCCCAATGCCCCAATCCTGGTAATGTGCTATGAAAAGCCCTGCAGGGCATACAGAGCCCCCCCATGCCATAATCCTGGTAATCTATTGTGAAAGGCCCAGTAGGGCAATCAGCACCCCCACATACTATAATACTGGTAATGTGTTGCGAAATGCCTGGCAGGGCAATCAGAACCCTCCCATGCCCCAATCATGGTAATGTGTTGTGAAAAGCCCTGTAGGGCACTCAGCACCCTCCCCCATGTGTCAATTCTGGTAATGTGTTGTGAAAAGCCCTGCAGGGCTAGGGACCACCTCATTCCCCAATCCTGGTAATGGTTTGTGAAAAACCCCACAGGGCTAGGGAACTCTGCCATGCTCCAATCCTGGTAATGTGTTATGAAAAGCCCCAGAGGGCTAGGAAATCACCCCATGCCCCAATCCTGGTAATGTGTTATGAAAAGCCCCGCAAAGCTAGGGAACTGCCCCATGCCCCAATCCTGGTAATGTGTTGTGAAAAGCCCTTCAGGGCAGTCAATGTCCCCCCATGCCCCAATCCTGATAATCTGTTTTGAAAAGCCCAGCAGTGCAATTGGCACCCCACCATACCACAATCCCGGTAATGTGTTATGAAAAGCCCTGCAGAGCTAGGGAACTGCCCCATGACCCAATCCTGGTAATGTGCTGTGAAAATCCATGCAGGGCAGTCAGCACCCCCCATACCCCTATCCTGATAATGTGTTGTGAAAAGCCCCACAGGACAACCACCACCACTCATACCCCAATCCTGATAATCTGTTGTGGAAAGCCCTGCAGGGCAATCAGCACCCCCACATGCCCCAATCCTGGCAATGTTTTGTGAAAAGTCCTGCAGGGCAATCAGTGCACCCATGCCCCAATCCTGATAATGTGTTGTGAAAAGCCACGCAGGGCAATCAGCGCACCCCATGCTCCAATCTTGGTAATGTGTTGTGGAAAGCCCCACGTGGCTTGGGGACCCTCCAAGCCCCAATCCTGGCAATGTGTTGTGAAAAGCCCCGAAGGGCAACCAGTGCCCCCCATGCCACAATCCTGGAAATGTCTTGTGAAAAGCCCCACAGAGCTAGTGAACCCTCCCATGCCCCATCCTGGTAATATGTTGTGAAAATCCATGCTGGGCAGACAGCACCCCCCCATACCCCAATCCTGGTAATGTGTTGTGAAAAGCCCCACAGGTCAACCACCACCCCCTCATGCCCCAATCCTTGTAATCTGTTGTGGAAAGCCCTGCAGGGCAATCAGTACCCCCCATGCCCCAATCCTGGTAATGTTTTGTGAAAAGCCCTGCAGTACAATCAGTGCAATCATGCCCCAATCCTGATAATGTGCTGTGAAAAGCCCCACAGGGCAATCAGCACACCCCATGCTCCAATCCTGGTAATGTGTTATGGAAAGCCCTACCTGTCTACGGGAACCCCCCAAGCCCCAATCCTGGCAATGTCTTGTGAAAAGCCCCGCAGGGCAATCAGTGCCCCCCATGCCCCAATCCTGGTAATGTGTTGTGAAAAGCTCCACAGAGCTAGTGAACCCTCCCATGCCCCAATCCTGGTAACATGTTGTGAAATGCCCTGCAGGGCATTCAGTGCCCTTCCATGCCCCAATTCTGGTAATCTGTTTTGAAAAGCCCAGGAGGGCAATCCGTGCCCCCCATACCGTAATCCAGGTAATGTGTTGTGAAAAGCCCAGCAGGGCAATCAGCACCCTCCCATGCCCCAATCATGGTAATGTGTTATGAAAAGCCCCGAAGGAGTACTCAGCACCCTCCCCCATGCCGCAATCCTGGTAATGTGTTGTGAAAAGCCCTGCAGGGCTAGGGACCACCCCATTCCCCAATCCTGGTATTGTGTTGTGAAAAACCTCGCGGGCTAGGGAACTCCACCATGCCCCAATCCTGGTAATGTGTTGTGAAAAGACACGCAGGGCAAACATCACCGCCCCATACCCCTATCCTAGTAATGTGTTGTGAAAAGACCCAAAGGGAAATCATCTCCCCCCATTCTCCAATCCTGGTAATGTGTTGTGGAAAGCCCAGCCTGGCTAGGGAACCCCCCCCCAAGCTCCAAACCTTGTAATGTGTTGTGAAAAGCCCCACAGAGCAATCAGTGCCCCCCAAGGCTCCAATCCTGGTAATGTGCTGTGAAATGCATTGCAGGGCAATCAGTGCCCCCATGCTCCAATCCTGTTACTGTGTTGTGAAAAGCCCCACCTGGCTAGGGAATCCCACCAAGCCAAAATCCTGGTAATATGTTGTGAAAAACCACACAGGGATAGGGAACCCTCCCCATGACCCAGTCCTGGTAATGTGTTGTGAAAAGCCCAGCAGGGCTAGGGATCACCCCCATGTACCAATCCTGGTAATGTGTTGTGAAAATATAGGGAACCCTCCATGACCCAATCCTTGTAATGTGTTGTGAAAAGCCCCACAGGGCAGCAAGTCCCCCTATGCCCCAATCCTGGTAATGTGTTGAGAGAAGCCCTGCAGACTAATCAGTGCCCCTCCATTTCCCAGTCCTGGTAATGTGTTGTGAAAAGCCCCACAGGGGAATCAGCACCCCCCCCCCCATGTCCCAATCCTGGTTTAAGTGGCTAGTTTTCCATTAGCAGGTTATACAGACCTGCCACTAGAGGGATTCTTGGTCTCCTACATAAATCACCGTATTCTTTACGTGGGCAATATGGCCTGCATTATCATTCTACTTCTTTCCGGTTCTGCTACTAAGGGGACTTGAGTCTGAAGGGTGGATGGCCACTAACTAAGCTGCTCCTGCTCTCCTTGTTCCTTTCTGCTGTATTTTCTCAGCTAGGTTTTAAATGGGTACCTAGTGAGCAAATTTCTTGCCTAGAAAATATTGCACTAATAAAATCACGAGACCACTCCAATCTGGGACCATGGCTCTCCTTATTGTGTTTTTATTGTCCTAAGGTGCAGAGTTTTCAGCAATACAGTGCAATCTAGGCACCTCAATGCAATTCAGTTCTCAATGTACCTTATCAATACCTAATGTTATAACAGTCTACCATGCAGACACTCTGTCATTCTCCTCTCCCTTTTAGCCTATTCCCCGGTTAGCCTACACCCTTTGCTACTGTCCTCACCTAATTCTACCCAAGCACTTACATGATCACAATCAACTGTCACTACAGTGGCGCCGCCTCTCATGCAGCATAATATGGTTGCCGCAGAAATAAAAAGCAGTCTCCATTCTTATAAGCCCTTAAAGAAAGTTATACTTCTGCTTCTTCACTGCTCAGGAAATGTGGCGCCAACCCTGGCCCTCCCCACAACTTACCTCGCCTATCGAATTTGTTGAGGCCACAGGTCTCAAAATGATGATGGTCAACATTTTAAGCCTGCCTAAAAACTTGTACAGCTGCAAGCCTGGCTGCACACATTAACCCAGACCTTATCATAATTACTGAGTCATGGTTAAAAAGACGAACACTGATCAACAAATATCACTGCAGGGCTACAATATATTTAGAGCAGATAGAGAGTCTAGAGGCGGGGTGTGGTTATCTATGCCAAATCTAAGTATTTGGTCACCAATATTAGTTGCAAATCTCTAGCCAAGGAATATGAGTTAGTTTCGATGAGCCTTCATCTCCCCTCCTCGGAATGTATCACTATCCTAGGGGGCTATAGACCCCCGTCTGGTGGTGATGAAGTCCTTAATGTTTTGAAATCCATGTTCGCAGATGCAAAAACTGAAACAATATTTCTAGATCTAAATATGGACTGGCTGTCACCTAAATCACATGGCCTCAAATCCCTTTGTGACGAGCTAGGTCTTGGGCAATTAGTCAGAGAACCTACTAGGAACAACATTTCAAATACTGCCAACAGTTCCATTTTAGATGTGGTACTAACCACCCATCCACACAAATATCTCATTTGGCAGTGTTTCACAGCGACATGAGCGATCATGGAATTGTTGCTTGCATAAGATCTCAAATTAAGGCCCGGCCACAACCCATCTTTATAACAAAAGATCCTTTCGCAAATTCAGTGCAGTAAACTTCCTATCTGACCTGAGCATGATCAGATGGCAAGATCTTTACCTAGCCAAAGATGTCAACAAGGCAGCTTGCATCCTTAATGACAAAACTCACTACAATAAATAAGCATGCCCTTTCATCAAAGTAAGGTACGGAACAATTCCAATCCCTGGTTCACCTCGGATCTCAGAGGCAGCCCTTATAGCTCGACATAAGCTCTGGGCTAAAGCTAGACATTCTAAAGAATCTTCGGATTGGCAGGCCTTTAGAACAGCCAGGAATAACTGTGTGAAAAAACTTCGCTGTGCTAAAGCTAACTATTATATTTCTACTCTCGAACAAGCTAAAGGTAACCCTCATAAAATATGGAAGACTATCAAAGCTATAGAAGGATGGCCCATGGCCCTCTGTCCCAACAAAGATAGTCGAAGTGGCAAGATTGTGGAAAACAAGTCCCTAATCCTGGAGAACTTAACTCCTACTTTGCCACAGCTGGATTAGCTTTGACTCTTACCTTATGCTGGTGCTGCGGTGAGCCAGCATACCCTCCCACCACATCTAGTCCTGACCCAGTCCCTTCCCACTGCGCGAGATAACTTATAAAGAAGTAGAAGATTCTTTTCTTAACTTAGACACCAAAAAAAGTGCAGGGGACGATGGCTTGGAACCCTTTTTCCTAAGGTCAGGCTATGCCCATCTCACTGCCCCAATTCTCCACATCTTCAATCTTTCCATTACATCTGCTACTGTGCCGTCCTGCTGGAAATCAGCACATATCCTCCCTCTATTTAAATCTGGTGACCCATGCGATGCAAACAACTATAGGCCTATCTCCATATTGCCTATCCTTTCTAAAGTTCTCAAAAACTGATCCATATTCAGTTAAAATCTCACTTGAAACCTTCTCTCTCATTAACCCCATCAATCTGGCTTCGGCTAATCATAGCACAATCACTGCACTAGCAAAAGTAACCAATGATTGGATCTCTGCTATAGATGCTAAGAAGGTAACTGGTGCAGTCTTTGGACCTCAGCAAAGCTTTTGATACTGTTGATCACAAAGTATTAGTCAATTGCCTTGCAAAGTTGGGTGCCACATACCATACCACCCAGTGGTTCTCTAGCTACCTAACTGGTAAATTCCAAAAGTAAAGGCGGAAGGTTTTTCTGCTGCCTTGCCAGTTGCAAGAGAGTCCCCAAGGATCCATCTTAGGCCCTATCTTGTTTCTCTGTACATCAATGACTTAGATGCTAACATATCTCGTCCAATCTGCACTTTTGCAGATGATACTGTGTTGTATACTTCTGGCTCATCGTTATCTGAAGTCAAGGGAGGCTTAAGCGGACTTCGCACAACTTGAGCATAATTTAATAAAGGCAAAGCTTCTGCTCAATGCCAAGAAGACTAAAGCGATGATATTCTCTCGCAGTGCTGTCTCAGGCCCCCAATACCTTGCCTAAGACTTCATTGTCACCACGCTAAACGAGCTCTCTGGAAGTTGTAACCAAATTTAAATATCTAGGTATCTGGATCGATAAATTATCTTTCAGTGACCACATCGAAGATGTCTCTAGAAGGTTAAAAGCAAGGTTAGGTTTCTTCTACAGAAATAGGCCCCTTTTCCCCCTTGAAACTCGAAACAAGCTTGTGCAGGCCACTTTTCTCCCCCTACTCGACTATGGCGATGTAATCTATTCCTCCACCACTCTTGCAAATCTAAGTAAACTGGACATCCTTTATCACCGTGCGTTACGGTTCATTACCAACTCCCCTTACCGTTCGCACCACTGTGACTTATATGCAGCTGTTGGTTGGACATCCCTAACTACTAGACGCCTGCTCCATGCTGGGCTATGGACTCTTAAACTGCTCCTGCAGAAATTGCCAAGCTATCTCTCTTCCCTTATTAGTATCTCACATAGTGCATACTCGTTAAGAAAATCTGACTTTATTATGCTTGACATACCAAGGACGTGGACTTCCTTTGGTAAACGTGCTATTGCATATGCCCTTCCCTCCATTTGGAACCAATTACAAACCATACTGAAACTAACTAGCACAGTTTCAATAAACTTCTACAAATCGCTAAGTTCAGCCAAATAAAAGACACCTGTAACTGTCATTAAGTCTCTTCCTTCCCATGTGTGCCATATTTATCCACTGGTAAGGTATAATTGATTTGTCATATTAACTGCTTTCCCTTCCCTTCTACTCCTGGCTTTATCTTTGCTTACGCTCCACTGCTACTCTATCAAATTCTCCTCCCTCCCATATCAGTTGTAGACTGTTGTTTGTTCTAGCTGCCAAAATACTGTATATTTGATTTGATTTGATTTGATTAAATCAAATCACACCAGTCATCATGTTTCATTTATCAGTATCGACCTATAAGTCGCTTCCCTGTCTCATATCAATGTTTACTACCTGCGGTCACCCTGTGTGGTACCCTAGTATGTATATCCAGCCTGCATCATGTAACGTGTATTTCATGTATATACTGTTATTACCTATCTGTGTTTGTACTTTAAGTGTTCATGTCACAGGACCTCCTTGTGAATGAGCTTGCTCAATGGAGTTTTCCTGCAATAAACTTGAACTTGAACTTGAACACATAGGAACATAAGAACATAGGAATGTGATGGCAGAAAAGGACTGCCAGGTCCACCTAGTCTGCCCAATTTGCGTAGGTGTTCACTTAGGTCTTAACTATGGTCCCCCCCTTCCTAGCAGCCCCCTGTGTTTATCCATGCTTCTTCAACAATTTCATCAGTCTTTTAAAAGTCTGCATTGAGCCTGTTATGTTTTAGTAGTGCAGGGAAAGGGGACAAGGTAATTGAAACACACAAACAACACACTATGTAAAACATGTACTCATCACATAACCACTATGACCTGTCTTTGTATTGTATACTATAATCGGACACATTACGCATTGAGCTTGTCTGCCTGCTTCTGTATACAGTACCTTCTCAGTGTGCATGCACCTTATATGTCTCGTCTGTACTTGTAATAAATTGTAAAAGTGGTAATAAGTATTAACTGAAAAAAAATTATAAACAGTTTTCTCCACGGTCAATTAATACTTGCTTAACTTCTTTAATAAAATTCATTACTTAACTCTTTCATTTAATTCTTGTCTGCTAAAGCACCTCTTCTACTACAATTGTATAGTACATATCAGAATCAAAGTTTGTTGTGGGACACACGATTGCCACATTTCTTTTATGGCTGTTATGATTATGGTAATGTGTTGTGAAAAGCCCCACAGGGCAATCAGCACCCTCGAAGCCCCAATCCTGGTAATGTGTTGTGAAAAGCCCCACAGGGCTAGGGAACACCCCCATGCCCCAATTTTGGTAATGGTTTGTGAATAGCACCACAGGGCTATGGAACCCCCTTATTCCCCAAACCTGGTAATGTGTTGTGAAAAGCCCCACAGGGCAATCAGCACCCCCCATGCCCCAATCCTGGTAATGTGTTGTAAAAAGCCCCACAGGGCTAGGGAACCCCCTCATGCCCCAATCCTGGTAATGTGTTGTGGAAAGCCCCGCAGAGCTAGGGAACCCCCCAATGCCTCATTCCTGGTAATGTGTTGTGAAAAGCCCAGCAGGGCAATAAGCAATACCCGTGCCCCAATTCTGGTAATGTGCTGTGAAAAGCCCTGCAGGGCAATCAGTGCCACTCACATGCCCCAATCCTGGTAATGTGTTGAGAAAAGCCCCACAGAGCTAGGGGACCCCACATGCCCCAATCCCGGTAATGTATTGTGAAAAGCCCCACAGGGCTAGGGAAACCCCCAAGCCTCAATCCCAGTAATAAGTTATCTAAACCCCACAATGCAATTAGCACCCCGCCAGGCCCCAATACTAGTAATGTGTTGTGAAAAGCCCTGGAGGGCAGTCAGCACTCCCCAATGCCACAATCCTGGTAATAAATTATGTAAAGCCCAGCAGGGCAATCAGTACCCCCATGCCCCAATCCAGGTAATCTGTTGTGGAAAGTCCCGCAGGGCAATCAGCACCCCCCATGCTCAAATCCTGGTAATGTTTTGTGAAAAGCCAAGCAGGGCAATCAATTGCCCCATGCCCCAATCCTAATAATGTGTTGTGAAAAGCCCTGCAGAGCAATCAGTACACCCATGCTCCAATCCTGGTAATGTTTTTGTAAATCCCTGCCTGGCTAGGGGACCTCGTAAAGCCCCAATTCTGTTACGTTGTGAAAGGCCTTCAAGGGACAGTCAATCGCCCCAATGCCCCAATCCTGGTAATGTGCTAAGTGAAAGGCCTCTGGCAGGGATACAGAGCCCCCATGCCATAATCCTGGTAATCTGTTGTGAAAAGTCCAGTAGGGCAATCAGCACCCCCACATACTATAATCCTGGTAATGTGTTGTGAAATGCCTGGCAGGGCAATCAGAACCCTCCCATGCCCCAATCATGGTAATGCGTTGTGAAAAGCCCTGCAGGGCACTCAGCACCCTCCCCATGCGCCAATTCTGGTAATGTGTTATGAAAAGCCCCACAGGGCTAGGGAACTGCCCATGCCCCAGTACTGGTAATGTGTTATGAAAAGCCCCGAAGAGCTAGGGAACTGCCCCATGACCCAATCCTGGTAATGTGCTGTGAAAATCCATGCAGGGCAGTCAGCACCCCCCCATACCCCCCTATCCTGATAATGTGTTGTGAAAAGCCCCACAGGACAACCACCAACCCTCATACCCCAATGCTGGTAATCAGTTGTGGAAAGCCCTGCAGGGCAATCAGCACCCCCCATGTCCCAATCCTGATAATGTGTTGTGAAAAGCCCCGCAGGCCAATCAGCGCACCCCATGCTCCAATCCTGGTAATGTGTTGTGGAAAGCCCCACATGGCTTGGGACCCCCCCAAGCCCAATCCTGGCAATGTGTTGTGAAAAGCCCCGAAGGGCAATCAGTGCCCCCCATGCCACAATCCTGGAAATGTCTTGTGAAAAGCCCCACAGAGCTAGTGAACCATCCCGTGCCCAAATCCTGGAAATGTGTTGTGAAAATCCATGCAGGGCAATCAGTACCCCCCATGCCCCAATCCTGGTAATGTTTTGTGAAAAGCCCTGCAGGACAATCAGCACACCCCAAGCTCCAATCCAGGTAATGTGTTATGGAAAGCCCTGCCTGGCTACGGGAACTCCCCAAGCCCCAATCCTGGTAATGTGTTGTGAAAAGCCCTGCAGGGCAATCAGTGCACCCCATGCCCCAATCCTGATAATGTGTTGTGAAAAGCCCTGCAGGGCATTCGGTGCCCTCCCATGCCCCAATCCTGGTAATCTGTTTTGAAAAGCCCAGGAGGGCAATCAGCACCCCCCCATACTGTAATCCAGGTAATGTGTTGTGAAAAGCCCAGCAGGGCAATCAGCACCCTCCCATGCCCCAATCATGGTAATGTGTTGTGATAAGCCCCGAAGGAGTACTCAGCACCCTCCCCCATGCCCCAATCCTAGCAATGTGTTGTGAAAAGCCCTGCAGCGCTAGGGACCACCCCATTCCCCAATCCTGGTAATGTGTTGTGAAAAACCCCGCGGGTTAGGGAACTCTGCCAACCCCAATCCAGATAATGTGTTTGTGAAAAGCCCTGCAGAGCAGTCAGTGTCCCTCAATGCCCCAAGCCTGGTAATCTGTTTTGAAAAGCCCAGCAGGGCAATCGGCACCCCTCCATACCCTAATCCTGGTAATGTGTTGTGAAAAGCCCCGAAGGGCAAACAGCACCATCCCATGCCCCAATGCTGGTAATGTTTTGTGAAAAGCCCCACAGGACAATCAGCACTCCCCATGCCCCAATCCTGGTAATGTGTTGTGAAAAGCCATGCAGGGCTAGGGACCCCCATACCCCAATCCTGGTAATGTGTTGTGAATACACCACAGGGATAGGAAAAACCTCCATGCCCCAATCCTGGTACTGTGTTGTGAAAAATCTGTGCAGGGAAATCAGCACCCCCAATACCCCAATCTTGGTAATCTGTTTTGAAAAGCCTCGCAGGGCAATCAGCACCACCCCTCATGCCCCAATCCTGGTAATCTGTTGTGGAAAGCCACACAGGGCAATCAGCACCCCCCATGCTGCAATCTGGTAATCTTTTGTGAAAAGCCCCGTAGGGCAATCGGTGCCCCCATGCCCCAATCCTGATAATGTATTTGTGTAGAAAGCCTGCAGGGCAATCAGTGACCTTGCTCCAATCTTGATAATGTGTTGTGGAAAATCCTGCCTAGCTAGGGAACCCCACAAGCCCCAATTCTGGTAATGTGTTGTGAAAGCCCTACAGGGCATACAGTGCACCTCCATGCCCCAATCCTGGTAATCTGTTGTGAAAAGCCCAGTAGGGCAATCTGCACCCCCCCATACTGTAATCCTTGTAATGTGTTGTGAAAAGCCTGGCAGGGCAATCAGCACACTTCCATGCCCCAATCATGGTAATGTGTTGTGAAAAGCCCCATGGGGCACTCAGTGTCCTCCCCCATGCCCCAATCCTGGTAATGTGTTGTGAAAAGCTCCACAGGGCAATCAGCACCCCCACATTCCCCAATCCTGGTAATATGTTGAGAAAAGCCTTGCAGAGCAATTACTGGCCCCCCATCTCCCAATCATGGCAATAAGATATGTAAAGCCCCATAGGGCAAACAGCACCCCTCAAGCCCCAATCCTGGAAATAAGTTATGTAAAGCACCTCAGGGCAAACAGCGCTCACCCATGCCCCAGTCCTGGTAATGTGTTCTGAAAAACCCTGCAGGGCAATCAGCACCCCCATGCCCCAATCCTGGTAATAAGTTATGTAAAGCCTCGCAGGGCAAACAGCACCCCCATGCCCCAATCGTGGTAATAAATTCTGAAAAGCCCCACAGAGCAATCCGCGCCCCGATGCCTCAATCCAGGTAATAAGTTATCTAACGCCCTGAAGGGTAATCAGCACCCCATGCCCCAATCCTGGTAATGTGCTGTGAAAAGCCCCATAGGGCAATCAGTGCCCACCATGACTCAATCCTGGTAATGTATTGTGAAAAGCCCCACAGGGCTAGGGAAGCCCCCAAGCCTCAATCCTAGTAATAATTTATCTAAACACCGCAATGCAATTAGCTCCCCCCAAGCCCCAATACTAGTAATCTGTTGTGAAAAGCTCAGCAGGGCAATCAGCACCCCCCCATGCCCCAATCCTGGTAAACTGTTGTGAAAACTCCCACATGGCAATTAGCACCCCCATGCCCCAATCCTGGTAATGTGTTGTGAAAGCCCCAAAGGTTGAAGCCCCAAGCTTCAATCCGGTAATAAGTTATCTGAACCCCGAGAGCATTTAGCACCCCATGTCCCAGTCCTGGTAATGTGTTGTGAAAAGCCATGCAGGACAATCAATGCCCCCCATGCCCCAATCCTGGCAATAAGTTCCCTAAAGTCCTGCAGGGCAGTCAGTGCCCCCATGCCCCAATCCTGGTAATCTGTTCTGAAATGACCAGCAGGGCAATAAGCGCCCCCCTGTGATGACATCATGGTAATCTGTTGTAAAAAGCATAGCTGGGCAATTAGCATCCCCCCCAGCTCCAATCCTGGTAATGTGTTGTGAAGAGCCCTGCAACGCAATCAGCATCCCCACCATACCCCAGTCCTAGTATTGTGTTGTGAAAAGCCCCACAGGGTAATCAGCACCCCCATGCCCCAATCCTGGTAATGTGTTGTGAAAAGCCCAGAGAGCTAGGAACCCCCAAGCCCCTATCCTGTAATGTGTTGTGAAAAGTCACAAGAGGGTTAGGGAACGCCCCCATGCCCCAATTCTGGTAATGTGTTGTGAAAGCTCAGCAGGGCAATCAGCGCCCCATACCACAATCCTGATAATGTGTTGTGAAACCCCACAGCACTAGGGAACCCCCATGCCCCAATCCTGGTAATGTGCTGTGAAACCCTGCAGGGCTAGGGAACCCCATGCCAAAATCCTGGTAATGTGTTGTGAAAAGCGCTGAAGGGCAAACAGTGCCCCCCATGCCCCAATCTTGGTAATCTGTTGTGAAAAGCCCCACAGGGCTAGGGAACTGCCCATGCCACAATCCTGGTAATGTGTTGTGAAAAGCCCTGCAGAGCAGTCAGTGTCCCCCAGTGCCCCAATCCTGGTAATCTGTTTTGAAAAGCCCAGCAGGGCAATCAGCACTCCCCCATACTCTAATCCTGGTAATGTGTTATGAAAAACCCCGCAGAGCAAGGGAACCACCCCATGCCCTAATCCTGGTAATGTGTTGTGAAAAGCCCTGCAGGGCAGTCAGTGTCCCCCGATGCCCCAATACTGGTAATCAGTTTTGAAAAGCCCAGCAGGGCAATCGGCACACCCCATACCCTAATCCTGGTAATGTGTTGTGAAAAGCCCCATAGGATAATCAGCACCATCTCATGCCCCAATGATGGTAATGGCTTATGAAATACCCCAGGCAATCAGTGCCACCCATGCCCCAATCCTGCTAATGTTG
Source organism: Neoceratodus forsteri (assembly GCA_016271365.2). NCBI lineage: Eukaryota > Metazoa > Chordata > Ceratodontiformes > Ceratodontidae > Neoceratodus > Neoceratodus forsteri. The sequence goes on along the minus strand of CM057450.1, from coordinate 512,100,237 downwards.
TGAAAAGCCCCACAGGGCTAGGGAACTGCCCCATGCCCCAATCCTGGTATTGTGTTGTGAAAAGCCATGCAGGGCTAGGACCCCCATATCCCAATCTTGGTAAAGTGTTGTGAATACCCCACAGGGCTAGGGAACCCTCCATGCCCCAATCCTGGTAATGTGTTATGAAAATCCCTGCAGGGCAATCAGCAAGCCCCATACCCCAATCCTGGTAATCTGTTTTGAAAAGCCCGTGGGAGCAATCAGCACCCCATGCCCCAAGCCTGGTAATGTGCTGTGAAAAGCCCCACAGGCAGTCAGTGCCCACCATGCCTCAATCCTGGTAATGTGTTGTGAAAAGCCCCACAGGGCTAGGGAAGCCCCAAGCATCAATTCCAGTAATAATTTATCTAAACACCGCTAATGCAATTAGCACCCCCAGGCCCCAATACTAGTAATGTGTTATGAAAAGCCTGGAGGGAAGTCACACCCTCCCATGCCACAATCCTGGTAATAATTATGTAAAGCCTGGCAGGGCAATCAGTACCCCATGCCCCAATCCAGGTAATCTGTTGTGGAAAGTCCCACAGGGCAATCAGCACCCCCATGCTCAAATCCTGGTAATGCTTTGTGAAAAGCCAAGCAGGGCAATCAGTGCCCACCATGCCTCAATCCTGGTAATGTGTTGTGAAAAGCCCCACAGGGCTAGGGAAGCAAGCCTCAATCCCAGTAATAATTTATCTAAACACTGCAATGCAATTAGCACCCCAGGCCACAATACTAGTAATCGTTGTGAAAAGCCTGGAGGGCAGTCAGCACCCCCATGCCACAATCCTGGTAATAAATTATGTAAAGCCTGGCAGGGCAATCAGTACCCCATGCCTCAACTTGGTAAACTGTTGTGAAAAGCCCAGCAGGGCAATCAGTGCCCCCATGACCCAATCCTGGTAAACTGTTATGAAAACTCCCACAGGGCATTAGCACCCCATGCCCCAATCCTGGTAATGTGTTGTGAAACCTGCAGGGCTAGGGAAGACCCAAGCCTCAATCCTGGTAATACATTATCTAAACCCAGAGATCATTTAGCACCCCCATGCCCTGTCCTGGTAATGTGTTGTGAAAAGCCATGCAGGACAATCAGTGCCCTCATGCCCCAATCCTGGTAATAAGTTACCTAAAGTCCTGCAGGGCAGTCAGTGCCCCCCATGACCCAATCCTGGTAATCTGTTCTGAAATGACCAGCAGGGCAATAAGCACCACCCTGTGACTAAATCATGGTAATCTGTTGTAAACAGCATAGCAGGGCAATTAGCACCCCCCCAGTTCCAATCCTGGTAATGTGTTGTGAAAAACCATGCAGGGCTAGGGACCCCCATACCCCAATCCTGGTAATGTGTTGTGAATACACCACAGGGATAGGGAACCCCTTTCATGCCCCAATCCTGGTACTGTGTTGTGAAAATCCCTGCAGGGCAATCAGCACCTCCCATACCCCAATCCTGGTATTCTGTTTTGAAAATCCCCGCAGGGCAATCAGCACCACCCCTCATGCCCCAATCCTGGTAATCTGTTGTGGAAAGCCACTCAGGGCAATCAGCACCCCCCATGCTGCAATCTAGTAATCTTTTGTGAAAAGCCCTGCAGGGCAATCAGTGCACCCCATGCACCAATCCTGATAATGTGTTGTGGAATGCCCTGCCTGGCTAAGGAAACCCGCAAGCCCCAATTCTAGTAATGTGTTGTGAAAAGCCGCACAGGGCAATCAGCACCCCCCATGCCCCAATCCTGGTAATGTGTTGTGGAAAGCCCAGCAGGGTAATCAGCACCCTCCCATGCCCCAATCATGGTAATGTGTTGTGATAAGCCCCGAAGGAGTACTCAGCACCCTCCCCCATGCCCCAATCCTAGCAATGTGTTGTGAAAAGCCCTGCAGCGCTAGGGACCACCCCATTCCCCAATCCTGGTAATGTGTTGTGAAAAACCCCGAGGGTTGGGAACTCTGCCAACCCAATCCAGATAATGTGTTTGTGAAAAGCCCTGCAGAGCAGTCAGTGTCCCTCAATGCCCCAAGCCTGGTAATCTGTTTTGAAAAGCCCAGCAGAGCAATCGGCACCCTCCATACCTTAATCCTGGTAATGTGTTGTGAAAAGCCCGAAGACAAACAGCACCATCCCATGCCCCAATGCTGGTAATGTTTTGTGAAAAGCCCCACAGGGCAATCAGCACTCCCCATACCCCAATCCTGGTAATGTGTTGTGAAAAGCCATGCAGGGCTAGGGACCCCCATACCCCAATCCTGGTAATGTGTTGTGAATACACCACAGGGATAGGAAAAACCTCCATGCCCCAATCCTGGTACTGTGTTGTGAAAAATCCGTGCAGAGAAATCAGCACCCCCAATACCCCAATCTTGGTAATCTGTTTTGAAAAGCCTCACAGGGCAATCAGCACCACCCCTCATGCCCCAATCCTGGTAATCTGTTGTGGAAAGCCACACAGGGCAATCAGCACCCCCCATGCTGCAATCTGGTAATCTTTTGTGAAAAGCCCCGTAGGGCAATCGGTGCCCCCATGCCCCAATCCTGATAATGTGTTGTGAAAAGCCCTGCAGGGCAATCAGTGCACCCCTTGCTCCAATCTTGATAATGTGTTGTGGAAAATCCTGCCTAGCTAGGGAACCCCACAAGCCCCAATTCTGGTAATGTGTTGTGAAAGCCCTACAGGGCATACAGTGCCCCTCCATGCCCCAATCCTGGTAATCTGATGTGAAAAGTCCAGTAGGGTAATCTGTACCCCCCCCCCATACTGTAATCCTTGTAATGTGTTGTGAAAAGCCTGGCAGGGCAATCAGCACACTTCCATGCCCCAATCATGGTAATGTGTTGTGAAAAGCCCCATGGGGCACTCAGTGTCCTCCCCCATGCCCCAATCCTGGTAATGTGTTGTGAAAAGCTCCACAGGGCAATCAGCACCCCCACATTCCCCAATCCTGGTAATGTGTTGAGAAAAGCCTTGCAGAGCAATTACTGGCCCCCCATCCCCCAATCATGGCAATAAGATATGTAAAGCCCCACAGGGCAAACAGCACCCCTCAAGCCCCAATCCTGGAAATAAGTTATGTAAAGCACCTCAGGGCAAACAGCGCTCACCCATGCCCCAGTCCTGGTAATGTGTTCTGAAAAGCCCCGCAGGGCAATCAGCACCCCCCATGCCCCAATCCTGGTAATAAGTTATGTAAAGCCTGCTTAGAAGCAAACAGCACCCCATGCCCCAATCGTGAATAAATTCTGAAAAGCCCCACAGAGCAATTACAGCCCCGATGCCTCAATCCAGGTAATAAGTTATCTAACGCCCTGAAGGGTAATCAGCACCCCATGCCCCAATCCTGGTAATGTGCTGTGAAAAGCCCCATAGGGCAATCAGTGCCCACCATGACTCAATCCTGGTAATGTATTGTGAAAAGCCCCACAGGGCTAGGGAAGCCCCCAAGCCTCAATCCTAGTAATAATTTATCTAAACACCGCAATGCAATTAGCTCCCCAAGCCCCAATACTAGTAATCTGTTGTGAAAAGCCAGCAGGGCAATCAGCACCCCCATGCCCCAATCCTGGTAAACTGTTGTGAAAACTCCCACAGAGCAATTAGCACCCCCCATGCCCCAATCCTGGTAATGTGTTGTGAAAAGCCCCGCAGGGCTAGGGAAGCCCCCAAGCTTCAATCCCGGTAATAAGTTATCTGAACCCCGTAGAGCATTTAGCACCCCCATGCCCCAGTCCTGGTAATGTGTTGTGAAAAGCCATGCAGGACAATCAATGCCCCCCATGCCCCAATCCTGGCAATAAGTTACCTAAAGTCCTGCAGGGCAGTCAGTGCCCCCCATGCCCCAATCCTGGTAATCTGTTCTGAAATGACCAGCAGGGCAATAAGCGACCCCCTGTGATGACATCATGGTAATCTGTTGTAAAAAGCATAGCTGGGCAATTAGCATCCCCCCCAGCTCCAATCCTGGTAATGTGTTGTGAAGAGCCCTGCAAGGCAATCAGCATCCCCACCATACCCCAGTCCTGGTATTGTGTTGTGAAAAGCCCCACAGGGTAATCAGCACCCCCATGCCCCAATCCTGGTAATGTGTTGTGAAAGCCCCGCAGAGCTAGGGAACCCCCAAGCCCCTATCCTGTAATGTGTTGTGAAAAGTCCATAGGGTTAGGGAACATCCCCATGCCCCAATTCTGGTAATGTGTTGTGAAAAGCCCAGCAGGGCAATCAGCGCCCCCCATACCACAATCCTGATAATGTGTTGTGAAAACCCCCACAGCACTAGGGAACCCCCCCATGCCCCAATCCTGGTAATGTGCTGTGAGAAACCCTGCAGGGCTAGGGAACCCCGCATGCCAAAATCCTGATAATGTGTTGTGAAAAGCGCTGAAGGGCAAACAGTGCCCCCCATGCCCCAATCTTGGTAATGTGTTGTGAAAAGCCCCACGGGGTTAGGGAACCGCCCATGCCCCAATCCTGGTAATGTGTTGTGAAAAGTCCTGCAGAGCAGTCAGTGTCCCCCAGTGCCCCAATCCTGGTAATCTGTTTTGAAAAGCACAGCAAGGCAATCAGCACTCCCCCATACTCTAATCCTGGTAATGTGTTATGAAAACCCACGGAGCAAGGGAACCACCCCATGCCCTAATCCTGGTAATGTGTTGTGAAAAGCCCTGCAGGGCAGTCAGTGTCCCCCGATGCCCCAATACTGGTAATCAGTTTTGAAAAGCCCAGCAGGGCAATGGCACCCATACCCTAATCCTGGTAATGTGTTGTGAAAAGCCCCATAGGATAATCAGCACCATCTCATGCCCCAATGATGGTAATGTTTTGTGAAAGGCCCCGCAAGGCAATCAGTGCCACCCATGCCCCAATCCTGCTAATGTGTTGTGAAAAGCCCCACAGGGCTAGGGAACTGCCCCATGCCCCAATCCTGGTATTGTGTTGTGAAAAGCCATGCAGGGCTAGGGACCCCCCATATCCCAATCTTGGTAAAGTGTTGTGAATACCCCACAGGGCTAGGGAACCCTCCATGCCCCAATCCTGGTAATGTGTTATGAAAATCCCTGCAGGGCAATCAGCAAGCCCCATACCCCAATCCTGGTAATCTGTTTTGAAAAGCCCGTGGGAGCAATCAGCACCCCATGCCCCAAGCCTGGTAATGTGCTGTGAAAAGCCCCACAGGGCACCAGTGCCCACCATGCCTCAATCCTGGTAATGTGTTGTGTGAAAGCCCCACAGGGCTAGGGAAGCCCCAAGCATCAATTCCAGTAATAATTTATCTAAACACCGCAATGCAATTAGCACCCCCAGGCCCCAATACTAGTAATGTGTTGTGAAAAGCCCTGGAGGGAAGTCAGCACCCTTCCCATGCCACAATCCTGGTAATAAATTATGTAAAGCCTGGCAGGGCAATCAGTACCCCCATGCCCCAATCCAGGTAATCTGTTGTGGAAAGTCCCACAGGGCAATCAGCACCCCCCATGCTCAAATCCTGGTAATGCTTTGTGAAAAGCCAAGCAGGGCAATCAGTGCCCACCATGCCTCAATCCTGGTAATGTGTTGTGAAAAGCCCCACAGGGCTAGGGAAGCCCCAAGCCTCAATCCCAGTAATAATTTATCTAAACACTGCAATGCAATTAGCACCCCCAGGCCACAATACTAGTAATGTTGTTGAAAAGCCTGGAGGGCAGTCAGCACCCCCATGCCACAATCCTGGTAATAAATTATGTAAAGCCTGGCAGGGCAATCAGTACCCCATGCCTCAATCCTGGTAAACTGTTGTGAAAAGCCCAGCAGGGCAATCAGTGCCCCCCATGACCCAATCCTGGTAAACTGTTATGAAAACTCCCACAGGGCAATTAGCACCCCCATGCCCCAATCCTGGTAATGTGCTGTGAAAAACCTGCAGGGCTAGGGAAGACCAAGCCTCAATCCTGGTAATACATTATCTAAACCCCAGAGATCATTTAGCACCCCCATGCCCTGTCCTGGTAATGTGTTGTGAAAAGCCATGCAGGACAATCAGTGCCCCCATGCCCCAATCCTGGTAATAAGTTACCTAAAGTCCTGCAGGGCAGTCAGTGCCCCAAGACCCAATCCTGGTAATCTGTTCTGAAATGACCAGCAGGGCAATAAGCACCCCCCTGTGACTAAATCATGGTAATCTGTTGTAAAAAGCATAGCAGGGCAATTAGCACCCCCCAAGTTCCAATCCTGGTAATGTGTTGTGAAAAACCATGCAGGGCTAGGGACCCCCATACCCCAATCCTGGTAATGTGTTGTGAATACACCACAGGGATAGGGAACCCCTTTCATGCTCCAATCCTGGTACTGTGTTGTGAAAATCCCTGCAGGGCAATCAGCACCTCCCATACCCCAATCCTGGTATTCTGTTTTGAAAATCCCCGCAGGGCAATCAGCACCACCCCTCATGCCCCAATCCTGGTAATCTGTTGTGGAAAGCCACGCAGGGCAATCAGCACCCCCCATGCTGCAATCTAGTAATCTTTTGTGAAAAGCCCTGCAGTTCAATCAGTGCACCCCATGCACCAATCCTGATAATGTGTTGTGGAATGCCTTGCCTGGCTAAGGAACCCCGCAAGCCCCAATTCTAGTAATGTGTTGTGAAAAGCCGCACAGGGCAATCAGCACCCCCCCATGCCCCAATCCTGGTAATGTGTTGTGAAAAGCCCCGCAGTGCTAGGCAACCCCCCCATGCCCCAATCCTGGTAATGTGTGGAAAGCCCCACAGAGCTATGGAACCCCCAATGCCTCATTCCTGGTAATGTGTTGTGAAAGCCCAGCAGGGCAATAAGCAATACCCATGCTCCAATTCTGGTAATGTGTGTGAAGAGCCCTGCAGGGCAATCAGTGCCACCTACCTTCCCCCAATCCTGGTAATGTGTTGAGAAAAGCCCCACAGAGCTAGGGGACCCACATGCCCCAATCCTGTAATGTGTGTGAAAAGCCCCACAGGGCTAGGGAAGCCCCAAGCCTCAATCCCAGTAATAAGTTATCTAAACCCCACAGTGCAATTAGCACCCCAGGCCCCAATACTAGTAATGTGTTGTGAAAAGACATGGAGGGCAATCAGCACCCCACATGCCACAATCCTGGTAATAAATTATGTAAATCCCGGCAGGTCAATCAGTGCCCCCATGCCCCAATCCTGGTAATCTGTTGTGAAAAGTCCCACAGGGCAATCAGCACCCTCCATGCCCCAATCCTGGTAAACTGTTGTGAAAACTCCCACAGGGCAATTAGCACCCCCATGCCCCAATCCTGGTAATGTGTTGTGAAAACCCATAAGGCTAGGGAAGCCCCAAGCCTCAATCCTGGTAATATGTTATCTAAACCCCAGGGGCATTTAGCACACCCATGACCCAGTCCTGGTAATGAGTTGTGAAAAGCCATGCAGGATAATCAGTGCCCGCCATGCCCCAATCCTGGTAATAAGTAATCTAAAGTCCTGCATGGCAATCAGTACCCCCATGCCCCAATTCTGTAATCTGTTCTGAAAAGCCCAGCAGGGCAATCAGCACCCCCCTGTGCCTAAATCCTGGCAATCTGTTGTGAAAAGTATAGCTGGGCAATCAGTGCCCCCCTTTGCCCCAATCCTGGTAATGTGTTGTGAAAAGCCCTTCAGGCCAATCAGCACCCCCAGCATACCCCAATCCTAGTATTGTGTTGTGAAAAGCCCTGCAGGACAATCAGCACCCCCCAATGCCCCAATTCTCGTAATGTGTTGTGAAAAGCCCACAGAGCTAGGGAACCCCACAAAGCCCCTATCCTGGTAATGTGTTGTGAAAAGCCCTGCAGGGTCAGGGAACATCCCCATGCCCCACCTCTGGTAATGTGTTGTGAAAAGCCCAGCAGGGCAATCAGCACCCCAATACCACAATCCTGATAATGTTGTGAAAAGCCCTGCAGCACTAGGGAACACCCCACCCAATCCTGGTAATGTGTTGTGAAAAGCCCTGCAGGCTAGGGAATCCCCATGCCCAAATCCTGGTAATGTGTTGTGAAAGCCCTGCAGGCAATCAGTACCCCCAATGCCCAAATCCTGGTAATGTGTTGTGAAAAGTCCCACAGGGCTAGGAACTGCCCCATGCCCCAATCATGGTAATGTGTGGTGAAAAGCCCTGCAGGGCAGTCAGTGTCCCCCCATGCCCCAATCCAAGGTAATCTGTTTTGAAAAGCCCAGCAGGGCAATCGGCAGCCCCCATTCCCTAATCCTGGTGATGTGTTTTGAAAAGCCATGTAGGGCTAGGGTCCCCCATACCCCAATCCTGGTAATGTGTTGTGAATACCCCATAGGGCAAGGGAACCCCTCCATGCCCCAATCCTTGTAATCTGTTTTGAAAAGCCCCACAGGGCAATCAGCACTACCCCCTCATGCCCCAATCCTGGTAAACTGTTGTGGATAGCCCCACAGGGCAATCAGCACCCCCCATGCCCCAATCCTGGTAATGTTTTGTGAAAAGCCCCACAGGGCAATCAGCACCCCCAAGCCCCAATCCTGGTAATGTTTTGTGACAAGCCATGCAGGGCTAGGGAACCCCTCCATGCCTCAATCCTGGTAATGTGTTGTGAAAATCCCTGCATGGCAATAAGCAAGCCCCCATACCTCAATCCTGGTAATCTATTTTGAAAAGCCCCACAGGGCAATCTGCAATGCCCCCTCATGCTCCAATCCTGGTAATCTGTTGTGGAAAGCCCCACAAGGCAATCAGCACCCCCCCATGCCCCAATCCTGGTAATGTTTTGTGAAAAGTCCACTTGAGGGTGATCAGTAGCCCCCCATGCCCCAATGCTGGTAATGTTTTGTGAAAAGCCCCGCAGAGCAATCGGTGCCCCCCATGCCCATATCCGGATAATGTGTTGTGAAAAGCCCCACAGAGCTAGTTAACCCTCCCATGCCCCAATTCTGGTAATGTGTTGTGAAAAGCCCTGCATGACATACAGTGCCAACTCCATGCCCCAATCCTGGTAATCTGTTGTAAAGCCCAGTAGGGCAATCAGCAACCCCCATACTGTAATCCTGGTAATGTGTTGTAGAAAAGCCCGGCAGAGCAGTCAGCACCCTCCCATGCCCCAATGCTGGTAATGTGTTGTGAAACCCTGCAGAGGCACTCAGCGCCTCTCCCATGTCCCAATCCTGGTAATGTGTTATGAAAAGCCCCACAAAGCTAGGGAACTGCCCTATGCCCCAATCCTGGTAATGTGTTGTAAAAGCCCTTCAGGGCAGTCAATGTCCCCCATGCCCCAATCCTGATAATCAGTTTTGAAAAGCCAAGCAGTGCAATTGGCTCACCATACCCCAATCCTAGTGTGTGTTATGAAAAAGCCCGCAAAGCTAGAGAACTGCCCCATGACCCAATCCTGGTAATGTGCTGTGAAAATCCATGCAGGGCAGTCAGCACCCCCCATACCCCTATCCTGATAATGTGTTGTGAAAAGCCCCACAGGACAACCACCACCACTCATACCCCAATCCTGGTAATCTGTTGTGGAAAGCCCTGCAGGGCAATCAGCACCCCCCCATGCCCCAATCCTGGCAATGTTTTGTGAAAAGTCCCACAGGGCAATCAGTGCACCCATGCCCCAATCCTGATAATGTGTTGTAAAAAGCCACGCAGGGCAATCAGCGCACCCCATGCCCCAATCCTGATAATGTGCTGTGAAAATCCATGCAGGGCAGTCAGCACCCCCCCCATACCCCTATCCTGATAATGTGTTGTGAAAAGCCCCACAGGACAACCACCACCACTCATACCCCAATCCTGGTAATCTGTTGTGGGCAGCTGCAGAGCAATCAGCACCCCCATGCCCCAATCCTGGCAATGTTTTGTGAAAAATCCCGCAGGGCAATCAGTGCACCCATGCCCTAATCCTGATAATGTGTTGTGAAAAGCCCCGCAGAGCTAGAGAACTGCCCCATGACCCAATCCTGGTAATGTGCTGTGAAAATCCATGCAGGGCAGTCAGCACCCCCCCATACCCCTATCCTGATAATGTGTTGTGAAAAGCCCCACAGGACAACCACCACCACTCATACCCCAATCCTGGTAATCTGTTGTGGAAAGCCCTGCAGGGCAATCAGCACCCCCCCATGCCCCAATCCTGGCAATGTTTTGTGAAAAGTCCCACAGGGCAATCAGTGCACCCATGCCCCAATCCTGATAATGTGTTGTAAAAAGCCACGCAGGGCAATCAGCGCACCCCATGCCCCAATCCTGATAATGTGTAGTGAAAAGCCACGCAGGGCAATCAGCGCACCCCATGCTTCAATCCTGGTAATGTGTTGTGGAAAGCCCCACGTGGCTTGGGGACCCCCCAAGCCCCAATCCTGGCAATGTGTTGTGAAAAGCACCGCAGGGCAATGAGTGCCCCCCCATGCCACAATCCTGGAAATGTCTTGTGAAAAGCCCCACAGAGCTAGTGAACCCTCCCATGCCCCATCCTGGTAATATGTTGTGAAAATCCATGCAGGGCAGTCAGCACCCCCCATACCCCAATCCTGGTAATGTGTTGTGAAAAGCCCCACAGGTCAACCACCGCCCTCTCATGCCCCAATCCTTGTAATCTGTTGTGGAAAGCCCTGCAGGGCAATCAGTACCACCCATGCCCCAATCCTGGTAATGTGTTGTGAAAAGCCCTGCAGGACAATCAGTGCAAACATGCCCCAATCCTGATAATGTGTTGTGAAAAGCCCCGCAGGGCAATCAGCACACCCCATGCTCCAATCCTGGTAATGTGTTATGGAAAGCCCTACCTGTCTACGGGAACCCCCCAAGCCCCAATCCTGGTAATGTGTTGTGAAAAGCCCCGCAGGGCAATCAGTGCCCCCATGCCCCAATCCTGGTAATGTGTTGTGAAAAGCCCTTCAGGCCAATCAGCACTCCCAGCATACCCCAATCCTAGTATTGTGTTGTGAAAAGCCCTGCAGGACAATCAGCACACCCCAATGCCCCAATTCTGGTAATGTGTTGTGAAAAGCCCACAGAGCTAGGGAACCCCACAAAGCCCCTATCCTGGTAATGTGTTGTGAAAAGCCCTTCAGGCCAATCAGCACCCCCAGCATACCCCAATCCTAGTATTGTGTTGTGAAAAGCCCTGCAGGACAATCAGCACCCCCCAATGCCCCAATTCTGGTAATGTGTTGTGAAAAGCCCACAGAGCTAGGGAACCCAACAAAGCCCCTATCCTGGTAATGTGTTGTGAAAAGCCCTTCAGGCCAATCAGCACCCCCAGCATACCCCAATCCTAGTATTGTGTTGTAAAAAGCCCAACAGGGCAATCAGCACCCCACCCCATACCACAATCCTGATAATGTGCTGTGAAAAGCCCCGCAGCACTAGGGAACACCCCATGCCCCAATCCTGGTAATGTGTTGTGAAAAGCCCTGCAGGGCTAGGGAATCCCCATGCCCAAATCCTGGTAATGTGTTGTGAAAGCCCCTGCAGGGCAACCAGTGCCCCCCATGCCCAAATCCTAGTAATGTGTTGTGAAAAGTCCCACAGGGCTAGGGAGCTACCCCATGCCCCAATCATGGTAATGTGTGGTGAAAAGCCCTGCAGGGCAGTCAGTGTCCCCCCATGCCCCAATCCAAGGTAATCTGTTTTGAAAAGCCCAGCAGGGCAATCGGCAGCCCCCATTCCCTAATCCTGGTAATGTGTTGTGAAAAGCCCCACAGGGCAATCAGCACCCCCATGCCCCAATCCTGGAAATGTGTTGTGAAAGCCATGTAGGGGCTAGGGGCCCCTACATACCCCAATCCTGGTAATGTGCTGTGAATACCCCATAGGGCAAGGGAACCCCTCCATGCCCCAATCCTGGTAATCTGTTTTGAAAAGCTCCACAGGGCAATCAGCACTGCCCCCTCATGCCCCAATCCTGGTAAACTGTTGTGGATAGCCCCACAGGGCAATCAGCACCCCCCATGCCCCAATCCTGGTAATGTTTTGTGAAAAGCCCCACAGGGCAATCAGCACCCCCAAGCCCCAATCCTGGTAATGTTTTGTGACAAGCCATGCAGGGCTAGGGAACCCCTCCATGCCTCAATCCTGGTAATGTGTTGTGAAAATCCCTGCATGGCAATAAGCAAGCCCCCATACCTCAATCCTGGTAATCTATTTTGAAAAGCCCCACAGGGCAATCTGCAATGCCCCCTCATGCTCCAATCCTGGTAATCTGTTGTGGAAAGCCCCACAAGGCAATCAGCACCCCCCCATGCCCCAATCCTGGTAATGTTTTGTGAAAAGTCCCGCAGGGCAATCAGTGGCCCCCATGCCCCAATGCTGGTAATGTTTTGTGAAAAGCCCCGCAGAGCAATCGGTGCCCCCCATGCCCATATCCGGATAATGTGTTGTGAAAAGCCCCACAGAGCTAGTTAACCCTCCCATGCCCCAATTCTGGTAATGTGTTGTGAAAAGCCCTGCATGACATACAGTGCCAACCCCATGCCCCAATCCTGGTAATCTGTTGTAAAAAGCCCAGTAGGGCAATCAGCAACCCCCCATACTGTAATCCTGGTAATGTGTTGTAGAAAAGCCGGCAGGGCAATCAGCACCCTCCCATGCCCCAATGCTGGTAATGTGTTGTGAAACCCTGCAGGCACTCCCTCTCTCCCATGTCCCAATCCTGGTAATGTGTTATGAAAAGCCCCACAAAGCTAGGGAACTGCCCTATGCCCCAATCCTGGTAATGTGTTGTGAAAAGCCCTTCAGGGCAGTCAATGTCCCCCATGCCCCAATCCTGATAATCAGTTTTGAAAAGCCAAGCAGTGCAATTGGCACCCCACCATACCCCAATCCTGGTAATGTGTTATGAAAAGCCCATGAGCAGAGAACTGCCCCATGACCCAATCCTGGTAATGTGCTGAAAATCCATGCAGGGCAGTCAGCACCCCCCCATACCCCTATCCTGATAATGTGTTGTGAAAAGCCCCACAGGACAACCACCACCACTCATACCCTAATCCCTGTAATCTGTTGTGGAAGCCACAGGGCAATCTAGCACCCACCCCCCCAATCCTGGCAATGTTTTGTGAAAAGTCCCACAGGGCAATCAGTGCACCCATGCCCCAATCCTGATAATGTGTTGTAAAAAGCCACGCAGGGCAATCAGCGCACCCCATGCCCCAATCCTGATAATGTGCTGTGAAAATCCATGCAGGGCAGTCAGCACCCCCCCCATACCCCTATCCTGATAATGTGTTGTGAAAAGCCCCACAGGACAACCACCACCACTCATACCCCAATCCTGGTAATCTGTTGTGGAAAGCGCTGCAGGGCAATCAGCACCCCCCCATGCCCCAATCCTGGCAATGTTTTGTGAAAAGTCCCGGAGGGCAATCAGTGCACCCATGCCCTAATCCTGATAATGTGTTGTGAAAAGCCCCGCAGAGCTAGAGAACTGCCCCATGACCCAATCCTGGTAATGTGCTGTGAAAATCCATGCAGGGCAGTCAGCACCCCCCCATACCCCTATCCTGATAATGTGTTGTGAAAAGCCCCACAGGACAACCACCACCACTCATACCCCAATCCTGGTAATCTGTTGTGGAAAGCCCTGCAGTGTAATCAGCACCCCATGCCCCAATCCTGCAATGTTTTTGTGAAAGTCCCACAGGGCAATCAGTGCACCCATGCCCCAATCCTGATAATGTGTTGTAAAAGCCACGCCCAGGGCAATCAAGCACCCATGCCCCAATCCTGATAATGTGGTAGAAAAAGCCACACCCAGGGGAATCAGCACCCCAATGCTTCAATCCTGGTAATGTGTTGTGAGTTCCCCACGTGGCTTGGGGACCCCCCAAGCCCCAATCCTGGCAATGTGTTGTGAAAGCACCGCAGGGCAATGAGTGCCCCCATGCCACAATCCTGGAAATGTCTTGTGAAAGCCCCACAGAGCTAGTGAACCCTCCCATGCCCCATCCTGGTAATATGTTGTGAAAATCCATGCAGGGCAGTCAGCACCCCCCATACCCCAATCCTGGTAATGTGTTGTGAAAAGCCCCACAGGTCAACCACCGCCCTCTCATGCCCCAATCCTTGTAATCTGTTGTGGAAAGCCCTGCAGGGCAATCAGTACCACCCATGCCCCAATCCTGGTAATGTGTTGTGAAAAGCCCTGCAGGACAATCAGTGCAAACATGCCCCAATCCTGATAATGTGTTGTGAAAAGCCCAGGCAATCAGCACACCCCATGCTCCAATCCTGGTAATGTGTTATGGAAAGCCCCTACCTGTCTACGGGAACCCCCAAGCCCCAATCCTGGTAAATGTGTTGTGAAAAGCCCCGCAGGGCAATCAGTGCCCCCATGCCCCAATCCTGGTAATGTGTTGTGAAAAGCCCTTCAGGCCAATCAGCACTCCCAGCATACCCCAATCCTAGTATTGTGTTGTGAAAAGCCCTGCAGGACAATCAGCACACCCCAATGCCCCAATTCTGGTAATGTGTTGTGAAAAGCCCACAGAGCTAGGGAACCCCACAAAGCCCCTATCCTGGTAATGTGTTGTGAAAAGCCCTTCAGGCCAATCAGCACCCCCAGCATACCCCAATCCTAGTATTGTGTTGTGAAAAGCCCTGCAGGACAATCAGCACCCCCCAATGCCCCAATTCTGGTAATGTGTTGTGAAAAGCCCACAGAGCTAGGGAACCCAACAAAGCCCCTATCCTGGTAATGTGTTGTGAAAAGCCCTTCAGGCCAATCAGCACCCCCAGCATACCCCAATCCTAGTATTGTGTTGTAAAAAGCCCAACAGGGCAATCAGCACCCCAACCCATACCACAATCCTGATAATGTGCTGTGAAAAGCCCCGCAGCACTAGGGAACACCCCATGCCCCAATCCTGGTAATGTGTTGTGAAAAGCCCTGCAGGGCTAGGGAATCCCCCATGCCCAAATCCTGGTAATGTGTTGTGAAAAGCCCTGCAGGGCAATCAGTGCCCCCCATGCCCAAATCCTAGTAATGTGTTGTGAAAAGTCCCACAGGGCTAGGGAGCTACCCCATGCCCCAATCATGGTAATGTGTGGTGAAAAGCCCTGCAGGGCAGTCAGTGTCCCCCCATGCCCCAATCCAAGGTAATCTGTTTTGAAAAGCCCAGCAGGGCAATCGGCAGCCCCCATTCCCTAATCCTGGTAATGTGTTGTGAAAAGCCCCACAGGGCAATCAGCACCCCCCATGCCCCAATCCTGGAAATGTGTTGTGAAAAGCCATGTAGGGCTAGGGCCCCTACATACCCCAATCCTGGTAATGTGTTGTGAATACCCCATAGGGCAAGGGAACCCCTCCATGCCCCAATCCTGGTAATCTGTTTTGAAAAGCTCCACAGGGCAATCAGCACTGCCCCCTCATGCCCCAATCCTGGTAAACTGTTGTGATAGCCCCACAGACAATCAGCACCCCCATGCCCCAATCCTGGTAATGTTTGAAAAGCCCCACAGGGCAATCAGCACCCCCAAGCCCCAATCCTGGTAATGTTTTGGACAAGCCATGCAGAGCTAGGAAACCCCTCCATGCCTCAATCCTGGTAATGTGTTGTGAAAATCCCTGCATGGCAATCAGCAAGCCCCATACCCCAATCCTGGTAATCTATTTTGAAAAGCCCCACAGGGCAATCTGCAATGCCCCTCATGCCCCAATCCTGGTAATCTGTTGTGGAAAGCCCCACAGGGCAATCAGCACCCCCCATGCCCCAATCCTGGTAATGTTTTGTGAAAAGTCCCGCAGGGCAATCAGTGGCCCCCATGCCCCAATGCTGGTAATGTTTTGTGAAAAGCCCTGCAGGGCAATCGGTGCCCCCCATGCCCATATCCTGATAATGTGTTGTGAAAAGCCCCAGAGAGCTAGTTAACCCTCCCATGCCCCAATTCTGGTAATGTGTTGTGAAAAGCCCTGCATGGCATACAGTGCCAACCCCATGCCCCAATCCTGGTAATCTGTTGTAAAAAGCCCAGTAGGGCAATCAGCAACCCCCCATACTGTAATCCCGGTAATGTGTTGTGAAAAGCCCGGCAGGGCAATCAGCACCCTTCCATGCCCCAATGCTGGTAATGTGTTGTGAAAAGCCCTGCAGGGCACTCCGTGCCCTCTCCCATGCCCCAATCCTGGTAATGTGTTATGAAAAGCCCCACAAAGCTAGGGAACTGCCCTCATGCCCCAATCCTGGTAATGTGTTGTGAAAAGCCCTTCAGGGCAGTCAATGTCCCCGCATGCCCCAATCCTGATAATCAGTTTTGAAAAGCCCAGCAGTGCAATTGGCACCACCACCCCAATCCTGGTAATGTGTTATGAAAAGCCCCAGAGCAAGAGAACTGCCCCATGACCCAATCCTGGTAATGTGTCTGAAAATCCATGCAGGGCAGTCAGCACCCCCCCATACCCCTATCCTGATAATGTGTTGTGAAAAGCCCCACAGGACAACCACCACCACTCATACCCCAATCCTGGTAATCTGTTGTGGAAAGCCCTGCAGGGCAATCAGCACCCCCCCATGCCCCAATCCTGGCAATGTTTTGTGAAAAGTCCCGCAGGGCAATCAGTGCACCCATGCCCCAATCCTGATAATGTGTTGTGAAAAGCCACGCAGGGCAATCAGCGCACCCCATGCCCCAATCCTGATAATGTGTTGTGAAAAGTCACGCACGCCAATCAGCACACCCCATGCTCCAATCCTGGTAATGTGTTGTGGAAAGACCCATGTGGCTTGGGGACCCCCCAAGCCCCAATCCTGGTAATGTGTTGTGAAAAGCCCCGCAGGGCAATCAGTGCCCCCCATGCCCCAATCCTGGTAATGTGTTGTGAAAAGCCCTTCAGGCTAATCAGCACCCCCAGCATACCCCAATCCTAGTATTGTGTTGTGAAAAGCCCTGCAGGACAATCAGCACCCCCCAATGCCCCAATTCTGGTAATGTGTTTTGAAAAGCCCACAGAGCTACGGGAACCCACAAAGCCCCTATCCTGGTAATGTGTTGTGAAAAGCCCTGCAGGCACCATCAGCACCCCACCCCATACCACAATCCCATAATGTGCTGTGAAAAGCCCTCAAGAGCACTAGGGGAACACCCCATGCCCCAATCCTGGTAATGTGTTGTGAAAAGCCTGCAGGGCTAGGGGAATCCCCATGCCAAAATCCCGGTAATGTGTTGTGAAAAGCCCTGCAGGGCAACTCAGTGCCCCCATGCCCAAATCCTGGTAATGTGTTGTGAAAAGTCCCACAGGGCTAGGGAACTGCCCCATGCCCCAATCATGGTAATGTGTGGTGAAAAGGCCTGCAGGGCAGTCAGTGTCCCCCCATGCCCCAATCAAAGGTAATCTGTTTTGAAAAGCCCAGCAGGGCAATCGGCAGCCCCCATTCCCTAATCCTGGTAATGTGTTGTGAAAAGCCCCGAAGGGCAATCAGCACCCCCCATGCCCCAATCCTGGAAATGTGTTATGAAAAGCCATGTAGGGCTAGGGCCCCCATACCCCAATCCTGGTAATGTGTTGTGAATACCCCATAGGGTGAGGGAACCCCTCCATGCCCCAATCCTGGTAATCTGTTTTGAAAAGCCCCACAGGGCAATCAGCACTGCCCCCTCATGCCCCAATCCTGGTAAACTGTTGTGGATAGCCCCACAGGGCAATCAGCTCCCCCCATGCCCCAATCCTGGTAATGTTTTGTGAAAAGCCCCACAGGGCAATCAGCATCCCCCAAGCCCCAATCCTGGTAATGTTTCGTGACAAACCATGCAGGGCTAGGGAACCCCTCCATGCCTCAATCCTGGTAATGTGTTGTGAAAATCCCTGCATGGCAATCAGCAAGCCCCCATACCCCAATCCTGGTAATCTATTTTGAAAAGCCCCACAGGGCAATCTGCAATGCCCCCTCATGCCCCAATCCTGGTAATCTGTTGTGGAGAGCCCCACAGGGCAATCACCACCCCCCCATGCCCCAATCCTGGTAATGTTTTGTGAAAAGTCCCACAGACAATCAGTGGCCCCATGCCCCAATGCTGGTAATGTTTTGTGAAAAGGGCATCAATTTGGTGCCCCCCATGCCCATATCCTGATAATGTGTTGTGAAAAGCCCCACAGAGCTAGTTAACCCTCCCATGCCCCAGTTCTGGTAATGTGTTGTGAAAACCCTGCACATACAGTGCCAACCCCATGCCCCAATCCTGGTAATCTGTTGTAAAAAGCCCAGTAGGGCAATCAGCACCCCTCCCATACTGTAATCCTGGTAATGTGTTGTGAAAAGCCCGGCAGGGCAATCAGCACCCTCCCATGCCCCAATGCTGGTAATGTGTTGTGAAAAGCCCTGCAGGGCACTCAGCACCCTCTCCCATGCCCCAATCCTGGTAATGTGTTGTGAAAAGCCACACAGGGCTAAGGAACCACCCCATGCCCCAATCCTGGTAATGTCTTATGAAAAGCCCCGCAGAGCTAGGGAACCACCCTATGCCCCAATCCTGGTAATGTGTTGTGAAAAGCCCTGCAGGGCAGTCAGTGTCCCCTCAAGTCCCAATCCTGATAATTTGTTCTGAAACGTCCAGTAGGGCAATCGCACCTCCCCAATACCCCAATCCTGGTAATGTGTTGTGAAAAGCCCCAAAGGACTAGGGAACCACCCCATGTCCCAGTCCTGGTAATGTGCTATGAAAAGCCCTGCAGAGCTAGGGAACCACCCCATGCCCCAATCCTGGTAATGTGTTGTGAAAAGTCCTGCAGGGCAGTCAGTGCCCCCCATTCCTTAATCCTGGTAATGTGTTGTGAAAATCCCCGCAGGGCAATCAGCACCATCCCATGACCCAATGCTGGTAATGTTTTGTGAAAAGCCCCGCAGGACAATCAGCACCCCCCATGCCCCAATCCTGGTAATGTGTTGTGAATACCCCACAGGGTTAGGGAACCCCTCCATGCCCCAGTCCTGGTAATGTGTTGTGAAAATCCCTGCATGGCAATCAGCAAGCCCCCATACCCCAATCCTTTTATTCTGTTTTGAAAAGCACCGCAGGGCAATCAGCACCACCCCATCATGCCCCAATCCTGGTAATCTGTTGTGGAAAGCCCCACAGGGCAATTAGCACCCCCTATGCCTCAATCCTGGTAATGTGTTGTGAAAATCCCTGCATGGTAATCAGCGCACCCCATGCTCTAATCCTGGTAATGTTTTGTGGAAAGCTCTGCCTGGCTAGGGAACCCTGCAAGTCCCATTTCTGGTAATGTGTTGTGAAAAGCTCCACAGAGCAAGTGAACCCTCCCATGCCCCAAACCTGGCAATGTGTTGTGAAAAACCCTGCACGGCATACAGTGCCCCCCCATGCCCCAATCCTGGTAATCTGTTGTGAAAAGCCCAGTAGGGCAATCAGCACCCCCCATACTGTAATCCTGGTAAAGTGTTGTGAAAAGCCCTGCAGGGCACTCAGCTCCCTCCCCCATGCCCCAATCCTGGTAATGTGTTGTGAAAAGCCCTGCAGGGCTAGGGACCACCTCATTCCCCAATCCTGCTAATGTGCTGTGAAAAACCCTGCTGGGCTAGGGAACTCTGACATGCCCCAATCCTGGTAATGTGTTGTGAAAAGCCCCACAGGGCTAGGGATCCACCCCATGCCCCAATGCTGGTAATGTGTTATGAAAAGCCCCGCAGAGCTAGGGAACCACCCCATGCCCCAATCCTGGTAATGTGTTGTGAAAAGCCCTACAGGGCCGTCAGCGTCCCCCATGCACCAATCCTGATAATCTGTTTTGAAAAGCCCAGCAGGGCAATCGGCACACCCCCATACCCCAATCCTGGTAATGTGTTGTGAAAAGCCCCAGAGGGCTAGGGAACTGCCCCATGCCCCAATCCTGGTAATGTGTTATGAAAAGCCCCACAGAGCTAGGGAACCAACACATGCAACAATCCTGGTAATGTGTTGTGAAAAGCCCTACAGGGCAGTCTGTGTCCTCCCATTCCCCAGTCCTGGTAATCTGTTTTGAAAAGCCCAGCAGGGCAGTCTGTACCCCCCATACCCTAATACTGGTAATGTGTTGTGAAAAGACCCAAAGGGAAATCAGCTCCTCCCATGCTCCAATCTTGGTAATGTGTTGTGGAAAGCCCAGCCTGGCTAGAGAACCCCCCCCCCAAGCCCCAATCCTGGTAATGTGTTGTGAAAAGCGCCGCAGGGCTAGGAAACTGCCCTATGCCCCAATCCTGGTAATGTGTTGTGAAAAGCCCTGCAGCGCAGTCAGTGTCCCCCCAAGCCCCAATCCTGATAATTTGTTCTGAAAAGTCCAGTAGGGCAATCGCACCCCCATACTCCAATCCTGGCAATGTGCTGTGAAAAGCCCAAGAGGACTAGGGAACCACCCCATGCCCCAATCCTGTTAATGTGCTATGAAAAGCCCCACAGAGCTAGGAACCACCCATGCCCCAATCCTGGTAATGTGTTGTGAAAAGCCCTACAGGGAAGTTAGTATCCCCATTTCCCAATCCTGGTAATCTGTTTTGAAAAACCCATCAGGGCAGTCGGTGCCCCCATTCCCTAATCCTGTTAATGTGTTGTGAAAATCCCATGGGAGCAATCAACAAATCCCATGACCCAATGCTGGTAATGTGTTGTGAAAAGCCCGCAGGGCAGGCACTCCCCATGCCCCAATCCTGGTAATGTGTTGTGAAACCCACAGAGCTCTAGGGACCTCCCATACCCCAATCCTGGTAATGTGTTGTGAATACCCCCAGGTGGAACCCTCCATGCCCCAGTCCTGGTAATGTGTTGTGAAATGGCAGGCAATCAGTGCCTCCCATGCCCCAATCCTGGTAATGTGTTGTGAAAAGCCCCACAGAGCTAGTGAACCCTCCCATGCCCCAAACCTGGCAATGTGTTGTGAAAAGCCCTGTGTGGCATACAGTGCCCCCCCATGCCCCAATCCTGGTAATCTGTTGTGAAAAGACCAGTAGGGCAATCCGCACCCTCCCATGCCCCAGTCATGGTAATGTGTTGTGAAAAGCCCTGCAGGGCACTCAGCACCCTCCCCCATGCCCCAATCCTGGTAATGTGTTGTGAAAAGCCCTGCAGGGCTAGGGACCACCTCATTCCCCAATCCTGGTAATGTGTTGTGAAAAACCCTGCAGGGCTAGGGAACTCTGACATGCCCCAATCCTGGTAATGTGTTGTGAAAAGCCCCACAGGGCTAGGGAACCACCCCATGCCCCAATGCTGGTAATGTGTTTTGAAAAGCCCCGCAGAGCTAGGGAACTGCCCCATGCCCCAATCCTCGTAATATGTTGTGAAAAGCCCTACAAGTCATTCAGTGTCCCCCCATGCACCAATCCTGATAATCTGTTTTGAAAAGCCCAGCAGGGCAATCGGTACCCCCCCCATACCCTAATCCTGGTAATGTGTTGTGAAAAGACCCAAAGGGAAATCAGCTCCCCCCATGCTTCAATCATGGTAATGTGTTGTGAAAGCCCAGCCTGGCTAGGGACCCCCCCAAGCCCCAATCCTGGTAATGTGTTGTGAAAAGCCTCACAGGATAATCAGTACCCCACAAGGCCCCAATCCTAGTAATGTACTGTAGAAATACATTGCAGGCAATCAGTACCCCCATGCTCCAATCCTGCCAATATGTGTTGTGAAAAGCCCTGCCTGGCTAGGGAATCCCGCCAAGCCAAAATCCTGGTAATATGTTGTGAAAAGCCACGCAGGGATAGGGAACCCTCCCCATGCCCGAATCCTGGTAATGTGTTGTGAAAAGCCCCACAGGGCAGTAAGTCCCCCCATGCTCCAATCCTGGTAATGTGTTGAGAGAAGCCCCGCAGACTAATCAGTTCCCCTCCATGTCCCAGTCCTGGTAATGTGTTGTGAAAAGCCCCACAGGGCAATCAGCACCTCCATGTCCCAATCCTGGTACATAGGAACATAGGAATGTGATGGCAGAAAAGGACCGCCAGGTCCACCTAGTCTGCCCAATTTGCGTAGGTGTTCACTTAGGTCTTAACTATGGTCCCCCCTTCCTAGCAGCCCCCTGTGTTTATCCATGCTTCTTCAACAATTTCATCAGTCTTTTAAAAGTCTGCATTGAGTCCCTTATGTTTTAGTAGTGCAGGGAAAGGGGGCAAGGTAATTGAAACACACAAACACCACACTACGTAAAACATGTACTCATCACATAACCACTATGACCTGTCTTTGTATTGTATAATATCATCGGACACATTACGCATTGAGCTTGTCTGTCTGCTTCTGTATACAGTACCTTCTCAGTGTGCATGCACCTTATATGTCTCATCTGTACTTGTAATAAATTGTAAAAATGGTAAAAAGTATTAACTGAAAAAAAATTCTAAACAGTTTTCTTCACAGCCAATTAATACTTGCTTAACTTCTTTAATAAAATTCATTACTTAACTCTTTCATTTATTTCTTGTCTGCTATTGCACCTCTACTACTACAATTGTATAGTACACATCAGAATCAAAGTTCGTTGTGGGGCACATGATTGCCACATTTATGTTATGGCTGTTATGATTATGGTATTTGTGTTGTGAAAAGTCCCACAGGGCTAGGGACCCCCACCCCATGCTCCAATCCTGGTAATGTATTGTGAAAGCACCGCCAGGCTAAGGAACCCCCATGCCCCAATCCTGGTAATGGTTTGTGAATACCCACAGGGCTATGAACTCCCTTATTCCAAACCTGGTAATGTGTTGTGAAAAAGCCCCACAGGGCAATCAGCCCTCCCATGCCCCAATCCTGGTAATGTGTTGTGAAAGCCCCACAGGGCAATCAGTGCCCCCAAGCCCCAATCCTTGTAACGTGTTGTGAAAAGTCCCACAGGTCTAGGGAACCCCATGTCCCAATCCTGGTAATGGTTTGTGAAATGCTCCACAGGGCTGTGGAACCCCTTTTCCTAATCCTGGTAAGGTGTTGTGAAAAAGCCCCACAGGGTATCAGCACCCCATGCCCCAATCCTGGTAATGTGTTGTGAAAAGCACCGCTAGGCTAAGGAACCCCCATGCCCCAATCCTGGTAATGGTTTGTGAATAACCCATAAGAGCTATGGAACTCCCTAATTCCCCAAACCTGGTAATGTGTTGTGAAAAGCCCCACAGGGCAATCAGAGCCTCCCATGCCCCAATCCTGGTAATGTGTTGTGAAAAGCCCCACAGGGCAATCAGTGCCCCCAAGCCCCAATCCTTGTAACGTGTTGTGAAAAGTCCCACAGGTCTAGGGAACCCCATGCCCAATCCTGGTAATGGTTTGTGAAATGCTCCACAGGGCTGTGGAACCCCCTTTTCCCTAATCCTGGTAAGGTGTTGTGAAAAGCCCCACAGTATCAGCACCCCCATCCCCCAATCCTGGTAATGTGTTTGAAAAGCCTGCTGGTAATCAACACCCACCCATGCCCCAATCCTGGTATTGTGTTGTGAAAAGCCACTTAGAGCAATCAGCACCCCAAAGCCCCAATCCTGGTAATGTGTTGTGAAAAGCTCCACAGGTTAGGAACTCCCCATGCCCCAATCCTGGTAATGTATTGTGAAAAAGCCCCACAGGGCTTGGAACCCCCAATGCCTCATTCCTGGTAATGTGTTGTGAAAAGTCCAGCAGGGCAATAAGCAACACCCATGCCCCAATTCTGGTAATGTGTTGTGAAAAGCCCTGCAGGGCAATCAGTGCCACCCCCATGCCCCAATCCTGGTAATTTTTTGAGAAAAGCCCCACAGGGCTAGGGGACCCCCCATGCCCCAATCCCGGTAATGTGTTTTGAAAAGCCCCACAGGGCAATCAGCCCCCCCATGCCTCAAGCCTGATAATGTGTTGTGAAAGGCCCTGCAGTGCTAGGGAACACCCCCATGCCCCAATACTGATAATTTGTTGTGAAAAGCCCCACAGGGCAATCAGCACCCCCATGCCCTAATCCTGGTAATGTGTTGTGAAATGCCCCTCAGGGCTAGGGAACTCTCCCCAAGCCCAAATTGTTTATTGATGAATATCTGATAACACCTCTGAGTCAGACTCCTTTACAAAGGTTTCACGTCATACATAAGACTGAGACAGCCGTGAACAAAGTAATAACTAACATAGTAATTAAAGACAATGGTTACAGAATGGTTGCAAATGAATACAGAAAATACAAAATAGCAGCAGGGAATGCATGGTAACAGAGAGCTGCTAACAAGGTACAAAGTGCAAAAGGTTACAGGTGCAAGCATAACATTTCAGGGCGATGGTGCTAGCCATGCTCAGGAGTTCTTCGTTGGCCAAGGCAGGACATTGGGGTCCATTGTCATGGTATAGGCATGCCAGGGTGGCAGACCAGTGTTAAGTCCATGGTCAAGGGAGGAGGGGAAGGTGGTGGTGGTAGAAATGGAAGGTCAGGTTTAGGGGCAGTCACATACTGATCTCTAGGTGATAAGGTCCCTTAGTTGGGACTTGAACCGACCAAATTTGGTTCAGTGAGGAGGAATTTGGGAGTGAGTTGAGCCAGGATGGGCCAGATATTGAAATGTTCTTTGGCCTGAGGTGGTCTTGCAGTGAGGTACCCTAAAGTGGGTGATGTCGCTGATTGCCGTGTGAGGCGGGTAGACAATGGAGACTGAAGTTGTGGGAAGAGGGCTGATGGGAGTTATCCTGAGGTGATTTTCTTAGCGAAGAGGCAGGCCTGGTACTTTAGCCTCCCATCGAAGTTGAGCCAGTTTGCTGAGGCGTAGAAGGTGCAGGTGTGTGTAAGTCTAGGACAGCCTGTAGCAAGTCTGCAAGCCTTACTGAGGGCCAGTCTAATCTTATATAGGTGGGTGGTGTCAGCGGCACCATAGATGATGATTCCATAATCAATTAGAGATAGAATAGATGCAGAGATGGCTAGGCGGAGAGATTCCGGGGGGGGGCAGTGCTTATAGCAGTGAAGGAGACCAATACGTATATTAATGGCAGTGCTGAGCATCCAGATATGGTTGTGGAAAGTGAGACCAGTGTCTAGGGTGATGCCAAGGTATCTGAAGGTGGTAACCTGCTCAAGGGGTCTTTCAGTGAGTTCAGAATGAACAAGGGTTTTCCTAGGTTCTTATTTTGGGTGTGTGCAAGCATCATGGATTTAGTTTTTTTGTAATTTAGTACTAACCTATGCTGAATGAACCAGGATTCATCTTCAGAGAAGGATTTCTGGAGTGCTGAGTGGAGGGCTGCGGGATCACTGTGTGAGTAGTAGAGGACTGCATCATCTGCATATAATAGAATTTTTCCTGAGCAGGCATTGGGCAGGGTGTTGAGGAAAAAGGAGAAGAGAAGTGGGCCAAGAAAAGAGCCTTGAGGGACCTCAGACCTGACTTGGTGGAGGGATGACAGGGAGTGGGCAATCCGGACTGTCTGGATTCTCTGAGACAGATAGCTGGCAAACCAGTCGATGGTCTCATGGAGAGGCTTATCTGAGTGACGGAGTCCAGGAGAAGTGAGTGGTGCATGGTATCGAATGCCTTTGAGAGGTCTATAAAGACAGCGCCAGCAGTATAGCCAGTGTCCAGGGATGTATGGAGGGTGTTTGTAAATTCCAAGAGGGTAGTGGTGGTGCTATAGTTCTGGAGGAGGCCATGTTGTTCAGAACACAGGATACTATATTTAGTGAGGTAGTCTGTTAGTTGGGTGGCCACGATTTTCTCCAGGGTTTTAGAGAAGGTAGGCAGGATTGATACTGGGCGGTAGTTCCCAGGCGGGGTGCAGTCACCACTTTTAAGGATAGGAGTGATGAGTGCAGATTTCCATTTGGTGGGGAACTGGCCCAGAGAAAGGGAACAGTTCAAAAGCATGGTAAGGGGAGAACCTCACTGAATGTGAGTCTAAACAGTTTCAGGTTCAGTGTGTCACTGCTGAAATGAGATTTACTGAGGGCTTTGAGTAGAAGAGGGGCAGCTTCATGCTGGGAAACTGCTTTAAAGTGGAAAGGGGGGTTGGGGAGGGGGCAGTGTGGTGTAGGGTGGGTTGGGGAGAAAAAGTTGGGGGGAAGAACACCAGTGAGGTCAGAGAAGGTGTCATTTAATGTGTTTCGATAAGGGCTGGGTCTGAGGTGATAGATTAGTTGGCCCTGATATGGGTAGGTGGGGCAGTGGAGGCTTTGCCACTTAACATTTGAGTGAGTCCCAGAACTTACAACCTGAGCCCCATGTGTTGGTGAACAAGGTTTTATAGTACTCAGCCTTTGCTTTTCAATATCCCAGGTGCATTTATTGTGTGCTTCCTGGTAGCGCTGCCTGTCAGAGGGTTCTCTGGTATCCTGTGCAATGTCCACAGATTGTCTCATTCATGCATCTGGTCCAAAGGGCTTGAGATAGCCATGGTGTGTTGGCACCTTTAATTTTTGTTTGGTTAGGTGCAAACAGGTTGCAGGCAGTGTTGAACGTTTGAAATAGTTGAGGGCAGAGTCAATGTTCTGAGCATTTCTTATGGGGGACCAGTCAGTAACTAGGAGGTACTGTTTAAGGGACTGTAGTTTGCCAGGTTTGAGGTGGCATTGTAAGACATTTCTTTTGGGGGGGGCTTGTTAATACAGTATGACCAGTGACATAGCACTGGGGAGTGGTCACTCAGAGCATCAGGTAGTACCCTGATCTGTGTAGCTTTATGTGGGGTGTTAGTGAGCACTAGATCTAGGAGAGTGGCAGTACCAGTCCTCTGGTTTATTCTAGTGGCAGTAGTCACAAGCTGGGTCAGGTTTTGAGCAGTTGCAGCATCCCTAACAAGGGCTGAAGTGTCAGCCAGCCAGTTTGTATTGAAGTCTCTGAGCGCAATGATGTCAACATTGTCAGGGAGAGTCTGGAGACGGTTGAGGACAGAGAGAAAATCAGTCCTCTGATTTTGAGGGGGGGTGTATACAGAGGAGAGGAACAAGGGGACTCTGTTATAGCCAATCCTAGTAATGTTTTGTGAAAAGCCCTGCAAGGCTAGGGAACCCCCCCAGGCCCCGATAATTAGTCCCATAGGATGATGTATAAAAACAGCCCTGCACCCTGGTAGCCCTGGTAGTCTTGTAGCCTCCCACCAGGCAGTGCCAGTCCACCTCACTCCCCCTGACCCATACCCAACATGTGACTGGCACAGCTCACCTCTCACCACCATGGCCAGCCACTGACTGAGCTCTGTTTGAGCGGGTACTATGTAAATAGCACACACTCAGTGAATGCCAGCAGCTGTCATTCACTGAGCATGTACTACATACAGTACATGTTCTTACAGAGCTCAGTTGGTGGCTGGCCATGGTGGTGAGAGGTCGGCTGTGCCAGTCACCAGCTGGGTATGGGTTGGTGGGGAGCGGAGTGGACTGGCACTGCCAGGTGGGGGCCACTGGACTACCAGGGCTACCAGTGTGCAGGACTGTTTTTATATGTTGTCTTATTTGATGAATCACTGTGGTTCAGGGACTGGAGCTTGGTGGGGTCACTAGCCCTGTGGGGCTTTTAACAGCATATTACTGGGATTAGGGCATGGGGGTGCCGATTGCCCTGAGGGGCTTTAAATAACTTATTACTAGGATCGAAACATGGGGGGTGCCAACTGCTCTTCTGGGTAGTTCTGCATACTACTTGGGGATCGGGGCTTGTGGGGGCACTAGTGCTGACATTGCTGCAGGCTTGCAGCAACCTGTACAGATATGCCCTCCATTTGGCATTCCATTCAGGTTGGTGCAAGTCATGGAACTTAGCCACAGGGACCCTGCCTGATAGAGAATCAGGCACACGGTCCTTGGCACAATGGCATGTAGCGCAAGTCGCCTTTGGAGAGACTTGCACCAACCCTTCTAAAATCTGTCCCATAGTCTATTCTTGAAAATATATTATATTTTTGTCATGATGGGTGTACTTTTTTCCTGCTGGCTTTTTAAATCTCCATGAATCAATAAGGTCATGTTGATCAAGGAAATGTTTTAATAGACTTGAAATTCTCCTGTTGGAGTAACTGGTGAGGTTTTATCTAAAACATTGTATTACAGAGTGTTGAAATCTCCCATTAATATTATATTTTCTGCTTTTAGTGTAGTTAATCCCTTTGTTATCTCAGCCAAGAAATCAGAACAATCCTGAAAATGTGCATACACTTTTCCTACTATAACTGATAAATTATGCATTATAATATTCAATAAGACAGCCTGCCTGGTGGTGCTGAGGGTTGAGGTGCTGGACACCACACCTCACACCATGCCGGTGACCCGGGTTTGGGAACAGATCCAGGTCACCAGGGGATTGGCAGAGGACGGAAAGGATTGAGCATCCGGAGGACTGCTCTTCTCTCCCAGGGTGGGTTGTGGGTGGTTCCCGGTGCAGTAGCAGCTTCTGGTGGAGATCAGTAGCAGTGTTAGATGTCTGGACATAGTCGGGGTGGGTCATTGGCAGGTTTCAGCGGCGTGAGGTGCAGAAAGTGTAGGCTGCATAGGAGCCATTGCGCACTATGGCCCTAGGAGGCACCAAACAAGGGAAAAACCACTACCATCATGGTAGGTGACAGTGGGATCAGTGGCTGGACCCCATGCCCTGTGCCGGGCTCTACTGGTGTGCTGTTCTAGTCTGCATCCTCCTATCCAGTCACTCCACTTGATTCTAGATAGATCTCCAGAGGAAAGGGTGGCCCCACTCTGGAGGGCTCAGAGCCGGGGGTAGAGTGGCTGGATTGAGATGGAGGGATAACCCCAGACTGGAAAGCTGGGCTTCAGGCAGGCAGCAGAAAGCTCCAATCAAATATCCTCACCTGAAAGAGGCCATCGTAGGTAGGTAAAGAAATAGTAAAAAAAAAAAATAATATTCAATAACGCAATCCCCTAAACGCTCTGGATGATGGTGGTGGTCTATTTCAAAAACCACCTTAACCTGCCTCTAGTGACTGATAGCTATACTTCTACATGTGAGTCACTACATACCATCCTAACCCTAAGAGCAAAGAAGCTTCACATTACATGTGCTTACAATCCTCCCAAAGGTGGACAATCTGGCCTGGAGGATTTATTGAACCACAGTACCTCAACAGCTGGGCAGAGTGAACTACTTATCCTCGGGGAAATGAATATAAATTGGTTGAGTAAATCCCATGGTACCCTTCAATCCCTGGTGCAGAGTTACAATTTGCAACAGGACATAACTGATCCAACAAGAGCATCACAAAATAATGGTTCTAGCACCCTCACTGACTGGGTCATGACGAATTGTATATAGATAGAGTTGTGGCTCTGGGCACTCGTCCACACACAGTAAGTGATCACTCCCTGGTCTTCTGTGTATGGAGTCACTCAGTAATCCCCATATCTCCTCCACACTATATATCATTCAGTAACTATGTAGATCTAAACCAGGCTCGCTTTCTACATGATGTCGCTATGCTTGACTTGTCCCCTATATACTGTGCCCATACACTGATGTTGCCCTCAGCCTTTTTCTAAGTGAGTTTTTTTTACTTCAGGATAAGCATGCCCCTCTTCGAACTAGCTGGGTAAGCAGTAAGCCACCCAAATGGTTGCATAAGGACTTACTTGCGTCACTCAAAGCTAGGGACCAATGCTGGAGAAAATTCAAAACTTCGGGCCTCCAAGTGGATTTTCATTGCTATAGGGAACAGCGCACAAAGTGCAAGAAGCAAATCAGGCTTGCAAAAAGGCAATACTGCAAGGGGTTCTTGGTGGATGCAGCTGGTGACCCCAGGAAACTTTGGTCACACATAAAAACCTTCCTCAGATTCAAGCAATCCCACACTACAAGTGACATGATACTGAATGGACTCCACTGCTCAGATCCACACACAATAGCAAACACTTTCAACAATTACTTCTTAGACATCTCCAAATATAATACTGTCTTCCCCACCACACCCTCTACTCCTTATATCTCCTCCCCAAAAGGTACACCAGTGGGACCACCATTCTACTTTAGAGCTGTCTCCAAAACAGATGTACTCAAGTTACTCACTGCCATATTGGACAACATTGCAGTTGGGCCTGACTGCCTGGAACCTAAGCTCCTCAAGCTGGCTGCCCCCTTCATTGCAGGGCCACTATCTAAAATCTTCAGTACATCCCTTAGTGAAGGAGTAGTGCTAGACATCTGGAAAATGGCCAGGGTAACGCCATTCTTTAAAACGGTGACAAGAAGGATTTAGCGAAGTATAGACCAATAGCAATATTATCTGTCTTAAACAAAATCCTGGAGAAGTTCATCACAAGACAGGTAACAGATCACCTCACCAAGTATAACCTCCACTCCACAAATCAACATGGCTTTAGAAAGGGTCACAACATCCAAACAGCCCTGCTACAGCTAATCAGTGATACACTACATGCTATGGATCACAGTCTTCTAACAGGAGCAGTTTTTATAGATCTCTCGAAGGTGTTTTATCTCATTGATCACCCCCTCCTGCTAGCTATCCTCCTATCCCCGGGTTTGTTAGCACAGTCCGTGAACTGGTATAATGGTTACCATTCAACAGGATACAGGGTTGTAAAGTTCAACTCTGTAACTCTGACAAAACAGTCATTGATGTTGGAGCTACCAAGGATCCATCCTAGGACCTCTCCTCTTCTCGATCTTCATTAATAATATACAGAAATACCACCTCCTGCTCAATGCTGCTGTATGCTGAGTCCTCATTCTCTCTAGACTAGCTCTGATAATGTGCTTGCTCTCAACCACAATCTGTCGGGGGATTTCCTAAATGTACAATCCTGGATCACTAGCCATAGGCTGGTTCTCAACATTAGCAAGACTCAGGCTATGCTTTCTGATTCACCTGCCAAACTAAAAAAATAGTCGTGATCACTTCAAAATAGTAAGTGTGAACCGTACCCCTTTGGAAGTGGCAAACTCATTTAAATACCTGGGGGTTCTACTCGATGAATCCCTTAACTATGAGATCCATATTACTACTGTGTGTAAGATGGTCAATATTAAGCTAGGGTTAGCTTACAGATCTAGCCACGTTCTCACCACTTCCATGAGGTTAACCATTGCCAGAGGAATTATTCTCCCATCCCTTGCATATGGAACTTCAGCCTATGGCAATGCATCTAAAACCTCCCTACACAAATGGGACATAACCTATAATAATATATGTCATTATGCCTCTGCATCATCTAAGTTAAAACATCACTGCCGCCGGCCCGGTGGTGCTGAGGGTTGAGGCACTGGACGACACACCTCATGCTGCACTAGTGACCCGGGTTCTGGAATGGACTCAGGTCGGCAGGAGTAAGCAGGGAGAGGGAGAATTGAGCATCCCAATGGATGCTCTCCTCCCTCTGGGGAGGGATACCAGGGTGCCAAGTGTACCTGACATCCCGAGAGAGCCAGTGGAAGCACGGGCTCACAAGGGTTCTGGCGGCTCCGTTCACTGGAGTCAGGGATGGGGAGACACTGTTAGGTGCTTGGGACAAGATGTGCATCAGCACGCCACCTCTCTGGAGGTATGTCCTTGTGCTGGCATCTCAGGGGGCTGGGATAGGGAACCACAAAGAAAATGGAAAAACCTCTCAGTGGGTCTAGATGATGGCTGCTGTACACCATCCAGTCCAGGACCCACGGGCAGATCCATACTGTGCAGGTGCTTCATGGAGGTAATAAAAGAGGAGGTAGGGAGTAACAGGAGCACTCTAGGGGGGCAGACACCATGTGTCAGGAGATTCAGGGGTGCAAGAGCAATGCCTGAAGGAGTGGAATGCTGAGGGCATTCAGGAGGGATAAAAAGTAAGTTAAAAAAAAACTTCACTGCCTACTCTATGCAGATCTTAATTGGCTCTCTCCTATGGTCAACTGGCTCCTTGCTCTTGGTGCCCTTCTGGACAGAATCCTGAGTATGCTTAGCTCTGTCACCGCTGCACTCACCCCACAGATCACCTCCTATGGTCTCCATTCTGCTGTTCTTTCCTTGCTCAGCATTCCCAGATGTAACACTTCCAAAGGGAAAACAGTTTTTTTCTACATGCCCCCAGTTACTGGAACTTGCTGCCCTTGAAATACACCAGTCCCAGCCATGCCTTGTTTAAAAGAGGCATCACTCTCTGCTTATTGAGAGTACATAGTGTAACTGTTTTAAACCACCCTAGATTCCTGACTTCCTATGCTATTGTTGTCTCAGAGTCCTCCTCCAGTACTTACACCTCATAGTTTCAGCTTGTCTTGCCACCCCTTTCCTACCCCACCTCTTGCACATCTCTCCCCCCACAACCTTCTCCCCTCGAGGTCTTGGTACCTCAATCCTTCCTACCTATTTGTTTTCTCTTTAGTGTCATATTCTTTATGCTATAGCCAGTTTTGTAGATTAGAATTGATGCCTAGATTGATAGCTGTTATATGTGCACTTACCTTTGTTGGGCTTTGATATGTGAGATGTCTGTATTGTTTGTTGGTTACACCAATTGTTCAAACCGTTATCCATTTTTACTATATGCTTAAATGCTATAGTATAATGTGCACTTACTTTCACTTCTGATATAAAGTACATCAGAATGTTTCTCCAGTTACCTTCAATTGCTCAAATTGTTATCCATCTTAATTGCATCCCTAATATATTTGTACTCCTATGATGTACTGTATCATCACAGTTTTTCCTGTTGATGTTGTAACCTCTAGGGTAGTGCCTGAAAATAGTCACTTTTGTGTCTAGTGCATGAACTTGGTTATCAAAACAAAATAAATAAACCCCTGACACTGTTCTACCCAATCAGTGATCAAGGAGTTCTAAGGGCTGCAGTTATGGCTCCTCAGTAGGGGATGTGAAAGGTGTTCTTGGCACCTTTAAAACTTACTGTACAACAACCCCAAAGGAGACAAGCTGCCAGACCTTGCCACATCAAGACAGTTGCCACCCTGTTTGTACAGCTTGAGGCTCCAGCTCAATTGACTGCATTTGCTAACTTTGTCAGAGCCTGTGATACTGAACTGCAAAACCATGAATGATCACAGGGCTAACCCTGACCTGGGGAGTTATACCAAACTTATTCAAAGATAAGTTTGTTATTCAAAAAGTGCACCAACACTGGCCAACTCGTGTCATCATACAGGCCTGCAACTCTACCTGTGTACCCAGACTAACTTTAGGGGGCACTGGTACTAGTAGGGACGGATTTTTTAGTTACTGTTGAGGGTGGGTTCTGTTCATGTTCTGTTATATAGTTTCACTTGTTTAACAAATCTGCCAAGCTGCCATTTATCTTTGCATTCCCATTACCCTTTCCCCTATTAATTAATTGTTTATTGTTGATGTTCAATACAGTCTGTGAGCACATTATAAGCAATAGCTATTAATTGCATGCATAGTGAAAGAACAAGGTTGTTTATGATATTCTGTGTGTGAGATGACTGTAAGGGGAGGTGGGTAGGTGCATTATCCCATGTGGCTGTATCACAGCAAGAACTGGCCAATTATATTTCACTTTGAGTGGAGTCACCATGCTATTTACTTTATTCCTGGGAAAGAACCCACCCCTTGATTGCCATCAAAACAGAGCCCAGGCCCCTCAACCTGGTCTGAGGCTACCACGCAGGGGAAGTAGCTGAAAGTTAAACAGCAACCTGGTTACATCTTTTGAGGCACCTCTGGGATTCAACCCCATGATCTCCTGTTTACTATCCACACCCCACATGGAAGCAATTGCTTCAGAGCACAGTGTTGTAGCCCTCAAACCCAAAATTTATGCTGACATCATGGCATCTACCCAATTGTTGGACTGGTGTGAGTGAAGATTTGGACCCTCAAAAGGCTTTGCTATTCCTGGGTGTCTCCCCCCCCGGACTGACAGAGAAAATTGAAGAGGTACTGTCTGATATCAAATGCCTTGGTCTGGTTGCTGTCCAAGGATGGATGATGAATCCTGCCACCAAGACTTTGACTGTATTGACTGAGTGCAGAAATACTGTTGATGCCACTCCTGTACCTGGTGTGTTAAACCCTGAGGGTTCCAGCACTGCATGGACTTTAGTGACCCAAGTCACTGTGACCCCATGAAGAAGCCCATCCCTAAGTATTACGGTTCCAAGGCCAAGTTTAACCGATGGCTGCTTGGGCAAGTGAAACTATGTGGGAGGACCAAAAGAATTGGATATGCTGGGGGACACTTCTCCTCAGAACCCATGGGGTGACCCACCCATGTGCCGTCACTTGTTCCAGATTCTTATCAGAGCTACATATATTTTCAGGTACTCACCCTACTCCACCAGGTGAAGATGACTTGGAAACCTGGATGGACTGTAACCCCCATCCTCTGTGCAGGATTGGCAGTGTTCTGAATCAGAAAAGCGGAAATGTTTGATAGAATGCCAGAAGGGCCCTACCCTAGATTTTATTTGTTTATTGAGAGCTATAGATCCTGAAGCCACTACACAAAATGGTCTAACTGCTCTAGAAAATGTGTTTGGGAGTACAGAGACTGGAAAGGATCTCATGTGGAGGTATAAGGCAATGAAGCAAGGGGGGAGAGAGCCCTTGTCCACCTATTTGACCCACCTGGAGAAAGCACTCCAGAAAAGTTTCTGTAAAGGGGCCATAGTATCCTCAAATCTAAACCACACTTGATTGAATCAAGTGCTCAAATCGGCACAACATTCCAGTTTGCTACTACTCAAATTGTGATTGCAAGAGAGGAGAGACAACCCTCCTTCCTACAGTATGTTAATGAAGGAGGTAAGGTAGGCAGAAGATGCAGAGGAGTCATAGGACCCCTATAGGGTGCAGATCTGCCTGTTTGCAGATGACACTAAGATCTGCAACAGGGTGGATACTCTGGACAGGGTGGAGAGAATAAGGAGGGACCCAGAGAAGCTTGAAAAATGGTATAAAGTGTGGCAACTAAAGTTTAGTTCCAAGAAGTGCAAAACAATGCACCTGGGAAGAGGGAACCCTGGGGAGAGCTACAGAATGGGGGGAAGGGAGTTGCTGACTATCACCAAGAAAGAAAGGGACCTGTGGGTTATCATTTCTGACTACCTAAAGTTGTCTAAGTAGAGTTCAAAGGCTGCAGGGATGGCCAGCGGCTTGCTGGGGTGCATTGGCAGAGGTATCACTAGCAGAAGGTGGGAGGTGCTGATGCCATTGTACAAAATGCTAGTGAGGCCTCATCTAGTATACTGTGTGAATTTCTGGTGGCCACACCTTGGTAAGGACACTGACAGGTTGGAGGCGGTCCAGAGAAGGGCCACTAAGATGGTACAGGGCTTGCACCAGAAAACATATTAGCAGAAACTGACTAAAGGATATCAATATGTACTTGCTGGAGGAGAGGAGGGATCGGGGGGACATGATAGAAACATTCAAGTACTTTAAGAGCATTAACAAGGTGTAGTGGAGGGGAGACATTTTCCAGTATCAGAGATGTACAAGAACAAGGGGGCATGATATGAAACTGGAATGTGGCAGGCTGAGAGGAAATATGAAGAAGTTTTTCTTCACTGAGAGGATGGTGGAGAAATTGAATAGACTGCCACAGGAGGTGATGGTGACAAGCACATTGGAGAGTTTTAAATATGCATGGAACAGGCATAAGGGTATCTTAGAGGTAGGAAGGAGGGGTGAAAAGCCATTGACCAAGTAGGGTCAGGGGCCACAAACTAGTGAAGTCTTTTGGGCAGACTGGATGGGCCTGGCAGTCCTTGGCTGCTGACACTTTCTATGTGTCTATGCTAGTGCAGCTGCTGCAGTTCCTCATGGTGAAAGGGGGCTTAATAATGAAACTCTAGAAATCCAAGAACTCTGAAAGGAACTCAGGAACTGAGGGCCGGTGCGACTAGTATGGCATCCAACAACAAAACTAGAGAAACTTCACTTGGCCCACATTGTGTTGTCCCTGACCAGAGCTCGGCAGTGATGCATGCTGCTGTCCAGATTGCCAATTCAGTAATTGCTGGTGAACTTCAGAGTTAGATTTGAGAGCTCAAGTCATTAGTGAATAAGTTAAAGCACTCAAACCCTCAGCCTGTGCTGTGAAAGAAGGAAGGAGGGAACTAGTGAGAGAGGACAAGATTCTTACAGAGAGTTTAAAGGGAGCTCCCCAAAGGGAAAATGTCCCCTATGGAAATTGTCTGATGGGTCTCAACACCCACAGCCCAGCCACCCAGACCAATTCTGCTACCATTGTGGGGAGGATGGGACATCAAGTAGGGGTGCTGGTCTCCTGAAGATTTGCATAAGGTCAATGCTAAACTGCTTAGTAAAATGAGAAGACAATGAAATTCTAGTGTGACGCCCATTAAGTCAGAGACTACCCAATCTGGGGCTAAATTATCAGGTTAGACTTTAAGACTGCAACATTTGATCTAGACAAACTTGTGGGGCCATTCACCAAAACAACAGTTACTACTGAAGGAGTGCCCACTCAAGCTATGCTAGACAGCATCTCACAGGTGACTATTATCATTAAAAGTTTTTATGACCAGCAATTGTCACACCATAAACTGTTTCCTTTAGAAGATCTGCATGTGTGGGGACTAAGCAACAAGTCTTACACATATTTGGGATACCGCAAAGTGTGGATTGCATTCCTGCCTTCAGTAACTGGTGTTGCAGACTTTGTGTAAACCATAGCTTTAGTGTGTCCAGAATCTGAACTGTATGATGGGGTGCCAGTCCTCACTGGCACCAACAATCATATGTTTGGGAGTCTGGCTCAGTTGTGCAAGGTGTGGGAGGCATGTGGAAAGGGAAAGTATTATGTTTGCACGCCTCGATACAGAAAGCTTACCAGCAGCTGATACAGACTACAGAGGAAGCCAAAGACAATGCAATGGGAACTGTATAGCATAAAGGCCCTGCAGACCTTGTGCTTCCCCAATGCAGAGTGCAATGCTAGTGAGTGGTCCACACTCAGAAAGATGTAAAGAACCAGATATTAATGATTGATGCTTCCAAGGGGGATACATTACCTGATGGATTAATGGTTAAGCCCAGTGTATTGCTTGTCAGGGCTCATGCTTTTGCCAAATGGATCACCATTCAGGTAATGAATGCCATGAACAGAGATGGTATTGTCTGGAAAGGATGCACTGTGGCTCAAATCTGTTGTGGGGACACAGGAGTACAGCCCACCCCAACAGGAGACAGTCACCTGCTTGGTCTTGACCAGAATTGTTTGACTTGGTGGCTCCCCTATTCCTAAACAGTGGAAAGCCCAGGTCATTCACAACCTGACTGAGCGAACAAAGGTGTTCTCACTCCGTGAGTGGGATGTGGATGTGTGACCAGAGAAGAGCACCACATCTGGATGAATGATGAATGTCCATTCACAGACAGATCCCACAGGTTGGCACCTGCCGATATTGACAATGTGAGGAGATATTTGCAAGAACTGCTGGTATTATCCAAAAATCATGAAACCTGTGTGCCTCACCCACTGTGGTGGTGCGAAAAAAGAACGGAGCTGTGTGCATGTATGTTGATTACTGAACTCTTAAGAGATGAACCATTCCCTAGCAGTACACCATGCCTAGAATCCAAATGCACTTAATTGTTTTAGTGGAAGTAAGTGGTTTTCTGCACTTGATTTAAGAAGTGGTTACTATTAAATACATATGGCTTCACAGGACAGAGAAAAAATGCATTTATGTACCCTTTAGGATTTTATGAATTCCTTTAGATGCCTCAGGGAATATCAGGCATCCCTGCCACATTCTAATACTTAATGGAAAGGGCAGTGGGAAATATGAACTTACCTGAATGCTTAGTCTACCTAGATGACATGATAGTATTTGGAAAGATACTGGAGGAAGATGAGGCCAGACTGCTAAAGGTCCTAGACTAGCTGGAAGAGTTAGGGCTTAAACACTCCATAGACAAGTGACATTTTTTTCGGTACTTGGTAAAGTATGTTGGATCCAGATGACCCCAGCAAAGTCAAGGCCCTGAAGACCTGGCCAACAGTAATCTCTAAGAACTGCAGAGGTTTCTTGATTTCTGTGGATACTGCCACCAGTTTGTTAAGGACAACACCTGAGTGGTGTGTTTTTTCCTGAATTTGACACAAGGTTATCCTCCAACCACCAAAAGCAAACATACTCCTGTTAAATTGGCTGAATCAAAACCCTACTGTAAACCCGGTGAGCCATTTAGGGCTTGATGGACTGCTGACTGTCATAAAGCATTTCCAGAAATAATACACATACTTACCTATGCTCAAGTTCTAGCATATGCTGACCCTAAGAAACCTTATATCCTTCATATGGATGGTAGTTTTAGAGGTCTTAGTGAAGTACTTTACCAAAATTACCCAGAAAGGGTTGCACACAGTCACTTTTGTAAGCCAAAGTTTTTATAATGCTGAAAGAAATACCCTGTTCATAAACTTGAATTCTTTTCACTGAAGTGGGCTGTAGTGGACCAGTTCCATGAATACTTGTATGGGGAACATATTACTGTGAAGACTGATAATAACCCTTTGACTTATGTTCAAACCACGGCCACATTTGATGATGCTGGTCATAGGTGATTGTCTGCCTAATCCACCTATGACTACTGTGTGGAATATTGTCCCAGACTTAATCACATAGATGCCAATGCCTTGTTGAGATGTCCAACTTCTGCTTAATCTACAGGGAACAAGTGGACATGTTCAGCTGAACAAACTGTTAAGGTGTTGTTTAAAAAATGTGATACCCAGGAGCAGATTTCCACCTCAGCTGTTAAACTTTTAGTGGACACTCTTGGTGCATTTGGTGGCTGCTTGCCTGCTGCCTATTGTAATGTTACTACTTTGGATTTAAGTTCACTGCCTCAACTTTACAAGATTTGCAGAGAGAGCAAGGATTAGATGCAATTATTAAATATGTTCTGCACATCTTGCAAAAAGGGGGTGATGTTAGCCAAATTATAACTAGCGACTGATGTGAAATTACTTCTGAGAGAGTGGTCAAAGCTAAAAATCAAAGAGAACCTACTGTATAGGGAAACACAGAACTGGAACTGGGTCCCTTGCCTTCAACTGGTTTTTACCTGCAGCATTCAAAAGGGTGGTATTGCATACCTTGCTCTGCAACATGGGGCACTTGGGAAGTGAATACACCATGGACTTGGCTTATGCATGTTTCTACTGGCCCCACTTGGGAGGTGACATAGAAAAGTACTGAAAGAATTGCAGCAGATGTGTACAAAAGAAGGCTCAGCCACAGAGGGCTGCCCCTTTGGTCAATATTGCAACCAGCGCACCCATGGAGTTGGTCTGCATTGACTTCCTCAGCCTGGAGCCAGACTCTAAAAATATAGCAAACATACTGGTAGTTACCTACCATTTCTCATGATATGCTCAATCTTATCATACTAGTGACCAGATTCTCTCTGAGACTGAAAATCAATGGTGCACTATATTTTATGGGCGATATTGAGTAAAGTTATAAGTGAAGTTATATTTGTTGAACTCTCTAACTTTTAGTAAACTTCAGGATGAGTTTTCGGCTTCTGATATGGGGAATGCTCATGTATTAAATTACTTGCTTTTACGAAAGTCGATGCAAGCGTGTTTAAGGACATAAGTCGCTATTCCTGGTGGATTTACCCAATGGATATATCTAGCTGTTCTCCTTCTAAGAATGTATTATCTGGATATAATAGACTATGGAGATTGTGGTGTACTACATGTTACTAGAACCCTTCAATAGACTTTGCTGGGGATTTTACAACTGCCATAGAGTCATAGAGCCATAGGGCCTGATAGATTTTGGACTGCAGCCCAAGGATTCAACTTTCAACTCGGGTCTATTTTTGCAAGATTCTAAACTGTAAGGTTCAGAGATTAAAATTTTGGACTGGTGTTTGAAGTATCTGCCTCATTGAAAGGAACTGCCTCAGTGAAAGGAACTATAATGGAGAAGTGGTTGAAGTACTCTCTTTTCAGTGGAGGAACTGTATTGAAATTCTGCTGTTCAGATTTGCTGGACTTGTTGTTGTTCATTTAAGGATTATAACAACACAACATCGAGGATCTAAAACTCTTTTTTTATATATACCTTCAATTACTAGAAATAAAATGCCAATTAGTCAGAATTTAAGCCTGGCTAAGCAAGGAAGATCGTCAAAGGGTATTCACAAAAAAACCCACTTTCCTTAAAAAAGTTGGCAGTGAGGTCACTTAGTAAAAAACATAATTTATTCAATGATAAGTTTATATTGTAAGAAAATAGCAAGAAATCTAAAGGGAAAAAGGTTGATATTCAATTAGCATCTACACCAAATGAAGGTATACTGAATTTTTTTAGTGTTGTCCCTACCTACAATAAAAAAGATAAAGTTAATAAAAATTACAGACTTTGCAAATAATGAAGGGGCCTCATGCGATTCAATTAGCAATGTGG
Organism: Neoceratodus forsteri; assembly: GCA_016271365.2. Taxonomy (NCBI): domain Eukaryota; kingdom Metazoa; phylum Chordata; order Ceratodontiformes; family Ceratodontidae; genus Neoceratodus; species Neoceratodus forsteri. The sequence goes on along the minus strand of CM057450.1, from coordinate 512,059,955 downwards.
CAGATAGGTCTAATGTACCTAAATGCAGGGATATTGAAGAGTCCCCAAAGATACACTATGCTAAAATTGATAATTCAAGTATTTTCCATAATCTGACTATACTAAATACAGAGGTGAAAAGTATGAGAAAAACTTTAAGGTCAGATCTGAGTGACCTTGTGCAGATGGAGATTACTCAGTCTGGGAAAGAATTCCACACAAGTAAAAGTGATATAAAGGGAAACACACAAGTGAAGTTCCCAGCAGCGGGAGGAATCAGTCGATGGAGATTTTGGATCACTCAAATGGGGCTGGTTATACGAATACCTCATGGACAATGAGCCCAGAGAATAGAAGTGTTTCTGACTTTGAGGGATTAACAAGGGATATAGTAAATGTATTGAGAGATCCACTTAACTCTAACATTTTTCTGTTTAAACAGTTACTTGGTATCAAACAAGATATCTCCTTCATTAAAGGGGTGTGTCTGGAAAACAAGGATAAGCTAGATATGATGGGTAAAATATATGTGGAGGAAGAGGAGGGAAAGATCAAGTCTACTCAATATACCAGAGAAAATTTAATCTTAGATCAAAGTGCAATTAACATCTCTTTGGGACAAACTTCAGGTCGTAGTGATCAATTTTATCAGGAAACTTATCAGGAGTCTTATAATTTAGGACCTAATGACTATTTAAGGCTGAACGATACTAGTTTGATGCAATCAATTGTTAGTAATGGGTTGGAGTTTATAATGCTACCTAATAAAGATACAAGAGATACTAGTATTTGTAGAGAAATGGTGGAGAAGTTTCCAGTTTTATGGGAGATGGGGGAGAAGCAAGAGGGATTTGGAGAGATTTTTAAGGCTAACAAAGGCACGTGCAGATGTAAACATAAGATTAAGTGTAAATGTAAGAGCACTAAAGGGGATGGGGTAGGAATTGAAGTACCCAAAGTGAGAAAGGGGAAAGATGAAAAGAAAAGTAATGTAGCCTTAATTAAATTTAAAGGACCTCCTAAAGCCACTATAAGTCAAACAAAATCTGACACTGTTCGATTACCATTAAATGCTGCAAGTCTTAGTTCAGATATAATTGAACATCAGGGACAGAGGGAGAAAGTAAGTAAAAGTAATTTTAAAAAGGGGATACGTTTGAAGAAGCAGGGAAAATCAGGGATAAGTAAGATAAGTGGGAAAATGTCAAACAAAATACCTACATCAGTAAACAAGGGAAATGATGTTATGACACAAGAATTTAGTTTAGTGTATAGGCAGGATAGTGTGTTTCAAGACAATAAAAACATGTTTTAAAAATTTTTGGTCAAAATCCTTAGGGAGTGATTATGTGTTACCATTATTTAATGTGTCATGTATTCCACAAGAAACTCAGGATAAGTTAATGGTTTTATTGAGTAATTTAATAACAACTTTATTGGATAGATGCACTATAGTCAAACACTGCATTAGTATAGTTAGACCTATTTCAACTTTGGAGCTGGTTTTGTTGGTTTCTAATCAATATCATATTTTAAAGGCAATTGGTAAAAAATCTAAGGAGTCTGACACAATGGGGATTAATGTTGGGGATTTACTGACCATGAATGATCTGTTTCCTGAATTTTATACTGCCAAAGAATATGTAGCAATTCAGCGGGACACATTGGTTTCTATCTTTGGATTAAAACAATGGTACAAAGAGGACAAATTTAATCTAAAAAATAAACTAATAGACTTTCTAAGCCTTTGCTTGGGAACTTCTGTTGGCAATTCTGAAACTGATATGTGTTAAACGATTAGAATATGATGGACAGACTGTTTTTAAGGTCAAACAGGATAATTTGGTCAGTGAATTAAACAGGAGACAGCTTATTCTGGATCAATTAGGTATTCATTTTTGTATTGAAAACATCAGAAGCAAGATTGATGATTCTCTTTCATCCATTCAGCAGAAGGGAAAATGTTGGGAGTTCATGGTAGAGACAGCCAACAGATATGAAATGTTATCTTCATTGAATCAATGACAAACAGATCTTGTTAGAGGGAGGCCACAGGGATTAACTACTAATTTGTCACTTATGCCTGATTTTAATAAATCAGATCTGTCTTTGTTCAGGATTTTGTCTTGGAACATGGCAGAACTTGAGGAAAAGTTAGTGGACCCTGAAACTATTCAGTATTTGAATTTGTTTGATTTTGTTTGTGTGCAAGAAACATGGGCACTTTCTAAAGCATATTTGGATGGGTTTCAATCTTATAACAAATTGGCTAGTTGAATAAGGAAATTTGGAAGGGGCTCTGGAGGGCTATCTATTTTTATTAAATTTGACATATATATGAAAACTGAAGAAATAAGTAATAATAATAATGGCTTACAGGTAGTTAAAATAATGGATAGAGATAAGAACTCATGGTTCATAATTAATGTTTATCATAATACTGTTAGAAGTAAATATAGTGATCCTGACTTGCTTACGTCTCTTAATGATGTAGTGGTAAACATACAAAATTATTTTTCTGAATGCGGACTATTAATTGTGGGTGACTTCAATGCTAGACTAGGAAATTTAAGGGCCTGTAATGAAGATATAGAGGAAGTCCTGTCTTTAAGAGATAATTCCAAAGTACAAATAATAAGAAATGCAAAGTATATTGTAATAAATAAACATGGAATTAAGCTCCACAGGTCAATGATGGACAGGAATTTGTGTTTATTGAATGGAAGGGTACAGTAAGATTTAGAGGGTGAATACTCATTTGGGGGGGTTAATGGCTCATCAACTATTGATTTTGTATGGGTAGATTTAAATCTAATTGATCAGTGTCATTCATTGTATTTGAATCCAAGACTCAAGAGTCAACATTTTGGAGTTGAATTTAGTTTAATTAGGAAATCTGGTATTATTGAATATACCAAATATGAACCATTAATGATTCAGTTAAGAAAGAACAGAATTGAGTGGGATACGATTGAAGCACTGAACTTTAAAGAGATCCTACAAAATGCAGATATACTAAAAAGATTATCAGAATCAGCGGGTAATGTGAGTGTTAATCAAATAATATCTGACTACAATACTATTATAAATGCTGTAGCCCATATAATAACAAAGGAAACAAAAATAAAAAAGAAAGAAGGACAACCCTGGTATAATATAGAATGTAAACAGGCTAGGAAATGTCTTAATAAAGAATTTAGATTGTTAAAACAACATCCGAATAAAGGGAATAATAAAAAAATGCATCAAATAAGGAGAACCTACAAATGGGTGTTAGTCAAAAATAAAAGGAATTATACCAAACAATTGTGGATGGAATTAAAAAGGGCAGTTCAGCTAAAGGATAACACATTGTTTTGGCAAATTGTAAGATTTGGGACCAACATTTTTGATAAAAATGAGGCACATATTGAGCCCAGTAGTTGGGAAATTTATTTTAAACACATTTTCTGTAGGGATGACCCTGATTATCTTTTAAAAATAAAACAGTTGAAGATTAGTGAGCAAATATATAGGCCAACTAATGAGATAACTATAATGAAGATAGAAAATGCGATGGATTCATTTAAGAAAAGAAAGGCGCCAGGACCGAATGGGGTTCCTTTGGATGTTATAATTAGGACTAAACAATATTGGATTCCATTTCTTTACAAATTGTACAGTTGTGTGTGGACAACTGGATTATTTCTGAGTAGTTGGAATTTAAATATAATAGTCCCCATTTTTAAGAAGGGTGATAGAAATGATCCTAGCTGTTACAGGCCAATAAGTCTACTCGACATTATAGGGAAATTATTCACTAAAATTATTAGTAGGAGGTTATATTCATGGGTAGAGTTTAATAATATAATCAATGATGCACAAGCTGGATTTAGAAATAATTATTCAACAATTGATCAGATTTTTGTCTTGGCACATTTAATTCATAAGTATAAAGTAGTAAAAAACCAAAATTATATTGTGCATTTATTGATCTTAAATCAGCATTTGATAAAGTAAACAGAATTCTGCTCTGGGAAAGATTTTCAGACCTTGGAGCAGATCCTTCATTATTGAAAATAATAAGGCTAATGCATCAGGACAATTATGTTAGTATTAGATATAACAATAAAGGTGAAATCAGTAAATGGTTTAGATCAAACAAAGGCGTTAAACGGGGTTGTTCATTAGCACCACAATTGTTCAATTTATTTTTTTGCTATGTGCTGAATAAAATGCACAATGAAGAATTTTATCTCCCTAAAATTGGTCAAAGGGCATTACCCTATTTGGCTTATGCCGATGATGTAGTTTTATTTTCAACTAGTCATTTAGGTCTTTCAAGAAGTCTGGATAACTTTTTATGCAAACTGTGTTAGTGCAGATCTCCAGATAAATTACAAAAAAATTAAGGTACTGGTATTTGGTGATAATAAGAACAAATACAAATATTATATAAATCACAAAAAAATAGAAGAGGTAAAGAGTTTTTGTTATCTACGTATAACTTTTAGCAAACAAGGGAATTGGAATGAACATCAGAGGGAAATTAAGATAAAGGCAGAGAAATTTGTCCCTGCTATTTTGTCTTTCTTTTCAAGGTTCGGTGAGAATTCTATTAAAGGGAATTTAATGGTTATTGATGCCAAAATTAGATCCCAGCTCCTTTATGGAGCAGAGATCTGGGGAATTAATTATAGTAATAAAACAGGACTTGACCAAGCTCTGAACAAACTTTACAAGAAGATGTTGGGACTTCCAATCTCTGCCCCATCTTCGTTAGTTAGAGCAGAGTTGGGTAAGGTCTCAACTGAATGTTATATCCAGCAAAGCCTGGTAAATTACTGGTTGAAAGTTTTTAGAATGAGTCAGAATAGACTTCCCAGGATTTACTTAGAGGAAGGTCTAACACATTTTCATTCTTATATACTTTTCCCTTGTATGCAAGTGGTAGAAGAAATTATTAAACCATTAGGTTTAATGTCAATTATAACAAATAGTTTAAGATTTTCACCAGCCCAAATAAAAAAAGAAATGAATACCAGGATATTTAATGTATATATGCAAAATGATTTAGAGTTTTGCAGATTGCCAAAAGTATGCCCATGGTTAGCTGAAAATAAAAGATCACATACATTTGAATCATATTTGGAAATATTGCAAAATCCTAAACCTAGGAAAGCAGTTACAAGATTTCATTTTGAATGCTTTACTAGCAACATTAGGAGAGGAAATTTTTGGAAAAACAAAAATATGGATACTAATTGTAAATGTGGACTAAGTGAAGACAATTTACTACATGTAGTTTTGTTTTGTCCTCTGTACAATAAAATGGGGACTTCTCTTTTGGGTGGCTTAATCCAAAAACTTACATATCAACCAGCTCATATTCTGAATTTTCTATTAAAAACACAGAAAAAAGAAGTACTTGTCCCTGTGGCCTCCCTCTTAAGATATATGGAACTTAAATGTCTCCACTTAAAAACATTACCTATGTAAAAGAATGTGTCTTTGTGTAATTGATGGTGATAAAAAATTATATGTGTGTAGTATGTGTAACTAAAGTAGGATAAATATAAAAAAAGCCATATGGTAAATGGATTTAAAATGTGAAAACACAACTGAAATGGGTCTGTGATAAATAGATACTATGCGGTTTTTATATACAGCTGATGTATTCTTATCATTGAGAATTGTCTTTACAATATGTCATTTTAAAATGAATTTTTTACCTGATATTTATGTCTTGATTTGTAATGGCATAAAATGCCGAACAATAAACTTAAATTGAATTGAAAATACTAGGGACCAGAAAGCCTCCTAGGCTGCTAAGGTCCTTATGGAAACATTTTTTGTCTATTACGGAGCCCCCCGCAATGGATTCATTCTGACCAGGGGAGGGACTTTAAAAGTTGGTTAATCAAAGAGTTGTTTTTATGGCATCAACAAATCTCATACCCCCCATCTTACCTGCAAAGTGATTGGCAACCTGAGAGATTAAGTAGAACACTCTCTGACATATAGGGCACCTTAAACCCCAAAGATAATAGAAAATGTAATGAATGAGTATGCGCTTTGATTCATGCATACAACTGTACCAAGAACAATGTCACCTGATTCTCACTATACGGCTTTATGTTTGGAAGGGAGCAAGATTACTGGTTAATTTATGTTTTGGCATTTCAGCTGATGGGACCAAGCCCAAGGCATATTTACAGTGTGTGAAGCAATTCAAGGAACAACTCAATTCAACATATAAGCTAGCCTCAGAAGCTGCTGCAAATCACAACAGAGCAAAGAAATACATGACAAGAAAGTCAAAGCATATGAGTTGTTGCACAGTGACAGAGTATTGTTGAGAAACCTTGGACTCCATGGCAAGTGTAAGGTTGCTGACCATAGCACTATATTATAGTAGAGAAGGTACATGACACGCCTGTCTACAGAATTCACCCTGGGAGGCATACCAGTAGCTATCAAACTATACACAGAAATCACTTGTTGCTCATCAGCCAGATAGTTACCAAGGATGAGCAGAACAAAACTGAATGACCAAACCACACAAACTACAGCTGCTGCACACAGACATAGAAGCAAACAAAAATGTAATCAATTGGATAATGCTTCAAAAGAGCTGGCAAGTGTACAGAACTAGAAAGATTGAATTCTGAATCAAAGAAAGAAATTGGAGTCCAACTTATTACCCAACTCCTGAATTTGTTAACTTTTTCTAAGAAATTCTGGCCCCAGACAAGGTGTGACAGATATGCCAGAGATGGAAGCTCCTACAACTGTGAAACTCTGAGCTGCCAAGTGACAGAATGCTTACTGATGAAAGGCCAACATTTGAAGCAACACCCACTGAAGCAGGTGGTGACCCTGTAGAGTCAACTTGCTCAAACAGCTGAAATAACTAATCCACCAGAAGATGCTGTGATACCCACTTTGCCCAAGGATGCATTATCACTGGTTGATGAGGCAGCAAGTATGCTCCTGAATGCCAAGGAAGATGAGTCAGTGCCACTACATCACTCAGAAAGAATTGTCAAGCCACTACTGAGATTTATTTATAACTCATAAGGGGATCCAACTGAACTGCCTATGAATAAAATCCACAAGTGCATGCATGTCACTCACAATTCCTTGCCTAGAATTGTTGTGGGCTCTTCTGAAAGCCAAACCACCCAGAGAGGGTAAAAGGTGTAAAAGAAGTACAGCAGGTGAGTTTACAAAGTGTTAATAATACGTTCTCACTAACTATAGTTATTTCCTAAAAGTCTTAAAGAAATTGACAGTTGTCTAAGAATATGAGGCCTTTTAGTACCTGAACAAGATTAAATGCCTATTTGTACTACAATTAGATAGTAGTATTTGTCTAGGAAATTATACTGATTACCTATGTGAGATAGGAATCAATTGTCTAGAGAACAGTAAATGTTCAAAATTGCCATGGCTAATATTTCTAACTGGTACCGGGTCCCTATCTAGGGCTAGACACAGACACCAAGGGAAGGATTCACAAATGTTTCTGAAGGTGCAAAACCTTCCCTAAGTCACAAAAACCTCTGCAGCTGCAGAAAAAATACACCACAGACTGTGGAAAAAAGTGCAGCTGTGGAAGTTTCTGAGGAGAAAAGGTAATTGATAAGTATGGCACAGACCCTTGAAGGCTATTTTCAGCCAGGTTTTTTCCACAGTTGCAGAAAAAATATTATACACATTAGGGTGAGGCATAACACTTCCTCAACAAACTGCAGTAGTGCCTCAACAATTGAAATACAATTAAAGTGGAGGTCAGACACAGGTAATAGCATCCCAGTGGGTATATCAGTGGCTGAAGTTACAGCAACACTAGCACACACATTGCCACTGAATGACAACAAAAAACAACCACCAGACCCAGTGCAGCCCATAAAGGAGCCCCACAGGCACTAGAGCCTGAACAGCCTGCAGTGAGTGTTACTCCTGCAGGTAACAGGAACACTCCAGGGAGGGACGACCAGCAGTGACAGACAGCCACTGTGGTGCCATGGTATTGCTGGTACCTGTGGTGCTACTACAGTAGTCCCAGTTGAGGGACTGGTTGCTGGTCTCTGTGTGGGTGCTTTCAGCTTCATGCTATGGCAGAAATGTTAAAGTCTGTTACTCCAGTTAATTAGGTTCATGATTGCTGTGCCTTCTAAGCCATTTCTACAGCTGCAGATCTGCAGTTGCGGATGCTTAGCACTTGCTCAGTTTCTGTAGCTGCTGAATTTCTGCAACTGCAGGGATTTTTGCGGAATTCGCACCTGCACAAGTTTTTTTCAGAATATCATGCGTAGCTGCTTTGCCGCAGTGCTGCAGGCTTTTTTCCCACAGCTGCAGGATGTGGGGCCTTTTGTGAATCCTGGTCCAGGTTTTTAGGCACAGCAGAGTGTAATACCCCTCCCGAGTGGGGCTTACTAGGCTTGCTTCATGGTGTCTGGTCCTGCCAGTCTGGGTCCCTATAAATCCTGAAATGTTTCTGCCAATCCTTATGCCTGCCATGGGGCTAAGCAATTGTGTAAACACTTGAAGTTTCGCCATGTAGTGGCACAGCACCAGTTGTGCTGGGGAAGCAGTGATTTGCCACACAGCCTGTGTGTTTGAGATGGTTTCTGCTTGAATGTGTGAGCTAACGTGCTGCTTGAGCATTCAGGTAAGCACACAGTACCCCTTTTATTTATGTATCTGCAGTACAAAATCAGCCCTTTAGTGTATTCTGTCTTCTGGGATCCCAGAGCATATGTGGGGGTTTGGATGCATTTCTGGGGAAACAAAGAGGAATGTAAACTCTGTGAATGAACAATATGCACTTATGTGTGCACTGCTGCTTTTGGAACTGCTTAGACTGCTCTATGTATGTACTGTATTTCTGCCTGTCTTCAGGGGACATAATACTATGGCACTAGCAACAGGTAGACATGGACTCTGACAGAGCCCATTCCACAAATGGATAACAGTACAGAGGTGCCTGAGGCACTCTGAGGAAAGCAAGGGAGCAGAGAGTGAGCAAGAGTGACATTTGGGAAGTCAGCCCAAGGCTTCCACAGCCACCAGTGGGGAGACATGCTGAGATCTTTCACTGACTGGGAGAGCCAGAACTCAAGTATACAGTTTGGTTGAAAGAAGATAACTGGGCACCCTGAGAAAAGTCATTTGCCAGACAGGGGGGCTGGACTGGAGTTGCAATGTTACCAGAGTGACTGAAACAAGCATTGGGAGGAGCCCGCTGAACTCCCATTGCCTGGGAAACCAGAAAATGTTGAGGCCTACCACCTGAGAGTGTGGAAACCCTGTTGAGAGACTGTTCACCCTATCAGCCTGAGGGTAACTCAGATCCCAGCCCTCCCCTGATTCCTAGCTAGTTAATAATTATTGCTCTTTTGCCTTTCCACCCTAGATCTCTTCAGGCCCTGAGAGGGCTTCCATCACCTGTGGCACTGCAAATCTCTGCAGCCTGTTGCCACCACTCCTGCCCACTAAGGTCATTTTTCATCTAGGTTGAATTTGGCACCTCCCAGAGCTGTACTGGATGGGCCACAGCACTGACAGCGCAACTGGCATTCTCTCCCAATTCTGTCCTAGCTCTGCTTCCCTTAGCCTGACTACAAGCAATTTTATTTAATTAACAAGCAGCATAATTCTGCTCAGGGATAGTTCAGTCTTATTTTGCTCAGATTTTTACAGTCAGCCAGGTTAGAATTTTAAAATTGGCTGAATTTAACTTATTGCTGGGACTTATTAAGTTATAGTTGCTGCTCAGTCCCTGCAGCTACCAGCTGCCTGTTTGAATCTGAATTTGAAATCACTGCTGAAATCTGCAGTTGACTTATCAATGCAGCCTAAGTTTATTGTCGGCAAATTGTATCTATTCTAGCCTAATCTGTGTGTCAATTAGATACATAGATACATAGAAATTGTTGGCAGATGAGGACCGCTAGGCCCATCTAGTCTCCCCATAAGCCCTAAACTTCTATGCAGTCACTAACCTTAAGTGATCAATGGCTTTTCATCACTCCTTCCCCAACCAATGTTCCCTTGTGCCTGTCCCAGGCATGTTTAAACCCCTCCACTGTGCTTTCCCCCACCACCTCTTGTGGCAGACTGTTCCAAGTGTCCCCAACCCTCTCTGTGTAGAAGAACTTTCTCATGTTACCTCTTAATCTGTCCCCATCCAATTTCATATCATGCCCCCTCATTCTGATATATTTTCTACATGGGAAAAGATCCACCACCTGTACATTGTTTATGCTTTTGAGGTACTCGAACGTTTCTATCATGTCCCCACTTTCTCTCCCCCAGTGAGTACATATTGAGGACTCTTAGTCTCTCCTCATTTGTTTTGTGATGCAAGCCATGCACCATCTTTGTCGCCCTTCTCTGGATAGCATCCACCCTGTCTATGTCCTTACGAACGTGTGGTCTCCAGTGCTGCATGCACTACTCCAGGTGAAGCCTTACCAGTGTTTTATACAATGACATCAATAGCTCCTGTCTGCTGCTAGTAATGCCTCTGCCTATGCACCCCATCATGCCACTGGCACTACCTGCAGTCTTTGTGCACAGCTTTGATACCTTAAGGTCATCAGATATGATAATCTCTAGGTCCCTTTCCTCTTTGGTGACAGTAAGCACTTCCGCCCCATTCTGTAGCTTTCCCTAGGGTTCCCCCAACCCAGGTGCATTATCTTACACTTATTTTGATTTGAAACTCAGTTGCCACACCTCTGACCATCTTTCAAGCTTCTCCAGGTCCCTTTTCAGTTTCTGCACCCCTTCTAGAGTATCCACTCTGTTACATGTCTTGGTGTCATCTGCAAAGCGGCAGACCTTTCCTTCCAGCCCTTCTGCAATGTCACTAATGAAGACATTGAACAGGACTGGTCCTAGTACTGATCCTTGTGGTACTCAGCTGGTCACCTCTCTCTCTCACCGGATTGGATCCCATTTACCACCACCCTCTGTCTTCTGCCTGCAAGCCAGCTTCTAACCCAATGTATCACCTTATGCCCCATGCCCAGACTGCTCATCTTGTTAACCAGCCTTCTGTGTGGGATGGTATCAAAGGCTTTGCTGAAAACTAGGTAGGCGATGTCCACCGCCCCTCTCTCACTCACTTCCTTAGTCAGCCAATCAAAAAAATCTATCAGACTTGTTTGACAAGACCTTCCTGCTGTGAAGCCATGTTGCCTCAGACCCTGGGCACCATTGGATTCCAGGTGAGCAATTATCCATTCTTTCAGCAGTGTCTCCATGATCTTCCCCACCACTGAGGTGAAGCTGACTGGCCCCGCTTCCTTGCTACTGCCACTTTTGTGCAATGTGACTATATGCGCCCTCCTCCAGTCCTCTGGAACCATGCCTGTGTTGAGTGACTGTGTGAACAGGGTGACCAGAGGTGCTGCTAGTTCCCTTCTCTGCTCCCTTAATATCCTCTTTTATATGTGGTCTGGCTCCATGGTTTTATCCACCTTCAGCTTTTTGAGTACTTCCAGAACTCTCTGTACTGTGAATGGACTGGTGTCCACTTCTCTCCCCCCATTGCCTCTTCTCCCCAGTGGTGGTCCTTCACCCTCTCTCTCCTTAGTGAATATTGAACAGAAGTATTTGTTCAGTATTTCTGCTTTGTCTAGATCACCCTCCTTACACTCTCACTCGTCCTCTTTGAGCCTCACAATCCTCCCCAGATTTTCTTCTATCACTGATGTACCTATAGAATGTCTTGTCCCCTTTTTTTACAATTTATGCTAAACCCTCCTCTGTCGCAACTCTCCTAACAGCTTTCCCTGCTTCCCTTAGACATTAAATGTACACCTCCCTGTTCTCTTCCCTTCCCTTTAGGTTCCCTTATACTTCCTGAAACTTGCTCATTTAGCCCTTACTTTATCTGCTACCTCTTTAGAGAACCATAGTGGTTTCCTTCTTCTTTTCCCTTTGGCCACTATCCTAAGGCATTGGTTACTTACCTCCACTAACTTTTTAGTTTCTTCCACTTTTCCTCCACTCCCTCTATTACCTTTTCCTTCCTCAGTGCTGCTCTTAAACATCAACACATTTCACTGAAATCTGCCCTCATGAAATATAATACTTTTTCCCTGTGTTGCTCAGTTGAGTCCCTGTCTCCATGCCAAACCACACCATGAGGTGGCTGTTGGATCCCAGCTGCCCTTCCATCTGAACTCCTTCAACACTGTTTCCATTGATCTATACCAAGTTCAGAATCAATTTCTCTGGTTGGCTTATGCACCAGCTGTCGGAGTCCAATCCTCTGTAGGGATTCCAGGATAGCCATGCTTCTGGCTAAAGCAGCTGCCTGGGTGGTCCAATCTACATTCGGCATATTGAAATCTCCATCAGCAGGATTTCGCCTTTAGTTGCCATGTCATAAATTTCCTTCATTAGTACCCTGTCCACTTTCTCCCTCTGTGCCGGAGGTCTTTATGTCACCCCAGTATGTACTGCTGTGCCATTCCCTGGTTCAAGGGTGACCCACATTGACTCGGCCTCCTCGTGTCTTTTCTGTACTTCTGTGACCTTTATGCCTTCTCTGATGTACAGGAATACCCCTCCCTCTTCTTTTTTTACAATCCCTGTCCCTTCTGAACAAGTTCACTATTCTAATCCTGTTAAAGTAGCTAAATTTACAATTTGTACAAACATAATCTGTCCTGCTAGCCTATCTTGCTTGTGCTTGTATGTTTAGACCACGTCGATATATTCTGTAACTGTTTACAGTGGTTGCAGCTTCAGGTTTTAAGTAGGGCTGACTACTACTGCTCTTTTCTTTTCAAATAATTTCCTACTTCCCTAATTTACTTACTTTTCATTATTCTATTATTTGTACCTAATTGATTATGGGGAACCCCAGTTCCTGGTGAATTTTCCTGTTCACCCCCAACACACACGCAAACACACTCCTCCCAGGGTCTTTTCTCCCTACTCTTTTCTCTTTCTCTCCCCTGCCCCCACTTCTGAACTTCCCTTCCACCATTTGATGCCTTGTTTGTCTCTCATGCTCCTATCAGCCAGTCTGGCTCCTGTGCCCCTTGGCCCTCCACCCCCCAGCCCTCCCCCGATTTCTAGCTATTTTATAATTATTGCTCTTTTGCCTTTCCTCTCTAGATCTCTTCAGGCCTCAAGTGGGCTTCCATCCCCTGTGGAGTTGCAAATCTTTGCAGCCTGCCACCACCACTCCTGCCCGTTAAGGTAATTTTTCTTCCAGCTTGAATTTGGCACCCCCTCAGAGCTGTACTGGATTGGCCACAGCACTGATTGCACAACTGGCATTCTCTCCTGATTCTGTCCTCACTCTGCTTCCCTTAGCCTGACTACGATCAACTTAATTTATTTAACAAGCAGCACAATTGTGCTCAGGGATTGTTCAGTCTTACCTTGTTCAGGTTTTTACAGTCAGCCAGGTCAGAATTTTAAAATTGTCTCAATTTAACTTATTGCTGGGACCTATTAAGTAATAGTTGCTGCTCAGTCCCTGCAGCTACCAGCAGCTTGCTTGAATGTTTGCCTGTCCCCTCCTCCACCCACGAAACTCTTTAAATTGGTCTTCCTCCATTACATTTCTGCCTCCTTTATACTCTACCAACCAATTACAGCTTTGTTGTTTGCTGTCTCACCCCCTTACTCCAGATGAACTCACAGCTAATGACCAAATGCTGCAACAGTTTCCCCTTACTAGCCCATAAAATAAAAATGATTCTATGCACCCTGCCAGTCTTTTTGTGTTTCTAAAAGACATAAACTTTTGTTCCTCTTCCTAGCCTTTAACAATTACATGAATAATAGCACTCTAGTAGCTTGGCTAACATTCTTGAGTGTATTTTTGTGACTTCCTGCAGGTTTGGTTGAGCATTACTTCTTTTCAAACCTCTAATTTAAGTTGTCTCTGTTTTAATATTTGCTCTTAGCCTATCACTGCATCATGCTTCTCAGTGCAACTTGGTCCCTGGTCTTACTCATTCCTATCTTTGGTCCCACTACTCTGCACCCACATCCTTTTAATAACCCCTCCACCACTGCTCTAACAGCCCTCCCTAGTGCCTTAACAACCATTCAAATCCCTAATCCTATAACCCTTATAAATGGCCTACATGTATGGCCCCACTTTCCTACCCTTCCCTACCTATTGCCTCTATTATCGCACTCCCCGTCTCCTATTGGCTATTATCACTACTAAAGCTACAATCATCGCCTTCCCAAATCCGCTACCACATCCGCCGCTGCTTTGCATCCCTCCCATGGTATAAGCAACATAAATTGCATTATCTCATTATAACCTACTTACTCCTATTGTGTGGTAATATCAACCCAAACCCAGACCCTCACCCTACACACCCCATTCCCCCAGCTAACACAAATGTTGGTACTTCCCCAACTCTGGTTATTGTCCCCTCTAACTTCCCTTCTCTCCACGTGCCCTCAAGCTACTTCATGGAAATATTCATCGATTGCTAGCAAAAATAGTCCAACTACAATCTCTGGCTGGCTGTCTAGCCCCTGATAACTTTATACTGTCTGAATCTTGGCTAAATAACAAAATTACAAATAATGATATACCTATTCCTGGATACTCCATTATCCGACCAGACCGGGCAAGGCTGGGTGGAGAAGTGGCTATGTACATCTCCACATCATTCTGTGCTGACATTATTCTATCAACATCTGTCCCAGCATCTTCTCGTTAGACTCTCCTTACCATTTTCTGTCCCAAGATTTATAGCTGGTGTTTACTGCAGACCTGGCTTGTCCCCAGCTTCTGTCTCTGACCTTCTCACCACCTTGGCCTCTCATGCATCAGCTGGTGAGCTTTACATCCTGGAGGATTTCAGTCAAAACTGGACTGCTTCCCCTCTTATCAAACTCTGTAAAGATATAACTGCCCTGAACCTCTCACAGCAAATCCTAGAGCCAACTCAATTATATCACAAAACACAAAACCACTCACTGATTGACTGGGCCCCTCACATCCCACCCCCACAGAGTTATACATTCTGGTCTCCTGCCAGACTCATTAAGTGATCACCACATAATTTTTGTGGTCAGAAAAGTTCACAGGCCCAAGGCACCACATAAAATAATATTCCCAAGGTCCTTTAAGTCACTTGAAATAAGGCAGTTACTCCTGAGTCTTGGACAGATTGACTGGACTCTCATCACCTCGGCCAACTCTGTTGATGGTGCACTGGTATATTTCAAAGAAAAATGTATTGCCACCTGAAACATCTATGCCCCCACTAGACATGTTAGGGTGTGCAGCAATCATCTCCCTTGGATTATCCCAGACTTGCTAGCTACAGGGCTCATGACCTAGCTTGGAAAAAGAACAAAGAATCAACGATCCCAAATTATCATATGTTGTACCACACCTTGCATAACCAATGTACAAAAGCCACTAGACTGGCTAAGTCTGAACATTTTAGAAATAACTTTTAATCCAACATAGACAACTCTTCCAAATTCTGGAAAGTAGTTCATGCTTTATTCTCACCCCCAATTAAACCACCTCCCCCACTCCTTAAGGTTAATAATGACTTGCTCTCAGATCACCTTGCAGTCACCTCTGAATGCAACTCATAGTTCACTTCCTGTGCATCCTCACTCCTTGTCTCCCTCCCTCCTCTCTCACCCTCACAATCAAACATCACTACACCACCAAAATAACCACTACCAAATGTCACTTTCTCTTTCTCATAGGTATCCCCTGCCGATGTTCTGACAGCCCTTCTAGCCCTAAACCCTATGAAAGGTGGCTCCCCTGATGGCTTGGACCCTAAACTTCTCTATCTCTCTGCCCCAGTTATAGCAACCCCCCTGGCTGACATCCTAAACCTTCCTTTCACTACAACCACAGTTCCAAAAATTTGGAAGCATGCTGTTGTCCTATCACTTCCTAAAGGTGGTGACCCACCCTCCTCAAGTAACTATCGCTCAATCTCTGTACTCCCTATTCTGGCTAAACTACAGGAACACCTGGTCCTTTTGCAACTCTCCTCCTATCTCTCAGACACTAACTTTTTTACTCCTTACCAGTCTGTTTAACGGAAGCATCACTCCACCACCACCTTCCTACTAAGGCTTACTGACCCCATCCCCTCAGGGATGGATAGTGGTCTATTCACATCAGCCATCTTTGTTGAACTTGCAAAGGCTTTCGACATGGTATCCCACCCCATTCTCCTAAATACTGTAACCTTTCCTCAGCCGGCCTGTCTGACACTGCTACCAAATGGTTTAGTGACTACTTTGTAGGTAGGTAGGACTCAATCAGCCTGGATCACTGACTCATTGTCCCCATCCCTGCCTGTTGACGCCAGTGTCCCACAAGGATCAGTGCTTGGCCTTATACTCTTTTCAATATTCTTAAATGAACTCTCACCAGTTTGTACAAAAACAACATCAATACATAAGTATGCTGGTGACACTGTACTGTTCACCTCTGGCCATTCCCTTTCTGATGTTGAATCCAGACTCCAATTAGACTTCAATAAGCTCCAGTTCTGGTTTAGTGCACATCAGCTTTCCCTAAATACCAAAAAGACTGTCTCCATTACCTTTGGCACAAGGCAGAGACTCTCTAGGCTCACCACCCTACCTTCCTTTACACCTTAGACAAGACTTTACTGGAGGACACCTCCTCCTTCAGATACCTGGGGGTCTGGCTTGACCAACACCTCAACTTTTCTGGACATGTGGATGCTCTTTTGAAAAAACTGCACCCAAAACTTGGTATGTTATTCAGGAACCAGAACTGTCTACCACTACCAGTTAGGCATGAACTTGTCCAGAAAATGATTCTCCCTATCTTTGACTACTGTGATATAGTTTACAGTGCTGCCCCTAAGTCCAGTTTAACCAGATTGGACTCCCTCTTCATCTCCTTCCGTCACTTTGCTCTTGACACTGCTCCTGACACTCACCACTGTGATGTATACCACTCTCTAGCATTCCCTTCACTTCCCGACCATTGCCACTCCCACATTGCTAAGTTCACATCTAAATTCTGGTTCAACTCTCTACCCTCTTACCTCTCTTCTGCTATGTCTAGTCCCTCATTCTCTTCACACTCACTTAGACCTTCTGACACCAGGACCCTGGCTATTCCCCACAGACTCACCTCTGCTGGCCAGTCTGCTTTCTCCCACTACTTCCCCAAACTCTGGAACTCATTACCATCACAAATCAGGCACTCATCATTGCCCCACTCTACCTCAACTGCCATCTCAAATTTCTACTCCTCAAATTGCACATGCACCTGATGAGTACAGCTTGTTCCTGCTTATGTCTACTGCCCAATCAAAGGTTGCTACAAATGTTCAATTGTACTGCAGCAGCCAGCACTGTTTACCCACTTTTGGCATGATTATCTCCTGCTTTGATTTCCTCTTGGAAGTGCTTCAATTACTACTCAATTGACTGCATCTTATGAATATTTGGTCCATTCATGTATATATATGTATAACACACTGTAGAACTGATTGTAAATTACCTTCATTATGTAATATAAGTTACTTGTTTTTATACAAATTGTACTACTACTATGACATTTGTGCTCTGTGTGTGTGTGTGTGTATATATATATATATATATACACATATATATATATATGAAATCACACATGCCCCCATAATGCAAATCACCACAGAATATTATTCTGGTTCAACTTTAAGTAGAAATGCATGGTCCCAAATACCCACTCACAGTTTGCAAAGAGTGCCAACAGACGACACAGACACATGTTTCATTCTACCAGAACTCATCAATGTGCCTCATCTGTTTGACACCCCAGTGGAATGAACCAGCCACCCTAAGATGGTCTATCTGGGTTATATTGTGGTGAACCCGATTAAAACAAAAAACAAATTAAAAAACGAAGAACCTCAGTACATAAGCATTAAGGCAATGGTTACCCCAAAGGGCATTGGCCAGGAAACCAAGTTTCAAAGAAATACAAAATCACACATGCTCCCTAATGCAAAACATCATGGGCTGTATATGCAAATCACCACCAAATATTATGCTGGTTCAACTTTAAGCAGAAATGCATGGTGCCAAAAAGTCTCTCATACAGTTTGCAAAGGGTGCCAACAGATGACACGGACACATGTTTCATCCTACCAGGACTCATCAGTATGCTTCATCTGTTTGACACCCCAGTGGAATGAACCAGCTACCCTAAGATTGGGTTCACCACAACATAACCCAGATAGACCATTTTAGGGTAGCTGGTTCATTCCACTGTAGTGTCAAACAGACGAGGCACACTGATGAATCCTGGTAGGACTCTTTGCAAACTGTGAGAGGCCTTTTGGCACTATGCATTTCTGCTTAAAGTTCAACCAGCAAAATATTCTGTGAAGATTTGCATGTGCAGCCCATGATGCTTTGCATTATGAGGGCATGTGTGATTTTGTATTTCTTTGAAACTTGGCTTCCCAGCCAATGCCCTTTGTGGTAACCATTTCCTCAGTGCGTACGCACTGAGGTTCTTTGTCTTTTAACTTGTTTTTTTGTTTTAATTGGGTTCACCACAACATAACCCAGATAAACCATCTTAGGGTTGCTGGTTCATTCCACTGGCATATCAAACAGACACGGTACATTGATGAGTTCTGGTAGACTAAAACACGTGTCTGTGTCATCTGTTGACATCCTTTGCAAACTGTGTGAGAGGCCTTTTAGCACCATGCATTTCTGCTTAAAGTTAAACCAGCATAAAATGCTGTTGTGATTTGCATATGCAGCCCATGATGCTTTGTATTATGGGGGCATGTGTGATTTTGTATTTTTTTTAAACTTGGCTTCTCAGCCAATTCCTTTTGGGGTAACCATTGCCTCAGTGCTTATGTGCTGAGGTTCTTTGTCTCTGTATAAATGTTCTCTTTACCCTTTTTTCTCCAGGATGTACCAGGAGATGAGCAACTTGTTGTTCAATGTGCTTTTCTGGTGAAACCTTTCAGTAAATAAATAAATAAAGCTGCTTACAGAGATGCCTGTTTCTGTTGCTTGCAGAAAGTGAGAGACTATGACTTGGAGGTCTGGGAAGAGACTCCCTGTCAGACAGGATGGTCTGGGAAATTGACCAGGTATTGTCACTGCTAGCTAGTACCCATCCTCTTTCCCTGGGATATAGATGTCTTGGTGTGTGCGATAGGTGTGTGGCCCTCGTCCCTGGTACTGGCCTGATCCAGCATCCAACAAAAAGATATCCCAGAAGGGGACAAGCTGCAACAGCATACAACAGCCCTAAAGGGGACAAGCTGCCAGACCGTGCCACATAAAGGCAGTTGTCACCCTGTTTGTATAGCTTGAGGCTCCAGCTTGACTGACTGAATTTGCTAACTCTGTCAGACCCTGTGATACTGAACTGCAAAACTGAGAGTAATCACAGGATTCACCCTGACCTGTGGAGTTATACCAAATTAACTCAAAGATCTGTTTGTTGTCCAAAAAGTGCACCAATGCCAGCCAACTTGTGGAACTATACAGGCCTGCAACTGTACCTGGGTAACCAGACTTACATTAGAGGGCACTGGTACCAGTAAGGGAGGTGGGTTTATGTGTTGCTGCCAGGGGGTGGATCCTGTTAATGTTTTGTTATATGGTTTCACTTTTTTATCAGATTTGCCAAATTGCCATTTCTCTTTGTATTCCCCTTTTCCCTACTAATAAATTGTTTATTGTTGATGTTCAATGCAGACAGTGAGCATATGATTAGCAATAGCTTTTAATTGCATACATAGTGAAAGAACAAGGTTGCTTATGGTGTTCTGTGTGTGGGGTGACTGTAAGGAGAGATGGGTAGGTACAGTATCCCAAGGAGTTGTATTACATCAACAACTGGCCAACTATATTTTACTCTGGGTTGAGGCACTACACTGTTTGCTTTATTCCTGGGACAGAACCCCCCCCCCATTACCATCAAAACAGAGCCCAGGCCCCTCAACCTGATTTGAGACCACATGGCAGGGGCAGTAGCCAAAAGTTACATGGTGATCTGGTTACATGTGTTTGTAGTTTTGTGTCGCTTCTACATAAAAAACAATGGGCTGGATTCACAAAACTCTTGAAAATCCTGCAGATGCATGAAAAACTGGGTGCAAGTAGGTTGCCACATATGGAACAACAGTTTCTCCCACAACTAATATTCTCAAAATTGGAGCTGCTATGAATGGGAGGAGAAATTTCCATAGCTGTGGAGATTTCAGTCTGCAACTGGAGTTGCAGTATGGGACTTAATCCCCCAAACTTTCATGAATCCAGGCAAGTTTATGCAGCTAATTTGGAACTTTGAAGTGAAAGGAGGCAGTCTGTCAAAAGTTAGTCAAAAAGACAGGGAGTGACTAACAAATTCAACAGCAGAAAGACAGCAACAGAGTGTAGACCTTCACCCAGTCTGGCATGCTTTCTGGTGGAAGACAGGCAGTATGAGCAGGATATGTGATAGAGCCCCAGTCACCCCTACCACCGTTTTGACTTGAGATGTTATTTTTTTTATTTGTAATTATTTTGCTTACTGACTTGGTGTTATAGCAAGTATTAAAATCTTCAAACCATCCAATGCATGCCTGCCTGACTTGCCAATTATTTTTTTGTCATGTGTTTTGTAACTTTTTATCTGGTTGACCCGGCCCCCCCCACCACCACCACCGCCAGGCATTGCAGTGTTTGGATATATCCTACAAGCTTCCACAAATAATAATTGCAGTCATCTATGCTATATATTTTTTTAAAAAGCTGTTTGGCCCCAACCACCATCTACGCCTGCCATAAGTCCCACCTTCAAGTCCCTATCCCCATTGTTACTCCCTCTGTCATTAAGTCGGTGGGGATCCGCACGGTGCAGGACCAAAGACTGCAGGAACCGACATTCACAGCAGCCGAGCGCAGTCAACTATGGCATAAAAAACACTTTTTTTTATAGAGCTGTTTGGCCATGACCACCACCTACTGCTGCCATGAAGCTCACCTGCCTGTCTCCAGCCGCATTGCAACTTCCCCCATTGTCAACTCGGTGGGGATCCTCATGGTGCAGGATCTGAGGACTGCAGTGTTCAGCACTCACGGCGGCATGCACATAGGTTTTTTCCTTCATGTTCCCCCTTGGTGCTGCCCTCCACCACAGAAGTCCAGCAATTCACTGCCTGTTAGTATTTTTAACTTGCTGACTATACAAATTAAACTCCACCTAGGTTTCCAAATTTAATGTGAAAAACACATACAGCAATACATTTAATACCCATCATGACCCCATGAGAAGGAATATTTTTTTCTTCTTTTTCTTAAGGTTGCTGACGTTTGTCATCTGAATTCAAAGAAATAAATCATTAAATTAAATATCACCACCATTTTTAAACACCACCAAGGAAGCACCTTTATTATAAAATGCCTGTTGCAGCTGTTTATCATCATCATTGGTTTTGTTCCTGCCATTGTTAACTGAACTGGTAAGATAATTTGTTGAGACGGACTTTTAGAAAGGTAAGGCACTGTACATTTCAGTGGTAAGCCTTCTGTGGCCATCAGACACAACATTTCCAGCCATGCTAAATATAAGGTCACAGTAAACACTGGGAGGGAGGGCAATTAATAAGCCTTATAGCAAAGGCAGATAGTGCAGGCCAGATCGTGTCCCTTTCCAGCCAGTACTCAACAGGGTCATCAGTAATATTAATACGTGGTTCTCATAAATAGGCATCCACAATATCAGACAAAGACAAAGAAGATGGCTCCACAGCATACACATCAGAATTATTAGTTTCCAAAAGTTTTGACCAAAAAGCATGAGAGTCATCTGTGTGCTTTTCAAAATGACGTGCCTTTTCCCAGGGCCTTGAAAGAGGACTTTGTGCAGCAATACCCAATGCTAATTATGGAGTACAAGGTGGCACTAAGTAGAAATTATTGCTGTCACCACCAATAGGTATTACATCATGAGATGCAGCATTCACATCATGTGATTAGAAACATAGAAACACAGAAACATAGACTTTGATGGCAGATAAGGACCGCTTGGCCCATCTAGTCTGCCCATTTCTCTACCTATGGGATAGGCCGCAGATCCTAGTTAATCAACAGCCTATTTCTTCCTACCCCCCACAAGAATTGCCTTATGTCTGTCCCATGCATTCTTGAATTCTCCCACAGTTTTAGACCCAACAACCTCCTCAGGAAGGCTGTTCCATGCATCCACTACCCTCTCTGTGAAATAATACTTCCTCACATTACCCCTGAACCACCCTCCTTCTATCTTTAAATTGTGTCCCCTTGTCCTTGCACGTCTCTTTTTCTGAAAGATGCTATCCTCTCGGACTTTGTTGATTCCACTGAGGTACTTAAACGTTTCTATCATGTCCCCCCTCTCCCTTCTTTCCTCAAGGGTATACATATTAAGCTCCTTTAGTCTCTTCTCATATGGCTTTTCTTGCAGACCATGCACCATTTTAGTTGCCCTCCTCTGGACTACCTCTATCCTGTCTATGTCCTTGCAGAGATGGGGTCTCCAGAACTGGACACAGTACTCAGATGGGGTCTCACCAACTGTCTGTACAGAGGATAACAACTTTCTGTTTTCTGCTGCTGATGCCTCTCCTATGCATCCCAGTATACCCACACCCTCCCTACTGCCTTTTCACATTGCTTGCTAACCTTAAGGTCATCTGATATGATTACCCCCAGGTCCATTTCCATTTTTGTTGTTACTACCTCCCCACCCATTGTGTATTCTTCCCCTGGGTTCTTGTTTCCCAGGTGCATTATTTTGCACTTCTTTGCATTGAATCCTAGCTGCCATACTTCAGACCATTCCTCCAACCTTGCCAAGCCCCTTTTCATCCTTTCCACGCCTCCTTGTGTACCATCCCTGTTGCAGATCTTTGTGTCATCTGCAAAAAGGCATACTTTTCCTTCCAGTCCCTCTGCAATGTCACTGATGAAGACATTGAAAAGGACTGGACCCAATACTGAACCCTGCGGTACCTCACTAGTAACCCCTCTTTCTTCAGAGTGGACTCCATTTACAATTACCTTCTGTGTCCTGTTGTCCAGCCAATGTTTTACCCAGGCCACCACCCTGGGACCCACTCCCAGGCTGGCTAATTTGACTATTAATCTTTTGTGTGGGACTGTGTCAAATGCCTTGCTAAAGTCTAGGTAGGGTATGTCCACAGCCCCTCCCTGGTCTACTACTTTGGTCACCCAGTCAAAGAAATCTATTAGATTCGTCTGACATGACCTTCCTGCTGTGAACCCATGCTGCCTTGGGTCCTGTGCTCCACTGGCCTCTAGGTACTCAACTATTCTTTCCTTCAGAAGTGACTCCATCACTTTCCCTACCACAGAGGTCAGACTGACAGGTCTGTAGTTTCCTGCCTCTGTCTTGGTCCCACTTTTGTAAAGGGGAATCACATCTGCCTTCCTCCAGTCCTCGGGTACCACCCCATCCTCCCATGATTTATTAAAAGGAGTAGCCAGTGGTTTCACTAGTTCCGTCCTTAATTCTTTTAGAATTCTGGGGTGAATTCCATCAGGACCCATTGCTTTGTCCACCTTCAGTTTCAGGAGTTCTTGCAGACCCCTTTCTTCTGTGAAAGGACTGGGATCAACCCCCCACCCCATCAAGAGTGCTTCTGTTAATTGGATTAGGCACTTCCCCTCCTCTTTTGTGAATACTGAGTAGAAATATTCACTCAGTATCCCTGCTTTTTCACTGTCCCCCTCTGCCCACCACCGTTCATTCTATTCAGCCTCACTATCCCTCCCTTTGTCTTTCTACGCTCACTGATGTACCTATAAAAGATTTTATCCCCCTTCTTAACCGAGTTGGCTATCTTTTCCTCAGTTTGGGTCTTTGCTATTCTGACTTCCCTCCCTGCCTCCTTCTGCCTTAACTGGTACAGCCCTCTGTCCTGCTCCTTCTGTGTTTCCTTATACTTGAGATGCTATCTTTTCTTCCTGACTTTCACAGCCACCTCTTTTGAGAACGAAAGTGGCTTTTTCTTTCATTTTGATTTGTTTATTTGCTTCACACAAAGGCTTGTTGCCTCTGTGATGGCAGTTTTGATGATTCCCCTTTGTTGCTCCACACCTCCTTCTAGCCTGTTTGCTAGTGCTTTTCTGAGGCACTCTCCCATCTTGCCAAAGCCAGCCTTCCTAAAGTCCAGTACCCTCACTTTTGTATGGCTTCACTCTGTAGCTGAGTTTAATGTGAACCACACTGTTTGATGGTCACTTGTCCTCAGATGGCAACCCACTTCTAGATCTGAGATCCTCTCACTGCTCCTGTTTGAGAGTACAAGGTCTAAGATTGCTCCCTCATGAATGGGTTCCGAAACTAGCTGTCTGAGGCCTGCCACCTGTAGGGCATCAAGAATGGCTCTGCGCTTGGATGTGGCTGCAGCAAATGTGCTCCAGTTAACATCTGGCATATTCAGGTCTCGCATCAACAGTATCTCCCCTTTCTCTGCCATTCTAAGAATGCCTTCTATCATATCCTTGTCCATTCCCTGCCCCTGACATGGGGGTCTGTACACAACCCCTGTGCAGATTGTGGTGCTCTTTCCAGTCTCCAAGGTGGCCCACAGTGCCTCCTCTCCTCCCTGTTTACTCTTTGTTCAGTTGCTTTTATCCCTTCCTTTACATAGAGAGCTACTCCTCCCCCTCTTCTCCCCTGCCTGTCTCTCCTGTAGGTTATGTACCCTGGTGTGTTAACATCCCAGTCATAGTTCTCTGTGTACCATGTTTCTGTGACTGCTACAATATCCAGGCATCCCGCTTCCATCAAGGCCACCAGCTCAGGGAGCTTGTTGCCCAGACTACGGGCATTGGTACTCATTACCCTCCATTTCCTGATGGCCTTACTCCATTTTGCCCCATCCCTGTCCTTCTTGCCTTTGTCACTTTCTCCATTTACCCCAGCCCTTCTCCCTATCAACACCTCTATGTTGGTGTTTGCACACCCACTACCGTGATTATTTGGGGGCTAGGTTTCCTTGCTCCTTTCTGGTGCCTCCCCTTGGCTAGTTTAAATGCTTGTCAATGAAGCATTTAAACTATCACTCTAGGATCCTGGTTCTCCTCCCTGAAAGATGCAGCCCATCATGCCAATATAGGCTTGCATCACTCCAGGTGGACCCCCAGTCCCCAATGAAGCCAAATCCCTGAGCTCCACACCAGTGTTTCAACCACTGATTGAATCCCATGGTGTGGAACACCCTACCCTCTCCTATGCCATAGATGGGCAGCACCTCCGAGAAGGTTACCGTGTATGCTACTTGACTAAGGCCCCTTCCCAATTCCACAAACTCTTCCTGCACTTCTCTAATCCCTTTCTTAGCCAGGTCATTTTTTCCTAGGTGGACAATGACATCCAGCTTCCTCCCCTGTGTAGCTGCTCTGGCAATCCTGAGGATTCTCTCCCTGTCCCTCCAAGCCAACCAGGCGGGCACCTTGCCTCCTCTCCCTTCCTCCCCCAGTTCTACCTTCCTAACAATGGAGTCCCCCACCAGGAGTTGTTTCCTTCCCTGCAGGGTCCCCTGCCACCCTTCTGTGGGTCTCCTTTGTGGAGGTTCCCAGCATCTTTCTTGGTCTCCACTGCGGGTGCCTCCATAGAGGAACCACACTTTGCCAGAATGGCATAGGAATTGTGGAGTGGTACAACTGGAGGGATGCACCTCTGTTCCACCACCCTCACCCTCCTTGAGCCCACTGTGGTCCAACAGCTCCTCTTTCTTGGCAACCTCTGAGGCAACGGCAGTAGCACTGGTGGTCCCTGGATGGAAGAGGAGGTCCCACAAATCCTGGCCAACTCAGCCTGGAGATGAGCAACCTCCTCCCTCAGCCCAGAGAGGTGCCTACAGATGGGACAACACCGCATCCTCCAGAACGCTCTCCCGGAAGACTGCTGCTCCACAGCCACTGCACTGCACCACTCCAATCATGTCTTTATTTCTGACCCTTAACTGTTTGCAATCCTTACTCTTTCCTCTTTTTTTCTCTCTCTCTCTCTCCTTACTTTCTGCCTGTGTGCCCTTTAAGCTCCTGATTGTCCTGTTCTGAGACAAGAATATCTTATATTTCTCAGTAGACCACTTACTTGCTCAGAGGCAGACCTCCAGCAGCTAGAGGGGGATGGAGAGCTACTTTTGCCCTTCTAGGATGATGGGTCTTTGGTGGTTCTGTGATCACTCACTTCCTGCTCCCAAACAGGAAGTTCCTGTTGTCAGTCAAATCCTGTACCTATAAAAATAGAACTAGCTTTGCGTGGGGGGGGGGGTGAAGGGAAGGAGAGCAATATAGTCCCAGTAGAGAAGTTCAGTCACACAGCAGTCCTTTCTCCTGGTGTCTTCTGCCAAGCTATTACTACTCACTTGTATTGTCAACTGCAGCTGCTTGCTTTTGCTGTATAATTGCTGAAATCAGCATGTGTTTATATTCAAGATAAGAGTCACCAAGATCTGAAGGAGGCAGCTGTTACAACTTAAACTGAGGGTCAAGAAGAGTCAAAAGAAGAACATTTTTGTTTGTTGTGATATTGTTAAGTCTTCTGCAACTTTGAAATTGCTGTATCACTTGGCCCATAAGGATATACCAGATTTGTCTCCTTTTGGTTCAAAACCTCTACACAGCCTCCTGAGTTCCTTGTTCAATAAATTTATATTGGGAATAACCTACTTAGAGTAGCATTCTCTTTGCCAATCTTTTGAGTTGCTTCCTTAAAGGGAGTCAAGACCAATGTAGAAGAAGAAGAATCTGCATTTATTTAGTGCTTTCCATACACAGTGTATCCCAAAGAGCTTTACAAGCGATGTTAGACTGGTAGTGAAGTGACTGAATGTGTAGTGGCAGCCATATCACATATCAGTACCCACACACAGCCAGGACAATTGCATGAACTGGTTTATGGGAAGGGAAATGTTGGCCAGGACACCGAGAATGTCCCCTACTCTTTGCGAAGAGTGCCCTGGGTTCTTTTATTTCCATCTGGACACCAACCAATACAGCAACAGGATGGGTAGAAGGGACCTCAGTTTAACATCTCATTTAAAGGACGGCACATCTCAGCAGTATAGCATCCCCCAATACTGCACTCGGATGCCTGCATTTTAGGTGCAAGTCCAATACCAGTGTGGGACGAGAACCCATAACCTTCTGGTCCAGAGGCAGATGTGTTACCAACTGAGCCACACTGACAGATGCTTCATGAGGCACCACTGGAATGAATTCAGCACAACACAATATGCTACATTGCTCCATGGTGTATACATTTTTTTGAAATTCAGAATGCTTTATCTCCATGGTATATTCATGGACTGCCTTCTTTGGTGTGAGAAGTCTCTCACACATGTAAAATGTTGAGTTCCATCTTGTTGGAACAGCTTGTTTCAGTTCCTGTATTGGCAAGCTGTTTTTTTTTTCTGGAGGTCAGCCAAGATACCATGTGATGTTACAGAGTGACTTAAATGACCACTGATTTTCTTTGCAGCTCCCCACTAGTGTTACAATACTGTCATACTAACAGATTTAATGTGTGCAAAGCACAGAATGTGAGCAAAACTGCCACATTTCAATACACTAACAACAGCGGTTGTTATAGAAAAGTTTAACGGTACCATGGTAATTCCCGCTACAGTGGTAAAAAGTACCATGATTTACCACAGTACCGCAGTACAAACCCTAATGTTATTCAATTGGATTTTACCGCAGTAAATTGTGGTCAATTTTACTGCGGTACCGTGAAAAATATTGCAGTATAGTTAACCTTTTCTGTAACAATCACTGTATATTGGTGCCATTGTCTGAAACCACAAATCCAGTATTGAGTACCAGGGGCTCTAACCACTCAAAATGTTTGTCAAGCAACTCTTCCAAATTACTGTCAGTGGCGTGATGCCTACCAAACATGCTAATGCAAAGAGCTGCCATTCTTTGTCTTCCTTCATGTACAGTGCTGCTTGTGGTGGAGTTTGATGATGATTGAAACACCCAATGTGCTGTGGTGCACATGTAATCAGTGGTTTGATAACTCATCCACATGGCTGCAGTCAGGTGCACAGTGCCACATTCACTCTCTTTAAGAGACCTTTTTATTTTGCTTTGCATATATTCATACATTTTGGGAACAGTGACAGTTGCAAAATATTTACAGCCTGGTATGATGTAATGTGGAGCAAAATATTTTAAAAGTGCTCTAAAATCATCATTCACCACAGAAAATGGTTGCAGGTCCTTGGCAATAAATTTAGATATTTATTGATTAATTTTTAATCTTACTTGATGCAATCAATTGTAGGCAGTTTTTGTTCAGGCATCGCAGTAATGGTCTGCTGTTAAATTCATGCAGGGGGACAAAAACTATGGGATTGCAGTGGCGAAGCTGCAGCTTTTCCCGAGAATTCAAACATATTTTTTTCCCTGCCTTATCTCTCAGTCTCTTCATCATCACTATTGCCTGTAGGATTATTTTCATCCCAGATATTTTTCACTTGCCCAGGACTGCTGCCCAGCTCAATAGTTGGATGTGCTCTTAGCAAATGCCTTTTTAGTGATGTTGTCCCAAACTGGCCACTCACTTCCCCCCTGCTAACTTCCCAATGACAAGAGGTGCAGACAGCAAAACATTCATTTTTGGGATTTGTATGAAAGTTACTGCACACAAGTGAGGTAGACTGTGTTCTTGTCATGCTATGAAATGCAGCAGTTGCTTTGGCTGATGTTTCTGACCGTGATTCATGCACACTGTGGTTGTCCCCAGGAGAGCTACTATGATTGATAATTATTGCTTTCCCCACTACTGGCTATGGCTAGTGGTGGGGCTCGCTGCATGTGTTTTTTCTTTTTCTTTTTGGGTTTGGAAACCCAGGTGGCATCCTCTACCTCATCGGTATCACATTCTGATTCATCACCATTGGAAGAGCATAACTGATACATCTTCAGGATCATGATTTTGTTCTTGCAAATTTACAACATTGCTTCCTGATGAAGGAGCCAGACATGCATGAGTTGCATATCATGGAGTGCCACATCCAGTGGTACTAGACAGTACTTTTTCTTTAATCGTTGACTTTCTAGGACTGTTTTTGTTACCTGTTTTTGTGTTTTATCTGAGTTTTCTGACATCGACAACAGTGCTGCGCTACTTTGATCGAGGGATTCACCAACATTCTCTTCTCTTTCTGGTTGTTTTATTTCATTTTCATTAAATGTATTAATTATATCTGCAGCAATGAATTTCCCTTTTTTCTGAATTTTTTTTCAGCAAATATGTTTATAGTTACATATACATAAACTTCAGCCATACTGTTGTTGTTGGCAACATATTCCATAATATATTCTGCTTCTGAATCTATTTTTTAGGGGTCCAAACTAATTACTTAGGTAGTATTAGTTCTGATGTGGAGATGGGCAACACAGAGTCTGAAGCATGACACCCCCTCTCAAAATACATGAGGCACTATGACCTAGTAGTAGTTCAGTAGTCACAGGGATGGGCAACACAACAACTAAGATGTGACACCCTCTTTCAAAATGCAGCATGACAGTATGACATAGTGGTAGTTCTGGCACAGAGATAGGCAAAACAGGGCTTGATTCTCAAAAGTTGGTGCAAGCCATGCCAATGGTGGCTTGCTCTGATTGCCGGTGCACCATGGATCCTGGACCCAATTTACTATTGGGTAGGATCCCAGTGCATCAGCAGTGCTACAGTACCAAACAGATGGTGCATCTACAATGTGTGCTGCAAGCTGTGGGGCAGTCAGGTAGCAATTGTGCCCTTGGACATCGACTGTAGCAGTCCCTAGTAATAAAATAATGAATGTCCCTGATAGTCTAGCAGTCCCCTACAGTCCCAATCCTCTTATTAATATAATAATTACTATCCCTGATGGTCTAGCAGTCCCCCCAGTCCCAATCTTCATATTAATATAATAACTAATGTCCCTGGTGGTCTAGCAGTCCCCTCAAGCCCCAATATGACCATATATGGCAATGTTCATGTAAGTATTCCCTGGTGGTCAAGTAGACCCTCACCCCTGCAGTTAGTGTCCACCACCACCACCCCCTCCCCATCCCAAATCCCAAGCTGGTGACCAGCACAGCCCTCCTCTCACCACCATGGTGGGTCACTGACTGAACTGTCACTGAGCTCATACTGTATAATACAGCACGCACTCATTGATTGACTGCTCACTCTCTGAGCTGTCAATCAATGAGCGCATACCGTATTATGCTGTATGCGGTCAGTGACAGTTCAGTTGGTGGCCAGCTGTGCTGGTGAGAGGAGGTCTGTGCTGGTTTCTGGCTCAGGGTTTTTGGATGGGGATGGTGATCTAGCGAGCACTACCTGCGGGGGTGGAGGTCCACTAGACCACCAGGGAACACTTGTATGAACACTGTCTTATAGTCATATTGGGGCTTGGTTGGGAAGACTGCTAGACCACCAGAAACATTAATTTTTATAATTAATAGGTGGATGGGGGCCAGGGGCAGAACCACTTGACCACCATGGACTGTAATTATTCTATTAATAAGAGGATTTGGGCTGGGGGAACCACTAGACCACCGGGGACATTATTTTATTATTAAGGGGATCAGGGCTAGGGAAGGGGCACTGCAGCACATTGGTGAAGGCTGTTAAACCCTCCCAAAGCACATTTCTAAGTTCTCTAAGACCAGCCCTAGCAGGTCTAATAGTGCCTAGAAATTTGCCCTCTGGGAGGCTTTTGAGAATACTGTTTTGGGGGGATTTGGCAGCCTGCCTCTGCCACAAACCTTAGTGCCATACTACAAACCATTACAGACAGTGCAAGCCTCCTTTGGTGCCCTCAGCCTGCCGATGACACATTTTGCCTTTGAGAATTGCTCCCAGTGCATTTTCTGGTCCAATCAACAATTTGTGCCATTCTTTGTGGTGCAAGCCCCTAATGTCATGCTTTGAGAATTATACCTACAGAGTCTATGGCAGTATGACCTAGTAGTATTTCAGGCAGCGAGTTGGGCAACACAGAGTCTGAGATGTGTTTGACTGCCCCCTTCTTCAATATCTGTATGGCACTGCAACCTAGTGTAGTTCAGGCACAGAGATGGATAACACAGAGTCTACGTCACTATGACCTAGTAGTACTTCAGGCACACAGTCTGAGACATGGGAGCCAGCCCCCTTCAATATCTGTATGAATTATGACCTAGTAGCAGTTCAGGCACAAAGATGGGCAACAGAGAGTCTACAGCAGTGTAATATAGTAGTAGTTCAGGTGCAGAGATGGCCAACACAAAGTCTGAGACATGACAACCCCACCTTCATAATTGGTAAGACATTATGACCTTTCTAGTAGTATGTCAGGCACAGAGATGAACAACGCAGAGTCTATGACACTATGATCTTTCAGTGAAGCACAGAGATGGGCAACACAGAGTCTGAGATGTGGGTGACAGCCTCCCTTCAAAATCTATTCTGTATGGCACTATAAGCTATAAAGAATACAGTCTGGGCCCATTGGTGTTCTCCCTGTCAGCCAGTTGCCAACAACAGTCTTCTCTTGTTCTACACTGCTGTACACCGATGACAAGGTGCTGTACACAAGTGCCTTGGACATCGCAGAAATTAACTCCAAGCTGAATGCTGACTTTAGGGCACTGTACTCCTGGCTAAATCATAATAAACTACTCCTGGAGACCCCTGATGCCTTCACACTAGTAGAAGCATAGAAACATAGAATTTGATGGCAGATAAGGACCGTTTGGCCCACTCAGTCTGCCCATTTCCCTACCTACTGGATAAGCTGCAGATCCTAGTTAACCAGCAGCCTACTTCTTCCTACCCCCATCCCCTAGAATTGCCTTATGACTGTCCCATGCATGCTTGAATTTCACCACTGATTTTGACTCCACAACCTCCTCCGGAAGGCCATTCCATGCATCCACAACCCTCTCTGTGAAAAAATACTTCCTTAAATTACCTCTGAGCTGCCCCCTCTATCTTCAAATGGTGCCCTCTTGTTCTTGCACACCTCTCTTTTTGAAAGATGCTACCCTCTTGGACTTTGTTGATTCCTTGAGGTACTTGAATGTTTCTATCATGCCCCCTTTCCTCGAGGCTATACATATTAAGCCCTTTCGTCTCTCTTCATATGTCTTCCGGTGCAGACCCTGCACCATTTTAGTTGCCCTCCTCTGGACAGCTTCCATCCTGTCTATGTCTTTGCAGAGACTGGGTCTCCAGAACTGCACACAGTACTCCAGATGGGGTCTCACCAGCTGTCTGTACA
Organism: Neoceratodus forsteri; assembly: GCA_016271365.2. Taxonomy (NCBI): domain Eukaryota; kingdom Metazoa; phylum Chordata; order Ceratodontiformes; family Ceratodontidae; genus Neoceratodus; species Neoceratodus forsteri. Next base: position 512,027,700 of record CM057450.1, on the reverse strand, counting down.
GAGGGATAATAACTTCCTGTTTTCTACTGGTGATGCTGCTCCCTATGTATCCCAGTATCCCCCCAGCCCTCCTTGCTACCCTCTCTCATTGCTTGCCCACCTTTAGGTCATCTGATATGACTACCCCCAGGTCCCTTTCCATTTTTGTTGTTGTTAGTATCTCACCCCCCATTGTGTACTCTTCCCCTGGGTTTTTGTTTCCCAGGTGCATTACCTTGCACTTCTTAGCACTGAATCTAACCTGCCATACATTTGATCATTCCTCTAACCTTGCCAAATACCTTCTCATCCTTTCCACCCCACCCTGTGCATCAACTCTGTTGCAGATCTTTGTGTCATCTGCAAAGAGACATACTTTTCCTTCCAGTCTTTCTGCAATGTCACTTATAAAGACATTGAAGAGGACCGGCCCTAATACTGAACCCTGCGGTTCCCCACTAGTAACCCTCCTTGCTTCTGAGTGGACTCCATTTACTATTACTCTCTGTGTCCTATTCTCCAGCCAATTCTTTACCTAGGCTGTCATTTTGGGATCCACTCCCAGGTTGGCTAACTTGTATATTAATCTTTTGTATGGGACTGTGTCAAATGCCTTGCTAAATTCTAGGTAGGCCATGTCCACAGCCCCTCCCTGATCTACTACTTTGGTCACCCAGTCAAAGAAATCTATCAGATTTGTCTGGCATGACCTTCCCACTGTGAATCCATGCTGCCTAGTGTCCTGTGCCCCTCTGGCCTCTAGATACTCGACAATTCTTTCCTTCAGAAGTGATTCCATCATTTTCCCTATCACTGAGGTTAAACTAACAGGTCTGTAGTTTCCTGCTTCTGACTTGCTCCCACTTTTGTGAAGGGGAATCACATCTGCCCTCCTCCAGTCCTCAGGTACCACCCCATCCTCCCATGATTTGTTAAAAAGGGTAGTCAGTGGTGTCGCTAGTAGGATGCCTGAATCTCGTCTCAGTATTTTCAGCGGTTTTACATTTAATTTATTGCTCTAGTTAGTGGCTGTTTTCTGGTTTTTATTGTAGGTTTTAGCACTGAATGTGATGGATTCAGCAAAAATGTTAACAGAAAGTGCCAACTTACCAGTTAATTGGGAGCTTGAGGTTGCTGGTGAAATTCCTGCTGGACAATCCATTCGGCCTCAGCCTCCTCACAAGTGCCCCACACCTGATTCCCCCAAATGTGGAAGAGGAGCCTGATAAATTAGATATTATAATAGTGGACATGGCAGGCATAAAACTGACCCTTCCTGAAGTATTGGAGGACTTACAATTACTTACACCATCACTGGAGGTATTACACAACAGATTGGAAGATGCTGAATCGAGAATTAGTTCAGTGGAAGACTCACAGGTCTGAGGAGATTGAGAGGTACAGAAGCTTAAAAAATGGGTAACTAACCTTGAACTCAAGGTGTATGTTTTAGAGGTGAGGAGTCAGAAAAAATACCCTGGTACTAGTTGGAATACTCGAAGTGGCTGAAGGTCCTGATGTGCTGGCTTTTGTGCAGTATCATTTGTTGGAGGTTGTTGGCCCCCCTTTTTATTTATTTATATTTATTTATTAAATTTTGGTGACCGGGTAGGCCCACTGAACCCCGGAGGTCCCTTTTTCAGGAGCGACCCGGGATAACAATACAAGATAAAATACAGTGGAGAAAACTTTTGATTACATAGGTTGTTCAAGCATAAGGTGGTTACAGACATGGTTATCATCATGACACAGTTTTGCCTTGGTACTACTTGGCATAGTGATATACATGAGGTAGCATTGATCCCTAGGTGTCCAGATACTAGAGGGAGGTACATGGTCAGCTCACCTTTGGGAAGGTTTGATGCAGAAAAAGGGGATACCTTAAGAGCTGTGGCAGTGGCATGCACTTGTGGCCAGTATATGGGACCTGAGCCTGATGCAGAAGTTCGTGAGTGAGGAGGCATCCTGGAGCGGGGGGGAGCTTGTTTCATAGGCTGGGGGCTTGGCAAGAATAGGATCTGCCACCAGCATTGGTCCTTACTCTGGGGATTTCTAGTAGTGTTCATTCTGATGTCCTTAAATTCCTAGGGTTGTGTTTAATGGCTATGGTTCCAGCTATGCTTGGTGGAGTGCAGGGTTTGAGTAGCTTATAGGCCTGGACAAGCAATGGGTATTGGAGGCGAGTGGCCAATGTGGGCCACCGGAGCTGGGCCAAAGTGTCGCAGTGGCGACATCGCAGGTGGTCTTGGGTAGTGAACTGAGCTATTTTGTTGTATTGGTTGCATCCTGGATACCTCTTGCTTTGCCATGCCCTGTATAGTTGGGGCCATAGGTCAGGGAGTGGGGAGCAGGACACTTGTATCGCAATGGAGCCTGGCCTCCAGGGACTGGTCCGGAGTCGGTACACTGGTACCGGTTTGCAATGTAGGGTCCTGGTGACCTGGTCCACGTGGTCCTTGTAGGTGATAGACTGATCCAGAGTTAGGCCTAAGTATTTTAGGGAGGGAACTACATTAATGCTTTTGCCAGAGAGTGTGGTTAGTCGGAGGGATGAGGACCTGTCAAGTCCCAGTGATCTTGGCCCGAATAGCATTGTCTTAGTTTTGTCTGCATTAAGTACTATTCTGTTCTCACACAGCCATGTCTCTAGGGATGTGAGGTCCTTTTGGAGGAGTGGGCCAAGAGAGGCCACATCGCCCAAGGGTCAGTAGATAACAGTGTCATCAGCGTACTGTACAACCAAGCTCTCCCAATAGTAGGTACTTAATTCATTGATAAATAGGGAGAATAGGAGATGGCCTAGTATTGAACCCTGAGGTACTCCCTGTTTTAGAGGTAGTGGCTCTGACATGGCCCCCTTCCATGTGACCCTCTGTGTCTGGCCTGATAAACAACTCCCAAACCACTTGAGGGCATGGGGGTCTAGTCCCACATTGTGCAGCTTCTGTAGCAGAAGATTGTGGTCAACAAGGTCAAACACCTTAGACAGGTCTATAAAGACTGCACCTGTGGGTATCCCTTTGTCCATTGCCATGAGCACTTTGTCCGAGAAGTTAATGAGGGCAGTGTCAGTACCATGGTTTGGTCTGAATCCATGTTGAGAGGGGGCAAGGAACTGATGAGCTTCCAAGTAGTCCTGGAGTTAGTTGTAGATTAGCCTTTCTTGTAACTTGGCAAGTGTGCAGAGAAGGGAGATTGGCCTACAGTTGGTTAGTTTTTCCCTGAGTCCACCATTGTGGATAGGGACTACATTGGCATGTTTCCACTGGTCAGGGAATGCTCCTTCCCTCAGTGATCTGTTAAGGAGCATGGTTAAGGGCCTGGATAAGGAGGTGGCTCCAACCTTTGGTAGCCGAGGGTTGATACCATCTGGTCCCCCTCATCCTTTAGGTTTCAACGTCATTAGGAGGGTTAGGACCTCAGTGCACTTTGCCAGTCTCAGGTGGAAAGAGGGTCATTCAAAGTGTGTTGCTTTAGCTGAGCTTGGGGCCAAAGTCAGGGAAGATTGGCTGGTCTTGTAGGCCTCCAGATCTGTGAAGTGGTTGTTAAGGGCAGCTGATATTAGAGATGAGTCAGTAGTGAGCTGACCATTGATCTCCATGGGGCTGGATTCAGTCTTTTAGCTGCCCTTGACATGATTCCAGAATTGCTTAGGGTTGCCTAAGCTAGTTTTCTGGAGGTGTGTGATGTATTCTCTTTTAGCAAGTTTAATGGCTCTTTTGGCTTTGTCTCTTAGGGCTTTGTATTCCACAAGATCTGCTGGGAGGGTGAAGAGCCTGAACTTCTTCCAGGCTTTGTCCCAAGTAGTCATTAGAGCTTTGAGGGATGGAGAGATCCACTTGTAACAGCTGCCTTTCGCCCTCAGTTTCTTCATAGGAGTGAAGAGGTTGGCATCTATACTTAATAAGTCCTGAAAGTATTCCAAGGCCTCAGCCAGAGTTGGGAGGAGTGTTATAGGGCTCCAGTCCTGGCTACTTAGGTAGTGATTTTTAGGGGATAAATACCTGATTGAACATTCCCTGCATCCCCAACCTCCAACCGACAGTAAACCGAGGGCTATCATGCTTAGATGTCTCAATTTTCTTGAAAAGGAGTGGATTTAACAAAAAACTAAAGCAAAGCAGCCCCTATCCTGGAGGTAAAATCCGTTTTTCATCATAGTGATGTTACTCCCCTGTTGAGAGAATATTAACTCTCCTACAGGGACCTTAAACAAGCTTTGTATCGGGCTGGCATTAAGTTTCATATGAGATACCCAGCTTGTTTGTTTGTCAATACTGGATCTGGAATAATCAAATTTTCCTCAGATGAGCAGGCAAAAGTAGAGCTCCATAAGTTTTACCCACAGTTGTTTACTCTTTCGTCTGGCTCAACTGTCAATTGATACTCCACTACTGATTATGGATGCAGTGAGGGAACAAGGACATTTCTGGTGACAGAAGATTGCCTAGCTTGGCTTCTATTTGTTTTTTGAGTATCTGCTGACAAGCTCCTTTTATCTTATTGGAACTCTGACTGCCTTACTAGTTTGGGAGGTCCCTCCTTTGCTATGCTGACCTGAGGATACTTTCTATGGTCCTGATTCTAGATCTAATGTACACTAATGTACATAATGTTCTCTTTCTTTCCAATCTTAACCTACCACAGGGAAGCTAATTGAACCTTATATCTGCTGTGACTGTTCCTTTTTGCTGATTCATAATTTTTTGAAGATTTCCATATATCACCTATTAAGATGCATAACCCCCATTATTGTTTGTAAAATGTGGTTAATTTTAGCATCTAATCAGATCTATGTTTTCTAAATAACTAGTTATTGTTGCCTCTATTTAATCCTGGCAAAATGGACTGAGCACCTCTTTCGTTTTTGGTTATGAATATTCTCCATATTCTCCATTATATATTTTGGATTCATTAATTGTTTGTCCTTTCCTACAAGATGTGAAGAGCATAGCTTTACTAATATTTGTTTTATTAAACTTATTTAGAATTAAATATGGATACTGTATGTGGGTTCTTATTTGGTGACTTATGACAATTAAATACATATATAATCTCCCTTAAAAATTAAAAACCTACAAGTAAAATTAATATATAAGTAATTCTAGAAGTACAATTTAAGTACAGAGTTTGATTTCTTAAAGTAACATCATTAGTAGTATTGGTAACACCAACATTAAAACTAATTTGAGGTGCTCATGTCTCTCTCCTTATAAATCTCATGTAAGATACATGTCTAATATTAGCAAATGTTTTATTTTTATAATTTTTTGGTGTTTGTCATTTAGGAGTTGCCTATTTGGCCTTTTTATTTGTTTGTTTGTATATCTTTACAGAAAGGTCTGTATATATTAACTTAAATCATGTGACATTACACCAGTATATATTGAGGGGACCTCCCATTATGCAACAAGCCCCCTGAGGAATACCTTTGCTGGTCAAAGTGCTGGGGCCATTACTTCAGCATCCTTTATAGTTGGAATAAATGTTTGTTTAAGCAGAATCTCGGCTGTGTGGATTTCCTGAGAGTGCGCACCCTTTCTGTTCTTTACTGTACACAAATGCCTTGGACATTGCAGAAATTAACACCAAGCTGAATGCTGACTTTAGAGCACTGTACTCCTGGCTAAATCACAATAAATGACTCCTGAAGTCATGTGATACCTTCAGACTAGTAGGATGCCTGAATCTCGTCTCTGTAGTTTCAGCGGTTTTACATTTAATTTATTGCTCTAGTTAGTGGCTGTTTTCTGGTTTTTGTTGTTGGTTTTATCGCTGAATGTGATAGCAGAAACATTAACAGAAAGCACTAACTTACCAGTTCATCAGGAGTCGGAGGTTGCTGGTAAAATTCCTGCTGGGCAATCTATTTGGCCTCAGCCTCCTCACAAGTGCCCCACACCTGATTCCCCCGATGTGGATAAGGAGCCCGATAAATTAGATATTATAATAGCGAACATGGCAGGCATAAAATAGACTCTCTCTAAAGTAATGGAGGACTTCCAATTACTTAAACTGACCTTGGAGGTATTCCACCACAGATTGAGAGGTACAGGAGCTTAAAAAATGGGTAACTAAGCTTAAACTCAAGGTGTATGATTTAGAGGTGAGGAGTCACCAAAAAACCCTGGTACTAGTTGGCATACCCGAGGTGGTTGAAGTCCTGACGTGCTGGCTTTTGTGCAGAATCATTTGTTGGAGGTTGTTGGCCCCCTCTTTCAGGGGATTAATACCTGATTGAACATGCCAACCATTCCTTGTGTCCCCATCTCAATCCGACAGCAAACCAAGGCCTATCATTCTTAGATGTCTCATTTTTCTTAAAAAGGAGCTGATTTAACAAAAAACTTAAGCAAAGCAGCCTCTATCCTGGAGGTAAAATCCTTTATTCATCTTTAGTGATGTTAATCCCCTGGTGAGAGACTGTTAACTTGCCTACAGGGACCTTAAACAAGCTTTGTATTGGGTTGGCATTAAGTTCCATATGAGATACCAGACTCTTTTGTTTGTCAACACTGGGTCTGGAACAGTCACATTTTCCTCAGATGAACAGGCAAAAGTAGAGCTCTAGAAGTTATGCCCCCAGTTGTTTCCTCTTTTGGCTGGCTCAACTGTCAAATGATACACCACTACTGATAATGGATGCAGGGAGGGAGCAAGGATATTTCTGGTGACAGAAGATTGCCTAGCTTGGCTTCTATTTGATTTTTGAGTATCTGCTGATCTTAATGGAACTCTGACTGCCTTACTAGTGTTGGGGGGGTCCTAACTTTGTTATGCTGACCTGACGATACCTTCTATGGTCCTAATTCTAGATCTAATTTTTCTGTACTGTTGATGTTTACTGGAGGTTTGAACTTTACTAAGTCAACTGGTTTGTGGCTGTTTTTTATTGGGGACAGATGCGTTTTTTTGTTGTGGAGATGTCAGCTTCCAATTTTCTGTTTTTCAATTGGAGTTCCTGAGTACCCTATCATATTAGTGTCACAGCTGTGACCCTATTACTGTATCTGTCTCCTCACTAGAGCTGTGTGAAATGGGAAATTTCTGAATCTGTGGAATTTCAATGAAATTTCACTAAATTCAGTGACATTTCACAGAATGTTGTTGGAATTTTGTAGAATTCTTAACATTTAGTAATTTGGCTATAACTCAGCAACCTTTCAAGCTAGAGCTCTGAAATTTGGCTTACATACTCTTTGGGTCACTGGACAGACATTTTCCAAATATTATGTAAATTTATGCTATTGTTTCAAAAGTATAGGTGCTTAAATATTGTTATTTTATTGTTTGTGCAAAAAGTTCATGAACATTTTTAATCTGCATATACCTTAACTATTTATTGGGTCAAGGATCTTAAATTTTGAGTGATTTCTTGATGATAGTTGTTCTAATGATGTACCAGATTTCGTTACAATATGATTTATCATCTCAAAATTGTATGTGCTCAAAATCTGTCATTTTAATTTTTCAAGAAATTTCATGAACACATTTCATCTGCATATAAGCCAGGCACCTTTGGAGCTAGACATGTGAAAATTAGTATGGGTAACCTTTATGTAATGCTTATCAAATGAACTAAATATAAAGAAAATTAGATATGATATTTTTAAATTCCAGGAGTTCAAAACTTTACTCTGTAAATATTTGCAAAACTTTGTGAAAACTATCAAAAATGTGGATGTTTGTATCTTCTCTGCTCTTGCATGCAAAGAGTTAACATTTGACATTCATATCCATAGTCAGTGCATCCTAGTGTCTAACACAACTGGATAAATTAATTAATCAGTTTTAATTTTGGAGGAGAAAAAAATGATTAGTAACATTCTGTTACATATTTATGATAGCATATTCTGTAGATGAAGCATCCAGATTTTTTTTGTGTGGAATTTAACATTAACATTGCACATATCACTACTTTATTTGATAAGCTGGGCTGAGCTTTTTGCAGTTCTGCTGTCCCTCACTGGGTAGCTATGGTAGCTATCCCCCCCTTCTCTTTTGGAATAGCCAGATTGACTCAGTAGAACTATTGATCCCACTGATATTCTCTTTGTTCTTTACAGTGACAAACTCCCTTAAAATGTGAGTTACCTACTCCTTTTCCTATCAACCTACCCTGTTCGAATAGCCAGAATTCTTTCTTCCTGCTGCCTAATACATTGTCATCCTCACTACACCTTTTTAAGTACTTCTGTGTCCTAGTCTAGCATGTACAACAGGTTCCCTGGATCATAAATATACTGTATGTGATCCTTTAATATCCTTCATTCAGGTTGGAATTGTTGACACTCTGCACTTTCTTGCTTCAATTTGGGGGGCCTACCATTGTTGTGCTTCCCAGCTCATCTGTCAATTTCTTGGTGAAACTGTGCTCCTAACTCCAGAAGCTGGTGACCAACTGTGTTACCTGCTTCTTATACCCCTATCCTTTATTTAGAAACCCCCAGATAAGGCTGAGTGAAATTAGAAAATTCCAGTTATATGGATTTTTTCATGAAATTCTGCAGTTTTCACAAAGATTCATGGGATTTGACTCTAAGTACAGGTGTTATTTTGAAACTTCTCACAGCAAGCAATTAATAAAATTGGCACACACAGTCTTCTTGTAAGGTCTAAGAATCTATCAGATTTAATGGTATTGCATTCACTAGTTTTACATTTTCAGGGGTTTATAAATTTGTAGTTTACATTCTTGCAAAATAATTTTAAATGTTTTGAAAGTTTGATGATTTTTAATTCAATCCACTTTAAAGCTGAAAATATTAACCTTTTCAGAAATTATCATGTGGCATAGTAGTTTAAATGTTTCAACTCTGGTTAAATTTTGATATTTAGTTTTAAAATTAGAAGGAACAAACTGAAATTTAAATTTTGGCAGCATGTTTGGCAGGCTATGACACAGTCCCATTTAAAGCTAGAAATCTGAAACTATGTGCATATACAAATGTAGTGATAACCTGTACACCCGGTAATTCTTGTACTATTTCAATGAATACTGTCAAAGTTATACTAAAATTACAGAAATCTAAATTTTGCAAAATATTTGGCTACCTATAACTTGGTTCCCATTGAAGCTGAGACTTAAAACATGGTGTATATATGTATTCTGTGTGCTTCTCTGAATTCTGATATTGTGTAGAAATGTGGATAAGAAATTTTAAAATGATCTCAAAATAACTGAAAATTAAATGTTGATTAAATGTTTGTCCACCCAGAACTCTGTCCCCTTTCAATCAATCTACAATGCTGACATTTAGTACACCTTTGTGAGCTATTGGGTATTGCTTACAGTCTAAATTTGGTGTTATTTGAACATGAACATTTAAAAGTATAGTGAAATAACTGACATTTTAAATTTTGTAAAATTCCACAGAATTTTCACGACCATTCGACTAAATTCCACGGAATTGGGATGGTCATTCCACTGGCATTCCAAAGGGGGAATGTTATATTTCATGCAGCCCTACTCCTCACCTAATTTACTATTAACAGATGGTTATTTTATCTGTTATGCAACTAATGTATGTGGGATCCCAGAAATGACCCAGTCTTGGGTGCTGAGTGAGGATTGTTTCAGCCATTTTGTTCATTGATGGGTTTGGCTGATTGTGGTGACTGAACTCTTACTAATCTCATTTTTCTGTTTTATCTACCGAGTTTTATAAGAACAATTATAGACCACTGATCTCTGGCCCGCATCTTTCGATGATGAGGAATCACAGAAATGACTTCTCTTTTTTGGGATGCAGGGCATTTCTTTTATTGAGTTTTGTTTTTTTCTTTTTCTTTATTTATGCTGCTCACTACCATTTTTAATAGGGCTTAACCCTCATCAGAATATGGTTTGCCAGGGCATGTGTCTTAGTTTCAAATCACCTCAGCCAGTTGGTGGATAGATGACCTGGGGTCATCATTTGGTGTATTTTCCAACCCCTTCTCTTTATTGAGAAGGGACATCTGTGGAAGCTTTTAGGTTCATACTTTACTGTTTGTCTGCAGTTTATTTCTTTATTGTCTTTTATTTATTTTTGGAACACTGTACTTCGGAGTTCAGGGTGGTTAGTATTCATTGGGGGCTTGGTGGTGTTTATAGAGGAACCAAAGTTGTGGTATAATGGAAAGGGTGACAGGTCTTTATTATCTTGGAGGGTATGCTGCATACAACAATCTTTTTCTCTGATAAATATGATATGGCAGTCTCCCACATAACCTGTACATCTTGGAAAATCAAAGGGTGGTAACTCTCCTGTAAAACGTACATAAGTTCTCAGGCATCTTGCCATGTTTAAACCAGATGTGATAATATTACAGGAGACTCACATCTTGCCCCAATTGTTTTTGACATTTCTGAGTGGGTTCCTCTTTGGTGTGGGTATGAGTACTCATAGGGTGGGTGTTGTGATTTTAGTACGAAAATATTTAGGGCAGGATTCACAAAGCAGATGCACTGTGCACAAATGAGATGCACAGATGCAACTTGGAAATGCACCATGTAGCCATTCACAGAGAGCATAGATGCCTTGGTGTAACCCGGATGTGCTGTGCTGAACAGGATGTTCTGAAGATGGAAATTAATGATATGCAGTGCATCCTAAGAGGCGTGTAACTGCATACACAATGCAGAGGCATTCCCAGAGCAAAATGAATGCACAAATAAGGAGCATCCATATCACAAGTTCCAAATGCCCAAAGTGGAGATAAGTATAAAAGAAGCAGACTTAAGTGCAAGCCCCCAGCAGGCTGACTGCAGGATGGCAGCAGCAAGCAGGAGTAGATCAGCAGCAGAAGAAAAGAATGAATGAAGCACCATTCCTAATAGTGGGAATATTAATGAGGATGAGGAGATGGGCAAATCAGCAATGTGGTGGAGGAAGGCACCACAGGTGGCCAGACCCACAGTGGTATCATGCTAGACTGATGTTTGAACAGCTTATGGACACCAAAACAGTCAACCGATACTGCATGAACAGAGTTATTCTGAGGCAGCTCTGTGAGATGTACAATGATGAAATGCAGGCACCCACTGGAAGTGGTCATGCCATATCAGTTGAGACCAGGATGACAACAGCAATGTGACTGCTCATCATGGGAACCTTCTAGAGGCCAGCTGGGGACACCACTGGCATATCCTAGCCGTTCACCACCCGTCTCCTCACATAGTTCTTCACTGCACTACTCCCATATGCTTCAGAATTAATTAATTTCCCAAGCACACAAGCAGAGCAGACAGAAGCCATGCAACAGTTCCAAAGGGTGGCCCACATGCTAGGCATCATAGGGGCCATTGACTGCACCAATGTGGCAATCCATGCACCACCTGGTGAGGATGCCATGACATATGTCAACTGCAAGGGCTACCACTCAGTCAACTGCCAGGTGGTGTGCAATGCCACTGGATGCATCAGCAATGTCTGTGACACACACCCTGGGAGTACACACAATTCCTTCATATGGCACCAGTCCACTGTATGCCACCGGTCTGAGACTGGGAACATACCCAGCAGCCAACTTGTAGGTTGATGGGGCAAGCATAACTGCCCATGAACAGGCCACCATGGCATGAAAAATGAAGGGAGTAGGAGCAGGTGTGCAATTGCCATGATACAATATGAACATCGGGATGTTCACAGGTGGGACAATGGAGGGGGGACACTGATAGAATCATGCACACAGGGAGACAGTGTAGCAGAACAGCAAAGCATGGGAGGCAGGGTGCAGTGCAACAGCTGGCATGATTGGCAGGGCAGAACACATCACATACAGCCATGCATGGTTGACCACGAGGCAGTTGTAGTCAGACAATGTTGACGGGAACATGGGCAGGCAGCCATGGCTGCAAACACGGGCAGGTACAGGCAGACGGCTGCAGCCTGGTCAGGCTGTAGCAGTCATGAAAGGAATGTAGGTGACCAGGAATGGCTGACACACAGGGACCAGAGTGTACAGTTGGCAGCCACACCAGTGTTCCATGGTGCAGGGGGGAGGGCACCATGCACAGGTAAGCAGTAGAGTAATGGCCTGCACTTGCTCCCTACAGGTGATGCGGTGTACCCTCTCTGACCCTGATTACTGACACCCTTCCACCAACCTGGAACAGAGGTGGAGGAGTGGTACAGCAAGGCACACATTGCTATGTGTGCTGTCATACAGCGTGTCTTTGGCATGCTGAAAATGCACCTCCAGTGACTGGATAGGTTGGGTGGTGCCCTATAGTATAGCCCAGAGAAGGCCTGTGGCATATTCCTGGACTGTGTATAACGCGAAACATGGCCATTGACCATAGAATAGCTGTCCAGCCAGGGAGGAGAATGAAGTGGGAGATGAGGATGCAGTGATCCAGGGGTGGTATGATGGAGCACCACTGTCACTGTGAGACCCATGGCTGGTCACTAGGGCCTGGCGGCACAGGGACACCATCGTGGAGGAAAATGTTGGCGACTGCAGGTGAGTACTACAGGTGAATAATACATGACTGGCACCCCCTACACACACAAACACCCAGATGCACACCACAGGACACTCCACTGCCACAGTGCCACAGTGTAGTGCACCTGTGAGGGTGGCAATGCTGCACACACACACACATACAGACACATACACACATACACAGAGCAGTATCCAGATGTCCAGGGGCAGAGCATATGTGCTGAGGATGACATGGATCAGTGTACTGCTGCTGGCACACAAGCACAGCAGCCACAGGAGTGCACTCATCATGCCCATGCCACAAAGCACAACAACTGCGTACCTGGACATGCATGTAGCACCATGCAGTAGACCCACACAGGCAACACACCTGGGCAGGTGCATGCCACCCATGCCACTGCAGGCACAGGTAGCCAGGTTAGTGGGCCACAAAGGGTGCAGGTGCCTGGGCCATGTGAGCTGTCACCCTGGCATCAGTGAGACACACTGTGGCCACCACGGACATGTGGACGGCCACCACCATGACCAGATGCAGCACCACTGGCCACGGGGGGTAGACAACACACCTGGAGGGGTACTGCAGTGAGACCATGAATGGGTGCTCACTGGTGTGTTGGCCCTTTGATCCATGTCCTATATGGGTATGATGGGGATGGAGAGGTGTGGTGATGACATCAGCAACAATGGGTCCACCTGATGCTGCTGCCTGGGCATGCATGAGGTGCTGCTGGGGGGTTTGGCTTGAGGCTTAGTGGCCATGTGGTGCACTGGCTGCACACACTGCCTTGGCAGCATGCATAATCCACTCCAAAGCTGTGGTCATGCTCACCCACAGTACGCATTTCTCAGCCAACATCTGGGTATGCCACATGGCCAATGACTCTTGTTCAATGGCCAGCAATGTCTGAAGGCCCCTGAGCTCCACTCATAGGGATGCCTGCCCCTCCACGGTGGCCAGCAAGAGGCATGCATGGCCCTCAATCTCGTCAGTGGGTGAAGGCTCATGGTGATGGTGACGACGTGCAGGTGGTGTGCTGGCCTGCTACTGCCCAGCCACTGTAGGTGGACGCACCACAGCAGGCCGGGTATGGGTGGGGAATGGGCTTGTGCAACCACTGCAAGTCCAGGGATGGCAGCATCATGGGACACCACCACCACCTGTGGCGGAACCACAGCACCCTGCTGACCCATGCAGGTGGTCCCCACCACCACAGCAGCACCAGGCACAGAGCCCACAGAAACCACTACTGTGGGTGGCTGTGCAGGACCTGCGGGTGTGCCAGGGGCTGTAAGGCTGCCAATGCCTGCTGGTGCCACCTGTGCATGCACCTGTGTGTCATGCACTCCACTGTTGGCCATGTCCCCCCCACATTTATGTGATATCAGGATTATCATAAACATCACTGTATGCCCCCTGTATACTGGATGCCAGCAGCAGAGCACTGGTGATGTCCATCGTGTCCCCTGGGTCATCGTCAGCCAAACCCAGAAACCCCTCCAGTGAAGTGGTGTCACTCTCCCTAGCCATGGCACCACTTGCCGAGGTGTTGAAAGGCCCTGCCACCACTGGTGATGTGTCCAGGGCAGCTGTAGTGTGTGATGGGTCAGAGACAGCACCATCCCCAGACCTGGCTGCTGCCCGGTGAGATGGACAGGCATCATCATCTGCAGTGCACCAGACATGGCTGCACCCATGAGGTGTGATGGAGCTGCAACAGAAATATGGGATACATGGTTACAAACATGGGTGACAGTAGTGGTCAGACAGACATGTACAGGTGGACATACATGTGTGCCAGTGGTGCGACTGACATGCCCTGTGGATGACAGTCAACACCCATTCTGCTGATGCAGCCATGCACTGGCTATAGCTAGACAGGCCCGATGCCTGTACATGCCCCCTTATTAATGTGTGGGACCATGACAACACCCTGGCCACCACCCACTGGGATGGCAACAATGGTGCATAGCGAAACACAACACCATGTTTTCTCCCCCCCACACAACTTGTCTGGCCTGACATGCGACTGTGCAATATGGTCCATGGATGAGGCAGACAGAACTATGGTTGGTGCACACAGGCACATGGTCAGATAGTCACACACAGTGGGGCTGTCAGGTCACACATGGCACACACACACACACACACACACACACACACACACACACACATACAGACAGGCACATGTCCTGGGCATGTATACTCACAGTGCTGCAATGGACTGCCACCCATCTGGAAGCCCCCTTCAGGAACACCCTGCACAGCTGCCCAGCCCATGCTCGCCACCAGCAGCTCCTCTGTGGGTGTTAGGCACACACCTGTCTGCATTCCACCCCATGTCCTATTCAAAGAAACCATAAAGAAAACAGCTCCAGAATGTGTGTGCTCTTTTCAAAAATATCCAGGACAGGCAAAACAAAGGAAGGCACCACTCGACTGTATATATGCAATTTAATAGAAAAAATAGACAATAAATGGCATAACAAACAGCACAACAGCACAGTACTCACACCACCAAACGCCAAACAATCCGACCGGTTTCGCTCAATAGAGCCTCCTCAGGGATTAGTTTGGTACTACAACATATCCTTCTTAAATAATAACAATTTAAAGTGAAACACTCAGCCACTTTTTAAATAGAAGCCACCAAATGTGCATAGTAAATGCAAAAGAGATAAAAATTGTTAGTAAAAATGATGGTTGTAACAAAAAGGCAAAACTATAACAAGATATATATGGGCTATCCAAAAAACACAATACATGTATCCCAACACTTAATTTATATGACATTTGGTACATACCAACAATAATAACAAGCTGCAGCACATGACTTATATCCACAAAATTAGTGTGTGAATATAAATACATCTCGTAATACACACACACTATTAGATTCAATATATTTCCTTTTTCCTATGTTAGAACCACAAATTATCTAAGCAGAAAATTTCAAATTCATCAGCAAAAGTCATATACACTTTCCGAAACAATCACAGAATTTTAAACAGAAACAGGCAAAGAGGAAAACCAACCCAAATCCACTAAGGGGGAAATTAAACAGTTACCCCTCATTTTTAAATCCTCACTTTTTAACCAGAGAAGGGGACAAATCGAAAGCATAATTTAAACTGGCATGCCTCAAGGCTCCAAGCTCAAAAATCCAAAAGGCCTCCCTCTGTAGGGTCCTCAAATTAACATCCCCCCCCCCCCGGGTCCTAACTGAATTTTCTTAATACCACAGAATTTAAATCTGCGTGTTGTACCAAAACCCTGTATGTGTCTATATAGTGCATTCTTAGTAACTGGACACCTAATGTCACTCAAATGATTACATATTCTTTCCTTTAATTTCTTAGATGTCTTTCCCACATAGAATGCACTGCATATACAAACAGCTAAATAAATAACATTCTCAGATGAACAATTGACAAATTGTCGAATATCATAAACCCTATTCTGGTTAGCTGAGGTAAAATGAGTCTGTTGGACACAATGTGTGCAGAAGTTGCAATGGCCACAAATAAAAAAAAAAACTTTTGTTGCTGCGGCAACCAACTACCATGTTGTTGTTTAACTATTCTTGGCTGAAAATAATGCATCAAATAGTTACCCAAATTCCTTCCCCTTCTGTAAACCTGTTGAGGATACTTCTGACTAATGTCCCCCAATGTTGATTCTGCCTGCAGTACATTCCAATGTTTCTCCAAAATTCTCCTGATTTTATCTGACAAGGGACTAGAAGTAGTTACAAAGTTCAAAACATGTTCCTGTACCTTGGATTTGTCTTTATATATAGGATAAAGTATGGGGTGCAGTGTGTTACGCGGATTTAACACACACCCGAGTTGTTTGATGGCACATAAATGAGTTTATGATAGCCATCCAACAACGAGGGTGTGTGTTAAATTCGAATAAAACACACTGCACCCCATACTTTGCTATATAGAATTGAAAGGTTTTGTTTTTTTCTGGTAGGTTTTGAAATAAAAAAAAAAAAAGAAACTGGAGTCTTACCTTGTGGTGAGTAAATGGTTTAATGAGGAACACAGAACTGCAAATTTAACACATAATTCTAAATATTTAAGAAATAAATTAAAGAAATAAATAACCAACCCAATCATTGCTGTCCTTTTCCATGAAATGACTGTTTTCAAGTGTTGGCGTCATTTGACCTGCAGGGGAAAGGTGAGGGTTGAAAGGGAGAGTGTTTAGGGAGCATGGTAAAAGTGCAATGTAGCAGTTTGTTGTATTCTAGGAAAACTGAATAAAATTAAAGGCCAAGTGTTTTGTTAGATGTGAATTACCTCATTCGGAGCTGTCTGAGTCATTGATGACTTAGATTATTCTTCTTTCCTGCAATTTCTGGCAAAAGTTGTATATATTGACGGTGACGGGGCTGTGGAAAATGCAGACTCTCCCAAATATAGCCTTCATATTTCCGGCAGGCATTTCATCATGATGGCTACTGAGCTGTCAAGATTTTTCTTGCTGCTGCTGAGGAGATTTGCAGGTAGATGCCATTTGGTGGTCAGAGTAAGTTAGGAGACTGCTGATTTGTTTCTGTTTATGTTCAAAAAGAGTGGAATAATTATTGATTGATTGTATGTTTCTGTGTCCTGATATCTGTTGTACGTCGGTAGATGGCATATTGTGATCTACGAGACGTTGAATGGTGGTCTTTCTTGTGCTGTAGTTGGTAATTCTTTTTGATTCTGGTATGCCAAAGTCCAATTTCATGGTGTGTCTCATTGTTCTTAATTTATGCATTCCAATAGTCATGTTTCTAAACGAGAGGGATGAGTCATTTTTGTTGCTACTGGGTGCTATGTAAAAAGTAGGATCTGGTTTCATTATTTTGTGTGGCCTCTGCGATTTGTAGATATGGTATGCTTAAATGGTGTCTCTTTCTGGGTTTTGTGTGTTCTGATATAAATTTGTGGTTTTATGGGTCGGACATCACAGGGGTTTTCTCCTGTGAGGGATTTGGTCTGACGCTCACAATATTTGAGGAAGGAGTTTCCATCTGTGTCTATCCCTTCTCGGATGTCTGCCCATTGCAGAGCATAATCTTCTTTAGTACGCAACGCGCAGTGAATTCCAAGATTGAAAAACATAAAGTTGAGGAGGCCTGTCGGTGTGGTCATGTTTAGGGTGTTTGAACTGTATAGCAGCTCTACATCTTCATCAGTTAGTGACTGGGCTTTGTTTGGGCAATTGCCTTTTCTTGCCTTTTTGAGTTGCTTTTGTTTGGCTGCTAGCACTTTTTTTGTGTCCACAAAAATGTTGTCAGGGCTTTTAAATATTGAGTGTGGGTATTTGTGTGCAGAAAGATGTCTTTCAACAGTAGCCACAATGCCTCGTATAGTACCCGGTTTGTACTCTGAGCAGTCTTGTTTTTTTAAGGACATATACGAAATTTGCCAGTAGTTTGTCTAGCTCTGAAAGCTCAAATGTTTCAAAATTCTGTGGCTGTCCTACTTCAGATAAATAGGTCTTAAATAATTTGAGGTTGCTTTGTGCTTTTGTTATGGTGTTTCGGTTCTCTTACTCTTGTACAAAGTCTTGTCTTTTACTTTTGTCCGCGGTTTGAAATCTGCTGAACATTTATTTTTTTTTATTTTGTTTAGGTTATTGGACCATGACGGAGACTGTTCAGTATCGAGCGAATGCCACTGAGGAAGTGAGTTGTTGTGAACACAGATTGTGTGAGAAAATGGACACTGTGAGGCACGCGCTGACTTTCTCTTTCTATCTCAGGCACATTAGGGTTGGAAGAAGCTGTGTGAATACCGTAACACCTACTCAAGTGTTACGTTATTTAACACGTTTTTTTCCATTGGAAAAAAATGGAACGCAGTAATTATATGTCAATAATTCTTCCCTTTGCAACTTCTGAACTGATTCATGATCTTGTACAACCACTGTTTTAGCATACCCTCTAGCTATAAATCTGTTAGTCATTTCTACAGCACCTGACTGAAAATCTGCTTCAAAACTAGAATTTCTCTTCAGGTGCATACACTGTGACTTGGGGATGTTGTTGATGGTGTGGCGGGGGTGACAGCTTGAGGCATGTAGGATAGTATTTTTCTCCACAGGTTTCCTGTACAGTTCTGTTTTATTGCACCATCAGGTAATTTGCTTATCTGCAAATCCAAAGACCTGAGTTTTTCAATGGTCACTTCCACATTAAATCATATGCAGATTAGTAACATGCAAATATGCCACAAAGCCCTCCAACTGCTGTAACGACCTCTGCCACACTGTCAACACATCATCAATATATCACCTCCAAAGATGAATTAAATCATAGTACTCATTTGTAACCTAATCATAAATATAGTCCCTTTCCCACTGTCCCAAATAAAGATTGGCATAATTGGGGGAGAATAAAGCCTCTATTGCCATTCCATTTACCTGAAGATAATGTTTACCCTGAAATATGAACACATTTTTCATCAAAACTAACTCTGAATGTTTAATAATAAATACCTTCTGACTGTTACCCAGATTGGTGGCATGGTCCAACCATCTATGCTCCACCTCCAGACCAGCATCATGTGGTATATTTGTATACAATGATTCTACATCCATAGAAACCAAATACCATTCTTGTTCCAGCTGGATGTCCCCCAGTATACCCAAATCTCAGTTGTATCTTTAATTTATGATGGAAGCTCCTTAACAATATCCTGAGCATCAACATATTGAGACAAAGGCTCAATAAGTGACCCTACGCCAGAGACTATGGGTCTACCTGGGAGACTATCAAGCCTCTTGTGGACTTTTGACATAGCATAGATGGTGTGACGAACTGGATATGGCACCTGTAAAAATGAATAATTATCACCAGAAATGACACCCTGCCAATATGCATCTTGTAGGACCTGATCAACTTCCCTTTTAAATATTTGGGTTGGATCATTTGGCAACTCCATGTAAAATGCATCACTGGATATGTATACACACAGTGCTGTGATGGACTGCCACCCATCTAGAAGCCCCCTTCAGGAATACCCTGCATAGCTGCCCAGCCCATACTGGCCACCAGCAGCTTCTCTGTGGGTGTTAGGCACACAGCTGTCTGTGGTCCACCCCATGTCATATTCAGGGAGACCTCTATATGCACCACCTTCTCCTTGGTTCTCCTCCTCTCATTGTTAAGGTGCTCTCTGCAGTCCTGAGGCATCCTGTTAAATTTTCTGATGGCATTGACATGCCATGCCACAGCATCCCAGCCCTCATCCCACAGCTGTCAACTGCCACCCCTGTCAGACAGGATGTCCTTGCACAGCAGGTTTGCCTCGCTTAGTGCCCTGTGCTCATCACTAGTGAAATTGGGATGTCTGTGTCCACCAGCTGTGTCCTTTCCAGACATGTTGGTTTCTGTGGGTGAGACTACGCAGCCATTAGCACATGATAGGTAGCTCCTTATATGTGCAGGCAGAGTGTCTGGCTGCTGCAGGGTCATAGCACCCTGTCTGCAGACCACATACCCACCTGCTGTGCATTGCTGCAACAGGATCAGGGACTGTCAGGGACAGCTGGGCTTTGGCATGATCAGTTCTGTAGCAGTGGTACATGTAGCAGCAATGTCCTGCACATCTGTCTGGCATTGCTTGATATGTACCACCGGATGGTGGTCAGGATTGCAACACACATGTCATCTGTCTGTGGTCCCATGCTACACCACCCACCAGTGACATCTCCCCTCAAGCCGGACCTAGTATGGACAGTGGAGCACTCACCTGGATGTGCCTGTTGACCAGGAACAGGTATGGACCATGGCTGTATGTCCTAGGCCTCACACTGTCTTTTTTTGCTGCCACACTGCCTTTGGAAGAATGTAAACAAACCTACCTTCAAGGATGCAATTCCTCTCAGTCACCTGAGCTCTGTGGGGGCGCATTCAGGATAATTTATGGCTCAGGGCATGCAAATTAGGTTGGGAGCATCTATAATGAGATGTTAAACAGGTGAGATGCCACTGAATATGGCAATGTCTGTGAACTGCATAATTGTCCCCAGCTCATCCCAATCAGCGTGGTGCATCTGCTGCACTGAGCGCATCTCCATAGGGTGCATCCCCAGCACATATGCATGTGACATAGGGCATTTCCTGAATACTGCAAGTCTGTCACAGTGCATTGCCATGCATGCATGATGCCGGGTTAGTGGCTTTGCAGGTGTAGCACAAACAGTCTGGTAATACCATGCAATCTCATCTGGCTGTGCATACACATCAGCATGCACAATGATCGTGGTGCCGCCTGTCATGTTGTGTGCATCCATCGCACACTGGGGTATCATTGTGCACCTGTGGATTGTAGCACAACACTGGCAATGTGTGCAGTGACACTGCACTGTGAGTGGCATTGCTTGACAGTCAAGATGGTGGCTCTATGTGGAGTACGCATGCATGACCCAGTCATGTCCCTTGACCCTGTGTTCCTGCCCTTGCAGAATGCTGTGAGCATGTACAATGACACACTATTGGTGGCAATTGAGTATTGCCATGCCATGCGCAGTGTGTTGCATGATGGCTATTCGCACATGTGGCACCAGTGTGCCATTGCACAACAGCTCCATTTTCTGTGCACACCTGACCTGCTGACACTGAGGATGATCATGCCACATGCTCAGAGGACAGGCCCAAGGGCCATGAACTTGGATGAGGTGGAGCTCCTCAACTTTGTGGCATTGCTGCTGCAGGTTGTGGGACAACTATTTGGGTCAGATGACCTCACAGAGCCATGCTCCGCGGTGTGGGCCAGGATTGCTGTGCAGCTGGTGCGCAGGACAGGGGTTGCCCATACTGGGGAGAAATGCAGGTACCATTATGATGATCTGTAGTGCAGGGACCCAGACAGGCTGCGGAGCCTACAGGACAGTGCATGCAGGGTTGTGGTGCCACGCCCAGGTAAGTCACAGTACTACGCATGCACAGGGTCACCATGGGGATTGGGGGGCAGGATCACTGCACATCATTATACAGACACACACACACACACACACACGTGTGCACCATGGGCCACACACAACATGGACAGTGCCTGTGTGACCTCAGGGCTTGGGCTTGTGCAGCATGGAGCTGAGGGAGGGCAGGGCCACTGTGGCATGCTTGGTTTGCCACCATCATTAGTATTGCATGTGTCTACCTGCACACATGGTGGGCATGGGAAGGGGTGCTGTGTGTGGATGCATGCAGTCAGGGGCCTTGTTACTGGGGCACTGTGGTGGTGTTGGCTTCACTGCATGCTGGTACTGGTGTTGTTGCTGGGGGAGGGTGTGCATGTCACACCTCCTGTCTCTTCATGGTGGTCTATTCATTTGTTCATCACATAGGGCCTGCAGGCAGGCAGTGGGCCACAGCTGAGGTGGAGGTCAGGTGCATTAGGGCCGGTGTCAGTACTCATGGACAGGGATGTGCTGGTGCACGTGAATGTCTGTCTTGTGCATTCTCTGTGTGTTCAAGGGGGTGGGCATTGCCCTCAGCTGGTAATTGCAGGTCCAGTGTGCATATCTATGTGCTGCTGGTTGTGCATACACATGGGGTGAGGGCATGGCAGCATGTGCTTGGGCCACAGTGCACCTGGCCCTTGTGTGTACATCCACCATGTTTGCATGTCATGCACACCGTGGGCACCCTGTCGTGCTCCAGTGGTGTCTGGACAAGGCCTGCATGCTTATGCTGCCTGCTATCATGTGCACATGCTGTGTGGGGCATGGCAACATGCCCCTCTGCACATACCCCTGCATGCTCATGTGGGCCATATCCTGTGTAACACTGCATGGTCACAGTGAGGCATGTTGCGTGACTGGCAGGCTCTTGACCATTTGCATGGTGGATGCCTCTAGCACACTCAAGTGACAGGAAGGAGGGGTGGCCATTGTGGAACATGCCAATAAATATCTGTCTGTGTCCCCCACTGAAGGGCCAAGGGGTGTATGACCATGTGACCCCATTCATCGGAGGCATCAGGGACTTCTACAGCTGGCAGGACTCCAGATCCAGAGAGCTGCACATAGGACACTGCAGCCACTATAGAGGCATCAGGGACAACTGCTGCAGGCAGTGACCAGACTGGTCAGGTTGCAATATACCAAGGATCGTAGGTGTGGGTGCTATGCTGCGGCATGTCCTGTACATTAGGGACATGGACATTTCTGTTTTGCCAATTTCTGTTTTGCCTCCCATGCCTTCCTTGTCCACATTGTTTGTTGCTGCACCCTGTTCCAACACACACACACACACACACACACACACACACACACACCTTCACCCTCCTGCATACCTGTTTTTGTTCTTCTGTAGTCCCCCACCCTCACTTTCCTTGCTCCTACGGGCTGTTGTTCTTGGAAATAGTTTATTGTGTGCCATTGCTGTTGCTAAAACATTTTCAATTGCAAGCTGGCCTGGTGATGCTGATGGTTGAGGCACTGGATGCCACACATCATGCCACGCCGGCGACCCGGGTTCGGGAGCGAGCTCAGGCCATTGTGGGTAAGCGGGAGAGGAAAGGATCAAGCATCTGATGGACTGCTTTCCTCTTCTGGGGAAGGAAAGGGGGATGTCCCAAGCAGATAGCAGCACCCAGAGGAGACTGGGTGCTCAGCAGACTTTGGGACTCAGCTGGGGAGGATGTTGGGTGGTCACTCTCTGGATGTGTGTGGGAATGCGCACATAGTGGGCTGGGTGGCATTGCACAACCCATGCCTAGGGGTAAGAACAAAGAGAAAAAAAATCTCCCTCCTCTGGTAGTCATAGGTGGGCCCAGTGGTAATGGCCCCACATTCACTGCCAGGCATCTGGATGCTCGCTCTGGATCCCTCCCCCGTGACAGCTGCCCTCCAATACTGTAGATAGGGCACCAGTAGGAGATGGCGGTCCTTCCCCGCAGGACACAGGCCAGGGGGGCTTGGGTAAGCTGCACAAGGAGTAAGGGGTGGGACCCCACTGGAGAATGGGAGGACCGCACTTGAGGCTGGACTGGGCAGAGCTGCTGATCTGAGAGACCATGCTGGAAAGAGGCCAGAGGTAAGGGAGTGCAGAAAAAAAAGAGTTAAAAAAATAAAACATTTTCTACTGCAAGTGGTGAATGTAGTCATTCACTGTACATTGTGCATGTGTTCTGTATTTGTCTGCTGCTGTCTGCTGTCCCTTTGATGCCTTACACACGTGTGCACCTGTGTTACTGTGCACACATGCATCCTACCCCCCCTGACATTGCGGCCTTACTGTGTGCCCTCCTTTTTGCCTGTGGCTTGTGGGCGGGCATTGTGTCATGCTTCCTTTTTCAATGTCACTGTTATGTGTGGTGTGCATTTGGGATGTTTCTCTTGCACTGCTGCCCTGTTGTTGTGAGGCTCTGCATGTGGTTCACATTGGTTGTGGGCATCTTACACCTGTGCAGTGCATGGCACTCGGCCTGTCTGCCATTGTGCCTGTCCACTAGTGTGCCCCTGTGTGGCATCCCCTTTCTCCACACCACTAGGTTCCTGCATAGGGGGTCGTGTCTTGGGGACACCTCCCTGCTGCATCATGCACCCAGCAGCTGTGACACACCTTGACAGGCACCCCATGGCTTGTCATATGTGCCAGCTGGGCTCCTGTGTGGGGTGTGTCAGGTGCTTCTGGGTGTTTTTCTGTGTGCTCTGTCTGTACACCTCTTCTGCTGTGGCCACTCTCAGACCCTTTGGCACTCTGGCCATTCCCTGCTGGTGTGTTTCCATGCATACTTTGTGCCACTGCTGGTTCCCCCAGTTGCTCCTTGGTCCCTTGCTGACTTGCTCCATTTTCACTGTTCTGCTGCCTTAGGTGCTTTGGAGCATCCCTGTTGCACTGGGCATCTCACGTTGCACCGTTCCGCATCTGTGCGATTCACAGTGGGGATGCACACAGGGCATCTTGTGGTGCATTCTTCTGTGAATCGCACTGTCTGGGATCGGTGCATCCAAGTTGTGCCAGCACATCTCATTTGTACCCAGTGCATCTACTTTGTGAATCCTGCCCCCAGTGTTTCAGGTTATTAAAGAGGCCACAGATCTGGAAGGCCATTATCTTTTTTTTACAGGCTAAGGTGGGGATGCATGAGTTAGTTTTCAAATGCATATATGTCCCTAAAAGTGATTCACCTTCATTCTTTGCCCAGTTGAGTGTTGCATTTAAAGAGTGCCTCCGGCATTCTTTAAATACAACACTTTCCCCTCCCACTTGCTGTGCTATTTCGTCATTGGTTGACCTAGGGACTGAGCTTTAGCCTAAAGGGTCCTCACTAGATCGATCTATTTCTACACTAAGCACTCCTGTAAACCCCCTACCTTCCAGTCGTGCACCCCACCTCTTCCCTCCTTTTCATGGGTTTCCTCTTATACTTTCTCTGCTCCTCCTCCCACCACACACCTCATGGCTGCTCTTAACCCTCCCTTCCCCCTCATCTTCGGCACCCCTCCAACTGCATCACCATCTTACTCTCTCATTACCTTCTATTATCCTCTTTCCCACTCCATCCTACCATTTAATCTCTCCTAGCATTCTGCCTCCCCATACTGTATACACTTCTGCTTCACTCAAATTTGCTGCTCCAGGCACAATCCTTATGCCCTCAGCACCACAAAGGTAGAAAACTACTTGCCACATTCTCTGTACTCTTTTTCCTTTTGCTAATTGTGGGTGACATTGAAAGAAACCCTGGTCCCCTGAAACAGACACCACCCCACAAAGGCTTAAAGATCACGCACATCAGCGTTAGGGTCTCCTCCCTAAACTAGTCCTTTTAAATGGCTGGTTAACCCAGAACACCCCTGACATCCTAATCCTCTCAGAAACATGGTTATCTGCCAAGACCCTAGACTCTTCTATCTCCTTCCCAGGTTACCACATTGTCCGGCAAGACCATGGCAAAAGAGGAGAGGGTGTAGCCATGATCATCAGGCAACACCTCTCTTACTCAATGATGAAAAAAGAATCATGCCTCATATCCCATGAGTTGATTCTAACTGAATTCTCCTTCCCACAAACTCTCCGCACTTCCATTGGGGTTGTCTGTGCTTCTCCTCGACTCAGTCAAGATGCCCTTACAGTGTGCATCTCTGTTCTCCCACCATGAACTCAATCCAGTGAACTTATACTACTTGGGGACTATAACCTTGATTGGCTGTCCCACTCATCCAAATCCACAACATCTAGGGTAGAATCCCTAAATCTCACTCAGTTAATCAAGGAACCAATCTGTTACAACTCCTGCTCCTCTAATCACTGCCTCATAGATTGGGTTCTTTCTTCCCATTCCCACTGTATATCCACAGCTGGAGTCCTTGACCCCACCTGAAGTGACCACTGCATTATCTATTGTGTTAGAAAAACACACCTGCCCAAATCCACACCTAAGTATATTGAAATTTGCCCTCTATCCACTCTAAATACTAACTCCTTTCTCTCTGATTTTGCAAAATGCCAGTTGAGCGCCAGTTTACTCTGCAACTACTTTCAATACTGTCCTAGCCCAGTTCATAAGTATCTTCACCAGTGTCTGGGACTTCCATGCCCCCCCTCAGAAAAGCCAGAGTAAGGAAACGTCACCACCCCTGGATTATTGCTCCTATAGTCACCCTCTGCAAAGCCCGTGATAAAGCCTGGTCCTTCTACAAGACCTCCTTGACTCCTAACTCAAGACAAGCATACAACACCGCATGAAATGCTTGCACCAAGGCCATTTGTCTTGCAAAGACAGACTACTTTAATCACCATCTCAGCACAGCCCACACCTCCTCCTTCTGGAATATAATCCACTCCTTAGTTGACCCTCCTCTGCTATCCAGCACCCCAACTCTTAAGTACAATGGCACTGTAATAACTGACCCTGTTCAAGTCGCTGACACCCTCAACACCTTCTTCACTACTTGTGCCTCTCCTGTACCTACCTCTACCTTCTCACCTCCCTCCAAACCTACTCCTCAGCACAGGCCAAAACATAACTTCTTTCTTGCCCCAGCTTCTATAAATGAAGTACTGCTCACCATCCTATCCCTCAACATGACTAAATCTTGCCCCGATGGCATACATCCTAGTCTCTTGCTCCTTTCTGCCCCCGCCATTGCTCTTCCCTCACCTACATCATAAATTTGTCATTTTCCTCTGGCACTGTTCCTAAGGCCTCGAAATCAGCATGTCATCCCCCTATACAAAGGTGGTGATCCTACGTCACTTGGAAACTACTGTCCTATCTTCCCGTTCCCTGCCTTGGCAAAACTTCAAGAACATCTCACACAATCCAGGCTGAATGAGTTCCTCACCTCAACAAACTTTTTATCCCCCTACCAATCTGGTTTCAGAAAGAAACCATTCCACTATATCCTACCTTCTCCATGTCACTGCTCACATTCAATCAGCCATCAACAAAGACCATCTCCTTGCCGTGGTTTTCATCGACCTGGCTAAAGCCTTTGACTTAATATCTCACCCTATTCTTCTCAACACACTTGAGGAGGTAGGAATGGCCCCTCCTGCCCTACGGTGGTTCCACTCCTACCTCTACGACAGGCAGCAGATTGTTAAAATCACTAACTCCTCCTCTCTCTCCCTATCTATCCAAGCAGGCATCCCTCAAGGCTCCATACTCGGTCCTATCCTGTTTTCTAGCTTCATAAATAACCTCCCATCTTCCTGTTTCACCTCCCTCACCCACATGTATGCAGATGATACCATTCTGTTCACCTTTGGCCCTGACCCTTCCACTATCCACTCTGAGCTTCAAAACGATTTCCACTCAGTTCAGTCCTGGTTCCAGTCAAACCAACTCAAACTTAACACATCAAAAACAGTCTCCATGACCATTGGATCCTCTCGAAAAATATCCAAAGCTATCACCACCACACCCCCTCCCATCACCTCTCTTGATGGCACCCCGCTAAAAGTTGTCCCACCCTATAAGTACTTAGGCATCTGGTTGGACCCTTAATTAAATTTCCCAAATCATATTGACTATTTAACCACTAAACTTTGCCCAAAGTTCAGAGTCCTCTACAGGAATAGAGACTCTCTCCCACTCCCTATTAGATGTGAACTTCTGTTGAAAATGATTATGCCAGTTATTGACTACTCCAATATTGTATACTGCACCACACTCTTCACTTCTCTCTCGACTTGATTCCCTCTACTATGCTTTCTGTAGTTTTGCCTCCAACTCTCCTTACAGGTCTCACCACTGTTACCTACTCTCCTGCCTTAACCTCCCTCTGCTCACAAATATCCTTCATCTCTAAATTCTGGTTCAACCTGCTCCCCTCTTATATCTCATTCCTTTTCTCTCCAGCCCCAGCCTCGACATATTCCCTTTACTCTAGGGATTCACGCTCCTTCTCACTCCCCACTCCATCTTCCATCATGGGTAAATCTGCATTTACCTATCAACTCCTCTCTCTTTGGAACTTGCAAACGCCTCTCCTTCAAAATTCTCCCTCTCACTGCTCTATCAAATTGCTGCTTCACCTCTTTCCCCTCCCTACCTGTCCCATAACATCACATAGCACTTAAATGTGTGTTCCAGTTATCTTACACTGTACCATCAATCAATTGCATAGCCAGTTTTGCTGCATTAGTTATCTTGTATTTATATTTGTTTTCATGTTGTAGACTTTGCACTTGTTATTTTTTTTATCCAGCATGGACCAATGGGCATGCAGACTGTACTTTACTGTACTACACGGTCCAGATATGTGAATGGATTCATTCACATATCTGGACTAATATGTCTGTTATAACCTACACGAGTCAGTCGGTGGGTGGCTGGGCTGACTTCGGGTGGGGAACTGCCCGCCCGCCCACCGCTGGCCGAGGGGGGCGGGGTGCAGGGCTCAGTGGGAGGGTGGGGATGGGGGTACTGCTGGACCACCAGGGATGGGATCTATTATTTGTATAGACTTCTGCCTATGATTGGGCTGTGAGCAGTCCACTGGTTCACCAGGGATATAGGAGTTCCTTATTTTTATACTTATGCCCGCGATCAGGCAGTGGGGCACTTTGCCACTTGTGCAGGGGGCGTCAGTCCCCCTGATGGCTGCAGCCTGGCAGGGCGCCATGTGCAGGTCACTGGGGATGGGTGCACCTGCATACAAATGGGGCCATAATGACATGCAAATGGCCCCATTTGCACCTTGCATGCATTATGGCCCCATTTGCATGTGCACCTTTGAATATCACGGTTGATGCACCTAACACAATGGCACTTGTGCTAGCGCATCCCCCTGCCCCTCTTTGGCCACTTGTGTAGGTGCAATGAGTGATACTCAACAGTACTAAGCCATGGCATATCCCAGTTGTGCTGCACCCAGGCTTGCGCCACAGCCTGGCACAGTCTGAATATCCCACCCTTTGTGTACAATGCTGAACGAGGAATGTGATGCAAATGCAAAAGTTCAGTGTACTGCCACGTAATGTAAATTTGTAATTTAAACAACCTGACCTTGTGAAATGCTGTACCACATTCACACAACAAACAGCAAGAACATTTGTACTATTACTGACAATTTTACTATGTGTACAGTAACACAGTCAGTTATATAACAAAAATATTACCAAAACACAAAGAAATCAGTAGTTCTCCAACACAACTCTAACTACCTACACACAGATATGCCCCTCTCCCACACAACACACTTCACTGTCTTTCACCATACACACTCAGTGTTGTAAATTAACATTCAAAATCCACACACTAACAAAAACGCTCCATGATGTGAGCACAGGAGGGTTTCCTACAATCGATGAACTACAGTTGGATCCCCCCCAAAAAAGCAAAAAATATTTTTGAACAGCTTTTTAAATGATTCCTACAGACAGCTATCAGAGCACAGTCTTCTACTCCTTCCTACTCATACTACCCCGAACCGAGGCTGTGCAGATCCATATAGATCCCATGTGACCTGAACTCCCATGAATCACTGCAAAATCAGACTTCGGAGCTCAAAAACAAGGCAAAGTGAGGTGAAGTGAACTGCCACCAATGCACTCCGACTTAAAAATTGAAAGGGTAGTGACCAGTGGAGATGGAGTAACATGAAGTTGCTGTTCCGAATGCACTTCACGTTCCTCATTATAACGTGAAGTACTCCGCTGTGCTCCATGAAATGCTTCTCGGAGAGGACTGAGCCCACTTTGCACACCACTAACCCTCACTAACACCATTTCGGTGCTATGCTTAGCTTTGAAACCTGATTGGAATGGTTTATAGATGTCAAAGCCAGGAGGTGCTCCTCGAGCTGTTGCACCACAATTTTCTCGACAACCTTACCCAAAAATGGGAGGGCAGTAACTTGTTAAAACATCAGGGTCGAGAGATGGTTTCTTTAGAAGTGGCCTCACAAAAGCCTCTTTCAAGGTTTCTGGTAATACCCTGTCTGACAACAAACACCTAACCATTTCAGTGAACAATAGTCCAATGGAACCAACACATCTCAGCAGTAAATAAGTTGGTGCTGGGTCCAATTCACAATATGGTACTTCAGCTCTAAGATAACCCCTATGATCTCAGCCACCTCCATCAGTTTAAACTCCTCCCAAACCAAGGGAGCACCTCCTCCCATCCCCCCAAGCTGACCACTGTGAACTGAAGTACAGTCAACTGGCGGTAGCCCTGTATGGATGGAGGATACCTTATCACAGAAGAAATGAGCAAACTCTTCACATAATGACTGAAAATGCTTTATTTGGTTGTTTACGGACTGGATGCAGAAGTCTGTCTACTATCCAAAAAAGCTGAGCAGGTGAAATGAGAGCGTAACAAGAAATGCAGTCTCCCAGAATTAATGGTGCCATGCAAATGCACAGACAGATTAAGAGTGCGCTGCACACTCAAGGGATGCATACGAAAAGGCACAACACCTAACCAGTACTCACAAGTCACAAATCCAAATCTGGAAAGGAATACATTTTGCTAGTTCGGGGATTAGTGCACGGCAGTAACAATCCACTGCCAGTAAAGATACCACAAAGCAGTATAAAAAATTCATACAGGTGCAGTGGATAGCAGGTTCACACTGCTGCAATTACTTTGTCACACAATAAAAAGTGTCTGATTTAATGGCACACGTCACGCACACATTCACACACACTACAAGCAATGCATAGCAAATTGAAAACCTTTGGTAATATAACCAAATGTTTTAAACAAACTGAAATTATACAGTGCTGCACCACAACAATCAGCAAAAAAATTTAAAGAATTACTAAAAATATCACTGTGTGTATATTAACACAGTTATACAGCACAAGAAAAATATAACCAAAACAGAAAGACTGCCTTGTTCTCCCAGTTAATCTACCTACACCACAAATACGCCCCTCCCCCAAAGCACACTTCACAGTATGCAGACTGACTGTTCTAAATTAACATTCAAAATCCACACACCACAATAAACACTCAATGATATGAGCACAGAAGGGTTTCCTACAATTGGTGTACTAAATTTTGAGCAGAAAATATTACTCAAAAAGGCATTTTAAACAGCTTTTAGAGGTTTTGAATTGCAGAGCTCTGAGAGCAAACTGTCTCCAGATACCATTGCACACACACTACCCAGGCCAGAACTGAGGATGTGCCGAACAATCTAGAGCCCATGTGACCTGCAATCCTATGAATAACTGCAGAATTTCATTTGGATCTCAATTACAGGGAGAAGTGAGGCGAACTGCATTGATTTCAATGTACTTCACCTTAAAATTGGTGGATAAGTGGTTTGGGGAAGGCGGAATAACACAAAGTCATTGGTTTCAATGGACTTCGCATTCCTCATTATGAAGCGAAGTACTCCGCTTCGCATTGTGGAGTTCTCCACGGATTCCGCGTTACTCAGTGAATCACTTCACAGAGCAAATTGAAGCCTCTTTGGCCACCACTACTTACAATACTGTAACTCACATGCTGTACGGGAAGGAATGTGAATGCCTATGGCTGTACTTCCCCGATGAGCTGTAGCACAAAACTCCAAGACTTAAAAACACTCATTAATGAGTACAATGGTGGGGTAGTTAAGCATGGAGAGATACTACAAAACATGCTTACAATACATCCAAGTAACAAGTAAAAAAAATGAATGTTGTGATTTGTGACATGATCTTGAATCGTGATTTGTGACTGCATTTGTGACTGTGATGATGAAGAACATGACTCAGTGTCGATGGTGTGAGATAACCAATATGGAACTGTATTGGGAACATTGTGGAGTTTTCCATGGATTCCACGTTACTCAGTGAATCACTTCACGGAGAAAATTGGGGCCACTTTGCCCACCACTACTTATAGTACTGTAACTCACATGCTGTAGGGGAAGGAACTTGAATGCCTATGGCTGTACTTCCTTGATGAGCAGTAGCCCAAACTCCCCTGACTTAAAAACGCTCATTAATGAGTACAATGGCAGGATGGTGAAGCCTGGAGAGATACTGTGAAACATGCTTACAATATGTCCAAGTAACTAGTAAAAAAATTAATGTTGTGATTCATGACGTGATCATGAATTGTGATTTGTGACTGCATTTGTCACCATGATGATGAAGAATGTGATTCGGTGCTGACGGTGTGAGATAACTAATATGGAACTGTACTGGGAACGCGAATGCCTACGGCTGTACTTCCCCGATGAGTTATAGCACAAAATTCCCGATTTAAAAACACTTATTAATGAGTACAATGGTGGTGAGGTGAAGCCTGGAGACATACTACAAAACAGGCTTACAATACATCTAAGTAATTAGTAAAAAAATTAATGTGATTCGTGACATGATCGTGAATAGTGACTTGTGACTGCATTTGTGACCATGATGATGAAGAACGTGATTTGTATCACGAGTGACTCATGATGATGGTCCTGACTTAAAAACGCATATTAAGGAGTACAATGTCCATGCAGAATTATGCACCACACCTGTCCAGTACTCTGAAGAAAAGCCAAAGAAACAACTGTGACTTAAGTTACAGATGGAGATTGGACCCTAAAGAGATGCAAATGCACAGACAGATTAAGATTGAGCTGCACACTGAAGAGATGCAGATGCAAAGGCACAACACCTAACCAGTGCTCACCATCAGAAATTCAAATCTGGAAAAGAGTACCTTTGCTGTTTAGGGCGGGCCGTGGGGGGGGTGTACTGCACTGCTGCAGTAACAGTCACTAGTACTAGTACCAGTAAAGATACCACAGGGAAATACAGAAATCACACAGCTGCAGTGGACAGCAGGTTCACATTGCTGAAATTATTATGTGGCACAATAAAAGGTGTCTCATTTGATGACACGCGTCACACATATACTCACACACACACTAAGTTTTGCGTAATATTATCACATATTTTAAACAAACTAAAATTATGCACTGCTGCACCTCAATAATCAGCAAAATAATGGCAAGAATTATTGAAAATATTACTGTATGTACATTAACACAGGTGTACAAGAAAAATATCACCAAAACAGAAAGCATTCTTTCTCCAAGTTAATCTACCTACACCACAGATACGCCCCTCCCCCAAAGCACACTTCCACTGTCTCTCAGTACAGATTGAATGTTGTACACTAACATTCAAAATCTACACACAAACAATAAACGCTTGATGATATGAGCACAGGAGGGCTTCCTATAATCAATGAACTAAAGTTTCAGCAAAAGAAACTACTCAAAAAGGCTTTTTTAACAGCTTTTAGAAAGTTTGCATCGCAGAGAGCTCTCAGAGCAGATTGTCTCCTGCAGCTTCTTACACACACTACCCAAAACTGAGGCTGTGTGGAGCAATCTAGAGCCCATGTGACCTGAAATCCCATGAATCACTGCAAAATTCTCCTTGGAGCTTAAAAACAAGGTGAAGTGAGGCGAAATACATTGTTTTCAATGTACTTCACCTTAAGGAATTGGTGGAATAGTGATTTGGGGAGGCGGAGTAACGCTAAGTCATTGTTTTCAATGGACTTCGCGTTACCCATTATAACGTGAAGTACATCCAAGTAATTCGTGTTGCGGAGCACTCTGCGAATTTGCCTTCACTCTGCTAATCACTTCACGGTGCGAATTGGGGCCACTTCACCCATCTCTACTCCTTGGTACTCACTATATTAAGCATGCAGAGTTAGCTTATTTCCATCAATGCTCCAGTTTCTGACTCTTGATCTTCATTGCCTTGAGATCCCCATCAAACCATGGAAATCCTAAGTGAGAAGATCTGGGTCATATTTTGACCAGTGCAATGCCATCAAGCCCCCCTGGAGACTGCCCTATTATAAGAGGGCCACCACCTTGCTCGTGACAACCACACATGCAGTGACTACACTAGATAAATCAACCACCGCCAATAGTCCCTCCAGGGATACTCCCCTTAAAGAGCAGTAGCTGATCATTTCAACAGGGGAGGGACTTTTGGGGGCCCCAAACGTGAACGCCACTGTGCAGTGATCAGACCATATGACCTGATTAATCTTGAGGTTAGTTATCTTAAGCCCCAGTGAGAACATCAAGTTCAATGTGTGGCCGTGGTGATGGGTCACAGAAGTAACCATGTGTGGCAGGCCCAGCGATGACATCAGCTGGAGAAGGTTTGACCCAAGTAGCGAGGATTCATTGTCGACTCAGGCATTGAAGTCCCCCAGAATTAAATATCTGGGGGACTCCATCACTTCATCAATGATGAAGTCTGCAACCTCCTGCAGGAATTCTCCCCCCTCCCCGGGGGGGGTGGAAAATGAGGAGAATCCTGCAACCTGCACCTGGACCCCCAGGCACCACCACACACTCAAAGAACCTGGTGGTCCCCACTGGGTACACAGAGAAATTCAGACTGTATTTAAAGCAGATGGCCACTCCGTCTCCCCTGCATTCCCTCCATAGGCAATGTACCACAGAGTACCTGATGGGGATAGCTGCCTCCAGAACTGGCCCAGCGTCATCTCCCAACCAAGTCTCTGTGATGCATGCCAGATCAACCCAGGAAATCAAGTCTGCAATAATTTCGTACTTGATCATCAATGATCTGGCATTACATAACACTGCCCAAAAGGGACTGGCAGATGTTGAAGTCCCTCTGGTTATCTGTCCACTTGGTCTGGTGGGAACCCTGGGGATGGAGACCAAACACATCAGTCCTCTTTCTAGGTGCTGTCTAAACCCAGGGCATCTTCCACACCTCACCACTTTGAAACCCCTCACCTCCAATTGGCTCAAACAACTCTGGAGCCACCAGTCACCCCTACCCCTTACAATTCCAACCTCCTGACAGTGCCTCACTGCCATAGCTGACATGGGGTGGTCAACAAAGGGGTGGAGGTCATGTAGCTGAGTAGCCCCATAGGTGATCCGTAGGGGTCTTGGGCCCCAGCACATCCTGCGCTAACCAGCACAATGCTCCACACCAAAGTAATTCAACTAAACCTATCCCACCCACACAAACTAATAGCCCCAATCAAACTCTCATATTACACCTAATACATAAATAATCTAAATCACATGCATACACTCCCACACCCTCGATACCCTACAGGTAGACAGACAGACTTTTTGTTCTATAAGGAGAGCAATTTAAGAGTCACAGATTCACTAAAAATACCACCAACAGCTTAATCTGGTTCAAGGTCAACTGGCATTTATCTGTATCCCCCCCTCCAGGTTTTGCCTGAAAATAGGCAGAATTTGTCTAGTGCACTTACCCGGTCAACAAAAACTAAATAAAATAAATAAAAAAAAACAGATAGGTAAATAAGCCCAAATCAGGGAATGTCCAGCAAATTAATCAGTCAGATGAAGTAAAATAGTTAGCGATGATAACAGAATCTCCAAGAAACAGGAACCAAACAAGGGAGGCTCTCACCACCCTTAGTTCACAGCCAGAGGATCAGGCTGAAAGTATACGACCCAGCTTGAGAAAGGTACATCAGAAGAGGTCAAGGTTTTATGAAAGTGGTCAGCATTTCCTCTCACAAGATCTGACCAGAGTCATTAAAGTATCACAGAGATCACAAAAAGTCAGGGCATTCACCAAGTCATCAGAAGGGCAAAAGTTATCCAGCACTACTCTCACCAATGCAGAAACAATTCACCAGGAGAAACTTGCAGTATGTAAATTCAATAAATTCCATGACCCAAATGTCAGCTGGGTCTAGGGAGGAACAGAACCAGACAGACAATGCAGCAAAAGGAAGAAGGCAGTTCTGAGATGTGTTTAGAAGCAAGCCATCACAACTGACAGCTGCCAGTCAGCACGGACCATGAGAACTCAAAGGCACAGAGTGCTCACACTGCTAAACACTTTCCTGAGAGTGATCCAAGAAGTGGTCTGGGAAAGCCAACAATCCCCTGTATCACCTGAGGACAACAAATATCTGAGCTGGCACAGCATCAGCAAGATGAAACAGCAGCCCCAGTCCTATCCAATAAGTCCTGAATTGCCCTCATTGTCTCCAAATCTCTGATGCAGCTGGAACCTTCCTTAATCCTAATTCCTAAGAAATTGCCTTACAGACCCATCCCTCACTTTCACTCGACCCTAAGCCTTATCTCTAACTAAAATCAACTTAAAAATTTAGGACTAGGGCCACTGAGGAAGCTACAAAGTCTTGAACAAACAAATCAAGCTGTCCTACAATAAACTTTTTAATAGGTATCAGCAAATAAACGAGAGTAGAGAAATTAGTGCTCTCTCTCTCTCTTTAAAGAGCTTACAAACAGCAGTACAGCATGGCCAACATCTTGCTGTCATTAGGTAAGCATCCTAAAAAAAAGGTGGAGCCCTGGAGTCATTTTGGGATCACACCGCTGTAGAAGAAAAACAGAACTAATCGACCTGTTCTCCTACAGTGATGTGCTCTGCTGTCCACAGTGCTGAAGTCAGTGGTGGTCTCTCCTCCACAGATGCAGATCCCCTTCAAGGTGCTCACCTCCTCCATGCACTACTTTCTACAACTGTGGAAGTGATTCCACTAGCGGCTTCGACTCAAACTGCACTTGCACAAGTATTGTGCATGCGCAGGTCTGTCAGAGCTACCATCTTGTGCATGGCAGGTGGCTCTGATTCACTGCAGGTGGCTTTGATTCTCTCACCAAAGTCTACTTCTGGATGTCCACATATCACACAGATCTGAACACTCTTAGATGAACCCCTTGATGTAGTTGATACCTTTAAATACCTAGGGTTCTGGCTGGATAACAAGCTCAACTTTCTTTGCCACTTAAATGAAACCTCAAAGAAACCAAAACAGCGATTAGGTTTATTTTATCGCATTAAACATCTGCTTACATTAGAAGCCAGAATAAGACTAGTAAAAACTACATTCCTACCTATACTGGACTACTTTGACTTCCTTTACAGTCATAACCCATCAACGATGCTAAACAAACTGGACACCCTTTACCACCGGGCTTTAAGATTTATCCTAATTCTACCCTGTGGTACACATCACTGTCATCTATACCAGGTTTCAGGATGGACCTCACTCTCAACTAGGAGAAAAAGAAATGCTCTCCTCTGTTTTTTTAGAGCATTATCTGATAACCTCCCTGCATACATCTCGAACCTCTTCAAATGGGCTAAAGGTTCTTATGGCCTGAGACGCTTCTCCATAATCTGCTTCCAGATTCCTAGAATGAAAACTGCCCTTGGCTCAGCAGCAATCAACATCTCACTTCCATCACTTTGGAACACTATGCAAGACTCATTAAAATTATCCTCACTTCCAAGCATTTTCACATTCAAAGCTCTATTAACGGATTATCTGAAATAATCATGCAACTGTTTCAGACGCCGATGAGCCCTAAGCCCTAGGTGCCGCTCTCACATCCAACGCCTAAGTATCTCATCCACCCCACATTCCTAACAACAGAAACCTAAGACCTACAAGCCTAGTTCCCTTAATCAGAGATAGCCCTGCCTATTCTCTACCTTTTACCTATTCTGGCCTCCCTCTTGGCTGCCTACTCTTTCACCCCAGTTTCTACCCTATTCCTTAATACCTCCTTATTTTTTATCATTTAGGTATGAGCTCTTACTTAGCAGAGACTATATGGGATTGTTGTCTCTTCTTATTCCAGTAAAGCTTATCATTATGTATCTTTGCATGTTAATTATGTTGACCGATACGTATAGGCCCATATTGACTGGCACCGTCACAATGTTTTTTTTTTGCACCGCTGTCCACCATAATTGTAATCTTATGAAGTGTACTGTATTGTATTAATGCCCAGGACCACCTTGAAAATGAGCTTGCTCAATGGTGTTTATGCCTGGTTAAATAAAGTGATTGATTGATTGATTGATACTGGCAGCCTCCAGTGTGGTAAGAACTCTGAGCTTTTACACGCTCTCACCGCACAGCGCACACATTCTCCAGTGTGACTATTAACAGCTGTATTGGCTCTGACCAGTTTGTTTTCAAAAGGGTCTCTCTAATTCTATTTCTACAGAAAAAACGTTTGAAAACAGAGCTCATGCTTTCTCCTTTGTTTTGGCTGGTCTTGGTGAAGTTACTGAGTTGTGCTACAGATCCACTTTTACCTTCTTTAAAGAAAGATGACAGCAAAAGTCACAAAAGACTTGATTTTAAGCTACATAGTAGAAATGTGAAAAAGACAAACGATAAACAAGACACCATGATATGGACCTCAGACAGATCCAAACCTTTATGGATGTCTCACAAACAGAAGACATTGTAATGGATTCTGCCCAGCATAAAAAAATAGATTTCAGAAAAGCATCAACCATCTCAGGCATCCACTGTTATTTTAAATCCCCAATCATCCCAAATTACATGGAAGTGATAAGCCTTTCACAGTATTTCCCAAAATGCCTAGAAGTATTCCTTCTCAACATATCACCTCAATAGGCAAAATTACAAATATTATCCACAGACATGTAACTCGACACCAACTGTTTCTTTGCTGCTTTTAAAATGTTGTATGTTTTTCCAAGAAGGGGTTAATATTAATGAAGAGAAAGCTCATTCCCTGTGGAAACAGATTATTCGCATCACTCACTTTACTGATGGAGAGGTACAGTGCATGACAAACCAAAGGTTACAGACTACAGCCTTTTGAAATGAAAAAAAATGATGGTCGTTCTTTGCTTGTGCCCCTGAATATGTGGGGCATGAGAGTACTGTTTTTCTGGTTCATGATTTGAGGTTAGGACCTTGTTTCAGAATCTCAGTATTTTTTGACTCTGATTTGGATATCAAATCTGGCTTATTTACTCACCTATCAGTGTCATACATATTCACAATAAAGTGCATGATTCTTTCACAAATTTAATTGATGATGAGTAGGGTGTTATTTTTTTCTCATGACGAAAAGTGGACGATTACATGGGCATGGCACCGTTACAGGAAAAATCAGTTATTTCACGGTACATTGTAAAACCTTGATAAAAAAAGTATTCTTAATTCATATCAAAACCTTGCCTACAAATATTTGTATTTTATTTAAAATCCTGAACTGTCTCCTGGAGCTCATGCTGCAGCTTGTACTGCTGTCTATCCTGTAAAAGCAGAGGAGAGAGAGAACCGCTGAGAGTGACAAGAGAAAAGTGCAGTCTCTCTCTCCCCCCACCTGAAAGTGTCTTTGAGCTGTCTCCCAGAGCTCATGCTGCAGTTTGCACTGCTGTTTATCCTGTAAAAGTGGAGTGGAGAGAGCAGCTAAAATTGATAAGAGAAAAGTGCAGTCTCTGTCTCTCTTCCCCCCCCACCCGAAAGTGTTTCCACAGCCAAAGTCAACATTAACGAATAGGGGTGTATAAAATAAACAAGTAATGCTCCCACAAGGAAAAAGGAACACCTTTATTGGGACTGGGAAGTACCGAGGAGAGATACGCTTTGTCTAAAAAGGCAAACTACCGTTTTCATGCCATGGGTGCATGACACCCATGAAAATAATACAGCCCTAATGATGAGATAGAAACAACAGTCTTAATACAATTTTGGAAGAGGTCTGATATTTATACCTTTGGAATGGTGTATCCTCTGAACTTGGTGTCCCGTATCACCTTATGTGGGGCATTCATGGGAACAAGATCGATGAAGCGTTGGATCTCATGAATCACTGCATCTGTGTATGGCATCTTCATTTTGTCTGCCACAGCTGGACAGCGGTTGTGTCCGATCACATGGTCTATTTCCTCCTGAATTTTTTCTAACAAGAAAACAACAGCATTTAAAGCAGTTGAACAACATCTGAAAAACATATTCAGTTTCCTTGTTTCATTATTTAAGTTTGGATAGAGGAAAAACAGTTTTAAAACGTCTGGTTTTCTACAATCATAATGCATTCCCTATGGCATACTATAATTCACAGCAGTTAATAGTCTGAATAACTACTGGCAAAACAGTTTAAAAAGCCTAACAGAATATACTCAGTGCATGTAACATACAAGCAATGAGTTTTTCATTTTCAGTCCCTTGCAGAGTTGTGGTTTGTTATTAATTGCAATCAGGTATTAAATATACATGAGTGAGGACACTCAAAATGCCAGCTTTATTGTTACTGCAAAAATTCAAGCCATTGCCATTAATGGAAAACAACAAACTTTATTTACTAACCATTTTAAACTTTGTAAAAAAGGGCTCTAAAAGTCCTACAATGTCATTGACCAACTTGTGCCAAATAACAGAAAAGAGACCAAATTCCTACTGTGGGATGCTTTTCTGACACCCATATCTGACAACCAAACCTCAGGACACAAATAAAATCACTACACAGCACCCACAGCTAACTATCAGTATTATCATTTTTCAGGATTTCTCTCTTTCAATAACTCTCTTTCAGTATCTCTCTCAATACTTCCTGACTTTGGTAGACAACTGCCCTTCCTGGCTATAACCGGGAGGATGTTTGCCCAGTGGCCACTGGTTCAGCCCCAGAGCCCAACCTTCCAGGATGAAATGACCTGGGAAGGTTGGGCCAGTGGCCTTTGATGCTACCCACAGGTGGGCTCAGTATAGCTTCAGTGTGGGTGAGGTCAGGGGAACATACATAAGGTCCAGACAGAAAATGGTCAGCCTCTTTCTGTCTGCAAAAATGGTGGACAAAACAATGAAGGAAGCCACCTGAAGCAGCACAGCAATGAAAAAGCAAAAAAGTGCAACAAAAGTTAGTCCTGATAAGTCCTGGGGTCTCCAGTGGTGAAGGTGCCATGTATGAGTTTCAAGGGGAACCTAGTGACATGAAGTCTGTGCGAATTTTGTAGTATACTGTACGTCTGGCAGTCCAACTGGTAGGTCAGAGCTGGCAGGCCTGCACAATGGTGGCCATGTGGTTGGACTCCCCTGTTCCAATGAGCAAGCTTTGGATTGTTACCTCCCAGCATGGCAAAGTGACCTGGGGGGAAGGGGTTCTGATCCAGATTGTGGTTCATGGGATATTTCAGAGGCAAACCAGGGCTGGTCGCAGGCCGGGTCAGCTGGGTCAGAGCATGCAGTATATTAGAGGGCTGTAGCTGCTGATAGATAGAGGAAGAGGTGGCAGTCTGTATCTGGTTGTGGACAGCAGTTTCTGTGAGAAGGCTAGAGTGGGTGGTGTGGTGGCCACAGCCAAATAACTAGAGACTCTTAATTCCCCTGGGAATGTGTTGTATAGCTGGCCAGGACAGGTCCTGCATGCTCCTGTTGCAGATGCCTAGCATTCCAGAGCACTTCCTAAAAATGGAGAGGGCTCTGATTTCAAGCAAATAAAGGATCTGTGGCTTAGGGATTGAGATGTGACCAGGATAGTGTGGGGGAAGGGGACATTTAGAGGATCTGAAGCTGCAGTACTTAAGTCCATTCAGCAACCACATGGTCCAGTTTCTTATGGACAGGAGCGGGGGGGCAGGGTGGCCCCCTTCGAACTAGTCAACTTCTTTCAGTACAGGTGGTGAGTTATGAGTTAGATCATCAGGGCTGGATGAAGTGGGGCAATATTCTTGGGAGCAAGCATGAGGCTGTGAATGTAAAGACATGGTGATCTGGGTTTGAAACCCGCAACTGTCATTTGCATACTATGAATCCCCGAGCAACTGATGTGAACTCCCAGATCTCCTACAGTGCAGATGGAATCAACCTTCAGCACGGTATGCATTACTGGGCAAGAACAGCAACAAAAAAATGCCACTAGTTCGCCTTTTGGGATACAGTGAAGAGGGTGGGGGTCCTTCTTGCTTGGTTGGGAGCAAGAGAGGTTCAGATCCCCAGTTCCCTGGTGCCCAGTGTCCATAACAGGGAAGAAAAAAAAATGTAGTGCAGCCCTGACTACAGCTTTGAAGGGTGGGGCTGGTGGGTAACAGAGGAAATGGCATCAGGCACCAGGACTAGGAGGGGGATGGGCAGGGACCAGCAGAGGTGAGAAGGGGAGGGCTGTGGGGCACATTCACTTGGAGATGGTTGACCTCCAAAAAAGAAAGACCTAAAACTAATCAGGAATAAAATATTAAATACATTAAGAATGGGTAAACATGATTTGGGGCAGTTAGTTACAGGAGGTCCCAGGGCCCACGGGTTAACATTACAGGCTGAGAGGGTAGGGTCACTTTCCCATCAGAGGGGTAAGGACATAGCTGGGTGGTGACTGGGATGTTCGGGTGCCCACAAGATATCCTCCTCCTTGGCTGCTCTTGGGTAGTCTGCATGGGTGCTAGCTACCATGTTTATGTTTATTTCCCCACTTGTCATTGACTCAGGCACCTGAGTGC
Source organism: Neoceratodus forsteri (assembly GCA_016271365.2). Classification (NCBI taxonomy): domain Eukaryota; kingdom Metazoa; phylum Chordata; order Ceratodontiformes; family Ceratodontidae; genus Neoceratodus; species Neoceratodus forsteri. The sequence goes on along the minus strand of CM057450.1, from coordinate 511,985,602 downwards.
AAAGGATTCACTGAAAGTACAGAGGTAAGGAAGTATCTTGGGTCAAATATGAATGCAAGGGGCATGTCAACAAGTTGGGACTGCAGTGAGGTGGCAGCTACACTGGGTCCTGAACAGGAGACTGAATGTAGCACTGAATTCAGGGAGGCACTGCAGTGTCTGGTGGAGTTGGAGGGCCCCAACTGCCTGCAATCTGCAATGCAAGAAGCACCTGGACAGCAGCTGGAGGCTCCTGGCCCATTGCACTCTCCAAAGAGGGTAAGGAAGCCCTTCAGGAGGTTGGAATTGGTGGAGGCACTGGTGGTGCAGCCAGGGACAAAAAAAAGAAGGGGGGCAAGGAATGGCGCAGGAGGGAAAGATGAGAAAACGGTACCTGAAGAACCAGGAGAGGCTGGCTGGCATACTAGTGAGCCAGCTAAGGACAATGCAGAAGCTGGGAGGAAGGATGGGACCATGCCAGGGCCCATACACCTGGAAACAGATGGTGAGTATGAATATAGAATGTACTGATAGTGGGGTGGCAGGGTAGTGCACAATGGTGGTGGGGGAAGCTGCACCAGTGTAGGGAGAGGATGGCATTGTGAAGATGAGGGGCAGGAACACAGAAAAAAGAGGGGCTGCCTCAATCAGTCAGTGCCTGCATGCCAAGGCCTTCAAGAGAACTCTGTATCAATGGAAAAGGCATGGTACAACCACAGTGACAACAGGGACAGGAGAGGTAGAGGCAGTCAGAAGAGAACCACAGATGTGCTCACTGGTGTGTCCTGGAGGCCCTGATGGTGGATCTGGCCCTGGCTGATTACCAATACCTTACCCATGGATCCCAAAATATTTTCTTGGGCCCACTCAAATGGAGACAGAAGACTCAACTGCTGGTGACCTGAGGCCATACACCTATTACACCCCAGTGGTGGCCCATAATGGGAAGTGCAGCAGTTTATTAGGGGGGCAACATTGCAAACAATGTTGTCATTAATCATGATGCACCACTCTTCCAGATGTTGGAAGGTAGGCTGAGGGGTGCCAATGGTGGGGCACTACAGGGTCGTGCTAGCTCAGAAGTGATGAGGGCCCCAGGAAAACAAGACCAGCAGTGACCAGATGCCACCATGGCTGGTGTGCCTTTTGGTGTAGCGAGGCTAATAAATAGGGCAGCAAGCAGTGCCTGTTGTGGCACCAAGTGCAACTGGTTGGCTGCAAGTGGAGCAAGTGGTGGGGCAAGTTTTGGCACTTGTGAACCTCAATAGTGGGCACATGGGTGCAGAGGTAGGTCAGCCAGTGACACAGGGTGTATCTGTGTCACAGCTGCAGGCAGAGGATGGCCCTAGCTCCAGTGCAATGCAGACAGCAGCAATGGCATGGGGCAAGTATTGGGCTTACCTGGGGGTTGAAGAACCCATGGACACCCAATTATCACCTGCCATGAGGGAAAAAATATGGAAAGGCAAGTATGTCAATATGTTTGAGTTCTTACAGAGGGAGATACTTAACTCAGATGATAAGGAGAAGATACCAAAGGAAAAGTTGCATAGAGTGAAGGTATTACCGACCTTTGAGAATTGGGCAACCACATTTTATATTTTCATAAAGATTTATCATGGGTGATTTCCTCAGATGGTAGTGCAACTCATTAAATAAAAAGACAACATTAAGACAGCCCACTTGGCATAATAGTTGCCATATGAAGATGGGAAGGGTGCTTGGAGATGGGATAAGATAGACCATGACTTATGGTCCCATTACATGACATGGACCAAACCGGCCAGTGTGACCTACAGAGCCAATTGGCATATGGTACCCAGGATGCCATGGGTAGGTCAGAAGGGGATGTGCTGCCAGTTTAATGTAGGAAAGTGTTTTTGAGACTTCTCTAAGTTCAAGCATGAATACAGTAACTGCAGGGAAAGCACAAGAGGTCAGCCTGCCATGTGGGCTGTGGTTATAAAAAGGGGGAGAGCCAGCAGCATGAAGGAAAGCAAGGGGACAAAGCTGCCTAGAAGGCTAATGAGGTTCCCCATAAACAGTGAACACCTCCAGCCTTGGCTTGACCAATGTACCTGTGACAACGACTTGCATTATTTGGCTGATGGCTTCAAGAAGGTTCTATGTGACAAAGGCGACTGAATGTCAGAGACTGGTCATAAGGGCACACAACCACAAGGGCTACTGAAAAACACACACCCCTTAATTAGGATTCCTACTCCGGGGGCGGGGTGCAACTCGGGGAAAGAGGTGAAATCCAAGGTCGCCCACATTGTCGACACCATTATGCAGTAGCCCTTATGACCAGTCACTGACATTCAGTCACCCACATCATAGGCTACCCTTCAAAAACTGCATCCCTGTTCTTACCACAGCCTAAGGATATCTACCATGGCCTGTAATGTAAAATAAATGTACCCACTGAGGCATGTAGTTGCAGCTAAGCTGCAAAGAGAGGTACGAGGTGGCAAGGGTGGCTGGACCCTTTAAAGAGTCACCCATGGATCTACTTAGTGTTTCACCTGTGAGGGTGGTTCTCAAAAAGGTACCTCAATAAGGTATCATGTGAAAATGGTGACTTTATTCGAGCAAACACATTAGGGTGACTCCATAAGGGTAACAGCAATAATGGCTACTGCCACATAACAGAGCATGGTTGCAATGAGTGACTGCTTTGGTTCTGTGATACCCCACCATCCAATTGCAGCATGTAATGACAATCATAGAACTAGGAAGGGGTTCGGGTGGCACAGTGCCCCATGTATTACCATCTGCACCTCTGATGTGAGACCAGCTGCAGGAGAAGCAATACGGAGAAACAGGGAGAGACAGTATAAGTAATCTGAGGAAAGGGGGTTGGAGAGACAGCAGCAGTGAGGGGGAGGTGAGAGAGACAGAGATACTGATGTGTGAACCTCATGTATGGGGAGGGGACACATGGACTGGGGGACAGAGAATAGCAAGGGTTACTTGTGTGATGCTATTGGGGGTCACCATCATGTTTGTCACCCAGATTGGTGAACACTGTTATTGTGCTTGCCGTTATTGCTTTGCCCTAATGAATTTCACCCTTATAACCTTGCCGTTATGACATGGAACCCCAGGAGAGTACAGGCTGATACAGCACCTGTCATATCCTAAGGGCTCCTTGATAAATGACCATATCAGCTATACTGGGCTGGCAGTATAGACTAGAGGTTAAGAGTAATGAGCTGTGAAAGATCTTGGTACCTGCAGACCTGGGTTTGATTCCTACAACCTCCACCTGCATATTGTGTGACTCTGAGTAAGCCACATAACCAGCCCAAAGCTCCCTGGTCACCCTTGAAAACAGGCACTTGTGCCTAGTGGACCTTACCAGGTTAACAAAGAATAAAGCTATGCGTGCTCCCCTGAAAACATGCAGGATTAAGGGTGTCAAGGCCCCATGGCTTAATAAGGACCTCAGGATGCTTATGTCCTCCTGTGACCGTGCTTGGTGGACATACAAAAAAAGTGCTCTGTCTTCTGATTGGCAACTATACAGGCAACTCAGAAATAAATGCAAAAACACCTTACATAAAGCAAAATGCCACCACTACCAATCGCTACAGACTGAACACCTTTGCAGTCCAAAAGCTTTCTGGAGACAGATCAGTTCCTTGGTCAAAGGGAAAGCTGCTGAGCTCCTCAGTTCCCAGACTGCCCAGGGCACTACCCATACTGACCCCCTATCAATAGACACTGGATTTAATGAATTCTTCATGGACCTTGGCAAATAAATCTCTCTCTTCAATGACCCCCATTGTGCCTCTCATCCTTAATCACCCCAACTACCTAGGGACTTGCCCCTCTTTCCATCTAAAGCTGACCACCAACAATGAGGTCCAGAGGTTTCTGACTAATTTGTAGGCTGAGAGCTCACCTGGTCATGACACCCTTGAACCGAAGTTCCGCAGCCTTGGTGAACCTGCATTGCTCACCCAGTACATGACCTTTTTAACTGCTTCTTCCTTTCAAGTACTATCCCTGACAAGCGGAAGGTAGAGGTAGTCATACCCGTGCATAAGGGGGGACCCAACTAGATAGCTGAAAACTTTAGACCAATATCCATCCTGTGCCCCTTGGCTAAAATGCAGGAACATATAGTTTATAATCATCTGCAGAGATATCTGGAACACCACAATCTACTCTCTCCCTACCAGAATGGATTTAGGAAGAATCACAGTACATGCACAGCCTTAATTAAAGTAACCATGGACATAATCCAGGCCATTGATCATGGTTCTGCAATGGGTGCCATCTTTGTTGACATGACAAAAGCCTTCGACATAGTGAATAATGGTCTTCTGCTGCAAAGGTTTCACATACTTGATCTTCATAATAGTGTCCTGGGTTGGGTCCACAGCTATTTGTCCTGTCGAACTCAAAGGGTTAAGTGGGCTGGTGCCTATCCACCCCCAGACCCATAACTCATGGGGTGCTCCAGGGCTCTATTCTCTGGCCTTGTTTACCTATACCGGGGAGACAACATTGTTGTCGACATTCGGCATAGCGAGATCCCCAATGTTGACAGGTGAAATTTTGCTTGTCCGACATTGAGGTGTTTCTGTCGGGGGACTGTGCCCTCAAACACCCCATGTGGGGGCTGTACCTCCCACCCCACCCCCCTACTAAATGATTATCAATGCCGAGTCAGAGTTGATTTGAAGGGCACATGGAGAAAGGGTGTAATTTTGCCTGCAGGTCCCCCACAGTGACAATTTTGGAACCCTGTTGAAATTGTTACTGTGGGGGATTTCTTCGTAGGGGTTTCAACCTTCTGTCAGTACACCAAAAGGCCTATATTGTTCTCCCTATTTATTAATCACTTGTCAGTAACTGTGGTGGTGCATCTGTGCACCTGTATGCAGAGGATGCAATCATTTACCGCTCATCTCCTGATGTTAATCAAATAAAAAGTGACCTTGCCTCTGACTCCTCTGACCTAGAAGGTTGGTTCAGGCATAATCGTCTTGTCCTTAACACAAATGAACTGAAAAGTATGCTATTCTCGCACACAACCTCCTCCCCTAGTACCCTTCCCCCACTTAATATCTAATCTTTGAATAGGGATGCCCTTGAATCCATCCAGACCTTTAAATATCTGGGCATCACACTTGACTCCTCTCTTTCTTTTAATATCCATGCAACTAATTAAGTTAAATCCCTGAACCAAAAGTTAGATCTCCTCTTCTGTATCCGCCCCTTCCTCACCTCTGCCTCTTGCTTTAAAATAGCTTCCTCATCCTTCCTCCCTCTCCTAACATATGGTGCTCTCTTATTACTATCCATCAATATTAGTACCATGTCTCTCCTGGCTCAGGCTTATCATAGAGTAGGTAGGTTTGCCTTGGGGGTCAATGCCCATCATCACGTCTGTGATTTCCTTTCTTCCTTAGGATGGCTACCATATGAATCAAAACTGAGGTATATCACCCTGAGTCTTCTGCATAAGTTGGTCCATAAATTTACCCCACCCTGTCTCAGTGAGATTTTCTGCCATAGACAAGTCCCTCGAGCTCTCAGATCTGCCTCCCTCCCTCCCCCTTCTCCTGCGGCCTAACTTACAACTAGCTAAAGTTGTAAGTCCTTCGCTTTTGCAGCAGTATCTGACTGGAACTCACTTCCTCATTCTGTCCTATCATGCCTCTCTTTTCCCACATTCCAATCCAATTTGCTCACCACTCTCTCTACTGCTGCTATGTGCTCCTGATTCTGATGATGCCTATCCTACTCTACCTTGCTGCTTTCCCTCTGCTCTTTTCTGCCTATCTCCCTACCTATGCTTCACTCCTCTGCCCTCTACCCTGACTCACCTTTTTACCATTTGGTATCTGTACATGATTATGTATAATAATCTGCTAAACTTTATGTGCCTAGCCTGATAAATATTTTAAATAGTTTGCCATTGCTGCATTTTTGTTGTGTTGATGATAATTATTCTTCTGCTATGTTCTGTATTTCTGCTGTAATTATCTTCCAATGAAATTGCACTGTATTTGGAATTTTCTCCCTGTGAATTTGTTGAAATTGTTCCGTACTGTACTTCTCTGGTCACTCTCATGGATCGTCCCTGAAAATGGGGCTGCATTATCTCAGTGGACTTACCCGGTTACCAAAATTCAAATAAATACATATCAGTGCACAGGAAAGCATGGTCAGCTAGATGTCCCTAAACATAGTGGTCAAGCTTACCCAGCAGGTGGGTAGGGGCACCTTGCTTGCCAAGAGTGACATAACATCAGCATTCAGTTTATTGTTGGTCAGGCCAAGGAATTTTGATCTACTAGTGTTTTCTTTTTGATGGCCAGTACTATTACAACATGGCCATGCCAATGGGTTGTGCCATCTCATGCACATCGTTTGAAGCATTTAGCCATATTCTGGAATGGGCAATGAAGGCCTATTTAGAGAAGAGGTGGATAACACATCACAGTGCTCCCTCACTATAACAAACGAGTTGGGGGCCATAATGTCCATTTGTTCCATTTGTTATAATGGCATGTTTGTTATAATGAGGGAGCAAATAATGAGTGAATTAGACACATGGTGACCTCAGTGGGGCTGCTTAGAAATATGTGCCTTTGGTCAATACCCAGTGCTGAAACTTATGCTTCAAAGGTCGCCTGAAGATAAAGCTATCCGGGGATTTAAAAAAAAAAGAGAGATTTCTTTTTTTATGTGGTCCCTATAGCCACCATTATTCCATGAGCAGGATGGCAGGCTGATAAGACTTGGACTCCACTATGGCTAGAAGAGAAAGAGAGGCCTGGTGTCCTGCTATGTTGTCCACCTCAGTCATCCCCACCCTCACGTTGGATTCCTGGCCAGGTTGAAACTGTCCTCTGCTGTTATTCCCTTTTGTTTCTTTCTTTTTTCACCCTGTGAACCCAGAATTACCAATAAGAGACACCAGCACTCCACAGTCCCTAAGCTCTGAAGCGGGTGTCCCCACACCAAGGACTCCCCCCATGACCTGTGAAGCCCCAGGCAGTCCACTCTTGACAGTCGCTCACATTCAATTCATGGCACTGCTGTCCCTACCTTGAGTAGCATAGCAGTAGTGCTTCACCATAACTGCCTGTGAAACCCACTGGAGCCATTGGAACCAGAGAGCACAGGAAAACCTCTGGCAGTCTCAGATGCCCAAAGCCTCACATGTGGCTGAGTGCCTAGGGCCCAATTTACAAAGACCCCTTATGGTGACACACCTCTCATCACTCTAAGGGTTACAGCAAACTCTGGTTGCAGCAGGCACCTTGTGCCAGATTTTATATCAGCAGTGTGCCTGCACCAAACTGCCCAGGTGTGCCGAAGAAGGCAAGATGTGCCAAATACCTGGTTGCATCTGTGTGATGTGGCACAGATATCTGGCACCCCCCACTCAGTGCAACACTAGAGAAGCTGGGATGGTGGCTAGGAGGGAGAAACAGTAGGCCAGGGGGGTGCCAGGTGTGTAACAGGGGCCAGGGAGATGGCAGTGTGGGTGTTGGGGAGAACTGTATAGTACCTGTGAGCATCTGTCGAGATTCTGGTGCATACTGTATAATACAAAACAGTAGTAAGCACTACACATATAATAACCCCGATCCCCAATGTCACCTAAGAAAGCAGATCCCTGCCCTGATCACCTAGTGGACCCCAATCCGTGATCTACTCCAAGCCACTGCATAAACCCTCCCAGGTGGTTCAAAGGACTGCCCTCCCCCACCCCAGCCCCCTCAATCACCACTGCATAAAATTCCAAAATTATGCAGTTTGCCATGGGAATCCATTTTATTAGATGTCTGGCATGGGTGACTAAGGGTGCACTCTAACTGCATCACCACATTAGAGCGACCACAGGTACGAAGGCAGATTTGGAAATATGGAATAGTTTTTTAAGCAATTTAATGGTGTGCCGATGTGGCAGATAGGGATTACATTTCTGCTGAATTGTCAGATGATGACTGATGTGGCAGGTGTTGTGGGTTATAGGGCATAATTTCAGGGCTCCTGTTTCACTGGTCAGTGGGATGAGAGTTGGTAAAAGTGGGCCTTTCAAAAAAAAAGACATTGTTGTAACTATTTCCCATAGTGGCTGCTGTTTTTATATGGTGCAACAAGTTGGCAAACTGCAGGGTTATGTTTCAGTCAGATAACATGGCAGTGGTGAAAATTTTGAATTTTCAATCATCAGACTCTGTAGAGGTGATGAGGCTGATGCACATTTTTGTGCTGCACTGTGTGACCAGGTTGAAAAAGTTCTTGTCCCATTTGTTATAGAGAAAGAGTTAAAAGCAACCACTTTTCTCTGCCCCCCCTTTTATGAGTTTAAAAATCTTCAACTGAAGCAGGCCTTTTCTTCTCACTTTGGCCCAGGCCCATGGCTACTGCAGCAGAGTTTGGACACTCAACTCTATGTGTCTCTAGCAGTGCAACACCACTCGGTGTCTAAACTCAATGGGTACTTTCAAACTATTGATCCACAAGTCCTACCAGAATCTGTTACTTCTGGCATTAGGCTTTAAACCTTCCCACAGACTTAAACTTGTGGTAGACCATATGGTGATGTTTATATAAGTACATAAATCAAGATCATTATCATTTAATTCAATTTAGGGTTTTGCATAATTTGTATTACAGTCCCTTACGATTGTGCTTGATGGGTAAGCTCTCCTCTCCAGCCTGTACCAGATGTGGTATTGCGGATGGTCACCTTAAACACCTGTTATGGAACTGTGCTAAAGTGACTCCTTTTTTGAATGCTATTAAAGTTCATTAGATCCCTTTTTGGGCTTAAAACCTTATTTTACACCTGAGGTTTGCCTTGTGGGTCTTTACCCTTCCAGCCTTTTTGGTTCTCGGAAGGCTCACATGGTGCTGATTTCAATACTGGCCAAGTTAATAATCCTGCAGCATTGGTCAGATGATGCCATCCTCTTGCATTGGGAATAGCACCAGGAGATTCTTCAGGCTTTATTGGAGGAAAAGTATATTGCCTCCTTGCACCATCAGGCAGATCATTTCCGAGATAGATGGGAATCACTTTATACCTTGTTATCAGATATGGTACAATTGTAGGGAGGTCAAGTCCTGTTTAATATTAACTCTCTTGCTCTTCCATTGCCTGAGCACCATATTACATAGAAACATAGAATGTGATGGCAGATAAGGACCGCTTGGCCCACCTAGTCTGCCCATTTTCCTACCTAACAGATAAGCTGCAGATCCTAGTTAACCAACAGCTTACTTCCTCCTACCCCCCACTAGGACTGCCTTATGTCTGTCCCATGCATTCTTGAATTCCCCCACTGTTCTTGACTCCACGACCTCCTCAGGGAGGCTGTTCCATGCATCCACAACCCTCTCTGTGTAAAAATACTTCCTCACATTACCTCTGAGCCATCCCCCCTCTATCTTCAAATTGTGCCCCCTTGTTCTTGCATGTCTCTTTTTCTGAAAGATGCTACCCTCTTGGACTTTGATGATTGCCTTGAGGTACTGGAAAGTTCTATCATGTCCCCTCTCTCCCATCTTTCCTCAAAGGTATACATATTAAGCTCCTTTAGTCTTTCTTCGTATGTCTTCTGGTGCAGACCCTGCCCCATTTTGGTTGCCCTCCTCTGGACAGCCTCCACTCTATGTCTTTGCAGATATTGTACTATTTCCTATCTTAATGATCTCTGTCTTTTCTTGTTACTGAGATGGCTATGCTCCAGGAGGGAGGGTGGGAGGATACGTATTGGGGAAGGGGGACTGGGGGTATGTTTGGTGCTTCTTTTCCCTTTTTTTTTTTGGAGCTGTGTAATTTTGCTTGTTGTTCTTGGTTTCTTGAACCCTTTTTCATTTATATTTAATAAAGTATATTCAAATAAAAAAGAGTTAAAAGCAACAATCTGTTCTATACTCTCCTTTTCTGTCTCTTGCCTGTCTGATTGCACAATCAAATTTTCTTGTTAGACCTAGGATCTGATCTCTCCACCAGTTCCACAGTTCTCCCCCTCCTGCTATCTCCCTGCTTTCACTTGCTGTTTCTAGCTGTTTCGTTTCTTCCCTCTTGTCTATCTGTGGCTATAAAAATATATGTGAAACTGTTTGTGTGAAACTGGGATCCCTTGGTTTGAAAATGTATATAGCTGTATTGTTTACAAGATTCCAAAAAGCTATGTAGAACTCAGTGGGTTAACCTTGAGGTGCAGTTTGACTTCCACAATCTAAGTTGCAGAGTTGTCAGCAGGAGATTAGTTCCGGGACACAATGTTCCTATTTTGTTGCACCTACAAAGACAGAAACTGACAATGTTCTGATACATTTTGTGAGAAACAGGATGTCTCTCAATGAGCTCAGGATACAGAAATGAATTGCCAGGCAAAGACTTTTTATAAAAAGAGCAGCAATGTTTTTGTTGGAGAGAGAGTGACTGAAGTTTAGAATTAGAGACAGCCTCAGAGGGAGACCTTTATTTTGTTTGAACTGCCTGTATAAAAGCTATCCTCTACAATTTTCACTTTTATTCTGTTATTATTGATAATAATAAAAAACACCACTTGCAGGTTTTACAACTGCTCCTGATTTTGCTATGCATCCTGACCTTTGCCTTGATGATATGCTGCCTGCAGCTTAACCTCACATTTAGGGTAAAGCATGTACTGGGGAAAACCAAATGTTATCACAGATGTGTTGTCTCACCTACAGTTTGAATGCTTTCACCAGGTTGCCTAAGCAGAAGATGTGAACCCAACCTAAGTGTCTCCATGCTTATGGTAGGTGACGACCCTTAAACAGTTGAACTGGTACAGCAAATCATGGCCCCAGGGATATGGTTTAAGTATGAGGCACATGCGAGTGCAATTCAGAATTTTGATAGCCAGCATGTGCAGTGGTCAGACATACAGAGCCCAAGGTTGGTGCAACATGTCCATTCACTTATAGAGAGCAGCATATTGCCACTTACATGCAGAGTCATCTGTCAGTTGTAGGCTGTTTTGCAAAGATGCAGGTACTCAGGGATGTTCTGGGCTCATTTATCTTATGGAAAATGGTGGATGGTTTTGCATGTTTGAGGGGTAATCACAAAGATGCTAGGAAACTGGTTGATAGCTCATTGCTGGGTGAGATTCTTGGCTGCTTGGGATATATTTGCTCCTCCAAGGATGAGGCATGGCTCTTCACTGCACTTTTTGCTTATGTCTTTTAGGGGGGCTTTTCAGGTTTCAGAGTTGGTGGCAAACTCAGTGATTTTACCAGGGTGTAACAGTTCAGGGACATGGCACTGCTAGACAATTGCTTGATGATAACTTTGCGGCAATCAAAGACAACCCAACTAGGACTCATACAGCTGGTGACCCTGTTCTGGGCACCAGGGCACAAGCTGTACCCTTGGTGTCTAGTTGAAGACTAGCTGGCACACAGACCACATGAGTGAATTGATTTCATCATATACAATAACGGGATCCAGCAACTAGGTACCAGTTTTCTACAGTACTGCAGAAAAAGAATTAAGGCTACAGGCAGAAACCCCAGGGAGTATAACAAGCACTTGTTCAGGATTGGAGCCACCACTGAGGTGGACCAGATGGGTTGTCAGGAGCAAAAGATAAAGGATATGGGCAAGTGGACATCACAGGTGTACAAGAGGTTCCTCAGGCCAGTGCATATGGGTGTCAGCTCAGGACAGATGGCCAGGGAAATGACAGATGCTATTATTGATTATTGTTTCAGGTCCAGTTCCTGCAATCAAAAATATTTGTGCTGGGACATTCATATGTCAGAAGAGCTCACAAATGGGCAGCATGTTGGGGATGAGGAATGCAGCAGGGTATACCTCCTGAGAAAGCAGTGGTGTAATGGTACAGAAAAGGGGACATGCAGTAGCAGGAATTGATCCCCCCCAGTGAAGAAGCTGGGTCTGCTCATCTCCCCCCGATGACCTGGTTATCCACCTAGATGGCAATGACCTGGGTCTTGGGTCTTCCAAGGATGTGGTCCAGATAATCACAGCTGGTCTGGGTTGGCTCAGGTAGGAAATGACAAACACATCACTGACATGGTCCAGAATAGTGCCTCAGGTTAAATATTGGTCAGGACCACAAAGCCATTACTCATGGCCTACAGGGAGATAAATTGAGAGGTGTCTCGATTCTGTCTTTCTGTGAGGATCCAAGTTGTGTATCATTATCACCTTAGATGCTGCTATGGTCTAGCAAGTCTGGAATCCATCATAAGTGGAACTGGTTTGTGGTGGGCAGGCCCAGTTGGGGGTTCCCAGGTTCTCTTGGCCACAGCTAGATGGTGGTAATATGGTTTGGTTTTGGCAAACCTGAATTAATTAACTGCTCTGGGGAAATACCCTCCAGCATTTTGTAATATTTTGATGGTCCTGATAAATGAGAGCTTGGTATACAATCACTGTGACAAAATGAATGATCATGTATGTAAAGATATTTTTTGTTGAGTAAACATTGGCCATTTCCCACAGTATGTGTCTGGTGTCTGTCTTTGGTTGGGATTTGGAAGTGTTTTTATCAGGGCACTGCTCCTCCTGGCTATCACTGGGAGGATATTTGCCTAGTGGCCACTGGTCCAATCCAAGAGCCCAACCTTCCAGGGTGAAATGACCTGGGAAGGTCAAGCCAATGGCCTTTGACCCTACCCACAGGTGGGTCAGGAATAGCAACAGAGTGGGTGGGGTCAGGGGGCATACATAAGGTCCAGACAGAAAAGAGTCAGCCTCTTTCTGTCTGGACAAGTGGAGAATAAACTGATTTATTTATTTATTTAGCTTTTGTTAACCAGGTAAGCACACTAGACAGTTAAGTGCCTATTTTCAGGTGCGACCCGGGAGAATTACATAGGTACAGGCAATAAGAATACAGAGGCATGGTAACAGCAAAACAACAAGGTACAGTCAGGTACATTCAGAGAATTCAGGCTATAACAGTTACAGAGGCTAGCAATCAACAAGTTAGACAAACAACAAGGTGCATGCAAGAATAGGCAGGTAGCCAGCAGTCAGGGGACCGGCAGAGAGCCAATAAGGCAAGTGCTGTGTTAGGCAATGACAAACATGGGAGACATGGGAGACTGGTGTCTATCTTTGGTTGGAATTTGGAAGCGGTTTTATCTGGGCACTGCTCCTCCTGGATGTCACTGGGAGGATAAAGCAAGCCCTCCTACTCTCCTTTAGAGGGTGAAAGACTGATGGAAGAATTGCTGGGTTTAGTGCATGAGTAAGTGAAAAATGGATTGGTTGGTCAATTGGGCCAGTAAAGAAAATACAAAGGTGGAAAGCGATGAGAGGGGGTAGCCTTGCGAGGGCACACACACAGAAATGGGTCACTATTGCATTGGTAATGCAGGGCGGAGCATGTGACCACAAGGTGATGGGTGAAGGGCAGGACAGATGAGGCTCTGTGAGAGCAGCACTGCACTGCTATGGCCTAGCAAGTCTGGAATCCATCATAAATCAAGCCGGTCAGAGGGCAGGCAGGCCCAGTGGGGGTTTGCCATGTTCTCTTGACCATGACTGGATGGTGGTGATATGATTTGGTTTGATTAGGCTGATTTCATTAGCTGCTTCGGGGGAATACCCTTTCAGTGTTATGCAATTTTGTAATGTGCCTGATAAATGCGAGCTTTGTGCATAATCATTGTGACAAAATAAATAATCATGTATGGAAAGGTATTTGTTGTTGAGTAAACATTGGCCTTTTCCCACAGTATGAGTCTGGTGTCCGTCTTTGGTTGGGATTGAGAAGTGGCTTTATCTTGTCAGGAACTCTTCCTGTATCTCACAATCTAGTTATTACCCCCCAGCTCCCCCCCCCCGACAGTGTACAGCCAGCTTCCTTGCATAAGCTTTAACAACTCCATGGGTTTTGAGCTCTGCAATCAGCATGCCTAGTCCAAAAGAGTTACTTGAGTGCTAGTAGTCTAGGAGATATAATCCTGTTACTGAAACTCAAAACAATTCTGAAAATGATTAACCTTTATATGAGATACAGTAACAAAATAGTTAGGAGTCATAAAATGTTTAGCAGTACATCACAGTGACAGGTTACATTTACATTTTTTAATTTTCAGTGGAACTATTTTATCTTGTAACATGGCATCAATCATACAGTGGAAATCAGCAGCAGCGATAGGCGGAACGGCATCACGGGACCCGAATCGGAGTGGGTATTAACCCAGGGTATATGCCGTGCCTGCCAAGGTAGTACTGACACCAGCCAGACCCCCAGGTTAGCAGCACTGGGCACTGGGGTCGAGATAGTGCAACAGCGGCAAGAGAGGCGGAGCGGCAGCCTGACTAGCCATCCGAGTTCAGAAATGGGGAAGGGGGACCAGAACCTGCGGTGGACAGTGGCGAGAGGTAGCACATCGCCAGGGAGACACAGTATGCAGGGTAGTTTCATGTGCTTTTCACTATCAGGAGGTGTCGCGATGGAGCAGTGGGTGGACATGTAGTGGTGTGGGGTAGGAGTGACTGGTAGCGCGGCACAGCGAGCAGGGACCGGAGCAGTGATGCTGCCCAAAGACAGTGCCAGCAGCGAGGAGAATGACCAGATAGGGGCAGAGCCATGGTGCAGCCAGGCGACTGTGCAACCGACATTTGTGGTGCAGGGCAGGGTAGCATCGGAGGAGGCAGAGGTGTGGAGTATGCGCACTGAGTTGGGAAAGGCCACAAAAAGCAGGAGAGGAGAAGAGAGAGGGGGATGGGGGGCAGTGCCACAGCAGCAGGACCGCCAAGAGGTGCCTCGCAGAGAGTGCAGCAGACAGCCAGATGAGGAGGCCCCAGCAGCTGTCGCCCTCAGACCTGGATGCACTTGAGCGCAGCAAGGTGGAGTGGAACACAGAGAAAACCACCGCATGGGCATGCAATGTCTTCTCAGACTGGCTTGAGGAGAACAGCGTGACCCTGGACATCACCACAGTGACAGTGGCAGACCTTGCAGAGACACTCAGACAGTTCTATGGCACGGTCCGAGCTGAGTGGGGGGAGGAATACAGCATCAGCTCCCTGGTGGGCATTCGAGCCGGGCTCATCCGGTACATAAATGGCATGGAGATCAGAAGACACAAGAACATAATGACAGATGCAGAGTTCAGAACTGTGAATAATGTGTTTCTGGCAATGCTGAAGAGGTATCGGTGGGCCGGCAAGGATGTCGCTGCCCACTTCCCCATGATAAGCCTGGAAGACCTGTGCAGAATCACGGACAGTGACTACCTCAACCCTCACACAGCGTATGGCCTGGTCAGGTGTGTCTGGTTTGAGATCCAGCTGGGCCTGGCACGGAGAGGGCGGGAGGGGCTGAGACAGCTCAGCCAGTCATTGTTTGTGCTGGACAGAGATGCAGGAAGCCATGAGTTCCTGGCACTGGGGTTCAATGAGGCGACCAAGAACCACAGCTGCACCACAGAGACCAACAGGCAGAACCTCTGTGGAGTCCTGTACTCGCAGCCTGGCAGTGCCTTCTGCCCAGTAGCCCTGTATAAGCACTATGTCAGCAGATGCCCAGAGGGAGCCCCAGCCTTCTACTTGCACCCCATCTGTCTCCCCCAGGAAGAGCTTGACAAGCGGCAGGTGTGGTTCTCCAGATAGCTGATGGGCAGAAACTATCTCGGGGATATGATGGCCCAAATCTCCGAGGATGCCCAGCTGTCCAGGAGGTGCACCAACCACAGTGTGTGCAGCACCGCTGTCCGGATGCTGACAGAGGCTGGTCTCGCATCAAGAGAAATAATGTCGGTGACAGGGCACAGATGCGAGACCAGCCTCTGCAACTACTGGTCCCTGAGTGTCACCGACCAGCAGAAGTGGTCAAACATCCTGTCTGCAACCGACACCCCAGCCTCCAGCAGGACAGACAGCCCAAACAGGGACCAAGTGTGCAGAGTAAGCCCTCCCATCCATGACAGCACTGCATGGGGGCTCGAGACAGAGAGATCTGGAACGTGGGATAGCGCCAGCAGTGGAAGCTCAGGAGGTTATGTGGAGCCTGTCCAGACCAAGACCCCCATTTAGGTGCACCAGATGCCCGACCTGAAAACACACCGCGCAGCAGAACAGCGCAGCCACCCCCAGGGAGACCCTACTGAGAGCGCATTGTGGCATGCCACCAAACAGCGGGCTTCCACTGCCACAGCTTCACCGTCCATGGCACGGTGAATATCTACTATGGAGCGGGGCCACCGGAGATGGAGACCAGAAGTAGCCAGGCGCAGGAAGGGACCGCACGGCAGAGCCAGCAGCAGCACGCACAGCCCAGGTGGAACACAGCAGTGCCGGAGCAGTCAGTGGGAGGCAGCAGGAAGTGAGCACCCCCAATATGCAAATCACAAGCCAATCCCTCCTCGTGGTGATTGAAAACTGCACCGGAGACCTCCCGTGGCGGGTTTGAAGGCAATACCCGGACTGAACTGGACATGACCGGGACATCAATGTTGGCTGCAGTCAGCTATGCGGTTGCAGGTAGAACAGCAAGTCACCGCATCAGTATGTAGATAATGTTGTGCACCATTGTGTGAAAGTGCAGTAAAACTTGTGAAATATTGCAGCGCCTCTGTCTTTTCTTTTCGATCTCACAGAGTGGGCACCCTCCCGATGCTGCCACTGACCCACAGCCCATGTTACAAGCACATTAAGCCACTCTGTCGGTAGCATCTAATGTGATTGATGCTTGGGGGGGGTTGCTGCTGGCCTGAGGCCAAACCCCCCCATGTATCAATCCAGCATTAGATGCCACCTTCGTGGTGGCTTAATGCTTACTTGTAACACACTACAGCCACTGTGACAAATGCTGACTTTTTTTCTTGCTTAAACATACCCTTTTTTATCAGTCAGTGTCCCATTTTATAATTGCAATAGATCAGTCAAGAGACTATGGGTAAGTGCTCTAGTAATCCACTCTGTGGTTGATTGAAGCAACTTGGCTTTGCCTTGATGCTCCAACGTACCTATAGAGTGGTTTATTATGGGACATCCCACCCCTGTCTCATGGTCTATTGCTTACATGTTTCATAATCATTTTGCATTTTCTGTCATCAGAAAGTGTTATCTAGTGACATACATACTGAGACTAATATGAGACTCATTACTGAAACAAATGAGAGGTTGAAGTGAGATTCTGATACGGGGAAAAAATAATATTTTTAAATGTTAACCCTGATGCATAGCCAAGGGCATGTAACAGTTCAGTCTTACTGCTATTGCAAACCTCTCATTAAAAAAATCTTCCCCATTTGATATTAAAATCTTGTGGGTTTTTTAAGTTGAAAGTTCTAAAATGTGTAAGGACTTCTACTTGAACAAATAAAGTAAACTTGCAACTAAGTTTAAAGTTATTTGTTCCCATGACAGACGTGTCCTACTTAAAATCAGAGGACAACAGCAGAGATGGGTGTTTATCTAAAAGTAAGATGCTGTTTATACTTAAGGTCATTTATAGCGAGATACGGGTCTGTAGGCACAATGCTTTCTTCTATGCTTAACATTTGGTGAAGTTTATTATAGCTGAATACTGTACGTATGTACATGTAGTTTAGCTTGAAAATACCTGCCATTCTAAAATGTCATAAAAACATTGAGAAAACAAAATGCATTGAAAGAAAGTTGTTGGTTAGTTACTGAACTTCAATAGGCAGGTTCACTGTAGCATGTGGTTAGCAGGCCACAGGATAGAACAGTGCAAGGTATGACATCTGTATGTTTCCCCCCTCTGTCTTTTCTTCAATTGTTATTGGTTTTAGGTTTGTTTGCTCTCTCCCTTTCACTTCCTCACATAAATGTACACACAGTACTAGCAAGCAAGCAAGCAAACTTTATTTATATACTGCCTTTCAGAATCAAGGCACTGTACATAATACAAAATACAATACAAAACAATAAGATGATAAAATATTTAAAAACAATCATTATTTAGTCAACTAATTAGGGAAGGCCAAAGAAAATAAATATGTTTTCAGCATAGATTTAAAACTGCTGATGGTCAGGCATTCTTTTAACCGACAAGGTAGGGAATTCCACAGGGTTGGTGATGCAAATGAAAAACCACGAGCTCTGGATGTTTTAAGACGAACCCTAGGAATCTCTAGCAATCCCTCACTGGCGGCTCAGAGAGGGCGAGTAGGGGGAATAGGGAGTCAGGAGATCTTTCATGTAGCCGGGTCCCAGTTTATGTAGGGCTTTGATGGTAAGCAAGCCTACCTTGTAGGGGATCTACCACTGAACTGGCAGCCAATTCAATCTGTGCAGCACAGGCTTAATATGACTGGTCCTAGAGGTACCAGTCAGCAGCCTGGCCACAGCATTGTGCACTAGTTACAGGCAGATATCCACCCCAGGCAGCCCTAGGTAGAGGGAATTGCAGTAGTCAAGACGGGTGGTAATGAAGGCATGGACCAGTGTTGGAAGGTCACCCGGAGGAATCAAGTGTTTCACCCTGGCAATATTTCTCAGATGGTAAAGTGAGGATTTGGCCACAGCTGACACCTGAGACTTCAGGGTGAGATCATCATCAAAAATAACACCCAGGTTATGCATCCAATCTGAAGTAGGGAGCTGGACACCATTAAGCCACAGGCCCGACATGAGCCCAGCTCCAAGACCTGCCCCATGGTGATCCAGATCCATAACCAACACCTCAGTCTTATGCAGATTTAATCTCAACCAACTCGAGCTCATCCAGTCTTTGATCTTGGAGAGGCAGGTATTTAGCATAGAGATTGCATCAACCTGACCAAGCACAAAGGACATATACAGCTAAGTATCATCAGCAAAGCAGTGAAAACTCAAGCTGTATCACCTGATGATGTCTCCCAATGCCAGCATATACACTGCGAACAGCATGGGTGCCAATATGGAACCCTGCAGCACCCTGCGGGACAGGGGAAGGGAGTCAGAGGAATAAATTCCAGTGACCACCCTCTGAGACCAGCCTACGAGGAAAGATCGAAACCATTCGAGGACTGTACCCGACAGTTCACAAAGGAACCACAGGGTCTCCAAAAGCACCTCATGGTCCACAGGGTCAAAAGCTGCTGAGAGATTGAGAAGACCCAAGATGGTACGAGCCTTTTGATCTGTAGCCATCAGGAGGTCATTTAATACTCGGAAAAGGGCAGTCTCCACGCTATGCCTCTTCCTGAAAGTAGACTAGAGAGCTTCATAGACATTGTGAGTTACCAAATGATCATCCAGTTGCAGCACAACCCCCTTCTCAATAACTCTCACTACAAAGGGAAGGTTAGAGACAGGCTGGTAGTTAGCTGGATCGATGAGATCCAAGGAGGGTTTTTTAAGGAGTGGACGAATGACCGCCTCCTTTAGGGGATCTGGAAAGATTCCCCTCTCCAAGGATCTCCATACAATTTCAGCTAGGATCAGGCAGCGGATATCTACACAACCCACTAAAAGGAGGGTAGGGCCCAGATCCAAACTACAACAGGTTGGGCACAAAGTCTGGACAATCTTCACAATGTCCATGAATTCTGGTGGGCTGAAATCCGTCCAGACAGACTGGGTGCTCACTACCCCCATCAAACTCTGCAACCCCTCATAGAGAGAGAGCTGAGCCTATTGTGGACCTGATGCTGACAACCTTATCTGCAAAAAAACGATCTTGCTCATCACACTCAATTTGTGAAAAAACTCTTCCTAACTGGAGACAGATTGGATTGCATAATCTGTCTGTGGTTCAAAAAAGTTGAGCCAGTTGGTTCATTGCAGCAGACATCTCCCTGGATAGGAACTCTGCCTTCTTACGGGTGATTTCTGATTGACAGCCCTTATAATTTTCCATCAGTCTAAGCCTGTCAGCATCCAGGCCAGACTTCTGCCATGCTCTCTCTAACCTTTGACCAACCCACCTCAGCTCCTTCAGGGACCCATCATACCAAGGGGACCTTGGGCAAAGAATGAGTGGTCGAACATGAATAGGAGCAACCCAGTCCAAGGCCTCTCCCACTGCCTTATTATAGGCTAGTACGAGGTCCCCTGGACTTGTGCTTTCACCCAGCAATCCCGATAGGCCCAGCGCCACCAATAGACCATCTGGGATAACTCCCCTTAAAGGGTGGTACCAGACCATCTCCAAAGGGGTAGGTCCATTTAGTGGGCCCCCAAAACAGAACCCTATGGTGTGATGGTCTGACCAACTGACTGGTTCCACCCCCAAATCAGTGACCTCCATCTCCAGGAGGAACAGCAGATCCAATAAGTGACCTCCTATATGGATAGAGGAGCTAACTACCTGTGTGAGGCCCAGCATTGTTATTAGCTGGAGGAGATTTTGACCAAACTGCAGGACTTTGTCATTGACTAAGGCTTTGAAGTCCCCCACAATTATCCATCTGGGAGACTCCAACACCAAGTTGACAATGAAGTCCACAATCTCCTGCAGGAATTCACCCACATTACCTGGTGGACAGTAGATGAGGAGTATCCTACAGCCTACACCCTCACCCATAATGCACTCAAAGGATCTGGTAGTCCCCAATGGAACATCCACAAGGCCCAGTTCGGTCTTAAAAAAAGATAGCTATGCCCCATCTCTACAATACAACCTCAGGCAGTGAATCAACGAGAACCCAGCTGGAACTGCAAAAGCCAATACTGGGCCTGCATTTTCATCCAGCCAGGTCTCGGAGATGCATTCCAGGTCCACTGTTTCAACAATGATCAGCTATGATGGCTGTCTTATTTTTGATGGACCTAGCATTACATAACACCGCCCTGGTTGGATGAGATGCTGACGAAGACCTTGACTCCTGACCAGCATCAGTTGCTGGGCCCTTGGGTATGGGAACAAGACAGGGACTACCCCTGTCCCAGCACCATTTCACCCCAGGGCATTGCCTGGTCCCTACCACCCCAATACATCCACCTCTTTCCATTTCCCCACCAGGCCCAGTTCTGCCTCCCTTCCTGTGCCTCCTAGCAATCCCAAGGGATTGACAACATTTGTAGGTCTCTATTGGCAAAAAATGGCAGTCAAAGGGGTGCAATTTGCTGAGGCTAGTGGGGGAATACTGCCTGATCACCTTTTAACCCTCCCTACACATACTAAAACACTAATCCTCAAAACATAAAAATAAATTCTAAAATATAAGTGATTCATTTTTCAAAATATGGGACAGTAAATTGGTTGGCTAATAAATAATAACATTTCTTAAGTTATAACTCAAATCCAAGAATATTAAATAAATTCAACTAAAAATATAAAAAATCTTTAGCGCCCTGAGGCCCTCTCACAGCCTGAGGCGGCCAACCAAATACAAGTGCTATACCCCCCTTCAGATGCTCCTCCTTTCTCTCTCACCGAGAAGGTAGAACATCCAACAGTTAAACTAAATCAATTAGTATGTAAATACCTCTACACACCCACCCCCACTTATACAATAATCTATACTATAATATAAACTGTAATAAATTATAAATAAGCTCACCAATTCAAACTGCAAGCTAGTCACTAAAGTCCCAAGCAGAAATAGCAAATATGATCCAATTCTGAAACTGAAATTAAAGTCACAGAAGGGCAAGGTAGCCGGTAACACAGTTCCTCGAGAGAGATTTGCAAATAAAGAGGAGGGCTCTCACCATCTTCTCTTCATTGAAGTTAGTCCAATGGGATAGCAATTCCACAGGCAAATTCCAATCATACAAAATGAGTTCTCCAAAATGAGGCCCATTCACTGCCTCACCAAAATGTTTAAAAATATTTTGAATTTAAAACAGTTTGAACAAACATGGATAAAGCCAGATGAGGATCCAAACAGTCGGAAACAATCAAACTAGTCAAATTAATACAAAAGGAGGTAGCAAAGATGAAAGTCTTCTTGGGTCAAATAAAGCCAAAATCCAAACCAACCCACGGCAGGTCCAATGTATGTCCAACTGCTACCACCACCTGGTTCGCCGAGGAAAGCCCAGCCTCTGCCAGGCAATCCCCACAGCCCATGCACATGCACACGCATGCACACACACACACAGATGCACACACACATGCACACACACACACACACATCATTCATTTCAAATCACTAGATAGTTTAGCTAGTGGTGGTGGCTGGCCTAAGGGCTAGCATTCAGAAGCAGACCTGGGGCCTGGTCCTGTTTATTACAAGTCAGATGGATACTCAAATAATTCCCTTAGCCTTATTATTCTATCATTCCATAGCAGCACTGTGTCCTAAACCTTTTTAATGCCTATTCTTTCAGCTTGGAGCATGACACTTGAAGCTTTGAACTGTTTAACACAAGACCACTGCTTCAGTCCTAAGAGTAGAGAAACTAAGTAGAAACAGGACTTCACATTGCAATTCATGAGTTTATTTTGTGTTTGTTTTTGATGATCATGAAAAGAGTGCTAGGTACAATATTCTTGTTTTCAGCTTTATCCCAAGGTGGGGGTTGGGTCTGACAGAAATATAGAAACATAAACAATGTTGACAGAAGCAGACCTTCGTCTCTTTAGTTTTCCCAGTTTTACTGTACCCTACTCCATGGCCTATTGTCTAGATGGAGTTTTCACCTTCTCCCCTCACTCCCTGCTTTACTGCTAACATCTGAGTCACTGTTAATCTTGTTACTCTGTCTCAACCATGCTTGAATCCCTTAATGGTTTTTGTGTCCTCCACCTCTGCAGGCAGGATGCTTCATGGCTCAATCAGTCTTTCCATAAAGTATAACTTCCTTATATCTCTCCTGAATCTCCCCCTTCCCTGAACCGCTTACATTCATGTCCCCTTGTTTTCCACCCTACTTTCCTGCTAAATAGTTCTTGCAGTTTACTTGTTTATTCCTTTCAGGAACTTGAAAGCCTCTGTCATGTTGCCTCTCACCCTTATGGCCTCCAACGAGTGCATGTTCAGTGCCCTTACATGATCCTCAAAGGATCTGCCCTGTTTGCACTGAATAATTTTGGTTACTCTATGCTTCACCATCTCTAGATTGTCTATGTCTTTCCTCACATGGAGACAGCAGAACTAGGCACAGTATTCCTGGTGGGATGTTGCCAGTGACCTATAGAGAGGTAGTGTTACCTCTTTCCTCCTGCAATTGAAACCCTTTCCAGTACACCCCAACATTCTAGTTACCTTGCAGTGGGACTTATTACATTGGCTAGTTTGTTTTAGGGTGTCATTTATGATGACTGACAGGTCCTTTTCCTCTGAGGTAGTGGCCAGCTCAACCCATCCCATCCAGTATGCCTTCTTGGGGTTCTTGTTCCCCTATGTGCATCACCTTGAACTTTTCAGCACTGAATTTCAGCAGCTAGTCCTTGGATCACCTCTTTAACATTTGCAGGTCCCTCTGCAACTCCCTCTCCCCCTCCTCTCTGCCTACCCTCCCAAAAAGCTTAGTATCATCTGCAAAGAGACACAGCTTGTCCTGTATTCTTTCTTCTATGTCACTGGTGAACATGTTAAAAAGGACTGGTCACAGGACTAACCCCTGCAGTACCCTACACATAACCTCCCTCTTCCCAGATTTGACCCCATTTAACATCACCTTATGCTGTCTCCCTTCTAACCAACCTCCCACCCATCTAACAAGATGTCCCTGCCATGAACCTGTTCTGGTCAATATCCTGAAGCCCATTTCTGTCCTGATATTCCACTAGGTCATTTTTGACTAGTGTCTCCATCGGTTTACCTACAATGGATGTACGACTAAGGAGCCTTTAATTTCCTGATTCCTCCTCATCTCCTCCCATGTGGTTCAGCCCCTTGTCTGCTTTCCTCAAACCTCTCAAAATCATCCCTTACTGCATTAAGCTATTGAATAGCATTGCCAGGAGTTCAGCTATTTCCTAATCCAATTTACTAAGCACCCTTGGATGCATCCCATCTTGTTCTGGAGCTCTATTTTCAAGGCTACAAATCCTTTTCTGACCCTTTCACCTATAATTACCCCTTCTTCATTTCTTTGATCCACCCTTGCAGCAACATTTATGCCACTTTCTGACAGAGAACCACTATCCTGCACTGTGAATACCAAGCAGAAGAAACAATTTAGATTGTTGCATTTTGCTTGTCCTCCTCTACTACTCTGCCCTACTCCATCAGCCTAACATTTCCTCTATCATCATCCTTCTTTCCCTTATGTATCTGAAGAACTGTTTTATCCTTCTCTTGACCCCCTCCGCAGTATACAGCACTTTGTCCTCTTTTGCATCCTTCACTGTCTTCGTGGCATCTTTCATCTTTGTTTGGTGTTTGCTCTATTCTTTGGCCCCTTCAAAGAGAATAGGCTCGGTAACTTTTCTCAAGCATTGATTGATTGCTTTGAAAATGGCCCCTTAATTTCTACCCACCTCTCTTCTACTCCCTGAACCTTTCCACTTCAATCCACTTACCCTTGACTAAGTCTCTCATTTATTTATTTATTTATTGAGTTTTTGTTGACTGGGTAAGTGCACTAGAGAATTTCATGCCTATTTTCAGGCACAACCTGGGGGAAGGGATACAGATTGATGCCAACTGACCTTGAAATAGATTAAGCTGTTGGTGGTATTTTCTTAATGATCTCTCTTCTGAACAATGTCTGCTCATCTGGAATCAGGAACCACAACCTTTGATGAGGGCATTCTAATTTCCATGACCAGTTCAAACCTTATGGTTTTATGGTCACTGGACCCACTGATTCACCAACCTACACTCCACCTACTATTTCTGAGTTTGCAAGTACTATGTCAAAAATGGCAGCCCGTCTCTTAGGATCCCTGCTTAGCTGTCCCTGTAGGCAGTCCCACAACATGTCTAGTAGGGTGTGACTTCAGATGCCCTTCACTGCTTGAACATCCAAATCTAAATCTGTTAGAGAGAGATCCCCCACAATAACTAACTGCTCCTTTACAGACCCCTTCTCAGTTCCTCACCTAGTTCCCTATCCCTCTTGTTTCTCTGGTCTGATGGTCTATAGAATAACCCCATGTAGAACTCCTTTCCTGATGCTGCCATGAGTTATTACTAAGTTGATTCTGTCTCCCCTTTCCTTTCCCTGATGGACGTATCCTTTACTGCCGTCATGCCTTCTTTGACATAGAGGGCTACTCCAGCTCCTTTTCCCTTTAAGTATCAACAAATGATACAAGCACTAAATGTGACACCCTCTCAATCTGTGTCAATAATATGATAGATAGATAGCTAGATAGATAGATAGATAGAATCATAGACAGACAGACAAATAGAACTTTATTTATATAGCACCTTTTCAGAGCTTAAAGTGCTCACAATCAACAAATAAATATCAAAATAATATACATCTCAGATCAGTTATAATTGGCAATATAATGTATGGGTAGCCCTTATTACCCACTGAAATCAAACAAATTACAACCTTGTAATCCCACTGTTGAGATGTCAGAACCTTATAAACCTATCTTATCTATGTCATAGCAGTGGATTTACAAAACAGAATGCCAGTGTTATTCAGTATTCAACACACCCAGAATGTGACTGTTAGCCTCAGTACAGTATTCAAATAACATTCCAGTTGTCTCAGTTGACTGTTACTGAGTCTAGCAATCTCTATAGCTGATAGAGATTTTAACTCTGGTGCTATTGTGGCCCACTGTCATTTAGTCTGTGTGTCCTAATAAATTGTTTTCCTACACAATCATGTGGCTATAGTACAGATTCATTAATAAGATAAGGCTAAATTACTTGTGCTGGGGAGTAACTTCTCATGTCGAGTCCCATACACTGTAAATGACAATGCATGATGTACAGGTGATAACCATGGGATAATCATCTCTCATGGTTGCTAGGGCAATTGTAAACCACTCAAGCTGCACTCTCAAGGTTTACTGATACCCTAGCAACTACTCAAGATGATCACACCATGGTTATCACCTCTACATCAGGCATTATCCTCTACATTAAATCACCAGTATCTATCAATCATGAGAGAAAGTCTGTCTTGCCACATCTTCAGTTTAGATGTAAAACTTTCAACTGAAGGGACAGAATGATTGAACTTGGAATGGTGTTTAATAATCTAGCGACTGCAGCAGAGAATACTCAGCCCAAGCAGATTTATATGTCACTGAGGGGACAAGTAAAAGTGTGATTCCAAGCAAAGGACTCTACTGCCCCTAGAATTTTCTTGGCATGTTGCAAGTAGCACACGTATGTAGAAGGGGCCCATCCATTTATGGCCTTATAAATCAGGAGAAGAATTTTTAAACTCTGAACACTATCTTACTGGCAGCCAGTGTAACCCTTGCAATGCATGAGTAATATGGCCAAATCTCGATGTTCCTGTTAACAACCTGGTTTATGAATTTTAAAGCAGTTGGAACCAATGATACCGAGCAGTCAACTTGTGAGGTAAAGAATGCTTTCTATAGTGTTCACAGTTCACTCTGGCCAAGAAGTGGATGCAATCTAGCTATATTCTTTAAATGATAAAAACCATTATGAATGGTAGCAGGATTTTGAAAAGTTAACGATCATATGCAATGGTTTTTACATATTGTTAATAAAAACTTGAAAACGCTTGAATTCAGATCTCTGTGTCATGATTAGTGTTTCCTGAAAATTCCATGAACTTTGGTTTTGTGGTCTTCTTTGTTAACTTCATGTTCAGTGGCTGAAAAGAGTGGACTTATTTATGTCCCTCTCAGTCAGACTCGGAGAGTGATGACATCATCTTATAGTAGCTTGCTGCTTCAGATTCCTGATCGGAGCAGTCTGTACAGTTAGTGGTTTGATCTCCTGGACTGAGGGTTTCTAGTTGGTGAGATTGTGACTGTGTGTTCATAATTGAACATGAGATCTTTTCTTAACTGCCATTTCAGTGTGCTTTTTCATTTAATTTGGGCAGGATTGAGGGATTCTAGCCGATAAGTTTGTGACTGTGTGTTTGTAATTGGCTGTGTCTGGACCACAGTGAGTGGAGAGAGGAGCCACTGCCAGAGGGCTCCTTTGCTGATTGTTTTTGGACACAGCCTGTGGTGTAGTCCCAACCTTCCACCCTGTTGCCTTATATTTATAGGGTGGGTCCCATAGGGCCTTGCAGCATCCTGCATCCGTACAGGAAGTAGCAAAGAGAAAAAGCATAACAAAAAACAAAAGAAGAACACTAATATTTGGGAAATAACAAATAGCCATCTTAAGCATGCAGTAGATTGAGAAGGGAAACAGACATGATGGTAGTGATGCAGTGTAGTCATTGTGGAGCAGTTATCTTCAGGGAGATGTTCTGGAGGCGGCAGTGCTGCACTATCTGCAGGCACCTCTCTGGGCTGAGAGAGGAGGTTGCCTGTCTCTGAGCAGAGTTAACCAAGCTGAAGGTGGCATCCACCCCCACCCAGAGACCACTGGGTCCACAACCTGTACCTCAAAGCATGCCAGGGGAAGAGGCGTGATTGGACTATGGTGGACTTAGGGATGGTGAGGGAAGGGGTCAAAAGCACATCCCCTGCCAGTCCCACTTAGTAACTCCTACACTCTTTTAGAAGAATGGGAAAGCCCAACTCAGGAACCCAAGGCTGGGACCAGGGAGGATGGAAGTATCCCCCAGGATGGAGCCCCATGGAAGGGAGGCAGGGGACCCCAGAGAAGGGGGAAGGTTCTCCTAGTGGGGAATTCTATTGTCCAGGGAGTGGAGTTAGGGACAACTATCAGGGGAGAGAAAGAGGTCAAGTGCCTTCCAGGAAGTGCTGTGTGAAAGGATGGGAAATGGATTCATAGGATCACTATGGCAATAGCTAAGAGGGAGCAGCTGGATGTCATTTTCAACCTGGGGACCAATGACCTGGCAAAGAGAAAAGTGGAGTTAGCTAGAGTCCAGGAGGATTTCAGGAAGCTGGATGGAACCTGAAACAAATAGAATGCTCCATATTATTCTTGGAGGTGCTACATGTCCAGGGCACAGGGGAAGCTAGGGCACTACACATATGTACATTCAAATCCTGGTTGAAGGATTAGTGTGGAAAGGAGGGTTTTGGCTTCATAGGAGACTGGGTACTGACCTGTGCAGATGCAAGCTTATATAAGGAGGACCACCTGCATCTGTCCAAGAAGGGGATCATGGTCTTTTGAGAAAAATTTAAATGCTTCAGCTGTGAGCATTTAAACTAGCCAAGGGGGGAGAGCCAGGAGGGTCAGAAGGCTTAGGAACACCCCCTATGGGAACATGCAGTAACATAAGTTTACTACAGGAACAGATAAAGCAGGCAGGGAGGGGCAGGCAGGTAGGTGAAGAATGTATAATGAGCGATACGGGGGGTGCAAGCACATAAGAAATTACACCATGGTGAGGGGAAGATGCTGGAGAAGGAGAACAAGAGCAAAGGGAGGGCAGACTGTAACACATGGATGGTAATGCTAATGAATGCCTGTAGCCTAAGAAATAAGGTTCCAGACCTGCAGGCCTTGTTAGCAGATGCAGACCTTGATATAGCAGTAATAACAGAGACACGGCATTCTGCTAATCATTACTGGGAAATCATTGTGCCAGGCTATACACTATTCAGGAGGGACAGGGAGGGTAAAAAGTGTGGGGGAGTGCCCATGTACATCAGAGATGGTATAAAGGCCACATAAGTTCAGGGAAGACAGGGGGAGGCCGAGGTAATGTGGGTCACCCTGGAGCTAGGGAATGGAACAGCAATACACACAGGAGTGATCTACAGAACTTCAGCACAGAGGGAGAAAGTAGACAGGGAACTAGTGGAGAACATACATGACATGGCAGCTAAAGGTGAACTCCTGCTACTGAGGGATTTCAATATGCAGGATGTGGACTGGGCCACTTAGATGGCTGCTTCAGCCAGAAGCACAGTCATCCTAGAATCCCTGCAGGGGGTTGGACTCAGGTAGCTGGAACATGAGCCAAAGAGGGTCAAGTCAGTTCTGGATCTGGTATGGACCAATGGGAAAAGAGTTTAAGAAATACAGGTGGAAGGGTAGCTGGGGTCCAGTGACCACTACATGATGTGGTTCAGCATGGAGACATGGACTCAATTAAACCATGCATGGGCAAGAGTATTAGATTTCAGGAAGGCAGATTTCACTGAAATGGGTAGATGTATGCAAGCAGTCCTGGGGAAGGGAGGGGTAATAGAGGGGGTGGAAGAATAATGGGAGAAACTGAAAGGAGCCATAGGAGAGATAACAAACTAATGCATTATGATAGTGGCCCAAGGGAAAAGAAGAAGGAAAACACTATGGTTCTCCAAAGAGGTGGGAGACAAAGTCTAGGCTAAAAGGCTGATTGTCAGGAAATATAAGGGGAGCCAAAGGGAGGAGGACAGGGAGGTGTACCTTGAATGTCTAAGAGAAGTAGGGAAGACTGTTATGAGGAGAAGGCATAGACAGAAGAGGGTTTAGCACAGTCTGTAACCAAAAGGGATAAGACATTTTATAGGTTCATCACTTAAACAAGTAAAACTGGGGGGGGGGGGTTTGTGAGGCTCAAATGGGAGAAGTGAAAGTGTAAGGAAGGGCATCTAGATATGTCAGAAATGCTGAAAAAATACTTCTACTCAGTATTCACTAAGAAGGGGGAGAGGGTCAAGGACCACAGTTGGGTTGCAGAGGCAGTGGGGGGACAGAAATGGACACTAGTCCATTCACAGTGGAGAGAGTTCTGGAAGAACTCACAAAGCTGAAGGTGGATGAGGCCATGAGGCCAGATGGCATCCACCTGAGAATATTAAAGGAGCTGTGAAGGAACTAGCTGTGCCTCTGGCAGCCCTGTTCACAGAGTAACTCAACACGGGTGTCATTCCAGAGGACTGGAGGAGGGCACAGTAGGGAGGAGGCAGGGAACTATAGGCCAGACAGCCTCACCTCAGTGGTGGGAAAGATAATGGAGACACTGTTGAAAGAAAGTATAGTGGCACATATAGAATCCAGCTGTGCTCAGCATCTGAGACAACACAGATACACAGAAGGAAGGTCATGTCAAATGAATCTAATAGACTTTTTTGATTGGGTGACTAGGGAAATAAATCAGAGAGTGGCGGTAGACATTGCCTACCTATATTTCTGCAAAGCCTTCAACACCTTCCCACATAGAAGGCTGATTAACAAGATGAGCAAAGGAGACAAGATGGTAAATTGGGTAAGGAACTTGTTGTTTTTTTTTTGTAAAATATTTTTATTAAGATTGTGGATGGGTTCACATCACAGTCATATTATAGACATTGACAATCATACAAATAGTCATTGATCTTATCTTGGTACAGTTCACTGATATATGTACATAAGGAAACACATCAGATTCAGATTATAGGGCAGAACAATTGTTCATAACAATTGAACATAACAATTGATTAGTGCAGGTGTCAGTATAAGAGCCAGAAAATAGATTAAGAAACTGTCATAGTACCAAGGGTACCGTGGGTATCCCCTGGGTGCATTTATAAAATAATTCCTTAGACTGCTTATTCCACAAACTTGACATTAATCTGGTATAAGATTAGCTTCCACTGCATCTGTCCACCGGCCCCAGGTCTCCCAGAACTGTGGCAATTTGCCTTGAGACCCCAATTTTGCCCTTTAGAGCACCATTCAGGATTTCATGTTTTGTACCCATCTAGCGATAGGCAGATGGGTCAACGACATCCAATATTGTGCAATAGTCCTCCTTGCATTTATAAAAGCAATGGACCACAGGGGGTTTGAAGCTCTTTGTTTAGGGTGGATCGGGTCTGCTCCCAGCAGTAATTCTAATGAGGACTTAGAGGGGCTGTACCCCAAGACCTTGGACATTATGGCATGGATTGAGTGCCAAAAGAGAGCTACCTTGGGACAAGTGAGTGTGAGGTGGATGAAATCCGGTCTGTCTGTGGTACACTTAGGGAATTGGTGGGATTTAGTAACATCAAATTTATGCAAATGCAGAGGTGTCACATATGATCTATGCATAAAATAAAGCAGAATTTGCCACAGCTTACTGCTACATGAACAGAACTGGTAGTGAGAGCATGGCAACATCCACTGCTTCCGACTCAAATTTAATTGGAGGTCATTACGCCATTTCTCCCGGCTAGCATTATGTTCATGAGAGAGGGATCTGTAGAGTATACAGTAAAAAATAGACATGGGCTTGTTCCCTGGTTGGGGCAAAAAAGTTCCTCCTCTAGGGGGAGGGGGCAGCCCACCCATTTGTGGCTGAAAGAGTAGTTCCACATCTGATGAATAGTCAGATATAGAAAAAAGTCTCCAGTCGGAAGATGCCATTCTGTTCGAAGTTGTGTAAAACTCTTCAGCAAACTCCCTTCATATAGTTGATTAACCATTAATAACCTTCTATTCCTCCAAACCCACAGTCTCTGTATTATCATTATCGAACTCTTACCACCAGATTTCATAAAATTGAGTATACTAAGATTTGAGGAAAGATCCTCCTTATATGCCACCTGAGCATGAGTCTGTAACCACACACGCTGAGGGGTGGCAGTAAATGGGTTACTTAAGAGCACCTCCTGCATATTTTGTAGACATCCAACTAAGATAACAGACTGGAGGTTGCCTTGGAGCATATTCTCCTCCAGTGGTAGCCATGGGCAGTTTGAACTCAAAAGTCCCAAGGGAAGGAAAGCCAGCTGTGCAGCCCAGTAGTATAATTTAAAATTTGGTAGTCCAGCACCCCCCTCCTGCTGTCTCTTCTGTAAAGTAGCTCTTGTTATTTTGACTCGACCACCACCCTACAGAAATTTATGCAGAATTGCATCAAACTGTTTGAAATGAGCTTGTGATATCTTGATAGGAAGAGCGTGGTATAAATATAAATGTAAAACCTTTGGAAGAATAGTCATTTTGATAACTCCCACTCTCCCCAATAATGAAATGGGCAAAATGGTCCACCTCTCACAGTCCAACTCAATATCTCCCAAAAGTGGTTTCAGGTTTAATTTATATAAGTCTCCCACTGAGGCAGAGATCAGGACTCCCAGGTATTGAAGTTTTGGCACTAATTGTAGACCCCCTAGTTGGACTATGAGCTGTGTACGGTTAAGAGAGCCCACTGGCATCAACTCACTTTTAGACCAATTTACTTTATGACCTCCAAAGGTTTGCATAAGCTGGTGAACTACTGGGAAATCCTCATCTGGATATTGTAAATGTAAAAGCTGGTAATCCGCATACATAGCTACAGTATTTTGTGTTCCCTGCCCTCCCCAACAAAGCCCCAATCCCCTTATTGGTCCTTATTGCAGTGCCCAACAGTTCCAGAGATAACACATATAGCAATGGAGATAGCGGGCATCCCTGGCGTGTACCTCTACTCAATGAAACAAAGCTAGATAATTCCCCATTAACCAAAACTTGTGCCAAGGGTCCTAGATTCAGGGACCTGACCCATGAGCAAAAAAAGGGGCCTACCCCTAGCCTGTCCAAGGTGTTGAATAAATACCCCCATTCCACACAGTTGAAAGCTTTTTCTGCACCTAAGGCTACCACAGCCTATCTGCGATATTTTTGGTGAGAGTCCACCTTAATATAATATTGAGAGCACGCTTAATGTTATGCTTCCCCATACAGCCCTTCACAAATCCAGACTGATCTGGATGTATAATTCCTGGAAGTAACCCCTCCAAACAGGATGCTAGGGCTTTCGCTACAATTTTATAGTCTGCTGTGAGTAACGAAATTGGCCTGTAGGAGGTGCACTTAGTGGTGTCTTTACCCGGTTTAGGCAGTACTGTGATCATCACTGACTATGTGGATTGGGGCAGCATTCCATTTAGTAGCCCCTCCTTGATAGCATCAAACAGGGGATCTAACAGCTGATCTTGAAATGCTTTATAAAAATCTATAGGTAAGCCATCAGGCCCTGGCGCTTTGCTGCTATTAAGAGCTCTCATGGCTTTCCAAAGTTCCTGCTTAGCCAAGGGCAAATCTAATCTCTCGGCCTGTTCACCATTAATCTTCTTAACTCATTGCCTCCACAGGAGCTTTCTGAAGTTGCAGCACTTGTCTCCTGTATACTGTTAACAGTTAATCCTGGGCCCTTCTAAGTAAAATCATGCCATAATTGGCATGCCGCAAACAAATGCTAATAACACAAAAACCATAAAAGCTAGACACAAAGTATGAGTGGCAAAATTATTCAGCATAAAATTACCTTTCCAACAGTGGTATGCAAGGAATATCAGGTAATTTAGTTTTATTTCTGTGCTGGTTGAAACAGCAAAACAAAACATTTCTTCCACTAAAAAATGCACCATAAACCTTTTTTTATTGGGAAATATGTAACATATCAACACCAAATTAAGCATCCAGACATTAGATGTAATTTTAATAATTTGTTTCTAAAACAAACAGTTATTTCTGTAGTATTAAACATAATTTTTCCCCATTTGAGTCAAGGTGTACTGGTGAGGTTTGAGGGACAAATCTGAACCATGCACACCATACCATAAACAAATGCATATAACTCCTAAAGTATACATGACACACACAACGTATCAGTGGCAAAGTTGTTCCACACAAAATTGCCTTTCCAACAGTTCTATGCAAATCAACTGTTCTCAATTTGGTTTTTGTTTTATACTGATTAAGATACCGAGAATGTGTGTTTTCTTCAAAGTGCTCAGGTGGTTCTAGATTGACAAAATGTCATAAACAAATATGAATAACTCCTAAAGTGAACATAATACACACAAAGTGTCAGTGGTAAGGTTGTTCAGCACAACATTACCTTTCTAATGGTACTATGCAGTCAATTCTAATCAATTCTGGCTGGCAAATAATACTAAAATATGTGAGTGACTTCTCCAGACGTTTCTAGGGCACACAGGAAGTCTGTAGGTGACTTCTGTAGGCAGTCTGGGACACACTGTAGTTAGATTTGCTGACACCTATAGACGTTTCTAGGAGGCAATGAGTTAAGGGGTATGCCATTGAAAAACTCTCCATAGTCTCTAGGGAAGGGAGCGCATTCAGAAGTGTATAGGGATTGGTAAAAAATGCCAAGGACATTACCTATAGTATTTCCCTAGACCCGCAGACCACTTTTCCCTGAGCATCGCAGATTTGACTAATTGTTTTGGATGTCTCCCTGCATTTCATTCTCCAGGCTAGATATTTCCCTGCCCTATCTCCATCAAAATATGCTCCCGCATTTGATAAGATGATGGTTCTCTCCAGCTGTGTACTGGACAAAGTGTTAAACTTCCATTTCAATTTCTGAACTATTGAGTAGAGGGCTGCTTTGGGGTTTAGCATGTGTGCCCTTTCACAAGCTGCTATTTTATTTATTAAAAATTCTAATTCTTCGGCCTCACGTTTTTAGCCTGGGAGGCACAGGAAATTGTTTGGCCTCTCACATAAGCCTTTAAGGCCTCCCAGCGAGTAGAATGTGAATTATCACGATGATAGTTAAACTCTAAAAATTGACATATACAGTCCCTAATATGTGAGAGATAAGCCTGATTTCTAAGAAGCAAGGGGTCTAACTTCCATGCTCTGGGGCCAGCTACTGTTACCATGAATAGTGGTGTAATGCAGTGCATGATCAGAGACCAATATAGGCAGATAACCTGCCTCTCTCAAGTCAACAATCAAAGCACTGGACAGGAGTAGTCTATCTATACATGCATATGAGTTATGAGCATGTGAGTAAAAGCTATATTCCCTGCTTGAGGATAAAGGTGGAGCCAGGCGTCGGTCAGATCTAGGTCAGTCTGAAATGCCTCCAGGGTCTTAGCGTTCTGAGTTCTCTGCAGCAGAGTTCAACTTGACCAGTCTAGGATTGAGTCAAGAACGCAATTATAGTCACCACCCAAACACCCAAGGGCCCTCCCACTTGGCCATGTTGAGTACCAGTTTCTGGAAGAAGCTGGGATTCTCTATATTTGGAGCATATATAGAGCTAAACAAGACTATGCCCCTACCTGGGACTTTAACCATTGCCAGTGCATATCTACCTTGTTGATCCACCAGTCTATCCATTACCTGAAACTGTGAGCCCTGTGGAATCCAAATAGAAGCCTCACGTGCCTTAGAGGAAAAGGTTGCAGAAACCCACAGGTCCCCCATGAAGTCTTCTGTTTTCTGTGCCTCAGTCTGAGAAAAGTGTGTTTCCTGTAGTAGTATAATTGATCCTTTTTGCCCACAATCCTCTGCACCAACTTTTTTCATTTTATAACTGATTTGAGGTCATTAATGTTCCAGGATATACATTTGAGGTCATCCCCCATCGTCCCATATCCAACCTAGGCATTGCTTCCTTTTGACCTGAAGTGAGCTCTCGTCCACATATTCCCCCCTTTTACCCCCTTCCCCACCTCCCAAAAACAGAAACCCCCCATAGTAGTTGAAGAGTCTTCCCAAGTGCACTGAAGAATGCAATCATCCCTTGGTTGGGGACCCGGCCTAGCTGGCACTGGTGACAGCTTTATAAGGTGCAGTCAAGACAGTTCACCCACAAAACATCTCAAGAGAGGTTCAGAAAACCATTCATCAAAAAACCCCTATCTCCCCCACCTTTAACCCTAACTTTCCTCCCAAAATATCTAGCAACAGTTCCCCCAGATGGTCCAACTGGACCCCCTCCTCCACAGCGAGTGTATACCCACCAGTAGTCTCAATGCAAACACTCAGCAGACAAATAGCCTCATAATACTTTGCATTGGGGCAAGTAATAAAGACACTCAACATATAAACAGCTGAAACATCTGTAATGGCACTGAATAACTTTGCCTTAGAACAGAAGGCTATAACTCTGAACAGTCATTTCTGGAGATGTAACCGGGCTCCTGCAGGTCCCAACTAGGAGCAATGTCAGTAAGTTATTGTACATGGTCCTCTCCACTTGGTCTAAAGAAGAGCTTCTGATTATTTAAAAAGATAAGTTCCAATCCGTTGATACCCACATCCCCAGATACAGTTGGGTGTAAATGTGATTTCAACATCAAGGAAAATAAAAAGTCATGCTAAAAGGACAACTTTCCAGGGAATCAAAGTAAACAGCAGATATATCCAGAAGCAGAAGATTAAAAGCCAAAGGTTAAGTCTATGACCCCCTCAGTTTCAGCATGTGCTAGCAGGATTGGGTCAGTATAGATCATTTCTTAATGTGCTGAATACAGAGCATACCCCACTGATACCCGAGTCCCCAGACTCCGTCGAGGGCCTCTGCTATCTGCAGCCTATCTCAGGACTCATATTCCTAGAGGAGGACATAAAAGCACACGGGGCAAGTTTTGAAATTAAAAGAGAAATAATCATAAGGTGAACCTGCAGGGCTAACAGCAGTACAGATACAAATTAAATATAAGTACCACAGTCTACAACAGGCTGTGCACCTACCCGCCTGGCCTCCTCCTCCTTGATCCACTTTTTGGCCATTTTATGACAAGTGGGGATTCTGACCTGGCCTATCCACACAGAGACATGCTGGGTAAGAAAAGAAGAATTTCTATCCTAAGTTGTATAATCTATTTTTAACTTGGTTAAACTTCTGGTGTTTTGTTTGAAGGTTTCAGCTATAATCCTGAAATATATGTATATACAGTATATACCTTTATATTCTAAATTTCAATAGGGCCTTGAGCTTTAGCCTTTCTGAGCACTGTTTTGTTGTCCCATTAACGCAGATATTTTATTAGGCAATGACATGGAACATCCCCAGGTTTTGGTGGGGGACCAACCCGATGTGCTCTCTCGACTTCATAGGCCAATGCCTCCTCTGGGAGATTCAGATATTTCACCAGCCAGCGATGTATCTCTACATTGGGGTTTCTACCCTCAAGACCCCTCAGGCAGCCCAACAACACACAAATTAGACCAGTGCCATCTGTTCTCTTGGTCATCTAGACACTCTTGAAGCTCTGCAATAGTAGATAAGTGGCCATTTCTTTCAGCATGCACCCCAGCGTATGAATCCTCCATGTCGCTTATGTGCCTTTCCAACTCACATATTTGTGATGTATGCATGGTGGTGGTTTCAATAAGGCTAGTGATGACTGACTGCAGGTGAGTGAACTGGGTATTTAAGTTGTTAAAAACATCTTTCATGTCACCCTGCATTTGCTGTAAAGTTTCAGGAACCCTTGCCAACATTTTTGTAAGCTCTATCATACTGTTGTCAATTAGTACACCGTCGGAGTTAGCTCTTGGTGAAGTAGGCCCAGTACCACAAGGTTCACAGTCATTCCATTTGGATTGCAGGCACGTTTCATACTGAGATTTGATTGCTTGTTTTTGGATTTCATGGTCGCCATCAGTACTAGGAGACAGACGATCACCAAGATAGAAGACAGATAAATCTGTTTCAGCTGTTAATACTCGATTAGAAGGAGTTGCCCCAAGGAGATGCTTTAGCAAGTGTCCGCCATGCTTGCAGGCAAGCCACACCCCCGGATAGGAACTTGTTAACAGACAGGAGACAGAGGGTGGTGGAAAATGGGCTACAATCTGGGGAGAAGGGGATGACCAGTGGGGTACCACAGGGATCAGTGGCAGAATCAGTCCTATTCAATGTCTTCATTAGTGACATTGCAGAGGGGCTGGAAGGAAAGGTCTGCCTGTTTGCAGATGACACCAAGATCTGCAACAGGGTGGCTACTCCAGAAGGGGTTCAGAAAAGGAAGAGAGATTTGGAGAAGCTTAAAAGCTGGTTGGAGATGTGGCAACTGAGGTTCAATGCAAAGAAGTGCAAAATAATGCAACTGGAAAGAGAAAACCCTGGGGAGAGCTACAGGTCCGGGGGGCAGAAGCTGACTGTCATCGAAGTGGAAAGGGACCTAGGGTTTATCATCTCTGATAATTTTAATGTATCAAAGCAGTACACAAAGGTGGCAAGGAGAATCAGTGGCATGCAGGGGTGCATAGGCAGGGGTATCACTAGTAGGAGGTGGGAGGTGGTGATGCCATTGTATAAAACATTGGTAAGGCCTCACTTGGAGTACTGCATGCAGTTCTGGAGGCCACACCTGTGCAAGGACATAGATAAAGTGGAGACTATCCAGAGAAGGGCAACAAAGATGGTGCAGGACTTGCACCACAAAATGTATGAGGAGAGACTAAGAGACCTCAGTATGTACTCACTGGAGGAGAGACGACAGCGGAGGGACATGATTGAAACATTTAAGTACCTCAAGGGCACAAACAAGGTGCAGGTGGGGGACCTTTTCCAATGTAGAAACAGTACTAGAACAAAGGGGCACAATATGATATTGGAAGGGGGGTAGATTAAGATGTAACATGAAGTTTTTCTCCACAGAAAGAGTAGTTGACGCTTGGAATAATCTGCCACAGGAGGTAGTAGGGGCAAGCACAGTGGAGGAGTTTATACATGACTGGGACAAGTACAAGGGAAGCTTGAAAGGGGAAGGAGTGATGAAAAGCCATTGATCACATAGAGTCAATGGCCACATACCATGTATAGGGCCTACGGGCAGACTAGATGGGCCTAGCGGTCCTTATCTGCTGACAATATCTATGTTGTATCTTTTTATTTTTTCAACTTTCTTTATGCCACCTTACTTACTGGTGCCTGAGCCTCTCTCCAGTGTGGACACACTGGAACTGACCTGTCTACCGCACACCTGAAATCCCCACAATTCGGCTTCCTGATCTGGGCCCACCTCCATTCTCACTCCTCTGGCTAATCTACCCCCTGGTTCTGAGTCCATCAGGCAAAAGACCACCGACTCCAACTGCCACTCTATCTATAATCTACATGAGCAACCAGGGAGCAGAGGGAGAACCAGGAGAAAATCAGAGGACCTGGTGATGTGCATGGGGGCCATTCCAGTGGCCCCAACATCTCCTGCCAAGCAACCAGGGTTTTTCATTTTTTCTGTTCCCTCTTTGACCTGGCAGTGCAATGCAAGCCAGTGTGGTGCCTGCGGGCTGCCATACACGCCCACAGGTGCACCACAACAGTCAATCCCAAAGCTTGAATCCCAACTGTTACGGTGCCTCCAGTCTCTACTGGGAGTCACCAGACATGATTTGGTTTGATCAGGCTGATTTCATTAGCTGCTTTGGGGGAATACCCTTTAGTGTTATGCAGTTTTGTAATGTGCCTGATAAATATGAGTTTTGTATATAATTATAGTGACAAAATAAATAATCATGTATGGAAAGGTATTTGTTGTCAAGTTAACATTGGATTTTTCCCACAGTATGAGTCATTATGTAATATTTTAATGGTCCTGATACATGAGAGCTTTGTATACGATCACTGTGACAAAATGAATGATCATGTATGTAAAGATATTTGTTGTTGAGAAAACATTGGCCTTTTCCCACAGTATGAGGAGGTCGCTACAGCCTTCAATCACTTTTTTACTGACCTGGGGGCACTCAGACCCAACACCACTTGCAGCTCTCAGAGCCCAATGGTCACTGAAACTCAGGACCCTACGATCACCAACTTCCATCTACGGATAGTGCATACCAAAGACGTGCTGACCCTCCTTCAATGCTTAAAACCTAGTGGATCTCCGGGACCTGACAGGCTGGACGCAAAGCTGCTCAGGGCTGCCACCCCAGCCATCACACTGCCCGTGATGCAATTAATAAACAGATCCCTGCAGGAAGGTGCAGTTCCCTTAACATGGAAAAGGGCACATGTAGTGCCAATCCACAAGGGTGGAGCAAGGGAACCGATAGGAAACTACAGTCCCATCTCCATCCTGTGTCACTTAGCCAAAATCTAGGAGCGGCTAGTTTACAGCCAACTCAGAGATTACCTGGAAGCCAACAGGTTACTGGCACCCACACAACATGGCTTTAGACCAAAGCCTGGGACCGATACCGCCCTCATCAAATTCACCTCTGGTGTCCTAACAGCCTGGGACAAGGGTACCCCAACTGGGGCTGTATTGGTAGACCTCTCTAAGGCCTTCGACCTGGTGGATCACTCACTCTTGCTAACAAAGCTTAGCCAACTAGGGCTAGACCAACACTCCCTCAATTGGATCTGCAATTACCTCACAGACCACACTCAACAGGTCAAGTGGAAACGGGCCACCTCACAACCCTACCCTTAACTGAGGGAGTCCCTCAGGGCTCAATCTTAGGTCCACTTATGTTCTCCCTATTCACAAATTACCTCCATGAGCACTGCGGTGGATGATCCTTAGTACTTTGCGCAGATGATGCGGTCCTCT
Organism: Neoceratodus forsteri; assembly: GCA_016271365.2. Taxonomy (NCBI): domain Eukaryota; kingdom Metazoa; phylum Chordata; order Ceratodontiformes; family Ceratodontidae; genus Neoceratodus; species Neoceratodus forsteri. The sequence goes on along the minus strand of CM057450.1, from coordinate 511,945,532 downwards.
ACAGAACTGGGGATCACACATCCGATCTAGGACCTAGGCTCCAAAATGACTTCACCAAGGCTGAGACTTGGCTAATTGAAAACCCCCTTGTTCTCGACCCCACTAAGACCAAGGCCGTGCTGTTTGGGCCAAAATCCCTGGGCCTCTCCAGGGATCATCTCCTGCCACTCACTACCTTGGCCGGCTCCAACATAGAGGTGGTACAATCAGTCGAATACCTTGGTCTCATATTAGACTAGGGCCTCACCCTCAAGGCCCAAGTGGATGCTGCAACAAAAAACATACATCAAAAACTGGGCCTTCTCTATCACCTTAGCCACAATATGATGCCAGAGACTAGACTGGCCATCTCACAAACCATCCTTCTCCCGACCTTAACCTATGCCGCTCCCATCATACATGGCACCACTAAAATGGACCAGAGCAGACTCATGACCCTATATCACAAAATAGCTTGCTTTGCTTCAAAATCCTGCTCAAGGACCCACCATTGTGATGCCATCACTGCCCTCAACTGGCCATCCCTGGACAATAGGCTCCAGTACCCCCTACTAAACTGGACCTATAATCTCCAGGAGGCCCATCCACCAGCAGGCCTGAATGAACTACTTGCCCCAAAGCCACTCAGACGACCACTTCACTTCTCGAACAAAAAACTCCTGGAGACTCCCTTGACCTGCACAGTTGCAGGGAGAAAATCCCTTACTCACCTAGCCCCGGAGTCATGGAACAATCTCCCCAAGCATCTTCGGGAGGCACCGACATTAGCCATCTTTCAAAGGGGGCTACGTGCTCACAATAACAAACCAAGTCCCTGCAACTGCCCCAACAGCTAAAACAATCACACCTAATATCAGTCCATACCGACTAGACACTGCTTCCTTATAAGGGTAACAACTAACGTCAGCTTGAGCTGGTTCACTACCCTGTACGGAACCTCCCGTAGGCACAGAAGCACTTATTCACTTCTCCACCTGACGTCACTGCTGTATTCTATAATATAATGTATTTGTTGCCTGCATCCACAGAAACTGTATGGTGTATTCATAACCCCGTATTATTTGTCCACAGAAACTGTATGGTGTATTCATAACCCCATATTATTTGTACTACTCTCAGTGCATCAGCGGACCATACATGTACTGATCTGAATTGCTATATCTTGTAACAAATGCACTGCACTGTACTATGACTGTACCAACTAATACAATGTACCTCCTGCCCTCTTGCACAAAATTGGGAAATTGTATTCTGTCTTAGTAACCCCGTATGATCTGTATGACTCTGTGATACCTGTCTGTATGTTCAAACCTTATGTAACAATCCCCGGGTCACCCCTGAAAAAGGGATCTTCTGAGCCCAGCGGGCCTACCCAGTTAACAAATTTTAATAAATAAATAAATGTCCATCTATGGTTGGGATTGAGAAGTGGCTTTATCTGGTCATGCTATCTTCCTGCCTCTCACAATCTAGTTATTTCTCCCTAACCCACCCCCAACCCCCGCCAGTGTACGGCCAGCTTCCTTGCATAAGCTTTAACAACTCAGTGGGGGTTGAGCTCCGCAATCAGCATGCCTAATCCAAAAAAATTACTTGAATGCTAGTAGTCTAGGAGATATAATCATGTTACTGAAACTCAAAACAATTTTGAAAATGATTAACCTTTATATGAGATACAGTAACAAAATAGGAGTCATAAAGTGTTTAGCAGTACATCACAGTGGCAGGTTAGAGTTACATTTTTTTATTTTTCAGTGGAACTATTTTCTCTTGTAACACACTACAGCCACTATGGCAAATGCTGACTTTTTTTCTGGCTTAAGCATACTGTCCCAGATATTCAAACTGCGCTCAAAACGAGCGCAACAGCAGGAGCAAGCACAAACCAGTTGCGCAAATGCGCAACAGGTGCGATATTCAAACATGGAGCAGAGCAAATTGCGCAAGCAACCAATGTCTGAATATCACACATACTGCGCCATCGCGCAACCAGGAAGGAGAAGCTGAGCTGAAATGTTGCGCTATGGAGCAACCAGGGAAGCTCAGCTGAGCATTCCAGAGCTGCCATGGCACAAGCAGAGCCCCCCGAGCAATGGAACTGCACATCCAGGGAAACAGGCTGGGGCCCACCGCCAGCCATGCCACACATGGGCACAGGAACACACTGCAGAACCCACACCACACCTGCACAACCCAAGCACAGCATCACTGGGGGTGTGATGGATGATCTACTGGCCCATGGGGACAAGCCAACACACAGCATAGCAGAGCTATGACACCCCAGCACAACCACTGGCATGTGAGAGTGCCACACACTGGGGGTTGACAACTACAGTGCACAGCAGCTCCCTGCAACACAGCACACCCTGCACTGTGACCCCACACACCACCTATGTGCAGTGACTGGCACTGCAGGAAACCATGCACACGCCTAACCCTGCAGCACAGAAGCCTCCAAGCTAGACACACCCTGTGCACCAAGCAGTGGGTGGCAGCAGATGGCAAGACCAACAGAAAGTCACTGCCATGCTGGAGATACCTCCCCATGCACACACACGCACACACACACCCAGGACCAGACCACCCCAGATGGCATGTACACCCCTGCAACTGAGCACCCATAGCCAGCTGCAAATCAGAGACCAACACAGTATTCATATATCAAAATAGGAATGTATATTGAACATATTATAACAACAACAATAGAAACAATTTACAAGGGGGGACGGCAAGGAAGGGTGTTCAGGGAGGATTAAAACTTGGAGGCGAGGCAAGGTGGTAGGGATGGGAGAAGTGGGAAGGGTAATGTCAGCTGCTGGCCCTGCGCTCCTGGTCCTCCTGCTGGCGCACCATCATCCTGTGCCGCCTCTGCTGATGTCCATGTCGCCGGATGGCTTGCAGGATCTCCCAGTTCTCAACGCTGACTTGTGTGAGGTGCCTCACATCACGCGCCATCCTCCTGAGAACCTCGAGGCCTAGGAAAATGGGAACACAGTCAATGGTGGTGACTGACCACAACCCTGAACACCACCCAACCTGCAAGCCATATAGCCCAGTGTCCCACACCTGTGATGGCATGCACCCACCCACAGTGAACATGCACATGGCCATCACAAACAGGCGGCACCAGCTATGTGCACCACTGCCCACACACACTGCCCACATCCATCACAGTACAAACAAGGCTGGCAAGTGACGTGGCAATGTGGTGCGATGCCAGTTACACAGCTATGTGCCCAGTGCATGCATGGGCCACCAGTGACGCATACACAGACCGCTGTGATACTGCACAGTGATGCATGTCACCTGTCAAGTGCATACAGACATGACACATAGACAGTGTCGGGCAGATGATGCCTATGGCCAAGCCAGTCTGTCATTTGAGCTGTAAGTTCACTTTGTTTACCTAGGAGTCTGTTGCCCTTACCCCTAACCTCCGAATTTGTTTTGTCTATCCATGATTCTGAAATCCCATGATTGTTTCCAGCCCCACCACCTCCTCTGGCAGGGTGTTCCACTTGTCCACCACCCGCTCTGTGAAGACGTCCTTCCATGTGTCCTTTGAATTGTCCACCCTCCAACAGCATCCCATTGCCTGTAGTCCTGGAACATCTTTTTAAGTCAAAATAGTGTTCCTCTGCACCCTGTTCCACCATGTAAGATACTTGTATGTCTCTACCATATCCCTCTCTCCCTCCTCCCTCCAGGAGTACATGTTCAGTTCCTTCAACCTGTCTCCATAGGACTTGTGATGCAAGCCATGCACCATCTTGGTGCCCTCCTCTGAACCTTCCTGCCCACTGTACATCCTTACGTAGGGATGGTCTCCGGAAATGTGCACGTCCAGGTGGGGCCTCACTAGTGTCCTGTGTAGTGGAATTCATGACTTCCCTTCCCTGCATGGTTGTATTGTGCAGGCCACTGGTCTCCAGCATGCATGCAGCATCGATGACGCTCATGATACACTGCTCAAGCAGCTCTGTCTGCCGATGGTGCTGCCGCTGTTGCTCCCGCTGCTGCTGTTGTAGGGGTGCCAACCCTGCTGGCACCGGGTCCCTGGCCTGCCCCTCTTCAGGTGGTGCTTGCCTCCTGACATCCTGGCCTGTGGGAGACATATGTTGAGACAAACATCAGTGTGACTCAAAGCAGAGTGCCCCTGCCCCAGTGAGAGTGCCTGCCACACAGCCATAACCATCCATCGCACAGACTGCACACACTGACACAGCCAACCGTGGCCGAGCGTCACCTATGCACAGCCACCAAAACACACACACACCCCTACAGAGAATATAGGTGCATAGATGGTACAGTCACCTGGCCTAGGCACCACGCCCCGCCTGGCATGTGAACGCAGCTGCGTCAACAGCTCTGGCTTCCTCCGGCGGAGGTCACTGTACCAGTGCCGGCACTGCTCAGCAGACAGGCACTGTCCAGTGACCCCCACCTGGTCAGTGGCCACCTGCTGCCACACCCTGTCCTGGCTACGGTGAGGTGTGCTTCCACCATAGAGTGCTCTCAGTAGGCTCACTAGGGCCACCTGGTTTGCCACTTCCAGCTGGCTCCAACACACAGCCCTCCTAGCCATGTTGGTAGCTTTACAGCAGGCAATATGGTGCTCCTGCGCCGTAACCCATGTGGAGATGTTATGCAATAGACCACCAGATTCCACCGCGCTGTTTGAACAGCGCCTTTACTCTCACATAGCGCCGCTGTCACCAGACAGCGCATAGGGACGCATACATGGCATGCGACAGCGCCAGGGGCAAAGGGCATACACAAGGCCATGGTAACGACGCAAGTCTACGCACAGCACCGCCAGACGAGAGGCATCCGCGTGACTGACAAGCTGCGCACCAGTGCCACAGTGGACTATTGCGAGTCAGAGTGCCACGCGCCATATAGTGCCAGTGCTGTAGCGCCACTGGCACAATGGTAGCCATGGCCTGAATTGCTGATCGCGCTCAGCACGACTGCAGTGCAACAGACGCATGCGTAAGCTATCTGGGCATGTGCAGTGCAGTGTACCATGCAGGCACAAATCTGTGCCATTGGCTCAGCCGATTCTTCCGTATTGCGCAAAGCGCAAATTCGCGATATTCAGCCGACACATGCAAATCATCTGATCAGCCATTCAAAGGCACAGTGGCGTGATTTGCATGTCATTAAAGTTGCTCCACTCCTAATTTTCATGTGTTGCACTATAAATATGCGACAGTGGGCTGTGCTGGCCAGATTCGGTTACTGCAGGTGAGAGGTGAATTACATGCTGTGTGATGTTCAGTACAATGCTCATGGGCAAGGGTGCCAGAAGATGGTAAAAGCTGAGGGGGCTGAGAATCAAAAGGGCACTTAGAAAGGAACAAAGGGCACTTTTTCTACTAGTTTTTGCCATACAGAAATAAAACGTGGAGGGGCTCCCACCCCTTCCGCCCCCCCCCGGGCCGGCACCTATGCTCATGGGGAAATGCTGTAGACTGCACAGTGACAGGTGTCCACTACCACCCATACAGATCACCATGACCGAGCAAGGCCAAGGTGAAGGTGAGGACGGTGGGCATAGGAGGAGGCCCAACTTCACAGTGGCAGAGACAGAGGCCCTCTTCCAGGCTTACCTGGAAGATGAGCCACTACTGAGTGGATGGAGGGGCACCCCTCAGTCCCGTGCAGCTGCATGGGAGGGGGTAGCTCGGTCTGCTAACCTGCATGGAAGCCACCAGTGCTCTGCAGGAATGCAAGAAAAGATGGGGACTGGCTGCAGGAGGCTGAAGGAGAAGGTGGCAGCCTTCAGTGCGGCACGTGCTGGCACTGGTGGGGGCCCGCCAGTGGTGTTGCAGCTGACCCCAACTGAGGAGACACTGGTCACAGCCATGCAGCCGAGCTCCATTGAGGGCATACCAGGCAGAGGATTCCAGACAGGTGGAAGCCCATCACTGCACGGTATGACATGGTGGTGGTGTTTGGGGGGGCGGTGGCAGTTGTTCACATGCACTCACATGTACTCTCTTTCTGTTACAGATCCTGTTCGTCTTCAGGAGACGGTGGTGGTGGGTCCAGACAGTGATGTGGACCTGCTGGACATGGAGGAAGGACCATCCACCTCCACCACCAGCTAGCAGGCACTGCAGCAGCATGCACGCTGGGCCAACAAATCTGGTGTCAGTGATACGGGTGCGGGGGGTGCACTGCCTGTGTCTCAGCAGTCTGGCATGCAAGCATGCCAGCATGCTGTGACCATGGCAGTAGCACATACCTGCACCATTGATGATAGCAGGCCTGCAATGGGCAGTGATAGGTGTGTGTCCCATGACGGACACACGGCAGGCCAGCATGTGCCCTGGGCCTTCTGGGTTCACACATGTGTACCAGCATGCTGGCACAGTCCCAGGCTGTGCCTGTCAGCACCGTGGGGCAGCACCGTGGCTGTGCAGGTGTCTGGACTGTTGCCAGCATGGCGGTGGAACAGGCGGACCTGGGGGCTAGCAGCGGTTGGAAGGGCGGCAGCAGCAGTCACACACCAGGTCTGGGGGTACAGTGTCAAGCAGTGGCACATGCCCACCACCCTTTGATCTGCCCATACCTGGTCCTGGTGAACAGCGCCCACCCTCGAGGGGTGCTGTGCATCAAGACTGTCCACACCCTGGGGCTCACGATGCCATTGGGGCACAGTACCCATTGGATGCACACACCCGCCTGCTGCAGGAATCAGTACAGCTGCAGGGGTGGGTTGCAAGGTCCGTGGAGGCACTGTTTGTGTCCGTGGAGCGGCAAAGTAGGGAGTGTGCTCGGGACCGAGCCAAGCTGGTCCTTATGCGGATGGATGTGACCGCCGCCATTGACAGGCTGACCCAGGCAGTGGTCTCTGTTGCGGACGCATTGGGCACACAGTCAGGTGCCCCTGTACCGCACACCCCACACAGTGCACTCTCCACTCCCCATTCCCGGCGTCATGCGACACCAGGCCTGTTGACACCGGGTTCTGCTATGGGAATCCCAAGAACCCCTGGTGCATGTTTGTTTGGCATGCTGCAGACCCCTGTGTGGGCAAGGTCGCGTTCGCACAGTGGGACCCCTGGTGGTGCAACAGTGCCACCCCATGTGGCCCCTGCTCAGCCTGCCCGTGCTGTTGGGTCACGGCGGGGCCACCCACACATCCGTGGTGGCTGTGGGACAGTGCTCATGACTGAGCTGTCTCCCAGTGCGGCCCTATCTGGTGCTGCCCTGTGTGCAATGTGTGTCATGGTGGGCAGTGCACTGCTGGGTGCTCTGCTCACCACGCTGACACGACGGACCACCTGCACACCCTCCCAACTGCTGTCCACAGGTGCATGTGCATGATGATGCTCGCATTGTACTGTACACCTAAGGTGCAAGGGTGCCCAGGTTCTGACACACGTACTTGGACGGTACAGGTGGTGGGGGTGGTCGGTGGTGCTGTGTGTTAGCAATGTCGTTTCTGCAGTGCTGTGCATCTGCACATGTACGCTCTGTGCCTGGTGTGTGTGTGTGTCCATATGAGTGCTCACCCTTCCCTGATGGTGTGTTGGTATGCCTGGACCATTCCACTCCCCTGACCTCCATGCACCCCTAGTGTGTTCCCCTGTGTTGCCTGTAGTTTGTGCATGGACAGTGCTGCTTGCACATGTCCCCTTGACTTACCTGTGTTGGGCATAGTGCTCTTCTGCAATGGTGTCCCGGTGCAGCTGGGCCTGCCGGATCAGTCGGGGGTCCCTCCGTCCTGGGGGGGGCTGCTCATCACCATCATCACTGGCACCACTGGCGTCCCCATTGCTGTCCCCCTCTTCGACCTGTACGGCTATCCCATGGTCTTTGGCCATGTTGTGCAGGATGCAACAGGCCAGGAATATCCCACAGGCCTTTTGGGGCTGTACTGTAGGGCACCGCGGAGGTGTCTAGGCATCGAAGTGTGCCTTGAGCATCCCAAACACCCGCTCTATGATGTTACGTGTTGCGGCATGTGCCTCATTGTAGCATAGCTGCACTGGGGTTGTAGGGCGCCGGTACGGTGTGAGCAGCCAGGGATGGAGTGGATATCCACTGTCACCTGTGTGGAGATAGTGGACAGCAATGTCATGTCAGGTCCATATTAGCCATCTCTCTGTGTGCCACTACCATGGCACCTGTGTCATTCCCACCCTTGCCCAGAGTTTGCATTCCATACATGTTTACTCACCCACTAGATGACCTGTGGGGATGTCCCCACTCTCGAATCGATGGCACAGTGCAGACTGGTACCATATGAATGCATCATGTGCTCTGCCAGGGTGTGTGGCACAGACATTGATTATGTGCCCAGTGGCATCACACACCACCTGGCAGTTGACACTGGAGAATCCCTTTCGGTTCCGATATGCATGGCCATCGGGGCCAGGTGGCGTGCGGATGGCCACATGGGTGCAGTCTATGGCCCCTAGCACACCAGGCATACATGCTACCCTGTTGAACTCCCTGCATGTTTGCTGCACGCTCTGCCACGGTGCTGGGGAAATGGATGTACTCCACAGCATGTGGCAGCAGTGCGCTGAGGAATTGGGTGAGGATGCGTGACGTGGCCGACTGCGTGATGCCTGTGGTGTCCCCTGTTGGCCTCTGGAAGGTGCCCGTGGTGAGCAGGCACATGCAGGCTGTCACCTTGGTCTCCACCGACAGAGCGTGACTCTGTCGTGAGGGTGCCTGCATCACATCACTGCACAGCTCACAGAGCCGTCTCAGTATTGCCCTGTTCAGGCGGTACCCGCCCACGATCTCAACATCTGTGTACAGCTTGAAGCTGATGCGGGCACGGTACCGCCTGTCGGGGGCATACCGCCGACGGGCCCCTCCACGGCCACGTCCCCCTGCAGCATGGATTCTCACCCCCCTCATTACGGCTTCCATGTGGAAGCTGGCACTGTCCATCTCCCTGGCTTCTGCCCCGCTGCTGTTGCTGTGTTACCCCCGCTGTCCTCACTGCTGCTTCCACTGCACCGGGCACCCCCCGCTGGCCTCTACGTCCTATAGGACACACTGTCCTTGCCTGCCCTTTCGGCTCTGTCTCTGTCTGTCTCTCTCCTCTCCCCCACTTTGCGGCCTGCTAGCGTTCTTCGCCCTTCCCTTGAAGCTTCTTTTTATTTGGCTCATTTCGCTAATCTTTTAATTCTGGCTCGCCACTCACGCTTGATTGTGCAAGTGTTTGAATATCACATCATGCACTTTATGCATGGACCCACCCCCTTCGGTTGCGCATGCCTTCATTTTCATTGCGCTGTTGTTCAGCATGTTTTCGGGAGTGCAACTGCCTCCTTCTGAATATCGCAGAATGGCGCATTTTTGGACTTGCGCACGCACAACCCTGTTGCGCATGGCGTAAACCTTTTGAATATCTGGGCCACTGTTTTTTATCAGCCAGTGTCCCATTTTTATAATTGCAGTAGATCACTCCAGAGATTGTGGTTCAGTGTTCTAAATAACCTACTCTATGATTGATTGAAGCTACTTGGCTTTGCCTTGAAGTTCCAATGTACATATACTGTAAGAGTAGTTTATTATGGGACATCCCACCCCTGTTTCATGGTCTATTGCTTACATGTTTCATAATCATTTAGCATTTTCTGTCATCAGAAACTGTTATCTAGTTACATAGATACTGATACTAATATGAGACTCGTTACTGAAACAAAAGAGAGGTTGAAGGTGAGATTCTGATAAAGTGAAAAAATAATATTTTTAAATGTTAAGCCTGATGCAGAGCCAAGAGCATGTAACAGTTCAGTCTTACTGCTATTGTAAACATCTCATTAAAGAAAATATTTCCCTTTTGGTATTAAAATCTTGTGACAGATGTGTCCTTCTTAAAATCAGAGGACAACAGTAGAGATGGGTGTGTATCTAAAAGTAAGATTCTGTTTATACTTAAGGTCCTTTATAGTGACAGACTGCAGACTGGATGGGCCTTGTGGTCCTTATCTGCTGTCAACTTCTATGTTTCTATGTTAGATACGGGTCTGTAGGCACAATGCTTTGTTCTATGCTTAACATTTGGTGAAGTTTATAATAGTTGAATAAGTATGCACGTGTAGTTTAGCATGAAGATACCTGCCATTCTAAAATGTCATATAAACATTGAGAAAACAAAATGCATTAAAAGGGAGTTCGATGTGCTTACGTAACTGAATGAGATAATATGGGATGATACTTGTGTAACTTGATTTGCTTTCTCCACTTCTCTATCTGTGGGATATACCACCCTGTAGGGGTACGATGCAAGGAACCCTAGAGGAGGGTCCCCCCCTACAGGTGCTGGGAATGAATGCGTTGGCTAAAGGTAGGTTAGGAGGAAGCCCACAGGGAAGCTAGATGAGCCACTGGTGGAGGAGGGGTGGATGGTGGGCAACAAAAAATCAGTCCTGGCAAAGCCCAGGATGTTGTGACCTTTTAAACTCAATAGGGGAGTGACGATGTTGCCCCACCCATTGAACCTGGGGCTTAAAGCCCTCCCATTCAGTGTGCTTATGCAACTAAATGAGATAATAAGAGATGATGCTTGTGTAACTTGATTTGCTCTGTGGCTTTCCGCCTCTCTATCCATGGGATATACCACCCTGTAGGGGCATGACGTAAGGAACCCTAGAGGAGTGCCCCCCCCACAGGTGCCGGGAATGAATGCATCAGCTAAAGGTAAGTTAGGAAGATGCCAAAAAAGAATACCCAAATATGTCAAGCTTCAAAGAGGCGAGGATGATGAATGAATTCTGTGAAGAGAAGGACTAACTTCCTAAGGAGAGAGGGGAAAGCCAGGCCACCATCCACCTCCATCCGACAGTGGAACCTAACTAACTAACGAGAAGAAAGCACTAACTCTAGCTAATATTGTGACCATTGACACTAAAGCGAGGAAAAAAAACCTTTGAGGAGGAAACCTCTGCGGATCCAAGGCCTAGGTTGCCTTCCCCCCAGGCTGATGATGTATGATTTGAGGACATACAGTATGTAGGTAAAGAGAATGGTTCATAGATGAGGGATGTAAGTAGGGAGGATGATGATGGGATAGGGAAAAAATCCAAAGAACCACAGATTAGATAAGGAACATGAGGTAGCAGGGACCCAAGGAGGGTATGCTCGAGTAGTCGATGTGAGATAGTTGATCAGAGGAGCAAGGATGGGAGGGAGTAAATCCATGAATGAGTCAGAGGAGTAAGGGGTATCCAGATGTGCTCAAGAGGATATTCCAGATGTGCTGCTGAGGAGACAGATGGTAATGCAGACTGGCTAGATTGAGCGATGCACTTGATTGAGTGATGCAATTGAGCAGACGTTGAGATTGAAGAGGCATGCTTGATTATGCAATGTAAATGATTAGACTCTGAACAATTAGACCCTGAGGTTGTAGTCGATGAGGTAGTATGGAATTCAATAGGAATGTTCAATTAAGCGATGTAAATAGACAAACCTTGAGGTAATGCTGAGTGAATGATGACTGGATTTATGAACTCAATATGACTGGAGTTATGAATTCAATACATGCGGTAGGATGGCCGTGGTTGATAGGTGGCATAGGAGTTATGGTAGGCATGCCCAAAAAGAATATCGATAGCAGGCCATGAGTGGAGTGAATCCTGAATGGCCAGGATGGAATAGAAAGAGGAGGAGACAGGAATGAACTTGAAAAATGAACTTGTATGAAGGAAGTAAAAGGAAGTAGGCTCCTCTAATGGAGGTAGAAACCGAGGCCAAGAAGGGAGATCTGGAACCAGAGGCCACTCAGGTTGAGTGATCGAGGATCAAAACTAGACGAGGTATGATGAGGAGTGAGCAAAATTGGGTGATGTATGATGAGGAGTGAGGCATAGGAGTCAATAACAGAAATGCCTGACTAAGCGATGTAAAGAGAAATGTTGAGGTAAGGATGAATTAATGAGGACTTGAGGTAATGCTGAGAGAATGATGACTGTAGTTATACACTCAATACATGCTGCAGGATGGCCACTGGTTGATAAGGGCAGAGGTTGCATGGCCACGAACAGCCCAGGCAGGAAGGTGAAAACAAAATCTCATGGCAAAGAGCACTGACAGCCTCCATGGATATCCGGACATTGAAAGGAGGAGTCGAGCATTGCTCTAGTCATATGCCAAAGACAGAATAATTGGAAGAATCAGTCCTGACTGGAAACGCAAACCTAGAAAAACATTTTTTTTTATTATTTTAAATAGGCATATGCAGCAACTAGAACAGAGAGATACCATTTGCGAGAGCCTGCAGTAGATCTAATGCATCCAAGAAGCACTAAAACCAGGTCCTTATCAGAGAGTAGGTACAGTACAATGGTGGGTCAGGATGCTCAGTTCAATAAAGCTAAAGCAGTGAAGCTGCTGTGGTAGATCTGGACAGATACACAGGATGAATTCTGCATTGGGAGAGATTGGCAATGGTAAAATCATTAAAAATTTGGAAGAAATGCTCAGAAGAAACCCTGGCAGACCAACTCAGGCAGGTGGCCACCAGACTGGAATGCCAAGCCAAAGCCACACTGAAAAACCAGTCCAAGAACAGAAGAGCCCAGGCAAAATTCGAATCAGGAAGACAATAACCCAAAATATGGTTTCGGGCTTATTGCAGGGATGAGAGAGGCACCTGTCCCTACGCGAGGCTGAGGAATAGCATGAGCAGGACATGCACCCTGCCAGCAAGGGTACTCACAGGACTGCCATGGCAGAGGACACGGCACAAACTCTGGAGTGGTCCACCACCCCAAAATAATCGGGTCACCATGACAGAGGTCATCCATGGGCCAGAAGAGTGAGCAGGGAGGCTGCTGACACAGGGAGGTAGAATCGGAGGTGAGCAGGTAGGCACAGCAGAGAGCCAGTGCTGCATTTGACATCATACCCCAAAGGTTACGGCCGGGACAGAACAGTGAATGGCAAGAGGGAGGAACATACTAGCAGCACAGAGCAGAGAGGAGGATGAGCAGGCAGCCAGGGGCTGAAGCACAAGGCCAAATGGGAATAATGGCAAGGGCGAGTGACGGTACAACCCCAGAGGGCAGATAAACAGAAGGTAAGGCAGAGGCGGGATGCAAAAACGATCCATGAAACCCATGGCAATGGGACTGGGGATGGGGCAGGTCAACACAAGAGACAACAGGGGCTAAAACAAGAGGAGGCAAAGCAAACCAGCACTCCAAGGAGCCAGGAATGGAAAGGGGAACCAGAAAGAGAGCGGGAGGAGTTGGGGGGCAGAGACAAAGATGTGGGAGTGCTAGAAGCAGAATGAGGAAGTCAGAAGAAACTGGAACAGGAGAAAAGAAACAGATGACATAGCCTTCGGCTGCAATGAAAAAGGATCCTGGCATAGCCCAGGATGTTGTGACCTTTTAAACTCGATGGGAGAGTGACGTTGTTGCTCCGCCCATCGAACCTCGAGCTTAAAGCCCTCCCATAGTTGGTTAATTACTGAACTTCAATTGGCAGGTTCACTGTAGCATCTGGTTACCTGGCCACAGGATAGAACGGTGCATGGTATGACATCTGTATGTTCCCACCTCTTTCTTTTCTTTAATCATTATTGATTTTAGGTTTGTTTGCTCTCTCCCCTTCCACTTCCTCACATAAATGTACACACAGTACTAGCAAGCAAGCAAGCAAACTTTATTTATATACTGCCTTTCGCAATCAAGGCACAGTACATAATATAAAATACAATACAAAACAATAAGATGATAAAATATTTAAAAACAATCATGATCTAGTCAACTAATTAGGGAAGCCAAAGAAAATAAATATGTTTTCAGCAAAAATTTAAAACTGCTGATGGTCAGGCATTCTCTTAACCAACGAGATAGAGAATTCCACAGGGTTGGTGCAATAAATGAAAAAGCACGAGCTCCGGATGTTCTAAGATGAACCCTGGGAATCTCTAGCGATCACTCGTTGGCAGAGCGGAGAAGGCAACTGGGGGAGTAGGGAGTCAGGAGATCTTTCATGTAGTTGGGTTCCTGTTCATGTAGGGCTTTGAAGGTAAGCAGACCTACCTTGTAGGTGATCCACCACTGAACTGGCAGCCAATGCAGTCTGCGCAGCACAGGCATTAATATGACTGGTCCTATAGGTAACAATCAGCAGTCTGGCCACAGCGTTCTGCATTAGCTGCAGGCAGCAGATATCCACCCCAGGCAGCCCTAGGTAGAGGGCATTGCAGTAGTCAAGATGGGTGGTAATGAAGGCATGGACCAGTGTTGGAAGGTCATCCAGAGGAATCAAGTGTTTCACCCTGGCAATATTCCTCAGATGGTAAAATGAGGATTTGACCACAGCTGACACCTGAGACTTCAGGGTCAGACCATCATCAGAAATAACACCCAAGTTAAGCACCCAGGCTGAGGTAGGGAGCTGGACACCATCAAGCCACAGGCCCAACATGAGCCCAGCTCCAAGATCTGCCCCCTGGTGACCTGGATCCACTACCAACACCTCAGTCTTGCCCGGATTTAATCTCAACCAACTCAAGCTCATCCAGTCTTTGATCTCAGAGAAGCAGGTTTTTAGCAAAGAGATTGCATCAACCTGTCCGAGCACAAAAGACATATACAACTGAGTATCATCTGCAAAGCAGTGAAAACTCAAGCCATGTCACCTGATGATGTCTCCCAATGGCAGCATATAAACTGCAAACAGCATGTGTGACAATATGGAACCCTGTGGCACCCCGCAGGACAGGAGGAGGGAGTCAGAGGAATACATTCTGGTGACCACCTTCTGAGACCTGCCTACGAGAAAAGATTGAAACCATTTGAGAACTGTACCTAGCAGTCCACAAAGGAACCGCAGGGTCTCCAAAGGCACCTCATGGTCCACAATGTCAAAAGCTGCTGAGAGATCGAGAAGGACCACTATGGTATGAGCCTTTCGATCTGTAGCCATCAGGAGGTCATTTAATACCTGAAAAAGGGCAGTCTGTGTGCTATGCCTCTGCCTGAAAACAGACTGGAGAGCTTCATAGACATTGTGAGTTTCCAAATGATCGTCCAGTTGCAGCGCAACCACCTTCTCAATAACCATCCCCACAAAGGGAAGGTTAGTGACAGGTCAGTAATTAGGTGGATTGACGGGATCCAAGGAGGGTTTTTTAAGGAGTGGTCGAATGACCACCTATTTTAGGGGATCTGGAAAGATTCCCCTCTCCAAGGATCTCCATACAATTTCAACTAGGAGCAGACAGATGATATCTACATAACCCACTTAAGGGGGGGTAGAGCCCGGATCCTAACTACAACAGGTTGGGCGCAAAGTTTGGACAATCCCCACAATGTCCATGAATTCTGGTCAGCTGAAATCCGTCCAGACAGACTGGGTGCTCACTACCCCCCATCAACCTCCACATCCTCTCATAGACAGAGCCGGGCCGATTCTGGACCTGATGCTGGCAACCTTATCTGCAAAAAAACGAGTTAGCTCATCACACTCAGTTTGTGAAAAAACTCTTCCTGACTAGAGACAGATTGGATTGCAAAATCTGTCAATGGTTCTAAAAAGTTGAGCCAGTTGGTTCATAGCAGCAGAAATCTCCCTGGATAGGAACTCTGCCACCTTATGTGTGATTTCTGACTGATAGCCCTTATAATGTATCATCAGTCTAAGCCTGTCAGCATCCAGGCCAGACTTCCACCATACTCTTTCCAACCTTCGACCAACCTGCCTCAGCTCCTTCAAGGACCCATCACACCAGGGGAACCTCGGGCAAAGAGTGAGTGGTCGAACATGAACAGGAGCAATCAAATCCAAGGTCTGTCCCACTGCCTTATTACAGACTATTATGAGGTACCCTGGACTTGTGCTTTCACGCAGCAATCCTGATAGGTCCAGCACTGCTGATAGATCATCTGGAGTAACTGCCCTTAAAGTGCGGTACCGGACCATCTCCAAAGGGGGTAGGTCCATTTAGGGGGCCCTGAAAACTGAACCATCAGACCAACCGACTGGTTCCACCCCCAAGTCAGTGATCTCTATCTCCAGGAGGAACAGCAGATCCAATGAGTGACCTCCTATATGGATAAAGGAGGTAACTACCTGTCTGAGGCCCAGCATTGTCATTAGCTGGAGGAGATTTTGACCAAACTGCAAGAGTTTGTCATTGACCCAGGCATTGAAGTCCCCCAGAATTATCCATGCGGGAGACTCCAACACCATGCTGATGACAAAGTCTGCAATCTCCTGCAGGAATTCACCTCCATTGCCTGGTGGACGGTAGATTGAGGAGTATCCTACAGCCTACACCCTCACCCACAACACACTCAAAGGGATCTGGTGATCACCATTGGAACATCCACAAGGCCCAGTTCAGTTTTAAAAAAGATAGCTACACCCCCACCCCTACAATCTAAACTCAGGCAGAGAATCACCGAGAACCCAGCTGGAACTGCAGAAGTGAATATTGGGCCTGCATTTTCACCCAGCCAGGACTCTGTGATTCATACCAGGTCCACTGTTTCAACAAGATCAGCTATAATGGCTGTGTTGTTTTTGATGGACCTAGCACTACATAACACCACCTGGGTTGGATGAGATGCTGAGGAAGACCTTGACTCCTCACCAGCATCAGTTGCTGGGCCCTTGGGTATGGGAACAAGACAGGGACTACCCCTGTCCCGGCACCATTTTGGCCCAGGGCGTTGCCTGGTCCCTATCACCCCAATACGTCCCCCTCTTTCCATTTCCCCCACCATAGAAACATAGATTTTGATGGCAGATAAGGACTGCTTGGCCCACCTAGTCTGCCCATTTCCCTATCGGATAAGCTGCAGATCCTAGTTAACCAAAAGCCTATTTCTTCCTACCCCCCACAATAATTGCCTTATGTCTGTCCTATGTATTCTTGAATTCTCCCACAGTTTTAGACCCCACAACCTCCTCAGAAAGGCTGTTCCATGCATCCACTACCCTCTCTGTGAAAAAATACTTCCTCACATTGCCCCTGAACCGCCCCCCCATCTTTAAATTGTGTCCCCTTGTTCTTGCATGTCTCTTTTTCTTAAAGAGGCTACCCTCTTGGACTTTGTTGATTCCACTGAGGTACTTAAACATTTCTATCATGTTCCCCATCTCCTTTCCTCAAGGGTATACATGTTAAGCTATTTTAGTTTCTTCTCATATGGCTTCTCTTGCAGACCCTGCACCATTCTAGTTGCCCTCCTCTGGACTGCCTCTATCCTGTCTATGTCCTTGTGGAGATGGGGTCTCCAGAACTGGACACAGTACTCCAGATGGGGTCTCACCAACTGTCTGTGCAGAAGGATAACAACTTCCTGTTTTCTGCTGGTAATGCCTCTCCTTATGCATCCCAGCATATCCCCAGCTCTCCGTACTACCTTCTCACATTGCTTGCTAACCTTAAGATCATCTGATATGATTACCCCCAGGTCCCTTTCCTTTTTTGGTTTTGTTACTACCTCCCCCCATTGTGTAATCTTCCCCTGGGTTTTTGTTTCCCAGGAGCATTATTTTGCACTTTTTTGCACTGAATCCTAGCTGTCCTACTTCCGACCATTCCTCCAACCTTGCCAAGTCCCTTCCCATCCTTTCCACGCCACCTTGTGTATCAACTCTGTTGCAGATCTTTGTGTCTTCTGCAAAGAGGCATACTTTTCCTTCCAATCCCTCTGCAATGTCACTTATAAAGACATTAAAAAGGACTGGACCCAGTACTGAACCCTGCGGCACCCCACTAGTAACCCCTCTTTCTTCAGCGTGGACTCCATTTACAATTACCTTTTTTGTCCTGTTGTCCAGCCAATGTTTTACCCAGGCTGCCACCCTGGGACCCACTCCCAGGCTGGTTAATTTGACTATTAATCTTTTGTGTGAAACTGAGTCAAACGCCTTGCTAAAGTCTAGGTAGACCATGTCCACAGCCCCGCGCTGGTCTACTACTTTGGTCACCCAGTCAAAGAAATCAATTAGATTTGTCTGACATGACCTTCCCACCATGAATCCACGCTGCCTTAGGTCCTGTGCCACACTGGCCTCTAGGTACTCAACAATTCTTTCCTTCAGAAGTGATTCCATCACTTTCCCTACCACAGAGGTCAAACTGACAGGTCTGTAGTTTCCTGCCTCTGTCTTGGTCCCACTTTTGTGAAGAGGAATCACATCTGCCTTCCTCCAGTCCTCGGGTACCACACCATCTCCCATGATTTGTTAAAAGGTAGTCAGTGGTTTCACTAGTTCTCCCTTAATTCTTTTAGAATTCTGGGTGAATTCCATCAGGCCCCATTGCTTTGTCCACCTTCAGTTTTAAGAGTTCTTTCAGAACTCTTCTTCTGTGAAAGGACTGGGATCGAACCCCCTATCCAGAGTGCTTCTGTGAATTGGATTAGGCACCTCCCCCTCCTCTTTTGTGAATACTGAGCAGAAATATTCATTCAGTATCCCTGCTTTTTCACTATCCCCCTCTGCCCACCCACTATTCATTCTATTCAGCCTCACTATCCCTCCCTTTGTCTTTCTAGGCTCCCTGATGTACCTATAAAATGTTTTATAATCTTCTTAATTGAGTTGGCTATCCTTTCCTCAGTTTGGGCCTTTGCTATTCTGACTTCCCTCCCTGCTTCCTTCTGCCTTAACTGGTACAGCTCTCTGTCCTACTCCTTCTGTGTTTCCTTATACTTCCTGAATGCTATCTTTTTCTCCCTGACTTTCCCCGCCACCTCTTTTGAGAACCATAGTGGCTTTTTCTTTCATTTTGATTTGTTTATTTGCTTCACACAAAGGCTTGTTACCTCTGTGATGGCAGTTTTGATGATTCCCCATTGTTGCTCCACACCTCCTTCTAGCCTGTTTGCTAGTGCTTTTCTGGGGCACTCCCATCTTGCCAAAGTCAGCCCTCCTGAAGTCCAGTAGCACCCTCACTTTTGTATGGCTTGACTCTGTAGCTGAGTTAAACGTGAACCACACTGTTTGATGGTCACTCTGTTCCCAGATGGCAACCCACTTCTAGATCTGAGATCCTCTCACTGTCCCCATTTGAGAGTATGAGGTCTAAGATTGCTCCCTCATGAGTGGGTTCAAACTAGCTGTCTGAGGCATGCCACCTGTAGGCATCAAGAATATCCCTGCTCTTGATGTGGCTGCAGCAGTGTACTCCAGTTAACATCTGGCATATTCAGATCTCCCATCAACAGTATCTCCCTTTCTGCCATCCTAAGAATGCCTTCTATCATATCCTTGTGCATTCCCTCCCCCTGACATGGGAGTCTGTATACAACCCCTGTGAGGATTGTGGTGCCACTTCCAGTCTCCAAGGCGACCCACAGTGCCTCTTCTCCTCCCTGTTTACTCTTTTGTTCAGTTGCTTTCATCTCTTCCTTTACATAGAGAGCTACTCCTCCCCCTCTTCTCCCCTTCCTGTCTCTCCTATAGGTTGTGTATCCTGGTATGTTAACATGCCAGTCATGGTTCTCTGTGTACCATGTTTCTGTGACTGCTACGATATCCAGGCATCCCTCTTCCATCAAGGCCACCAGTTCAGGGAGCTTGTTGCCCAGGCTACGGGCACTAGTACTCATTATCCTCAATTTCCTGATGGTATTACTCCTTTTTGCCCCATTCCTGTCCTTCTTGCCTTTGTCACTTTCTCCATTTACCCCTGCCCTTCTTCCTATCGACATCTCTATTTTGGTGTTTACTGCACTTACTACTGTGACTTTTTTGGGGAAGCTAGGACTTCTCTGCTCCTTTCCAGTGCCTCCCCCCTTAGCTAGTTTAAATACTTGCCAAAGAAGCATTTAATCCTATCACCTAGGATCCTGGTTCCCCTTCTGGACAGATGCAGCCCATCATGACAGTATAGGTTTGCATCACTCCAGGTGTACCCCTGTCCCCAATGAAGCCAAATCCCTGAGCTCTGCACCAGTTTTTCAACCACTGATTCAATCCCATGGTGTGGAACACCCTAGCCTCTTGTACACCATAGACAGGCAGCACCTCTGAGAAGGTTACCATGCATGCTACTTGTCTAAGGCCCCTCCCTAATTCCACAAACTCTTCCTGCACTGCTCTGATCCCTTTCTTAGCCAGGTCATTTGTCCATAGGTGGACAGTGACATCCAGCTCCTTCCCCTGTGCTGCTGCTCCGGCAATCCTGAGGATTCTCTCCCTGTCCCTCCAAGCCATGGCACCAGGCAGGCACTTTACCTCTCTCTCCCCTTCATCTAGTTCTACCTTCCTAACAAAAGAGTCCCCCACCAGGAGTTGTTTTCTTCCCCTGTGGGGTTCCATGCCACCCTCTTGTGGGTCTCCTTTGTGGAGGTTCCCTGCATCCTCCTTGGTCTCCACTGCGGGTGCCTCCATAGAGGAACCACACTTTACCAGAATGGCATAGGAATTGTGAAGAGGTACAACTGGAGGGATGCGCCTCTGTTCCACCACCCTCAGCCTCCCTGAGCCCACTGTGGTCCAACTGCTCCTCTGTCTTGGTAACCTCTGAGGTAATGGCAGTGGCCCTGGTGGTCCCTGGATGGAAGAGGAGGTCCCAAAAATCCTGGCCAACTCAGCCTGGAGATGAGCAACCTCCCCCCTCAGCCCAAAGAGGTGCCTGCAGATGGGACAACACTGCATCCTCCTAAACATCTCCCGGAAGACTGCTGCTTCACAGCCACTGCACTGCACCACTCCCAACATGTTTTATTTCTGGCCTCTTCACTATTGTTTGGAATCCTTACTCTTTCCTGTTTTTTTTTCCTTCTCTCTCTACTTACTTACTGCCTCTGTGCCCTTTAAGCTTCTGATTGTCCTGTTCTGAGACAAGAAGATCCTATATTTCTCAGTAGTCCCCTTACTTGCTAAGAGGCAGACCTCCACCAGCTAGAGGGGGCTGGAGAGCTACTCTTGCCCTTCTAGGATGGTATGTCTTTGGTGGCTGTGTGACCACCCACTTCCTGCTTTCAAACAGGAAGTTCCTGTTGTCAGTCAAATCCTGTGCCTATAAAAGTAGAACTAGCTTTGGGTGGGAGGGTGGAGAGGAGGGAAGGTGGGCAATATAGTTTTTTAGAAAAGTGTAGAGAATAAAAGAGTTCTACTTCTTTAGTCCCAGTAGAGAAGTCCAGTCACCTGAGATTTACACCTAGATAACTGTTCCAATAACCACTTTAGCTAACTGAGACAAATACACTAATTTTTTTTTTTACCCTAAATTAAAGGTTCCAGTAGAAGAGTTCTACTTCTTTAATCCCAGTAAAGAAGTCCAGTCACACAGCACTCCTTCCTTCTGGTGTCCTCTGCCAAGCATCTGACAGAATATTTCTTAGGCAGTGTTTAAATCTAGTTTCCTTCTAGCTAAGCCGCTCCCCCTACTTACTATATCTTTCTACAAGTAATTTAAACTGCACAGTAATCAAGCCCCATCAGCCACCTGAGATTTACACCTAGATAACTGTTCAGATAACCACTTTAGCTAACTGAGACAAATACATTAATTTTTTTTGTTTGTTTGTTTTTTACCCTAAATTAAAGGTCCCAGTAGAAGAGTTCTATTTCTTTAGTTCCAGTAGAGAAGTCCAGTCACACAGCACTCCTTCCTTCTGGTGTCCTCTGCCAGGCCCAGTTCTGTCCCCCTTCCTGTGCCTCCTAGCAATCCCAAGGGTTTGACAACATTTGTAGGTCTCTACTGGCAAAAAAGGGCAGCCAAAGGGGTGCAATTCACTGAGGCTGGTGGGGGAATACTGCCTGACTATCTTTTGACCCTCCCTACACATACTGAAACAGTAACCCCCAAAACATAAAAATTAATTCTAAAATATAAGTGATTCAGTCTTCAAAATATGGGACAGTAAATTGGTTGGCCAATAAATAATAACATTTCTTAAGCTATAACTCAAATCCAAGAATATTAAATAAATTCAAACAAAAATATAAAAAATCATTAGCCCCCTGAGACCCTCTCACAGCCTGAGGCAGCCAACCAAATACAAGTGCTATACCCCCCTTCAGATGCTCTTCCTTTCTCTCTTACCGAGAAGGTAGAACATCCAACAGTTAAACTAAATCAGTCTATTAATGTATAAATAACTCTATACACCCACACAACTTATACAATGATCTATACTGTAATATACACTATAATAAATTAAAGATTATAAATAAGATCACCAATTCAAACTGCAAACTAGTCACTAAAGTCCCAAGCAGAAATAATAAATATGATCCAATTCTGAAACTGAAATTAAAGTCACAGAAGAGCAAGGTAGCTGGTAACACAGTTCCTCGAGAGAGATTTGCAAATAAAGAGGAGGAGTCTCATCACCTTCTCTTTGTTGAAGTTAGTCCAATGGGATAGCCCTTCCACAGGCAAATCCCAATCATACAAAGTGAGTTCTCCAAAAAAAGGGCACTCTCACTGCCTCCCCAAACAGTTTAAAAATGTTCTGAATTTAAAACAGTTTGAAGAAACATGGATAAGGCCAGATGAAGATACAAACAGTTGCGAACAATCAAACTAGTCAAATTAATACAAAAGGAGGTAGCAAACATGAAAGTCTTCTTGGTTCAGATAAAGCCAAAATCCAAACCAACCCACGGCAGGTCCCGGTATGTCCAACTGCTACCCCACCTGGATCGCGGAGGAAAGCCTAGCCTCTGCCAGGCAATCCCCGCAGCCCAAGCACACACACACACACACACATGCACACACACACACACACACACATTACTCATTTAAAATCACTAGATAGTTTAGCTAGGTAATGGTGGTGGCCGGCCTAAGGGCTTGCATTCAGAAGCATACCTGGGGCCAGGTCCTGTTTATTACAGGTCAACTGGATACTCAAACAATTCCCTTAGCCTTACTATTCTATCATTCTATAGCAGCACTGTGTCCTAAACATTTTTAATGCTTATTTTTTCAGCTTGGAGCATGACACTTAAAGTTTTGAACTGTTTAACACAAGACCACTGCTTCAGTCCTACCAGTGGAGAAACTAAGTAGAAACAGGACTTCACATTGTAATTCATGAGTTTATTTTTTGTTTGTTTTTGTTGATCATGAAAGGAGTGCTAGGTACAATATTCTTGTTTTCAGCTTTATCCCAAGGTGGGGGTTGGGTCTGACAGAAATATAGAAACATAAACAATGTTGACAGAAGCAGACCTTCGGTCTCTCTGGTCTTCCCAGTTTTACCCTACCCCATGGCGTATTGTCTAGATGGAGTTTTTACCTTCTCCCCTCACTCCCTGCTTTACTGCTAACATCTGAGTCACTGTTAATCTTGTTACTCTGTCTCAGCCATGCTTGAATCCCATAATGGTTTTTGTGCCCTCCACCTCTGCAGGCAGGTTGCTTCATGGCTCAATCAGTCTTTCCATAAAGTATAACTTCCTTATATCCCTCCTGAATCTCCCCCTTCCCTCAACCACTTACATTCATGTCCCCTTGTTTTCCACCCTACATTCCTGCTAAACAGTTCTTGCAGTGTACTTGTTTATTCCTTTCAGGAACTTGAAGGTCTCTGTCATGTTGCATCTCACCCTTATGGCCTCCAACGAGTACATGTTCAGTGCCCTTACATGATCATCTTAGGATCTGCCCTGTTTGCATTGAATAATTTTGATTAGTCTATGCTGCACCATCTCTAGCTTGTCTATGTCTTTCCTCACATGGAGACACCAGAACTAGGCACAGTATTTCAGATGGGTTGTTGTCAGTGACCTATAGAGAGGTAGTATTACATCTTTCCTCCTGCTATTGAAACCCTTTCCAGTACACCCCAACAGTCTAGTTGCCTTGCAGTAGGACTTATTACATTGGCTAGTTTGTTTTAGGGTGTCATTTATGATGACCGACAGGTCCCTTTCCTCTGAAGTAGTGGCCAGCTTAACCCATCCCATTCAGTATTCCTTCTCGGGGTTCTTGTTCCCTATGTGCATCACCTTGAACTTTTCAGCACTGAATATCAGCAGCTAGTCCTTGGATCACCTCTTTAACATTTTCAGGTCCTTCTGCAACTCCCTCTCTCCCTCCTCTTTGCCTACCCTCCCAAAAAGCATAGTATCATCTGCAAAGAGTCACATCTTGTCCTGTATGCTTTCTTCTATGTCACTGATGAATATGTTTAAAAGGACTGGTCACAGGACTGACCCCTGCAGTACCCTATGTACAGCCTCCCTCTTCCCAGATTTGACCCCATTTAACATCACCTTCTGCTGTCTCCCTTCAAACCAACCTCCAACCCATGTAACAAGATCTTCCTGCCATGAACCTATGCTGGTCACTATCCTGAAGCCCATTTCTATCCCGATATTCCACTAGGTCATTTTTGACTAATGTCTTCATCAGTTTACCTACAATGGAGGTACGACTAACATACTAACATACTAAAATGCCAGCAGAATAGGCCTAACAGTCTCTCAGGTCTGCTTGATTTTCAGCACCTGCACTGAGGGTCAATTTTGGTGTCTCCCCTCTCCCTTGGGTTATACTTTCCCCAGTTCCAGATGTTCCACCTGTACTGGGCCTGGTCAGATTTACTCTCCCTCTGTATTGGTCCCATCTCCATTTAAACCCATCCACAGTCTCCACCTCTACCAGCTCCCTGGGCAGTGCATTCCATGGATCCACCACCCTTTCAGTGAAATAACATCTCCTTCTCTGCCCTCTGAGCCTGCCCTCTTCCAGCTTACACCCGTGACCTCTTGTTGCCCCACCCTCCTTCCATTGGAGCACCCTGACTGGACCTCCTTTATTGATCCCTTTCATGTACATAAAGACCTCTATCATGTTCTCCCTGTCCCTCCTCTCCTCCAGGGTGTACATGTCGTGCTCCCTGAGCCTCTCCTCATAGGTTCTCTCCAACAGGCCCAAGATCATTTTGGTTGCCTTCCTTTGGACCCTTTCTAGCATGTAATGTCCCTTTTTAAATGTGGTCTCCAAAACTGTACCAAATATTCGAGGTGTGGCCTAACCAAGCAGTTGTACAATGGAAGAATCACTTCTGCCTTTCTGGATGTAATCCCCCTGGTGATGCATCCCAGCATCCTATTTGCCCTTGCCGCTGCCCTCCTACAGGTCTCTGAGTTGTTCATTTTGACATCTACCACTACTTCCAGGTCTCTCTCACCCTCCCTGACTTGAATCATGTGTCCTTCCATGGTATACCCCTGGCCTGGATTTCTGACTCCCAGGTACAGAACCTTGCACTTCCCCACATTGAATTTTAGTTTCCATTTTCCCGACCACCTTTCCAGAGCCTCCAGGTCCTCCTGTAAAGCCACCCTGCCTTCCTCTTCATCCACCACTGCACCCAGCTTTGAGTCATCTGCAAAGAGACTCATCTCACTCCTGATCTCCATCCTGATGTCCAAGACATAGGCATTGAACAGGAGTTACCCCAGCACTGACCCCTGGGGAACCCCACTAGTAACCCACCTTGGGGATGAGGCTAACCCTCCAACCACCACCTTCTGAGTATGCTCAGAGAGCCAGTTTCCTATCCATCTTAACAACTGTCTCCCTACCCCCATTTCCTTCAGCTTAGCCAGCAGGCCACTGTGGGGTACTGAATCAAATGCCTTGCTAAAGTCCAGAAAGAGGACATCCACTGGCCTACCCTGGTTCAGGGCGCTCATCACCCAGTCATAGAACTCAACAAGGTTTGTCTGGCAAGATCTTCCCATCACAAAGACATGCTGCCTATCATCCAAGTACCCAGTTTGCTCCAGTAACCCTCTAGCCTTTTCTTGACAATACTCTCCATCACCTTGCCGACCACCGATGTCAGGCTAATGGGCCTGTAATTTCCTGCCTCCTAAGGGGCCTTTAATTTAGTGATTCCTCCCTATCTCCTCCCATGACCCTAGACTACTATTCATCCCTCACCGTAGGACCTCCACCGGCCAATCTGCATTCTCTTACCTCTTCCCTAAACTCTGGAACGGCCTGCCCAACCATTCTTCATCCAAACTCTCCCTTTCCTATGCCCTCTCTAACTTCCTTGCACCTAATTGCTACTGCCCCTGACCACCACTCCGTTAGCTCCTCTTCCCCACTCCCCCCTGCACCTGACCAGCAGCCCGGCCATCGCCTAATTGTCTGGCTTATATACTACTCTGCGCACTTATACCCTCTCTATTACCTACTCTTCGCACTCTCAATTTCTCCCTTCCCCCCTTCCTAATCAACCTAAGCTCCCCAGCCCCCTCCCTCTCTCCTCACCTAACTTTCTCCTATACACCTATGCTTCTACACCCTGCTTCTCTACCCCATCTTGCTCTCCAAATCCTTCCTTTCTACTTGATGCATCTCCCTGAAGCTCAGCCTCCGCTACTGGCACCCAAGTTCTGCTATTACTACCCCTGTTCTGTAAACTGGCACTTATGTATTTCATGTATTGCCTCGATGTGTACCCTTGTTTTGTATACCATGCCCTTACAATCATGTTCTGTACTGTTCTTACTTCGTTGGGTAACCATGTTTTGTATAACCTGTACTTGCTGATCCTGTGCTGTTCTGTGCTGCTCTGCCTATGTAACAAGTTCAAATGTAATCCATCCCAACTATGTACATTATCCATATTGTGCTAGTGTAAGTTCAACTACTGTATGTATACCTGCCTCCTCTGTAACCCCCCCTTCCCCAGGTCGCACCGTGAGACAAGCATCTTTTTGCTCAGTGTGCCTTTCCTGGTGAAACATTTTCAATAAATAAATAAATATGGTTCAGCCCCTTGTCTGCTTTCCTCAAATCTCTCAAAATCACCCCTGACTGCATTGAGCTATTGAATAGCATTGCCAGGGGTTCAGCTAGTTCCTAATCCAATTTGCTAAGCACCCTTGGGTGCATCCCATCTTGTCCTGGAGCTCTATTTTCAAGGCTACAAATGCTTTTCTAACCCTTTCACCTATAATTACCCCTTCTTCATTTCTTTGATCCCCCCTTGCAGCAACATTTATGCCACTTTCTGACAGAGAACCACTATCCTTTGGGGGCGGAGGATATAGCATGCACCAAGCAGGAAAGGGATCTTGGGGTTATCATCTCTGATGACCTCAAGGTAGGGAAACAGTGTGACAAGGCAGCAGGTAAAGCAAATAGGATGCATAGGCAGGGGCATCACCAGCAGGAAAAGGGAGGTAATAATTCCACTATACAAGACACTAGTGAGGCCCCACCTGGAGTACAGTGTACAGTTCTGGAGACCTTACCTACGTAAGGACATAGACAGGTTAGAGAAGGTTCAGAGGAGGGCAACAAAGATGGTACATGGATTGCATCACAAGTCCTATGAGGACAGGTTGAAGGAATTAAATATGTACTCCCTGGAGGAGAGAGAGGCAGAGAGGGATATGATAGAGACATACAAGTATCTTACAGGGAGGAACAGGGTGAGGAATACACTATTGTTAAGTGAAAAGATGTTTCAGAACTAGAGGGCATGGGATGAAGTTGGAGGGAGGATGATTCAGAGGAAACGTGAGGAAGAATTTCTTCACAGAACGGGTGGTGGACAAGTGGAACACCCTGCCAGAGGAAGTGGTGGGGGCTGAAACAATCACTGGATTTAAGAATGCATGGGATAGACATAAAGGAATACTGGAGGTCAGGGGTAAGGGGCAACAGACTTCTAGGAAAACATAAACTGAACTTACGAGCTAAAATGGGCAGACTGGGTGGGCCATAGGCCCTTATTTGCCAACACTGTCTATGTATCTATGTATCCTGCTCTGTGAATACTGAGCAGAAGAAGTAATTTAGATTGTTGCATTTTGCTTGTCCTCCTCTACTACTCTGCCCTACTCCATCATCTTAACATTTCCTCTGTCATCATCCTTCTTTCCATTATGTATCTGAAGAACTGTTTTTTCCTTCTCTTGACCCCCTCCGCAGTACAGTATACAGCACTTCGTCCTCTTTTGCATCCTTGACTGTCTTCTTGGCATCCTTCATCTTTGCCTGGTGATTGCTCTATTCTTTACACCCTTCAAAGAGAACCAGATTGGTTTCTTGTGCCTAATAACCTTGGTAACGTTTCTCAAGCATTGATTGATTGCTTTGAAAATGGCCCCTTTAATTTCTACCCACCTCTCTACTACTCCCCAAACCTTCCCACTTCAACCAACTTGCCCATGACTAATTATCTCATTTATTTATTTAGTTTTTGTTGACCGGGTAAGTGCACTAAACAATTTCTTGCCTATTTTTGGGCATGACCTGGGGGGGAAGGGGATTCAGATGAATGCCAACTGACCTTGAACCAGATTATGCTGTTGGTGGTATTTTCTTAGTGATCTCTCTTCTGAACAATGTCTGCTCATCTGGAATCAGGAACCACAGCCTTTGATGAGGGCATACTAATATCCATGACTAGTTCAAACCATATGGTTTTATGGTCACTGGACCCACTGATTCACCAACCTGCACGCCATCTACCATTTCTGAGTTTGTAAGTACTATGTCAAAAATGACAGCCAGTCTCTTAGGATTCCTGATTAGCTGCCCCAGCAGGCAGTCCCACAACATGTCTATTAGGGCCTGACTTCTGATGCTCTTCACTGCTAGAATGTCCAAATCTAAGTCTGTTAGAGTGAGATCTCCCACAATAACTACCTGCTCCTTTACAGACCCCTTCTCAGTTCCTCACCTAGTTCCCTATCCCTCTTGTTTCTCTGGTCTGGTAGTCTATAGAATAACCCCTTGTGCAACTCCTTTCCCAATGCTGTCATGAGTTATTACTAAGGTGATTCTGTCTCCCTTTTTCTTTCCCTGATGGACTCATCCATTACCACCATCTTGCCTTCTTTGACATAGAGGGCTACTCCAGCTTCTTTTCCCTTTGAGTATCAACAAATGATCCAAGAACTAAATGTGACACCCTCTCAATCTGTGTCAATAATATGATAGATAAATGTATAGCTAGATAGATGTATAGATGGATGGATGGATGGATGGATAGATGGATAGATAGATAGATAGATAGATAGATAGATAGATAGATAGATAGATAGATAGATAGATAGATAGATCAAGATGGATGGATGATGGATGCATGCATGGATAGACAGACAAATATAACTTTATTTATATAGCACCTTTTCAGAGCTTAAATTGTTCACAATCAACAAATAAATATCAACATAATATACATCTCAGATCAGTTACAACTGGCAATATAATGTTTGGAAAGTCCTTATTACCCACTGAAATCAAACAAATTACAACTTTGTAATCCCACTGCTGTGATGTCAGAACCTTATAAACCTATCTCATTTCTATGTCATAGCAGTGGATTTACAAAATGGAATGCCAGTGTAATTCAGTATTCTACACACCCAGAATGTGATTGTTAGCCTCAGTACAGTATTCAAATAATATTCCATTTGTCTCAGTTTACTGTTACTGAGTCTAGCAATCTCAATGTGATAGAGATTTTAACTCTGGTGCTATTTTGGCCAGTTGTCATTCAGTGTGTGTATCCTAATAAATTGTTTTCCTACACAAACATGTGGCTGTAGTGTAGATTCGATAACAAGGTAAGGCTAAATTACTTGTGTTCGGGGGGAAGGTAATTTCTCATGTCGAGTCCCATACACTATAAATCACACGTATGATGGGCGATAACCATGGTATAGTTCGTCTTCGCGGGCTGCTAGGTGCAATTGTAAACCTCACGAGCTGCACTCTTGAGGTTTACTGATGCCCTAGCAACCACTGGAGGTGATTACACCATGGTTATCACCTGTACATCAGGCATTTTCCTCTATATTAAATCACCAGTATCCATCACTCACAAGAGAAAGCCTGTCTTGCCACATCTTCAGTTTAGATGTAAAACTTTCAACTGAAAGGACAGAATGATCATACTTGGAATGGTGTTTAATAAGCTAGGGCTTGTAACAGAGAATACTCAGCCCAAGCAGATTTCTATGTCACTGAGGAGACAAGTAAAAGTGGGATTCCAAGCAAAGGACTCTACTGCCTCTAGAATTTTCCTGGCATTTTGCCAGTAGCTATCGTATCTAGAGGGGGCCCAGCCATTTATGGCCTTATAAATCAGGAGAAGAATTTTTAAACTCTGAACACTATCTTACTGGCAGCCAGTGTAACCCCTGCAACACATGAGTAATATGGCCAAATCGCGATGTTCCTGTTAACAACCTGGCTTCTGAATTTTGAAGCAGTTGGAACCAGTGATACTGAGTAATCAATCTGTGAGGTAAAGAATGCTTTCAATAGTGTTCACAGTTCACTCTGTACAAGGAGTGGATGAAATCTAGCTATATTCTTTAAATAATAAAAACCACTATAAATGGCAGCAGGAATTTGGGAAGTTAAAGATCATATGCAATGGTTTTTACATATTGTTAATAAAAACTTGAAAACACTTGAATTCAGATCTCTGTGTCATGATTAGTGTTTCCTGAAAATTCCTTGAACTTTGGTTTTGTGGTCTTCTTTAAATCAGAATTTGTTACTTGATGTACAGTGGCTGAAAACAGTGGAGTTACTTCTGTCCCTCTCAGTCAGACTTGAAGATCGATGACATCATCTTGGAGTAGCTTGCTGCTTCAGAGTCCTGATCGGGGCAGTCTGTATAGTTAGTGGTTTGATCTCCTGGACTGAGGGTTTCCAGCTAGTGAGTTTGTGACTGTGTGTTTGTAATTGAACTTGAGATATTTTCTTAACTACCATTTCAGTGTGCTTTTCCATTTAATTTGGGCAGGACTGAGGGATTCTAACTGATAAGTTTGTGACTGTGTGTTTGTAATTGGCTGTGTTTGGACCACGGTGAGTGGAGTGAGGAGCCACTACCAGATGACTCCTTGGCTGATTATTTTTGGACACAGCCTGTGGTGTAGTCCCACCCTTCTACCCCATCACCTTACATTTATAGGGTGGGTCCCATAGGGCCTTGCAGCATCCTGCATCTATACAGGAAGTAGCGAAGAGAAAAAGCATAACAAAAACAAAAGAAAAACACTAATATTTGGGAGATAACAAATAGCCATCTTAAGCAGCCAGTAGATTGAGGAGGGAAACAGACATGATGGGAGTGATGCAGTGCAGTCATTGTGGAGTTGCTATCTTCAGAGAGATGTTCTGGAGGCTGCTGTGCTACACTTTCTGCAGACACCTCTCTGGGCTGAGGGAGGAGGTTGCCTGTCTCTGAACAGAGTTGACCAAGCTGAAGGTGGCATCCAACCCCACACAGAGACCACCGGGTCCACAACCTGTACCTCAAAGGATGCCAGGGAAGAGGAGTGATTGGACTATAATGGGCTCAGGGAGGGTGAGGGAAGTGGGTTGAAAGCATGTTCTCCTGCCAGTTTCTCTTTGTAACTCCTACACTGTTTTGGAGGAACAAGAAAGCCCAACTCAGAAACCCAAGGCTGGGACCAGGGAGGATTGGAGGCTCACCCAGGATGGAGCCCCATGGAAGGGAGGCAGGGGACTCCAGAGGAGGGGGAAGCTTCTCCTAGTGGGGGATTCTATTGTCTGGGGAGTGGAGTTAGGGACAACTAGCAGGGAAGAGAGAGAGAGGTCAAGTGCTTCCAAAGAAGTGCTTTGTGGAGAGATAGGAAATGGATTAACAGGATCACTATGGCAATAGCTTAGAGGAAGCAGCTGGATGCCATTGTCCACTTCAGGACCAATGACCTGGCAAAAAGAAAAGTGGAGCTATCTAGAGTCCAGGAGGATTTCTGGAATCTGGGGGGAAACCTTAAACAAATAGCATGCTCCATATTATTCTCAGAGGTGCTACCTGTCCAGGGCACAGGGGAAGCTAGGGCACTCTGCATATGTACATCCAACACCTGGTTGAAGGATTATTGTGGAAGGGAAGGTTTTGGCTTCATAGGGGACTGGGGACTGACCTGTGCAGATGCAAGCTTATATAAGGAGGACCGCCTGCATCTGTCCAAGAAGGGGATCTTGGTCCTTTGTGAAAAGTTTAAATGCTTCAGCTGAGCATTTAAACTGGCCAAGGGGGAAAGCCAGGAGAGTCAGGAGGCTTAGGAACACCCCCATGGGAACATGTAGGAACACTAGTTGACTATAGGAACAGATAAAGCAGGCAGGGAGGGGCAGGCATGCAGGTAGGTGAAGAATGTATAATGAGTGACACAGGAGGGGCACGAGCACATAAGAAAGGACACCGTGGTGGGGGAAAGATGCTGGAGAAGGAGAACAAGAGCAGAGGGAGGGCAGACTGTAACACATGGATGGTCATGCTAATGAATGCTCGTAGCCTAAGAAATAAGGTTCCAGACATGTTGGCCTTGTTAGCAGATGCAGACCTTGATATAGCAGCAATAACAGAGACATGGTACTCTGCTAATTATGTCTGGGAAGTCATTGTGCCAGGCTATACACTATTCAGGATGGACAAGGAGGGTATAAAGGGTGGGAGAGTGGCCCTGTACATCAGAGATGGAATAAAGGGAAGACAGGGGAAGGCCGAGGTAATGTGGGTCACCCTGGAGCCAGGGAATGGAACAGCAATACACACAGAAGTGATCTACGGACCTCTGGCACAAAGGGAGGAAGTAGACAGAGAACTAGTAGAGAATATACATGACATGGCAGCTAAAGGTGAAATCCTACTACTGGGGGATTTCAATATGCAGGATGTGGATTGGGCTACTCAGGTAGCTGCTTCAGCCAGAAGCACATCCATTCTAGAATCCCTGCAGGGGGTTGGACTCAGGTAGCTGGTTCATGAGCCAAAGAGGGACAAGTCAGTTCTGGACCTGGTATGGACCAATAGGAACAGAGTTGAAGAAATACAGGTGGAAGGGTAGCTGGGATCCAGTGACCACTACATGGTATGGTTCAGCATGGAGACATGGACTCAATTAAGCCACACGTGTGCAAGATTATTAGATTTCAGGAGGGCAGATTTCACTGAAATGAGTAAGTGTATACAAGCAGTCCTGGGGAAGGGAGGCGTAATAGAGGTGGTGGAAGAACAATGGGAGAAACTGAATGGAGCCATAGTGGAGATAACAAACTAATGCATTAGGATAGTGACCCAAGGGAAAAGAAGAAGGAAAACACTATGGTTCTCCAAAGAGGTGGGGGACAATGTCAGGGCTAAAAGACTGATTGTCAGGAAATATAAGGGGAGCTGAAGGGAGGAGGACAGGGACGTGTATCTTGAATGTCTAAGGGAAGCAGGGAAGGCTGTTATGAGGGTGAAGGCAGGGTTTAGAATGGTCTGTAAACAAAGGGGATAAGACATTTTATAGGTACATCACTTAAACAAGTAAAACCGGTGGGGGGGGGATTGTGAGGCTCAAATGGGAGAAGGGAAAGTGTAAGGAAGGGGATCTAGACACAGCAGAAATACTGAAAAAATACTTCTACTCAGGATTCACAAAGAAGGGGGAGAGTGTCAAGGACCACTGCTGGGTTGCAGAGGAAATGTGAATGGGGGAGAAATAGACACTAGTCCATTCACAGTGGAGAGAGTTCTGGAAGAACTTTCAAAGCTGAAGGTGGATAAGGCCATGAGGCCAGATGGCATCCACCCGAGAATATTAAAGGAGCTGTGAAGGGAACTAGCAGTGCCTCTGGCAGCCCTGTTCACAGAGTCACTCAACACGGGTATTGTTCCAGAGGACTGGAGGAGGGCACATGTAGTCACACTGCACAAAAGCAGCAGTAGGGAGGAGGCAGGGAACTACAGGCTAGACAGCCTCACCTCAGTGGCAGGAAAGATAATGGAGACACTGCTGAAAGAAAGGACAGTGGCACATATGTAATCCAGCTGTGCTCAGCATCTGAGGCAACATGGATTCACAGCAGGAAGGTCATGTCAAATGAATTGAATAGACTTTTTTGATTGGGTGACTAGGGAAATAAATCAGAGAGGGGCAGAAAACATTGCCTACCTAGATTTCAGCAAAGCCTTCAACACCGTCCCACATAGAAGACTGAATAATAAGATGGGTAGTCTGTGCATGGGAGACAAGGTGGTGAAATGAGTTAGGAACTTGTTAACAGACAGGAGACTGAGGGTGGTGGAAAATGGGCTACAATCTGGGAAGAAGGGGGAGGAAGGGGGTGACCAGTGGAGTACCACAGGGATCAGTAGTGGGACCAGTCCTATTCAATGTCTTCATTAGTGACATTACAGAGGGACTGGAAGGAAAGGTCTGCCTGTTTGTAGATGACACCAAGATCAGCAACAGGGTGGCTACTCCAGAAGGGGTGCTGAAAATGAAGAAGGATCTGGAGAAGATTGAAAGCTGGTTGGAGATGTGGCACCTGAGGTTCAATGCAAAGAAGTGCAAAATAATGCAATTGGGTAGAAAGAACCCTGGGGAGAGCTACAGGTCCGGGGGGAAGCAGAAGCTGACCATCACCAAAGTGGAATGGGACCTAGGGTTTATCATCTCTGATGACCTTAATGTATCAAAGCAGTACACAAAGGTGGCAAGGAGGGGCAGTGGCATTCTGGGGTGCACAGGGAGGGATATCACTAGTAAGAAGCAGGAGGTGGTGATGCCATTGTATAAAATATTGGTAAGGCCTCACCCGGAGTACTTTGTGCAGTTCTGGAGGCCACAACTGTGCAAGGACATAGATAAGGTGAAGACTATCCAGAGAAGGGCAACAAATATGGTGCTGGACTTGCACCACAAAACATATGAGGAGAGACTAAGAGACCTCAGTATGTACTCACTGGAGGAGAGGCAACAGTGGAGGGACATGATTGAAACTTTCAAGTTTCTCAAGGGGCACAAACAAGGTGCAGGTGGGAGACATTTTCCAATGTAGATAGAGTACTAGAACAAAAGGGGCACAATATGAAATTGGAAGGGGGTAGATTAAGATGTAACATGAGGAAGTTTTTCTACACAGAAAGAGTAGTTGATGCTAGGAATAATCTGCCACAGGAGGTAGTGGGGGCAAGCACAGTGGAGGAGTTTTTGCATGACTGGAACAAGCACAAGGGAAGCTTGAGAGGGGAAGGAGTGATGAAAAGCAATTGATCACATAAGGTCAGTGGCCACATACAATGTATAGGGTCTACAGGCAGACTAGATGGGCCTAGCAGTCCTTACCTGCTGACAATTTCAATGTTTCTATGTATCTTTTTATTTTTTCAGCTTTCTTTATGCCCCCTTACTCACCGGTGCCTGAGCCTCTCTCCAGTGCAGACACACTGGGGCCGACGTGTCAACCACACACCTAAAATCCCCAGTTCGACTTCCTGATCTGGGCCCACTGCTACTCTCACTCCTCTGGCCACTCTACCCCCTGGCTCTGAGTCCCTCGGGCAAAGGACCACCAACTCCTACTGTCACTCTATCTATAAGCTAGATGAGCAACCAGGGAACAGAGGGAGAATGAGGAGCCAATCAGAGGACCCGGTGTTGTGCATGGAGGCCGTTCCAGTGGTCCCAACATCACCTGCCAAGCAACCAGAGCTTTTCATTATTTCTGTCCCTCCTTTGACCTTGCAGTTCAATGCACACCAGAGGGGTGCCTGCGAGTTTCCGCACATGCCCACAGGTGCACCACCACAGTCAATCCCTAAGCCTGAATCCCAACTGTTATGGTACCCTCAGTCTCCACTGGGAGTCTCCAGACAGTGGGATTTATTGCCCCCCCCCCAGAAAATGAGACCAGTCCTCTGGACACTCAATTCTTTCCTCCCCCAATGACCCCCGATGACCCATTTCCACTCCTGAACCTGGGTCACCAGCGTGGAGCGAGGTGTGGCATCCAGCACCTCATCTCTCAGCACCACCAGGCTGGCTGATTTCCAGGTATCTTGCAAACTCAGTCTCTGGTTTGTGTTTAAAGAGATTAGCTTAAAATCTACCATTCTCTTCTTATAAAAAGTTGATAATTTGAGTTTCAGTGCTGAATTGAAAGAGTGGAAATCTTTCTCTGTGAGAAATCAGCTTATCTGTATCACAGCTGTCATTCTTTATCATCAAAACTCTGATTTTTTCTTACTATATAACACAAGGATGTTTAATGAATATAAAATACATCAAAATGTTGTTCATTCATAGAAATAGTTTCTCTTTTATGTAGCCTTCATAAATACATTCATACAAGAACATTTTTTTTTCATGTCAGATTGACACTCTGGTCACACTCTGCTATTTCAAGCATATGTACTGTCTGAACTCACAAATTTCAGTTCTTTGGTGGTTTCTGTGTGAAAATATAGTGGTGGTTACAGAAAGGCTTATCGGTACCCCGGCATGACGAAGTAGATGTGTCAGCATTAGAGCTAAGGTAGCGGTAAGCTAGGGGTATGTGGTATGTGGTAGTTCTGTCATAGTTCACCTAATTGTCTTACAAACATACGTACATATGAATATAAAACAATGCAAGCAGAAACAGGCCTCACAGTCTATCGAGTATGCCCAATTGTGCATCTAGTCCCATAACTTGCAGCTGCCCCACCCTCTCTACCCCTCTTGATCCTTACCCCACCTCGCTCTGTCCCATCCTCTCTTAAATCCACCCACCATTCTACAGCATATCACCCCCTTGGGCAGAACATTCCATTTGTCTACCTCCCGTTCTGTGAAAAAATGCCTCCTGATTTCAATCCTGAATCTTTCTCCCTCCAGTCTCAGCTGGTGCCCCCTCAAATGCCTCCCTCTTCTATTCCAGAAAATCCCTTCTGTATCAGTCTTATTTATCCCCTTTAAGTATTTAAAGGTTTCAGTCTTATCCTTCTATCTCTCCTCTGCTCCAGGGAGTACATATTCAGCTCATTCAGCCTATCCCCATAGGACTTTTCCCTCAAATCCATGGATCATATTTGTTGCTCTATGCTGCACCCCCTCCAACAATCTGACATCCTTCTTCAGGAATGGGCACCAGTACTGCATGCAGTCTGACAAGCCACCTGTAGAGGGGAAGGATCACCTCCCTATTTTTGGAAGAGATTCCCCTCGCTACACACCCCAGCATCTTGTTGGCTTTTGCTGCTGCCTTCCTGCACTGATCTGAGTTGTTCATACTCCCCATTATAAGCTCCCCTACATCCCTTTCCTCTTCAGTGCTTTCCAACTGTACCCCTCTTATATGATAACTTCTCCCCTGGTTCCTAACCCTGAAGTGCAGTACCTTGCACTTCTTAGGAATGAATCCCAACTGCCATGTTTCTGACCATTCCTGTAGTTTGATTAGGTCTTCCTGCAGCCCCCTCCAACCCTTGATGTCATCTACCACAGGACCCATCTTTGTATCATCTGCAAACAGACTGATCTTACTCTGGATCCCGAGTGAGATATCAGCTATGAATATCCCAAACATCACCGGTCCCAGTACCAATCCCTGTGGTATCCTGCTCATCACCACCCTCAGGGATGAGAGTCCCCCCCCCACTACCACCATTTGCTGCCTTCCATTGAGTCAGTTATTGATCCATTTGACCACCTTTGTTCCCACCCCTATATACTCCACTTTCCCCCCTAGCCTCCCATGTGGCATGGAATCAAAGGCCTTGCTGAAGTTTAAATACAGAACATTCACTGCATGGCCCTTGTTCAGCTCCATTGTCACCCAGTTGTAGTATTCAATTAGGTTTGTCTGGCAGGATCTGCCTGAGACAAATCCATGCTGTTGACAGTCCCGTAGTCCATTATCCTCCAAAAAGGTCACCAGCCTTTCTTTTAGAATCATCTCCATGAGCTTACCCACAATTGACATGAGGCTCATTTGTCTGTAGATGCTTGGTTCATCCTTAGGGCCACTTTTGTGAATAGGCAGAACATGTTCCATCCTACAATCCTGTGGTATACATCCTGTGTCCAGGGAGGTATTGAACAGGTCAGCCAGTTGTTCTGCCAGGATCTCTGCTAGTTCCTTAAGTATCCTAGGGTGAATGTCATCTGGTACTGGTGCCTTGTCCACCCTTAGTGCCCTTAATCCTTCAAAGACCCTGTCCTTAGTAATCCCTATATCAGTCACCCTCTCACGGCCCACTCCACCCCTCTTTTGTGGTATCTGCCCCCTTACTCCTCCATGAGCACAGAACAGAAGTATTAATTTAATGCATCTGCCTGATCCACTCCCTTATCCACCCACCCTCCATCCTTCCTAATCCTCACAATTTGGTCTTTGTTCTTCCTTCTCTCACTTATGTATGTGAAGAAGTTCTTTTCTCCATCCTTAATACCCTGTGCCAGTCTCAGCTCTCTTGAAACCTTGGTCACTCTTACTAGCCTCGTAACCTCCCTGGACTTCTTCATATACTCACCCATGTCATCTTCCCCTCCCAATTTCTTGAGTCTCTGAAATACTTTTCTCTTAGCCCTCACCCCGTCCATGATCTCTTGAGTCAACCAACTTGGCTTCTTTGCCGTCCTTTCTTACTTCATATCCTTGTACATTTCCCAGCAGCCTCCGCTAGCCCTTTTTTTCAATAATGTCCCACTTTTGATTAGCATCCATGCTTGGCTGAATTCCTGTCAGATGCCTACCCCAAATTTTCCCCATCCTTTTAAAGTCATCCCCCTTAAATTCAATCACCCTGGTTCCTGTACTCCTGTCTCCCCACCCATATTGAGCATGAATCATACCGAGTGGTGGTCATGCCAAGCCAGATGGTCCTCTACCCACAGATCCCTCACAGCCTCCCTATTTGATAGGACCAGATCCAGAGTGTTTTCCAATCTAGTTGGCTCATGGACCAACTGCACCAGGAAGTTGTCCTGAAATGCTTCTAATATGACCTGCTCCACCGCACTTATGGTAGCTGGGGTGCTTCACTCTACCCCAGGTAGTAGTAGTAAATCTTTATTTTTATACAAGAAGTTCTTATTGTACATCATTTGGTCAATGACCCATTTTCAAGATGGTCCTGTTACATGACTTACATTTGTGACATACAAGTATAAAATACCAATACTATACAACCTTCATTGCCTATAAAATACATAAACTCATACAGACAACACTTAGTTTATGCGAGCAACAGTAAGCAGAGATAGACAGACAATAAATATGCATTTGATTCATACAACATTTCATTCCAGATAGGGGAACTTTACTGTACTTAAAATGGTTTATAAATTGCAAGTTTCCTCTGTGAGTTTGTCTTTAATCATAACACTTACATCTCAAATCTAGATCATGTTTTATACAGTTTATGAAAGGTTTTGTACTTTGGTCTACTTGTTTCCAGCCAAAGTGTAAAGGTTCCCATATTTCTGCAAGTTTTGCAGTGAATGTCATATTCCCAAATTTATTATGTGACTTTACTAGAATATATTTATTATTTGAATCTCTCAAGTTATATTTATATTCTTTTATTACCAGTTTTTCAAATAAATAAGACTTTTTTTTTACCATATATCACTGCGTGGATCTGCCCAACCACTTCACTCTCCTTTTCTG
Source organism: Neoceratodus forsteri (assembly GCA_016271365.2). Taxonomy (NCBI): domain Eukaryota; kingdom Metazoa; phylum Chordata; order Ceratodontiformes; family Ceratodontidae; genus Neoceratodus; species Neoceratodus forsteri. The sequence goes on along the minus strand of CM057450.1, from coordinate 511,906,180 downwards.
TTCTAATGGTATCCATTGAAGGGAATTTAGCATTTCATAATGGTGTTTACGGTAATCACATTTCAATATAAATCTAGTAAGGTTGTTATAAATAACATCTAATTTTTTTAAACTTGTTTTACCTGCCATTCCGTAGATGTGGCTCCCATAGTCTAAACATGGGGTGATTAACTAATTCATTATGTTAAGCCTCATTTTTTGATCGGTACAAAATCCTGATCTCCGGAAGTCTCTATGTTTTTTGTTTGTATTTTTTGTCAGTTCATTTATATGGATATCAAATTTCAGACCTTTGTCTAGCCAAATACCAAAATATTTACAGCATTTTTCTTGACACAGGATTTCATTTTTAAGGTTTGTATTTGATTATCTACATAGATACATACAAATGTTTATTTTTTGACAGAAGTGAATCATTAGGACTGTTAAGCCCTATTTACAAGATAGCCCTGTATAGATTACGGTTTCAAGTACAAAATGTTGACATAGTTGCATACAATATGACACAGACAACTAAACAAAATCAATAAACAGTGCACAATGCAATAATGCAATATAAAGTACAATACAATGAGCTAAAAAAAAAACCCAATATAAAATGCCTGAACAAAAACTTTGGACATAATTTAGAAGCATTCCTAAGACTCAAAACACATACAATTTGGTTTCCACATTGATGTCAAACTTCTCTTAAATGGACCCAAACTACCAGCATTTCTAACATCCAATCTCAATTCATTCCAGATCTTTGGTAAATAATATCTCCTTTGCATCATACTATATCAATTTCTCACTAAAGAAACCCTCAGGCCTCTATTTTGAATTATCCTTAAAGAATATTTATTTGTAGACCTGAGCATATATGATGTACCATTTCCATCCCTAAATGTCACATAAGCCCTCTGCCCCAATCTTTTCTTTCTTCGAATCTCTAATGAGTCCCATTTTAAATTTTGTAGTATTATACAATGATGAATGTTTATATGACATTGTATGACATATCTAGTTATTTTGTAATGTACTATATTTAAGCTTTCCAAATTTAACTTTGTTGCAAACTGATAAATTTGGCTCCCATATTCCATTATTGGCAATAGTAGCTGCAGTGCTATTTTATTTCTATCTTCTCTTGCCAAGAATGAGGTCTTTCATCTAATAGCCCCAATCTAATATCCACCTTCTTTACTGTACTCTCTATATGCTTATTAAATGTAAGGTTAGACTCTAGGAGTACCCCCAGATATTTATATTGGGACACAACCTGTAATCTAGTTCCATCAAGTGTAATAATATCTATCTCCTGGCTTAACAATGTTTCCACGTTTTGTCTGAAACATCATAACTTGGGTCTTTGTCTTACTTAACAACATTTTTGAATATGTCAGCCAACTTTGCAGAAAATCAAAATCTGATTGCATTTTATGTTGTAACTCTGTTTTTGTATTGACTCTTGCAATCAAAGCCAAATCATCTGCATACAAGAAAAGTTGTGATCTAACAATTATTTGTGGAATACGGTTTACATAGATCAGGAACAATAGGGGGCCCTAGATCGAACCTTGGGGAACACCCCTACATGTCTCTTCTCGCCCAGACAAAATGTCCCCCACACTAACCTGTTGAGTTTGTTCCGTAAAATATGACAATAGCCACAATTTAACTGGTTTTGACATTCCTACCAAAGAAAGCCTTTCCATCAGAATACTAAAGCCCACTAAGGCAAAGGCTTTAGAAATGTCGATAAACACCGCTCCCACAGACTCTCCCTGCTTCAGTCCATTTGAGACGGTATCAGGGAAGTCCACTACAGTGAAGTCTGTCGACCTCCCCACTCTAAAACCAGCCTGACTATCTGACAATAAATTGTATTTTTTCCCAAAAATCCTGAATCTGGCTTGAAACAAGACTCTCAAAGACTTTTGATATTACTGATAACAATACTATTGGTTGATAGTTTGTCAGGATATCCTGATCTTCCCCTTTAAATATAGGTATTATTTTGGATTTTTCCAACACTCTGGATACATGCTTTGCCTCAAGCTATGATTAAACAATTTAGTCAAAATTGGTGTAATCTGTAAAGCAGCATCTTTCAGGAACTTAATTTCCACCTGATCCAGCCCCATAGCCTTATGTAGATTTAATTTAGTTATTTGTTTATAAATCTCCTTATTCATAATTTCCCTAAAATAAAACTGTTGTATTTTCTCACTCTCCTTTCCAGGAATAAATGGGGAAGCATCAAAGGTCTCCTGCTTGTCTATTATTTCCAAATCTGGGAGTGTGCAAAAATAATTATTTAAATTTCCTGCAATCTGATTCACATTTAGCTCTATTCTGTCATTATCCTCCATAACTATGTCTGTACCTTAACTTGTCTTTCCTTCTAATTGTTTTACCAATTTCCAATAATGAGCAGGGTTTTTTGTATGTTCTATTTTATGTTTATAATATCTTTTCCTAGCTTTCCTCATCAAACCTTTACATTTGTTTCTTGCTTTTGAACAATTCCCAATCTGCATACTTAAATGTTTGATTTGACTTCTTCCACAATCTATCTTTCCATCTATTTTTTTTTATCATCAATCCAGGGATAGTGTGTTTTCCTTTCCTTAATTTGTTTAAATGGGGCATTTATATTACATGTGTCTACAAAGACTTGAGTGAATTCACCAATTGCCAAATCAATATCTGGAATAAGATCTATACGCTACCAATTCACTGCACTCAGATATTGTTGACTGTAAACTTATTTTTTAATTAATTAATTAATTTATTTTTTAATTTATTTTTGGATTGAAAACCATAGTTTTTGTTTTATTATTGTTTAGTACTACTGTAACTACGAATTGTATAGTCATTGTTCCAAACTTGTGAAATCCAATTACAGTCTATACTGCATTTCTTGAATGGATTTACCATGTGCCAATAGGATTGTATCATCTGTGTACAGCCTCATACTTGTGTCAGCTGCCACGCTTACCAACTCATATATATATATATATATATATATATATATATATGGAATAAGGTGAGTCCTATAATCGAGCCCTGTGGAACTCCTCTCTGAACTAAAGCTGGCTTTGACAAGGTACTGTCCACCTGTACTTGTTGGAACCTAAGACTTATATAAGATTGAAACCAGGGAAGAGTTTCTTCATCCATTCCCATATGTTTTAGTCTACATAGTTGTATTTAGTGGTCCACTGTGTCACAGGCTTTGGAAAGGTCCATGAACACTACGCCCATTGACCCACCCCATTCAATGATGTGGCTATGTTATCTGCCAGATCAGTGAGCACAATGTCCATGGAGTGGCCCTTACAGAAACCAGACTGGTGACCATTCAGCAATGAGTACTTCTCCAAAACTCACCCAGCTGCCTCTGCACCAGCCTCTCCATCACCTTCAACACTATGGACAACAAGGCTATCAGTTTATTGCTAATAGGTTCAGAGGATGAACCCCTTTATGTATCATATTATTTTAGCTTTTTCCTTAATTTAGAACATTTCTTCTCTGTCAAGCTACAGTTGAATATTTTGATTAGGACAAGTGCTATTATTTCTATTGAGTCCCACAAAAATTTTATTTTCTACTTTAATCCATGGGCTTTATGCAGTTTCAATTTTCCTAGCTCTGTTTTAACTTCTTTACAAGTGATTAGCTTAAATTTAAAATTCAGTGTGCCTAAGATTTTCTTGTTTGGTGCAATTTGCATCTCTTGGGGTCCCCCCATTGGGATGTCAATATCTAAAAGTGTGGTAAAGAATTTATTACATTTTTCTGCTGACTTTAAAGGGGACAAAACTATCCAATTCTCTTCAATCTGGATTAGTGTATTATTACTTATTGACTTCTCAAGTAAACTTATCAGGTCCCAGTATTTCCTGGGATCGTTGTTTTCTTTCACTTTTCTATTATAATGTTTTTTTAGCATTTCTAATTTTAATCTTTAAATTATTTCAAGCTTTCTTTTAGGTGTTCCAGTCTTCTGTTTCTAAGATTTTGTTGGCTTTCTTCCATAGATGATTCTTTACTCTGATGTACTTTTTTTAATTTGTCAGTAATCCATGGCGTATTAGATTTGTTTTAATGTTTCTAAATGGGGCTACATCATGGCAGACTTCTAGGAAACTCTTAGTAAATTTATTTACAGTCAAATCTAAGTCAGATATCAAAAAAAGTCTATCCCATTTAATATTGGCTAGTTTATGAATTAGTTGTTCCTTGCTATAATTTTTAAAATCTCTGGCCCAGATATTCAAAAGGTTGCATGTCGCATAAGTCCAAAAATCGCCATTCTGCGATATTCAGCGGGAGGCAGTTCGCCACTGACAACAGGTTCATAACAGCGCAATGCAAATGAATGCATGCTCAACAGGAGGAGGAACCATGCATAAACTACGCCAACCCGATATTCAGTCGGTTGTGCGAAGTTGCATGCGAACCCCCAACCGCGCCTGCACAACCTTTGGAGCCAAAAAAAGGATCAAGTTGAGGGTCACCCACAGGTGAGCTGCTGCATTGCAGGGTGCAACACAGCAGCTGCCACCACTGGCTGGCCCCCAACTCTGGTCCCTGTGCCCCCACCAGCCCGATCATGGGCAGAATGTAAAACAACTCCCCACCACACATCTCCCAAAGCCCGATCGAGGGCATACAGTAACATGACCCCCAATATCATCACTCAAGCCCATCGCGTGCAGAACGTGTATCAACCCCCCAGTGCCCGACATCGTGGGTAGAATGTAAAAGCCCCAACTCGAATATCTCCCTGGTGGTCCAGTGGACCGTAATGCCCGATCGCAGGCAGAATGTCAAGTTAGAACCCCACAAACATCTCCCTGGTGTCTAGTGTCCCCCCACCCACCCAGAAGCCCCTCCACCCCACTCCCCAGCAGCCGGTGGCGGCAGCATCCCCCCACCCTACCTGCCGCCCGCTGACTGACAGTCTGGTAGGGCTGCATCCATTGGTGCAGAGTTGAGCCAATGGGCGCAGTTTCACACTGCATACATGACAGTGCAGATTTGTGAATGAACATTAGATGAGCATCTGTTATGATGTTTCAATGCTTTTGTCTGAAACATCATAACTTGGCCTTGTCTTACTTAACAACATTTTTGAATATGTCAGCCAACATTGCAGAAAATCAAAATCTGATTGCAGTTTATGTTGTAACTCTGTTTTGTATTGACTCTTGCAATCAAAGCCAAATCATCTGCATATAAGAAAAGTTGTGATCTAACAATTATTTGTGGAATACGGTTTACATAGATCAGGAACAATAGGGGGCCCTAGATCGAACCTTGGGGAACACCCCTACATGTCTCTTCTCGCCCAGACAAAATGTCCCCCACACTAACCTGTTGAGTTTGTTCCGTCAAATATGACAATAGCCACAATTTAACTGGTTTTGACATTCCTACCAAAGAAAGCCTTTCCATCAGAATACTAAAGCCCACTAAGGCAAAGGCTTTAGAAAGGTCGATAAACACCACTCCCACAGACTCTCCCTGCTCCAGTCCATTTGAGACGGTATCAGGGAAGTCCACTACAGTGAAGTCTGTCGACCTCCCCATTCTAAAACCAGCCTGACTATCTGACAATAAATTGTATTTTTTCCAAAAAATCCTGAATCTGGCTTGAAACAAGACTCTTAAAGACTTTTGATATTACTGATAACAATGCTATTGGTTGATAGTTTGTCAGGATATCCTGATCTCCCCTTTAAATATAGGTATTATTTTGGATTTTTCCAACACTCTGGATACATGCTTTCTCAAGCTATGATTAAACAATTTAGTCAAAATTGGTGTAATCTGTAAAGCAGCATCTTTCAGGAACTTAATTTCCACCTGATCCAGCCCCATAGCCTATGTAGATTTAATTTAGTTATTTGTTTATAAACCTCCTTATTCATAATTTCCCTAAAATAAAACTGTTGTATTTTCTCACTCTCCTTTCCAGGAATAAATGGGGAAGCATCAAAGGTCTCCTGCTTGTCTATTATTTCCAAATCTGGGAGTGTGCAAAAATAATTATTTAAATTTCCTGCAATCTGATTCACATTTAGCTCTATTCAGTCATTATCCTCCATAACTATGTCTGTACCTTAACTTGTCTTTCCTTCTAATTGTTTTACCAATTTCCAATAATGAGCAGGGTTTTTTGTATGTTCTATTTTATGTTTATAATATCTTTTCCTAGCTTTCCTCATCAAACCTTTACATTTGTTTCTTGCTTTTTTGAACAATTCCCAATCTGCATACTTAAATGTTTGATTTGACTTCTTCCACAATCTATCTTTCCATCTATTTTTTTTTATCATCAATCCAGGGATAGTGTGTTTTCCTTTCCTTAATTTGTTTAAATGGGGCATTTATATTACATGTGCCTTCAAAGACTTGAGTGAATTCACCAATTGCCAAATCAATATCTGGAATAAGATCTATACGCTACCAATTCACTGCACTCAGATATTGTTGACTGTAAACTTATTTTTTAATTAATTAATCTATTTATTTTTTAATTTATTTTTGGATTGAAAACCATAGTTTTTGTTTTATTATTGTTTAGTACTACTGTAACTACGAATTGTATAGTCATTGTTCCAAACTTGTGAAATCCAATTACAGTCTATACTGCATTTCTTGAATGGATTTACCATGTGCCAATAGGATTGTATCATCTGTGTACAGCCTCATACTTGTGTCAGCTGCCATGCTTACCAACTCATATATATATCTCTCTCTCTCTCTATATATATATATATAGATATATCTATATATCTATTTACATTATATATATATATATATATATATATATATATATATATATATATATATCTATGGAATAAGGTGAGTCCTATAATTGAGCACTGTGGGACACCTCTCTGAACTAAAACTGGCTTTGACAAGATACTGTCCACCTGTACTTGTTGGAAACTAAGACTTATATAAGATTGAAACCAGGGAAGAGTTTCTTCATCCATTCCCATATGTTTTAGTCTACGTAGTTGTATTTAGTGGTCCACTGTGTCACAGGCTTTGGAAAGGTCCATGAACACTACACCCATTGACCCACCCCATTCAACGATGTGGCTATGTTATCTGCCAGATCAGTGAGCACAATGTCCATGGAGTGGCCCTTACAGAAACCAGACTGGTGACCATTCAGCAATGAGTACTTCTCCAAAAACTCACCCAGCTGCCTCTGCACCAGCCTCTCCATCACCTTCAACACTATGGACAACAAGGCTATCAGTTTATTGCTAATAGGTTTAGAGGATGAACCCCTTTATGTATCATATTATTTTAGCTTTTTCCATAATTTAGAACATTTCTTCTCTGTCAAGCTACAGTTGAATATTTTGATTAGGACAAGTGCTATTATTTCTATTGAGTCCCACAAAAATTTTATTTTCTACTTTAATCCATGGGCTTTATGCAGTTTCAATTTTCCTAGCTCTGTTTTAACTTCTTTACAAGTGATTAGCTTAAATTTAAAATTCAGTGTGCCTAAGATTTTCTTGTTTGGTGCAATTTGCATCTCTTGGGGTCCCCATTGGGATGTCAATATCTAAAAGTGTGGTAAAGAATTTATTACATTTTCTGCTGACTTTAAAGGGACAAAACTATCCAATTCTCTTCAATCTGGATTAGTGTTTTATTACTTATTGACTTCTCAAGTAACCTTATCAGGTCCCAGTATTTCCTGGGATCGTTGTTTTCTTTCACTTTTCTATTATAATGTTTTTAGCATTTCTAATTTTAATCTTTAAATTATTTCAAGCTTTCTTTAGGTGTTCCAGTCTTCTGTTTCTAAGATTTTGTTGGCTTTCTTCCATAGATGATTCTTTACTCTGATGTACTTTTTTAATTTGTCAGTAATCCATGGCGTATTAGATTTGTTTTAATGTTTCTAAATGGGGCTACATCATGGCAGACTTCTAGGAAAATCTTAGTAAATTTATTTACAGTCAAATCTAAGTCAGATATCAAAAAAAGTCTATCCCATTTAATATTGGCTAGTTTATGAATTAGTTGTTCCTTGCTATAATTTTTAAAATCTCTGGCCCAGATATTCAAAAGGGTTGCACCATGCGCAAGTCCAAAAATTCGCCATTCTGTGATATTCAGCAGGAGGCAGTTACGCCACTGACAACAGGTTGCGCAACAGCGCAATGCAAATGAATGCATGCTCAACAGGAGGGGGAGAAACCATGCATAAACTGCGCAACCCGATATTCAGTCGGGTTGTGCAGAGTTGTGCATGCGCAACCCCCAACCTGCGCCTGCACAACCTTGAGCCAAAAAAAAAGGATCAAGTTGAGGGCCACCCACAGGTGAGCTGCTGTATTGCAGGGTGAAACACAGCAGCTGCCACCCCTGGCTGGCCCCCAACTCTGTCCCTGTGCCCTCCCACCAGCCCGATCGTGGGCAGAACGTAAAAACAACCCCCCGCCCACACATCTCCCAAAGCCCGATCGCGGGCATACAGTAACATGATCCCCACATCTCCCAAAGCCCGATCGTGGGCAGAATGTGTATCAACCCCCCAGTGCCCGATCAGGGCAGAATGTAAAAAGCCCCAACTCGAATATCTCCCTGGTGGTCCAGTGGTTGTAATGCCCGATCACGGGCAGAATGTCGAGATTACAACCCCAAACATCTCCCTGGTGTCTGGTGTCCCCCCCACCCACCTAAGCCCCTCTACCCCACTCCCCCGGCAGGCGATGGGCGGGGCGGGCAGGCGGGTGGAAAAATCTCAGAAAGGTCGATAAACACCACTTCCACAGACTCTCCCTGCTCCAGTCCATTTGAGATGGTAACAGGGAAGTCCACTACAGTGAAGTCTGTCGACCTCCCCACTCTAAAACCAGCCTGACTATCTGACAATAAATTGTATTTTTTCCAAAAATCCTGAATCTGGCTTGAAACAAGACTCTCAAAGACTTTTGATATTACTGATAACAATGCTATTGGTTGATAGTTTGTTAGGATATCCTGATCTCCCCCTTTAAATATAGGTATTATTTTGGATTTTTTCCAACACTCTGGATACATGCTTTGCCTCAAGCTATGATTAAACAATTTAGTCAAAATTGGTGTAATCTGTAAAGCAGCATCTTTCAGGAACTTAATTTCCACCTGATCCAGCCCCATAGCCTTATGTAGATTTAATTTAGTTATTTGTTTATAAACCTCCTTATTCATAATTTCCCTAAAATAAAACTGTTGTATTTTCTCACTCTCCTTTCCAGGAATAAATGGGGAAGCATCAAAGGTCTCCTGCTTGTCTATTATTTCCAAATCTGGGAGTGTGCAAAAATTATTATTTAAATTTCCCGATCGAGGGCAGAACGTAAAAACAACCCCCCGCCCATACATCTCCCAAAGCTCGATCGCGGGCATACAGTAACATGACCCCCCCCACACATCACCCGAAGCCCGATCGTGGGCAGAATGTGTATCAACCCCCCCATGCTCAATCGTGGGCACAATGTAAAGCCCCAACCCGAATATCTCTAGTGTCCCCCACCCACCCACGAAGCCCTCCACCCCACTCACCCCGCAGCCGGGCGGCAGCATCCCACTCACCTGCCGCCGCGCCCGCCGACTAACAGTCGGTAGACGCTTCACATGGTGAGAGTTAGAAGTTACATCAGAATATATATGAAGTTCAGATTTGTGAATGAACAATCATTCAAATCTGGACTGTCATATACGGTATGGGCTGCATGCCCATTGGCTGTAGCTCTGCACCAATGGTGCAGCTCCACTGACATTCAGTCGGTGGGGTGGTGGGCGCAGGTGGGTGGATGCTGCTGCCCACCGCCGCCGGGGAGCGGGTGGAGGCTGTGGGTGGGTGGGGGACACTAGACACCAGGGAGATGTTTGGGGTTGTAACTTGACATTCTGCCCGCAATTGGGCATTATGGTCCACTGGACCACCAGGGAGATATTCGCTGGGGGGGGCTTTTACATTCTGACCGATCGGGCACTGGATGGGTTGATATAGTTCTGCCCGCGATCGGGCTTTGGGAGACGTGTGGGGGGGGGCATGTTACTGTATGCCCGCGATTGGGCTTCGGGAGCTGTGTGTGTGTGTGGGGGGGAATGTATACACTGATACTGCCAGCGATCGGGCTGCAGGGTGCGTCAGTCCCCAAGGGCTGCTGCCTGGCAGGGTGGCCAGGCGCAAGTCCTCAGGGATCGGCACACCTACATGCTAATGGCATGCAAATAGGGCCATAAATAGATGCAAATGGCCCCCCCTGCGCCTTGCATAAATTATGGCCCCATTTGCATGTCACCTTTTGAATATCGGAATTCGCATGGCGCAATGGTACTTGTGCCACTGCAAGTTTAATGCTCAACTCTGGCATCTTTCGGTGGCACAAGTTCCACTGCGGCATGCGCAGTGGCTGTGGCTGGGGGGTGATATTCAAAGGAGTTGCTCAATAGTGCAACTCCTTTGAATATCACCCCAGCCACACCCCTGCACAACTATTTTGAGCAGCACAAGGGCTTGTGCCTCAGAATGGTGCAGTTTGAATATCTGGGCCTCTATGTTTACTTTTTGGCAGACCCTCTTTAGGTGATCCCCCTTCAGTTAGATGTTTTTATTTTTATTTAAAATGTGATGATTGGGAAAGACACTCTGAGCCGAGGCTTATTTCCAGGTGCGACGTAGGTACAGTTTGTACAGGTAGTATCAAGGTAAACAGGAAATACAGGTAGTTAACACAAATCATAGAAGTACAAGCAGTTAACACAAACATTAATTAGACAGTACAGTACACTTTCTGAATATGTAATAATTGGTCATTTAGGAGTGTGAGAGAGAAGAGGAGAGGCCTACTATGGGAGGTGATGTTGGTGAGTTGGAAAGGGCTGAGTGGTGCCTCAATAGTGCATTTGGACCATTTGAGCATGTAGGACAATATGGGTTGGGTAGGAGCCTGAGGAGCTGATTAAAAGCTGAATAGAAGGAGCCTTGTGAAGGTCAGAGGGCAAAGAGTTCCAGAGAAGGGGGAGATGGTATGAGAAGGAGAGTTGACCAGAAAGGGTGCGAGGGCAAGGGAGGCAGAAGATACAAGAGTCCCTATGGTGAAAGGAGTAGCTTGGGGGGTTGGTTGAGCAGGTATGTGAGGTATGGGAGAAGGAGACCAAACCAGAATTTCCCTAAGAAGGAGGCACAGTGGATGGTATGCCTGTGGGAGAGTGGGGCAATGGAGAGAGGGGTGAAGGGCAGGCAATGATGAGTGAGAGGGGGAAAGGCGGTGGAGAATCAGCAGAAGGCGTTGAGCAGGGTGTCAAGTCTGGAGACGGAGGATGTAGGGCTGTACTATAGACTACATCTGCATAGTCTATAACTGGCAAGACTGTTTTGCGTACGAATTTGAGGCAGGTGGGGATCGGTTAGCAGGATTTGTGGTGGTAGTGGATTACGAGTTTTGGTCAGAGTTTAGTGCAGATTGCATTGACATGAGTGGAGAAGTTGAGGTGGCAGTCCAGCCATACCCCCAGGTGTTTGAAGGCTGAGACTCACTCCAGTGGTGAGCCGTCTAAGGTGAAGCGCACTGGGGGGGGGGCTGGGAGGGTTGCCAGCTTCTGTCTGGAGTTGTCTGGAGCCAAAAACAATGGAGACCATCTTTTTAGCATTAGGAGTGAGTTGGTTTTTGAGGTGCCAGGACTGTACTCTGTTGAAGTCACTTTGAAGAATGGGGAGAACACTGTCATGGGAGGGCCCGAGGCAAAAATGATCATGTCATCTGCGTACAAATGGACGGTGGAGGAGAGGCAGATGGAGTGAAGGTCATTTATGAAGAGAGAGAAAAGGATGGGACCCAGAACAGATCCTTGGGGAATGCTGGATACGATAGGGAGAGGAGAAAGGGAGAGTGTTGCCAATTTGAACTGATTGTTGCCTATTGTGGAAGTATGAGTGGAGCCAAGTGATTTCTGGAGGGCCGATGCTGAAAGTGCACAGTTTGCAGAGTAACAGCTGGTGTGATACTGAGTGGAACGCTTTAGCCAGGTCTATGACTATGGCAGCCGTGATTTGACTATTATCCATGACTGAGAGTATAGAGTCAGTTATACTTAGAATGGTGGTTATGGTGGAGTGGTGTTTTTAGAATCCAGACTGGAGTGGAGACAGTATGTTGTTTGCTGTGAGGAGGTCCAACAGTCTGGACAGTATAAGGAATTTAATTCAAAGGTGCAAGTAATAGAGCAATGATCCCCCAATATGAGGTCTTTCACCTGGACAGAAATGTCATTAATATTATCTGAAGTAAAAATCAAATCTAAGATGTTACCAACACTGTTTGGGTTGTTTTTTCCAGTAGGAGTAGCAATTATTTGCTTTAAAGCCAAGTGGCTCAGGCTTTTGTCTAATGCATTTCCCCTGGGCTTATTCCAGGTAGAATTGAAATCTCCTAATAACAAGAGGTCAGTCCCCATAGTGTACTGTTGCATTGTCTGTGATAGTGCATTGAAGTCTGAGGGTTTTATCTTTAGGTGGGGAGAATACTAGGCCTCTTGTTAGATGTATCTTTTTTTAATTGTACCAGAATACATTCAGTTTTTCTTATCACTCCAGGTAGGTTGAAGTCCCCCCACCACCACTGTGTTCCCCTTCCTACAAACACTTCTAATTTGCTCAGCTGACTCTTTATCTGGGTCATCCCCTTAAGTTGGTGTTCTGTATACTACCCCCATCCTCAGTGTCCTACCTTTTGGGCCTTGAAACTCCATCCATAGGGTCTCTGTTCTGCCTTTCTCTCCCTCCTCCCTTATACACCTTCTCTAGTCCAATACAAAGATTGCCATGCCCTAACCATTTCCCTTACCCCTATCCTTCCTGAATATCCTATACTCAGGATAACCATATCCCAGTCCTGGTAGTGGGTGGCCCACGTTTCCATGATGGCTGCAATGTCCACCCTCTGTACTGCCAAGAGGGCTTGCAATTCAGCCAACTTATTACCTAGGCTTCTTGCATTCAGTGAGACCACCCTCCACCCTATTTCCTTCCCTACCCTTCCCTGCTTTTCACCACTCTCAATCCCCCCAGTGCCACTACCTCTATTCCTTCCCTAGTACCATGGGGGGGTAAGCTCATTTGGCTCCCCTCTCTGGGATCTCTGCCTACCAGCTGTCCACTCACCACCCCCACATAGTTTAAACCCACCTTTGCTGTTATGTACCCCCTATCTTCTGCTTTAATATCCCCTTCCCCCCCTGCTCAAGTGTAGCCTGTCCCCGGCATAGAGATCATTATTGTCCCAGGTTCTGCCCCAGCAACCCAGCAACCCATACCCCATGGATCGACAGCATTCCCCCAGTCACATGCAGAACTCTCCTATCCTCCCTTTCCTCATTGTACCACCTCTGAGAATGTCACCGATTCCTCCTACTCCTCACACAGCCTTCCCAGTTCCTTGAACCTCTTTCTTACTACTTCCACCATCTCCACTGCCAGGTTGTTTGTACCCATGTGCACCACAAGATACAATTTCTTCCTACCCCTCTTTAAACACTTAAGAATTGACTATCTGGCCCTGTCTGCCGTTAACCCAGGTATCGACTCCACCCATATGCAACTATGTCTTTCCCCCTTGCTGCCCCATCTGATCCCTTTTAGTATGGAATCCCCCAGCACCAGTATACCCCACTCTTCATTCCTCATCTCTGCCCCCACCCTAATGCCTAGATACCTATCCCATGAGTCTGCCACATTCATAGCTCCACCCTTCCCCCTGCAGCTCCCCCACACCTAACCCATCCCTCCCCTTACTGTTCTCTCACTATCCTCCACATGCTTTCCTTCAACCCTTGCCCCATCCTCTGCTATGCTGTTGTAATGCTGTCTATTTGCCCTGCTCCTCTCCCCTGCATCAATGCTCCCTTTGTCCATCCTTCCAGCTGTGCCCTTCCACATCACCCCTGCCACCCTCCTCTGACTGACTACCGTCCCTTGTGCATTCTCCCTTTCCTGCCCCTCCAGGAGATTTTTCACCCCCTCCTCCTAACCCAATTTTGCCAGCACTGCAAATGTATTACCTGTACCCTCTGCAATACTGTGCATTGGCTCCTTTCTCCTGACCAGAGCCTTCCCTTCAGTGTCAGGCCTCCTGTTTATTTTGCCCCCACATCCCCTCCCCATCCTCTTCCTTGATCTGATGTTCCTTCCATGTGGTGTCCTCATGTTACTCCCCATCCCCTTCCTCAATCTGATGTTCCTCTCCTGTGGTGTCCTCATGTTACTCCCCATCCTCTCCCTTGATCGGATGTTCCTCTCCTGTGGTGTCCTCATGTTACTCCCCATCCCCTTCCTCAATCTGATGTTCCTCTCCTGTGGTGTCCTCATGTTACTCCCCATCCTCTCCCTTGATTGGATGTTCTTCCCGTGCAGTGTCCTCATGTTGCTCCTTGTGGGAGGCCCTCCTGCCCCAGCTTCCCCCAACCCCTCATCCTCTCCAACTCTACCAAGCCACAGTACCTTTTCCTGGAGTCTTTTCAGCCTGTGAAAGACTGAACACCCACCACCCGACACAATATGTTCATCTAAACTGCCACCCCACATCCATTAGAGCTCATTATCCTACCCATGATACAAGTACAAACTACAAAAAACAGCTCTATCTATAAATTTCTAACCAGTCCAGTACCTACTTAAAAATACAATACCAACTCCACTTGCAGAGAAGCATAAAACACTACTATCTATGATACCATACCATCCATAAATTTACCAGCAAAATACAGCTTGAGATGCTACACTTAAATAGAAAAAATAGTACTATCTATAAGTTTTTAACTTTTACCTCTTTAACCAGAGCTACATATCACTCTATAACATTAAAAAGAACAATCTCATCTGTTAGGACATGTTAGTGGATGCACCTGGTGGTGCTGTCCACCAGTCCCAATGCAGCAACACCCCAATAAGTGTGGATAAGCTGGGGTTGGGAGAGACAGGGAAGGGTGGGATTTGGGCCCACTGCCAATCCATGAGAGTCAATCAGACTCTTACACAGCTGTACACCTCAGCCCATTTTCTCAGGCAAGAGCAAATACCTCCCTGTAGCTCATGCTTAGAAACACAGAAACACAGAATTTGATGGCAGATAAGGACCGCTTAGCCCACCTAGTCATCCCATTTCCCTACCTAACAGATAAGCTGCAGATCCTAGTTAACCAACAGCCTACCCCCACTAGAATTGCCTTATGTCTGTCACATGCATTCTTGAATTCTCCCACTGTTTTTGACTCTATGACCTCCTCAGGAAGGCCGTTCCATGCATATACAACCCTCTCTGTGAAGAAATACTTCCTCACATTACCTCTGAGCTGTCTCCCCATTATCTTCAAATTGTGCCCCGTGTTCTTGCACATCTCTTTTTCTCAAAGATGCTACCCTCTTGGACTTTGTTGATTCCCTTGAGGTATATGAAAGTTTCTATCATATCCCCCCTCTTCCTGCTTTCAAGGATATACATCTTAAGCTCTTATAGTCTTTCTTCATATGTCTTCTGGTGCAGACCCTGCACCGTTTTGGTTGCCCTCCTCTGGACAGCCTCCACCCTGTCAATGCCTTTGCAGAGATGGGGTCTCAACATCCTGTTTTCTACTGGTGATGCCTCTCCTTATGCATCCCAGTATCCCCCAGCCCTCCTTACTGCCTTCTCACATTGCTGGCCCACCTTTAGATCATATGATATGACTACCCCCAGGTCCCTTTCCATTTTTGTTGTTGTCAGTATCTCACCTCCCATTGTGTGCTCTTCCCCTGGGTTTTTGTTACCCAGATGCATTACTTTGCACTTATTTGCATTGAATCTAAGCTGCCATACATTTGACCATTCCTTCAACCTTGCCAAGTCCCTTTTCATCCTTTCCACCCCACCTTGCATATCAACCCTGTTGCAGATCTTTGTGTCATCTGCAAAGAGATACTTTCCCTTCCAGTCCTTCTGCAATGTCACTTATTAAGACATTAAAAAGAACCAGCCCTAGTGCTGAACCCTGCAGTACCCCACTAGTAACCCCCTTTCTTCACTGTGGACTCTATTTACTATTACCTGATGTGTCCTGTTGTCCAGCCAGTGTTTTGCCCAGGCTACCACCCTGGGACCCACTCCCTGGCTGGCTAATTTGTGTTTTAATCTTTTGTGTGGTACTGTGTCAAATGTCTTGCTAAAGTCTAGGTAGGCCATGTTCACAGCCCCTCCCTGGTCTACTACTTTGGTTATCCAGTCAAATAAATCAATTAGATTTGTCTGACATGACCTTTCTACTGTGAATCTATGCTGCCTTGGGTCATGTGCCCCACTGGCCTCTCGGTACTCAGCAATTCTTTCCTTCAGAAGTGATTCCATAATTTTCCCTGTCACTGAGGCCAAACTGACAGGTCTGTAGTTTTCTGCCTCTGTCTTGCTCCCACTTTTGTGAAGGGGAATCACATCCACCCTCCTCCAGTCCTCAGGTACCACACCATCCTCCCTTAATTTATTAAAAATGGTAGTCAGAGATGTTACTAGTTCTTCCCTTAGTTCTTTTAGAATTCTGTGGTGAATCCCATCAGGTCCCACTCTTTTAACCACCTTCAGTTTTAAGAGTTCTTTCAGAACCCTTTCTTCTGTGAAAGGACTAATATCAACCCCCCCCATCCAGAGTGCTTCTATTAATTGGATTAGGTATCTCCCCCTGCTTTTCCATTGTGAATACTGAGCAGAAGTATTCATTCAGTATCCCTGCTTTTTAACTGTCATTCTCTGCCCGACCACCTTCCTCTTTATTCAGCAGTAGTATCCTTGTCTCAGTCTTTCTTCACTTCCTAATGTACCTATAAAAGGTTTTATCACCCTTCTTTACTGGGTTGGCCATCTTTTCCTCAGTTTGGGCTTTTACTATTCTGACTGCCTTCCTGGCTTCCTTATGCTTTAACAGGTACAGTTCTCTGTCCTGCTCCTTCTGTGTTTCCTTATACTTCCTGAATGTTATCTTTCTCTCCCTTACCTTCCTCCCCACTTCTTTTGAGAACCATAGTGATTTTTTCTTTCATTTTGATTTGTTTATTTGCTTCACACAAAGGCTTGTTGCCTCTGTGATGGCGGTTTTGATGTTTCTCCATTGTTGCTCCACGTCACCTTCTTGCCTGTTTGCTAGTGCTTTTCTGAGGCACTCTCTCATTTTGACAAAATCAGCACTCCTGAAGTCCAGTACCTTCACTTTTGTATGGCTTGATTCTACAGCTAAGTTTATCATGAACCACACTTTTTGGTGGTCACTTGTTCCCAGTTGGCTACCCACTTCAAGATCGGAGATCCTCTCTCCATCCCCATTTGAGAGTACCAGGTCTAAGATTGCTCCCTCCCGAGTGGGTTCCAAAACTAGTTGTCTGAGGCATGTCCCCTGTAGAGAATCGAGAATAGCCCTGCTCTTGGATTTGGCTGCAGCAAATGTGTTCCAGTTAACATCTGGCATATTGAAGTCTCCCATCAGCAATATCTTCCCTTTCTCTGCCATCTCAAGGATGTCTTGTATCATTCCCTTGTCCATTTCCTCCCCCAAGATGTGGGTCTGTATACAACTCCTGTGCAGACTGTGGAACCATTTCCACTCTCCAGGGTGACCCACAGAGCCTCCTCTCCCCCCTGTTATCCTTTAGCTCTGTTGCTTTGATCCTTTCCCTTACACAGAGAGCTACTCCTCCTCCTCCTCCTTTTCTTCCCTCCCTGTTCCTCCTGTAGACTGTGCACTCTGGTATGTTGACATCCCAGTCATGATTATCTGTGTGCCATGTTTCTGTGACTGCCATGATATCCAGGCATCTCTCTTCCATCAAGGCCACCATTTTAGGGAGCTTCTTACCTAGACTATGGGCATTGGTACTCATTACCCTCCATTTTTTATGGCTTTATTTCTTTTTGTCCCATCCCAATCCTTACTGCCTTTGTCTTTTTCTCCATTTACCCCTGCCCTTCTCACTATTGACTGCTCTATCTTGGTATTTACCTCACTAACTATCCTGATTTGGGGGGCTAGGAGATTTCCATTCTCCTTTTCAGTGCTTCTCCCCTTGGCTAGTTTAAATGCTTGCCAATGAAGCATTTAAACCTATCACCTAGGATCCTGGTTCCCCTCCTGGATAGATGCAGACCATCACACCTGTATAGGCCTGCATCCCTCCAGGTGAAGCCCCAGTCCCCAATGAAGCCAAATCCCTGATCTCCGCACCAGTTTTTCAACCAGTCATTGAATCCCATGGTGTGGAGTACCCTTGCCTCATCACCATAGCCAGGCAGCACTTCTGAGAAAGTTACCATGTGTGCTACTTGTCTAAGGCCCCTACCCAACTCCACAAATTCCTGTTGCACTGCTCTAATCCCATTCTCAGCCTGGTCATTCATTCCTAGGTGCATAATGACATGCAGCTCACTCCCCCTTGCAGCTGCTCCCATGATCCTGAGGATTCATTTCCTGTACCTCCAAGCCATGGTGTTGGGCAGGTACCTTAACTCAATTTCCCCTCCCAACCCAGGTTCTACCCCCCTAACAATTGAGTCCCCCACCAGGAGTTGTTTTCTTCTCCTATTGGGTCTTGTGCCACCCTCCTGTGGGTCTCCATTGTGGAGATTCCCAGCATCCTCCTTGGTATCCACTGTGGGTGCCTCCATAAAAGAACTATGCTCCACCAGAGTGGCGAATGAAGTGTGTAGAAGCACAACTGGAGGGATGTGCCTCTGTTCCACCACACTCACCCTCCCTGAGCCCACAATGGTTTAACAACTCCTATTTCTTGCCAACCACTGAGGTAGTGGCAGTGGCCTGGGTGGGCCCTGGGTGGGGGAGCAAGTTTCCTGAATCCCTGCCAGGTCAGCATGGAGACAAACAACCTCTTCCCTCAGACCAGACAGGTGCATGCAAATAGGGCAGCAATGCAGTCTCCAGAATGTCTCCCAGAAGACTGCTGCTCCACAACCAGTGCATTGCACCACTCCCCACATGTCTGTGTCCCTTTCTGTTACAGATGCTTTTCTTGTTTTTTCTGTTCTTGTTTTAGTGTGTGTAAGCTTGTGAGTGTCTCTAACCCCTATTTAGTGTGCTGTGCCTTTAAGGATATGAACAGGTGTATGTTGTTAGCAGTTTTGGGGAAGTGATGTCAGAACCTCTGCTATAAAGGAAGTTATGTGCTTGGGGAGGGTGGGGTGGGGGTATGGTGGGAGGGAGTAAATCTATGCCATCCAGAAACAATCAACTACAACTCTGGCCATCCATCCCAGGGAGTGCCGTCCTTCCTTTCAGACACCTATTACACAGAGGTTAAGTAACAGGTCTAGTCACAAATGACTGCAAATATCTCCCAGCTACAGTTCCTCCCTGGAAAATTAAAGTTAAACTAAGAAAAGTCAACCTCAAAAACAGAATCAATACTAGTTACTTACACAGGTCCAAAAAGTAATACTTCAATTCAGTGTAGTCTAGAAAATAACCTACTTGATTTAAGGAAGCTCTGGCTGCTTTCTCTCTCTCTCTCTCTCGCTCTCTCTCTCTGTCTATCTCTCTCTCTCTCAGCTTCCAGCTCCAAACTGAATCACTTTAACTAACTAAAATGGTTCTTGGTTAATCTTTTGTCCCTCCTCCAAGTCTACTTCTGCTTGCAGTTTCCTGTCTTTCAACTGGCACATAATTGAACTCCAAATTACAGCCATAATACAAACATCACTGTTTAAACACCCAAAATGCAGCCCTAATCCAACAGCACTGTTTAGACACCCAAATACACATCCCTCTCCCAGTACAAGCTATCTGAACCAAAGCAAACTTAGGGGAAAAAGTATATCCATTTAGTTCAGCCTCACACAAACACCATGACACCCCTGCAGTACATGTTTCTTTTGCTTTCAGCTTGTCATTTTATTTCCTGCAGCTTAATTGTACCAGGTGACACTCTATTCATGTAAGTCTAGCCTAGTGCTAGCTTTGGCAGACAGAAATCTTGCTTTTAGAGCAAGGAGCAGCTGACTACAAAACTAGAACTTGTTTTACTACTAGAACACTTCTATCTCAGCAGGAGTCAAAGCCTGTTGGGATAAAAAAAACAAATACCTTATTACAAGTGGGGGTCTCATTTAGAGTAAAAAAAAAGGAAATCAAGTATGTTTTTCTGAGTTAGGGAAAGGGAGTTTGTTAAGTCAGGAGGGGGGAGAAGTTAATTGGGGATGTGGCTTAGTAGTACAAAAGCTGGTGTCTCCAATTACAGTTAATTACAATTACAGTTCCCTAGTGCCAGATTTTGCAAGCAGAAATCTTGCTTTTAGAGCAAGAAGCAGATGACTACAAAACTACAACTTTTTTTTACTAATTGCCCTCCTTCCCTTCACCTTCCCACCCTTAGCCAGTTCTACTTTTATAGAGACTGGATTTGACTAACAACAGGAACTTCCTGTTTGGCAGTAGGAAGGCAAGGATCACTGAGACACATAGGTTTCATCATCCTTGAAGGAAAAGAGTAGCTCTCCCTCTCCTCCTACCTGCTGGAGGCCTGACTCTGAGCAAGGAAGAAGGAGACTACAGAAGAATACAGTAAGTTCCTGTCCAAGAATAGGAAGGGTGAGAGCTGTAAGGGCAAATAGGCAGTAGGAGGAAAACAAAAAACAAAAACAGAGAGGAAAGAGTAAGCATAGAATGCAACAGGAGAGGGGGCACAAAATAAGACATGATGGGAGTGGTGCAGCACAATGGTTGTGGGGTGGTAGTCTTCCAAGAGACATTCTGGAGGCTGCAATGCTGCCTTAGTTATAGGCACCTCTCTGGTCTGAGGGAGGAGGTTGCTTATCTCCAGGCTGACTTGACTGGGATTCATGAAACCTCCTCCTCCACCCAGAGATCACCAGTGCCACCACCGCTACCTCAGAGGTTGCCAAGAAAGAGAAGCAGTTGGACCAAGGTGGGTTCATGGAGGGAAAGGGTGGTGGAACAGAGGCACATTCCTCCAATTGTACCTCTCCACAATTCATACACTGTTCTGGTGGAGAGTGGTTCCTCTATTGAGGCACCTAGAGTGGAGACCAAAGAGGATGCTGGGAACATCCACAAATGAGACCCACATGAGGGTAGCATGGGACTCCACATGGGAAGGAAACAACTCTTGGTGGGGGACTCAATCATTAGGGGTGGAACTTGGGGAGGAAGGGGAGAGGGAGATAAGGTGCCTACCTGGCACCATGGCTTGAAAGGACAGGAAATGAATCCTCAGGATCACAGGAGCAGCTGCAAGAGGGAGGGAGCTGAGTGTCATTGTCCACCTAGGGACAAATGATCTGGCTGGGAATGGGGTCAGAGCAGTGTAAGAGGAGTTTGAAGAGTTGGGGAGGGGCCTTAAACAAGTAGCACATATAGTGGTGCTGCCTGTCTATGGCAAGGGTAATGCTAGGGTACTCTGCACCATGGGATTCAATGAATGGTTGAAAAACTGGTGCAGAGCTCAGGGTTTTGGCTTCATTGGGGACTGGGGGTCCACCTGGAGTGATTCAGGCCTATACTGGTGTGATGGTCTGCATCTGTCCAAGATGGGAACCAGGATCCTAGGTGATAGGTTTAAATGCTTCATTGGCAAGCATTTAAACTAGCCTAGTGGTGAGGCACTGAAAAGGAGCAGAGAAAACCCAGTCTCCCCTCACAAAACACAGTAGTTAGAGTGGTAAACACCAAGGTAGAGAAGTCAACAGGGAGCAGGACAGGGGTAAATGCCAAAAATGGCAATAAGGAGAGGGATGGGGCTAAAAGGGGTAAGGCCTTCAAAAATTGGAGGGTGATGAGTACCAATGCCCATAATCCATGTAACAAGCTCCCTGAACTAGTGGCCTTGATGGATGAGGGACACCTGGATATTGTAGCAGTCACAGAAACATGGTACACTGAGAACCATGACTGGGATGTCAATATACCAGGGTACACAAGCTACAGGAGAGACAAGGAGGGTAAAAGAGGAGGAGGAGTCGCTCTGTATATAAGGGAAGGGATCAAAGCAATAGAACTAAAGGATAAACAAGGAGTACAGGAGGCACTGTGGGTCACCCTGGAAACAGGCTATGGCATCACAATCTTCATGGGAGTTGTATACAGACACCCATCTCATGGGTAGGCATTAGACAAGGAAATGATAGAAGGCATCCTTAGAATGGCAGAAAAAAGGGAGATATTGTTGATGGGGGACCAGAATATACCAGATGTTAACTGAAGCACCTTTACTGCAGCCACATCCAAGAGCAGGGCTATTCTCAATGTCCTACAAGGGACATGCCTCAGACAGCTAGTGGAGGAACCCTCTCAGGAGGGAGCAATCTTAGACCTGGTACTGCCAAATGGGGATGGAGAAAATATCTCAGATTAAGAAGTGGGTAGCCATCTGGGAACAAGTGACCACCAAACAGTGTGGTTCACAATCAACACAGCCATAGTGTCAAGCCATACAAACACAAGAGTATTGGATTTCAGGGGGCTGACTTTGGGAAAATGGGAGAGTGCCTCAGAAATGCACTAGCAAATGGGCAAGAAGGAGTGGTGGAGGAGCAATGGGGAAATTCAAAACAGCCGTCACAGAGGCAGCAAGCCTTTGTGTGAAGCAAATCAACAAAGCAAAATGAAGAAAAAAAAACACTATGGTTCTCAAAAGAGGTGGTGGGGTAGGTTAAGGAGAAAAAGATAGCATTCAGGAAGTAGAAGGAGACACAGAAGGAGCAGGACAGAGAATTGTACAAGTTAAAGCAGAAGGAAGCAGGGAAAGCAATCAGAATAGCAGAGGCCCAAACTGAGGAAAAGATAGCCAACTCAGTTAAGAAGAGGGATAAAACCTTTCATAGGTACATTAAAGAGTGAAGAAAGACCAATGGAGGGATAGTGAGGCTTAATAATCGGAAGGGAGGGTGGGCAAAGGGGGACAGAGAAAAAGCAGGGATACTGGATGAATACTTCTGCTCAGTATTCACAAAAGCAGAGGAAGGTGAGATACCTAAATCAAAGAATTGATAGGGAGGTTGATACCAGTCCATTCACAGAAGAAAGGGTTCTGTAAGAACTCTTAAAACTGAAGGTGGACAAAGCAATGGGGCCTGATGGGATTCACCCAAGAATTCTAAAAGAACTGAGGGTAGAACTAGTGACACCACTGACTATACTTTTAAATAAATCATGGGAGGATGGTGTGGTACTTCAGGACTGAAGGAGGGCAGATGTGATTGCCCTTCACAAAAGTGGGAGCAAGACGGAGGCAGGATACTAGAGACCTGTTAGTTTGATCTCAGTGGTAGGGAAAATGATGGAATCACTTCTGAAAGAAAGAATTGTTGAATTCCTAGATGCTGGTGGGGCACAGGACCCAAGACATCATGGATTTACAGCAGGGAGGTCATGTCAGATGAATCTAATAGATTTCTTTGACTGGGTGGCCAAAGAAGTAGACTAGGGAGGGGCTGTGGACATGGCCTACCTAGACTTCAGCAAGGCATTTGACAAAGTCCCACACAAAAGATAAATATATGAGTTAGCTAGCCTTGGAGTGGGTCCCAAAGTGGTAGCCTGAGTGAAAAACTGGCTGGGCAACAGGACACAGAGGGTAATGGTAAATGCAGTTCACTCTGAAAAAAAGGGAGGTTTAAAGCGGGGTACTGCAGGGTTCAGTACTGGGACCGGTCCTATTTAATATCTTTATAAGTGACATTGCAGAGGGACTGGAAGGAGAAGTATGTCTCTTTACAGATGACACAAAGATCTGCAACAGGGTCATTACAGAAGGTCGGGTGGAAAGGATGCAAAGGGACTTGACAAGGTTGGAGGACTGGTCAAATGTTTGGCAGCTTAAATTCAATGCAATGAAGTGCAAAGTAATGCACCTGGGAAACAAAAACTCAGGGGGAAGAGTACACAATGAGGGGTGAGATACTAACTACAACTAAAATGGAAAGGGACCTGGGGTAGTCATATCAGATGACCTTAAGGTGAGCAAGCAATGTAAGAAGGCAGTAAGGAGGGCTGGCGGGATACTGGGATGCATAGGGAGAGGCATCACCAGTAAAAAACAAGAAGTTGTTATCCCTCTGTACAAACAGTTGGTGACACCCCATCTGGACTACTGTATGCAGTTCTGGAGACCCCATCTCTGCAAGGACATACTGTAGATAGAATGGAGGCTGTCCAGAGGAGGTCAACTAAAATGGTGCATGGTCTGCACCAGAAGACATACAGAGAGAGAGAGAGATCAATGGTGCTTAATATGTAAACCCTCGGGGGGGGGCATGATAGAAACTTTCAAATACCTCAAGGGACTCAACAAAGTCCAAGAGGGTAGCATCTTTCAGAAAAAGAGATGTAAAAGAACAAGTGGGCACAATTTGAAGATAGAGGTGGGATGGCTCAGAGGTAGTGTGAGGAAGTATTTTTTTCATGGAGAGAGTTGTGGATACATGGAACAGCCTTTCTGAGGAGGTAGTGGATTCAAAAACAGTGGGAGAATTCAAAAATACATGGGACAGACATAAGACAATTCTAGTGGGGGTTAGGAGGTAGTAGGCTGTTTGTTAACTAGGATCTGCAGCTTATTCATTGGGTAGGGAAATGGGCAGACTAGGTGGGCCAAGCAGTCCTTATCTGCTGTCAAATTCTTTGTTTCTATGTTTCTAAGTGTCCCTACTGCATTTGGCTTTGCCTGCAGGTGTCCCCTTAAGCCAAGCAAGATGGATTAGATAGTGTGAAACCCTGGTAGTCTAGCACCCCCAGCCCACTTTACAGTACTGTATATTGTGAAAAAATCCCTTTATGCCCCTTTTTTCTTGTGTAGAAAAATGTAGTGTCTGCTGCTATGTTCAGATGGGTGCCAAATTTCTTCAGTATATCCCAAAACTGGAAAAACAATTTCTTCTACAGTAAATGAATTTGTTGGTTGCCAAACCGCATTCCACAAACCACATTCATAGTGCACGTAGCCTGGTGAGAATGTGGCATGCTTTATGTTGGTCACACAACTTCCCCACTTAACAAGTCTCCTACTGGCAATGACTGGCTTTAAAACACAAGACATTTTATCAATTTATTTATTTTGTTTTTGTTGACTGGTAAGGAGGACTAGACAATTGTTTGCCTATTTTCAGCCTCCTCCCAGAGGGGAAGGGGATACAGATGGATGGCAACTGAAACTGAACCAGATTTTAAGCTGTTGATTGTATTTTTAGTGAATGGGGGGAAATTTGGCCAAGACACTGGGGAAATTTCCCTGCTCTTTTTTTATCTAGAAGTGCCATGGAATCCTTAACATCCACCTGAACTACCACAAGAACAGGCAGATGGGACCGCCATCTAACATCTCATCCAAAAGACGGCACCTCAGGAGTGCAGGGTCCCCTCATGTTGCACTACAGTGTCAGTATTAGAATTTAACCCAAGTGCCTGGAGTTGGGATAGAACCTGCAGCCTTCTGATCCTCTGTCCTCAAAGGTGAGTGTGCAACCTGCTGAGCCGCTGACACTGACTTAGCCCAGCAAGGGCATAGGGAAAATAAACATTCCAGGTCGAGCAGGACTGATCATAGGAGCAGCTGTGTGATATAAAGAAATACTGTACTTTATACCACCTGACTGACCAGTGTAGGTAATCATGTTATGGAGATGGTCCTAAAGCAGTAGAACATGTGGGCAGGGAGTCAACATTTGAAAATGGTTACAAATCTGACCATATCTTTCTGAGGAGCTGATAAGCTGATAACTAAAAGTGAACTTCATAGTACAGCCATTTCCCATTGCATTCGCACAGCACTCATATTCAACTTTCTCAAAATAAAATAGTGGTGATACTAACATTGTGAGCAGTGCCCTACTGTTTCAATTCCTCCATACATGCACCATTCCAATTTGTCCCCAAAAAATCAGAATAAAAATAAAAACAAAACATTCCTTGTGTCTTTCAAAAGAGAAATGCATTCAGTCTGGAAATCATATTTTCCCCATCGATGGCATTTGCCACTTTCATTAAGGAGAGGTACAGTACTTATCCTTATCTGTCAAATCGTGGTAAGGATGGTGATTACAAGTTGCCTCATTATTTTTTTTATTTTGTCAGTCAGTAATCAGTATAGGAACTTAGAAAATTGTACGTTTTCAAAACTGCTACTATTTCTGCATAGTAGAAGCCATTAGGAAAAGCAAGAAGCTATAAATCACCCTAGAGTCTCCCCCAAAAAAAAACAAACATAAATTACCACTATTGCAATATATCAAAAAAGGGTCTAAACCAAACCTCACATTCTGTATCAAACTATGCATAGCTCCTGGAGTGTACAGTAGGTCCTGTAAGATTACCTACACGGTAAATCTTATCATGTGGAGTTATGTGGAGAACAGATTCAGTTTGCAATGAAAATATGGGGGAAAGGTTAACGTTCAGGGATTTTATTAAAAAAAAATAATCTGGTAGTGTAGGTCACCCATCCCTAACCCAACCCCTGATATGATGTGTAAAAAATCCCTGGTAGACTACTGAGCATAGAAGAAAGATGAAGGGTAGATTTTCTTTTTAACAGGACCAGATCCTGGGCTGGGATGGGTGTCATGCATCTCTTCTCTCTATGCTGGTCTTCTGCATTGTAAGGGGATGGAATGCATGTGCAATCAATACTTAAAAAAAAATCCTGGCAGTCCAGCGGTCCCCACTTCCCATACCCGATCTTCTGTACAGTGTAAAATAAAATATCTGGTAGTGTAGGTAGTTGAGTACACCCACCCTCTCCCTCTCCCAAAGTGTCCAAACGTTTGTGCCACAGCAAATAGTAACATGCATCTGTAAAAAAGGAAAGTGTCCACTCCAATTCATAAGCATTGGATGGTTGCATGAATGAATGAATTATATTTTTGCTTATAGTAAAACCTGTTTGGCTGTGCCTCAGTCAGTCAGGTTTTACTATAGGCAAAAATGTCATTCATTCATTCATTTATTCAAGCTATTTCCTGACCAGCATGATTCAGGTTTGTACAAAGGAGAGAATGATGCTTCAGTGTTTTTTTTTTCATTAAAGTAAAAATAAAATAAAAAAAAAGCACTGAATCTGGCACAAAGTGTTTGGGATTCCATGTTACAGCACATTGCCATACCTCTCAACTGCCCCTGATTTTGCCTCAAAATCTTTACTCTGTCTCTCCTAAATTTTGTATTTCTGTGATTAAATATTAGAGATTCTGGATTCTAAGCAGAAGATAATATCAAACATTAAAATGCATTTGTTGGACCAGCCTAACATTCTGTGGTGATTTGCATATGCAGTTCATGATGCTTTGCATTGTGTGGGCATGTGTGATTTTGTATTTTATTAAAATGCATTTAACATGAAACCCCTTACTCCATGCTAGCAGCCTGGTGGTTTGTTTTAGAAGGGTGTATTGAAATATCTAGCTAAAAATATTACTAACATTCCTGAGGCAGACTCCCTCCATGCTACTCTCGGTATGGGGGACACTTTTCAGATGGTACAGTATTTAAGAGGATTGTGACACATCCCTACTGGGAAGAAAAATGTAACAAGTGTTCTAATAGCCCTAGAATTGAAAACATGCATTTATTTTTTTCTGTTTACCAGGTTTGTATACTAGACAAAAATGCTTATTTTCTAGCACATTCTATTATATTTTTATATTGCTATATGCGTTCTTCCTGGTATAACTCTAATTTTTTTTTTTTGCAGCTTATACTGTATAGTGTATGATAAGAAGGGATAAGGAGTATTTTATTAGCAAGACATAACTGTATGGGGTCATCCCTACCATAAGGAGATTATTATTTACAGGTAACATACTACTGATAAAAAAATAAGATCAATTTAGCTGTATTTTTTAGCATTTTTAACAATTTGAAATCAACGGCCACTTACGATGTGTTTGGAGTTATGTACTGCTGTATTACGCTGATCAATTGTACTGCAGATTTTATGAGTCTTTTCTGATAAATTGTAATGACTTTTGTCACAAGATAAACATCTTGTACTTAAGAAGCAACTAGTAGAACAGTACTTAGAGTAAAAAAGTATTTTATTTAGGTGCAACATACACACATCTTTTTTGTCGCAGGTTGGTCTAGTCTAGTTACTGTTGGCCAGTCTCATCATACTCATGGCATCTACAGTAATTTTGCTTGCTTTGTGTGTTATTCCAGGCAGCACAAGTTCTCCCACTTTGCTACTAATTAATACTGTATGTCCTCTTAGCATGAGAGCATATATAGCACCAGACAGATTGAAGATGCATACATGGCTTGTTTTAAAGGGAAGTGGATAGTGACCCCCTGCTTAGCAATAATATCATTGCCCCAGAGTTACCTGTATTTAACAAGAATGTTGCCCATGATATACTGTATAAGTCTCTTTTTGTAACTCCATTATGAATGTGATCAGGTACCAACTATGGTAAAAAAATACAGGGGGAAATTAATCTTTTTTTTCCTGGAGATGAATCTAGCCAAAAAACAGGCATAGGGTCACCACCTTTAGTTGAGGTTAAAACCAGATTCTAAATCACACCCCAAACTCTGCCTCTGGCTCCACCCCTTTCTATGACTGACAAGTATATTGCTCCTCCTCCAATGCCATTTGTAATGTCAGAATAGACATTAGTAGTGATGGGAAATCATTTTTATGCTGTTATTTTATTTATTTATTTATTTTTATTCTTGGCAGCCAGGTTAACTCCCATAGGCCACATGGCTCATTTTACAGGAGTGACCCAGGAGAACAGGAAGGTTAAGTGACTTGCTCAGGATCACACAGTATGCAAGTGAGACTGTGGGAATCAAACGCTGGTCTGCTGGATGTGCCTAGCTGATTCACAGCTTATTGCTGAAACCTCTGTTAAACACTATCCCATTTTCCTTTGCATGTCAGCCATGTATTCTGATATGCTCTAACCAGTTTTTGATACCTTAATTATTGATGCTTGTGGTATCCTCAATACTGCATTGTGTTCCCTTTACTTCAGCAGCTACTGCTGTTTCTTTTCATATTTCTAAGACATTCCACAATTTCATACACACCATTCCATGCTGTTTTTCTGAATGACCTGTAAAAGTGCAACTTATATCATTGAATGTTCAGGTAGTACAAAAAATGGGAACAGTAACTGTTGAGGACCCAGGAGAGAAGTAATCAATGCAGTCATAATGGCAATAAAGATTAGATAATTAAGTTAGCAAAAATTGGTCTGAAACATATAGAAACATAGAACTTGTTGGTAGATAAGGACCGCTAGGCCCGTCCAGTCTGCCCGTAAAGTAAGTAAGTAAAGTAAAAATGTATTTATATAAAGCGCCCTTCCTGGGCTCAGGGCACTTTTACAATATCACACTTTTACAGTATTCCATACAAAAACATAAATACAATACAATTTAAAACCAATAAAACCATAACAGAAATCATTACAGTCATTCACCAAGTTGTATGTGGTCACTGACCCTAAAATGGCTTTTCATCACTCCCTCCCCTCTCAAGCTTCCCTTGTGCCTATCCTATATATCAGAATATAGGACATACAAATAGAAAGATGAGAGCATATAAAGGTAAAAAAGCTGTTTCCTTTCATAGCAGTTAAAGATCATACTTAAAATTCAGAGTGGAAAGGATTAGTCTGATTTACTGCTAATGGTCTTAATTGCCATACTTTACACCTCCTAGACAGACTGGTTTTACAAACAAAGGCAGATATGCATGACACCAGAACTTCTTTGTAATGCAGCCAAAACAGTGAATGATTTTATGTAACAGTTTAAGAGTATATCAACATTTAAAATGGCCCAAAAAAGACTACATAGATGCAGTAGGCTGTTGGTTAACTAGGATCTGCAGCTTATCCAGTAGGTAGAGGAATGGGCAGACTAGGTGGGCAAAGCAGTCCTTATCTGTCATCAAATTCTATGTTTCTATGTTACATTTAATCAAATTCGGAAGACAGGATACGGACCCTAAAAACAGGATTATCTAGTCTCAAACTGGATAGGTGGCAACCATAAACCAGCACCAAGTATAGTAAACAAACCTGGTCAAAACAAATCCTTTATTTGCTGAAGATGAATCTAGCCAAAAAACAAACTATGAGAAAACTACTCAGGGAATGATTTTTGGTTTATAACAACCATGATGAATGTAGTCAAGAACCAATTATTAAATATTACATAATCTTACAACTCTTAGGGAATGGAAAGTCTTCATTCAAACCATTAGCTGCATTCTAGAAAGCATTGTTTCCCAAGCTACAGTAGTTTATTAATGCACAGCTCTGATTTACATTTTCTGAAGTCAATTTGACTGGTTTATGGTACAAAACACACACACACACACACACACACACACACACACACACACACACAAACAAGAAAAATCTCTTATGACACTGACAAAGTGCTTCTGGATCTTAGACCAAGATATGTTTTAAAATAGCAATCAAAAACAATTTATAGGCTCCAACAGTTGTTGAAAAGATTAATTTGGAGCTACGCTGAATAACAGGGTAAAAAAAAACAGTACTAATTTACAGTTCTCTGTGACACACTTCTGGATATAATTTGTTATAATTTTAGAAAATATGTTTGCCTCAGGCAAGGACACAACTGCAGGGTGACCACTGAGAGAAATGGAGCAAAGCTTCCTAATCTAGAAATAAAGTACTTCATGTGGCTGTTTGCACTTACTTTTAATGGAACCACAATGAATTCCTTAGATATCTCAGATGTGGGCAGGGATCCAACCAGCAGAGTCAAGAGATTTGATGGGAGCTTATTGTTACTGCTCATTTGATCCTGCAATGGGCAGTGGCAGTCTGCTAAGCAGGTGTGAAAAGCAGGTTCAAATCACCAAAAGAACAATTTAATCATTTAATATAGCCACTTGATTTCTTTAGTGCTTCTGCCCTTCTGTAGCTGTATACTGCAATTGGGTAGAAGCAGGAGACTGATGAATTTTAAGTTCATCAGCTTTAAACAAATATGTTTCAACATACACACCAAAAATGACAATAAAAGTATAATGAATGAAAGTAGGGAGAAAGGGGAGGGGGAGCGAGGAAAATTACCTGGAAAAAAGTTTAAAAAATAACTAACTTAATAAAAAAAAGCTGAAGCCAAAATAGTTAGGGATTTTGTGATACATTGCACTCTAGTTTATGTTTAATGTCTGGACTGTAAGGACTGTGTGTGTGTGTGTTTAATTCTTCAGACTTTGTAGTTCTTTACACTGGCACAGAGGCAATTGTATTCCCAACAGTGTAGGAAGGGATTAGAGGTGTAAAATACACCCATCCCCCAACTAAATGAATGCAATCAGTAGGACAGCCCTTCTAAATGGAAACACTTGTTCTCAGTGGAGGGAGGGATGTAAGGAATTTAATTCAAACACTGAATCTTTCACACAGCAGTCTGAGAGATGATGGGGAAGGGGTAGATTTCTAGAGTTTATAATCACTCCCAAGCTCTTTGCAGGTTTTTGTCATCTCATCTACTAGTTTGTTATGACTTGCAATTAAACCCGGTCATACAATTCAGCTATTGAATCAGTTTTTATTTTATTTTATGATTTGTACTTACAGTATAAATTTAATTTCAATTGTAATCCATTTAAAAATTTATAAAATGAAAGAATAAGATCCTACTGAAAATGAGATACTGCTAAATACACTGAAAAAATGTTCAAAAGCAGGATCCTATTGAAAATGAGATAATGTGTCTCATCTAGTCTGTCCATGGAAAATATATAGTAAAAATGTGTAAAAGTTGCTTTGAGCCTGACTCAACTAAATTTTCTCATGGACTGCTTATTGTACTTGTAATGCTTTTTGACTATGTTTTTGACATTAAACCTTTGTAAATAAACACTTGTGCTCAAAGGCAGTCTCTAAAGTTTTCAATAAATAAATAAAAATACAATGGCTAAATACACTGCAAAACTACGTAAAAGCAGGATCATACTGAAAATGAGATACTGCATCTTATCTAGTCTGTCCATGGTAAACATATAGTAAAAATGTGTAAAAGTAGGATGCAGTACAGCAGACTACATTGGAAAATATGCATATATGCTGCTCAGTACTGGAAAAATATATAGTAAAAGACAGACCCCAAGGAAATTGAAAAAGTACCTCTCACCTGGGCTGTGTGTTGGGTAAATATATTTGAAAATGAGATATCATACCTCAGCTGTGCTACATTATCTTGTGTAAATACAGTGTAAAATGGGTATAAGCAGGACCACACTGAAAACAAGATATTGCATCTCAGGTTGTCCTGGGTAAATATATTGTAAACTGTATAAAGCAGGATCCTACAGCAAAACCATGTGAAAGTGAGAGGTTGCATCTAAGCTGATCTGGCCTGGAAATATATTGTAAAAACAGGACCCCACTAAAAATAAGATACTGCATCTCACCTCCACTGTCTTGTGTAAATACATTGTAAAAATGTATATAAGCTGGGCCGCCAAATAGAAATAAGCTGCTAACAGGCTGTGGCTGTGCATATGCAGAATTAAAAAATAGAGAGTGAATAAAACAAACTTTTGCACTCCTTCATCTGAGTAGACTAACCAAGACACCAGTTCTAAGTAACTCTAGAATGAAAGCAATAAGATGAACAGGTTTTTCAGTACTTACTATGAAATACACATTGGTTGAAATTACTACTCCAATGATAAACTAAATGGATTTTAGATTACAAATGCTGAACCTGAAAGGTTTGAACGCAGAAATGGACTTGAGACCTTTCTTGCATTGTGTAAGTTGTAACTTTGAGTTTGTTTGAGCTTTTTGTTCACTCGTATAAATTAAGTTTACAGTATGACCAAGGAAAAATGGGGTAAATTGTAATGAGTGCGTAAAAACTAATTTACGTTGATTAAACTTGTTTTAATGAGTATTTTTTCTGTTCTATATACAGTATGTGAGTCCTCCTTTTTTGTTGTTTGAGCTTTCCCTTTATCCGTCCACATATTATTCATGTCACACTTACATTTTGATCATGTTTATGTAACCCCTACAGGTCCCTCATTTAACCAGTAGGCAAACTTCCCATAGTCTAGGGGAAAAGAGAGGGGTGGGGGTACAAAGCAATTGAAATTTGCTGAATTTGCAGATGTAGTAGAAAGACACAAAGATGTGTACCTACTAGACACAACCAGACCTATACCAAAACCTAGGACCTGAGAAGAGAACAGGTGCTAAGGGCTATGCTAGGTTTGCACTTCTGGACAGGGGTACCTGGTAAATCCATACAAGGAAACAGTAACTAGATTGCTCATACCAGGTTGGGATTCTAGAGTGTGGCTTTATTCTGAAACACAGAACAACAAAAGCAAAGATGGACCCCAAGGGTTTACACTCGCACAAGGCAATGAAGAACACATCTGTAGAAATAGTACTTCGAACCTCTCATATTGCATAGGGTTTGAAACTGGAATGTGGAACTAGCCACAGAGAACACACATATTTCTCCTGGAATGGCACTCAGCCAGTACTTGAACATTTCCCATATTACATAGGATAGGACGTGGCACACCAGCAACGATGGAGCACTCAAGGCTCAAGACTTGCAGAACCCACATACAAGAGTAAAACTGGAGAAAACCCCACATACGAGGGTAAAACTTCTTTAGGCATTGGCCACATGCACTAGAAGAAAACAGATGCCTTTTACAGAACCTGAAGTGCTGAACTAGTCACTCCTGATGGGGGGGGGGGGCTCCCACCTTTTGCTTCCATGTTCACACCCAGCCATTCTTTCAGAGTTACACCTCACAAATACTGAAAACTGTAGAAAACATGATGCTGTCTAGAAATGTTTATCACATTTAACATCAAAGACACCACACAGGTGTAAAGTTAAAGTCTTGAACAAAGTGCAAGCCACATCAGGGACATCCACTATTGTTAGAGATCTTTAAAAACACAAAGTTCTTGAGGGAATCCTCACAGAAAATGGATGACATAGTCCTTTTAGCAGAGAGTCACCCTACAGAAAAGGCAGGTAAAAACTCCTAGGTAACTCTTAGACAGAAAGTCTACTCACAGATGTACACACAGGCAGCTTCATCAAAGTTCTGCTTTGGACCAGGGGATTACCGCTAAAATCCATAGCAATCCCCTTCATCCCACATGGGATAAAGACACAGGTATTCCTGGAGACAGTTTACACCACTTCACTAGTCAGGAACAGGCAGTCCTCCTCTAGGGTGAGAAAAACAGACACTCCACAATGGGGCTGCAAGTTTGGTTCGACTGTTTATTTATTTATTTGCTTTTGGTAACCGGGTGAGTACACTAGGCATAGCAATGCCTATTTTCAGGCACGACCCGGGAGAAGACAGTTTAAAACACACAAAATGAAACAAACATGTGACACAGCACATGAAATTGGTGGAACACAATGAGGAATGCAGGCAGCTAACAACAACTGGAACAATAAATTCAATGAGCAGTTCACATTAGGAGTATTTAGGAGAGTGTTATAATGGAGGCAAAACTGGAGAATACATTTAGGTAACAT
The DNA here is from genome assembly GCA_016271365.2 of Neoceratodus forsteri. Lineage (NCBI taxonomy): Eukaryota > Metazoa > Chordata > Ceratodontiformes > Ceratodontidae > Neoceratodus > Neoceratodus forsteri. Next base: position 511,871,605 of record CM057450.1, on the reverse strand, counting down.
AAACAACTAGAGTTACATGGTGAGTGAAACAGGCATTAGCAATGAAAGGTTTGTACAAAACAAAGTACAGTAAGTGCCTGAAATGAGGGTGAAATGATAAGAGAGAGGGAAAGGTGGAGAGAGTGAGGGGTGGGGGAGGAGAAAGAGGAGGGGGAGGAGAGATGGGTAGATAAGGAGGTGGTGAAAAAGACATAGAGGAGGAAAGTATTATGGTGAGAGAGGGGAGAATGATGAAGTCTAGGGTGAATTAAAGCAGGTGCATTGGCTGATTGATTGTAGATGTTCCAGGTGCTGAGTTTTAAAGCTAGCATGGGTAGGCACTCCATGAATATTAGGAGGTAGCAACTTCCAGTATTTTGGGGCCATATGTGCAAAGGCATGTGAGCCCATGTTGGTTTTACATCTGGGAACATGATAGGGGGCTAGGTCAGCAGATTGGAGCTTGTAGGACAGAGGGTGAGAGTGGACCAGACAGGTGAGAGAAGATGGAGTGCCAGTGCGGACTATGTTGTCAATAAGAGACCCAAGGGATTTGAGCTGAAGGCCAGAGGGACAGGGCCAGTTAAGGTCAGAATAGAGTTGGCAATGGTGTGTGAAGCGAGGGGATGCCAAGGCATACCGGCAAATATTGTTATAGGTGGTGTCCCACCTGTGGAGAGAGGATTTAGAGGCAGATAGATACGTGACTGACCCATAGTCAGGGTGGGGAGTAGAAAGCCTTGAGCCACAGCAAGTCTACCCGAAGGGGTAAGGGCATAGCTGGTACAGTAGGCACCACCTGATTTCGCATTAACCGATTTACAGGTATTGGTTATGTGTAGTTCAAAGTTAAGGGATTTGTCTAGAGTGATGCCCAGGTATTTGAAGGATTTGGTACTGTTAAGCGAAGAGCTGTCAGTACAGGTGATTTTTAGGGCATCAGGGTTTACTTTGAGTTTGGTGGGCAATCCAAAGAGCATGGAATGCGTCTTACTAATGTTGAGAACAAGTTTATTGTCTATCAGCCACGACTGAATGGACGTGAAGTCTGAGTTAAGAGGTTGGTTGATGTCAATTGGGTTCCTACCACTGTGATAAATTACTAGGTCATCTGCATAAAGGAGGGTTGAGCAGGTTGAAGCAAGCAGCGGAAGGTCATTAATGAAAATGGAGAAAAGCAAGGGGCCAAGTATGGAACCCTGGGGCACTCCAACTTGGATAGATGTGAGATCAGAAGAGGTGGAATTGAAGACAACAGTCTGCTTTCTACTGGACAGGTAACTGTCAAACCAGGCTACTACATCAGTAAAGAAGTAGAGGGAGCGAAGTTTGGAAAGAAGGAGGGTATGGTCTACCAGGTCAAAAGCTTTCATTAAGTCAATGAAGATTGCACCAGTCAGCAGGCCAGAGTCCATAGCAGAAAAGATATCATTGGTGAGTTTAAGGAGGGCAGTAGTAGTACTGTGCCCCTTACGGAAACCGTGTTGAGAGCTAGACAAGAGGTTATGCTGCTGCAGATAGTCAAGAGTTTGGGTTGCTACAAGTTTTTCAAGGATTTTACTAAGGAAGGAGAGGATAGCTATAGGACGGTAGTTCAAGATTAGTTTGGGATCACCCTCTTTTGGAATAGGAATGACTCTGGCAATTTTCCAGATATTGGGGACTGAGTCATGACGCAGAGATAGATTGAAGATTTTGGTAAGAGGGGAGGCTATAAATGGGGCGGCAGACTTTAGAAGCCTAGGCTCCAGCCCATCTGACCCTACACTGGTATGGTCTGGGGCTGAGAGGAGAAGCCTCAGAACTTCAGATTTTGTAATGTTCCAGAACCTGAAGGGGGGGATGTGTGAATTGAGATTTCACGTTGTAGTTGTGCATAGAGACGAGAGTATTATTGGAGGGAATCAGGTAGCTGGAGAGGTCCGAGTAATGGTGGTTAAAAGAGTTAGCTATAGTAGTAGGATTATTGCAGTGTATGCCATTTATCAGCATGTCATTTGCATGAGTTGTTTGATTTGCTCCAAGGAGGGTTTTTATTGTGGCCCAGAATTTTTTCGAGTTACCTGCTGCTTTGGTTAGCAGATTTTTACAGAAGGAGCTTTTAGCTAACTGAATTTGCCTTTTGCAAACATTTCTCTGGGCTTGGTAGTTATTATAATCAGCAATTAGCTCAGTGGCTTTGAAGCGGCACCACGCTTTATCCCTGGACCTAATCAATGCAAGTAGGTCTTTCGAGAGCCATTTTGTCTGTGATCCTCAGATCCGACAAGTGACACAGGGGAGCATGGGTGTCTTGGAGCAGACAAAATTTGGCAAGGAAATGGTCTAATGCCAGTTGAGCATTATTAGAGGTGTGAATGGGGGACCAGTCGATCATTGCGAGATCATGTAAGAAATTTTCTTGGTTAAAGTTAGCCATGTTTTGGAAGGTGATGAGTTTAGGAGGTGCAGTGGGTTTGTTTGATGCATGCCAGGTGCAGAAAATAGGTGAGTGGTCACTGATTGAGTCAGCCAGGGTCCCTGCACATGCTATGCTATCCGGGTGATTTGTAAGAACCCAGTCTATAAGAGTGCTAGCCTGGGGGGGGGGCATGACCCTGGTGGGGTCTACAATAAGTTGATGAAGATTGTGACCTTGGACAATAGTGTGGGAGAACTGGTTTAATTTACTTGTCCAGTTTAGGTTCAGGTTTCCAAGAATGAGGACTTCATTATGACCAATAGCCTTATCAACCTGAGATAGTAGTTCCTCTAGCCCAGCCGTGCCGCCAGCCCGGAGGGTTATAGACACAGACCAAATGAAGTTTCTTAGACCCAAGCTTTATGGTAGCATAGATTGCTTCACAGTGAGATATAGATGGTTGGGCATTGAGGGAGATAAGAATGCGAGGTTTGAAAAAAATGGCAACCCCCCATCCAGCTTAGTTGATGGCCTATCCTGCTGAATGATGTTGTAGTTGGGCAGTGAGCAGAGGTGATCGGGGTGGAGGGTTTTAGCCAGGTTTCAGATAAACAGAGGATATCTGGGTTGTGCTGAGCAACCCTCGCCTCCAGTTCAGCCTTGTTGCCAAGCAGACTCCTAATATTTAGATGGGCAATACGGATGTCCTTGGTGTCATGCTAGTTTGTAGCTTTACAGGATAGGTTACATGTAGGTCCAGGGTTTTTCTCAATATCCCCCACTAACATCAAGGTTAGGTGAGATAGATGTAAGAGTTTACGACAGATGTGTGAGATGGATGGGGTTATACTTGGTATCTTGGATTTATACAGAGTGTAGGATAAGTGATAAATGAATTTGTGATGAATGAGCAGGGGGAAGGTCATAGGAGGCAGGTGAGGTGTTTTTCATGTAGGACATAACCTGGAGTGGTCAGGGTAGGAGTGGTGTTATTTAAAGGAGATATAGTTGTAGAGTGTAGGGAGCCATATGAGGCAGAGAGCTGTAGAGGTTATTAAAATAACGAAATAGGGAGAGATGGCCATTTGGTAAAGTTATAAGTGACAATAGGATTATAGGGATGTGTGGGAGAGAGAAAGAAAGAAGGTGCAGTCTGGGCACTAGTGGAGATAATAGCTAGAAATCAAGTGCACACAAGTAGTTAGGAGTGAAAGGTACAGTATGGCACTAGTAAAATCAATCAATCGCCCTCTAGCAGTCAAAAGGTATAGGCTGCTAATGGAAAAGTGAGGGGATAGTTAATTTCCTCAGCAGGGCGTGTATTGAGGGCGGAGTTACAGCCTATAAAAGTAAAGCCAGACAAGGGTGGGTGTGGTAGGGGGCGGGTGGGGAGCAGCCCGAAGCAACTGCGGGGTTTCAGCAACCTGGCCCCAGCTAACAGCAGATTACACAGGGCACAGCAGTTTACAGTTTACACAGGGCAGGCAGTACTGATTACAGGGCAGGCAGTACAGATTGAGGGTGCCTAGTGCACTCGCGGTTATTCAGCCACACTGTTCTCGCCCCACTGATTACAGCTGAGCACTAGCGAGTTACAGGCACGCTCAGCAGCCGAAGGGGTTAGGTCACAAAACTGGAGAAATAAAGGAGGATTCGAATGCTGGGGCACTTAGGATGCTCTGCAGCTTAGGCAAGGGGCAGCTATAAGTTAAAATGTAGCTCCACTATCAACAAGCAGTGAATTTTTCTTACAAATAGGTGGAGCTTTCGGTTGCTGTAATTGATTTACTTGATTTAAACAGTGCAGAGTTAGATACGACTGGATCCGTCTCAGTTCATGATTCAAAACGCCGGGCGGACACTCCCGAGTAAAAGGCGCCAAATTTAAAGTCTCAACAAAGCAGGGACAAGCAAGGAGGCACTAAAAGGTGGACGAAATTAACTTCTTTGCCTCAGGGACAGTGTTCCACGGTGGTCACGGCAGGATGTCCAGGGCAGTTGAGCCCACCAGTAGCCGAGGCTTCTTTGCCTCAGGGACAGTGTTCCACGGTGGTCACGGCAGAATGTCCAGGGCAGTTGAGCCCACCAGTAGCCAAGGCTTCTTTGCCTCAAGGACAGTGTTCCACGGTGGTCATGGCAGGATGTCCAGGGCAGTTGAGCCCACCAGTAGCCGAGGCTTCTTTGCCTCAGGGAGAGTGTTCCACGGTGGTCACATCAGGATGTCCAGGGCAGTTGAGCCCACCAGTAGCCGAGGCTTCTTTGCCTCAGGGACAGTGTTCCATGGTGGTCATGGCAGGATGTCCAGGGCAGTTGAGCCCACCAGTAGCCGAGGCTTCAGGGACAGTGTTCCACAGTGGTCATGGCAGGATGTCCAGGGCAGTTGAGCCCACCAGTAGCCGAGGCTTCTTTGCCTCAGGGACAGTGTTCCACGGTGGTTATGGCAGGATGTCCAGGGCAGTTGAGCCCACCAGTAGCCGAGGCTAAAGGGGGACTCCAAAAAGGTCGAACCCCAGCTGTTCGCATGGGTGAGAAAATCCCCAAACTATTTGCAGTTTTGTGCAAACTTCTGCAAACTTTGGTTAGCTCTGTTTATTAAAAAAATTTTTTTATTTGTAATGTCCCTTCCCCCAAGCAACTCTAGGTGGTGCTGTGAGACATGTGGCAGAGGATAGGTAATGCTCCTTTTTATTCCAGTGTGGTAACTCCAATAGCCCACACCTCCATGTCCTGCTCTTCACCCTCTACTCTTTGGTGGCCATACTCAACCATCCAACCCCTCCCCCAACAGTCATGGATGCAGCACGGCAGATGGCACTGCCAGACCACCATTAAAAGCACCATGTTTCTCTCAGTATGACTGACGATAGCTGATAGCTGCATGTGGCTATTAGCTTTGTTGTGTAAGTGTGGCGACAGGTTGTGAGGTGTCTCAACTCTCAATCCACTATCGGTTGAAGTGGTCAGGTCAGGCTGGGCCATGGTGGATGGAGAGAGGACCATGGCAGACTCAGAACAGCAAGGGGGAAGGGACTACATTAAGGACTTGGAGGAACAACGCAAAATCATCCGCCAGCTCTCTGTGCAAACTGCCAGTAAGTGACACACCTGAAGTTTTGTTTTTGGGGGGTGGCATATTTCTTTCTGGAGCAGCTGGCTTAGGTAGCCAGTGCTGGTGAAAATGAAATAGGGACGGGAGATTGAGTCATCCTCAACCGGCATGACCCAGCCGTTCATGAGTTTTAGGAGGATATGTGTACCAAATAAATTTCTCAAGTCTATATGCCTCATTTTTATTATAAATAGCTGTTATTTTAAGTCTATAAATGTGACTTTGCTTCTGATATTGTGACAATGATGCAGTAGGTTTCTGCTGGGTGGGTGGGTCAGTGGGAGGAAGGGGAGAGATGCTCAGAGGCCATGGGATGGGCAGAGGAGGGCCAAGGCAGGGTGGATGAGAGCTTGGGGGTTATTATAAATTTTACAGTACATCAGTGCTTTGGTTCCCCCTCCTACCTGTCAACACCAGGAGGCTAGCCCAAATCCTGATGTGCCCCAATATGTGTGTGTGAGTGGGGTGGGGGGAGGGAGAAGGTGAAGCACAGTGTCCAATGCAGGACCCTGGTTTCCATATGCAATGCCTGTTGATAAGTGATGACAAGGCAGTTTGTGGCAGGACTTGCAGCAGGTAGACCTTTACAACTGGACACCCTGTAGCACATCCCACCCCAGACTACACTGTTGTCACTCTTACTCAGAGTGGCATATGTAAACAGCAGTTTTGTGCTGGATAATATACAGTTCTACTACCCCCCCCTCCACACACACACACACATATGCAGGCAGCATTAGGCTTGGCCAGTTTGGACATTTAGTATATGAGGAATGCAGGTTAGGGACACACAGCTGTGCATCCTGAAGACTGGGCCAACAGATTTTTTTTTTTATAGTTCTGCATCCACTGAGTGAACCACAATGAAGTAAAGGGATAGAGGATTGGGGCACACACTGCTGCTTTGTTGAGCCTCTGAAGACTTAATTTTGGTAAGGAAAGGAGCAAAGAAATGGGTAGGTAAGGGTGGCGGTAAGGATTTATGATGTGCTGTATGGTGTGTGCAAGGTAGAATCTGGTTCTACTTGATAGAACTAAGTAGAACAACGTAGAACGTTTGCATCTTGTACTATTTGGTATGAACCAGATAGAACCCACTTCTACCTGGTAAAACTTGGTAAAGCTTTTTTAGGTTCTACCCATAAAGTTTGCGAGGTAGAACTTCTAGAGGTTCACGAAGCCCTACTCCACACTGCAGCTCACTCTCTGAGCTGCTGCTGGAACTCACTCCAGCTCGAGCTCTCTACAACTACAGACTCTTCAGAATTCTAAATTCCCCCTCTCACCAACAGCTATGGCTTATGCTGCCATGAGAGTTCTAAATTACATCACCTCTCCAGCTCTCAGCTGAGGCCAAACAGCAGAGCGGGACAGAGTGAAAATCCATTTACTAAATGATCAATAGCTGCCTTCCCTACCTAACACTGACACTGACAGGATTCTAGTAACCCTAGGGAATATGGGGTTTACCTTAAGTTTAATAAACATTTGTTCTTCACAGTGTACAGCCACTATATAAATAAATTGTTGCTTGTCTGTGACACTGGCTGAACCCATTCTTCTCATAATTTTGTCAGTTTTATGTCACATTACCATGCAATCATCATCAGCTTGTGTGACAGTACCAAGACAATTTGATGTACTGTAGTTTTGACATTTTCACATATTGTACAGTATATTGTCTGAAAAGTGACACCATTCACAAACCTACAGTATGATATTAAATGCTATGTTTTAACAGTGAACTGCAATTTATATATTGGCAGATTTTTTTCCCCCAGTTTGATATCTCGTATGGCAGTTATCACCTCAGGAATAGGAAATTTACCAAAAAGCTACTCGAACTGAGAAGGCAAGGCACAGCACACTGTCTACCATATTTCACGCTTTGAACAGTGAAGAAATGTGAAAAGCTGTGCCACCTGCCAAAACCTTGCAACCATTCATGTTGGACCATGGAAGCCTTACTGTATGTGGAACCCTAACTATGTAATTATTTAAAAAAAACAAAACTGTCCAATAGCCATCCCAGTGGGGCTGGGGGTTGAGGTACTGGACACCACACCTCAGCCACACTGATGACCCAGGTTCAGGAATGGACTCGGGTCACTCAGCAGTTGACCGGGGTGAGAAAGGATCAAGCATCCGGCAATAGCTCCCCTTCCTTGGGGAGAGGGGACAGTGCAGCTCATTGTAGACTGACACTCAGCAGTGGCTAGGTGTTGGCATAGGCGTGCTGCCCAGAATGGGGAGGGCCCATGATCAGGGCATTAGACTGCCTCTGCAGAGGCAGAGACAGCAGTCACTGCACCCATTGCATGTTTGTGGGCCCTGGGGCATAAATGGAGGAAAAAAGATGGAACTGTCAGGCTCCATGATGGCTGACTGTGCCTGCACTGACCCCCCGCAATCTGGATGTTGGCTTCCAGGGGTGAGGGGAGGCTGGCATCCATCACCACTAGCCCAGTCATGGGGGTAACTCATGGGGGATGGCTGGGAGGGATGGATGGGGGGGGAAGTCTGGCAGGAGAGATGAGTCCCCTCCAAGGGAGAGGATAATGCCACCTGCATACTCCATGGAGAAGAAAAGCGTAAATAAAAAAAAAACTCTCCCTGGTAGTCTACCAGTCCTCCATCCCAGATGTTGGCCCACAAGCTATTAAAATAACACTTTTCCTGGCTGTCAACAGTCCCCAACCCCCAATGCCACCAAAACTATGTAATTATTTTTCAAATAAACTTTACCTGATAGTCTAGTGGACCTCCTCACTGATCCCCAAGGCCACCAGCAATCATAAAAAAAAACAGTTAATATATGGGACAGTCAACACAACTGATGAACTCTCATTCATAACCTCTGAGCTGGACATACCAGGAAGTCAGTCACACACAGTTCTTGTTGTATTACAAAAACAAACAAAACTTGTAGCTGTTCGCTAGAGAGTGGAGGGGATCAGTTGAAATGACTACTCCAATGATTAACTAAATAGATTTTTAGATTACAAATGCTATACCATAATGGTCTGAATGCAGAAATAGACCCTAATTCCTGAGGCCCCCATCAGTCATCCAAAAAAGAATAGTTACTACATGGGACTCTCTTTATTCTCCATGCTTATTTATTTTGTAGGCTGAATAACCATGTGCTTGAAACCTGGTGAACAGCATCTCCTCCTCCCTTTTGTACATATCTTTCAAAGTACAATTTCTTTTTATTTGGAGAAGTCACCCATAGGAGATGCTGTCACACCAGGGCATAGATGTGTTCACTGCCTGCCTTTAGCAGACTGTTTCTACTATTTTGTTTTCTTGTCAGGTTCATATTTCACCCTCCTATTTTTTCCAACAAGGAATCGAATATTTAGAAACTCTATTGTGATTTTGTGACAGTTAAAAGTACATTTAATGTTTAATATGTTGCCATTCAACCACCGGACAAACTGTCCTGCCATTTCGCTGCCCCCACCACAGACACATATGATATTATCAGTAAAACACATGCCTTGTATACTAAGCCCCTTATTCTACCAGCTTCCTTGAATACTATTTTGAATGGTGAACTTTGAAACACCTGCCTGGTTTGAAAGAATATACACTAATAATGTCTTACATTGAGCTGTTCAATTTAAACTGCTTCGAAGCAATGCAAGTAGTGACCAGCCAGCTTTGACAAATGTGTATTTTATTTATTTATTTAGCATTCTGGATGCATCAGGAATCAAGCGGTACCCCGCTCAGTATGTCTTCCTGGTGAAACTCTTAAATAAATAAATAAATTATTTTGGAATTACCACCTTTGAGTCAGGGACTCATTTACAAAGGCTCTGCATCAGAGTACAGAAACAGACATACGGTATACATAGTAACAGCATAGTGGACATACAAGGTTATAGACACAAATTACAGTTTTAACAGAAATACAATATTACAGTTATATAAAGTTATATACAGGTATGTTACAATATACAGTTTGAATAGCTAAACACATCACAGCCACAACTGTTGAGTAAATAAATATCTTTTTACTTAACAGAAAGTCAAAAGAAGCATTACATGATATCTATATTCAACACCAGAAAAACACTGTTACAGGAAAAGTAAACAAATGTTTTTAAATAACAGATGACAAAAAGAAAAAAAAACTATTACTGAGATATGCTAGTATCAATCTTACCCTTCCCTATCCTTTGAGAGACACTGGACCTTATGCTGTCTGCCAGCTCCCATGGACATAGCTAAAAGGGTAGGCCCTAGCATAGTCTCTTGGACAGTTTCTTCCTCTATCTCCAAGAGTAACTGCCCTACTCACTGTCTTTCAGCATCTTATATTCTCTCTTGAGAATAGGCAATTCCTATTTCCCCCTTTGAATGCATCAACCATCTACTATGTATGTATTTAATGGTCCCAATCAGACTAAACACTTATCAGTGACCAATTATATTACTTTTTAACCTTAAGTTTATATTTGAGTGAACCAATCACTTTAGACTGTGAGTCTGTGTGGTTATGTCCACTCCCTTTGTCCATGTCTCTGATATTTATGGTTCAGCTCTTATCTAAATGGTGGTGGACAGTAGAATCCCAGCCTGCATGTGTTTTTGTTTTCAGACTGCTAAAAAAAATGCCAGCTGGAGAATCCAAACCATTAACTCCTTCCTTCCCATTTCTGTCACAGAGTGCACTGGTTGTGGGTCAGCCATGGTACTGGATATAGTTTGGAAAGTGGGGCATTGCATAGTATGTAGACAGCTTGAACAGCTGAGGGAGAAGGTGAGATGGCTGAGAGGGACACTAAATTGGGAATGGGAGAGGAGTATAATGGAGGACAGGAGGGACTCCACTGAGGTAGCAATAGAGATTAGAGGGGGAGCTGTGGGGGTGTGACAAGGAATGGTTAAAAGGGGAGCTGTAAGGGGACAAGGAGCAAATACAGAAATAAGCAGGGGAGAATGCCATGGGGAGTGGAGGAAAACAAGGGAGTATGGAAGCAGAGTAGGAGGGGTAGAGGATGGTTCTAGTTGGGCTACAGAAATTCCAGATAGATGCAGCAAGGGACACAAGGGAAACCAGAGGGAATGGCAGGAGGTTAAGTTTAAAGGTCCAACACCTGCACAGGGGGCAAGGGAAGAGGAAGCAAGGGGTGGAGCCCCAGCCAGGTGGATACAGGCAGTGGGCTTGGAGCAGAAAAACAGATATGCACCACTAGGGGCACTAAATGGGGGATAAAATCAGGAAAATTGAGTTGAGGAGTGTCCAGGGGACATTGGAGAAGCAAGCATGAAGAAGATGAAGGAACATTAACTGGAAAAGGGGGATGACCTTTCAGGAAAGAACAAGGAGGGTAATGTGTTGCTTGGTCAGCTGGTTATGACTGTTATATGATATTTGTCATATAAAAATATAGTATGTGATTGTTTCACATAAGACAGTCTGGGCTTCCATGGGTGCCCCTCTCCCCAGATTTCAGTGAAGCTACAGGATATATTAAACTGAAATGAGGAGATCTTTGTAATGTAATTTACTTCCCTGAGAAATTGCATTTTATGGCTTTTTTATGACCTGTTGCTGCTTGGAAGTTGGGAAACCAAATATGCATTTTATTACAGCACTGGGCATCATTTAGCTGATTCCTGTTGGCTGTCTAGCACCTAGGTGAGGGATTGCAGGGTTGTAAATCTCAAAAGGAACTGGGGGATGAAAGACTCATAATTTGGGAAATTAGTTTTTGCTGATTTCACCTTATTTAATAAATCTCTTGACAGGAAATCATATTTGAATTTTTTTATTCTGAAAAGGAGGAGCTAGATGACTCACCAAAGCAGTGGGGATATGGAGTTGAAATGTATCCTTGTAACTGGGGAATATGTCATATAACATCTTGGGACACTAAAAACACAGCTCCCTGATATAAGCACTTAGAGGTAATACATTAGATAGAAAAGATCTAACTGTATGCTGGTAGGAGTTTGTTCTGTAGTTTTCTTTGATTTTCTTTTATGTGATTGTATGCTCTTTGATATATTGTTCTGTGTTTACATTTTTCATATTTTTATCATCTTTTAGTAAAATCTTTATTTGAAAGATACTGTTTGGGTGTGTCTTCCAAGTTCTTTTTGTATGTAATGTATACGTGGTTAAGCTTGACAGTTGTTCTCAAGGGCTTGATGGTGTTACCAAACTGGGAAAAGTTAAGAATATACCTAAGGTCTCTTATAGGGATTTAAGTGTTCATTTTGGAAGCCCAGCTGTTTGCCCCTGGTGTAAGATTGTACCGCAATCCCCGAAGAGGGTACATATCTGAGCCTGTACATTGGGTATGACAGCATATAGTTTGTGGTGTGCATCCTCCCAGAACTTGAGACTAAAGGTGATTCAGACCCAAAAGCAGACAGGAGGGTTACCCTGTCTGTTACCTGTTCACACTATTGCACTCTGAGGTTGGCACTGTGGGAGCAGAAGGCCTGACCTGCTGTGCACATTTGTGACAGATTTGGTTAGCAGCCATGCTATACAATTGGTAACACATGCTTTAATTGTTCAGTGTGTCAGCTTAATACTGTACAGCTCACTTGTAAAATAAGGCAGTGATTTATTTTTAAAAAAAGGAAACAGAACTATATCATTTTGCTTACAGTCAAGTTCTTACCTGTTTTTTTCTAGAGTGCGAGTTAGAGAAACCATAGTTAGGGAAGAAGATGGCTTCCAACTATAGCGCGTACACTGCAGACTACCTGAGGCAGTTGTGCCAGGACAGAGGAGTCCTGCACTAGGCAAGAGCCACCAAGCAGAACCTCATGGATGCCTTGACGGCAGCGGATGCCTAGAGGGTTGAGTCACAAACTGTGACTGTAAAGGACCAAACCTTGGGTGTGGCAGGGCCAGCGGCCAGTGCAGTGTCCAGATTGGGTGAGGAGGGTAGCAAGGCCAGTGCAATGAAGGGAAACAGCAACAGAGGAAGGTCACCAGCATTCTGGAGCCAGAAGCAATCAGGCTACAGATTGAGTTGTGCAGAATGGAGTTGGAGTTCCAAACAGAAGAGGAGAGTGAACAGCGAGAGATGAACCGTGAAGAGCATGAGCGCTAGAGGTGACATGAACTGGAGAAGTTACGACTCCAATCATCAGCACCAGAGCAGGTAAGTGGCCTGGGTTTAACTGGAACTACAGGACTGGGTTACAAATTGAATTCCAAATTGATAGCTGAATTTAAAGAGGCGGAGGATATGGATGCCTTTTTAAATTCCTTTGAAAAAGTTTGTATTCAGACAAAAATTCCTAGAGGGTCCTGGAGCTTCCAGCTATCCCCACTACTTTCTGGGAAAGCTCAGGATGCATTGGGTCAAATGGACAATGAGGACAGTAATGATTACAGCAAACTTAAAGCTGCACTTTTAAAACAGTTTGATTTAACTGCAGAAGCATACAGAGCTAAATTCCATAAGCTCAGGAGAAGTCCTGATATGAGTTAAGAGGACCTAGCCATGAAACAACGTCAATTTTTGAAATGTTGGTGGGAGGGAATTGAAGCAAACTCTGTAGATGAAATTGAAAATGCTATTTTGTTAGAATATTTTTTGAGGGCATGCCAAGCAGAGCTGAAAACCTGGCTGGAGGACCAAGATCCCAAAACAGTGCAAGAGGCTGCTGAACTCTCGGACCACTATGCGAAGAGCAGACCTGCTCTGACAGCGAATGGGGCAGGCGTGGCATTGCAGAAAGGTAAAAGCACACCTTCAGGGCAGCTAAAACTCTCATTGACTCCACTGAAATCAGTTAGCCCCACGTTTCAAAGAAAATATTTTTCTAAGAAAAGAAATGAATGTTGAGTTTGTAAAGAAACTGGGCATATTGCCAGACAGTATTCCAAAAGGATTAGCAATATGCAACATGGGGCTAGGCAAGAAGTGGGTTGTTTGTGTGTCCCTGGGAGCATGCCTGTGAAAATGGGGGAGCACATGCACCCATTCATGGTGAATGGTGTACAGACACAAGGGTTAAGGGACACAGGGGCATCCCTGACATTGGTAAATGGGGATCTGGTAGAGCCTGGTCAGCTTATACCCAATTAATTTGTAACTGTACAAGACTTCACTTGGGGGAGAAAACATTGCCACTCGGCAGTGTTCTCCTAGACTGGGATGAAACAGGCAGAACTGTGCAACAGGTGGCTGTAGCCAAAACTTTAGCAGTTGACATCATCCTTGGCAACAATCTCAAACAGGGAATGGTGTGTGCAGTTACCCGTAGCAAAGTGGGAAGGGAAAATTGTAGTTCCCTGGATCCCACAGAAGCCAATGTGGAAACCACTGGGAGGCTGGTTCTCTAGCTTGTGTCTCCTGATATGGAGACTACTGAAAAGGGTATAGAAATTTCCCAAGAAGCAGTTAACCACACAGCTATGGAGGGTTACTCCGAAGAAGGAGGGGTGACACATTTTCAAAAGTTAGGGACAAAAGTGATCTTGAGTGCCCTGACGCTAGTGCTAGGGGCCCTAGTTTAGAGACTGAAGGAGACCTGTTCCATGCCTTGGGAATGTGTAAAGAGTTTGCAGCTGCTCAGAAAAGAGACTCTAGTCTAGAGAAGCTGAGGGCTTGGGCAGACTTTGACAAAGCACAGGGAGGTGATGGTAAACATAAGGTTTATTGAGAAAATGGACTAATATATACTCAGGCTGTGAAGACAGAGGGAGGGGTGATAGGCAGGCAGCTTGTTGTTCTGCAGCAGTACCATGAGCAGTTGCTCAAGATTGCACATGATATTCCCTTGTCTGATCATCTGGAAATCACGTGCACTATGCAGTGATTGGCCCAGAATTTCTATTGGTCCAACTTCACCCAGCAGGTGAATTGCAGGTCTTGTCACCAGTGCCAAGAAATAGAGAAGGCATGTAAGAAAACCCAAGCAACCCTAATTCCATTGCCTATAGTGGAGGAGCCATTCCAGAGGGTGGGGATGGATATACTGGTGCCTTTAAATACCCCCAGCTCCTCTGGGAAGATGTTTATCCTGACTGTGGTCGATTATGCCACCCGGTATCCAGAGCCAGTCACCCTATCCTCATGGAGAACAAACAAAGTGGCAGATGCCTTACTTGGGATTATCTGCCATGTTGGGTTTCCACAGTAGGTTATCACTGATTGAGGGGGTTCCTTCATGTTGGACCTGATGAAATGTTTGTGGGAGAAGTGTGGGGTGGTGCAGAGGTGCACAACACCTTATCACCTGCAGGCCAATGGGCTTGTGGAAAGATTTAATGGTACCCTGAAGTCAATACTCTAAGCATTTGCTGAACAAAATAGGAGGGACTGGGAGAAATACCTTTCCCACCTGTAATTTGCATACGGGGAGGTGCTACAAGAGTCAACAGTATTTTCCCCCTTCGAGCTCTTATATGGATGCCGGGTATTTGGGCCCCTAGACTTGATCCAGGAGGACTGGGAAGGCAAGCATGCCACCAATGAAACTCCCATAGTGGATTACATCCTTAGGTTTAAGGAAAGGCTGAAGGAGCTTATAGGGACAGCCCAGAGCAACCTGACAGCTGCCCAACAGAAACAAAAAGTGTGGTATGACCACAGAGCCAGAGCTCGCTCATACACAGTGGGTCAAGAAGTTATGGTCTTTATTCCAGTCTGGCAAGACAAGCTGCAGGCTGAGTGGGCAGGACCATACAAAGTAATTAGAAAGGTAAATGATGTGAACTATATCATAGAGTTACCTAACAGAAGACATGCAGAAAGAATGTACCCTGTCAACATGACAAAGCCATATGCTAATAGGGCTGACATGGTGTTTGCAGTATGCAGTCCTGGGGAAGGGACAGACGAAGGAGACCCCCTTCTGGACTTGCTGGAAGAAAGCAACTGGAAGTCCTCTGTGGAGACAGTTAAACTGTCACCCCAGCTGGCCCCAGACAAAATCCAGGAAGTAATGGAGGTTCTAGCAGACTTTGCCCTCCCTGTTTAGGGCCAAGCCTGGACTGACCCCCTTAGTGGATCATGATGTAGAGACAGGGACACAGATGACAATACGGTGGACAGCATATTGGGTGTCAGAGGTTGTCCAAAAGGACATTAGGAGGAGATGGAGGAATTGCTGGATTTAGGGATAATCCAGCGATCCCACAGCCCCTTGGCCTCACCTGTAGTCCATGTGCCCAAGCCAGATGGCTCTACTTGTTTCTGTGTGGACTATCATGGACTGCATGCAGTCACAAAGTCAGATGCCCACCCAATGCCCTGGATGGACGAACTCCTGGACAAGTTGGGAGGGGCGACATACCTTACTATTATTGACATGACAAAGGGGTATTTGCAGGTAGAGTTAACTGACAGAGCTAGAGAGAGGTTGGCCTTCATCACTCCAACAGGCTTATTTGAAGTTAAAGTAATACCTTTGGGAATGAAGAACACCCCAGCCACTTTCCAAAGGTTGGTGAACCAGGTGTTAACTGGTGCTGAGGAGTACGCTGTGGAATACCTGGATGACATTGCCATCTTTAGTGCCAGCTATGAGGAACACTTGTCCCACCTTAGGGAAGTGCTGGGCAGGATACAGAGGGCCGGGCTCACTGTCCAAGCTGAGAAGTGCCAGGTGGCCATGGCTGAAGTGGCATACATCAGGCAAGTTGTAGGCCAAGGACAGCTCTGTCCTAACCAAGTAAAAATAGAGGTGATCAAGACATGGCCCAGACCAGAGATGCAGAAGCAGGTCAGGAGTTTTTTAAGGACAACAGGGTACTGTAGGAAATTTGTACCCAATTGCAGTGCCCTGGCTGCTCCCTTATCTGACCTGGTAAGAAAAAAGATGCCTTAAAAAAATTACCTGGGAACCAGCCTGTGAAAAAGCCTTTACCAGACTGAAGGAGGCACTGTGCAGTGCTCCTGTATTGACAAGTCCTGACTATAGTAGACCCTTTATAGTCCAAACTGATGCCTCAGATGTGGGTATTGGGGCAGTACTGAGTCAGACATCCAACCAAAAGGAAATATCACCCCATAGTGTACCTGAGTAAAAGGTTACTTCCCAGGAGCAAGCTTACTCTACTGTGGAAAAACAGTGTCTTGCCATAGTGTGGGCCCTAAAGAAGTTAGAGTCATACTTATATGGGAAGCATTTTGAGGTACAAACTGACCACAACCCCCTGGTTTGGCAGGCACACATGGGAAAAACTAATGATAGACAATTAAGATGGAGTCTTGCCTTGCAAGGGTATGACATGACAATCTTACAAAGGGCTGGAGCAATCAATCAGAATGCTGATGGCCTGTTGTGTCTATATGAGGAGTGAACTGACTTGGGGAGGTCATCCCGTGAAGGGGGATAGAGCCCACAAATTCAGTCTAGGTGGGCAGGACTGTGACACTTGGTCAGCTGGTTATGATTGTTGCATGACATTTGTAATATAAAAATATAGTGTATGATTGTCTCACATAAGACAGCCTGAGCTTCCATGGGTGCCCCCTACCAGGTTTCAGTGAAGATATGTGATGTATTAAACTGAAGCCAGGAGATCTCTGTAATGTAATTTACTTCCTTGAGGAATTGCATTTTAATGGCCTTTCTATGACCTGTTGCTGCTTGGAAGTTGGGAAACAAAACATGTATTTTATTACAGGACAGGGCAGGACATCGTTTAGCTGATTCCTTTTGGCTAGATAGCACCTAGGTGAGGGATTGCAGAGTTGTAAATCTCAAAAGGAACTGGGGGATCAAAGGCTCATAATTGGGACAATTAGTTTTTGCTGATGTCACCTTATTTAATATATCTCTTGACAGGAAATCATGTTTGGCATTTTTAATTCTGAAAAGGAGAAGCTAGATAACTCACCAAAGGGATGGGGAGAAGGAGTTGAAATGTATCATTGTAACAGGGGGGATATGTCATATACCATCTTAGGACACTAAAGACACAGCTTTCTGATATAAGCACTTAGAGGTAATACATTAGATAGAAAATATCTAACTGTATATTGGTAGGAGATTATTATGTAGTTTTCTTTGCTTTTCTTTGAAGTGATTGCATGTTCTTTGATATATTGTCCTGTGTTTACATTGTTCATATTTTTATCATCTTTTAGTAAAATCTTTATTTGAAAGATACTGTCTGGGTGTGTCTTCCAAGTTCTTTTTACATGTGATGTATACGTGGTTAAGCTTGACAGCTGTTCTCAAGGGCTTGATGGTGTTACCAAACTGGGAAAAGGTAAGAATATACCCAAGGTCTTTTATAGAGTTTTAAGGGTTCATTTTGGAAGCCCAGTTGGGTGCCCTTGTTGTAAGATTGTACCGCAATCCCCAAAGAGGGTACTTATCTGAGCCTATATGTTTTGTATGCTAGCATAAGGTTCACATTTTGATTCCCCCCAGAACTTGAGACTAAAGGTGATTTGGACTGAAAAGCAGACAGGTGGGTTACCATGTCTGTTACCTGTTCACGCTATTGCTCTCTGAGGTTGGCACTGTGGGAGCAGAGGGTCTGACCTGCTGAGTGCATTTGTGACAGGTAGTAAACATAGGGCTAGGGGTGCAGGGGTGAACACACCCCAGAAAGGGCAAACCCAAAAGGAGTGGAGACAGGGAGCTGAGGTTCAAAAATGCTAGGGCTAGACAGGGCTAGGATGGGGGAAAGTTCTCTGAGGAATTCAAACAAGGCAGGACTTGGGGCAAATCAAAGGGGAAGGAAAAAGCTTATGGATGGTGAGGCAGAGGTGGGCAGCCTGGCAGTAAATGCCTGTGGGAAGGATGGAGCTTTGGGAGTGAAGGGGGAAAAAAGTACACCGGGAGATGAAATGGAGAAAGGTGATAGTGAGAATAGGGTGGGAAATGTAATGGAAGGGGTTGGGAGAAGGGAAATACAAACAGAAGGTGATGGAGAACAGGATCCTACTTGTTGGGGACTCTATAATAAAAGGAATTAGATGGGGAGCAGGAGGGAAGAGTAGTGCAGTATGGGTTGAGGGTCTGCCAGTCATGACAGCAGCAGAGGTCATTCACTATATCTCCTCAAGGGGGAAATAGCAGGATGAGAAAACACACCTGATGTTCCACCTGGGAACAAACGACCTGCTGGGAAAAAGCCTGTTGGAGGTGCAGGCAAAATTTAGAGCACTTGCTAGATACTGCAGCAGTCTGGGGTCCAAATCGGTGGCTTGCTCTGAGGTGTTGCCAGTACCAAAGGCAAGTACTGATAGGAGGCTGAGGATTAAGGAGTTCAGTCAGTGGCTGGTGGGATGGTACAAGCAAATGGGGTATGGGTTAGTAGGGGACTGGGGATCCACATGGGGGGATGAGAGCCTATTTGCTCCAGACAGACTGCACTTGAATAGGGAGGGTGTGGCAGTGCTAAAAAGTGAATTAGGAGAGTTCACAGAAGAAACCTACAATTTGAACTAGATTGGGGAAGGGGAGAATCTGCACCACAAGGCAGGAGAAATGGGGGGCTACCAGCCTCCCCAGAATAGTGCTATAATACTGGGCATGAGGGAGAATAGAGAAGGGAAGGATGGAGAGAGAACCTGGTGGAAGGTCTTAGCAGCCAATGCCAGGAACTTAGCAAATAAGATGGTGTACTTGGAGGCCATCAAGGGAGATGAAGGACTAGATATAGTAGCTATAAGTAGGGATGTAAGTTTGTCATGGATGAGGTTTTAATGACTCATTGTTTGTTCAGGAAATCATTAGTAAACAGTAGTAAATGCTGTGGCACTGTCATCACTGCTACATTCTGATGACACTAGTGAAAGTCATGGAAGTCCTGAATAAAGATCAAATGTCATGGAATCAACGGCGTGTATGACTGCCATGACAAACTTACATCCCTAGCTATAAATGAGACCTGGTGGACAGAGCTGCACACCTAGGAAATAAGTAACCCATCTTACAGACTGTTCAGAAGGGATAGGAATGGTAAGAAGGGGGGAGGAGTTGCTTTATACATCAGGGAAGGAATAAGTGTAACTAAAGAACAAGAGGAGGATGGGAAGACTGAGCTACTATGGATAACGCTAGGCAGGAGAACAGGAGAATCCTTGCGACTGTGGGTAGTATATAGGCCACCTACAGTACACAAGGGGAGAAGGGTGATCAACAGTTACTTCAGGCAGTCACAAGGCTGCCCCTAAAAGGAGAACTACTGCCACTAGGGGAACTAAACCTCCCAGATGTAGACTCGAAGATCCTGGGTGCAGCATTGCCAAGGAGCAGGGAGATACCAGCTCCGCTTCCGGGGTATTCCTTCAACAGCTAGTCAGGGATCCGAAAAGGGGTAACAACCTGCTGGATGTGCTCCTGACAAATGAGAAGATCGTGGACGAGGTGCAGGTGGGAGAAGCCTTGGGCAACAATGACCATAGCATGGTAATATTCTGGGTCAGGGCAGGGTGGAAGGTAAGTAATACCAGTACTACAGTTATGGACTTCACACACAGACTTTGACAAGATGAGAAGGATAGTAAGGGAGACAATGGAAGGTATGGAGAATATAGAGGTGGTGGAGGACTTATGGCAAGCTAGTAAGGGAGATGTACTGAAAGCTGCAGAAATGTGCATAAAAAAGGTTAGGAAGAGCAAAAGTGGGAGAAGACCATTTCAATTTACAAAGGAGGTTGTGGGGAAAGTTAGGAAAAGGAAGAGTGCTTTCAGAAAATTTAAGAGAATACTCAGTGAGGAAGAGAAGGAAGGGTATAGGGAAAAGAGTAGTGTGGTGAGGAAGAAGGTCAGAAGGGCAAAAGCAGATACCGAGGAGAAAATAGCAAAAAAGGCCAAAAATGGGGGATGAAACCTTTTCAGATATGTGAGGGAGAGGAGAAGGGCAAGGCAGAGGATTACTAGGCTGAGGGGGGGAAGAGAAATAAAATTGGAAAGGGACTGTGAAAAAGCAGAGTTATTAAATAAGTGTTTTAGCTTGATATTTATGGAGGAGGAGGAGGAGGATGGTAGGGGATCTGAGCTAAAATCAAAGGAGAAGGAGGGCAAATGGCTGGATCTGAGCCCCTTCACTATGTATAAGGTTAGGGCAGAGCTAGATAGATTGAGGGTGGACAAGGCAATGGGGCCTGCTGGGTTATATCCCAGAATTGAAGGAGAAGTTGGCCACACCCTTGACAAGGCTCTTCAACTTGTCCCTGGATATGGGGAGAGTGCCGGAGGACTGGAAGAGGGCAGACACAGTGCCTTTACACAAGGGAGGTAGTAAGGAGGTGAAGGGGAACTACCGACCTGTCAGCCTCACGTCAGTGGGGGGAGGTAATGGAGGCATTAATCAAGGAGAGGGTGGTGGTGGATTACCTGGAGGAGAGTGGCTTGCAAGACAGCAGACAGTGTGGCTTCACAAATGAGAAGTCTTGACAGACAAACCTAATTCAGTTCTCTGATTGAGTGACTCAGATGATAGATGGGAGGGGCAGTGGACATGGCCTATCTGGACTTCAGTAAGGCCTTCGTCACCTTCCCCCATATGAGGCTGGTGAGCAAGATGGAAAGTCTGGGCTTGGGTGGAAAAATAACATGCTGGATGGAGGCCTGGCTGTCAGGAAGAACTCAAAAAGGGTGGTGCTCAACTCAATGCACTCTGAGATGGTGAGGGGGAAGAATGGAGTTCCACAGGCATCAGTTTTGGGTCCACTTCTCTTGAACATCTACATCAGTGATATTGCTGAGGGTTTGAGGGGGAGGGTGTGCCTATTTGCTGATGATACAAAAATATGCAAGAGGGTGGACACCACGGGGGGTGGAGGCATGAGGGAGAGACTTAAAGATGCTTGAAAAATGGTCTGGAACATGGCAGCTGAAATTTAATGCCAAGAAGTCCACTGTGATGCACTTGGGGAGTAGTAACAGAAGAGCAGGGTATACCCTAGGTGGGGAGGAATTTAAAGTAACAGAACAGGAGAGGGATCTGAGGATCATAGTCTCCTCAGACCTTAAGGTAGGAATCCAATGCACCAGGGTGTCAGGAAAGGCCAATGGAATTTTGGCATGCATAGGCAGGGGCATTACTAGCAGAAAGAGGGAGGTAATAATGCGCCTTTACAAAGCCATGGTGAGGCCGCACCTGGAGTATGGGGTTCAGTTTTGGAGGCTCATCTCTGCAAGGATACAGATGTGTTGGAGAGGGTTCAGAGAAGGGCAACCAAGATGGTGCAGTGTATGCAGGGAAAGTATACGAGCAGAGGTGAAAGGAGCTGGATCTGTACACAGTGGAGACAAGGTGGGAAAGGGGAGACATGACAGAAACATTTAAATATGTAAAGGAGCTCAATAAAATAGGAGAAGAGTGTTTACGTAAGAGGAAGGAGGGGGACAAAACCAGAAAGCACAGCCTCAGACTGCAAGGAAAAAGATACAGGGGTGATGTGAGAGGACATTTCTTCACAGAGAGGGCAGTGAAGCCCTGGAACAGACTACCAGATGGACTGGTGGGGGTTAAATTGGTGGAAGAATTCGAGAGGGCATGGGACAAGCATATGGGGAGCAGGGCGTGAGCTGGCAGGGAGAGGAAGGTGTAGGGGGAAAAGGAGCAGAGTAGATGGGCCAGTATAGTCCTTTTCTGCCATCAAGCTTCTATGATTCTATGATAGGACAGGACTCAAAATGTGGGCTCCCTTACTGATGGCACTGGCGAACCACAGGTGCAGAGCATTATCTACCTGTGTGTACTTGCCGTCACGCTTTCGTTTTCTGTTCCGGTTGCTGTTAGGCTGCCACTCTGCCAAAAGATCATATTTTTTCTCAGGCCAATGCACCCAACTTGGCTTTTTGAGATTTTAGAAAGTTTTACTACCTTTGCCATTGATGCAACCGGCTCCTGCAGTGCATCAGTAACCTTCACTTTGTCTGCCAAGGGAAGATCCACTTGTTTAGACTTCATTAGGACAGATAAATGTGCACGGGTACTGTAACCACAGGAGACACAGTCTATGTCTCTGTAGTTTGTGAATCTTCTGTACTCATTACTTGATTTCTTGATTAGCAGCACTTGATTAAGGTATCAATTTTCAAGTGTCTTAGCAGGTAAAAATGACAAATAATGAGATGATAGCAGAGAAAACAGCCACACATTGTCCCCAATAAAGGGGTTATTATGTCTTTGTTAAAGGAGTGTTACTTCCATTGAGTTTAATAGCCACTTAATCGGTGCCTGGAGGGTCATCTCCTTAAAGAAAATGTCCCCATTAAGCATGTCCCCATCAAGTAGCTTCAACTGTAGTATGTGAGAAAGACCAATCAGTCTCAATGACATAAGACAGCATGTTTGTGGACTGAAGGTTCTTCTTAATGGCAGTACTTGGGCAGTATATTCAATCAAAGTTGGGAAGGGAGTGTGCATTAGTCCTTTCAGACTCCAGCTCAGTTGGGGGATGGGTGGGTGGATTCCTGGAATTTATTACTGCCATTAAGAAGAACATCAGCCCACCCACATGCTTTTTGTTGTCATGGTAATTGATTGCTCATTTTCACATATACTCTAATGTCGATGTAGGCCAGCCTGTTGCGCAAACAGGACAAACTTGTTTTCTATGGCGAGTTTTTCTTCCTTGGCGAGTGAAGGACCAGCTGCTAGAGAGAGAGGGTTTAGTATACAGGTTATTTCCCTTTGCTGGATTCATACAAATTAAACGTGATAAGTAGAATTTGTAGTGGCAGTCTGGTTTACACATTGCCAGTTTATGTAGATTTCCCTGTGCTGGAGTCACATTAAATACAGTTTGTGCTACATAAGAAAATATGCAGGGAGCTTCAGTATGGATGCAGTCAACATAAACTAGCAATGTGGATATCTCTACAAAGCAGTGAGCAAAAGATGGAGATAAGAACCGAAGAGGTAGATAGGCAGAAAGGGGGCAAAATTCAACAGAAGGGCAAACAGCAGGGTGAACCAGGGATAAAGGATAACCAGGGAGGGGCCTGGAGTAGAACAGCTAAACAGTCCAGGGAGTTCAAATCATGGAAAGCCATGTGTGCCAATGTCAGGACCCTTAGCAACAATATGGTGGATCTGTAGGCTGTCATGGTGCAGTCAGACTTGGACATTGTGGCCATCACAGAGTCCGGGTGTAATGATAACCATGACTGGGAGATGGCCATACCTTACTACAAGATATTCAGAAGAGACATGGCAGGTAGGAAGGGAGGAGGAGTGGCACTTTATGTGAAAGATGGCATAAAAGCCACATTGATCCAGGAGGAACAAAATAGGGGAAAGATACTATGGGTTAAGCTGGAAAGCAAAATGGGGCCAGCCATCTGCATTGGGTGGTCTATAGACCACCAGCCCAGGAGGAAGAAATAGATAGGGAGCTGATGCTAGCCTTCCAAAGGATGTCAGACAAGGGTGAGGTGGTGCTGGTTGGAGACCTCAATATTCCAGATGTAGACTGGAGCCTCCCAGCAGCAGCATCAACAAGTAGCAGATTTATCCTGCACTCTCCTCAAGGTGCCTTCTTCAAGCAACTGGTCATGGAACCAACTCAGCAGAAGGCAATACTGGACCTTGAGCTCACAAACAGGGATAGTGTGATGGGGTAACAGTGGGGGAGCACCTGGGAACAGTGACCACCAGTCACTCTGGTTTGAAATCACAGAAAGAGCAGAATCAAACTGCACAAAAACACATATCTGGGATTTTAGGGGGACAGACTTTGGGAAAATGGGGAGATGCTTGAAAGAAGCATTAATGGGAATGAGGAGGGAATCAGGGGTTGAGGAACAGTGGGCAATATTTGAAACGGGGATTACAAGAGCAACAGAATTATGCATTAAGCAGGTTAGCAAGGGAAAAAGGAAGAGGAGGCCATTATGTTTTTTACAAGGAGGTAGTAGAGAAAGTAAAATCCAAAAAAGATTACATTTAAGCAATACAAGAAGACACAGGCAGAAGGGGTAGGGAGAAGTACAAGGAGAAGCAAATAGAGGCAGAGAGGTCTGTAAGGGAAGCCAAAGCTCAGACAGAAGAGCGCATTGCAAAATCAATGGGTAGAGGGGACAAAACCTTTTATAGGTACATAAGTGATAAAAGAAAGGCAAAGAGAGGGATAGTGAGACAGAAGAAGGAGGATGGAGGCCACGTGGAGGATGGCAACAGTAAAGTTGACATATTGAAGAGGTATTTCTGCTCAGTCTTTACTGAGGAAGAGGAAAATAATGGGTCTAAAGGGAGTACAAGGGGTGGGAATGGTGCAGAAATGGACACAAGTCCCTTTACATGAGAAAGGGTCCTGAAGGAACGGGAAGGAATAAGAGTTGATAAAGTAATGGGACCAGATGGGCTACATCCCAGGGTCCTAAAGGAACTAAGAGAGGTGGTGGCTGAACCTCTGGCAATCCTGTTTAGCCAATCACTGGAAACAGGGGTGGTACCCAAAGACTGGAGGACAGCAGATGTAGTCCCCTTAGACAAAAGCGGGAATGAAGAGGAAGTGGGGAACTACACACCAGTCAGCCTCAACTCGGTAGTGGGGAAGATCATGGAAGCACTACTGAAGGAGAAATTGGTGGAACATCTGGGTGCCAATGGACTACAGGACCCAAGGCAACATGGTTTCACCAGGGGGAAGTCATGTCAGACCAACCTCATTGACTTTTCCGACTAGGTGATAAGGGAGGTGGATCAGGGGAGGGCAGTGGACATGGCCTATCTGGATTCAACAGGCGTTTGACACTGTGCCACATAGAAAGCTATTAAACAAACTGGGGAATATGGGAGTGGGCAGGACAGCAGTGCGGTGGGTAGGTAACTGGCTGGGTGGCAGGACACAGAGGGTGGTAATAAATGGCTGTCACTCCGCAGAGGGAAGAGTGACCAGTGGGTACCACAGAGATCAGTGCTAGGACTGGTCCTATTCAATGTCTTCATCAGTGACATTGTGCAGGACCTAGAAAGCAGAATTTCACTATTTGCTGATGATGTAAAGCTCTGTAACAGAGTGGACATGCCAGAGGGTGTAGACAGAATAAGGAGGGACCTGTAGGAACTTGAAGAATGGTCAGGGGTTTGGCAGTTGAAGTTCAATGCAAAGAAGTGCAAGATAATGCATATGGGGCACAAAAACACTGGAACAACATATCAGTTGGGGGGTGAGGTTATAGCATGCACAAAGCAGGAAAGGGATCTTGGGGTTGTCATCTCTGATGACCTCAAGGTAGAGAAACAGTGCAGCAAGGCAGCAGGTAAAGCAAATAGGATGCTGGGATGCATAGGCAGGGGCATCACCAGCAAGAAAAGGGAGGTCATAATTCCACTATAGAGACACTAGTGAGGCCTCACCTGGAGTACAGTGTACAGTTCTGGAAACTTTACCTGTGTAAGGACATAGACAGGGTAGAGAAGGATGAGAGGAGGGCAACAAAGATGGTACATAGATTGCATCACGAGTCCTATGAGGACAGGTTGAAGGACTTGAATATGTACTCCCTGGAGGAGAGGAGGGAGAGAGAGGGGATATGACAGAGATGTACAAGTATCTTACAGGGAGGAACAGGGTGCAGGAATAGCACTATTTTTCAGTGAAAAAGATGTTCCAGGACTAGAGGCCATAGGATGAAGTTGGAGGGAGGGTGATTCAGAGGAAATGTGAGGAAGAATTTCTTCACAGAATGGGTGGTGGACAAGTGGAACACCCTGCCAGAGGAAGTAGTGGAGGCTGAAACAATCACAGGATTTAAGAATGCATTTGATTGACATAAGGGAATTCTGGAGGTCAGGGGTAAGAGGCAACAGACTTCTAGGAAAACAAACTGAACTTACAAGCTCAAATGGGCAGACTGGGTGGGCCGTAGGCCCTTATCTGCCAACAGTGTCTATGTATCTATGTATCTATGAATCTATGTATCTATGTGTAAAACTAGACTGCTGCTATTAATGAACTACAGCACTATAAAAAGGTTTTACATGTACTGCAAAACTCTGCTTACTGTATATGAAGGAATAATCAATAACAATATAATAAAAAAAATAAATAAATATAGGACTGGACCTCCTCTTCTCTCAGGGGGATCCACCCCACAATTGGAAATATAAGTACCAGGAAATGTTTATTTGTTTTTAAATTACATAGTTGGGGTGGTGGTTTTAGACTTGTAGGGAAAGTGTTCAGCAAATCCCACTGTATCTGCAACAATAATCATACTGTATGTGTAGGGGGATCCCAAAGTAGAATATACACAAGGCAGACACACTGTGCAATGAGCCAGATTGCCAAATATTGGCAGCTGGGAACCTGTACTGTAAATATGTATTAATGACCTTCTCTCTTTTCCCTACTGTACATCTAGAGTGTACAGTATTTAAGCTGCAAAAATGAGAAAAGGAAGGTTTTTGTTCTTTTTTTTTTCATAATTTAATTGTTGGGTCGGTATTGGGGATCAGGGACAACTCTACTACCAGGGTAAATGTTTTTTTGTTTTTTTTTAGACTTGCAGGGAAAGTGTTCAGCAAATCCCACTTTATCGGCAACATAACCATTGCTGCTGGGGGATCTCAGATTACTAGCACAGCACATACTGAGTCAGACTAATAGGATGGTGTGATGCACTGTTGACTGACTATACACATATTTTCACTTTATAATAAGTTGAACATAAAGAGAAAGATGAGAAGGGGCAGAAGAAAAGCTGATACAGAAAAAAAAGGTGGAAAGAGTTGAAACTTTGCAGACATCAATTTAAATTTACTGGACTGTTTGTTATGTTTGTGCTGTTCCAACCACAAAATCACAGAGGAGGACAGAGGGGGTCGAATGGGATGGTAGGGAGGGGAAGAAAGATAGGTAAAGCCTAGCAAGATGGCAACATAAAATACATTACTGATAACTGCTGCAGACATGTTATAGTTACACATTATGGGCTAGATATTCAGAGGAGTTGCGCAATGTGCCACCAACTTGCACCAGCGCAGTCACAGAAATGTGCCTCAGAGCCATATTCAACCAGAGGGAATGCACAGCACAATATCCATTGTGCTGCTGCACAACAGTAATGTAGGCGGTGCAAGTACATGGGGGGTGTGCCCATGAATATGCTGCGCAATGGCATATTCAGCCGAAACATACAGTGCAACTGGGGAGCAACTCAGAGAATGAGCCACACAGAGTTGAGCACGTAAAAGGAGGCTTAACCACACACACACACACACACACACACACACACACACACACACACACACACACACAGCAGATGCTCAATCTAAGGGAGCATAGGCCACAGATGCAGGGCCATTCCTTATGGTACAGGTGATGAGGGGTGTGAGGAGGAGTGAGGAACAGCAACCTGGCTGAGAAAGGGCCCTGCAGCAGTGTGCCCAACACAGACAGTACCATGTCTAGCTCACATTTGAGGGCTATGGGAACACAGAGCTAGTGGGCTGGTACTGTCTGAACAGGGCATTTTTCTGAGGCAGCTATGTGAGCTGTGCCATGTCGAGCTACAGGCACCCACCAGAAGGAGTCATGCCATGATGGTGGCGACCAAGGTGATAGCGGTAATGTGCCTGCTCGCCATGGGCACCTTCCAGACACCAGTGGGGACAACCACTGGCATATCACAGTTGGCCACATCCCGCCTCCTCACACAGGTCCTCAATGCTCTGCTGCCACATGCTTTGGAGTACATAAGACTCCCAAGCACACAGGCAGAGTGTACAGCAAACATACAAGAATTCCACAGGGTGGCACGCATGCCCAGCATGATAGGGGCCATTGACTGCACCCATGAGGCCATACACATACCACCTGGCCCGGAAGGGGTGGTGTATATGTAACCCCCTGCAAATGGGGGTTTCCAGAAGTCTTCCAGGAGCCTGCTTGAATGCTCCAAGTCTGGAGGTGTTCAGCGTTTAAGCTGCTTGAGTGTGAGTGCTTTTAGAGCCTCTGGTACTGTCTCTTTAAGAGCTGCCTGCTTGTGACCATAATTAATTGAGGAGGGGGGACTGTGTGTTCTAGTGCCCGAATCCAACCCGGGCTGCTGCCAATTCACTCTGTTTTTTGCAGTCGCTAAGAGTGCAAAGGGAGCCCATCTGAAAGCTGTAACTGTTTGCCTGTAATCATTTAGCAGCATTTGTGAAATTGCAGTTTATCTAACCTGTTTTATTGCAGCTGGGACTCTGTGTGTGTTTCCCCTCTATGTTGGAATTGAACTGCTGAACTGGACCAATCAGCATGGGGGACCTGTAAAATGAAGCCTGCTGTTGGCAAATCAGAACTTGGGCTCCTACGTTGAGCCAGCCACAATGGGACTGTATGGCAGATGCCTCTGGGAATTGTAGTTTGGATTTCGGCGCCTTTTTGCACCAACAGGGGGAGTTTATTGTGAGTGATAGCCAGACCAGCCAACTGAACTGGGAAGAACTCAAAGGAAATGCCCGGCTCTGTCTACTGGAAAGATCAGATGAGTTTTGGCAGTGAAGAGACAAGGAGCTCTGTGCTTCTGCGGTGTATAGTTTCGTGCGGGAAGCATGTGTAATGCCCTGAGTTTCGGTCTGCAGCTTGTGCAAGCACCTGTTTGGACTGAATCCGACCTGTGAAGAGAATCAAGGAGATCTGAAGAGTAGAAACCAGGCTCACCCTGTAGAAGACTGGAGAAATTGCTGAATCGCACTCGGTCTGTCAGGAACTGAATCTGCTGTGTGTTCTCCCGGGTATTGTGCAGTAATTGCGATCGGGATAGAGAAGCAGCCTGCCTGGTATAGAACTTTCTTTTTACATATAAATGTGTGTATTGCTTGTGGGGAATTGTGTTTCAAATCCCCTGTACAGTGAATTGAGTGCGTGAAGCTGGAAGTAAACCCTAGCTTAATCCGGACTACATCCATTTGCTCTAAACTGCAGTGTGGTCCAGTCACAAGGACCTTGTCCACATGGTCTGCTCCTCCTGGCAATCCAGGACAATCTGCCTTCCATCCAGTTCCCAGCACTGAGTTTGAGAGTACAAAGCAGGGTAGCTCCCTGCCATCTGTTTATCGAATTGAAAGTGTGTCATCTAATTGTTGTTTGTTTTTGTCATTTCTTCACGAACTGAGCCAACTGGCTCCGGATTACAATTTGGGTATTGTGCCAGTATTTTTCCATCATAGAGCCCCAACCAGGTGCACCAATCCTGGCTACCTCCCCTCGCATCCTGGGTACCCAGTGAAAGTGAAAATTTGGGACTCTGAAAATGCGCACAGTACTGTGATTATTAATGTGTTTAACCTAATTAACCTGATTTCCCCCTGTCCTTGTTACAGCTCCTTAAATAAATCAGATTTGTTTGTTTCAGCAAAGTTACACTGACTGAGGTATTCGTTTATGTTAAAGTATTGTACTGTGGTTTTTGCACTGTGTCATCTTGTTTTACAGGAGGTCCCTAGAGTCCAGTCGACAGAGCCTGTCCTGGAGGTAAGTGTACATTGTGAAGATAATCCTGATGCATTGTGTGGGCCACTAGTGGGACGAAAGGGGGGTTACAGTGTCCCAGAGGGCTGTGACCAAGCTAGTTTAACTACTGCAAACCCTGACCTCTGGGTGGAGGCACTCGCCATTGGACCTAGGCCCCTCACCCTGTTAGTAGTTAAGCAGGCAGGGGTAGTAGCCCTTGGGATAGCACCACCTAGGGGTTACATCTTGGAGGCACCACTGGGATTTGCGTCCTCTAGTGGCCACATTTATGAATTACTGTTAAAAATAAATGGATACCCCAACAGAAGCAGCTGTACACCAGTTGGTGAAGTGGTGTACTGGGCAGGAGATAGACCCCCAAAATGCTATACTTGTCTTGGATATCCTGCTGGGTACCAGTATGGACACTGTAGAGGGAATACTTTCCAAGGTCGAATGTTTACAAAACCCTGTGGTGGTGGGGCGGCTGGCTGATCTGCTCGCCCAAACTTTCATGGCTCTAATAGAGTGTAAGGACCCTATAGACAGTTCTAAAGTGCCACAGACCATTACCCCAGAAGAAACCCTCACTGCCTGGAAAGTGATAACTAAAGACAGTAAAGACCCCAGGGAGAACAAGCCCCCCCCCCACTATCTGAAACTTTTGAGGAGAAATTTGCTAAATTGTTGCTGGAGGAAGGGAAAACTGTGGAGGATTTAAAGACACTATTATTGCCATCTGAGAACGTTCCTCCATCAACACCCTCTCCCTCTCCAGCACCAGTTATTGTCCCTCTTTCTGTGCCAGTGCAAGCCCCTATGTCTGTACCTGCCAATAGTCATGACTCTTACCGCAGGCTGAACATTTTCTCCGGCACCCTCCCCACCCCACAAGGGGAAGATGACTGGGAGACCTGGATAGACTATGTTGTCCCTCAGGTGCTAGAATGGCAATGCTCAGAAGCAGAAAAGCAAACGAGGATAAGTGAGAGCCTCCGAGGTCCTACCCTGGCTACCATCCATGCCAAACAGACCACTAACCCTGAAGCAACTGCACAGGACTATCTTGAGGCCTTGGAGAATGTGTATGAGAGCCCAGATTCCGATGAGGACCTGTGGTGGAGAGTAAGAAATGCACAACAGTACCAAGGGGAGTTGTTGTCTATGTATGTATCTTGGCTGGAAAAATTGTTGTAAGAATGCCTCAGAAAGGGTAGTTTGCCAGTGACTGAATTGGACCGAACCAGGCTAGACAGAATCCTTAAGTCTGCCCCCTTCTCAGAACTCCTGTTGCTTCAGTTATGCCTGGTCAATTGACTGGAATCCCCACCCTTCTATGATGAGATAATGAGAGAAATTCAAGGAGTTGAGAAAAGGCGACCTTGGGAAGGACTTGCACCAATAGCTACTGCTACGACCTGAGTTACTGAGGGTGACCTATCAAGTGAAGTTTAGGGGCAAGGGTTGGCAGTTAATGAGTGCTCTGAGAAGGAAAAGGGTGTGCCACCATGGGGTGAACTGCTGCAGGAGATTAGGAAAGCAACAGACAGTCTCATCATGAAGGCTGATCCTACAAGTATGGGCACTAACACTTGCCCGACTGGTTCTGCTATGGGGGTGGGGGTGCCTACCCAGGCACCTCATGTTGACAACAGTTCAAAACTTGATGCCTTGACCATGGAAGTGAGAGAACTGAATAGATGTCTCCAAATGTCCACCCCACCACTGACTGAGGTGGCACCAAGGTTTTCTATTGATAGTGCCAATGCCGCAGCCCTCAATGTGATGCTTCAGTCACCCCAAACTTCAGCTGACATACTTTGCCATAATTGTGGGAAGGATGAGCACATGAAGAGGGAATGCTAGTCTCGGAAAGACTTAGAGAGAGTGGTGAGCTGGCTACAAGGAGAGCTTTGGAGCAGAAAACAGTGGTTAAGAGATGCACGAAACGGCCACACTGAAGGTCCCAAAAATGTTAACTCACATCCCTTTGTGGCAAGGTCAGTTGCCCAGGCCCCTGCTACCGCCTCTCCAGATTGGTCCAGGATAGTGGGTCCCTCCATGGAGACCACTGTAAAGGTGAATAGAGTGTCTACAAGAGCTGTATTAGACAGTGGCTCCCAAGTGACAATTATGTTCCAAGACTGGTATCAGAAGCATTTGTCTGATGTACCCTTACAACTGTTGGAGGGGCTGCATGTCTGGGGGTTAAGTGAGAAGGCCTACCGCTCTCGGGATATATTCAAATTTGGCTGTCTTTTCCCACCTCCATGGCTAGGGTGGCAGAGCAAGTAGAGACCCTGGCCTTAGTGTGTCCCCCTACTGGACTGTATGATGGGGTTCCTTTACTAATTGGGACTAATGCACATATGTTTGGATGGCTGGCACAGTTGTGTTATGAAAAACAGGGGTCAAGAACTAGCAGAGCTTTAAGAATTCCGGCCTTGATTAAGAAGGCCTATGAGGGACAGAGAGATGCTGACAAAGTGGAACCAGAGGAACCAGTTGGAGTTGTCTGGAAAAAGGATCCTGAGTCTCTGATCCAGGTGCCAAATGTCCTGTGTACCTTACAGGGAGAGGTCCGTATCAGAAAGGATGTCAAGAATAAAATATTAATGTTGGATGCACCAGGCGATGGAAAATTGCTGGAGGGACTGCTGGTCAAGCCTAGTATTTTGCCTGCTAGAGCCCATGCTTATGCCAGAAGGGTAATGGTTCAAGTTCATAATGTGTCTGATAGAGAGATTCGAGTAAATAGAGGTTGCACCCTGGCTAATGTGCATTGTGCAGACACTGCAGCGCTACCCAGTAGTAAGAGTTCAGGGAAGGATGACAGAGTAACACCTGACTTGTTTGATTTCAGTGACTCCCCATTGCCAGCTGAATGGAAAGTGAGGATCAGTGAGATGCTTGCCCAGAGAGACCAGGTGTTTTCTTTAAAGGAATTGGACATAGGATGCATACAAGGAGCTGAGCACCATATCCAGCTGCATGATGAAAGGCCATTTCATGAGAGGTCTCGACACCTGGCACCTGCTGACATAGATGATGTGAGACGGCACCTGCAATAGATGCTAGCTGCTGGTGTAATACAAGAATCCAGAAGCCCCTATGCTTCTCCCATTGTGGTAGTGAGAAAAAAGAATGGGACAGTAAGGATGTGCGTGGATTATCACACTTTAAACCGGTGGACTATCCCTGATTAGTACACAATGCCCTGCATTCAGGATGCTTTGGACTGCCTAAATGGGAGCAAGTGGTTCTCTGTGCTGGATCTCCACAGTGGGTACTATCAGATCTCAATGGCCCTAGAGGACCGTGAGAAGACAGCCTTTATCTGTCCGCTTGGCTTCTATGAATTCACGAGGATGCCACAAGGGATTTCAGGTGCCCCAGCCACTTTTCAACAATTGATGGAGCGTGCACTGGGGGACATGAACTTACTAGAGTGCCTGGTATACCTAGATGATGTTATTGTGTTTGGCAGCTCACTGGAGGAACATGAAAGCAGATTATTCAAGGTGTTGGACCAACTGGAAGACTTTGGCCTTAAACTGTCCATTGATAAGTGTCAATTCTTTCAAACATCAGTAAAGTATGTGGGACACATAGTAACCATTGAGGGAATAGAGACCGACCCAAGTAAAGTTGAGGCCTTGACCACCTGGCCACAGCCCAAAAATCTAAAAGAACTGTAAAGATTCCTGGGATTCTGTGGTTATTATTGACGTTTCATTAAGGACTATTCAAGAGTGATCCGCCCTTTACTTAACCTTACTCAAGGGTATCCCCCAACCCATGAAAGATACAAAAAGTCAGTGTCCCTCGAGACTGAAAGAGTGTATTTTCGTCCAAGTGAAGTATTTGGGGCCCGCTGGACTCCTGATTGTGAGACTGCTTTTCATGAGATCATATATCAACTTACCCACGCTCCAGTGTTGGCCTATGCTGATCCAACAAAACCTTATGTCCTGCACACTGATGCTAGCTTACAAGGGTTGGGGGCTGTGTTGTACCAAGAGCATGAGAATGGCCTGAGACCAGTGGCCTTTGTCAGTAGAAGCCTGACCCCATCCGAAAAGAACTATCCTGTACATAACTTAGAGTTCCTAGCTTTGAAGTGGGCTATTGTTGACCAATTCCACAAGTACTTGTATGGGGCTAAGATACTAGTAAAGACTGACAATAATCCTTTGACCTATGTGCAGACTTCAGCTAAGCTGGATGCCACTGGCCATAGGTGGCTTTCTGCATTATCTACATATGACTGTGCTGTTGAATACAGAGCAAGCCTGAACCACATAGATGCTGATGCTCTCTCCCGGAAGCCTGTTCCCCAGAATGACTGGGTCAGACTGTCAGAACCTGATATTCGAGCACTCTGTCAGAAGTTTGACAGGGAGGAACAAATGTCCACGGATGCAGTGGACTGCATGGTGGATTGTTTGGGACCCTCTGAGAATTGCATACCTGCTGCTTATTGCCACTTTTCTGCAATAGACATTGGTGCACTGCTTCAGTTGGACAATGACAGTATTCGGTGGGCTCAGTCCTGCAATCCCATGATCAAATCAGCTTTAGAAGAAGCCCTCTATGCAGGGAAAGATGTGTCCAAATCACGTTCCACTGATCTGAGAACTGCACTGTTATACAAAGAAGGTCCTAAGCTGAAACTGATCAATAGACTGTTATACAGAGAAACAGTAGACAGAGGGGGACAAGTAGACAAACAACAACTAGTGCTGCCCACTGCCTTTGAGACTCAGTACTGAGGTCCTTACACAACCACATGGGGCACGTTGGTATAGACAGAAGACTTGACTTGGTGAGATCTAGATTCTATTGGCCTAAGATGGGGGCTGATGTGGAGCAACACATTCAAACTTGTAGTCACTGCTTACAGAGGAAAGCTTTGCCCAAGAGGGCTGTCCCCCTTGTTAACATCACCACCAGTGCACCCATGGAGCTGGTCTGTATTGATTTTCTGAGTTTGGAGTTAGATCAAAGAAATATTAGTAATGTGCTGGTGGTCACTGACCATTTTATGAGATATGCCCAAGCTTTCCCCACCAAGGACCAGAAGGCATCCACTGTGGCAAAAGTACTTGTAGAAAACTTTTTTGTTCACTATGGGGCTCCACAAAGAATCCATTCTGATCAAGGGAAAGACTTTGAGAGTCATCTGATCAAACAGATGCTTTCTCTGTGGGGAGTGCGAAAGTCCAGAACCACTCCTTACCACCCCCAGGGGGACCCACAGCCTGAACATTTCAACCCACCTTGCTAGATATGCTAGGCACCCTCTACCCAAAGGACAAGCCTAGGTGGAGCCAACAAATTAGCACCCTGGTACATGCCTACAACTGTACCAAAAGTGATGCCACTGGGTTCTCCCCCTACCACCAGATGTTTGGAAGAGAAGCTCAACTGCCAGTAGATGTGTGTTTTGGGGTCTCTCCTGATGGGGTTCAAGCTGACAACTGTTTACAGTATGAAGTTAAAGGCCCAGCTAAATCATGTGTACCAACTGGCTCAAACCATGGCTGCCAAAGAAATCTGGCCAGCAAAGAAAGGTATGATAAAAGGTGAAAGCACCAGGAACTCCAAGAGGAGACCGGTATTGCTAAGAAATCTGGGACTGCATGGCAAACATAAGATTGCTGACAGATGGCACCATCTCCCTCACATTGTAGTGGGCAAACTAGATGATCTGCCTGTGTACAAAAGTAAGGCACAAGAATAATTCAAAGATGTTAAAACAATGCATAAAAATCATTTACTGCCCATTGGACAAATCTTGATTGAGTCTGAGCCCCCAGAAAATGCCCCCTCTGGACCAGCGACTAGAGCTGCTGCTAAGAAGAAATCAAGAAAGTCTGCACCTACAGAAGCTGAGTTAAAGTGTCCCCCTCCACCTGTCCCGGTTGAACATGACTGTCAGTCCATGTCAGAGGAAAGTGAGTGTGGTTTTGAATACTACCCTTCTTATGAACGGAGTCAATTGTTTCAGGGCAATTCCCTAGTCAATCCTGGAGATGAAGCTGGGCCTTCTGGACTGTCTAAGCCCCCAGCTTTGTCCCTGGAGCCAATGCTCCCAGAAAGTGAAGTGCAAAGCATTAAGTCAGATGACATGGAATCACTGTGTATGGTTGAACTGTTTGAGCTTTCAGAGGAGAAAAATGATGGACTGGAACAGACTGGTGACATACCAGAACAAGAAGAGTGTACTGAGTGCCCTGATGATTCACTGTCAGTGTCAGAAAGCTCTCCATGTGAGCCAAGTGTTGTGGACTCAGAGATTGTAACTCCTGGAGCTCAAAGTGCCCCAAGTTCTAGCCTCTGTACCCTAATGGAGACTCCTTTGACAAGTGAGGACAATGCTGAAAATGAGGCTCAGAGTGCATAGACTGTAACAGTTCCTCCTAGAAAGACTGGTCGAGCTGTAAAGCCTGTGGTGCACCTCAGTTATGATTCCTCTGGGAGGCCTGTGGACTTGTCTCTCAATGTTGTCCACAAAGGAGTGTATGTGTCCCCGAGCTCATTGCCCAAAATGAACATCAGTGCTAACTCCAAGTTACTCGTGTTGCCCTCTAGTTATGGTGCCCCTGCCCCATCCAGCCCCAAGGCAGCTGATAGGGAAGGGCCCCCTCTCTTCAGGTTTCATGTACAAGAGGTAATAACCTGAATTATGGTACAATGTGTGTGTAATACTGTGTAAAGAATGACGTACTGCAAAGTTTCAGAAATGTGTTTCTGGTAAAGTGATATATTGACTGATGATTACATGTATGAGCATAATGTGATACTGATGAAAATGTATATGGTTGTATTGAAACGTATGGGGGTATTTTCTTGATGTGGATGCCAAGCTTTCCCAGGCTGGGAACGGTGTAACCCCCTGCAAATGGGGGTTCCCAGAAGTCTTCCTGGAGCTTGCTTGAATGCTCCACGTTTGGAGGTGTTCAGCGTTTAAGCTGCTTGAGTGTGAGTGCTTTTAGAGCCTCTGGTACTGTCTCTTTAAGAGCTGCCTGCTTGTGACCATAATTAATTGAGGAAGGGGGACTGTGTGTTCTAATGCCCGAATCCCACCTGGGCTGCTGCCAATTTGCTCCATTTTTGCAGTCGCTAAGAGTGCAAAGGGAGCCCATCTGAAAGCTGTAACTGTTTGCCTGTAATCATTTAGCAGCACTTGTGAGATTGCAGTTTATCTAACCTGTTTTATTGCAGCTGGGACTCTGTGTGTGTTTCCCCTCTATGTTGGAATTGAACTGCTGAACTGGACCAGTCAGCGTGGGGGACCTTTAAAATGGAGCCTGCTGCTGGCAAATCAGAACTTGGACTCTTAAGCTGTGCCAGCCACAATGGGACTGTATGGCAGATGCCTCTGGGAATTGTAGTTTGGACTTCGGCGCCTTTTTGCACCAACAGGGGGAGTTTATTGTGAGTGACAGCCAGACCAGCCAACTGAACTGGGAGGAACTCAAAGGAAATGCCCAGCTCTGTCTACTGGAAAGATCAGATGAGTTTTGGCAGTGAAGAGACAAGGGCTCTGTGCTCTGCGTGTATAGTTTCGCATGGGAAGCACGTGTAAAGACCTGAGTTTCGGTCTGCAGCTTGTGCAAGCGCCTGCTCGGACTGAATCTGACTTGTGAAGAGAATCAAGGAGATATGAAGAGTAGAAACCAGGCTCACCCTGTAGAAGACTGGAGAAATTGTTGAATCGCGCTTGATCTGTCAGGAACTGAATCTGCTGTGTGTTCTCCCGGGTATTGTGCAGTAATTGCGATCGGGATAGAGAAGCAGCCTGCCTGGTATAGTACTTTCCTTTTACATATAAATGTGTGTAGTGCTTGTGGGGAATCACGTTTCAAATCCCCTGTACAGTGAATTGAGTGCATGAAGCTGGAAGTAAACCCCAGCTTAATCCAGACTACATCCATTTGCTCTAAACTGCAGTGGGGTCCAGTCACAAGGACCTTGTCCACATTTGCTCCTCCTGGCAATCCAGGACAATCTGCCTTCCATCTAGTTCCCAGCATTAAGTTTGTGAGTACAAAGCAGGGTAGCTCCCTGCCATCTGTTTATCGAATTGCAAGTGTGTCATCTAATTGTTGTTTGTTTTTTTCATTTCTTCACGAACTGAGCCAACCAGCTCTGGATTACAATTTGGGTATTGTGCCAGTGTTTTTCCATCACAAGGCCCCAACCAACTGCACTGATCCTGGCTAGCTTCCCCTCCCTCCCCATCCTGGGTACCCAGTGAAAGTGACAATTTGGGACTCGATGTGCACAGTACTGTGATTATTAATGTGTTTAACCTAATTAACCTGATTTCTCCCTGTCCTTGTTACAGCTCCTTAAATAAATCAGATCTGTTTGTTTCAGCAAAGTTACACCGACTTAAGTATTCATTTATGTTAAAGTATTGTACTGTGGTTTTTGCACTGTGTCATCTTGTTTTACAGGGGGTCCCCAGAGTCCAGTCGACAGAGCCAGTTCTGGGGGTAAGTGTACATTGTGAAGATATTCCTGATGCATTGTGTGGGCCACTAGTGGGAAGAAAGGGGGGTTACAGTGTCCCAGAGGGCTGTGACCAAGCTAGTTTAACTACTGCAAACCCTGACCTCTGGGTGGAGGCACTCGCCATTGGACCTAGGCCCCTCACCCTGTTAGTCGTTAAGCAGGCAGGGGTAGTAGCCCTTGGGATAGTGCCACCTAGGGGTTACATACATATCAACAGAAAGGCTGTCAACTGTCAGGTGGTGTGCAATGCCACTGGGTGCATCATTAATGTGTGTGCCACACACACTGGGAGTACACATGATGCATTCATATGGCACCATTCAGTCTTATGCCAGAGGTTTGAAGGTGGGGTGATCCCCACAGGGAACCAAGGAGGTGAATAGGACATGGGATGAGGTGACAGAGAGGCTGTGCAGGGGTGTCCAGGGCCAAGGCACACATTGATGGGGGGTGGTGGTGGTGTGATGCATAGGGGGTGCCTGTGGGTACAGGCAATGCCCGGTTTTAACCAGCATATGTGTTCCCCCCACAGGTGACAGTGCATACCCCCTCCAGCCCTGGCAGCTCATCCCCATCCCGCGACCATCCAATGCTGCAGAGGAGTGGTACAGTAAGGCACACATTGCAACTTGCAAGATCATAGAGTGAGTCTTTGGCATGCTCAAGATGCATTTCCATTGCCTAGACAAATCCAGTGGTGCCCTAAAGTACAGCCCTGTGAAAGCCTGTGGCATATTCCTGGCCTGCTTCATGCTGCATAATATGGCCATTGACTGTGGGATAGCTGTCCAGGTGATTGAGGGCAACAGTAATGATGATGATGAGAAGGACGAGCCAGACGGGGGTATACAGCCACACATGGAAAGGAGGGACCCCAGGCTGGTGGCCCATGCCAGGAGGCACTGAAACATCATTGTGGAAGAGCACTATGGGAACTGCAAATTAGTACCATACACAGCAGCTGTGTATGCACGACACACCACACATACAGGCAGACATGCACAGCCACATAGGGATGCATGCAAGGACACAGGCACCCACACAGCACACACAGGTAACACACAGTCATGCAGACACATGCCTATACTACTGTGGCGTAGCACAGGTGGATGCACCCACCCAATTGCCATGTGCTGGGCACAAATGTGGCTGTACCCTGGCTGGCACATGCACCACTACTGCCACAGGGCACAGTGGGGCACAGAGGAGCAGGTGGGACACACAGATAGCTGTGGTAGGTGAGGTGTCACCACGCACAGCAGTACAGAAGGCAGTGGCATGAATCAGAGGGTACGCACCAGCACACAGGCAAGGCTAGCTCAGTGCTGCTATCATCACACCCAAGCCACAAGGTCTAGCAGCATTGTCCGCACACATGGTAAACATGACACAAGTCACAAGAATGCGACAGCACACACACAAGGCCATGCCCAGCCAAGTGTGCAGCAGCCTACATCAGCAGGTAACAGGATGGGGCAGCACACCCAACAGGCCTACCATGCAGTGCCATGGCTGCCATGGTCATGTGGGCAGCCATGCCAGGACTGTGTGGCAGGCACTGACTACTGAACAGTCACTGGTGGTGTCACCAACACATTGACAGGTGTAGAGGCCTGTGAACATGACTGGGTCCTCACAGGTGTGTAGAGACCAGCAAACAGACTACTGCCCGGTGTGTCGTGGATGGGCATGTCTGTGGTTGGCATCAGCCATGCTGGGGTCACCAGTCACCATGCCTGCAGTGTGGACATGGCACTACAGGGAGTCCTACATGCCCTGCTGCACCCAGTGGATGCCAGCGATGCACATCTGGCAGTGATAGTCCTGGCAAAGAGGTCCAGTGATGTGGTGGTGGTCTCCCATAGCTGCTGGAGTTTACCAATCAGCTGAGCATGTCCAATGTCCCCCTCTGTTAGCCAGTTGACGCACCTCCACCTGCAGCACACATATTTCTGCCACGAGCATTGCCTGGTTGTCCATGGAAGCCCTCAGCAGCCTGGTGTGCTCATCCAGTCTGTCAGCATCTGGCTTATCATGGGGCTGCCACTGACATGCTGGAGGGGTGACAGCATGCAGTGCAATATTCCTCACCTGGGAATGCTGCACAGGCATCCGTGCAGGTGGTGAGGATTGTGTGGGTGCTCTGATGGTGGCCTCTCTGGGAGGCTACACAGTGGTCCCTGCAGCCCACTGCTGCATGCCAGTAGCCTGCTGGACCTGCCCTGTGGCACCAGTGCCCACACCAGCATCCTGACCACAGCCGGCACCAGCAACAGTGCCACACACCACTGTGCTGCCATGGTCTAGTGGTGCCTGCATGGGTGTCATACCATCTGTGCTGGCATCCACTGCCTGTGTAGATTTTGGTCCCTGGGGCAGCATGACAATTCTGGTGCTGCTCAGGATCAGGGTTCTGTCTTCATCACTGTCAGAGGTGCCTCCCTCCAGTGTTGCAGGTGCAAGCACCATTAGGGCATCCATGAGCAGGAGGTTGGCCACTGGGTCATCATCACCCAGTCCTAGGAATTCCACAAGCCCCATACCTCTACAGCACCCACAGTCTGTGGCCCAAATGCCGGATGACATCGATGGCACAGCCTCTTCCGGTTCCACATTGCCAGTCTCATCCTGCACTGCACCCCTGAAGTGTGATGGAGTTGGAAGACAGAATGAGTGATATCGGTGCTGATGGTGGCACAGTGCATGCTGTGCCATGTACTGTGCAATGTATGCATGTGTGTCACTGATGTGCCAGGCCACACCAGTGGACAACTGTGCAGCACCACATGACAGGGTGGCCATTACACAGATGTGGCACAGGTCATGTCAACCATGTTGTGTAGCCACAGGACACAGAGTTGCAAAGGGACATGGCTTGCAGGCATAGCACCCCCCCCCACTTCGGCCCTACCCCAGGGCCACACCAATGCAGTGTGTTGTGCTACAGCCTGTGACCGCAGTGGCTCTGCCTGTGCCAGCACCTACCATTTCACGTTCATAGCCTTAGGGCATGTAAGGAGCCATGAAGACCCTAGACCCCACCCCATCCTCCCAACATATGGTCCAGGCTGCAGGCACACTGCACACAGGAGCCATGGACATACATGGTGTGCCCACGCATGACCTGCACCACACCATGCTGCGCCAGTCATGGGTATGCATCACACCTGCAGTCACCCAGTCCTGCCGGTATCATGCACACAATCCCACCCCACAACACATGCTGACATACTCACAGTGCTGTGATTGGCTGCCACCTGTCTGGAATCCCCCACCTGAGACACACTCAATGGCTGCATGGCTTATGGTCACCACAACAAGCTCCTCCCCCACCATGAGGACAGGTGCTGTAGCCAGGCCACCACCCGTCCTGATGTGTGCCTCTCTGATGGCAGCAATCTTTTCTTTTATGCAGCTCCTGTCAGTGCCCATCTTCTTTTTGCACTCCTGTGCACTGCAGTTGTGGTGGCCATGAGCATTGACATACATGGCCACCTCCTCCCACCTAGTGGCATGGTCCTGCATGGTCTCAGTGGCCGCACTGAGTAGGTCCTCCCTCTCCAGGTAGGCCTCAAACAGGGCCTGCTGCTCATCCTTCTTGAAGATTGGCCTGTGCTTCCGTGCATGCATCTGCTCCTCAGCTCCCTCTGACTCCGACATGTTGCAACCTGTGGACAGTCAGATGGTGCACCAATAAGCAGCATTGTAGCAGTCCATGACACAGTGCAGCATTGACCCCCAGCACAGCAGTAACAGTAACCAACACAGTGTGGACAGACTTACCTTAATGGCTGCAGTACCTGTCAGTGATCTGTGCTGTGTTGTGGCGCTTTTATGACTCAACCCATGCAAATGAATCTCTGTGCAACTGGTAATGAGATGTTAATATGAGAAACTGCACCCGGCATTGGCTCATGAGGCTATTTGCATACGCTGGCTAAATATTGCTGAATATTGTTCCTTGTGCAATGGACCATGTCATGCGCAACACAAATGCGCTGGAGCAATCTGCCGGTGCTCTTCTGGTGCATGTGTGATGCGCATATGCGCATCTGCCATGCACTATGGCAGCAGGGCACTGTCCCGTGTGGTGTATCGCACATCCAATTGCACTGTGCATGCCTGTCCTATCATGCATGCATCTGTGGGTATGTTCTGCATATGCAGCATGGATGCATTGTTGTGCTAGATGGCACAACTGGGCCAGCTGCATAATGGCGGTGACCGCACAACGGTGGTCACTGTGCCATTGACATGCAGCCTGTGTGGCACAGTGTGACCCCGGATTCCTGCCTGTACTTCAGGCATTGCGCATGTGCGGTACTGCATGATAGACTTTGGTTGTGCATGTCAATTGCACATCTACATGTTGCGCGATTGTGGCATGTGCGTTCCTGTCATGCATGTGGTGCAACAGTGCTACACATGCTTCTAGTGCATGCCACATTGCTCTGCAGTACTGGTGATCTGTGTAGTTACTATGGTGCAGTTGGCAGGGCAGGGGAGATGGGTCAGGAATTGGTCAGATGTTGAGATAGCCAGCTGGTGGCTTTGGTGGAACCCCTAGTGGACCAGCTGTTTGGGGCAGGGGATCTGAATGTGGCATGGTCACAGGTGTGGGACCATGTGGCAGAGGGCCTTGAGAGATGTATGGGTGTTGCCCGGATGGGGGATCAGTGTCGCCACCAGTATTAGGACCTGTGGTGCCTTGACCCTGAGCTGCTGAGGAGGCTGCAAGACCATGCCCACCGCAGATTTATCCTACAACCAGGTAAGAGTCTCTGTGCATTGTGCATGCTGTCATCATCTAGTATTTGTGCTATTGGGTGTGCTGCCTGTGCATCTGCACCTGTTCATGGTGGGGCCAGGCAATGGTGGAAGGTGTGTGTCTGGTGGTGTGGTACCATGTGCCTGTGTGTTGCATGGTGCCAGGGGCCCCAACACCATACTCTGCTTAAGGGATGGGGTCCCTGCATGGGCTGTGGCAGCACTGTGCACTGTGTTTAGCCTGTGGGGGTTGTTCATGGCATGCCACTCATGTCCCTTTCTGTCTGTGTTTCATCCACAGGCCAGGAGGCACAGGAGGGCCAGGGAGAACACAGCTCATGGTGATCAGTGTTGCTAGGTTGGTGCTGTAGCAGGGCCACCATGATGCCAGACAGGTGAGTGTGTGCAGCATGGTTCAGTCAGCTTTGCAGGGCCTGAGATGGGTGGGGATGGTACAACTCCGGGGCAGTACTGCCATGCAGGGCTATGGCATGTGTTGGTGCACTGGCTCCACTGCCTGTGTTGGGTGGCGGTGTGTGTGGCAGGGATGTGCACAGGGCCTCTGTGTGGTGGCATCCTGTTGCTGTCACTGGTGGTGTGTGTGTGTGTGTGTGTGTGTGTGTGTGTGTGTGTCCCATGGTGCACACATGCTGCTGCTGGGTGGCTCTTGTAATGACCATGGAGACATTGCTCCAACACTATATGGTGCCTGTGCACAGAGGTGAGTTCATGGTGCTCTATAGCATGCCATCCGGTATGTATGTGGGGTGCTGCTAGGTCTGCTGTGACTGTCTGTTGTGCACATGCCATTGGTGGCTTCGTTCATGGGAGGGTGCCACACCTGTCCTATGCACACACAGCCCTGGGGGGGCTTCTGCTGTGTGGGGCCTGTCACTTAGTGGTTGTTCTGAGTTTCCCTTTCATAGGTCATCCTGTGTCAGGTGGTGGACAGTGACATGTTGATGTCCTCTGCTGAGGTCTTCTGCAGCTACAGCACCTGATACTATGGCTCATAACATGCACGGCAGTGCACATCTGGCTCAGCCAGTGACACCTGGTGGCCACAAGGGAGCTGGTCTCAGAGGTGCGCAGGATGCACCTGGCATTGAGATGGCTACGGTGATAGCCACTGGACTTTGTTCAGACTACCCTTTCCTCCCTCTCCTGCCCTCCAACCACATGGACTGTTGT
Source organism: Neoceratodus forsteri (assembly GCA_016271365.2). NCBI lineage: Eukaryota > Metazoa > Chordata > Ceratodontiformes > Ceratodontidae > Neoceratodus > Neoceratodus forsteri. The sequence goes on along the minus strand of CM057450.1, from coordinate 511,827,285 downwards.
TTGAGTTCCCTTGTTCACACTGCATTATCCCTTGCCAATTCCACTTGGTGCCTCTCATTCTATTTCATCATGTGTTGTCCCATTACCTGTTGCTGTGTTTGCCCTGTTGGCACCACTGTTTATGTTTCTGCTTTTCTATTCTGAATTGTATAGTAAAGAGTGTTCTACCTTCCGCCCATGTGTTTCTGTGTCTCCTTCACATGCATGCTGCTGCACTGTGCTGCTGTTGTTCATTGCTGTGGTTAGGCAGGTCCCTGTCTGTGCATGTGCTGTCCCCACTGTGCGGTTCTGTTGTGTGCACAGTGGCCTGTGTGCAATGTCCCTCTGTGTAACAGATCCTAGAGTGTGGGCTTTGCACCTCCCCTATGCTTGGTATGGTGCCATGTGACCCTGTTTGCCTGTGCTGGCCTGTTCACCCCTAGCCATGGTGCCCTTCCCAGTCCCAGCGTGCTGTGTCCTGTTTCCATGTGTGTCTGCATAGCATGTACATCATGCAGCATGGTGCATGTGTGGTGGTGTGGCTGTGGCACGCTGTACATGCATGGCACCTTCACACAGTGGCTGCAGTGTCTTCCCATCCTGTGTTGGCTGTTGAGACAGTGGTCATGGAGTGGCCATTCCCTGCAGCTCTCCATTCCATGTGTGTTCCTTGCTTTGTCACATTGGTCCCCAGGGTCTGTGTGGGGTACTGGGCAATGTCCATAGCACTTTTGCCCTATGCCTGTCCTGTGCCTCTTGCCCACTGTCCCCTTGTGGTTTGCCCCTGCCTCCCCTGCCTTGCTCCTGTGCTCTTGTGCAGCTCTGTCTGTGTTCACTTGTCCATGGTGAGCCTTGCTCCACCTGCTAGTGTCAGCTTGCACTCTTGCTACTGCACAGTCCAGGTTGCTCTGGTGCATGTCTGATTGTGCAATGGTGCATTTGTGCTATTTTCAGTGTGTTTTGCACAGGCACATATCTGTGGCTCATCCGCTGAATATGGCATTGTTTTCTTATGTCCAACTGGGTTGCGCTGCACATCCCATTGTGCACTTTCAGAGCACACTTTTGAATATCTAGGTCCACATCTAAAAAGTGCATTTGTGCAAAATCATAACTCACAGTAAATCTAAAATTCTGATTGGATAGTTCTATATATTCTATAAAATCATGTAACCTTACCACAGTCCTTTTCTGCAATGAAACCATATTGTCTATACACTGTAACATTTATAGAGACAGTTGCTACTAAAAGCTGGATTATTACTATGATCACTGTTAAAAGCATTGCCCCCATTCACCCAGGTAAAAAAAATAGGGTAGTTGGTAGTGAACAATGCCCCACAGCTGTGCTTTATGCTGCAAATAATTTTTACCCAAGAATAAATACACAAATGAATTACATTTAAGAACTTTTTCAGTTAGTTGACATAGAAACACATTCTTTTCTTCTGTATATAAATGAACCTTAGACAGCATTGTATAAAGAGATTCTAAGCCTTCCCTTTGAGTAATATTCGTGCACAATGAAGTAATATCTAATGTCACTAATAATGTATCCTCAGTGACCTGAAACATAGAAGCATGGAAATTGTCAACAGATAAGGACCTCTAGGCCCATCCAGTCTGCCCGTAGGCCCTATACATTGTATGTGGCCACTGACCCTATGTGATTAATGGCTTTTCATCACTCCCTCCCATCTCAGGGTTCCCTAGTGCCTGTGCTTGGCATGCCTAAACCCTTCCACTGTGCTTGCCCCCACTACCTCCTGTGGCAGATTATTCCAAGCGTCAACAACCCTTTCTGTGTAGAAAAACTTTCTCACATTAACTCTTAATCTAGCCCCCTCCAATTTCATATCATGCCCCCTTGCTCCAGCACTTTTTCTACATTGGAAAAGGTTCCCCACCTGCACCTTGTTTATGCCTTTGAGGTACTTGAAAGTTTCGATCATGTCCCCTTGCTCTCTCCTCTGCTCAAGTGAGTACATATTGAGGTCCCTTAGTCTCTCCTCATATGTTTTGTGGTGCAAGCCCTGCACCATCTTTGTTGCCCTTCTCTGGATAGTTTCCACCTTTTTTTTGTCCTTGTACAGGCGTGGCCTCCAGAACTGCACGCAGTACTCCAGGTGAGACCTTACCAATGTTTTATACAGTGGCATCACCACCTCCAGTCTCCTTCTAGGGATACCCCTGCCCATGCACCCCAGCATGACACTGACCCTCCCCGTTGTTATCTCATAATATTTAAAAAATCCATCATGTCATGTAAATAAGCCTGGTATCTTCTAGCTACATCCTTAATGTGGGCATCCACATATATAGACAAAGGTTCATTTAATTACCCAGTACTTAATACATTATCGGATGATCCTGTGGTCTTTCCCTATTTTTGTGCAATTTTGGCAAAATGTACCAAACTAATTACAGGTAATAAGCATTGTCCACTAGACTACCAGGGAAAGTTTTTTTTTTTGTAATCATTACATACTGTAGTTGGGGCTGGATCGGGGTCAGGTTGAGAATCTGGGAAAGTCTTCTTTTAGTATCTTGTGGGACAGCATCTGTGATGGGGTGCAAGGCTAGCGGGAATTCATTTTTTTAATTACATAGTTTTTGTGGCATCGGGAATTGGGGACAGGCTGAGAACCAGGGAAAGTTTTTTATTAATAGCTTGTGGACCAACATCTGGGATTGGGAGGGGGGTTTGCTAGAGTACCAGGGAATGCAATGCAATGCAATGCAATGCAGTGAGCCCAGATAGGCAAACATTGGCAGCTGGGAACCTGCACTCTAAACAAGTATTAATGACCTTCTCTCTTTCCCGCTACATCTAGAGTGTATTTATGTTGAAAAAATGTGAAAGCGAACCTTTTTTTTTTTTTTATTAATCACATAGTTGGTTTAGTATCGGGGATCGGGGGATTGCTCCACTACTGGGGAATTTTTTTTTGTTTTAGACTATACACATTTTTACCTCATAATAAGTGGACCAGAAAGAGAAAGATGAGATGGAGCAGAAAAAAGCTGAGGATTTGCAGTCAGCCTGGCCATTCAGACAATCTGTTGCCAGAACTTCTACGTTTAGTATCCATTTTGTTTCTTTTTTGAAGTACTGTAATTGTAGGAATTGACTGTATGGAATGGATTCTATGGAGTCAGTGAATTTTCCGCTTCATATTCAGTGCCCCTCCATACACATACAGTATAATATCAGATTAATTGCATAGTTTCAGTGGAACCGGGGACAGCTTGACAACCAGGGAAAATGTTTTTCTTTGTTTTAATAATTCAATATTTGGGGTGCATCAGGATTGAGGAAGGCGTGACATCCAGGGGAAATGTTTATGTGTTTCCATAATTACTGTATATAGTTGAATCGACATCAGCATATGGGATCGGGGACCGCTTGATATCATGAGAAAATGTTTTTTTTTACTACAATGCCATCTGCCGACCAATAATTACTTTTACTTTTAACAACCATAAAATGACACTCCAAGACAGCAATCACTCTAAATGAGTGATGATTGCCATTTTGCAAGAAACTGAGGAAGTGTATTAAGCACCTCCTGGAATGTCGCATTTAACACTGCATTACCACGTCACTGCATCAGTATCGAGTGGCATACTGGGGTAATGCCTCAGTAACGAGCAGTATACTGGGGTATTGGGAAACTTTTCCATAACCACCACTGTACATCATGTATGTGTATAATTAGAAACACTATGTGGCACCATGTCTCTGCCCCACAGCTGAGGCAGCTGCACCCTGCTGTGACCTTTCCCCTGCCCCCTGCCTTCTGCTCCACATTCAAGGATGCTGCACCCTGGTGCCTACTGCCTTCTCTCATACAGTTGGGCATTGTGCACCCTGCTGCCTCTACCCCTTGCATAAAGAATCAGTGCTGCTGCCCCCTGCCCAGACAGTTGGGGTTGCTGTACCCTGCTGCTCTCTCTGCCCCACCCCCACAGTCATGGACACTACACCTGTTACACCCCATTCCTGTCTCTACAGTCAGGACTGCTGTGCTCTGCTACATCCTAGTATCCTAGGTCCCCTGCTTCCACAGCTGAAACTACTGAACCAAGCTGCCCCAGGCCACCAAAGGCATCTGCATTTGCTGCATTAGGCATTTGCTGCATCTGCTACTGACTTCCATTACCACAAATGGGCAGGGCTGCTGCACCACACATACCATGTCCCACAGTCAAGGCTGCTGCACACTGTTGGCCCCCTGTGTCCTGCCCCATAGTTAAAGTTTCTGCACCATGCTGTCCTCTGTTCATTGTCACCATTGCCAGGGCTGCTGCACCCTGCTCCTGTCTACACAGTTGGGATTGCTGTGCCCTAGAGCCCTGTGTCTCTGCAGTTAGGGCTGCTGCACTTGCTGCCACTTGCCACAAGAGTCAGGGCATTTGCTGTGCCCTGCTATGTGCCTCCACAGTTAAGGCAGTTTCACCTTGCTGCTCCCTGCCACCAGTCAGATCCTTTGCTGCACCCTGTTGCCAATGTCCCTTGTCCCAAACAGGCATGGCTGCTGCACCCTGTCCCACAGTTTGGGCTGCTGTACTCTGATGCCTCACCTGTCTCCTACCCAAAGAGTTGGGGCTGCTTCACAGTGTGCCCTCTTCTCACATCTCTTATCCTGGCTTGCCTGGCACTCAGGCCAATCTGAAGAAGGCCAAGTGGGGTAGTGAATTGCACCAAGTATGCATTCAAGGGGGTCACCACCTTACTATAAAGCCACTTACAAAAAGGAAGGAAGGCTTCATTGATACCTTGTGGGTCCCATCTTTGCATGCTGTCAGGAGAATGTATTGCACTCTTCTGGCTTTCTACTGGTGCTTATATCTAGCTGGTAGGTCAGTAAGCATCCTGGTTTCTCTCCCACCTCCCAGAAAGATTGCTTGAGGCAAAATAGCACAAATTCAGTCCTTTGGTGGAGGCGCAGGTTCACCTTATATCTAGTACCTATGATGTCTGCAAGCAGCCCTGCAGAATCCATATGGTAGGCCCTATATTTAGCTTCTAGGCCCTTAAGAGTTTGTAACTGTAGCTCTAAGTCTTCCTGCTGCACCCTCTTGAGATCAGATGCATAACAATGCATCTCCCTCTGACGAAGGCCTTCAGGGCATCCCACATGACTGCTGCTGATGTGTGATGATCATGGTTAGTGGCAAGTAAATCTTAGTTATCCCATGTTATTGATTAGCAGAATGCCACATCCTTCATCAGGGAGGAGTTGAAGTGCCAGTGCTGCCTACTGCAGTCTGAAAGGATGGAAGGGGATCCACAAAAAGGAGACTGGAGCATGGTCAGAAATGATCACAGTATCAGTCTTGGCCTCCAGTATGTCTGGAACCCACTCCTGTGACACTAGCTACAAGTCGGTTGAGGAAAAGGATTTATCAGGGGGTAAATAAACAAATAGTATCTCCTCATTGGGTGGGTCAAGCACCAGATATCCATGAGACCCAATTCAGACACTAACTTTTGGAGTGCCAGTGAAGCCTTTGACAAAGGACAGCATAGTGTTAGTGTCACCCCCTAAATAAGATGTCCCAGTTGCAGCACGAAAAGTGTTTGCACCAAGGAGTGAAAAAAGGTGGCATCTTGGGCATTAGGGCCATACAAATTGTGTAATGTGACCTCTTGGGCACATAGAGTACCAGAAACAATGACATATTTGCCTTTGGTTTCAGATGCTGCTGACTCCACAGTGAAGCGGAGGCTTTATGAATTAATATGGTTACTCCCCTGCTTCTTGTGTTATATGAACTACTGTACACCTGCAAGACTCAGCCTATAAGCTTTGCCACTTCAGTTGCAGAAAGGTGAGTCTCCTGGAGGAAGGCTATTTCAGCCCCCTCTCTGCAAAGGTGGTCCAATATTTTAAGGCATTTAATGAGGGTCTGGATACCTTTCACATTCCAGGATATCCATTTTATTGGGTGACCTGCCATAACACAAACTTGAAAAGGAAGAAAGGGGCCATGGATCTATCTATGACTATCAGAGAAAAAACAACAGAGGAGATTGCAGTCTGTAGTTGTAGAGGTAGGACAAGACTTGGTTGAACAAGAGGAACCCACTACCATGCAGGCTAGGTCAGGAACTTCTGTACAAAATAAGAAACACTGAACAGGATATAAACATGACTTACATGATATATACAGAACATCTGTAACAAACCATGCTAAAAATTCAGTGACAAGACCATCACCAAGGAGGTGAAATAAAAAAGTCCTACAATGTAAAGAAGGACATCACTCAAATTGCATACCAATAAGGTACCATTGGGGTAGGGTATTCCATGTCTTAACCTGCATGGGAGTGGAAGCTCCCTGAGTGGATGGCCTGGGTCCCTGTCATGTCTACTGAACACCTGGTTGTTGTTTGGTGGTGACCGAGCCACCAAGGCAGTCTGGTTGCAGAAGCACTGTAGATGGCAGAGTGAAAAGGAGCCAGTACCGCCAAGAAAAACAGGATATCTAAGGTGAGGTGGAGAATCTGAGGGGGTGACCACCTCACATAGATATACCCTACAAGCAAAGAGAGGCAGATCATAAGAACACACAGCAAGAACCACAGCTAAACAAAAGCCTATTCAATGGGTACAGAACAGAGGATCCCTAAGTAGTAGTAGTAAAAATGTATTTATACAGGGTATGAAGACAACTTCAAACATCATTAGGGCTACAATGGCCCTCTCTACAAGGTGTACCTGTTCTGATGTCAAAATACAAGAATTAAGCAATTAAAGACAAACAGTAAAATCTACACATTTAACAATACAAAAAATTACTTAATACAAAAGACAAACAAATTTTATATCATATCACGAATCATCATTAAAATAAAACAAGTCATCTAAGGCAGCATTTACCTGTAGTGCCTGGATGGGGATTAAATAAGCAATCTTCATACCCCACATGGATTAGCTATGGGGGGTTGAAGCCTGCATGAAGCAGTTATGGCCTGGTCACTTGGATACAGGCCACTCCTCCTGGTATCCATGCCTGAAGTAACAGCAGGCAGGCTTCAAGGCCAACCTTGTCTCTGATGCTAAAGGAAACACAAGTCTTGACAAAGTTGCCTGACATTTAGTGAGGTAGGATTGATGGGGTTCATACTTAGCGTTAAGGTGCTACTTTCCAGAGTGTGGTGTAACCTGCCCAGAGCCATCGGGATTTAAATCAGAAGGTGACCCACTCAATGCACCTGAAGAAAGGAGGGTTGGGGCCACTAAAGCCCTAACAGGCCTGATCAGCAGCCTGATAGGCTGGTGTGCTACCTCCCCTTAGGGTCCACTTCACAAAAACTGAGGCAAGGCTTCCCAGCCTGAGCAGTGAGGGCAGAAGAGAGAAAGGGGAGGAGGCAGGGCAGTGGAGTGGTGCTATAAATGTGCACAATGGGGACAGCCACTTGCTTCCAGTAGATGTATGGAGTGCAGTTACCAAAGAAAAAGGAAGGTCCCTGTGAGCACTTCTGAGGGAGAAGCACACAGGAGCAAGGTGCAGTAGCCCCACAATTCCCTGGACACGCTACTATGCTAAAAAGCCACATCCCCTCTGTGTGTGCAGGCTGCACCAATGTTCGCATGTTTGAGTGGAGAGGAGGAGGGATGGCCCTTGCTGTTGAGGGTTGGAGACTCTGTAGACAGAGTGGCTAAATGTGGCTTGCAAGGGGAGGTGATCTGGGGAGCCAGCCAATCCATAAGGGGGGGTGGAGCTCGTCCACCACCACCATCATGGGGAACTAGGTCATGGTAAGCTGAGGTTATGAGGCTAGACAGGTCTGTCTGACCTGCGGTTCAACCTGCCACCCTTTTATTGTTTAAAGCACCTTAACGAGATAAGTTCATGTCAGAAAATGTAGGGTACAAACTCCACACAGTAAAGTGTTAAACACAATACCCAGGAAGCTGACCCCAAACACAGCAGGGCTAGAGATCCACAAAGGGAATAAGACCAGGACAGGTAGAAAAAGGGAGGGATTGGGGGAAGCCTCTTTACCTGAGAGGAGAGAAGAGCACAGGCAGAGTGAGGCAGAAGGGAAAGGGTAAAGAGGTAGAATGGGGACAGGCAAGGGCAGCCCAAGAGAGGAAAGGAAAACCATGAGAGCACAGGAGAAGTAAGCAAAGAGGTAGAATGCCATCTGCTACAGCCACCTGCCAGATAGGAAACCCCGACAGCAAGACATTATTACCACTCAATGCAGAAGGTTCGATCAGTAAATCTCAGCAGTTCAGATAGAGGGGCAAGGCCTGCTTAATATTATCCCCTCAAGTTTGGCAGTCCAATTGGGAAGTAAGGCTTGGAAGGTGGTGTCACTGGCTGGCTGCCAGCCCAGGTTCTGCATGCATCACCACTCGTTCAGCTCAGGAGAGAGTGTCACTGCCTTGTGGTTGAGCCAAAAGAGTTGTGGAGCAGGAAATCTTAACGTGGTCCAGAAGAGACAACTCCAGTGTCAGGCTGCTGGACACCTCTGGCTGCTTAGGGGCAGGTTCACCTACAGATTCTGTGCTAGCGGCAGAGTGACCAGAGTCCCTACTGTGCTCCTGTGGCTTAATGTCTTGTGTGGGTTTGCCCACCCTTTGTTTATCATGGCCTCAGTGACCAGATCATTTAGCTCTTGCTGTCTGCCAATCCATTAAGTCTGGAGCAGTAGGGGTCATTGGCAGGGAGATCCTGTAAATGCCATCCCCATTGTGGGGTTGCAGGATGCCCCAAAGCTCTGTTGGCTCCGTAGGGCTATGGAAACATTTGTGCTTTCTCCAGTCAGTGTCTGGCAATAAACTGATACACCTCCTCTGGGGACTGAAATGTATAAGAAATTATATTCCAGTTTAGGGTGAGCTTGCCTGGGTAGAGGAGGTGATAGGGGATATTCAGGTTATGCAAGATCCTCTTGGTGTCTGTGTAACCCTTACACCATTGAGCTAACTCAGAAGAATAATCCACAAAAATAAAAATTCTGTGACCCCCTCCAGTAGAGCAGTCCCCAGTCTCTAGCTAACGTCAGGATTAGCTCTTTATCGGGATCCCGAAGGAAGTGGGCTAAAATAGGGTGAGGCCTGTCACCAGGCTTGGGTAAAGGGCTGAGAATCTGGTGCACCCTCTCGATTTCCAAGGGCTGCTTCTGTATGCTGTAGAAAGTGTGGGGGCTCTTTCAACAGGAATCCTGCCACATCTTTGATTTCAACCCCCTCTGGGAAGCTGACAAATTTCAAACTGCAACACTAGCTTCTATTTTCTACATCCTCAGCCCATTGCCACAGGAGTGCAACCATCAGCTCCAGATGCTGAAAGCAGGCCTTGAGCCTGGTGTCTATATCATCAATACAGGAGAAATACATTTCTGTGTCCGAGACTTTAGCATGGATGTTATGGACATTGTCTTCCAGGATAACCACTGCAGACTTGAATGAGATTATTGCCTTCTGGCCTAACTGGATAAGCTCTTTGATCTTCACTGCATTGGTGGTTGTGCTAGAGGACCAGGACAACTCAACCAAATCCCAATGATGAAGGACTGATGCCAGAGGTGCAAAGAAAGAACTGCCACTGAGGGAAATTTCAAAGCCTCCTGTTAAACTTCAAAAGTACCTAATTAATGCAACACTGTAGGGTACTAATTGTCAAAAACAGACAGGAACTGATTTTGAATGAGTAATTGTTTCAGTGGCTCGGAGTGGTAGAACTATCTCTCCACAGCAATCCAAGTCTTGCTCATGCACCCATTGTCCAATTCCATGTGAAACAAGTTACTTATACTACTGCTGAACAGGCCAGAGATTTCCAAACCAGGAAACTGCCCATGGACCCAGTAGGAGGAAAACCAGCATTGTAAACCATTGCATCGAAGATCGCGCAGCAGGCCTAGAAGAGGGTGGATGCGAGGCACAAGCAATTTGCTGATACCATGCAGCAAATTCCACCATGCTTAAGAGGTGGAGAAGACGCACCATCCAGCTCCTCGACAGACTTGACAAGGGTTTTCTAGGAACCAATATGATTCTGTGTTATGTCTTTGGCAGCCCAGGTATGTTCCCCTCACCTTAAAAAGTGCCTCCCTCCTCCATTATATGTCCTACCCTTCATTCCTGTTGCTCTTCAGGCATGACTGACTGGCTTCCAGGCATGAGACCTTCTCACTGCATAGGGTTGCCCCACCAGAGCACTTGATTTGTCCTTCACCTGACTCCATGTGGTCAACCCCCCCCCACCAGACATTTAAGATATTGCATGGTTGGTTAAACCTTATATACATAGTTAACTTATTTGTCTTTATGGGATGGCCCTCCTGTGGCTGCCTTTTGGGGACTAAGCCATGGCTGGGTAGCCTGTGGGCAGCTGGTGGGAGGTTCTTCTCTCACTGATGCACAGGCTACACTGATTTATACCAGTTCCTTTCTGGCTGAGAATGATCCTTTTCCTGGTGTTCACTTAGCCTCACTTGGGGTGTGTGGCAACTACCGTCTGCCTCCTAAGTGCTCTAAGGGTAGTTGTATGTAGAATGGGTGTGCTCCCTGGGGGCTGCACCTCTTGAGGGGGCACTGGTGGGGGGGGGCTACCAGGGCAGGCCTATGGGGGAAAGGACTGTTGAGGGGGGCACCAAAATGTTGTCTTCTAGCTGGGGAGTCTTGGTGCCAGCTTCTTTGGATGCTTCAAGAATTGAGACTGACTTCGGAACCATGTGAACTTGTTTAGAAATAAAACTTTACTGTTCACCTTATGCTACTCCTTTCCTTTGCTGGTTTTCATGAGCATTCTGCACCGAGTGCTAGCAGGACCTAGTTCTCATTTTGCATGCGGGCTTCAATCCAACCAGTTCAACTTGTTTCTATTTATTATGAAAGCTGTTATGAGACATCCATTATGCACAGTACAAAATCATCACTTACTGCTTGCTAACCCCCTTCTTTTTATCTATGTGGGGTCTGCAGGTTCTAAGCTTAAGAGATTCACTGTTGCCAATGGCATCTGTTCGGCTGTTTACCCTTACTGGACTATTTGTACTGTCTTAGAACTTTGATTCTGTTCACTATTATATGCATACATTTACTACTGTCGCCTTATTCCTTTTATCTCACCTCCCTTTCCAAGGTTTCCTGGTCAGCAGGTCTTACACTCCACTGGCTGTGCTCTTTACTAGGACTTGTATTTGGTGGACCCTGGTTCAAATAAACCACAGGGATTCCTGCTGTCCCAATCTCTAGCTGTTCCAGCTATGAGCTACACTGACCAGAAGGGCACCACTGGTCAGCAGTTGTGTGACTTCTGATTCCCTTAACTCCTGACCCTAGGATAGCTTTTTGCCATAGGGACCCCTCTCATCTGGGGGGCATCCCCAAAATATAGATTGTTTGATGGTATAGGGCTCCCATTGTAGCTCCTAACTTGGCAGCCCATTTCACCACATGTTTAACTGGATTGCTGGTTGACACTTCTAGTTATTATCCCTTGTGACATATGCCCCACTACAGCCCTGCTGGTGCCCAGTTTGTCCCATGGTTAATTTCTCACTTTTGTCCTAATTTATTTTGTTTGCCACTTAATTTTCAGTATTTTACATTGCACAGTTAATTGGTGTGGCATGGATTTGGGGCTCTGGGTGTGACCATGAGTCCAGTAAAATGCTATGGGAAGTGATATTTTATGGTATTCACTGAACGTGAATGGACCCTACAATCCTGTGAAGAGAGTGAAGATAATGGGTAGAATTGAGAAAGAGTGCCCTGAACATATATATTTACAGGAGACATATCTGAACACTGTGGAGCATGGGAAGCTCCATAACTTTGGGTTCCAGGTGGTCTATAGTTTTGAAATGTCACAGGGCAAATGGGGTCAGGGGTTTGCTGTACTCATCCCACACTCCACAGGGTTCCAGGAGACAGCTGTAATTAAGAATATGGCAGGCAGTTCGTAATTGTCCTGGGAGAGCTATATCAGTCCCCAGTCACTCTAGCAAATTTGTACATCCCACCAGGATCTAACTCTGCTATAGTTTGAAAACTCCTAGATGTGTTGTTTATTAATGTGGTGGGGGTATTGTTCCTTAAAGGGGACCTTAATATGTTGCACTCCACAGCTTGAGACACCTTCAATCTGAGTCTCCTCTGCCATCCAATGGCTCATAAAACATGTGCCAACCTCATTGGGACACACAAGTATATAGATATTTGGGTGGGCCCTGCACCCTCAGACTAGGCAGTAATTCCAGTTCATGCTGGTGCATTCAACCTATAGTCAGATTAACTACAATCATATCCAAATGGAGCACATGTATTATGTGTGAGACTACAAGATGGAAGACATCATCTCTTCAGATTATGCCCTGCTTCTGACATATCTCCACTTAGAGAAGGACCACACCTGCACTCAGTGGTGCTTAAACATGTTTTACCTCATGTACAAGGAATTTAAGACCTTTCTGGTCAAATAAATTTGGGAGATAATAAAGCCCAGTTGGGGGGGGGGGGGGGGGGACTTGGAAGCTGTTCTCTGAGATACCTTGAAAACAGTCTTCAGGGGAGCTATAATGGGTTACACTGTGAGTAAGCACAAAGAACACCAACAGCATGTGGAGAATTTGCAAGATGTGTTACATTTTCTACAACAGGCTCACATGCAGGGTGACAAGTCTGTGAAGCCTCAGCTGGATAAAACTAGGCATGAATTGGATGCTGTATTTCTGCATAAGAAGGAGGTAACTTTGACCTACCTACATCATAAGTACTATCAGGTTGGGCCTAGGGTGACTCACCTCCTGGCCCAGCAAGTCAGGTGGCAAAAAACAGGGTGACAGTGGCTAGGATAAGGCACCCCACTATCTACCAAGAGCTTTGTAAAATGGTTGATGTCACTGAAACTTTTCATGCTTTTCATGCCTCTCTTTACTGCCCAGAGGTTCTCCACAAGCCGGAACAGACACAGGCTTTTTTGGCAGCTATCTCTCTACCGAGGTTGACCCCTGAGCAGTCTGAGGACCTTACCCACCCTGTCTACAATGAGCAATTGCTACTAGCCCTCTGAAATATGAACACTCAGAAGGTCACAGGTCTGGATTGGCACATTACAGAACTTTACAAGTCCAAGAAAGCCCTACTTCTCCCTCAGTTGAGGTGAATATGCAATGAAACATTGGCAGGTATGACATTCCTAAAGCATGGGAATACATGACCATTTCGGTAATCCCACAGCTGGGACAAGACCCTGCAGAGTGCCATACATATAGACTGATATTGGTCTTAAAGACTGATTATAAATTATTTATGGTGGTTTTGGCTAAATTGATACACTCAGATCGAACAGGGTTCATTCGTGCCCACCCGAGTGAAAGCACCTGTCATACACTCCACATTCTCCAGCTGGTCAAGGACATAGCTACTCCCTTCCTTTAGGTTAGCTTGGATGCCAAGAAGGCCTTTGATAGGGTCTATTTGCTCTATTTATTTGCAGCTTTACAGAAAATGTCCTTCTCGCAGACTTTATTACCCTGCTGCAGTGTATTTACTCCACGCCCGGCTTTTTATCATGGTGAATGGCCACATCTTGTAGGGCTTCTCCTTGGGTTGCAGCACCTGACAGGGTTATCCCTTGTTCCCAAATTCTATTCACCTTAGACACTGAACCTTTATCCCAGGCCATTTGGGAAAATCCCACAGTCTGTGGGATACCAATGGGAGGCAGAGAACACTGTTGTGTTATATGCAGATGATGTGCTCCTCTATTTGACTAATCCAGACACCACAATCAGAGAAACTGTTACCATCCTAGAGAGGTTTGGTGAGATCGCTGCCTACAAATTGAATACCACAAAAACCAAGGCATTGCTGATTAATTGGCAACTATCAGCAGAGATACAGGTTTGGTTCCCCTTTTAGTGGGGACTACAAGAGATTAAGTACTTAAGCATCAAAATCTCACTGCAACTAAATAGACTTTATTGTGTCAATTTTCTCCCCTAGTTTCACAATTAATAGCTGACCTGAGCAATGGCATACTTTACTTCTTAAATTCATACAGTCAGACCCTGATTATCTAGATTATTCACTCGTATGGACTGCCTTCATGGTGCTGTCATGGTCCCAGTATAATGTCCCATGGCCACACATATTCATTTTTCATTGTTCACATGCAGTTAAGCGATTAGCATTAGTGATTAAGTTATTAAGGTGAACAATGCAAAACTCACAGGCAAGCTAATTAGGCGAGACAGTCACTGCAGTGTGCGTGAATACTGTTGGCAATTGTTGATGTCAGTAATCTGATAAATTGCAGCTGTGTGATTGCTACTATACTTAATGTAACTGAAGCAGTTTACGCGACCTTTTCCTTCTAAGCACTAATTGTTTAACTATGTGCGGCTGCATGAGTGCTAGAGTACTTAGCTGATGCCGTTTACTCTGCCCGCTTAACACATGGGCCCAGATATTTAAACTGCACCCAAAAAGTTCGCAACAGCAGGAGCAAGCACAAGTCCACTGTGCCCATGTGCAAGAAGCGCGATATTCAAAAACTGCGCAGGTCAAGATGCGCCTGCAGCCCATGACTGAATATCATGCCACCTGCACCATAGCACAACCAGGGATGCTCAGTGGAGCAGTTCAGATGCACCATAGTGCAACCAGGGTTGCTCAGTGGAGCAGGGCAGCAGTGCAACAGCACAACCAGGGATGCACAGGGACAGGATGTAGGGGCCCACCACCCATGCCACAGATGGGCAGAGGAGCACACAGCAGAACAGACATTGTGCCCCACACCCCATGCACTGCACAACTGGTGGATAGCTAGAATAACCACTGGCCCATGGATACCAGCAACAAACCCACAGCCGGGGCATGGTGCCCCTGCACACCACCTGGCAAGCTGTGACTGGCACACAAGGAGGGCTGACCACCCCATGCCACACCATCTCACCAATGCAAAGCACACACTGCACCATGATCCCCAGCCACCCTGCCCAGTAGCAGCGTCCACCAGTGCAGGACACCCCATGCATGCCACCACCCCCACTGTGACAATGCAACCCTGTGCACCACAGAACCATGCAAGGCAGCCCCACCACGAGCACCTGTCAGCGGGTGGCAGCAGACAGCGATGCAATGACTGCATACACCGTGCCACCACACACGTCCCCCCCAAGGTACAGCTGAGAGACCGACCATGTGTCAGCACACGAGGTACCCCACACATGACAGGGCATGCCCCGGACCCTACCACCAGTGGCACATCACCCTGCACATCTTCCCAAGGACACACCCCGACCCAGCACTGGTCACAACAGCCAGCGCAGACACCCACAGTGGTGCATGGAAGCATGCACCACACAGGATGCAACACAGTGCATGGACAAATGCCCACCCATACCCAAGGGCACACCAACACAGGGACACAGTAGCGGGGCAACCAAGCCCCCAGTGTGTAGCCATGGAAACCGTGTACACACGGTCAGCACCCCTCCATGGCACAGGAGCGCCAGCCACCCTGCGCAGGCACCATAGAGCTGTACGCTGCCAGCATGCACCTGGAGCCCAAGTGACAGACAGTGGTGCACATCCCCTGTAACACACACAAGTAACAGCATGGAGGTGGGACAACAACAGTGGAGGCCACAGTGTCACCTGAGGCAGACATGCACCACACCAGTGACAGGAGGCAACCCATTATTGTGCCGGGTACAGTGGCTGTCCAGCATTGACAGCCACCACTGACATGTCAGCGGACCGTGCAGGTCACAGACATGCAAGGATGTCAGCTGCACAGGCCATGGACGGTCTGACAAGTGTGCCATGGACACAGAGCATGCACTGTGGAACACTGCACACAGTCATCCAGTGCACAGGGAACAACACACAAACCACAGACAGTGACTGATAGCTAATCCCACACCATAGTCAGTTCCCCACAGACACACACACGCACATGACTGCACCACCCCTGACGCCATGCACACCACTGCAGCTGAGCACCTATAGCCTGCTGCAAATCAGAGACCACCACAGTAGGCATAACAAAGCAAATGTATTGTAAAAGATCAAATAAAACTATATACAGATATTTACAAAAGGTTGGGGGGAAGGCCACAAACAAGGTGGGGGTGGGTAAGGGACAGGGTTGAACAAATGGTAGAGGGAAGGAGGGGTGTGAGGGTGAGTCCGGGGGTAGGGGAAATCATGGGGTGTAGAATGCTCAGCGTGAGCCCCGCTCCCTGCTCTAGTTGCGCCTCTCGTCATGACACCGTCAGACTCCCACACGGTCTAGTCTCCAGGATCTCCAGGGAGGCCCTGACAACCTGCAGTATCTCCTGCAGCATCTCTTGTATCGCCTGAACTGCCATCCACCTAGGACAAGGGAGCAGAGTCAATAGGTGTGAATTCACAGCTCCCTGCAGCCCACCCGCTGTGCATGGCATATGGCCATGGGACATGCCTCTGTGATGGTGTGTGACCACCCACAGTGATCATGTCCACAAGACCTGCCCACCCAGGCACACACAGCCATGCGGACCGCTGCGCACACCCACCGGCCAAGTCGCACACAGCACCACCGTGGCTGCACAGTGACATGGCTATGCGGTGCGAAGTCAGTGGCACATCCATGTACCTGGTGCATGCATGGACCACCATTGACGCACTCCCAGACATGCAGTGCCACTGGACAGTGCTGACTGTACCCAGTTGCATGCATGGCAGTGGTGTCAATGGATGGTGACCATGCCCCACTGCCTGCCCTGTTACACAGCATGCAAAAATAATCATGGATGTAAGGCACTCACCATCATCAGGCTGGTCCCTGTGCCGGTCCGGTGTGGTCCAGCTGCCCTTGCCGCATGCTGTGGCTCATGGCGCAGCCTCCCCTCCCTGGCACGCCGGTGCTCCTCAGGTCCTAGGGTGCAAACATGGAGAGAGGAACATCATTACAATCCGGTAGCAAAGTCCCACCACCCCCGTGTGTGTGCAATCCCACACAGCCATGCCCATCTGCCCCCACCCCTATACCACCACCACCATGGCCCACACTGGACAGCCCCCCTATGTGCTGGACACATGCCACTGTGATACCCATATGGACGTTATTAGTGTATGGTTGGGGCACCTACCTGGCCATGGCACCACTCCCCTCCTGGAACATGCCCACAGGTGAACAAGCCTGTCCAGATCCCGATGCTGCAGGTCCCCATAGTGGTCCCTGCACTGCTCCACCGTGCACTCCATGTCCGTGGCCTCCTCCAGGGACACTGTCATCTCCTCCCACATGGCATTCCTGGCCCTGTCCAGGGTTTCCTCCCCAAATAGGGCAGCAGCATGGGGCTCCATCAACTGCACTAGATTGGCCAGTTCAACCTGGCTCCAGATCGGTGCCCATCTCTGTGCCATCCTGCAATCTTTCAGTATTAAAATGGCGCTCTGTAGCACATGTCCACCATGTGCAGATGCTGCGCGGTACTGCGTTGCCATTCCCCATCATGCTGTCACTGAACAGGGTGATAGAAGTGCACCCATGCAGATGCATGGCACCTAGGGGAAAAGGTCGGCATAGGGTCAGGGGTCTCTCGCACATGGACCGCAACAGCGCAATTGGTACTCACCACGTGTAGCACGGTAGGGCACCTGTGTGCCACTTCCTATAGCAGCCTACTATGCTCTGGCCCCAGTGCACTACGGCGCCCCAGTGCCAGAGCGCCATACATGTGAACAGCGCAGTAGTGCCACTGGCACAATGGTGGCCATGCCCTGCATTGCCGCCCATGCACAGCACATCAGCAGTGTGGCAGGAAGTGGTGTCAGCACCCCAGGCATGCGCCGTTCGGTATCTACTGCACATGTCACAGAAATGAGCCCTTGCCTGAGCATGTTCAACACAATTGCGCAAGACGCAGCGACGCGATATTCAGCCGGCATGTGCAAATCAGCTAATCAGCTATTCAGTAGTGCAGATACCGCATTAGCATCCACTTAAAATTGCACCTTGCCTCATTTTCATGCATTGCGCTATATAAATGCGACATTGGGCTGCAGAGGCGATAGTCTGATATTGCAGTCTATTGTGGTGAGTTGCATGCTGTTTGGGAGTGTGGACTGTGGTGTGTGGGACATGCATGGGACTGCACAGTCAGAGGTAACACCTGTCATTCCCACAGGATCAATAATGAGCGATGGTGAGGTGGAGGAAGAGGAACAGAGACGTGGGAGGAAGAGGAGGCCAAACTTCACCGAGGCAGAAACAGATGCCCTGTTTGAGGCCTATCTTAACCAGGAGCCACTGCTCAGTGGACAGTGGGAAACACCACAGGCCCATGTTGCTGCATGGGGAGAGGTGACGTGTGCTGTCAAACTGCATGGCAGCCACCAGCGGTCCGTGCAGGAGTGTAAGAAGAAGGTGGGCACGAACAGGCAGAGGATTAAGGATAAGGTGGCTGCCATCAGGGCAGCATGGGCTGTGACCGGTGGGGGACAGCCGGCCGTGCAATGCCTGACCCCACAAGAAAAGCATGTTGCTGGCAGCATGTGGCGTTGTGCCATCAAGGGTGTTCCAGGTGATGGATTCCAGACAGGTGGTAGCCCATCACTGCATGGTAGGTCCTGATCTGTCACTGGGGGGGATGAGACAGGGTAGGGCAGATACATTAATGCTACTGTGTTCCCTTACAGCTCCTGAGCATCTACATGGGTCAACGGTGGTGGGCTCGTCCACTGACAGCGATACCATGGACATAGAGGAGGGCCCATCCACCTCAACAGGTGTCCGAGGGTCAGGGCGACAGTGGGCCCGCCTGGCTGTCCGAACTGATGTTGGTGGAGCAGGAGCGGAGGAGGCCCTGCCCATGTCCCAGCATGCCGGCATCCATGGATGCCGGCATGCTGAGACTTGGACTGGTGCTGGCTCCATCACTGATGATGATGGAGCTCACATCATGGACGGTGATACATGTGGGCTGCAGGATGGCCACACAGCAGGTTACAGCACGAGCATAGCCGTGGGTGGTGCCGGCGTGGAGGCCTGCGTGACATCACAGTCCCAGCCTGTGCCTGTCTGCACCAGTGGGGTAGCACTGGTGTGTGTGTCCAGGACAGTGGGGCTGTTGCAGCTGCTGCAGCAGCACCGTTGAGCCCTGGAGAGCGGCAGCTGGAGGGGCAGTGTCAGCAGTTGGCTAATGGCCATGGGGGTACAGTGTCGGGGGCAGCGTCAGTGCACCACCTGTGGGCATGCCCAATCATGGCCCTGGTGTGCAGCATCCACCCTCAAGGGGTGCTGCCCATCATGGCCGTGAACACCATGAGGGACAGCATGCCGATCAGGTGGATGACCTCTTAGATGAGCACACCCGCATACTCCAAGATTCAGTCGATCAGCAGTTGCGGCTTGTGACGGTAGTGGATGCACTCAGTGCGGCCCTGCTCCAGGCAGAGGAGTGGCACAGCAGGGACACTGGTCTGCTCCTGGCAGGGATGAACCAGCTGCGGGAGGATGTGACCACTGCCATTGAAAGGCTGACACAGACAATCACAGCTGTCATGGCCACAGTGGGCACACAGTTATTTGCCCATGCGTCTCAGACACGGCACAGTGCAATGTCCACCCCCCCCATTTCCGGCATCGTGCAACACCCTCCTTGTCAACACCAGGTTCAGCTGTGGGTATCCTGAGCACGCCTGGTGCAGGCATGTTCAGCGTGCTGCAGACCCCTGCATGAGCACGGTCGCATTCATGCAGCAGAACCCCTGGGGGACTGTCGGTGCCACCCCATGAGGCCATTGGTCAGTCTGTCACTGCTGGAGGGTCTCGGCGGGGCTGTCCATGCATCTGTGGTGGCCGTGGCACTGTGATGCATGACTGACCTGTCTCCCACCAAGGCTACTGTTTGACACTGCTCTGTGTGCAGTGTGTTGTTCAATGTGCAATGCATGGGTAGGGTACCCGGCCCTGCACACACACACACACACACACACACACACACACACATTCCATCTGCACACTCTCCCAGCTGCTGTCTGCTGTGGCGTGTGCATGATGATGCCTTTGTTGCACTGTCCACCACTGTGCAATGGTGCCCAGCGTCTGAGACATGCACAATGACAGGCACTGGGCGTGGTGGTCTGTGGACATGTGTGTGGCTAGGGGTGGCGGTTGGGGTCAGCGTGCCTCCTAACCTTTGTGCATGTCTTGTGGGAGGTGTGTGTGTGTGTGTGTGTGTGTGTGTGAGTGTGTGTGTGACCGCGTGCCATGTTAGACTTTGCCCATCCCTGACGGCGTGTGCGTGTTCCATGCTCAGCCAATTTCTTTGCGACATGCGCCTCAGTTTGTACATGCATGTTTGTGGGTTGTGCCCTTGCCATTGGTGGTTGCACATGGCCCCATGACTTACCTGGGTTGGTTGAAGTGCTCCTCTGTGATGGTGTCCTGGTGCAGCTGCACCATCTGGATCAGTCGGGGGTCCCTTCAACCAAGGGAGGCTGCCCATCACCATCTTCACCAGCGTCCTCATCTTCCCCATCACTGTCCCCCTCTTCGATCTGTACAGCTATCCCACAGTCATTGGCCATGTTGTACAGGATGCAACAGGCCAGGAATAGCCCACAGGCCTTTGAGGGGCTGTACTGTAGGGCACCGCCAGACGTGTCCAGGCAATGGAAACATGCCTTCAGCATCCCAAACACCCGCTTGATGACATTGCATGTGGTGGCATGTGCCTCATTGTAGCATTGCTGCGATGGGGTCGTGGGCCACCGGTATGATGTGAGCAGCCAGGGATGGAGTGGGTATCCACTGTCACCTGTGTGTAGAGGGTGGACATTAGTTTGGTGATCAGCATCGCCCTGCCATTAGCCATCTAGGCCAGTAACCATGTCACCTCTGACTATGCCCCTCCCAAGCTCCATGTCTTTCTGCGTGATTTGCATTCTCACCCACTAGGTGGCCAGTGGGGATGTCCCCACTCTCAAACCTCTGGCACAGTGCAGACTGGTGCCAGATGAAGGCATCATGTGCTCCCCCAGGGTGCGTGGCACAGACATTGATTATGCGCTCCCTGACATCTCACACTACCTGGCAGTTGATGCTTGTGTACCCCTTCCGATATATGTATGCGGCCCCTTCGGGGCCAGGTGGCATGCAGATGGCCACATGGGTGCAGTCTATTGCCCCTAGCATGCCAGGGATATGTGCTACTCTGTGGAACTCCTGTATGTTTGCTGTGCATTCTGCCAGTGTGCTGGGGAAATGAATGTACTCCGCAGCATGTGGCAGCAGTGTGCTGAGGAATTGGGTGAGAAGGCGTAGCGCGGCCGACTGGGTTATGCCTGTGGTGTCCCCTGTTGGTCTCTGAAAGGTACCCATGGCAAGCAGGCGCATGACAGCTGTCACTTTGGTCTCCACTGACAGAGCATGGCTCCGTCGTGTGGGTGCCTGCATCACATCACTGCACAGCTTACAGAGCCACCTCTGGATCACCCGGTTCCAGTGGAACAGGCCCACAATCTCAGTGTCAGTGTACAGCTCAAAGCTGGTGTGGGCTCAGTACTGCCTGTTGGGGGCATACCACCGACGGGCCCTTCTACGGACGTGCCCCCCTGCTGCCTGCCTTCTCACACCCCTCATTACTGCCTCCATCTGAATGGTGGCACTGGCCATGTCCCTGGCTTGTGTTACCCCCCTGGCAGCTGTTTTACTGTTCCCCCCACTGTCCTTACTGCTACTCCCTCTGCACCGGGAACACCTCCCAGTAGTGGCCGTATGCTCACTGTCCATGCCCTCAGTGCTGTATGGCACTTCCCCCTTCTGTCCTGCACAGTGGCACAGGCTTCCCACTCCTTTCCTGTTTGGTTCCAGGTGCTCTGTCCTGTTCCTGCCCTGCCCTGCCCTGCTCACAGTTGCTGTGTGCCTGCTTGCAGTTCTCCCACATGTGGCTTTCCTGTAGTGTTCTTGTGCCTCTCTCTTGTTCCTTTTTATTTTGGATCATTTCCACTACCGCGCAACTTCCGTTTGCTCCCCTATTGCACATGGCGCATGTTGTTGAATATCGCACTGCGCCATTTATTCATGGTTCCTCCCCCTTCAGTTGCACATGCATTCATTACCATTGTGCTCTTGCGCATTGTGATTTGGGGGGTGCATCTGCCTCCTGCTGAATATCGCACAATGGCGCATTTTTGGACTTGCGCTGGCACATCCCTGTTGCGCATGGCGTAACCCTTTTGAATGTCTGGGCCTTGGCATCAACTGTTTTACTGTGAGCATCTGAGCCTGTGATCACTTGCCTGAGTTTGACATTTTACTGTGAGCATCTGAGCCTCTGATCACCTGCCTGAGCTTGATAAGTTAAGTTGAAAACATGAGCGAAGTGCTGCCGTGAAAAAGAAACTTAAGATCCTTGCACTTAGTGAAAAGATGGCAATCCTAAAGAGGCTTGATAAAGGAGAAAAGGCAATCAGCCTTGCCAAAGCTTATGGCATCAGTAAATAGCAAGTGTGTGACATAAAAAAACCAAAAGATAAATTGCTGTCCCATGCCACTAATGTTGAGGATGACAGAGAACTTGAAACTTGAAAAGGCAACCTACATATGATTCACACAGAAGTGTAGCAAAGGCACGCCAGTGTCCAGTCCAATGCTGCAAGAGAAGGCTTTGTATTTCAGCCAGAAAATAAACAAAGAAAATGAAACACAGACTAACTTTAAGGCACCAAGTGGGTGGCTGCAATGTTTTAAGCAGAGGTATTCTATTCGCCAACTTGAAATCCAAGGCAAAAAAGATGTCTGCTAATGAGAATGAAGTGCAGCCTTACTGGTAAAAATTACACAACCTTATCCATGACAAGGGGTATATGGATGAATAAATTTATGATGCAGATGAAACTGGTTTGTATTGGAGACTGCTACCCGACAAGACACTAGCCAGTTCACAGAAGCAGACTGCTGCTGGGTATAAAAAATTAAAGACTGTTTGACAATTCTTGGATGTTCAAATGCTACAGGCACATACAAGATTAAGCCTCTGAAGACTGGCAAATTTGCTAACCCTCGCTGTTTTAAAAGCATTAACATGAGTGCTCATCCCATAGTTTATGAAAATCAGAGAAAAGCTTGGCTAAGCAGTGATTTGTTCTGCTACTGGTTTCACAAGACATGTGTGCCCAATGTCAGGAGACACATGAGACAGAAGAAGCTGAACCCAAAAGCCCTACTTTTGGTTGACAATTGCTCAGCCCACCCAGTGGGACTGAAATCAAATGATGGCAAGATACAAACTGAATTTTTACCACCGAACATGACTTCATTGTTGCAACTTTTTGACCATGGTATACTGGAGGGCTAAAGAAACATTACCAGAAGACTGTTAAGATGCATTTTGCCTGAAACAGACCCAGATATGTCAATTGTGGAAACCCTGAAGAAACTGACTTAAAAAGATGTGGCATATATGATTGGCGAATCCTGGGAGGAGACCACTCCCGAGAGCATCACCAAGATGTTCTCCTCCACATTAATGATTGTCATTGCTGACTCAGCCCAGATGTGCCTGATATGCCAGAGGAGACCGTAGAAAATGACACTGATTTTACTGAGAACATCCATGAATTAAACACACGGGATCAGGAGCTGCTCACTTCCCCAGACCTCACTAATGTTGACATTGTAAGTTTGGTCAGTGAAGCAATCAGAGATGATGAAGAAGATTATGAATTAGATGAACCCTGTGCAGAGGAGACAGAAATTGTGACAAACTCACAGGCTGTGGACCACCTTGGAAAGTGTGTTTCTTGGCTAGAAAGGCAGCCAGATGCAGATCCTATTAATCCAATAACGCTGAACCAGGTGTTTACTTTGGCTACCCAGAAGAAATACAGTGGGGCAAGGCAGATGACACTGATAACATTTTTTAAAAACTGAATAAACTGAACTGTTTTTAAAGACTACCTTTTAAATGCTGCATTCTAAATATTGTGCAGTACTGCACTACATTTTACATATGTGCTTAAATATAGGCGCTTTTTCATAAAAAATTAAAGATTTTAAAACTGTTGTTTATGTGGTAAAATCGATTATCCGGATGATTGATTATCTGGACAAAACTGCAGTCCTTGAGGGGTCTGGATTATTGAGGTTTGACTGTATATAGGGGGGAGGGAAGGGAAGGAGGGGTAGCAATGATAGTCAAAAACTGCATTGGCATAGGGGGAGTAGAGGAGGCGGAGGAAACCGTGGAGGCGATTTGGGTCACCTTGATAACAAGGGGGGGCAAGAGAGTAAAAATAGGAGTGGTGTATAGACCCCCTGCCCTGGCGGAGGAGCTGGAGGACAGTCTGGTGGCAGATGTTAGGAGACACTGCAGACTGAGCAGAGGAATGGTGGTGGTGTTAGGGGACTTAAACATGCCAGGAACAGACTGGGAGACTATGACATCCTCTGTGACCAGGGAACAGAGGGGTTGTTGGATGTCTTTCAAGACACGTTCCTAATCAGCAGGTGAGGGAACCGACCAGGAGGCACGGTACTGGCCGTGGTCCTGAGACAGTGACCAGACTGGGGCCTGGAGGTAAGGGATCCATTGACGGGAGTGACCATGCCATGGTCTGGTTCTGCCTGGACCTAGGAGGGGTTGAAGGCTGCACAAAGATGGAAGTAACTGACTTCAGGGGGGCATATTTTAAGGAAATGGGAAGGATCCTTAAGGAGCATTTGGATGGGACTGGGTCAGACATGGACGCTGATAGTAGGTGGGAAATCATCAGGAGAGGGGTGCAGGATGCTACCAGCACCTGTGCAAGAGTAAGAAGAAAATGCGGTGGCCCAAAAACCCTGTTGGTGGACCAGGGAGGTCCAGGAGGTGGTGCGAGGAAAGAAAGCAGCCTATAAGAAATTCAAGCTCAAGGAGTGAAAGGGATAGAGGAGTACGAGCTGATGGCTAGAAGGGCCACTAGAGTGGTGAGGGTGGCTAAGGCAAGGAAGGAGCAGAACCTGGCCAGGGAAATTAGAGAGGGAAAAGGGGTTCTTTAGATACATTGGGGAAAGACGAAGGGTGAAGGGGCAGATTAACAGGATTAAATCAGGGAGAGATGGGCACAAGACCGGGGGCAGGCTGAGGTACTAAATGAGTACTTCACCTCAGTTTTCACCAGGGAAAATGGGGATGCTGCATCATACATGGGAGGAGACAGAGATAATGAGGAGGGGGGGACCCTTACCGATCGACAGGTCTGGGGAGAGGGGGAGGCATCACTGGCAGGTGGGGAGGGCTAAGCAGGGAGAAGAGGTACCAGAAGTGGAAATCACAGCAGAGAAAGTGAGGGAAGCCCTCAGCTCCTTAAGACAGAGAAAGCACCGCCGGATAAATTACATCCTAGAGTGCTGAAGGAACTTGCAGATGTCCTGGGCGAAACCCCTGGCAGAGCTTTCACCATCTCTCTGAGGACAGGGTGGGTGCCCAAGACTGGAAGGTAGCGATGTAGTGCCCATCCACAAGGGGGGATCAAAAGAGGTGGCAGGGAACTACAGGCCTGTCAGCCTGACATTGGTGGTGGGCATGGTGATGGAGGGCATTGTCAAAGAGAGGCTAGGGGGGGACCTGGATAAATCAGGGTGCCTGGACGATAGACAGCATGGATTCATCCTGGGGAAATCATGTCAGACAAACCTGGTGGAGTTCTATGACTGGGTGACAAGTGCCTTGGACCTGGGTAGA
The DNA here is from genome assembly GCA_016271365.2 of Neoceratodus forsteri. Lineage (NCBI taxonomy): Eukaryota > Metazoa > Chordata > Ceratodontiformes > Ceratodontidae > Neoceratodus > Neoceratodus forsteri. Next base: position 511,801,613 of record CM057450.1, on the reverse strand, counting down.
CCAGTGGATGTCCTCTTTCTAGACTTCAGCAAGGCATTTGACTCTGTTCCTCACATGGGCCTGTTGGATAAGCTAGGAGAAATGGGGGTGGGAAACCAGATGATCAGATGGATAGGCAATTGGCTCCAGGACCGGACCCAGAGGGTCGTAGTTGGTGGGATAGTCTCATCCCCAAGGAGGGTCATTAGTGGGGTCCCACAGGGATCAGTCCTTGGGCCCCTTCTGTTCAACGCCTACCTATCTGACATAAGGACAGGAATCAGGAGTGAGATGAGTCTCTTTGCAGATGACTTGAAACTGGGGGCGGTGGTGGATGGGGAGGAGGGGAGAGTGGCCCTGCAGGGGGACCTGGAGGCTCTGGAAAGATGGTCTAGAAAGTGGAAGCTGAGGTTCAATGCAGGGAAATGCAAGGTACTCCACCTGGGGGCCAGAAACCCAGGCCAAGTGTACACCCTGGGGGGGGGATACTACAAGTCTCAATGGCCGAGAGGGACCTGGGGTGGTGGTAGATGTCAAGATGAACAACTCTGAGACTTGTGGGAGGGCAGCAGCCAAGGCCAAAGGATGCTTGGATGCATCGCTAGGATCACCTCCAGAAGGAGGGAAGTGATACTCCCTCTGTATAACTGCTTGGTGAGGCCACACCTGGAGTACTGCGTGCAGTTTTGGAGGCCACACTTAAAGAGGGACATTAACCTCCTGGAGAGGGTCCAGAGGAGGGCAACCAAAATGATTTGGGGCTTGGGGGACAGGACCTATGAGGAGAGGCTCGAAGAGCTAAATATGTACACATTGGAAGAGAGAAGGGACTGGGGGACATGATAGAGGTCTTCAGGAACATGAAGAGGGTAAATAGGGGAGGAACAGTCAGGGTGCTTTGAAGGAAGGAGGAAGGGGCCACTAGAGGGCATGGGTGGAAGCTGGAGAGGGAAGATTCAGGGGAGAAAGGAGGAGGTGCTACTTCACTGAGAGGGTGGTGGAGCCATGGAATGCACTACCTAGGGGGCTGGTGGAGGCAGAGACAGTGGAGGTGTTCAAGAGGGGGTGGGACAGGTACAGGGGAAGGGTTCTGGAAGCAAAATCCAATGCAGCAAGAATATCCGGAACTGGGAAGGGAGAAGCCAGAGAAGGCGAGGGGGACAGCAAGGTCAGCACCCAGGGTGGGGGCTGACCAAACGAGCAGACACGAAAGACCGTTAGGCCTATTCTGCTGGCATTTTAGTATGTTAGTATATACAATAGCTGCAGTCAATATGGTAACCCTTCTACACTGTCTCAATATATTTCAGATCATCCCCATTCCTATCCCTGTACAAACCTGTCAACAATGGTAGACTGTGATTTCCAAGTTTATTTGGAATGGCAGAGGACTATGAGTTAGGCTTTGTAGATTGATGCTCCCTAAAGCTCGGGGAGGCTTAGCACTCCAAAACTTCCATGCATTCTTCCAGCTGACTTAGTTGTGGATTTTAACACTCTAGCACCATGACACTGGGTGTAGAGATGCAGCGAATTTAAATTCCACTGGCGAAGTGAATGTGAAGTGGCCACTTCGCGTTGGCACTTCACTCGCGGGTGGCCCATAGGAAGGCTCACTTCGCCTTATTATTACTTCGCATTGTCATTTCGCCTTACATGCAAAGTAAGGCAGAGTGACAACAATATTGGCAGCATCCCACCCACACAGTCACTAGAATGAATGTGCATCCCCAAAGAGCTACTGTCTTGTGTCCAGAAAACTCCCCAGTGCTGATGAAGTGAAATGAGAATGTAACAAGAAATGCAAAGTCTCCCAGAATTAATGGCGCACTCAGTCATGTGCACAGTGGTCAGGTCACACTCACACATAGAGTCACCAGAATTAATATGCATCCCCAAAATGCTACTGTCTTGTGTCCAGAAAATTCCCTAGTTCTGATGAAGTGAAATGATAATGTAACAAGAAATGCAGTCTCCCAGAATTAATGGTGCCATGCAAACACACAGACAGATTAAGATTGCACTGCACACTCAAGGGATGCATACAAAAAGGTACAACACCACCTAACCAGTGCTCACAAGTCACAAATTCAAATCTGGAAAAGAATACATTTTACCAGTTGTGGGATTAGTGCATGGCAGTAACAATCCATTACCAGTAAAGCTACAATAAAGCAGTATAAAAAATTCATGCAGGTGCAGTGGATAGCAGGTTCACACTAGAGATGCAGCGAATTTAAATTCTGCTGACGAAGTGTCCCAGAAGTGAGCACTTCATGTTGCCACTCCAATGCAAAGTGCTCACTCAGTCTTGTCACTACCACTTCGTGTTATGGCAGAATGACAATGCAAAGTGAGGCGAAGTTGCTGTTTTCAACAGAATTTGCCCTGCTCTTTAGCCATAGCCAGGAAGGAAAAGAAAGGAAGTGAGTCATACTAGCAGACACTTTCACTTTCTCCTGTGCAGAAGGAGACATAGAGGGGAGTGTGTTGTTTTGTAACTGCTGAGACTTGGAGATCAGAGTGAGGAGGAGATTTAAACTTTGATTTATAGACCCAACAGCTTTTTTATAACTAAGCTACATTTTTTTGTATTTTCTGTACTCTTTTTTACTTAATGTGTTCTTTCTGTAAATTTATTTTTCTTACCTTTATAAGTAGTTAGTTGTTTGTCTGTATGACTGTGTGTGTGTTATGTGACAGTGTGAGTAGTCATTGCTCAGACTGAGGGAGCGCAATAGGAGAGATGGACCAGCGTAAGGGTCTGAGGGAATGTCTGGGCCGGGGGCAGCTCTTGGAGAGCATGGTACTGGTGTAGGCTTCGTACCATGCGGATATGCTGTGAGCATGGCCGCTGGTTCCTGTTGGACCAATCGAAAATTCTGAGTGTCCCCCCCAGAAGCAGAACCAGCACCGCCTCCTGACTCTGAGGCAGTTGAACCACCACCACCATGTCCAGTGCCAGCTCCAGCACCAGGTCCTCTGAAGCAGGATGTGTATGTGCCCCTGGGCCCAGGTATGGATCCCAAGTTTCCAACCCTGCTGAGCAGCATGACCAGTCAGCTGCCAGTTCAGCTGGCCCTCCCCTGCCTGTGCCTGGTCCTCCCCACACCTCCATAGTTTGGCAGTTTTTTGACAGTGTCGGGGAGGACAGCAGTGTAGTCAGGTGACACCTATGCGAGGTGGAGGTGCACCGTGGCCCCCCAAGGGATTCACCTGGGGACTGAGGGCCAGTGCACCCTGACCCATATGCTCAATCACCATCAGTTAGAGTGGGAGGCTGCCACAGAATGGGCCATGCCTGCACCTGCTGGCCCTTCTGTGGCAGAGGGTGCAGCTGTGCATGGCAGCATCCCTAAGAAGAGGAGGAGGGCAAGAGCAGCACCTGCTGCTCCACCAGCACCCAAACCACCACCACCACCACCATTAGCAGGTCAGCATGTAGAACATGTGCACCCCACAGAACTGCCTGTAATGCAGGCTGACTTGGCAGTTCTCTGTAGTGCTGTTGAGGAGAATAATGAGAAGGTGAGTGCTGTTGAGCAGCAGTTGGATCGCATAGAGGAACATCAATTGCAAATTATGTCCATGCTGGAACTGCTGCTGGATCACCATGGGATCCCACATTATTTTTTTTCCTCACACCATGTGCCCCCCACACACCTTCCTTGCTGTGTTATAAAATGTATTCCTCCACCATCCCTGACCCTTGTATGTAATAATGCCCTTTTTTTGTTGTCTTCCATATGCGTGACGCTTTATATTCTGAGCAATGCAAGCATACTGTGTGCTAAACTGCATGTGTGCAGTCAGTCTCCTTTCCAGTCTGCGTATGTACTGCAGTCACTGTCCAACTCCCTGACTTAAAAACACTCATCAATGAGTACAATGGTGGGGTGGTGAAGCCTGGAGAGATACTACAAAACAGGCTTACAAAAGTTACAATACATCCAAGTAACCAGTAAAAAAAAATAATGTGATTTGTGACGTGATTATAAATCGTGATTTGTGACTGTTGCATTTGTACCCGTGATGATGAAGAAATGCGAATGCCTATGGTTGTACTTCCCTGGGCCCTGATGAGGTGTAGCACAAAACTCCCTGACTTGAAAACACTCATTAATGAGTACAATGTTGGGGTGGTGAAGCCTGGAGAGATACTACAAAACAGGCTTACAAAAGTTTCAATACATCCAAGTAACAAGTAAAAAAAATAATGTGATTCGTGACGCAATTGTAAATCGTGATTTGTGACTGCATTTGTGATCGTGATGATGAAGAATGTGATTTGTATCATTCATGAGTGACCCGTGAATGTGATGATGGTCCTGACTTAAAAATGCATATTAATGAGTACAGTGTTTATGCAAAATTATGCACCACACCAGTCCAGTACTCTGAAGGGAAGCTAAAGAAACAACTGTGACTTAAGTTACAGATGGAGATTGGGCCCTAAAGAGATGCAAATGCACAGATAGATTAAGATTGTGCTGCGCATTGAAGAGATGCAGATGCAAAGGCACAACACCTAACCAGTGCTCACCATCAGAAATTCAAATCTGGAAACAATACCTTTGCGGGGGCTACAGTAACAGTCACTAGTTCTAGTACTGGTCTGAGTAAAGATACCACAAAGAAGTAGAAAACTCACACAGCTGCAGTGGATAGCAGGTTCACATTGCTGAAATTACTATGTGGCACAATAAAAGGTGTTTGATTTAATGACACGCGTCACACTCATACTCACACACACACTAAGTCAGGGGTTCTGAAATGGTGAGGCCAGCCTCCCTGAGGAGGCCCCAACCTGTTCCAGGGGAGGCTCAAGCAAGTCTGAAAAAGTACTGTGTTTAAATTTTGAGTTCTATGTATTTTATGTGAAGAGATGAAGCAAACTGAAAGAGGATAATAGTAGGTACATTTTATGTATTTATTTACTAATAGGTGACAAGGGAAGGGGAATGAGCCAAGGCTCATTTCAGTTGTACCCGGGGAAGGGTAGATAGTGAATACATTTCAAAAGATAACTGTAAAATAATCAAGAAATACACAATGAACAATAGTGCTAACAAATATGAACAATAAACTAATAATGAGTGGTGGTAGTTGATCAATTTGTAGACTGATGGCAGAACAGCCCAAATACAAGGGTTGAGCATAGAAGTGCTAAGAGCAATAGCAGAAAGGAGCAAAGTAATCCCAGAGAAGTTGCTTAGGAACAGGGAAGGAGGGGGAGAGGCAAAGTATGTAGGAAGGTCATTTCATATAGGGAGGAAACAGAGAAAGTAGTCTGACCCGTGAAGGTACTGCAACAACAGGTAACTGGTTCAAGAATGAAAATAGCGGAGCAAGTAGGCTGGCCTGTGGGGGGGGGGTTTATAATAAATTGAATAATAATATTTGTTTATTTTATTTATTTGTTATTCAGATAACACCTTTGAGCACAGGAGCTCTTTTTCAAAGGTTCCACATCAGGATAAGACAAAGAACTGAATGTGAGCCAAGTACTCAAAGGGGTTTCAGTTTATTCATGGTGTACTGCGCAAAGTACAGTATGTTATTTTTCTTTAGGGAGGCCCAAGATTATTTCAGTTTTGGGGGGAGGCTCAAAATCTTTTCCATGGATTTGGGGAGGCTCACTGTGACAAAGTCTAAGAACTATTGCACTAAGTAATGCGTAGCAAATTGAAGACTTCAGTAATATAATCACGTATTTTAAACAAACTGAAATTATGCACTGCTTTTCCACAACAATCAGCAAAAAAATGGCAAGAATTATTGAAAATATTACTGTGTGTACATTAGCACAGTTATTCGCAAGATAAATATCACCAAAACAGAAAGAACTGTATTTCTCTCCAAGTTAATCTACCTACACCACAGTCAAATACACCCCTCCCCCAAACACACATTTACTGTTTCCTACACTACACAGACCCATTGTTGTACATTAACAATCAAAATCCACACACAAACAATAAATGCTCGATGATATGAGCACAGGAGGGTTTCCTACAATCGATGAACTAAGTTTGAGCAAAAATTACTCAAAAAGGCTTTTGAACAGCTTTTAGAAGGTTTTAATCACAGAGATCTCTCAGCACACTGTCTCCTACAGCTTCCTACACACACTACCCTGAACTGAGGCTATGCAGAACAATATAAAGCTCATGTGTCCTGAAATCCTATGAACACTGCACAATTCTCCTTCAGAGATTAAAAACAAGGCAAAGTACATTGCTTTCAATGTACTTCGCCTAAAGCTTTGGTGGAGTAGTGGTTTGGGAAGGCAGAGTAACGTGAAGTCATTGCTCTCAATGGACTTCCCTTTACTTGTCATAACGCGAAGTACTCTGCTTCGCGTTCCGGAGCACTCCATGAATCTGCTTTCTCTCCACAATTCACTTCGTGAAGCGAATTGAGGCCACTTCGACCATCTCTAACTGGGGGTCCACAGTGGCTGTAAACTTAATGTACTTTATTAACTTTCTGAAATATGACATAGAATCTGTTTGGCTTTAAAATATTGGCTCACCCCAAACTACTGCAGACCCCTGGATCACTTTGCTCCAATGTGCCTGGTGTACTTTGACTGAGGAAGAGTTTAGCCTCCCACCTGGTCTGGTTTTGCCCTAAAGCCCAACTTCCAGGCTTCCAGCTAGTTAGTATCGATCCAACTTTCCATCAGCTGAGGCACCAGGGTTTAAGTTATCTCTCATACTTCTGTGCAGGTGCTGTGATGGAGTCTTTTATAGCACTACAAACATGGTATGGGCTTGATCACAAGGACTTTTTTAGGTACCTCCAGGTGAGACACTACTTTGAGTTCGAGCCAGCAGAAGTTAGGGATCAGGGAAAATCCCCTTCCTTGTTATCGCTGCCTTATTCCATGCACCGTCCCAAACTATTAGGCATTGTATCCCTTTCCTGTAACAGGCAATCCAGGGATCTCAGACAAACTATACCTCTTATATTGCAGATAAATGGCAGCAGAGATTGGAAGGTAACAGCAACAGCAAATGTAGAAAAGGGGGTGTTCTGAAGTGGGCTGTATCACCTTGTTACACATTAGGCTTTAATACTTGGAAGCATATAGTTAGTTATCTCCAGACTCCAGTAATCATGACCAGATATGGTCAGAGCCAAATGGCTGCATGCTGGAGACACTGTGGAGAGGGGCAGGCTACTTATATGCATATAATGTGAGTGTGTCCAAAGCTATCAGACTTTTTAAGGGATCTAGAGTAGGAGACATGGAGCACCTTTAACCCTGACTTCTCACTGACCCCGGAAGTATACTTACTCCATCAGTATTTTAAGACCCTATGGGGAAGACATTCAAAATATCTCCTAGGCATCCTTTTGGTATCTGCTAAGAAATGTATTACTAGAAGCTGGCTAACAGATCAGGTTCTAGGGATGGTCCAGTGGTGGGAGACTGTTAATCACTTTTACAGAATGGAGTGAATTACTTTCATTTTAAATGAAAAACTTGAAACCTTTGCAACCTGCTGGAATATGTGGGTTTTATATGTAATGCAACTTGATCCTAATTTTTTTCCCCTAGAGAAACTTTGGGGAAGGGGAATATATACTGTGGAGGATTGGAGGGAGGGGCTGACTAGCAATTAGTGATATGGGCAGGTTGCCTTGGGTGCCCCCCACTTGTTTCAACCACACAGATTTACCGGACATCCTGAGGAATTCAGCCTTAATTCGAATCCTTCTTGGGGCTCATAGTTGTGTTGAGCCTTAGGAGATCTATAACAGAAAACTGTATTTAGCATCATTTACAGATGACCAGGAGAGGCATTTTATCTGCTTGAAACAAATACTGTACTTGCATGTCTCATGTATACATTGCATCTTTGTTATTGAAAAAATGAATGAACATATATTTACAAAAAAAGAGGCTGAAAAGTACCAATTGAAAAGGATACCTTCAGGAGCCGAAAGATTAGGTTGCCATAGTAACATTGTCATAGAAGAGAGAGAGAGAGAGAGAGAGAGAGAGAGAGAGAGAAAGAAAGGAGAAAAATACTGTGTGTGAGGTCTTAAGTGGCGTTGTAGTGTGTGAATGCCATTATATTTGGCTGGTTATGTAAGTAATAAGACATTGCAGGGTGTGGATTATGGCAATATGGTTGCACACTTCAGGTGTGTTGTTAGGTATGAGGTGCAGCCATTGTTCAATGTACCTGAAGAAAAACTTACTCAGCACAGTGATGTTGTTTCTTCCTAAGGGATCGCTCACTATGTTTACACTTTATGCAGTCTTCTCAGCTGAGAGTGATGCCCCAGAGATAAAATTTATGCACATTTTAGAATTTGGAATTTAGGTTTAAACTCTGGATCTGCACTCCACTCCGGCCATTGCTCAGATCTGTTTCAAGCTAGAGTGGAGCAGAGGCTAGTGAACCTAGTTAAAAGGCTACTAAAAAATGTTTAGAAAAATATTCACAGAATTTTTAAAACACCAAACAAATTGAAGCAGATTTGTGAAATTTTACTAACTAAACAATAACAACAAGCTTACTATTGTAGGAACTGCAATAGTAATGCTCAATCAACCTCAGTGAAAAGGAACTGATTCATGTGTGAACCTATTTCACGTTCTGGAAGAGGATGCAGGGTTAGGGGGTGTAAACATAGTAAGTGATCCCTTAAGAAGAAACAATATTACTACAGTGAGTAATTTTTTTTCCCTTATAACTCCAGGAATCGCTTACTCAATGTCTACATTTTTTCTGTAGACTTAGTAGCAGTACCTTGGGAGGCTGGGTTCAGAACCTAATTAGAAAATCTGAACACCCCATCCCCATCCTGTAGACAGCAAAAGGAAAAAACATTACAACTTTTCCTCTCCTGAGTCTTCTCAAATCAGGCCTGTGGTCTTCCTTGGGGTTGTCAACCCCAAGGCTCACTTCATTCCACCAGCAAATAAGCTCAGATGTGCAGACTATATGAGAATGTGGTGAGGGTTTAGGCTGAGAATCCAAGAAAGACCTCAGGCCTGATTTTCAAAGATGCAGGAGAGATGAAGTCATGGGGCCTGATTCTAGAAGGGTGGTGCAAATTGTCACCGAATGCAACTTGCGCCACCCGCAACTGCGACATTGACCCTGTGCCCTATTGTAGAAGGGGCAGGGTCTCTGCAGCAAAGTCCTCTGACTTGTGACATGTGGCTAGGTATGCCACAGAGAGGGCTTACCTGGCCAGCATGTCACAACCTGCAGCCACAGGTCACAAGTGCATCCTACACCCAGCAAGCCACAACAGCCGCCCACAGGGTTGTCCACACCCCCTGCCCCCAAGCCTCCAGCAATTGCCGCACAGGTCTAGCTGCATCAACTAACCCCCCAAACCCCCAGCAATTGCCCCACAGGGCTGGCCACATCAACTGGCCCCCAAAACTCCTAGCAGTTGCCCCGCAGAGCTGGCCACACCAACTGGCCTCCCATGCCCTATGTTACATGGCCCTGGGCTGCCTAACCCCAGCTCTGAATCCCCATTGTAGAATGTCCATTGGTGGCTCCTGTCATCCCCCACCTGCTCCCAACCCCTGAGTTGCTGGCCACAATGTGGCAATAACCCAATAAGTTTCTGAATACTAGTGGCCCTCCACTAGTTACGCCAGCCCACTCAGAGTCTCACCATCTCAGCCAGTGATATTAGCTCACTCACTTCATGTCCAGTTGACTGAGTGCTGTAGAGTGCCTCAGAAGATGCGCCCAGAAATCAATTCTGAGCATGTCTTTACAGGAGAGCTCCCAGCACCAGGTCAGTGGCTGGCCTTGAGGTGAGAGGTGCTGTGCAGTCACTGGTTGGGGATGGGTGGGGATCTGGGTGGGCTGGCACAGCTGGGTAAACTACCAGACCGCCAGGACTATCGGGCATTTGCCGCAGTTTCAGCCGCAACTTGGGGGTCAGTGCACAGGTTGAGGGCTGAAAAGCACCCTGTGGGCATTTTGCAATGGGGATTTGGGGCTGGGGTGACACTTGCAGGGCATGCAACATAGGCATGAGGGGGTAGCTGGTGTGGGCAACCCTGCAGGGCCATTACTGTATGGGGGGCTTATACAGTATGGGGATTGTGTGGGATCATGCTGTGGTGCCCAATGGGGCAGCAACAGGGGTAGTCTGGGCATGGGGGGGCACATGGACCAGGTTCTACAGGACCCTCCGAGGACGGATGTAAGTTACAATAGCTAAATGCAGGTGTAACCTATGTTGCTGGTTCTCCTCTGGGGGTTATTGTAGAATCCCGACACTGGGGACTTTGTTGCTGCCCTTCTGGAATGGGGCGCATCTGCTGCAGTAAACCCTTTAGTGCCATGTTGCAGGGAGTTTATGGTGCAACTGCTGGCGTAACAGCTGTTTTGCTCAAGTGACCTGCGACATGTTGCAGGCCACTTTGTAGAATAGTGTAAGTCACAATTGCTGGCATAGGTTGCTACTTGCACCATTCTACTTGGCACAAGTGCTGTTACACCAGGTGTAACCTTTCTTTTTTTTTTATTAAATATACTTTATTAAAGTTTTCACCATGTTTACAGACATCCAACATGCTTCATAATCAAGTTACGCTGTAAGTACATACACAAAAGAAGAATTTACAGCTATCAAAATACAACTAAATGTATAAAGAACAACAAAGTAAACAGATGCCTGTAGCCCTCCCCCCCCTTCCCACCCCGACTGCCAATCTAATTGTACATTGAATATTGCACCACTAAATCTTTTGTAAACTAATGGGTTACAAAGGGGCACTCATGTTGGAATTAACCTAGCCAGGTCTAATCAGCAATAGACTAAGAAGGGGGCATCAAGTTTGCTTACATTTTTCCAGATTATTAGTCATCCCTGCTGTAACTCGCTCTGCTTGTATAGAAAACATTATTTCCTGGCACCATTCAGTATATGAAGGGGTAATTGCATCAACCCAATGACAAAATATTACTTTATTGGCACAGGCTGAGATTAGTGCCATATGGGCTCATTGAGATCGGCCCTGAAGAGTAACGTAGTCTCCTAAAATGCAAATCTCAGGTGTCATTTTATCTGAGAGATATAGTAATGGGTTCAGACAGGACTTGATTCTGTTCCAGAATAGAGAGATTCTCTCACATGACCACAACATATGCAGTAGGTTTCCTGTGAGCTATGAGCACCTGGTATAGAGATCGGAAGTCAGGGAACCTATCCAGTAAAGTTTAACCTGGGTATAGAATAGATTGTGATTGATTTGAAACTGCATAAACCTATACCTATTCCATTTGGTATATCTATATAGGTGTTTCCAGATTCTCTGCCAACATCTAGGAGGGGTATGTGCAGATAGTGACTGGTCCCACCAATAACATCTATGACTTTCAGACCGGGCCATTGTGGTCTGCAAAAAGGTATACGCATATGCTATTAAATGGGAAGTCAGGAGAGATTTAATATATGGGATGAGTATAGATGACAGAGTGTTAGTCCAGTGCCCAGTACCAAAATGTTTCATTATTTATTTATTTATTTATTTAGTTAAACATCAGTTTAGAAACCTTTAAGCCAGAGGCTCATTTACAAAGGTACCTCGTCACAAAGAGGACATCAGAACAGTAGTACAAGGGACACAGTACTTACAAACAAAAAAGTTACAGTTCAATTACAATTTTGTTACAATAGAATACAATCTCCAACGAGCAAAAGATAACAAAAGGTGCAAAACTTATGGTCGGGGGAGAGCTGGTGGTAGGAAGGGAGGGAGATAGGGAGGAGGAATTAGTAGGTAAAGGAAGGGAGCGCTCAGTGAGCATTGTCAAACAGAGTATATATATATATATATATATATATATATTTTTTACACTAGGCTAGCGGCAGTTGCATTTTGAGCTAAGCAGGAAGTTTCTGAGCCTGGGGCTTAAAGCAAGCTAAAGGTTAGTGAGTTTGAGACACTGGCAGGAGGGAGTTATACCAATGGGGCGCATGGTAGAGTGCCGTCTGACCTTGTGAGGTCCTAGCTCTTGGAATAACTAGGGTAGCTCTTGACGAGCTGCCCAGTCAGGAGTCGGTGCAGTACAGCGAATGGAGTTGGATAGGCCTATGGAGGATAGGCCACGCAGGGCTTTAAAGATGAGCTGGCATGTCTGATACATGAGTCGCTCTTCCAGGTTGAGTAGGGTAGCCAGGGTGTACAGCTCACATGTGTGAGTGAGTCTGGGAGCACCAGTGATAAGTCTGCAGGCCTTATTAACTGTGAAATGAACCTTGTTGAGGGCAGTCTGATCTGCTGAGCCATAGACTGGAAGGCCATAGTCAATGAGAGACATGACAGAGGAGGTGACAGCCAGGTGGAGGGCATCAGGAGGGAGGCATTTCTGTGCCGGTAAAGAATGCCTAGCCGTGAGTTGGTGACATAATTTAGGCAGATATATGTCCATGGAATGAAAGTGCAGGGTCAAAGGTTATACCAAGATATTTATAGGACTGCACCTGGTCAATGACGAGATTGGGTGGAATGGACAGCTATGGAAACTTGCTGTACTTATTTTGGGGTGGGAGAAGAGCATCGTTTTGTTTTCTTAAGGTTGATAACAAGTCGGAGCTAAGTGAACCAGGTAGCTGCAGAGTCAAAGACTAGTTGGAGGGAGTTCTGTAGCAGCATGGGGTCATTGTGAGGCAACCAGAACAGCATCATCAGCATAGAGAAGCATCTTACCCGATACAACTGCTGGGTAGGGAGTTAAGAAAGAGTGAGAATAGTAGGGGTCCAAGAATTGAGCCCTGTGGCACCCCAGAGCTAATGGGGCATGTTTCAGAGAGAGTACCGTTGACTTCTCACATTGGGAGCGGGCGGAGAGATAGCTGGTGCACCAGGAAACAGGTCCTGAGGCAGCCTATTAGGTCGAGGGTGGAGAGCAAAGAGGATGCAAACAGTATCGAATGCTTTAGACAGGTCAATGAATATAGCACCAGCCAGGGCACCAGAGTCCAAGGAGGCATGGAGGAAGTTGGAAAATTCCAGGAGTGCTGTATTGGTACTATGACCTGCTCTGAACCCGTGTTGTTCAGGGCAGAGAACATTGTACTTACAGAGGTAGTCAGAGACTTGGGACGCCACAATTTTCTCTAACACCTTAGAGAGGGGGGAGAGGATTGAGATGGGTCGGTAGTTACCCGGAAGAGTCCTTTCACCACCTTTATGGACAGGGTTAACTGTGGCAATCTTCCAGGCAGAGGGGAATTGTCCGAGACAGAGTGATTTGTTGAAAATGCATATAATAGGTGAGAGGACCTGATCCAGGACCTGACGTAAAAGGCAGGGATCAAGTGAGTCATTACCGATGGTGTTACCTTTAGGCTTTTTAGCAAGTAGGGCCTAGCTTCTGCATGGTGACACGACGAGGTGGAAAGAGGCGGCAATGGGTGGTGGTACAGATGGAGGAGGTGGACTGAAAAGTTACCAGGAAGTACTGAGCTAAGGTCGGTACAGGAGTTATTGAGGTGGGTGGCAATGAGGGCAGGGTCAGAGGAGACGGTACCATTGATGTTGAGAAGAGAAGAGAGGGGACTGGGAGTGACCATTCAGTTGCTTGATGTTGTCCCAGAAGCACCTGGGTTCCCCAGGAGGAGTAGAGGCTTGGTAGTATTCCGCCTTTGCTTTATGGATGGCCCAGGTGCACTGGTTGCGGTGGCAGCATAGGACTGCCTGTCAGCTGAACGGCCAGTAGCAACAGCAAGGTGCCAAACATTGTCACGTTGTTGTTGCTGCAGAAGGGCAGGGTGATCCAAGGGCATGTTTCACTTGGACCTCCTAGCAGTTATGGGAGCAAAGATATCACAGGCAAAGTTGAAAGTGCTTACAAAGAAGGCTAGGGCCAAGTCATGTTGGTTGCCCTCGCCAGAGGGGACCAATCAGTGTGGGCAAGGAAGCGCTTAAGGCCTATGAGTCCCCAGGCCTAAGCCGCCCGAGAGGTGGTTTTGACCGGGATGAGAGCCGAGGGGTTTCCCAGTTGAAAAGCACAGGGGAGTGGTCACTGAGGCAGTCAGGGAGGATTTGGATGTTGTGGATGCGGATTGGCCTGTTGGTGAGGACCACATCCAGGAGGGTGCTTGTCCCCTCCCAGGGTTTTTTCTAGTAGCATATGGGAGACCTGCAAATATTTAAATGCATATATCGGGGGCCATTTATAAAGGGAGCTGGCCTCCTGGAACAGCATCAGCTTATAATTGGTAACCAAGTCCTCAATCTTTTCAATTCCCAAGTCAGGCCAAAATGAAATGGCTTTGAGGGATTTACCCGAAATTAAAAAATTGTGATTGTTGTAAAGAGGTTGTGCTAAATCCCTATGGCCAATGGTCTTAAGGAAAGTACTGAGTTGCCGTTGTGTCTTGATCATAGAGCTCAGCAGGGAATCTTTTAGATTATCTCTTTTTAGTATTGAAAGGGAGGGCCCTAGGAGTTATATCCTGTGTTAGGCATAGGGAGTGGTCTATTTCCAACCAGAGGGGGTGGTAGTGAGAATCAGGAGAGGAGCTAGGGGAAAGTAACCAGTACCTCATCCTTGTTAAGTGTATTGCTAAATAGTATATATAAATGTTTGGGGCTTGTAGGTCACCATCCATCTTTTGACGAGTAAGCTTAATATAGCTGTGTCTAGACTTTTTACCTGCCCATAAAAAAGAGTTTATTATTTTCTGAAGTTGAGAGAACCAAGAACTTGGCAAGGCCCAATTGTACATTTGCAATGGATACAATATGTGAGGTAAAATATTCATTTTTATTATACTCACTCGACCCCACAGGGAAAGGGGTAAACGAGACCAACATTTGATGTCCTCTTTAAGGTATTAATAAGAATGTCAAGTTTAAGTTTTTTCATTGTTTGGGGAGAAGAGTGAAGGTTGATACCCAAATATTTAAGTTTATCCGATCGCCATTGTAATCCCAGTTGTTCTACCTCTACCCTCTGGAAATACTTGTTAAGGGGAAAAACTTCTGTTTTATCAAGATTCATTTTATTATTGGAAAAGGAGCCAAACTGAGAAATTATTGTAAATGCAGTCGAAAGGGACTGGAATGGAGATGCAATATGTAATAAGATATTGTCCGCATATGCGGAGAGCTTATATTCTGTACTACCTATCTTAATACCAGAAATTGATGGGGAATACTTCAGCTTTCTTATAAGAGGCTGTAGGAAGAGATTAAATAAATAAGGTGAAAGGGGGCAGCCTTGGCACATCCCTTGTTTTAGAAAAAAGGGAGTAGAAAGTACGTTGTTACATTGAACATGTGCAGAAGGGGAGGAATAAAGTATTTTAACCCAATTTAAAAATTCCTGGGGAATACAATACTTAGGAAGTAATGAAAAGAGATAATCCCATGATACCCTGTCAAAAGCTTTTTCCGCATCCAAGGACACCAACACAGTAGGTGTAAAGGAGTCCTTGGACACAGAAAAATGATAGGTTACCTTCCTAAGATGGTCAGAGGAAAGACGGCCTCTAACGAAGCCCACCTGTTCTGGGCTAATCAATGAGTCCCAAACCTGGCTCAGTCTTGATGCCATAATTTTAGCGAGGATTTTTATATCAGCATTAATAAGAGAGATGGGTCTGTAGTTAGGGATGTACTGAGGGTCTTTACCAGGTTTGGGAAGGACTACTATAGTGCCTTGCGTAAGGGAGAGATCGGATATGCCATTTACATAAAAGTATTGAAAAGTACTCAAAAGAATGGGTGCTAATATGTATTTAAAGGTTTTATAGAAGTTGGATTTAAAAACGTCTAGGCCCGGCGCTTTGTCCATAGGAAGTGAATCAATAGCATCTAGTACTTCTTTATTTGTTATAGGGGATTTTAAAGTGAGGATCTGAGGTTCAGAAAGTGTTGGAATGATTAATATACCTCACAAAGGAATCCAGCATTTGCTGGGAGAACGAGGAGGTAGTCGGAGTGTATAAACAACTATCATAATCCCGAAAAGTTTTACTAATGTCCATGGGTGAAGTGAGGATATTACCTAATGAGGAATAAATAGAGGTAACAATCCTGTCAGAGGTTTGGGATCGAAGCCGGAGGGCCAGGACCTTTCCAACTCTTTCTTCTTGATCAAAGTAAGATATTTTGGACCTAAGCATAAGAAATTCAGCTTTTTCAGCCAGCAATAGATTATACTGTGCCCGCAGAGATTCAGCTTTCTCCCAGTCCTCTACCATAGATAAGGCTGATAAATTGGCCTCCGCTTTTGTGATCCGATCAAATAAGGAGGAAAGGGCCCGATTTTTCTGTTTTTTATGTTTTAATGCCATACGTATCAGTTCCCCTCTTAAAACACATTTTAAGGTAGACCATAAAATATCCAGTTTGTGCATCAATGGGGAGTTATATTCCATGAAGCTTGAAATAAAATATTGTAAATGTTGTATACTATCTTCAGATTTTAGAAGTTGGTTATTAATCTTCCATGTTTTATGTTTGTGGACGTTGGGTGTAATATTTAATAATAATTGTACCATGAGGTGGTCAGAGAATACTTTAGAGGAGTAGTAAACTGATACCACCCCATGAAGGTATTCTGCACTTATCAGGAAATAATCTAAATGTTAAGATGTGTGATGTGGGAGAGACTGGAATGAAAATTCCTTCTTCTCTGGGTAGGTTATTCTCCAGTGATCTGTAAGGCCTAGTGAGTGCATTAGTTCATGTAGAGCTTTTTGTCCTAGTGACAAGGAGGTTCTAGGGTGTCCTGATCTATCTAGTTTGTTTGATAGGACTTGGTTCCAACCACCTCCCCCCCCCCCCCCAGAATTAATGGTGCTATTGACCATGTGGCCAGTATTATCATTAGGTTTACAAAAAAGTCGGGGTCATCTGAGTTGGGACCGTATATGGATCCTAAAATCATCTCTGACTGACCTAACACAACCCTTATAAGGATGTAATGACCCTCAGGGTTGGATAATTCTTGTAATAGACAGAATGGTACCCTACGTGCAATATGTATGGCAGTCCCCCTTTTCGAGAATTAAATCCTGAGCCAAAAACTTGTCCTACCCAATTCCTATGAAGAAACTGGGTTTGAGTAGACAGAAGATGCGTCTCCTGTAGAAAAACTATATCTGCTTGAAGACTACGTAGATGCAGTAGGACTTTTGTTCTCTTAACCAGTGTCTGTGCTCCTTTGATATTCCGTGAGCAGAAATTGTAACCAGTCATTTTAATGGAATAACCAAAAAAGGTTGCATCTTTGTACACAAAAGTATTAATTGTTAGCAAGGAGATAAGCAAGGCGACCCAATTACCTAAGGCAGTCCCCAACCATTCCAACCGTTTTAGGTTCCGCCCCTCTGAATATCTCATTTCTCCTTGAAAGGAACCCAAAATAACCACTCCCTGAGCCCCATGTAACAAATTTAAAAGAAGAGGTAATCCTTATCCCCTGCCAGGGACTCAAAGGTGGAGTCTCTTTTCCCAAATGTAAAGACGTGTCTGCTACCCCCTTGATAATGCAGCACTGTCCTATCACCTCCCCAGCCCTCCCAAAAAGCCCAGTGCAACAACATCATAAACTCAATTTAAAACTCTAGGATTAACATGAGTAGAGGAACACCTACCTATATTCTAAACTATGATATATTTAGATGCATAATAACAATCCACCCAACCAATTAGTAATATCCGCATTAATATTAACACATATTACCTCTCTGACCGTCAATTGCATAGCTTTTACCTTTTGAACATTAAAAAAGGGAGGTAAAATACCTTACAGGCTATTTTAAACAGTAGTAACTTAGTTATGTGTCAGGAATTAGCATGCCTGATTTACTTGGAGGCATAGTAAAAAGAAAGATGAAACCCACAACTAAAAAAAGAGGAAGAAAGACAAAAAGAAAACCTTGCAGGTCCATAAGCCCTAGACTGTCACTGTATTTCTGAAGCAAATATGTGGGAATTGGACGATTGCTGAGCGTCAGATGGATCTGGTTTTCCATGGAGCGCTCGTCATGGTATACACCTAAATAGAAGTGAACTGCGCGTACTTGTGCATGATCAAGCAGGCAGGTAGACTGCGTATAAGGATGACCTCTAGATTTTACTCTGCAGATCACACTCCCGAAGCAGAACAGTCTTATCAATTGCCGATTAGGAAAGCAGAAGTGAAGAACTGTGCGGGCAAATCTGATTGCAAGGTAGTTAACCATCATAAAGAGTATTTTGGTAAGGACCAAGGTTAAAGATCTTGTTAATTGGAGCATTTGTTTATAGAAAGGGCTGATATACTCGTTGCTATGCTGATTAACCGCATCGGCAGACTCAAATTAT
Organism: Neoceratodus forsteri; assembly: GCA_016271365.2. Lineage (NCBI taxonomy): Eukaryota > Metazoa > Chordata > Ceratodontiformes > Ceratodontidae > Neoceratodus > Neoceratodus forsteri. Next base: position 511,783,315 of record CM057450.1, on the reverse strand, counting down.
CAGCGGGTCAGGTAATTTAGCAGCAGGTCTCCGATGAAGTTGCATACTATTGCATACTATTGCAAGTATCTCCAAGTTCTTGCTCTTGAGTTTGCAGGCTCAGCGATGAGCAAACAAGTCAGGGAACATGATGGCTAAATTCTCTGCAGCTTGTTCTGCATTTTCAAACTACCTCCAGTTACCCTGATGCGGGACTGATAATTTAGCAGGGTATGTCATTTTGAATTTAATGCCAGCTGCAATTAATTTAGTTACTGATGGATGATACTCAGCACGTTTCTGCCTGGTGACCACTGGTAGGTCTTGCAAATTCTTAATTGGGCATCCTCCCATCTTATTTCTTGCAGCTCCTTAGTTTTGGTCAGGATATACTGCCGATATATATAGCTCCAAAGTCAGATAATAAAAAGGTCTGGCTTTAGCTCCGAGGTGGGGTCTGGGCTTTAATGATCTGTGAGCCCGTTCCACATGGTAAGTGGTGGAATACGGTGGAGGGCCAGCTATTTTCATCAAAAGCTTCTGTGTAAATATGACCATAGAAGAGCCTTCAGCTTCTTCATGCAGACCGAATATGACTAAAATTATTTCTCCTATTCCTACCTTTGAGGTCCTCCAATTTTGCTTCCACTTTACTTAGTTTCTGTCTGAGTGCCACCACTTCTGGGTTTAATCGAGAGTGCCAGCCCTCTAGATAAGTAGTGCATGCTGAGACATCCAAAATGTTTTTATTCGTTTCTTTAAGGTCTGTCTTCATATCTTTAAGGTCTGACGCAAACTCCAGCAGGGCTTGCTTAAGCGGCTCCATTTCAGCCAGAAATTTGTCTTCTGACAAGGGTACAGGACTACTGGTTGATATTGTGTTCTTGATGTTAGCTGCGGCCTGGGTTTTTGCTCATTTAGATGTTTTGTCCAGCTTTTGAGGAGGTGGGAGGCCCTGACGCATTTTGACTTCCATTGAAGATTTGAAGAGATTTCTCTCGGTTAAATAACACTCACAGATTCCTCCAAGTTGTAAAATGTTATGATGATTGATAAATAAAGAGATTTGTTAGCAGGAGTATATTAAATTAAGGCTTTTTAGGAGGGCCAGAGCAAGAGCAGAGCAGCCATGCGTCTTCTCAGGGTGAGTGCATCGCGTGATCAGGTGTAACCTTTCTAGAATCGGGGCCATAATATTTTTTTCCTTTTGTTGCTTGCAGAGTGGGGAACCCTAACCCCACATTTCCCTACTTTTGTTGCTTTAATATGAACCTTAACTGTTGCATTAATGACATTTTATGCAAAGAATTTCCTTACTTTTTGAGATAGTATAACCATAGTCTCATTCATACATGTCCCAAGGGACCTGTGTGAACATATACATTTGCCTATGGAAATGCAGAGCCCTCTCTGTGCTTTCATCCCTCCATAGAAGCATATATCCATATTGGTGTGAAAGTGCTGGGCCCTCTGAGCCCTGCACTTCCATGTGTCCAAAAAATTAATTTATTTGCTTAGTTGTATGGCTTGATCAACTTCTAATGTTATCCTATGAGAATTTTCATTGTTTCATTTTTAGGGTTTTTCACATGGCCCCTACATTTGTGTGTGTGTGTGTGTGTGTGTGTGTGTGTGTGTGTGTGTGTTGGGGGTATGATGTGTTAGTCTTGTAATACTCATTAACATCTTTGTTTTTCTGCATAGATTCTCCCTTAACTGTAAATATTCAGAGTTATGGCTTTGTAAAGTTGAAAAGTCTAAAATATGTTTTCATATGAAGGATTATTTTATCTTGGAATGAAACAGTGTCACAAAAAAGAATCCTGCATATGAAAAAAGTATGTGGCACTATGATCAGGCAGAGGTTTGCTATAACCCTTCCCTTTCTGTCACTGCACTCTCTGGACCAGTGGGTGGATATGTTAGATAGTCCATGATGCTTGGTGTCCAAGTTGAAATCTTTTTGGGACCGTGCATGCCCTTCTTCTCTAGACAACTTGAAAGGTAAGTGGGAAATGGAACTGGGCTTGGAGATACCTTCTGAGGACTGGGAATGGGTTTGGCCGACTGCCCATTACTCTGTCCAGGAAGCACAGGCCCAATCTATATAGTTTAAAATTCTTCATCGAGCCTACTCCACCCCTCAATGGTTATATAGCACTGGCCTTCTGGCTAATAGTGATTGTTGGTGCTGTTCATCACTACAGGCCTCTTTAACTGACATCCTTTGGTCCTGCCCAAGTTTTGATTACTATTGGGGAAGAGTGTGGACCACCTGTTTGTTGGTCATTCCAAATCTTGGTGTTCAAGACCCATGTCAGTGTGTTTCTTCATTTAGTTTGGGCAGGATTGAAGGATTCTCTCTGCTGAGTTTGTGATTCTGTGTTTGTAACTGAATTTAAGGTATTTTCTTGACTGCCATTTCAGTGTGCTTTTCCATTCAATTTGGGCAGAATTGAGGGTTTTAGCTGATAATTTTTTACTGGGTGTTTGTAATTGGCTGTGTCTGGACCATGGTAAGTGGAGTGAGAAACCATTGCCAAAGAACTCCTTGGCTGATTGTTTTTGGACACAGCCTGTGGTGTAGTCCCACCCGCCCATCCTGCCACCCACCCACCCCATGGATCAGCCTACATTTATATGGTGGATCCCATAGGGCCTTGCAACATCCTGCATCCATACAGGAAGTAGCAAAGAGAGAAAGTATAACAAAAAAACAAAAGAAAAACAAAAATATTTGGGAGATACCTAATAGCTGTCTTAAGCATGCAGCAGATTGAGGAGGGGAAACAGACATGATGGGAGTGGTGCAGTGCAGTGGTTGTGGAGCAGATGTCTTCAGGAAGATGTTCTGGAGGCTGCAATGCTGCCCTATCTGCAGGCACCTGTCTGGGCTGAGGGAGGAGGTTGCCTGTCTCTGAGCAGAGTTGGCCAACCTGAAGCCAGCATCCACCCCAGCCAGAGACCACCGGGTCCACAACCTGTACCTCAAAGGATACCAGAGAAGAGGAGTGATTGGACTATGGTGGGCTCAGGGAGGGTGAGGGGGGTCAAAAGCACATACCTCAACCAGTCCTGCTTAGTAAGTCCTGCACTGTTTTGGCAGAATGGGAAAGCCCCACTCAGGAACCTGAGACTGGGACCAGGGAGGATGGGAGGGTCCTCCAGGATGGAGTCCCAGGGAAGGGAGGCAGGGGACTCTGGAGGAGGGGGAAGTTTCTCCTAGGGGGGACTCTTTTATCCTGGGAGTTGAGTTAGGGACACCTAGCAGGGGAGAGAGGGAGGTCAAGTGCCTCTCAGGAAGTGCTGCATGGAGGGATGGGAAGTGGATCCATAGGATCACTACAGCAATAGCTAGGAGGGAGCAGCTGGATGCCATTGTTCACCTGGGGACCAATGACCTGGCCAGGAGAAGGGTGGAGTTATCCAGAGCCCAGGAGGATTTCAGGAATCTGGGGGGAAACCTGAAACAGATAGCATGCTCCATCTCATTCTTGGAGGTGCTACTTGTCCAGGGTACAGGGGAAGCCAGGGCATTCCACATCCATACCTTCAACTCCTGGTTGAAGGATTGGTGTGGAAGGGATGGTTTTGGCTTCATAGGGGACTGGGGCCTGACCTGGGAAGATGCAAGCTTATATGAGAAGGATGGCCTACATCTGTGTGAGAAGGGAATCTTGGTCCTTTGTGAGACGTTTAAATGCTTCAGCTATGAGCATTTAAACTGTCCAAGGGAGCAGAGCAAGGAGGGTCAGGAGGCTTAGGAACACTCCCTCCCAAGGGAACATGCAGGAATATAAAATGAATACAGGAAAAGTTAAAGCAGGCAGGGGAAGGGCAGGCAGGCAAAGAATGTATAATGAGTGATACGGGGGGTGAGAGCACATAGGGAAGGAAAGCAGGGTCGGGGAAGATGCTGGAGAGGCAGAACAAGAGCAGAGGGAGGGCAGACTGTAAAACATGGAATGTCATGCTAATGAATGCCTGTAGCCTAGGAAATATGGTTCCAGACGTGGAGACCTTGTTGGCGGATGGAGACCTTGACACAGCAGCAATAACAGAGACGTGGTACTCTGTTAATCATAGCTGGGAAGTCAGTGTACCAGGCTATACACTGTTCAGGAGGGAAAGAGAGGTTAAAAAGGGTAGGGGAGTGGCTGTGTACATCAGAGATGGTATAAAGGCTACAGAAGTTCAGGGAAGACAGGGGAAGGAGACCAAGGTAATATGGGTTACTCTGGAGCCAGGGAATGGAACAGCAATACACACAGGACTGATCTACAGACCTCTGGCACAGAGGGAGGAAGCAGACAGGGAACTAGTGGAGAACATACATGACATGGCAGCTAAAGGTGAAATCCTGCTACTTGGAGATTTCAGTATGCTGGACATGGATTGGGCCACCCAGGTGGTTGCTTCAGCCAAAAGCACATCCATCCTAGAATCCTTGCGGGGGGGGTTGGAATCAGGCAGCTGGTGCATGAGCCAACCAGGAACAAGTCAATTCTGGACCTGGTATGGACCAATTGGAACAGAGTCAAAGAAATATAGGTGGAAGGGCTGCTGGGGTCAAGTGACCACCACATGATGTGGTTCAGTATGGAGACAAGGACTCAGCTAAGCCACACAATGGTAAGAGTATTAGATTTCATGAGGATGGATTTCACTGAAATGGCTAGATGTATACAAGCAGTCCTGGGGAAGGGAGTGGTAATAGAGGAGGTGGAAGAACAATGGGAGAAACTGAAAGGAGCCATAGTGGAGATAACAAACCAATGAGTTAGGATAGTGGCCAAAGGGAAAAGAATAAAGAAACCACTGTGGTTCTCCAAAGAGGTGGGGGACAAAGCTATTTCAAAGGTTGAGTTTCAGGAAATATAAGAGAATAAGGGAGACAGGAGGTATTGAATGTCTAAAGGAAGAAATAGAGGAGAACAGACAGAAGAGGTTTAACAAATGTGATAAAGCATTTTATTGAAGGGTGAAGAACTGGGATTTGAGGTCAAAGGGGAAGAGGAGAAGGAGGGATTGATAAGGTGAAATCCTGAATACTTCGTTAGTGTTCCTGAAGGGAAGGGTCAAGGACCACAGTCTGCAAAAGGCAATGGAGGAAGAAGTGGACACCAGTCCATTCACATGTGGAGAGTTCTGGGAGAACTCACAAAGTTGAAGTTGAGGAGGCTATGGGCCAGACGATCCACCATGATATTAAAGAAGCTGCAAACACAGAAACATAAACATGCAGAAGGAGACCACTATATATAGTTTGTCATTGTCTTAGCCTGGTCCTAACTGCTCGGCTTGAGGGCCCTGTATTTGTCCCACATTTTGAAACTCCTACTGTGTTTGCCTCACCACTCTGCATGTTTCAGCATCTACCATCTTCCGTGAAGAAAAACTTCCTGTTGTTGGTGCAACACTGCCCTCCTTGCAGTCTTAGTTCATGTCTCCTGGTTCTGCTGCCCTTCTTAAATTGGAAGAGATTTCCTATCTGCACCTGTATTGTGGCTTTTATGTACTTAATGTTTTGATCGCGCCCTTCCTTCTTCTGTTGGAATACGTCCAGTTTTTCATCGTCCTGAAGGACATCAGCCTTCTGAATCATTTTGTTGCCCTTCTGCACCATCTCTATCTCACTGTCTTTTGAGGTAGGGTTCAAGAACTGTACTTCGTGAGGCCTAACTATTTATCTGTACAGCAGAATCCTTTTCTTCCTGCTTGTGATTCCCTCCTAATGCATCCTAGCATACTGTTGACCTTAATGCTGCATCTTGCACTGTTTACCTACCTTCCGTTGTCTGATTAAGGATTCCAAATTATTTTGGCGAGGCAGTTAGTTCTTCCTCCAAGATAAGTTTTATTTGGATTTCTTCCTATTAAATGACTTGTATTTTAGCTTGAATCTCAACTGCCATGCTCGAGATCACTCTTCCAGTTTTGAGTCAGGCCTGTTGTCACCCTGTTGGGTGCTCATCTTGTGTGTATTTGGTGTCTGCAAACAGACACCTTTCCCTGTAGTCCGTTAGCTATGTCTATTAAAATATTGAAGAGCAGTCCTAGTACTGAACCCTGGGTATACCACTATCCTACCTCTGGTGACAGTGCTCCATTTACTGCACTTTCTGGAAAGGAACTAGCAGCCCTCTGGTGGCCCTTTTCAGAGTCACTCAACACAGGTGTCTTCCAGAGGACGGAGAGGATGGTCCCACTGCACAAAAGTGGCAGTAGGAAGAAGTGGGAACTACAGGCCACTAGTACCTCAGTGGTGGGAATATCATGGAGACGCTGCTAAGAAAGGATAGGGCACATGTGGAAAACAGCAGTGTTTGTATCTGATGCAACATGGATTCACAGCAGGAAGGCTGTCAAATGAATCTGATAGATTTTTTTTTTTGAGACTAGGAGAATCAGGGATGGGTGGTAGATTTTGCCTACCTAGATTTCAGATGCTTTGACACCATCCCACATATAAAGTTTATAACAAGATGGGTAGTCTGGGTATGGGAGATGACAGTGAACTGGGTTGGAACTGTTGTCAGACAGGAGACAGAAGGTGATGGTAAACAAGGTACAATCTGGAAAAGAGGGGTATCAGTTAGATACCAGGATGGGTACTAGGACCATCTTGTTAAATATCTTCATTAGTACAGTGAGGGGCTGAAGGTCTGTCTGTTTGCAGATGACACCAAGATCTGCGACCTGATTCTCCAGAAGTGTAGAAATGAAGAGGACCTGAGTAGTTTAAGATGGTTGAGAAGTGGCATGAGGTTCAATGCAAAGAAGTGCAACATGCACCTTGGAGAGGGAACCCGGGGAGAGCTTCAGTTTGAGGGGACACAGCCACATGCAAGAGAGGGTCATTTCTTTGCCTCACAAGGCATGCCTAGACAGCTAGTGTTGGAATCCACCAGAGGAGCAATATTAAACCTGGTATTTTAAATGGAGAGAGGATCACAGATTTAGAAGTGAGAAGGGAACAAGCACCCACAACACAGATGGTTCAGGTACAAGCATGGCAACAAGTCATACAAAATAAGGATATTGGACTTAGAAGGGCTGACTTTGGTAAAATGTGTGAATACCTAAGGAATGCTATAGCAAATGGACAGAAAGAGAGATGGAAGAACAATGGAGAAATCAAAACTGCCATCATGGAGGCAACAAGCCTTTGTTTGAAATAGGCAAAGAAAACAAAGTGGGGAAACCACTATGGTTTCAAACGAGGTGGTGGAAGGTTAAGGAGAAAAAGGTAGCATTCAAAAGTATAAGGAATCACAGAATGGCACGATAGAACTGATCAGTTAAAGCAGAAAGAAGTGGTAGCAGTCAGAATACAAGGCCAAACCAGCTAAAAGATATTTAACCTTATTAAGAGGGATAAACCTTTATAGGCACAGTACATGTGAAGCTTCAGAAAGGTTAAGGGAGGATAGTGCAGATTAATAAAGGAGAGGGAGATGGACAGAGGGACAGTGAAAGGCAGAGATCGAATACTTTTTGCTCAGTATTCAAGAAGAAATATGTTTCAAACCAAACAATAGAGCACTTGGGCAGGGGGTTGACACCAGTCCATTTGTGAAGAACAAGTCTTGAAAGAACTCTAAAACTCAAGAATAAAATGTTTGATGGGATTAACCCCTAGAATCCTAAAAGAACTATGAGGGCCTAGGCACCACGGACCACCCTTTATAACGATCTGGGAGGATGGGGTGGTACTGAGGACTGGAGGAGGGTGGATGATTCCCTTCACAAAGTGAGCATGTGAAGCAGGAAACTACAGTCTGTGTTTGCTCCTGGTAGCAGGGAAATGATGGAATCATTTCTGAAAGAAAGAACTGAGTACCTAGAGGCCAGGCACAGGACCCACAGCTGGGATTCACGCAGGAAGACTGTTAGAATTTAACCATTTATTTGATTGAGTGACCAAAGTATGACCAGGGAGAGGTGTGGATATGGCTACTTAACTTTAGCAAGGCATTTGACACAATCTGCAAGATTAATAATCAAGTTAGTCAGCCTGGTAGGGACTCTGTGGTGGTGGTAGCTGGCTGCACAACAGGACAGAAGGTAATAGTAAATGAAACTCACTTCGAAAAGAGGGGTTACTAGTGGGTACCTCAGGGTTCAGTATGGGTCCGTCCTCTTTATTGTCTTTTCTCGGTGACATTGGAGAGGGTCGGGAAAGGTATGCCACTTGCAGATGACACAAAGATGTAACAGAGCTGATACACAAGGGGAATGAAAGGATGAGAAGGACTTGTAGGTTGGAGGAATGGTCAGATGTGCAACTGGATTCAGTGCAAGAAGGCTGTGTAATGCACCTGAGAAACAAAACTCGGAAGAGTACACAATGGCAGGGGAGGTACAACAACAACAATAATGAAAAGGGACTTGGGATATATCAGATGACTTAAAGGTGCCATAGGAGAGGTCATTATGAGAGCTGGGGATACTGGGATGCATGGAGAGTATCCAAGTAGAAAAGGGAGGGTTATCTCTGTACAGACAGTTGATGATACCCCATCTGAGTACTGCGTGCAGTTTTGGGAACCCCATCTCCACAAGGATATAGACAGGATGGAGGCAGTCCAGAGGAGAGCAACTAAAATGATGCATGGTCTGCATCAGAAACCATATGAAGAGGGACTGAGAGAGCTTAATATGTATACCCTTGGTAAAATGAGGGATGGGGACATGATAGAAGCTTTCATGTACCTCAGGGGAATCAATGTCCAGGAGGGTAGCATCTTTCAGAAAAAGAGAAAGTGCAAGAACAAGGGGGCACAATTTAAAGATAGAGGGGGGACGGCTCAGGGGCAATGTGATGAAATTTTTTTCACAGAGAGAGAGTGTTGGACACATGGAATCACCTTCCTGGGGAGGTTGTCGGGTCTAAAACAGTGGGGAAATTCAAACATGCATTGGACAGACATAAGGCAATTATAGTGGAGGGTAGGAGGAAATAGGCTGTTGATTAACTAGAATCTGCAGCTTATCCAGTAGGTAGGAAAATGGGCAGACTGGGTGAGCCAAGCGGTGCTTATCTGCTGTCAAAGTCTATGTTTCTATGAGGAGCTGACTGTTACCAAAGAGGAAAGGGACCTAGGGGTTATTATCTCTGATGATCTTAATTATCAAAGCAGTGCACATAGGTGACAGGGAGGACCAGTGGCATGCTGGGGTGCATGGGCAGAAGTATCACTAGCAGGAGGTGAGAGGTGGTGATGCCATTGTATAAAACATTGGTAAAGCCTCAACTGGAGTATTGCATGCAGTTCTGGAGGCCACACCTGCACAAGGACATAGGTAAGCTGGAGGCTATCCAGAGAAGGGCAACAAAGATGGTGCAGGACTTGCACCACAAAACATATGAGGAGAGACTAAGGGACCTCAATATGTACTCACTGGAGGAGAGGAGACAGTGGGGGGGCAGGACTGAAACTTTCAGGTTCCTCAAGGGCATAAACAAGGTGCAGGTGGGGAACCTTTTCCAATGTAGAAAAAGTACTAGAACAAGGAGGCACAATATGAAATTGGAAGGGGGAAGATTAAGAGGTAATGTGAGGAAGTGTTTTACACAGAAAGGGTAGTCATTGCTTGGAATAGTCTGCCACAGGAGGTAGTGGGGGAAAGCACAGTGAAGGGGTGAAAGCATGCCTGGGACAGGCACATGGGCAGCTTGAGAGGGGAGGGGAGGGGAGAGGAGGGAGTGATGAAAAACCATTGATCATATAGGGTCAGTGGCCACATACAATGTATAGGGCCTACGGGTAGACTAGATGGACCTAGTGGTCCTTATTTGCTGACAGTTTCAATGTTTCTATGTCTGGCACTTTTAGGAATCCACAAGTAAATCCCTCCCTTACCAGGAATAAGTTGCTTTGGGTTGATTGTGCCCTTATTGCAGTGCAAATGATCCTCCTCCATCATTGGCGAGAGTCGGATCCTCCTCCTTAGGACGAATGGTTTACCTTTTTGTCCCTTACAGCTTCTTATGAGAGAACCTCACATCTAATCCTGAACAAGCTGTCTGCATACCAGAAGATCTGGCAGCCCTTTCTTATAAAATTCACCTGAGTGTTTATGTCCCAGGGTCACCCTGATGGATGAATGGGATTTTTGTTGGAGTATGTATCCCAATAGTTTTGTAAGTGTCCTAATGTGCTTCATTAATGCATCAGTTAGGGTTCTTCTACAATGAAAAAAGTGAGGAAATTTGATTTTAGAGTTCCCACCCCTTCCACCCCACCCCCAGGCGCACCCACCAACAGGCATCGGGGTGTGCATTGGGGTCATCAGCACTAACTCTCATCCCATCCCATGTGTAAACAAGCTGAGGAGGTGCAGTGTAGGGGAATGGGGTGAGAGTTAGGGCCAATGACCCCAACACACACCCCGATGCCTGTTGGTGGGGGTGGGCTGGGTGGATGCAAGGGTGAGAACCTAAAATCGAATGTCCTCTTTTTGGTTGTAGAAGAACTGCAACTGATGCAGTGATCTCTAGTGGCCCCCAATGTTCATAACTATTTTTTTATATCCCTGGTAGTCTAGTGCCCCCCCGATGTGTATAAAATAATAATTGTAATTCATATCCCTGGTAGTCTAGTGGCCCCCCCATCATAATAATTACTGCATAGAATTTCCTTACTTTTTAAGAAAGAATAGCAAAGTAGAAAGCTGCACAAGTTGGTGGGAGCATGGGGCCCACCAACTTGTAAGTGGCGGACCACATTACACACCCAATGATTAAAAAGTACATTGACAACAGCAAGTCCTGCCACCAAACAAATGTTAATCTAGTAGAGCAATAGAAAATGCTGTCCAGAAAATGTAAACTACACCACACAATATCTCCACAAAAGATATACTGTCTGACACATAAGCATCTACAGGACATGTCATCAACACCCTCCAAATTTCAAGTAAAAAAGACTGAGCCGTGTCCGAGATATAACATGTCAAAATCTGAAATTTTCATTCGTCAGAGTGGCACAGTTCCACACCTGTTGACATTTAACAAACAAAACAACTGAAAACTACATCCATGACACTAATGCTAGGCACCCTATCAATTTCAAGCCACCAGAACAATCCAAAATACTGTCCTCAACACATAAGTGCGTCGCACAATAGCTCCACAAAAAAATTTTTCTCCGATACATAAACACCCTAATTCACATCTACAAGACATGCCATAAGCACCATCCAAATTTCAAGTAAAAAGACCAAACCGTTGTCAAAATATTCAATCTTAAAGACTGGTAAAATGTTCCTATCTATTCCATTATAAAAAATCTGGCCATCTTGTCCCTCCCTCGCAATCAAAGATGTCAATCAAAGAATCTCACCATCAAAGAATTTGCAGGCTTGCGATCAAAGAATTTACAGAGTCACAACCAAAGATTAAAAACTGTTCTAATTAAAAAAATGCAAAGAATTGCAGCAAACCACCACCATGGTTCGTCAGAACGAAGCCCCCTGAGTAAAACCTATCCTCATTTGTCTTCCTAGGACACCCCTGAGCTGAGAAAATGTATTTTTTTATCTGGCCATCTCATCCCTCGCTCGTGATGCATGATCGCGATCAAAGAATCTCTCAATCAAAGAATATGCAGGGTCATGACCAAAGAATAAAAACTTTTCTAATTGTAAAAAAACAAAGAACTGTGGTAAACCACCACCATGGTTCATCAGAACGAAGCCCCCTGAGTACAACCCACCCTCATTTGTCTTCCTAGGACACCCCTGGACTGAGAAAATGGATTTTTTAATCTGGCCATCTTGTCCCTCACTTTCGATGCACAATCGTGATCAAAGAATCTTGCGATCAAAAAATTTGCAGGGTCTTGAGCAAAGAAATTGCTCACTCACAAACAAAGAGTGAGAGATGAGATGGCCAGATTTAAAATGTATTTTCTCAGTCCGAAGATATCCTACAAAGATAAATGAGGCCGGATTTCTCGGGGCTTAGATACCATCTCAATAAAAAAATCATGTTTGGTTTACATATCCTTGGTAGTCTAGAGGCCCTTCATCAGGATAAAATATATAATGATCTCTAGTGGCCCCAATGTTCATAACTATTTTTTAATATCCTGGTAGTCTAGTGGCCCCGATGTGTATAAAATAATAATTATAATTCATATCCCTGGTAGTCTAGCGGCCTTCCCATCATAATAAAATATATAACCATCTGTAATTTCTTGTATCTAGTGCCCTAATTGTATTTGATATATTGACTTTTTAGATCCCGGTAGTGGTTCTTCTATTAAATCATACTAGCTTCATCTCTGGTAGTCAGGAGTCTTCATCTGGGTCAATAGACAGATTTCACTTCCCGGTCTTCACCCCACCCGGCAGCCACGTTAGTTAACTCTGTTCTCTCATTTCCTTTATTAGCAATCACAGCCACCTCTAACCTCCACCACGCCAGATGCCTACTGAATGTACAGTATTATGTACACTAATGCAAAGAGGCACTCTGAAATTATTTCTGAGTGCCTCTTTGCATTAGCGATCGTAATGCACACAGTCAGTGGCTGGTGTGGAGGTGAGAGGTGAGTTGTGCCAGTTGCTGGCTGGGGAACAGTGGGGGTGGTGCTGGGTGGGTTGGCACAGCTGGGTGGGGGATGGGGGGCTACTAGACTACCAGGAAATTGGAAATCCTTGTCTATTTTATTATGATGGAGGGGGGCCACTAGACTACCAGGGATATGAAAAATAATTATGATTTAATACAGATCAGGGGGGCCAGTACACTATCAGGGATCTAAAAAAGCAATATATATCAAATACACATTGGGGGGCCACTAGACTACCAGGAAATTGCAGATGGTTATATATTTTATTAGGATGGGGGGTCCGTTTGACTACCAGAGATATGAATTACAATTATTATTTTATACACCTCGCGGGGGGGCCACTCAATTATGAGGGATATAAAAAAAATATTTATGAACATTGGGGGGCCACTAGAGATCATTATATATTTTGTCATGATGTGGGGCTGCTAGACTACCAGGGATATGTAAATCATGATTTTGTTTTATTCAGATGGGGCAGAACAAAGCCGCCTGAGCAAAACCCACCCTCATTTAAGTTTGTAGGGCACCCCTGGGCTGAGAAAAGGCATTTTAAAATCTGCCCATCTCGTCCCTCACTCGCGATGCATGATCTCGTGATCAAAGAATCTTGCGATCAAAGAATTTGCAGGCTCGCGATCAAAGATCGTTAGCGAGCCACAAACTAAGATTTGAAAAGCTCAGAACTCTATTTTTAGACTGATCTCGATCAAACCAAAGGCATGGCCTGATAGATCAGGGTCCCTGAGCAAAACCCATCCAAGTTTTACTTCAGAAGTGACCCCTGAGCCAAGATATTTATGTTTTTCCGATTGGAAAATCAAAAACAAGATGGCGGACCTCGTGGTCAAAGAACTTTAAAAATCCTCGAGGATAAAGATTCTTGAACTGCGAGGCTGCAAATTCTTTGATCACCAGGTGGGACGAGATGGCCAGAACCCCATTCTTTGTTAGCAAAGCATACATATAAATTTTCCCATTGACTTATAATGGGAACTTAAAAGTGGCGTAACTTTTGAATGCCTTAATATTTTTTGACCAAACAAAAAGCGACATAGTTGGCCACCAAAGCTATTTCAAATGAGCCATCTCACAAAGTGGCATGCCACACAATGGCTGTGGATGATCACATTCCAAAATCCCAAAAGCTGCCTCTAAAAACAAATAATTTTGCATTCTTCAGTGTTTTTGTACGCAAAGATCGTAAGTCTGACCTTAACACAATCTAGTAAATCAAGAGATCTATCATACCCCACCGCACGTTCCAAATTTCAGGCAAATTCGTTGAATGGGTCCAAAGTTATTAATGCCCAAACCTTTGACTTTAGAATGCAAGTGACCACTGAACCCTAACTAAAGTGGCGCGACCGTGCCACTATAATATATACACCCATGAGTTTATTAGCTCCCCTTAGTATTCATTTCTCCATCCCTTCATTCCCTCTCTTTTCTTGCTCCCTTTCTTCCTTCTCTTTTTCCATTCCCCCCTCCTCCCTGATACCACCTCCATTTTACTACTGGTTATCATTAACATTTATGCTTCTTTTCCCCTTTTCTTTTAAAGTAACATTAATCTGGAAGTGTCCTACAATATTTTATCCTGATGGTCTGTTCTGTTGTCTTTGAATTATTTGGTCCAGATATATTCATAATGTTTTACTCCTTAGTTTTCTGCAAGATGCTCATATTTGTTATTTCACTACTATTGCATACCTTTTATAGTTCTGGCGATTGTGTGAATGTAGTTATGGACTGAAGGCATTACTGAGAGCCATTGAATATAGTATTGATCTTATTTTAATGTTGCCATGGTATCATGGTTCTGTATTGTTCTCAGTTTCCATGTATGCTTTGAAAAATTAATAAAATTGTCATGGTAAAAAAGAATGTGAGCAAAAAACTAAAACCACATATTTTTTTTTTCATATGAAGCATTCTTTTTTTGTGAGTATGATCCAGTCTCATGAGAAAAGAATCCTTCATACTTGATGCTTGGGGGTAGCCCCTCTTTTGGCATTTGAAAAGGTGAAAAATCTGGGCTTGTTCCAAAGCAGAAGACTGGCACTTGAAGCTCAAGTGTCATCTAATGTCCCTGATTGTTTTTTACAATTAAGGAATATCACCCATATTAAAGCCTTTATACTGTACCTCATGGCTACCTACTATCACTAGTGCATGCCTTTGTGACGTCGAGGCTTGACTACTGTAATGCTCTTTATCTCAGGGTCAGTAGAGGAGTTCTGTGCTGCCTGTAACTGTTGCAGAACTCAGTGGCCAGGATGCTGATAGGCCTCTCAAGGTCTTTTCATGTGACTTCAGTGCTGTGCTGTCTGCATTGACTGCCAGTTAGGTGGAGGATCTCCTACAAGGTAGGTAGTCTCACCTTTAAAGCCCTATACAGTTTGAGTCTAGACTATCTATGAGACTCCTTGACTTTGGCCTGTCCCTTACATGCTCTCTGTTCTGCTGAGGAGGACTTTCTGGTGGTTCCAAGGGCCCAGTTCACATCATCTGTTGATTGTGCCTTTGAAGTAGTGGCACTGGTACTGTGAAATTCACTTTTCGGATCTCCGAGGGAGGCCCCCTCAGTAGAAGTCTTTAAAAAGGGCCAGAAGATGCACCTTTCTAGACAGGTATTTGATCCTATCCTCTTGATTTTACTACTGTTGAGGCTCAACTACGGTAATGTTATTTATTTCAGGGTCAACTGAGTAGTCCTGCACTGCCTGCTTCTTTTGCAGAATGCTGCAGCCAGACTGCTGATTGCCTTCTCAAGGTCTTGTCGTCTGATGCAAGTACAGCGTGGTCTGCATTGGCTGCCAGTTAGGTGAAGGATCTCCTTCAAGGTTGGTCTACTCACCTATAAGGCCCTATAAAGTTTGTGTCAGGGCTGTCTGAAAGACCACCTAACTCAGGACTATCCCTTGAGTGCTTTCTGTTCTGCCGAGGAGGGCCTTCTGGTGCTTCTCAGGGACCAGTTGAAATCATCTGGTGATTTTGCCTTTAAAGTGGTGGCACTGGTCCTGTGGAACTCACTTCCCAGATCTCTGAGGCCACCTTGGTAGAAGTCTTTAAAGAAGTCCTGATGAGTCACCTTTTTAGACAGGCATTTGAATCCTAAATATAAACCTTTTTTGATTTTTACTATTTTTATTATACTGTGTGTTTGTTGTAATTGTTTTACCTGCCTGATTTATGCAGTGCCCTGAGCCTCAGGGAAAGGGTGCTCAATAAATTAAACTTACTACTATACAAAAAAAGAATTGGAAATAAACAAAGTCCAAATTATTTTTTTGTATGAAGGCACCTTTCTTTGTGAGATTGTGTCATACTCATGAAAAAAAAGCAAATGCTTCATACGAAAAAATAATTTGTACCTAGGTTTTTTTTCTAATTCTTTTTTCATATGAAGGATTCTTTTTTCATGAGATTGTGTCAAACTCATGAAAAAAGAATGCTTCATACAAAAAAATGAATCAGAAAAAAACTAAGTCTAGATTCTTTTTTGATACAAAGCCAATCTTGCTTCGTATGGTAGATTCTTTTTTTATATGGCCATATGAAAAAAGAATATGGAGTCATGAACAAAGATTTTAAAATGTATTGCAAACATATTTATGGGTAATTTCCCCAAAACGTAATGGCAAAGTCCACCTAATGGGGCCCCAATTAACGAGATACACATATTGGTGTCTTTGTATGATGCCATTTTTATGGATTTTGAATTTTTTTTTTTGATGGAAACAAGATGGTGGGTATACAGAAAAAGAGGTTTTCCTCATGAAAAAATAACAACTCTGTACAAAACTGAATCGTTTTTGTACAGGGCAATTTTTTTTTTCATTCAAAAAAGCGTTCTTTTTTTTCTCTTGATTTATCCCCTCCTGGGCAGCCCACAATCGTGCCGATTCCCAGGCCCATCAACACTTTGCAGTGCCACCTCCTGTCTTCCTGCAAGGCTTACCCCCACCATGGTGGGGCAGTGGGGATCCCTCAACTAGCTGACATGGATTTGGTTCTGGAGGTGGCTGCAAGTTATGGGAGCAGTGCCTGCTGCAGTCAGCAGTCATCCAACTGCCCAGGTTTTTCTCCTCCAGTTTTTCTTCTGGCCCCACTCTGGGAGGAAGAACAATGTAGCAACAGCAATGGCAAGGCTTCATGTGCATTTGCCCACAGCATGCCAGCTGACTGCTCTGCCCCCATCCCTAGTGAACAGGACCCAGGCACTGCAACACCCAGCCAGTGCTAGGTGTCAGAGGTGCACCAGCCTTGGTGTCCCTCCCTTCCTCCCTCCCCAGGAGAGGAGCACTGTTCTCCAGATGCTCAATCCTCTCCTACCCCAGCAAACTTCAGTGACTTGCTCACATAGTCACTGAACACAGTTCACCAGCATAGCAAGAGGCAAGGCATGATGCCTCAGCCATCCATGCCACCAGGCTGGCTCCAAACAGGTTTCTAAAAGACAATACAGAGCATGCTCTGAACTGAACTTTTAACACATTATAACTTTGGAACTTTGGAATATTTGTTCAGCAAACCAGAAAAAGGTACCAGTCTGAAACTAGACCTATGTACCCTGAAAATTTCAGAGCAAACTTCCAAACTGTCTGGGCACTATGCAGTGACAAAAAAAAATAAAAAACGCTAAAAAAGAAAAACTAAATTGTTCACGTTTTTGCTATTTAGATCTCAGAATCTGCAAATGCGACTGAAACAAAACTTGGCATTTCAAGAAACCTTGCCCCTGAGGTCACAGATGCCATATTTCATATACATCTGCTGAATGGCTACAAAGTTATTAAAGTACAAATTTGGGGGTTTAACATAGTAACCCCTGCTCAACCCTAACTATGGTGGCACCACCGTGCCACCATAATATGTGTTTTGAGAAGAAATCTACCCCCTGAAACAACCTGGTAGCATCAACAGTTTTAAGTACATTTCCTTTAAACTACTGTACCTGTACTGATTTGAAATATGAATAAGGTAACATTTTTTTCTTATATAAATGCATGCTACCCATGGTTTTCATTTTCTTGTATTGCGCCACTCAGATACAAGAATATGGGCTAATTTATAGTTTCAAAGTTAAAATAGAGGTATAATTCAATAAAAGATCTTATATTTTATCTTTTTAAAATAATTTATTTTGATTTTCATTCATTGTAAGTCAAACATTTAAATGTAATTTTATAAGTGCAATAAGTCACTCCATGGTGAGCCAAAATGTCAATTAGTAAGTGCAATATGACTCTTCACAGTGTGCCTTTATGGTCTCATAATTACTCTTCTTTTAACAGCACTTAGATGTGCTGTGTGCCCAACACTGTACATGGGATATGTGATTATATCACTGTAATGTGCACCTTGTCATGTCATGTCCAGTTGCTTACTTATCTATTCATACTGTTAGCAAGAATATGACATACTGTAAAACTATCTTATTTGCCACAGTCTGCAGGTACTTTTAAATCCTATATTACACATTATGGAAGTATTGCTTTCAAAACAAACAACACACAACAAATGCAATTTTTCTTTCTGGCACCAGTCAAGTAGTTGTTAAATGTATTGAAATTTGGAGGTACAATGGGTATTCTATTGTACATAGGGTTTTGTAACAGAGGTGTGGACCTCTTCACTAGGCTGAGAAAAAGAAATCACATATCCTGTAGGAAAGTTCATCCACCATAGCTATAAATAAACAGCCTTTACTTACCTTGAATATGAGGATATTTTAACAGAATTAGAAATTCGTAGCGAAGTGTTGTGCTTGTTGTTTCTGTTCCCGCCAAAAATATGTTAAGTGTAGATGCAATCAAGTTCTCATAGCAAAACTCACTGTCAGAGTTATCTTTTACATAAAAAAAAAAAAGATATATTAAACAGCTAAAAAATCATAGTGTTTTAAATAGTAAGTCAGAAAAGGGTTTCAATATTTTAAAAATACCAATCTGGGTTGGGGGGGGTGCTGTTCTGCTGTTTAGTTTGTGTGTTGGAGTAAGTTTTTTATGCAGGGTGGGGGAGGGTTGCAATGGGGAGGTGCGGGACTGAGAATGGGTTTCATTCAGTGTTTAAGGGGAAATGTTAGTTCATATTCATTCTATATGAATGTAATTAATCCCGGGTTGCCCCTGAAAAAGGGACATGTCTCAGTGGGCTTACCCAGTAAACAAATTTCAATAAATAAATAAATATTCAAAAATACCAAGCTGGGACATACAGTATAAGGATAGTAGTTTATGTAAAATGATAGAAACAAGCATTGACCATTTGGAATTTGGAAAAGGGACTCAGAGAATTGCAGTCTTATACAGTACATGGGCTTAGTGCAAAACAACATCCTTTTTGTTCTGATGTAAAAAAAATGTGAACAATTTCAAAAGGTGCACAGATACGAGGGGTCCAATATTCAAAGAGTTGCCCAGGTGCAAGTCAAAGTTTGCCCATGGAAACCAGGCTTTGTGTGGATGCACAATATTGAAAAACCCAGTTAACATGGGCAAACAGGGTTTGCACATGGGCAAGATTCATAGGGGTGCACAATGTAAAGTAAAGGATGAGGACATGAATATTGGTGCAGTCTAAATATTCAGAGTATGTGCACCACACAAGGCCATTTTGCATGGCCCCATAGCACGGCAAACATACTGCCAATTGAAACCCGTCTTACTACTGCGTAACCCTAGCAAGTGGTGTAAGAAATGTGGTGGCCCCCAAAACAGTAGTCCCTGGGTCAACTGGTCTCTCCACCACTGATCATCATCCAAATGTAAATTATCATACTTCTGTGGTGGCTAGTGGTCTACCTCCTCGCCCATCACCATTCCAGTATACCAGATAGATATTCCATGGTGTCTAGTTGTCCCCATCCTCACCGATTGCTGTCCTGGTACAACATACAGATTTTCCCTGGTGGTCTAGTGATCCTCCTCTCTATCCCTGATCACTCCCTGCAATACCTTGCATGCTTCCCTGGTGGTCTAGTGGACCTACCTCCCTATACTTGATCTGCTAGTAGAATACACATTATATTTTTGCTGGTGTCTAGTGGATCCCCCCACCTCAGCAGGTAGTGTCCCACTACCTTGTTCCCCCATCCCATCCCAGAGCCAGAAATTGGCATAGCCCTTCACTGTCCACCATGGCCAGCCACTGACTGAGCTGTCAGTGAGTGTATACTGTATACAGTACACACTCACTGACTGACAGCTCACTCACTGAGTTGTCAATCAATGTGCACACACTGTACACAGTATGTGCTCATTGACAGCTCAGTCAGCAGCCAATGGTGGTGGAGAGTTGAGGGCTGTGCCAGTCATCAACTCAGAGATGGGATGGGAGGGAGTGGGGTGGTAAGGCACTACCTGCCTGGCTGGGGGTCCACTAGACACCAGGGAAAATATATCAAGTATTCTACAGGCAAATTATGGATTGGGGAGGTTTGCTAGACCACCAGGGAAGCATGCAAGTTATTGCAGGGAGAGATTGAGGATGGGGAGGACTACTTAACCACCTGGGAAAAATCTATATGTCATACTGGAAAGGTGACTGGTGATGGGACAACCACTAGATACCAAGGAAAACCTATATGCTATACTGGAACTGAGATCGATGAGTGTGGGAACCACTAGATACCAGGGAATATCTATCTGTTATACTGCAATGGTGATTGACGAGGGGTGTCTCTAGCACCAGGCAAGTATGATAATGTACATCTAGACAGTAATCAACAGGGGGAGTGACCATTAGCAGATAGGGCAACATGATTATCTTACATCAGAATGGTGATCAGTGGAGGGAGAGACCACTAACCACCAGGAAGGTCTGATATATTACATTAGGACAGCTATCATTGTGGGGCCACTAGACAGCAGAGAAAAGCTATCTTTTCTATTAGGCCAGCAATCAACTTGGGGGAGGCACTAGCACCAGGGCTAGCTCTCAGGGAATGGGCAATTGGGGGGGTGGCACTGCACAGTCCAGTTTCAATCTCCATGTAAATGAGCCCATAATGGGCATACAAATGGCCCCTCAGTGCCTTCACACCCAATGAGTTCATTTGCATAGGTCCATTTGAACATGGGAGGTTTAGCACTGGAGCAATACATTGTGCCACCCTGTTTCAGGGGCCATGTTGGCTGGGTTCTAGGGGGCTTAATGCTGGGTCTCAGTGGCCATATAGTCTGTGGAATATAGCAGTTTTGGAGACCTGGGCAACTGCAAGGGGCAGTTCAAAGTTTTGCTCTCGGCTTTGCCCAGATTTGAATATTGGGCCCCAGGTATCAAAAACAACAGACTCCACTTGATGTGTTTCACACATCAGTGTTTTTTCAAGAGTAATTTGCACATTTGTGGCATGAAAATAAAAGGTTGTTGTACAGTAGTGTGTGGTACAGCATTGTGTGCAGCTTTCCATCTCATTCAAAATATTATGTTGTATCATAGTTCAGTGGTCATGGAATGCGATTTTACCTTTGTGTAGTATAACAGAATTTGGGAATGTCTAGAGGCTGCATGAGATTTTTCTGTTTCAGTGCACAGTGTCATCATACAGCATACTCAAAATCAAGACTCTGGTACTTTAGTGAGTAGAGGGAGTGGATTGAGAATGATGGTTACAATAGCTTATTTAATTTTCTAACACAAGATGTAATCCAGTGTTTTCTTTGGCACTAGCTGTAGCATGACAAAATATATTTTTAGTATTTTCTTTCTTTCCTGCAGAAACAGCTACTCTGTCATGAAAATGTAGCAATGAACCCAACTAAAAACAAAAAAAAAGGATTATTTGCAAGTTTTAGAAAAACAGGTTGTTCTATAAAAGGGAACTGAAATGAATTCAAAAAAATGTTAAATATCTTCCCAATTTACCATTTTAGCAACATAACGCTTGCCAATATTCTCAAGTGTGCCTTAAGAACACTACAGTTGCCAATATTCTCAATTGTGCCTCCGTCAAACAAACAAAAAAGTTCACTTTATTTTTCTCTAAACTGATAACATACACTGTAAAAAATGCTGGTTGTGAAGCTCCTTGCAGCACAACCAGCCTGAGTTGCCACCTCTGGGTTCTGATTACCTTGGTCTTCTCGAGCTGTGCTCTTAAGGTCATAAGTAATCAGCCCTCTGTGGCAGCACAGGCTGGTTGTACATGGTTGCCCATCCAATATTCTCTATGCCTTACACAAAGTGTGCATGAGACCACAGTTCCATGAATGCCTTTTCCTTCCCCATGAGTGAACATTTTCAACATGTTACATAGCTCATGTTTGAACCTTGACACTGTGTTCCTAGGTGTGGTTTGATTTCTATGCACAAAACAAGTAGAGGTCTTTAGACATGCTCCCTAAAATCACACACACACACACACACACACACACACACACATGCATGTGCGTACACACACACATATGCATTTTAGTTTTTTTAGTGACAAAATGCTGACTTTATTAATACCCTGTACTGCAAAACCATACAGCATCACGCACTAGAAATTATGCATCTGGTGAACTGATGAAATATATGGCTATTTATTAGAGCTGTGAAGAATAATTCTGAGATCCTTTTTGGATTTTTTTTTATATAACATTTTATATTTTTTCATATACGTACAAAGATACAAAAAAACAGCAGGACCAGAGCCCATTTGGCATAACAGTGTTGTACACTACATAATCAAAACAAGAAGAAGGAAAGAAAAGGAAAAAAGGGGGGAAGGGGGAAGGGGGAGAGATGGAGAAAGGGACAAATAGGAAGAAAGGATGGGGAACATGGGTTAGCATAGGTTACGACAGTGCCGGGACTGTCCATATACAGGCAAATGAATTATGCTTACAAAGTTCACATCAGGCAGACTACTATACAAGTTACATTAATCAATCAAAAGAAAGCAGTGGCAGTACACAATGATTATATTAGTGACTATATACATAACTAACTGTAGTAATCACCAAAAGGAGTAGCCCCATAAAGGGTAACACAAAGGCAGAAACATTTTAGCAAGGTGTGATAGCCCGCATATCTCGTTCAAGGCCTCAGGGAGATATCTGGGTATTTTAAACAGATCCTGCCACAGTCAATGACCAACCTGCAGTAAAACAGAAGCAAGCATACCCCAAAGAATCAAGTGTTGTTTATGCCTACAAATACACCTCAAGTCTTATAGTAGAGATCAGTAGGAATGTAGGGAAGTATTTTTTCCTAGAGTGAAACAAGGTGAGCATAGAAGATAGGGAAGGGAGGTGGGGGAGTTGGTAACAATGAAGGAAAGAAACCCAAGGCTGAGGCATAGCACTAGAAACAGACATGGGTACCACAAGTTATATGAGCTAACAGGTAGTTCTTGTGAAGGAAGGAGGGGTCTGCCTATCCTTCATGGCACCATGGAACAGATAAACCTTTACCTAGCATTTAAAGCATTTAAAGGGAGGATCAACCAATGCCACCTGAGGGTCATTCAGGGTCTGCAATTTCAGAAACTTTAGGTAGGGAGTCCAACAGAGATTAAATTTGGTCATTTGGTATTTTTGCAGATGTGAGATCCTGTCCAGCTTGGCCAGGGAAGAGAGAGACACTAACAACTTGGCCAGTGTAGGCGTCAGAGGGGACTTCCATTTGCAAAGCAAAGCCCTCTTGATTTGGAGACACAGCAGTGCAGCCATCTAGTCTCAGAGGAGGTCATTTGGGGAAGCACAGTACAGATGCCCAAAATATAAAAAAGTGGACTAAAAGGGATCTGCTTCTTCAGTACTTAGCAATGTCTTGGATACCTTGCCACAAGGAATGAATTTGAGGACAGGACCACAGTATATGCACAATATCTGCTCTTGGCCCCTGACATCTCCAACAAGAGTCAGAATCCAGAAGTTTGGCTGTAAAAAGCACAGATGGGGATTTATACCAGTAGTGGGCTATTTTGTTTTGTATTAGTCTGGATCTAGTGTCGGTCAGCCAACTATGGGTATCCCTCCAAGATTGTTCCCAGGCTGTGGAAGGAATAGGAGTCTGAAGCATCATTTCCCATTTAAGCCTTGCCTTCTCAGAGTATTGGGAAAGAGTGTCTCTCAGTTTAGCATAGATACGACCTGCTAGACCCATCGGCTGCTGTATCCAGATATGCAGCTCTGAGGTGCATACCTGGGATTCCGGTGGGTGCAGCACATCTCTGAGTGCTGCCCTTAGCTGGAGGTATTTCCAAAACTCTGACTGGGGAGGATTCCAGATATGCTGGAGGGATTGAAATGTATGAAGAGTTTTGAGGTTGGGATCTAACAGGTCCTTTAGTATGAGAATGCCTCTGTCTGCCCTGGATTTCCAAAAAACCCAATGTGTATCAATAGTAATATCAGGGTTGTGCCATAAAGGGGTATAGGGCAGAGGGAGAGGAATCAGGTTCAGTCTTTTATGGGTAGCCAACCAATTAGAGTTGGCAGCCTTAACTGTCGGAGAAATAGATGGGGACAAAGAGCAACCAGGGGGACAGGGTCTATGGGCCTTATGGGGTGTCAGTAAAGAGGAAAAAATGGGTTGTATCAGTGATAGCAATTTCTATGTGGATCCATTAAAGGGAAAGAGATGTAAGATAGTGCAACCCCTTTACCGTTTGAGCCAACAGAAATGCTTGCCGGTATCCTTCTAGCCATGGAAGGTTCCAACCCCCCTTATTCCAATGTGCTCTCAGTTGGGCATGGCTAAATCTTGGTTTAACACCTTCCCACAGGAAATCTCCAATGAGCCTATCTAGGGCTAAATACCAATGTTTAGGTGGGGGATGGGGATGTGTATAAGCAGGTAAAAGATCTTGGGTGCAGAGATCATTTTAATTGAGGTTATTTTGCCTGCAAGGGTCAATTGGAGAGGTTTCCACCTATCAAACTCTGTTTTTAGAAATCTGAGAAGGGGTTTGACATTTGTTTCCCAGAGATTATCGAAAGAGGGTGTGATAATGATGCCCAGATATGTGATCCCAGTTGGAGCCCAGATTAGACCTGTGGACTGTGCGATCTCATGGGAGCAAATCGCGTTCAGGGGAAGTATCTCTGTCTTGGATTGGTTCAGTTTCAGCCCTGAGTATTGGGAAAAAAAGTCCAGTAATTCCATTAGAGGAGGGGTGGATCTTTCTAAGTCTACTAGAGGGAGAAGCAAGTCATTGGCATACATAAGGGATGTATATTCTGTGTTCCCCACTTTAACACCAATAACATCTGAGTGACCACGGAGTGCAAGGGCCAACGGCTCCACTGCCAGAATAAAAAGGAGTGGGGAAAGTGGGCATCCTTGTTGTGTCCCTCACTTGAGTTAGAATGGGGCAGAGAGTGTAGCATTTGTATTAACTCTGGCTGAGGGAGATGAGTAAATAGCTTGGACTCTGGAGAGAAATTTTGAACCAATTCCAAATGCCACCAAAGCAAGGTACAAGTAATCCCACTCAATGGAATCAAAAGCTTTTTCGAAATCCACTGCAACTGCGGCAGCTGGGGTGGAAAGAGATCTTGCTATATGCATGAGATTCTTTAGTGTCCTTAAGTGGTCAGAACTGTGTCACCCGGGTATAAAACCCACTTGAGAGGGGTGTATGAGTCCTGTCAGCAGGGGACCTAACCTGGATGCCAGAATTTTAGCATAAAGTTTACTGTCAATATTAATGAGAGAGATTGGCAGGTAATTGCTTGGGTTGGAGGGATCTTTACCTTTTTTAGTGATAAGTACAATATTTGCCTCACTTAGTGAGGGGGGAAGAACACCTTTAAGCTCGACATCTTGAAATACTGCCATAAGGAGAGGGGTAATAGTGGGGGTGAGTGCCTGATAAAAATCTACTGAATATCCATCATTTCCGGGAGATTTGACTAATTTGAGAAGTTTAATTGCAGTACTAACCTCTTCTGAAGTTATGGGGGACTCAGGAAGTTGGGCTTGCAGATTAGTAAGTTTAGGGAGCTGGCAGGAATGAAGAAAGGGCTGTATCTCACTGTTCAGGTGAGAGTGAGTGGAGGTGTACAAAGACCTGCAAAAAGAGGCCATAATATCATTTATTGCCTTAGGGGCAGTATCCAGAGCTCCATGCTTGTCTCTAAGGCCAGCAATAAATCTGCTAGCTTGCTGTTTGTGAAGCTGATATGCAAGTACCTTGAAAGATTTATCTCCACCTCCCCAGAAGGAGTGCTGCAGGCATAGAACGGCTATTTTGGCTTTTCTGTTAAGGAGCCGATTAATTTCAAAGCACAGATTAGGAGGGAGGAGTGTAGGGTAGGTCCTTAAAAAGGCGTTCAGCTTCCTTCAATTTCTGTTCTGGGGTGCAAGATGTAGTTCCCACTCTCGTCTTTTTGCTACAGCAAACCCCATTATGCTGCCCCGCATGGTGGCTTTAAACGCTTCCCATGTGCTAGCCACAGATGTATTGGTTATGGGGTTGTGGAACAGGAAAAGGGCAGCTTCATTCCAAGCCCATGGGATAAATTTGGGATCCCTCATTAGAAGAGTGTCTACCCTCCAGTTACGGGGTGGGGGGTGAGGTCCCACTGAAGGAGAAGTTGAACTGGGGCATGGTCTGAGATAACCCTAGGAAGAATAATGGCATCCAGAGATTTCTCAGTAATTGTCAGACCCCAACCAGAAATCCAATCTGCTATAGGAGACATTAGTCTCTGAGTGGTAGGTGCAGTCTCTAGTTCTGGGGTGGAAAAGTCTCTAAATATCTGATAAACCAAGATCCAGGATCATTTGTTGGAGCGCATTAACACATCTATTGTGTGACTCTGTACCTCCATCATTTCTATCCATAGATGGAATAAGGTGAGGTTAAAGTCTCCTCCAATAATAAAAAAGCAGGCAGGGGGAGTAAATTCCAAATTAGACTGTGTTAAATTATGAAATAACTGTGGTGTATCATCATTCAGGGCATAAATGTTGCAGAGGGTGATAGGCCCTGAGGGAGTGTCAAAGGTACCTAACACCCATCTACCATCCAAACTAGACAGCATCTTGGACAGGATCCAGGGTAGAGATTTATGAATTAGGATGGTTATCCCACGCTTCCTAGTGGTGGCATGAGAGCAAATTTGTTGATCCACCCAATCCTTAATCATACAGGCATGGTCATCTTCTGTAAGTTTTGTTTCTTGGAGAAATGCCACCTGAGATTTGAGATGTTTCAAATGGGCTAAAACTTTTTTACATTTCATAGGGGAGTTTAAGCCCTGTACTTTCCGGTATGCAGAAGCAGGTCTGACATAATGAGCCAATGTAGGTGTACAGGAAAAGGGATGGGTCACGGTGTGGAGGAAGAAACTGTCAGGGAAAGATGTTACTTCAAAGAGGGGCTTGTAAAGAGTGGACTTCCTGGACTAAACCAAAGCTCTAAGGAGGTGGGGAAATTAAGGGTTCAGAATACAACAGGAGATAACCTCCCTTGTATCAGAAGCTATAAATCCTTACACACTGTAAGTAACAAATATAAATCCTTAAACTTCTAATTACTTCATAGAAAACAGTAAAATGCACATAGAATCCAAAACCAAACATTTATGAGAATGGTGAGGGGTTTATCCAGCTGAAATCAACCAATGGAAAACCCACTCATGTCTGTGGGGCTTGGCAAAAATTGAGAGAAAAGGAAAAACCATAACAGCTCCTGGCTGTTACCTGTAAGTGCTAGATTAGCTAGCAGTAAATCTTATTCAGGATTAGAGAGAAAAAAAGATGAATACACAAAAACTAACAGCCAGAGCCTGGAGCCTAGCACGGATTATCCCAGGAGTCTGTGCCCTCCTGGGGGACGGCTCCAATCAGAAAGGGAACTGCCTTCAGATAGTTAGCTGTTAAAAGACTCATAGAAGGGGAGGGGAACCATTAATAACTGAGTAGGGGGCATGTAACTGATCGGTCATTCGGAAGTTCAACCTCAGCCCCTAAAGTCAACAGTGTCTTCCCCAAAAGGAGTGGGATCAGAATGAGGGACCCATACCTACTGGGCCAAAAACCCAATGCATCTGGAAAAGCCGGACTACGAAACATATTCTTATATATCACACAAGTCTTAACACAAAAGTCAAGTGGCAATTACATATACAAATGGTGTACATCCGAGGTGAAGTGTCTATCGGGGGGGGGAACCTTAAGGCATCCCTGTCTGACTAGGTCAAACAAAGCATGAGGGAAGAGAGCCCAGTCATGGGCAAACTCCGCAGTAACCTAAGCATCAGATTAGCCCCTTTTTAATTCCTCCCACTGGACACCTGTAACTACCCCGATTCCCCCAGACACAAAACCTTGGGTATTTATCTGAGGCACTAAGATAATCAATCAGCCATTCTCTCAGGTTGAGCTTCTGTCCTCTTGCACT
Source organism: Neoceratodus forsteri (assembly GCA_016271365.2). NCBI lineage: Eukaryota > Metazoa > Chordata > Ceratodontiformes > Ceratodontidae > Neoceratodus > Neoceratodus forsteri. The sequence goes on along the minus strand of CM057450.1, from coordinate 511,755,409 downwards.
TGAGATGCAGAGTCAAGGCCTTGTGGAATGGAAGAGACTGCAGATATCAGTTCAGAGTCCTGCAATGGAAAGGTAGCCTCCACGTTTATGGCCCATTAGGTCCCAGCCTCTTCAGAATCCGATCCTGGATGTTCCGTAGTCAAGAGTTCCATATTGTTCCCTAAGTCCTCTTCCTGGTGAAGGTCAAGTGGAGCAAATCTGTTTTTTGTAAAGTAAGGGCTGGTGTAAATGGTTTCCTGATGATAAGCCCTGGATGCACTCCGATCTATGCCGGCATCTCTTCGTCTACACTCCTGCGGGTGGTCTCGCTTAGAATGCGGGGATTGTGGGGGTCTCTTCCGTACCTTGGGGTTTTTTGGGCCCCAACCCATTAAGAGATGACTGGGAGATCCTAGGTTCTGGGGCACCCAGAGAAATAGGATTTTGTGAAAAGCTCCTCGGGGACTGACCAGCGGGACAGACCAGCCCCTCTTCCTGGGTTGTCGACGATCCAGAAGTAGGCCAGGTCACCGAAATGTATACAACTGCTGCCTCAGGAGTAGCAAATTGATGAGAGGTACCATTTACAAAGATTATCAGTATAGTCGGGTAGTGGAGAGCGAAAATTCTCTGTAGGCCATGAAGCATATTTCGCACCTTGGTGTAGGCTCGTCTTTTGTTTGCAAGTTCCTTCGAGTAATCTTAAAAGATCATAATGCGATGACCTTTCCATTGGAGAGATCCATTCTCCCTAGCTTGCCCCTGTATCACTGCTTTTTCTGCAAAATTTAGAAGCCTGGCTATGATAGGCCTTGGTCTGTCTCCCTGACTGGGTTTTGGCTGAAGTGAACGGTGTGCCCTCTCTATCATTATTCTAGTTGCAGAAGGAAGGTTCAGTAGTTCTGGCAGGGCTGTTTGTAAAAAAATGAATAGGTTTACCTGCTTCACAACCCTTAGGGAAGCCCAGGAACCGCAGGTTGTCGCGGCGGCCCCTGTTTTCGAGGTTGTCTAGCTTATCTTGCAGGCAATTATTTGTGCAGTTTGATTTCTTAAAGTAGCGCAGTGCCCTTGCACAATGTCATCTTGGGCCAATGCTTTTTTTTTTTTTAAAACTTTATATTTATTGCATTTAGTGAATACAATACAAAGTATCATCCATTTGCCAGACATCAACATAGTAATCAGGATCCATCATATGAATTAGTCACCAGTAATCTAAGCAAATAATGGTTAAGCATATGGAGGGAAATCCAAACAGAAGTTGTACATTAAATAAGATAAAATAATACAAATAGCTGCACCCTACAGAACTTAGGTGGTCAGTTCAGTATTATCAGAACCCTCCATCATATATTTTCCTCAGCAAAAATGTTGATATGACCCTTTCCCTAAAATAGTTGTCCAAACATTTTTAGCATTTGCACTAACTCCCAAAAACAGTTATGAAATTAGTTAACTACTTTTCTATGGCCATGTTAATTTACACCACTGCCATTTATCAAGAACTGGATAGCGTCCCTTGTACCAGACTATAATCTGTCCAGTGTCCTTCAAGTAGTCACCTCTGACTCATCGGAACTGTGATCATCTATTCTGGACCCTTGTGCAGCCTCAAACTCCCTTTGTATAAGCTCCGTCCTCTTTCCTGCCTCCACCGGGTCCGTAAATTGATAAGTACGGCCACCATAAAAGATTCTTAGCCGTGCTGGCATCAATAGTGAATGCACCACTCCCAGGCTTCTCAACCTCTTGCAGACCCCATCAAACTGCTTGCGCCTGGCTCTGGTGGCATACGATAAATCCAGGAAAATATGAACTGTTTGGCCATCACAATTCAACCTCTCCACAGATCGAGCTGCCTGCAGGACACTGTCTTTAGTCGACACCCCGTCAGTTACCAGAAGTATAGTTCGAGGTAAGTCCCTCTGTGCTCCTGCCACTCACGGTGAGATTCTATAGGTCCGAAGAAAATGCCAATCCCAGTCTTGTTCCAAATGAAGGGTCTCAGGGAGCCAGGCTTTCAAAAAGGTAAGGGGATCGGGATCATCTTTGTTCTCCGGTATGCCCACTATCCGAAGGGTGGAGGCACGCTGAGCATTTTCTAATGCCTCTAGTTGGTACCTGAGTTGTGCAATTTCCTGCATCAATTTTGTGGTAACAGTAATAGCTTTATTTGCCTGAGGCTCCGCCGATGTAGCTGTTTCAGTTGCCAGCTCGATCTTGACATCTTGTTCCCCTATACGCTGCAAAATGGCTCCAACTTTTTCATCAATGGCCTGCATTGATAATTGCAGCGCTTTCCAGGGGGGATCAGGAGTTGTAATCGTGGTCGCTGTCATTAGGGCCTGTTGGTCCATCGATGGTAGTAGTTTTGATCTGCTTGGAGCTCCTTTATTAGTGCGACCCATCTTTTAGAATTTCTACCCTGCGTTCCTCAGGTATTCTTCTGGCTGATGATACCAAACTCGTATATAATTTTAGGTTTTAAGTAGTTATTTTAAGATTCTGAACTCGCTGATTACAGGGAGCAGTGGAAAAATGCATCCACTTCATAGGGGTGTTCTCTAGTGCCCCCATGCCAATGCTTTTTGTTCTACCCATTCAATTCTGGAGTTGATCTGTTGAATTGAGACCACCGTGGTGATAGAAGCTAATGTTAGAGTGTCAATACTAGTAATTATAGAGGCAAACATTTCCCTGATTGAGAGTTCCTCGCTCTCCTTCCTTGAGTGCACCATTCGGCCTTCGGAACAATTTCCCCAAAAGAAGAAGAGGCGATAGCTATGTGAATCATGCATCTAAATCAGTTCTGTTTTGGCTCGATGATTGCTCTAGCATTCTGGTTGGTAATCCTCTAAAGTACCCAGGAGGGGATCAACTTATAGGAGGCAGTTTTGTGGGTTCTTGTCTCCAGGTTTATGGCAATGAGAGATTAAGTTGCCATTTTGACTACAGGTTGGCCATGCCCCCCTTTTTGGATTTTTTGATAAATTCAGCAGAGTTCCAACAGTCTTTTTGTTTAAGTTATTGGGACTAGAGCTGTGTGGAACATAAAATTCTGCTGGCAGAATGCCTGCAGAAATTATTATTCTGATTCTGTGGAGTTTTGTGGAATTTGCTTGGAAATTCTATGGAATATTGACAAATTTTAAATTTCAGTTATTTTGATCTAGGTTTTAAAGTACAAATCCAAATTGTACCAGACTGATAGGTATACAGGTAAGGATGTCTTGCATATATGTACCAAATGTTAGAGTCCTAGACTGAAAGGGAATTGAGTTATGGGTAGCAAAAAAAAATCATCAAACTTTAATTTTCAGATTTTTCAGTGGCCACAAATTTAATCAAACTTTTATTTTCAGCTTTTCCTATTTAATTTAAAAATTTCTTATCTAAAATTCTCCAGTGTTTCAAAATTTAGTGAAACCTGGAACATGGGTAAGTGTACCACGTTTTAAATCTCAAGCTTTAAAGAGGGCTGTGCTATATGTAGTCAAACATTTTGCCAAAATTTAGATTTTAGTTTAGTATAATTTTGAAAGCATTCATCAAAATGTTATAAAAGTTTGCAGGTATATGGGATCATAATACATTTATATATCCACCTAATTTCAGATTTATAGCTGAAACAATGCCAGAGTTATATGTACAGTATGTTAAAAATTATCATGAAAATTCCCGCCAAACAAATAATATGACAGATTTTGAGTGCCTATCATTTTGAGATAATGTGTCCTAATGTCATGATATTTGGCACACCATTATAACTCCTACCAGAAAGTAAATATGGCAAATGTCAGATCTCTAGCTCAATAAGTGGCTGAGGTATGACCAAAGTAATACATTTCAAAAATTCCACAGAACTTTGTCAAATTTTAAATGTCAGTTATTTTGGTCCACTTTTCCAAGTAAATATCCAAATGATACCAGGTTTGGAAGGCCTACAGATACTAATGATATTCATAAGTGTACCAAATTTCAAAGTGCTAGATTAAAATGGTGTGAGTTGTGGGTGACCAAACTTTCAATCAAAATTTAATTTTCAATTATTTCCATCTAAGTCTAGAAATTCTTATCCAAATTTCACCACAGTGTTAGGATTTAAAGAAATGTGCAACATGGGTATATGCACCAAGTTTAAGTAGTTTTAAATATCAAGCTTTAAAGGGGGGCTGTGTAATAGGTAGACATACTTTTTGCCAAAAAATGTGATTTTAGTTATTTTAGTATAATTTCAAATGCATTCATCTAATTGTCATAAAATCATGCAGGTATAAAATGTACTATTGCATTTATACATGTATCTTGTTTCAGATTTCTAGCTTCAAAGGTGCCTGAGTTATATGCAGATACATTTTGTCATGAATTTTCCCACAAAAAATAAAATGACAGACCTTGAGCACGTATAATTCTGAGATATGCATTCTAATGGCATTATATTTGGCACAATGTGAGAACACCTGTCCTCATGAAATGGTGCCAAACCTTCGATATCTAGCTCACATGATAGTGGAGTTATGACAAAATGAATACATTTCAAAAATTCTACCTATTCCAACAAAATGTTATGACATTTTGCAGAATTGTGTGGAATTCCATCAAAATTCCACAATCTCTGAATTTTCTCATTGTGCATAACTCTGATGAGGGCAGATATTTATTTTAATGCTACCAACAATTGCTCCTTTCCTTGCAAGAATAACCACCCTATTTACTTCACAACTGTGCCACCTACAGAGACCATCAAATTATTGCTTTCATCCCTTCTATTAGCAACACTGGAAATAATGATTCAAACCCTTGTTTGCATAGATTAGTGGCCAGTTTAATAGTCCTACTTCTGCCCAAAATATTTCAATCATTCCTTAAGAACTAATACTATATTGGTTTCCAGGGATACTAGGGTTGGGCAAATTCACAGAGGTGGTAATGCTGTATCTAGTTTTTTTTTTATATTACAGTTTATCTCCTACTGCTGGAAGGGCTCGGTGATGGTAGTACCAACCATCCATTCTTCATCTCCCCTCCAACCTGTTAGGGATCATGTGGCAGTGGGGGCTGGATTTTTGTCTGGTTGCTTTTTTGGTCCCTGAAACCCCAACCCTGTGGACACTGGCAAGAATGATGAATGTCCAGGCTTTAGACATGCTGATGCATGTCTCAGCCAAGAACAAAATGGCATCCTCCCCTTCCTGTACTGTGAGTCCTGTGCTGCCACCTGTGCATCCACAGGTGGTGGTAATGGAGTGACGTGACATTCCTCCCTCCCCTTGGAAGAAGAGAGAGTCCTATGGGATGCTGAAAGCCTTCTTCCTCACCCTGGCTGGTCCCCAATGACCCAGACCTGTTCCTGAATCTGAGTCACTGATGACATAGTTGGTAATGCTACCACCACACCAGTGGGCTGCTGTACTGCTGTATCTGTTGATAATCATGGCCTCATTTATAGTTTGTCTCCCCTGAGAAACCTGTTAAAAAATTATTATCTCCTGACTTAGTGACACTATTAAAAGAATAGTTAACTCATTCCTGAGCACCATGGTTTCAGGGAGGGTCATGGTATTCTGGCTGTCTTGATCAGAGCTCAAACAAACCTAAACACTTCACATCACAGATTTGTCATGCCCTTGTGCCATACAATGCATATACGCAACTGGCAAATAAAGTTAACTATAACAGCACGTAGATCAAAAATGGGCAGCCAGGAAACCTGATCAATGTTATCTTGACCCATGTCAGGCAGCACTTTTATTTAACACCACCAGTTCTTGCAAAAATAAGGGACAGCATATATGAACAGCTAAGAATGGTGCGGAAAGGTGAAACACACTCACTGACAATACTGCACTATCTGACCATGAAATATAGAAACATAGAAATTGTTGGCAGATAAGGACAGCTAGGCCCATCCAGTCTGCCTGGAAGCCTTGTACTTGATTAAGGTTTCTTACCCTCCCTCTACTTTACCACTACTTTACTATTGTTAGAGACCTGTATTTTTCATAAATGACAAGTAAGACATTCAATGTATAAAAAGAAATAAAATGAAAACAAAAACACAGAAAAAAGTTTAAAAAATTGCTTGGTTTTTTTTTCCAAAAACTAAATAAATGCTTGGAGCAGTTGTTGTATAGGCTCTGTTGCTACCACAGAGAAGGTCTGCAAGGAAGCATAGACATAGAAACATAGACTTTGACGGCAGATAAGGACCACTTGGCCCACCCAGTCTGCCCATTTCGCTTCCTATTGGATAAGCTGCAGATTTTAGTTAACCAACAGCCTACTTCCTGCAACCCCCCACTACAATTGCCTTATGTCTGTCCCATGCATGTTTGAATTCCCCCACTGTTTTAGACCCAACAACCTCCCTAGGAAGGTGGTTCTATGCATCTACCACTCTCTCCATGAAAAAAAATTTCCTCACATTACCCCTGAGCCGTCCCTCCTCTATTTTTAAATTGTGCCCCCTTGTTCTTACACATCTCTTTTTCTGAAAGATGCTACCCTCCTGGACTTTGTTGATTCCCTTGAGGTACTTAAAAGTTTCTATCATGTCCCACCGTTCCTCCTTTCATCAAGGGTATACATATTAAGATCTCTCAGTCTCTCTTCATATGGTTTCTAATGCAGACCCTGCACCATTTTGATTGCCCTCCTCTGGACTGCTTCCATCCTGTCTATGTCCTTGTGTAGATGGGGTCTCCAAAACTGCACACAGTATTCCAGATGGGGTCTCACCAACTGTCTGTACAGAGGGATAACCACTTCCCTTTTTCTACTTGTGATACCCCTTCCTATGCATCCCAGTATCCCCCTGGCTCTCCTTACTGACTTCTCACATTGCTTACCCACCTTTAGGTCATCTGATATGACTAGTCCCAAGTCCCTTTCCATTTTTGCTGTTGTTATTACCTCCCCTGCTATTGTGTACTCTTCTCCTGGGTTTTTGTTTCCCAGGTGCATTACTTTGCACTTCTTTGCATTGAACCTAAGTTGCCATATGTCTGACCATTCCTCTAACCTTGCCAGTCCCTTCTCATCCTTTCTACCCCCCCCATTGTGTATCAGCTCTGTTACAGATCTTTGTATCATCTGCAAAGAGGCATACCTTTCCCTCCAAACCCTCTACAATGTCACCTATAAAGATGTTAAAGAGAACTGGACCCAGTACTAAGCCTTGAGGTACTCCACTAGTAACCCCCCTTTCTTCGGAATGTGTTCCATTCACTATTACCTTCTGTGTCCTGTTGTGCAGCCAGTTTGCTACCCAGGCTACCACCCTGGAACCCACTCCCAGGCTGGCTAACTTGATTATTAGTCTTTTGTGTGGGACTGTGTCAAATGCCTTGCTAAAGTCTAGGTAGGCCATATCCACAGCCCCTCCCTGGTCTATTACTTTGGTCACCCAGTCAAAGAAATCAATTAGATTCATCTGACATGATCTTCCTGCTGTAAATCCATGCTGCTTTTGGGTCCCAGCTCCCGCTGGCTTCTAGGTACTCAACAATTCTTTCTTTCAGAAGTGATTCCATCATTTTCCTACCACTGAGGTCAAACTTACAGGTCTGTAGTTTCTTGCTTCTGCCTTGCTCCCACTTTTGTGAAGGGGAATCACATCTGCCCTCCTCCAGTCCTCAGGTACCACCCCATCCTCCCATGATTTGTTAAAAAGTGTGGTCAGTGGTGTCACTAGGTCCTCCCTTAGTTCTTTTAAGATTCTGGGGTGAATCCCATCAGGCCCCATTGCTTTGTCCACCTTGAGTTTTAGGAGTTCTTTCAGGACTCTTTCTTCTGTAAATGGACTGGTGTCAACCCCCCTACCCAGAGTGCTTCTATTGTCTGGTTTAGGTAACACCTCCTCAACTTCTTTTGTAAATACTGAGCAAAAGTATTCATTCAGTATCTCTGCCTTTTCACTGTCTCCCTCTGCCCACCTCCCCTCTCCTTTATTAATCTTCACTATTTCTCCCTTAACCTTTCTATGCTCCCTAATGTACCTATAAAAGGTTTTATCCCCCTTCTTAACTGAGTTGGCTATTTTTTCCTTGGTTTGGGCCTTTGCTATTCTGACTGCCTTCCCCACTTCTTTCTGCTTTAATTGATACAGTTCCCTGTCGACTCTCTTCTGTGATTCCTTATACTTTTTGAATGCAGCCTTTTTCTCCTTAACCTTCCCTGCCACCTCTTTTGAGAACCATAGTGGTTTTTCTCCACTTTGTTTTCTTTTTTTGTTTCACACAAAGGCTTGTTGCCTCTATGATAGCAGTTCTGATTTTTCTCCATTGTTCTTCCACCCTCCTTTTGGCCATTTGCTAGTGCATTCCTCAGGTATTCACCCATTTTGCCAAAGTCAGCACTTCTAAAGTCCAGTATCCTTGTTTTTTTATGGCTTATCTCCATGGTTGTGCTTATTGTGAAGCACACTGTGTAGTGGTCACTTGTTCCCAGATGTCTACTGACTTCTAAATTTGTGATCCTCTCCCATTTGAGAGTACCAGGTCTAGTATTGCTCCCTCCCGGGTGGGTTCCAACACTAGCTGTCTAAGTCCTGCCCCCTGCGGGGCATCAAGAATAACCCTGCTCTTGGATGTGGCTGCAGTACATGTCACACAGTTAACATCTGGCATATTCAGGTCCCCTATCAACAGTATCTCCCCTTTTTCAGCCATTTTGAGAATGTCCTCTATCATTTTCTTGTCTGTTTCCTCCCCTTGAGATGGGGGCCTGTATACAACCCCTGTACAGATTGTGATGCCATTCCCTGTCTCCAAAGTGACCCAGAGTGACTCTTGTCCTCCCCTTTTACTTTTTAGTTCTGTAGCTTTTATCCCTTCCCTTATGTATAGAGCTACTCCACCTCCACTTTTACCTTCCCTGTCCCTTCTGTAGACTGTGTACCCTGGTATGTTGACATCTCAGTCATGGTTCTCCATGTACTATGTTTCTGTGACTGCCACAATATTCAATTTTTCATCTTCCATCATGACTACTAGCTCAGGAAGCTTGTTTCCCAGACTATGGGCATTGGTACTCGTTGTCCTCCATTTAATGTTGGCTTTATCCTTTTTTCCCCATCCCTGCTCTTATTGCCCTTGTCTATTTTTCCATTTACCTCTGTCCTACCCTCTGTTGAGCTCTGTACCTCAGTGTTTACCTTACTACCTGCCATGTTTTGTTGGGGGAGGCTTGAAATTTCCTGTCTCTTATCAGCACCTCCCCCCTTGGCTAGTTTAAAAGCTTGCCAATAAAGCATTTAAACCTGTCACTTAGGAGCTTGGTTCCCTTCATGGACAGATGCAGACCATCGTGCCAGTATAGACCTTCATCTCTCCAGGTGTACCCCCGGTCCACAATGAAGCCAAAGCCCTGTGCTCTGCACCAGTTTTGCAACCATTCATTAAACTGCATGGTGTGCAGTACCCTAGCCTTACCCCTGCCATGGAAGCATCAGTGGAACTGTTTGATTCACAAAACATTTTAAGACCATAACATAATGCTGCTTAATACAATGTAGAATACTAGGAATATGATTTCTAGTGTGTATAAGGTCATTTTGAGGTATTTTATGAATGTAAATGTGGTAACAAAAAATAAAACTACATTTTCAAACAATAAAAAGAAATAACATGAAATTCTAGCAAAATAAAAAGAAAAATTATAAAGCATAAAACGAATTTCATGAGGCTCTAACTATTGTCCTAGTATGGACTTCTAAATACTTTTTTGCAGTTCTATTTGTGTGTTTCTACAGTGTTTTTGTGATTTTGTCTTCTGAAATGTGTGTTAGCATATTACTGCCTTTATATTCATTGTACATTGCAAAATCATCATTGTAAAAAGTGCTGTGCTATGCTATGTGTATGTGCTATGCTATTCACTAAAAATACCGCCAACAGCTTAATCTGGTTCAAGGTCGGTTGGCATTCATCTGTATCCCCTTCCCCCAGGTCGTGCCTGAAAATAGGAAGGATTTGTCTAGTGCACTTACCCGGTCAACAAAAACTAAATAAAATAAATAAAAAATAAAATGTGTAATATCCTGCTTTCCCCTTCAGTTTTCACCCAAAAAGCAGAGCACTGTATTCATGAGTTGTTATTTGTTTGCTTTACTCCATGCTGTATACTGAAATATTTTTTTTTATGTGGCAGACTGTGCTGTCCTGCACAAATACAGAAAGGCGGATTATTTGTTTATTTTAGTTTTGCTTCTGCAACACTGGTTGTTTTATATTAAAAATCTTTAAAGGAATCAGACTTCTCGGTTATTCTGTGAGCAAAAAGTGATTTTTAATAATGGTTTAACACACCACCATGACTTGTGGGTGGTAGAAATATAGCAACAGCAATAACAGGGATGGGATAACATGGGCTAATGTTAAAGTGCAGAGGCTCGATTTCTAGAGCCACATTAGACCAATGCAAGGTGCACTAAACCCCCGTTTGTGCAAAGCTGGGTACTCCAGTGATCCTACATCAGATTTTGGTAGAGGCCGGATCCCAGCACCAAAGTTCCTCTGGCTGCTACAAGCAGAGTGTTGCGTGATGGTGCTGGCACATGGGAGGGGTTTGACAGAGATTGCTATCAGTGCCTGGCCTGCGCAAGCAGCCCATGGTATTGGAGTTAGGTGGAATGGCACAAGCAAGCCTTGACTGTTACAGCTGAACAGAGACAAGAGTCATCAGCTGGTACAAGGTAACCAGCCCCAGTGTAGTCAATGGTGATGGACCCATAGTAAACAGGACTGTGCAAGTGTCCAAACTGTGTCATTGGCAGTCCATGGACATCTGCATATACCAGACAGGGTGCCACAGAAACAAACAATTCTGGAGGTGTGTCCTTCTATACATACCTGCCTCTGTGTACCCAGGTGAGCACGAATACAGCCCATGATTTGTACCATGCCCTGTCCATCTCCATGGTGCTACAGTAGCATCTGCTGGGCACATACAGTATAGTCAGACTGATGGATATAGTACAAGCATGTGTCAACATGCAGTATAACATCTGGGTATCTATGTACGAACTGTACGGTCCCCCTACAGTATGTATCCCCATAGCTGTCAGAGATGCAGGCAATGCAGCCACAGTCCCCCTTTCTTCTGTGCCATTGCAGCAACAAATATGCATTGCAATTCAAAAGGGTACTGGGGTGTTCTTGACCCTGGAACCACTCAAGTATCATCTGCAGCTGCCACTCACATGATATATCTTACACTGGTAATCTGCACACAAAGTCACTTTTGTTGGCATTGATGAAATAGACCCGAATGTGCAAGAGGACATTATACAGAAACCTGCTGTCTCTGTTCTACAGTATCTTTTTGGGAACCACCATACTGTAAAATGCAGACATTGGGCAATACCCACAAATACTGTGTATGGTAACATCATTGTGATGTGGTAACTGTCACTTTGGATGGCAGCTGCTGGCACCATGGCAGGCTGACAACCCCTCCAAACAGGACTGCCTGTAATGCAGTTGTTACCACCTTCTTGGTCATGGGGATCACTTCTGAGGATGCCCACAGTGATGGGAAGCTGAACACAGATTGCCAGCATGGCAACTGGACTAGGACCACACAGGACATGTGGTGGGCTGTGCAGACATGCACTAATGGATAGAGAGGGTGTGCAGCTGGGGGCATGCTGTGGCAGGCTGTGGAGTTCCTTGGGCTTGGTGAGGCATAGTGCAGCCTGGACATGTGTACCATGTTTGTGGCCAACTGTACTGCAGGCATCTGCAGTGTACAGACAGCAGCTGTAGCAACAGATGCCTGGCTCCTACCCCTGCAACTCTGCCACACACAAACAGTGACAGTGCTGGAGGGTAGGCATTGATGGGTGCAAAGGATGGGTACAGATGCCCTACAGGAGCCCAGCTGGGGGGGGCTGCAGCATGGCCACATCATGACTGGGTATGTGCTGCAGCAGCATGATAGCTCTGGCCAACACTGTTCCTCTCAGGGGCAGCCAGGGAGGTCCACTGGGTTACGGGCAGACCAACCCAACAGGGGACTTTGGAGTACCTCCCACTCAGACCAGTCTCATGCTGTGATGTATGGGTTGTTAGACCAGCTTTGGCCTTAACACTTAGTACAAAAGCCAAAAAACACAAAAACATCTCTACTGGGTGAAAAGGATGGCCCAGGAACTAACTCCTTCCATTGCTATCTGCTATAAAAAATAGGCAGGGGCATTAATCAAAAGCATTGCTGGCAATGTCAGGGAGCCCCATCCCCAAAATGTCATTAAAGGCAATGTTACTTATTAAAAAATGTGTATTATGTCAGGCAGAATGAAAAGGGGAGCCCAAACAAAAATCCAGGAAATCTTCACTTTTACAATTGTCATTTAGACTAGAGCTGCTCTAAAATAAATCATGATTAATCTGATTACTTCCAAGTACATCAGAACCTTTTGTGGACAAATGAGAAGTCCGGTCATCTCTGTCTCGCACAGCCATGCTTTTCAGTAAATATATTTAGCAAATTGTCACAAATGTTATGCATCTTCACACAACATATAATAATTGTCAATTGCAATGAGACACTTCAGTAGCTAGTTTTGTATTATATTATCACTATTATTTTTATTATTATTTTATTATTATTATTGTTACTATTATTGGCCTCCCCTGAATCAGGACAGCTTGAGAAAGTGTTAGTTGGAAGGCACAGGGGGAGGAGGGAGTGATGGGCAGGAATGGAGAAAGAGGCTCCTGAGTAGTGGTGGAGGGTAGTGTCTCTGAATGCCAGAAGTCACTGATGGCAGAGGGTGAGGTGGAGTTAGCAGCCGTCACAGAGATCTTGGCCACACAGAACCATGACTGGCACCTAGCAGTTCCCGGGTAAAGTTTAGAAACATAGAAACACAGAATTTGCTAGCAGAAAAGGACCGCTAGGTCCAACTATTCTGCCAATTTTTCCTTGCCCATAGTATCACAGCAGATTAGTGCTGGATGAAAGTTATGAATTCCACTTGAGTGGAACTTTCACAGAATTCTCCAAATGTCTGCCTTTGGTGGATCAGAAATCTTTTGAATGTGTGTGGCAAATTTTTGTCCTGTTCAATAGAATTTTCTTGCTGAGCTGCAGAATACTACACATGAACTGTGGAACGAATCCACAATTCATCAACTTATTCTACAGTTCAGATAGGGAAACAAAAATGTTACCTGGTTTCTCTAGTGGCACCCCCCACTCTCCAGTCACCAGCCCCATACAAATTGAGTTTCCTTGGTGTCTAGTGGCAGCCCCACCCTCTGATAACTGGCCCCATAAAAGTTTTAAGTTTCCCTGGTGTCTAGTGGCACCCCACACCCTCTGATTGTTGGCCCAGTATTTTTTCAGGCATTTTTGTTGCTCAGCAGATGCACAAAGTGCTGAGAATTCATTTACCGCACTGCAGAGATGCCGATTTCAGCAATTTTTGAATTGTCTGCCTTTTCAGTAGCTGTACAAAGAATCCCTTCCCAGTGCTGCTCTGATTCTTCCTCATAGTGATGAGGTGTTCTGTCACCATCTGTGGAAGGATGCACTCTAAGTGAGTCCTGCCGGGGGGGGGGGTTAATCCCTAGCTCTAATTACAGGACTTCCTGCTTACTCCCAGTTGGTCATTCCCCATTAACCTGACCCTCGTGGTTCAACCTGGAGAGAGAGAGAGAGAAAGAGAAAGAGAGAGAGTCTGCCATGCTTTATAAGAAAAAAAAACAAGAAAAACACTGAGAAAAACCCTGTGCAGCACTATTTCCAGCTAAGTTTTGTGTTTGTCTTTGCCAATGACCTCGGGTCTACCAGCTTCCATTCAAGTCCTGTCCAGAAAAGCCCTTGCTCTTGCAGTACCAAAAACCACACTCTCTAGTTATCCCCAACAAAACCCCTTTAGAAAAGAAAAGAAGAATCAAAATCCCCAACCCTTGAGGGGTTATGCAATCTCTCAACACTAACCTTAATACAGTGTACTTCCCTTGTTAACTCCATTTCCCTGCCCGCTGACTAGTTTCAGGTACCACTCTGTTACTTGGCAGTTGCATAAAGCACTAAGAGTCCCTGTACCATGCTGCAGGGATGCTGCTTAGACCTGTTTTTGAATTGCCAGCCTTTTCAATGGCCATCCTGATAACTCCTCCCCAGTGCTGCTCGGATTCCTCCTTCTAGTCATGAAGTGTGCTGGCGCTATCTGTGGAAGAGTTTGCAGAATCTGGCAGGAAGGGTCTGACTGGGTACAACACCTGAAACTTCACCTGTCGTTATGGTCTCTTGGTCTGGAATCTTATTTCATAGACTTCTATCATTCACAAACATGGCCTTCCAGATTTTGTTACCACTCTGCTCGTTACTCTCTTTCCTTTTTGACCTCTCACCTTCCCTCCTCTCTTTTTAATGCTTCCATTACCATCTCCCCTTCATTTCTACCACCCTCCTTCCTTTATTAATTTCCACCCTAGAGGATTCCACACCCCTCAGGTTCTCCATACTTTCTACATCAGCCTGTGGAGGGAATTTGCTGCCTATCTGATTTTTTCTAACACCCTTCTTGGCTAGTTCAAATGTTAAAGTAACATCTAAAGCATCTACTGAGGATTGCAATTCCCCTTCTGGATGAATACAGGCCATCACCCTTGTAAAGAACCTTATCTCTCCAGGTGGATCCCCAGTCCCCAATGTAGCCAAACCCCTCCTCTTGGCATTATTCATTTAATCATTAGTTAAAGGTTTTTCTGCAGAAATCCCTCTCTTCCCCAGTGTCATAGATAGGCAGCACCTCAATGAAAGCCACTGAGTGTGCTACTTGCCTAAGACCCCCTCCCCAGTTCCCTAAACCTCCACCTACATTATTCCAGCTCAATCCCTAGCCAGCTCCTTAGTCCCCTGGTGGATAATGACATTCAGCTCTTCCTCCCATCCTGCTGCTCTAAGGATCCTCTGGATCTGGTTCTCATCCCTCCAGACCATGGCACTACATCAGCACCTAACCTGTCTCTCACCCCTTTCCTATTTCCAAATCTATCCCCTCACTATCAAGTCCCCCACCAGAAATTGCTTCCTCCTCCTCTGGGGTTCTCTTCCTCCATCCTTGGGGTCCTCACTTTGGAGAAAACCCACATCCTGCCTGGCCTCTACCACATGAACCTCCTTCTGGCAATCTCACCTTGTTAGAGCAGCTTAAGAATTTCATAGTGGTACTGATTGAGGAATGTGCCTCTGACTCACCACTCCCACCCTTCCAGAGCCCAACATAGTCCAGCCATTCCTCCTTTCTTGCATCCTCTGAGGTAACAATGTCACACTTGGTGGCCCCTGGGTGGAATAAGAGGACCCTTGAACCCTAGTCAACTTGACTCAGAGACTAGCAATCTCCTCCCTAAACCAAGAGAGGCGCACACAGATGGGGAACCAGCATAGTCTCCATGACATCTCTCTGAAAACTGCCACACCACAACCATTGCATTGCACAACTTCTAGCATTCCCACCTTCTATACTTCCTGTGTTAGCTGGAAATACTTATGTACCCTTACCACTGATATGGTGTTCCTAGCTTCCCCTTCCCTTTGTATGTTGTTACTTGTGTTCCCCTGTACTTGGTGAACTTCCCCTTATATTGTTACCCTAGAAAGTGTGTTGCCCCTATTCCCAATATAGGCCTACCCTATACCTTATGCTCTTCCCAGAAGTGAATGCAACAACCACAGTGAACAGATTAAATTAAATTGTATATGAATCCTAAATTTTAATAGGCATGAACAGGCTCAATTCAATTAAATTGTATAGAATGTTATTGTAAAGTTTAAAAAATTTTCAGAAACAATAGGGGGACAGGAAGGGGGAGTGGCTCTGCATCTGATGGAGGGGATAACCTATATCTGAGAGGAACAGGTGGAGAAAAAATCTGAAGCATTGTGGGTACAGATACAATCCACTTAGGGGAGGAACCTCTGGTTGGGGCCACCCTCCCAGGATGAGGAGTTGAGCAGGGTACTGGGGCCTAAATCATGGAAATGTCCAACAAGGATGTAGTAGTAAAAATGGAAGACTTCAGTCTACCTGGGGTGGACTGAAATATCCCTGCTACCTCCTGTACTATGGAGCAAGTACTGCTAGATGAATTCCAGAGTAGTTTCCTGATGCAAAGTGACATGGTGCCCACAAGGGTAAGTGTTGTACTGGACCTGGTCCTGTTAAGCTGTGCACATGTTCAGGGTGTGAAGGTGGAAGCACCACTTACAAGTAGTGACCACCACATAATGTAGTTCCACCTAGACATGGGCAGAGGGATGGTGAGGATCAAGACAAGGGCTTTGAACTTTAGGAGGGCTGACAAGCGTGCCAAAATTTAAAGTAAGAAAGTTAAGGCTGAAACATCCAGTTGATTCAGCAAGAGGTGGCAAAACTGGTAGGGAACAAGAGGACAGTTCTATGTAAGTACAAGTGTACTCAGAAGTTGATGGATAGGGAGGATTACTCTGCTTAATCTACGTTAGTGAGCAGAGCAGTTAGAGTGACAATTAAACCAAGAGAAGTACAGCTATCCCAGGAAGAAAATACAGGCAATAGGCCTTTTTCCAGTGTATAATGGAGAAAGGAACATAAAGGATGAGACTGTGAGATTAAAAAAATATGTAGGTTAGGCAAAGGGTAGTGAAGAAAAAGCAGAGGTACTTAAGTACTTCTGTTTGTTATTCACTAGGGAGAAGGATAGACCACTGCCACAAGGCAGCAAAGGGGTGGGAGCTGCAATGTGGGAAGTCATGGATGGTTTTGGCATAGTACAAGCTGACAGGGTACTTAAGGGCCTGAGGGCCCTAAAGGTGGACAAATCCTCATTGCCAAATGGCATGCAGTTAAGGATCCTAAGAGAACTGGCAGATGTTCTTGTGGGTCATCTGGCTGACCTGTTTAACATCTCCCTGGAGTTGGCGAGCAAGCCCCCAGTCTGGAGGACTGCACATGTGGTATCTCTCCATAAAAATAGGTTGAGGGATGAACCAGGGACCTACAAGCCAGTCAGTCTGACCTCAATAGTAGGCAAGCTGATGATGGTCATCCTGAATTAGAGATTGGTGGGCTTTCTGGAGTAAAATGGCTCCCGGATATGAGGAAGCATGGGTTTGTATCGGGGAGATCCTGCCAAAAGTAACCTAATTGACTTCTTTGACTAAGCTGCTAGGACAGTCAACAAGTACCAAGCGGTTGTTGTCCTGTATCTGAACTTCAGCAAGGACGTAGACTCTGTGCCTCATAAAAGACTGGTTAGAAATCTGGAAGACCTGGAGGTGGAGACTAAGTTTGTGGGATGGGTCAGGAGCTGGTTGCATGGACAGAAGCCAAAAGGAGGTAGTCAGAGGGTAATTCTCAGAAGTGAGGCCTGTGACCAATGGGGTGACTCAAGGATCAGTGCTTGCTCTGGTGTTGTTTAAAATCTGCATAAGTGACATAGTGGTTGGAATCAAGGGTAAAATCTGCCTTTTTGTGGATGACACCAACTTCTGTGGGAAGGTCAACATGGAGGAGGGGAGACAGAATCTGAAAGAAGATCTGGTTCCTAGGATAGGGAAGTAGTCCACCATTCCTCTGTGGATGCTTTATCTAGCCCTTGCCTAAGCAGCAATCCCTGGCTCTTCTTTCCTGTTTTCATATCACTTTCGCAGACCCTAGTTTAAATTGGTAAAATGCTCTCCACCACCTCTCCTCCACCTCTTCCCCTCCTTCTCCTCCCACCTTGCATCTCTCCCCCTCCCCTGACCCCGCCTTTCCACTCCCCCACTGTGCCTCTCCCTCCTACTATTGCCTACACCTCCCCTTTAAAGCCCCATGCCCCACCCCCAGGCCCACCCCTGACAATTTCCTCTTCCTCCCATTCCTCCTACTCCTCCTCTGCCCATCTCTGCCACGTTTATCCTCCACTCCACATTCCTCTCCAGTGCCTAAGCTGACAAAGCCTCCTCTGGCTGTACAAGCACCCAAGATTTGGATCCTTGTTCCCACTGCTGTACTCTGCTCTTACTCTGTTATGGCATTTATGATACAATATGCATCTCAACTGGATACAATTATCCCAATCTCGTGCTGAATTCAAATCTAGTTATGTTGTGTCCTGGGTTACTAGGACCAATAACACCCTTTGAAACCTATATAAAAATGTATACCCTTTTGTAACTTGCAATGTAAACATACCATGGAATCTGCGTAACCTTTATGTAACCTATGTGTTGTTTGTTGTCTTCTGTATCTGTATGACCTGGAACCTTTGTAAACAAGTCCCTGACTCAAAGGTATTAATCCCAGTCTGTAATAAATAAATAAATACATTTGGCAACTGTGGTCCAATGCTAAAGTGTAAAGTCATGCACTTGGGGGTGAAGAATCCATGGACAGTATATGAGCTGGGTGGTATGCAGGTAACCTGGCCAGAGGAAGAAAAGGACTTGGGAGTAATTATCACGAGTGATCTGAAACACTCAGCACACTGCAGGAGAGCAGCAGGCAAAGCAAACTGAATGCTGGGCTCCACAGCCGATGGAAGGCAGATGTCATTCTACCACTGTTCAGGTCTCTAGTTAGCTCACACCTTGAGTACAGCGTGCAATATTGATGCTTTTATCTTGAGAAGAATATCAACTTGCTGGAGATAGTTCAGAGAAAAGCAACCAAAATGATCCAGGAGCAGCAGGATAACACCTATGAGGAGACACTCAGGGTGCTCAACATGTACTCTCTAGAGGACAGAAAGGAGAGGGGTGACATGACTCAGACCTTCAAGTACCTTAAAGGTGTAAACAGGGGGAGCACGGAGGTCCTCTTCAGCCTTAGGGGGAACAAGACCACTGGGGGCACAGTCTGAAGCTGTTGTCAGGTAGATTCAGGAGGGAGATGAGAAGGCACTTTTTCACCAAGAGGGTGATGACCAAGTGGAATGAGTTGTCACAGGAGGTGTAATCCCTAAAAATGGTGGACAGCTTCAAAAGGTTATGTGACAGGATGAAGGGGAAAGTTACAGGTAGAGTGAGTGTGAGTGGTGGGATACTTGAGGAAGGTCAAGAGGGAAAAGGGGATGGGGCAGTTCCCTCTGTAAACATCCTGGAAACTGCACAACTGAACAGACATGATAGACTGTAAGGCCTTTATCTATTGTCATGTTTGTATGTATCACAGGAATATATTAAGTAATCCATAAATCTCATCTTTTACCTGCTGCTTTTTGATGATGAAGCTGTCAATGTAATCCCGAGGTGAATTAATATCCTGTGACTCTTCATGTGCTTTTACTTTTTCTGAAACAAAGTCTTTTAATTGCTGAAAATTTCTATTAATCCAGCTGTGTGGTCCAGGTAAATGCTTCATTACAGTTGGAAAGAGATTGTAAAGCTGAAAAATATAACACATGTGCAATTTATTTTCTGTTCATACTGAAAAAATATTTCTTGATATCTAACAGCATTCTGATGATGCAAAATGTTAAAATGTAAATGATTAGTTTTTTCACTTGGCAAAATAATGTACCTACTGTAATTGAAGAATATAATGCTTACATGCAGAAGTTTAAATAAAGAAATCCTGAAATCATAACACACTCACGGATGGGTAATTCAGAACTGGTCACATATAACTCCATTGTGTGTTTGGTCCTCTCTGCGGCTGTCCATGTTGACATGATACAGCGGTTAAACAAATTCATGAGATTCGTAATAACAGCAAGCCATTTTCGACATGTTTTGGTATGGTGTGTATTTACTAGTCTACTGCGGCTTGCTTCATTACTGATGCATACAAATACTGATATACTGTAAATGTATTTATTTTCCCTTTACTACTGTGGCCTTGAAGTGCAAAACACAAGCAAAAAAGTAAAATGCAATCAGATAAACAAAGCAAAGATCGAAGGTAGCCATCATAAGCTAAAATGTCCCACTGTGTTGTGTGTGTGACTCATACTGTGCTAACACCAATTAGGCACAACTTACTATAGTGAATATATGTTCTTTTTGAATAATTGACACCTCCTGAAGCAGGGCTTTATTAAGGCCTAACTGTATATCGTGAAATGTAAATTTTGGTTGAATTAAGCAATAAGGCATGACCAGGATGTTATGTTAATGGTCTGTTAATCACTCTCTAAGGGTATAATGTGGCATGAGGCATAGGCAAGCACCACATGCCCCTAGAGGGTGATTAATTAACCATTAATGAAACCTCTGAGAGTACCTTATTGCTATTTTAATAAAAATGTTTTTTTAAATAGTGTAAAACTTTATTCAGCATATGATTAAGCTCTGCATGTATATTAATAAAAGATTAAAATAAATCTGTTAGAATGTTTACAGCCCATCAGAAAGCTCAATTTCTAAGATCTATATTATAATAAAAATGTATTATATTACTAATGAAAATCCCAACATGCTCCCAGAACAGGGAGTATACTTTAAGCTTACGAGTTTTGTGCCCCTTGACTTGGAGTGTTTCTTACTTTGGAAGATGCTTCCTTTCTGTACTCTGTTCATGCCAGTGATGTATTTTTTTTTTTGTCAACTTTGTTTTTCTTCTTAGTAGCCAACTACTGAGGCATCCTTCAGGGGGATCACCTGACCTCATCTCCACCACCCACCTCAACCCCATCCCACCCCACTAAGGAACTGGGTGCTTGGTACCCCCTGTCCCACCAGGTCCGTACAGGAGCAGGGGGGAACTCGGAGAGTCAAGTTGGGGTGAGTGCCAACATTGAGTGTGTGAGCTCAGCCACTGGAGACTTGCTGTTGCCTCCCCAGAGCTGGGGTTTTTCATTCCTGTTTTGCCTGGGGGTGCAGACATGCAATGACATCCAGCACATGATGGGCATGTTCCGCATCCTTGCTCAGGATGTCTGCCGACACCCCCTACCCCTTGTACATGTCCCTGCTAACTGCAATGCTCCCAGTCTCTATCGAGGGCCACCAAAGCTGCAGGGTGCACTACCCTCCCTCCCCAGGAGAGGAGAGCAGTCTTTCAGATGCATGAT
The DNA here is from genome assembly GCA_016271365.2 of Neoceratodus forsteri. Lineage (NCBI taxonomy): Eukaryota > Metazoa > Chordata > Ceratodontiformes > Ceratodontidae > Neoceratodus > Neoceratodus forsteri. The sequence goes on along the minus strand of CM057450.1, from coordinate 511,734,437 downwards.
TTTCTCCTCCCCAGCTGACCCCACCTAACCAAGTATGCTCCAGAACAAGGGTCACTGGCGTGGAGTGAGGTGCAGCATTCAGCACCTCAACCCTCAGCGTCACTGGGCTGGCTACTAGTGATGTATTTGTATGTCTCTGTCATGTTCCCCCCTTCTTGCAGGAAATACATATTTAACTCCTTTAGTCTTTCCTTATAGGTCTTATCCTACAGGCCCTGCACCATTTTAGTTGCCCTCCACTGCACCGTCTCCATCCTGTCTGTGTTCTTTCTCAGATGGGGCCTCCAGAACTGAACACAGTATTAGGTACAGTCTCTCATGAGTGTTATATACAGGGGCAAGATGATCTCCATCTATATCCCATCCATATGCATCCAAGCATCTGGATGGCCTTTCCAGCCATCTTATTGCACTGCCTAGTTTCTCTTAGGTCCTTTCTGGTGATAACTCCCTGGTCCATTTCCTGCTTTGTGACTGTCATTACCTCCACACCTAGTTCATATTTTGCCCTTGTGTTCTTGTGCCCAATATGCATTATCCTGCACTTCTTTGCATTGAATCCCAGCTGCCATTCTTCAGACCATTTCTCCAGGTTTTTAAGGTTTTACCTCATTCTTTCAGCACCCCCTGGCATGCTCACTCTATTGCATAACTTTCTGTCATCTGCGAAGGGTCATACCTTCCCCTCCAGTCCCTTTGCAATGTCCCTAATAAAGACATTGTAGAAGACCGATCCCAAAACCTGCCTCTGCAGCACCCTGCTCATCACCTCTCCCTCTCCAGAGTACTCCCTGGTTACCACAACCCTAGGACTTCTGAAATTCAGGCAGTTCTCCACCTAAAGAACTATTTTAGGATCCACCCATAGGCTGCACAGTTTGTTAATCAGCCTTCTATGGGGGATGGTGTCGAAGGCCTTTCTGAAGTCCACATAGGCCACATCCACCGCACACCCCTGGTCCACTACCTTAGTTACCCAGTCATGCTGTAGATTAGTACAATGAGTTAGTGCAAAACACAGTGCTTATCATAAATACAGAAAACAGTTAGGATTAGATGTAGAAGTAAATAAATTATATATATATATATATATATATATATATATATATTAGTCTGGTGGTCCCATGGTACCCCCCTCCCCACCCATCCAGAGAGGACCCCGACCATCCAGCATCCCCCCTGACCACCAAGCTAATATCTGACAGTATGACAGCCCACAATCAGGCATCCAGGGAGGGAACCACTACACCACCAGGTTACAATTTATTATTACAGAAGCCCACGATCGGGCATTGAGGAGGGAACCACTAGATCACCAGGTAAATCTTTATTGTTACAACAGCCCACGATCGAGACTCAGAGAGAAAACCACTAGACCACCAGGTAAATGTTTATTATTACAACAGCCCATGATTGGGTGGGGAGGGAACCACTAGACCACCAGGTTACATGTAAGTTTACAAATGCCTGCGATCAGGCATACAGGAGGGGAAGGGGTTACAATGGCCCACCATGGACCCTTCCCCTGAGGGCAGCAGCTAGATAGGGCACCAGGTCCAGTTCACCAGGACACCCTGCACAACACATGCAAATGGGAACATAATGACATGCAAATGGCTCAGTTTGCACCTTGCATATATTATGGCCTCATTTGCATGCCCCCGGCTGAATATTATGGGTGATGCACCAAGTGCAACTGCACTTGTGCTGGTGCATCCCCGTGCTTCCTCTCTGTAGTTTGAGCTGGTGCAGTGCCACTGCACCAAGTGCACTATGTGTGCCAACCTTCCCATATTCAATGGTGCTGTGCCATGGTGCATCACCATTGAATATCACCTGCTCCTGGCCCCGGTGCAGCCCAGTTGCACTGCACTCAGGCTTGTGCAACTGACCGGTGCAGTCTGAATATCTGGGCCTAGATATAAACTCAGTTAATCTGTGCTGTGTTGCACTACTTTAACCTGTTTTTGCTTGGCCTGTGGAGTTGCTAAACATGCTAATTATTATTTTTATCATCTCAGGTAATAGATTTGCAAGAGACTTACTTACCACTGTCATTTATCTTCCATTAAAAAAAAATATAAATATGGTTCTTAAAAAGGAACAGTCTTGTAAGTTTATTTTGAAACTTTCAGATTTCCCTTTTAATAACCACAGCAAAGTCACATATCCTTGTGCATTTAATGAGTAAAACAAAAAAAGTTAAAAATTAACAAGTTTTATTTTGTTTATGATGTCCGACTGCCTTGAGATTTTGGAGGTGCATGCTGTGCAATCTCTAGACTTAAGGACTATGCTTTGTAAATGTATTGCATACACATTTTCACTGCAGTGAGTGTTTTTTAGCTTTATAGAAAAGCTAAAACATTGCGCTTACTGCCATGAAAGTGCCATAGAGTGCATAGCATGATGTTCTTGTTATGCTAATACACATTATTAATACATGTTTGTTTTTCCTTGTTAAAAAAGATTAACTAAAACAATTCAAGTAACCAGGCGGCTAATGGCTATTTAAAATGACTGGTCTGGCTACCTGATTTAAAAAGCTAGTGGCCAAACTGACCACCAGCTCACACACTAAAAACGTTTTTCAGTAAAGTTTTATTTATTTATTTATTTTCTTTTTGCATGCATTATGTGGCTATGTCACATACCAGGTCTTTCTGCAGCCTGTGGTACTGTACCATGGGATATTAGTAACAACGTTTTACCACTGTCTGTTTTCAGAAAACCTGGTTTCTATATATGGTAGATACTGGCTACCTCATCAAGATTCTGGTGTCAACTGCATGTTTAAATGATTAAGATTAAACTGCAAACTGCTTTTGTATCCACATCTAGGGGTTAAAACATATTTTAATGGTCTCTGACTTATTACACAGCCACTGCATGAGTTATTGCAAAACATTTGCTTGCTCAAGTGGTTTGCAGCTGGGAACTGCTAATCTGATTTAGGTTTTAACGTGTTGTTAGGCACAAATAAAGGCAGTACCTTTAATGGGTTTCATACAGGCAGACAAGTATGGAAGGAATATATTAAACAAGTATATGTGTTTGCTGTCCATGGTTTGGGAAAATACAGTTTTGGGAACATAGATACATAGATACATAGACAGTGTCGGCGGATAAGGGCCTATGGCCCACCCAGTCTGCCCATTTGAGCTTGTAAGTTCAGTTTGTTTTTCTAGAAGGAACATACAGATAGCAAACTGCTAAGTATTTTAATAATGGTGTGTTGACTAATGAAATGAGTGGGAGGTCAAAAGGTTATGCTCAAATACTATGGTACTGTGGAGCACCTTCTGCCGCATAAATGGGGGGGGGCATACTACACTGTAAATAAGTGTAGTCCCCTCAGTTATCAAATTCAAATTACTAAAGGCAAGCATCCCAAGAGTATATGAACATTGTTTAAAGGAAATTGAGTTGCTTAACCTTCTTACCTCCTCCAGTGGGAAGGGAGTTATTTTTCCCATATTTTTCATTTAAAAAGCTAATGTCTGAAGGAAATAGGGGAACCAAACCACCTCTGCTTCAGTTTGTCTTTCGCTCATTCCAGAGCGCAGCACAAAATGTGGATGGACATAGTCTCAGTGGTCCATAATGCAGATCCAAGGTGACACCATACTTCTTTCTGTTATAGTAATTGAGGGATTATGAGAGTGGTAGTGTGGAAAGGTCCTAGAGTCCAAGCAACTCCCAGTGGCAAGGACAGAGTCTATGTATACAGAAAGGGATCCCTCTTCTTGCTGAACAAAATGAACGGTTCCAAAACATCCACAAGGGAAGGTCAACTGAATCAGTGGCTGGTATAAAAAACAGCCTTGAATTGCAAAAGACTGTACAAACAATGACCAGTCACCATGAAGACCATAAACTAATTTTCTTTTGCATCAGACTGTACAATTTTTTTAAAATGCAACTGAAGCAACACAGTGGCTTCCCTCTGCTTCTACTCTATAGACTTTAATCAGTTTGTAACTTTTGCACCTTACCAGTGAACTGTGTATAAGAAGACACGATATACCATTTGTCCTAATCTGCTGGCAACTGTGTATGTATGTACAGTATGTATGTATGTATGTATAATTATGGCAGTTGTACGTGTTATTACTTGGGATGTTCAATTTTCAAATTTTACACATTCATTTCATTTATTTTCTTAAATATTCATTTCATTTCTTCACTTCTTATGTTAAATGTTTTTCTTAAAATATGTCCCTTTTAAAAAAAAATCGGTTTATGCATGTGCCTGTCAATCTCAATATGGCAGAATTAGGACACTGTGTCCAAACAAATGTGTCCTTACTTAATGCTTCAGTTTATTAATTGATAGTATTACAACCTATTAACAGGAAGCTCAAGATCCTGTAGCTGGGCAAGAAACCATTTCACAAAAAACCAAACAAACAAACAAAAAAAAAACATACTTTATTCTAGGTGCCTACTGGGCCTGGACAAAATTTTCAAATTTATGTTAGATCTATTTAGATCAGGTATAGCAATTTAAAATAGGGTAAATATAAAACAAATAAGATGCCATAGTAAGTATTTTAAAATTAATATGCCTGAGATGCATGGTCTTGATGGTTTATCCATGAGAAAAAAGGTTTATTAAGGCCTAAAGGTTTGTTAATGGTTCCTCTTTGTACAATATTGTATGTTTGTTTACCAAAAATCAAGGTCTTGGTTTACAAACAATATTTAAAGGGCCAATACAAACACATAGGTAAACAAGTTATATGCATATCCTTTTGGAGCTGGGTTCTCATAATTTACAATTTGCTTATAAGATGTGTAAACAAGGGCACTTCCCTGGCCCCATCTCAAATACCTACTTGACCAATTGGTGTTGCCTAAGATATAGACTCCACACAAGATGTGTTGAAGCTGCTGTCATTGATCAAGTTGTTATGCTAACAGTGCCACTTCATAAGGAGAAATATCTTCTTAGTGAACCTGGTCATCAAACTGATCATACATTATGCTCCTACCTTAAATGTGCACATTACTTCACTTGTACTAGACATACAGCTGTTGCTCTATCACAACAACATTGCTGATTTATTTAATGAGGCTCAAGCAAAAATAACCAAATTGGTTAAAGTCAATAGCAGAAAGATAATAGAAAAAGAAAAGGTCAAGAGATCATTTTCACAGGCGGGTTATGTTAAAACGACAGTAGCTAAGTTACTGCAGGATGTAGAAAATGGCCACATCACAGACCTCATCAAAGATGAGCAGGTATTGCTCCCAGTGTGACTGTGCGTATGGCAGAGTAGACTGGACTTGTCCTAAAACAAATTGCCAGAGGCCTTTGTTTAGCACTGCCCAGAACCTGGGACCAGTAACACCATATCCCAGCAGATGCCCATGTTACACTCAGGGTTCAAGCTCGATCAGGGACACACTGTATATTTCTTCATTGTGTCTTTGTCCATTCTTAACCCTGCTATCTCAAAACTAGCCAATGTCCACTCAGTAAAATATTACTTAGAGGAAGACATGTACAAGGAATGCCTAGACTTTGGTGTTCCATCCTGCCATGCAGATATGGAGAGCCCCACATACTGCATGCTGCTCTGTAAAGGGCTATAGGAATATGTGTAGATGTCATGTGTTGAATGTTGCTACTTCCTTTTGTGGTCATATGCCTGAAAAGCAGATGCACACAAACTAGCCAGATGCAAATGAACCTCACAAGTTATGATCCAGTTCAGCTTACTAAATGGCATCTTTCTATCTGTCAGAGTAGTTTATAACATGAAGGGGTAGTACTGCATTGATACTATTTATATTAAACCTTTATGGATCCCTCTCTTGTAATGTCATCACCCCAAATTTTTGTTTCTCTCCTTATGAGTGTACCATCATTGGCCAGATTTTGATCAACCCTGTTCCCACACATGATGAATCTGTCATTCAGAGTAAACCTAATCACCAAAAGAATAATGTGAATATGGATTCCTTGTTCTTAAATTTCCAATTTCTGCTACATTATAAAGATACACACCTCATTAAATTAGCAATGATGTACATTAGGATCAAACAATCCAACATGAGTAATCAATAGTGAATCCTCTTCTGCTAATGCTCTTACTCCTTATATTCCCACCTTCAACATTGTAATTCCCCCTTTAAACCTTAACCTACAGTCTTTGCTAAGCTAAAAAGACACTCAACTTATACACATTTCCAATCATTTGTGACATGTGCATCAGGCCGTTCTGTACATGATGCACAATTGAGACTATCAAATTACTGCTTTTAGTTCACGGTTAGAAATTACCTTTAAGACAGTCAACATTTTACTGTTAGTTCTTATTTTTGTATTTATCATTATGCTTTGTTATTTATGGTCAGCATTAAGGCAACAAAGTAGGTGCTTAGATTATTGAGTTCTGGGGAGTCGAATACCCCTTTAGGGGTCTCCTTCTCTCCAAGGTGGGGACTGTGGAATTATGGCAAATTATTAAGGAAGGAGACTGGGAAACTGACTAAATAAATGAGCAATGAGAAATAATAGTAGAAGACACATGCTTTGGTTAGTGATGAACTTGCTATGGTTAGAAAAATGCTTTTGTATGAAACTAGGATGTTATACTAGACTGCAGGAGAATGAGAAAAAGAGGAAAAAAAGAAGTAGGAACCAAATAGTATGCACAGTGCATAAAAATGTTTGCTAACACACTGTTTAAATAAAACACTAAGAAGGACAGTACTGCCAATCATATCTGTTTAGACTATTCTGTTTCAAGATATTTCCTAAGGATAGTCACAAAGGACTTGGTGGTAAGGCCACCATAAGACAAGCTAGTAGATTCACTACAGTCCAGCTCAAAGGTCAGTTCAAGCTGACCCTGCAAACAGCTGTGTGACATCACTTATCAGGATAGCAAAATGCTTTTGTGTAAAAATAGGACTACTGTCCAGTTCAAAGGTCAACTCAAACTGGCTTCTCAAACAGTCGAATAACATTACATATCAGAAAATGCATACTGTATCCAAGAAAGTGTGAGGCTAGATTTTTACCAATCTATTGTTGTAAAGAGCCTTATTTGATGAAGTACTTCTCTTGTCTCTGATGCTATTTTGAAAATGACCTTATTTGATAAAGGCCTCCCCCCATTTTTTACTGCTGTTCTAAAAACCTGTCTTATTTAGCAAAGCACTGCTTTTAGCTGTGAATAAGTTATTTATACATATAAACTAGACTGTGATCCTCACTAGTGTTCAAGAAGAAGGCAGAAGGCCACACACCATTACTATCCATGGACGCTGAACACTCCCAAGGACAGGGTATTATCTGCTTTGATTCTCTGCATGCTTATAGCTATGACAGTAGTGGGCTGTTAGCTATTTAGTTTTACTGTGTTAGGGATCTTTTTATTCTATCTCAATAAAAATATTTAATTCTTAACAACTAAGTGTAGTCTGAGTTACTTTTCTGGGCCCCTGGCCACCAGCCAAGTTAAATCTGTCCAGAGCATGAAAAAAACAATACACAGTGACTGTAACCATAACACAAGACAGCCAGCTAGGAACTGGCCTGACAAAGCCCCATATAGTCTGTAAAATAAGTACTCCCTACAGAAATGAAGTACTAAAGTTGCCATGTACTATTAAGAGCACATAACCTATTTTACACTTGTTACTTTCATGTCACACAAATTGATACTTTCATGTCACACAAATTGACTCGCTGAAACTGAGTTGCTGTATTCACAGGCTACCACATGAAATCCCTAGTTTGGGATTTTTATTTACTTGATCCAGATGATGAGACAGTCACTATCTGTCAGCTGTGTCAAGCTCGAGTTAGTGGGGAGGAGAAAGGGCAGCCACCTAGGTACCAGTGGGTAACACACACATCTGAAGGCCAAGCACATGTTATGCTGGTGTTAACACCAGAATGAAGCCAGTACAGGGGGTCCCTTTCACCCATCATCATCATCATTAGTCAAGTCATGCAGAAGTGGCAGGGCAGAAGCCCAGGTGGAGGGAAGGCTGAGTGAGGAGGACTACAGAAAGGAGGAGGAGGATTCTGTGGGTCTAGCTAGTAATGGGCATAGCAGTAGTGGTGGGTGAGTAGAGCCAAACAGTGCCAGAAAAACACAGTAATGCCATTACAGGAGTGCCAGAAAAACACAGCAATGCCATTACAGAAAATCTCTCAGATCACTGGTTTAGTTTGAGCAGCAGCATATGTGAATCCCCAGGAGGCAAATACTACCCCACCAACAATGCCGCAATGATGAGAAAAGTTGTTTGGTAGCTCAAACCCAAGAAAAGTCCAGCCTGTGCTACATAGAATGTCTGAGCATCAATCCAAATTTCCTCACAGTTAAGCTGTTGTACATGACCTAAATGCAGCAATAGCTGAATTGCTGGCAATTGATTTATTGGCATTCTCTTGTTGAGAATGTTAGATTTTCAATGTTGATGGCCTGTGCCTGTCCCAAATTGCAAAGTCCATCAAGGTCATACTTTTCTAAACATGCCATTCCTGAATTATATAGGACAGTGTCACAGATGGTAGATCATGCCCTGAAACATTCCACATGGTTGATGGGCTTTTACATCTGGTTTTGTCTCTATATGGGAGAAGCTGGTTCTAATATAAGATGTGAAGAGTTTGCTCTATTCTTTGCCAACATGGCGTCCTCCAACAGGTTGGAAGTCTCCTCCTGTGTACCTCTTAGGGATTTCAGGGCTCATTCTGTGACATACCAGAATGCTTTTTTGGTCTGGGCAAAGTTTGACCCAGTTGGGATGGAGGAGGTGGTGGAGGTTGCCTCAAGGCTGCTGCCAACACTCTGTGATTGTGACCCAGTTCCAACCCAGCTTTTGGTGAGATGTTTGGACCTATGCTTGCTGAGATTGTCCAGAGTTCCTTGAGAAATGGGGGTCTTCCCACTGGGTTTAAAAGAGGACTTGGTTAGACCCCTGTTAAAGAAGTCTTTGTCAGACCCAGACTGTCCCAGCAACTATAGACCAGTCTCTAACCTCCCATTTTTAGGGAAGGTTATAGAAAAGGCAGTGGCTATTCAGCTTGAGGGGCACCTTGCCTGCTCCTCCACCTATAAGATTTTTCATTCTGGATTTAGTGCCAGGCATAACAGGGAGACTACCTTGGTGAAGCTGCTGAAAATCTTCCTAATTGTGAGAGACAGGAGAGAATATACCATTTTGAACCTCCTGGACCTCTCAGCAGCATTTGATATGGTAGACCATAAGGTGCTGCTTGACTGGCTGCAGTTTTGGTGTGGCCTATACCATACAGTCAACCAATGGTTTAAGTCTTACCTGACAGGCAAGATGCAGAGGGTGGTGATGGGACTTGCTTCATCTAACCTGAAGTCCCTGACCTGTGGAGTTCCGCAAGGGTTGGTCTTGTTGCCTTTGTTGTTTGCTGTATACATGCTGCCTTTGGGGGACATCATCAGGCTGTAAGGACTGGGTTTTCATTGCTATGCTGATGATACTCATCTACATATGTCCTGTGCACCAGGTAGCCAGATGGTGGATTCCATGCTTAACAGTTGCCTGACTGAAATCCAGATTTGGATGTCTCATAACTGGTTAAAGCTTAACCCAGACAAGACTGAGGTGCTGGTGGTGGATACAGGTCATTGTGGTGATTATGGAGCATGGTGGGATCCCCCCAGTCTTGTTCTGGAGGGGTACCTCTGGCCCCATCCAAGCAGGTCAAGGATCTGGGTGTAATCCTCCATGACAGCCTCACATTTGATGCTTAGGTGTCAGCTGTCATCAAGAGTGGATTTTATCATCTGAGGAATACTGCCCAGATCTGACACCTTCCACCACCTGAGAACCTGACCTCACTAATACATGCTTTTGTCACGTATATACTGGACTAATGCAATGCCCCCTACCTGAGGCTTTCTGGAGATAACCTCTGATGGCCACAGCTGGTGCAAAATGTGGGGGCTTAATTATTGTCAGGCCACTGAGGGTTTGATCATGTTATGCCCATCCTCTGTGAACTGCACTGGCTGCCAGTCAAGTGGAGGATTATCTTCAGGGTTAGACTACTGATCTATAATGCCCTACATGGACAGGGACCAGCTTACCTGCAATATCTCCTCATGCCCTACCACTTGTCTCAGACACTCTATTCTGCCAAGGGTTGCCTCCTCAGTGTTCCTAGGGTGAGGTTGCAGAACTCTGGTGACCGGACCTTTTCAGTGGCTGCACCTACCCTCTGGAACTCTCTTCCTCAACAACTTTGGGAGGTACCCTTGGTGGAATCCTTTAAAAAGTGATTATAAACCTTCTTATTTTACCAGGCATTCAGTCGTTTTTAATTATTATCTTAGTTGATCATTTTTTTTTTTTTTTTGTATTTTGCTGCTTGTTCTATATTGGATCGGTGTATTGTTAATGTTTAACTGTGTTTTTAAATTGTATTGTAAAGCACTCTGAGTCCCCAGAGGGGGAGATATATAAATACAATATCTATTTATCTATCTATCTATCTATCTATCTATCTATCTATCTATCTATCATTCAGTATCACTGTACAGACATATGAGCATGGATAAGTGGACCAGTGGCCAAACAGCTGGTAGCTCCTATTTATGCATTACAGACCACTGGGCTCAGGTACCCAGGGTGGTATTTGACTCTGGGCATGGGAAAAATTGCACTATGCCCAATTGTGGTGGCAGCAACACTCTGGTATTCAACAGCATGTCATGCTGACAATGAAGAGTATAAGTTGATCACACAGGACAGAAAATGTTGGAAGTGCTCCTTACTGAACTGACGGGTGGCTTCATCCTCATTCACTGAAAGTACATAGATACATAGACAGTGTCAGCAGATAAGGGCCTATGGCCCACCCAGTCTGCCCATTTGAGCTTGTAAGTTCAGTTTGTTTTCCTAGAAGTCTGTTTCCCCTTACCCCTGACCTCTAGAATTCCTTTATGTCTATCCCATGCATTCTTAAATCCCGTGATTGTTTCAGCTCCCACCACTTCCTCTGGCAGGGTGTTCCACTTGTCCACCACCGTTCTGTGAAGAAATTCTTTCTCATGTTTCCTCTGAATCGTCCTCCCTCCAACTTCATCCCATGCCTCTAGTCCTGGAACATCTTTTTCGCTTAAAATAGTGTTTTCCTGCACTCTGTTTTTCCCTGTAAGATACTTGTATGTCTCGATCATATTCCTTCTCTCCCTCCTCTCCTCCAGGGAGTACATGTTCAGTTCCTTCAACCTGTCTTCATAGGACTTGTGATGCAATCCATGCACCATCTTTGTTGCCCTCCTCTGAACCTTCTCTACCCTGTCTATGTCCTTACGTAGGTATGGTCTCCAGAACTGTACACTGTACTCCAGGTGGGGCCTCACTAGTGTCTTGTATAGCAGAATTATGACCTCCCTTTTCCTGCTGGTGATGCCCCTTCCTATACATCCCAGCACCCTATTTGCTTTACCTGATGCCATGTCACACTGTTTCCCTACCTTGAGGTCATCAGAGATGACAACCCCAAGATCCCTTTCCTGCTTGGTGCATGCTATATCCTCACCCCCCAACTGATATATTGTGCCAGGGTTTTTGTGCCCCATATGCATTATCGTGCACTTCTTGGCATTGAATTTCAACTGCCAAACCCTTGATCATTCTTCAAGTTTCTGCAGGTCCCTTCTCATTCTGTCTACACCCTCTGGTGTGTCTACTCTGTTACAGAGCTTTGTGTCATCAGCGAACAGTGAAATTCTGCCTTCTAGATCCTGCGCAATGTCACTGATGAAGATGTTGAATAGGACCTGTCCCAGCGCTGATCCCTGTGGTACCCCACTGGTCACTCTTCCCTCTGTGGAGTGACACCCATTTACCACCACCCTCTGTGTCCTGCCACCCAGCCAGTTACCTACCCATCACACTACTGTCCTGCCCATGCCCATATTCCCCAGTTTGTGTAATAGTCTTCTATGTGGCACAGTGTCAAGGCCTTGCTGAAGTCCAGATAGGCCATGTCCACTGCCCTCCCCTGATCCACCTCCCTAGTCACCCAGTCAAAAAATTCAATGAGATTGGTCTGACATGACCTCCCCCTGGTGAAACCATGCTGCCTTGGGTCCTGTAGTCCATTGACAACCAGATGTTCCACCGATCTCTCCTTCAGAAGTGCTTCCATGATCTTTCCCACTACCGAGGTGAGGCTGACTGGTCTGTAGTTCCCTGCTTCCTCTTTGTTCCCGCTTTTGTATAAGGGGACTACATCTGCTGTCCTCCAGTCTTTGGGTACTTCCCCTGATTCCAGTGATTGGCTAAACAGGATAGCCAGAGGTTCAGCCACCACCTCTCTTAGTTCTTTAAGGACCCTGGGGTGCACCCATCTGGCCCCATTGCTTTGTCAACTCTTATTACTTCCAGTTCCTTCAGGACCCTTCTCGTGTAAAGGGACTTGTGTCCATTCTGCCCCATTCTCACCCCTGTACTCCTTCAGACCCATTACCCCCTCTTCCTCAGTAAAGACTGAGCAGAAATACCTGTTCAATATGTCAGCTTTACTGTTGTCATCCTCCACACGACTCCCATCCTCCCCCTTCAGTCTCACTATCCCTCCCTTTGTCTTTCTTTTTTCACTTATGTACCTGTAAAAGGTTTTGTCCCCTTTAACCACTGATTTTGCAATGTGTTCTTCTGTCTGAGCTTTGGCTTCCCTTACTGACTTCCCTGCCTCCCTTTGTTTCTCCTGGTACTTCTCCCTATCCCCTTCTGCCTGTGTCTTTTTGTATTGCCTGAATGCTATCTTTTGGCTTTCACTTTCTTTGCTACTCTTTGGAAAACCATAATGGTCTCCTCTTCCTTTTCCTCTTGCTAACCTGCTTAATGCATAATTTGTTGTTCTTATAATCCCCATTTTAAATACTGCCCACTGTTCCTCAACCCCTGATTCCTGTCCCATTCCCCTTAATGCCTCTTTCAAGTATTTCCCCATTTTCCCAAAGTCTGCCCCCCTAAAATCCAGGATACATGTTTTTGTGTGGTTTGGTTCTGCTCTTTCTGTGATTTCAAACCACAATGACTGGTGGTCACTGTTACCCAGGTGCTCCCCCACTGTTACCCCCATCACACTGTCCCTGTTTGTGAGCACAAGGTCCAGTATTGCCTTCTGCCGAGTTGGTTCCATGACCAGTTGCTTGAGGAAGGCACCCTGAAGGGAGTCCAGGATAAATCTGTTCTTAGTTGATGCTGCTGCTGGGATGCTCCAGTCCACGTCTGGAATATTGAAGTCTCCAACCAGTACTACCTCACCCTTGTCTGCCATCCTTTGGATGGCTAGCATCAGCTCCCTATCTGTTTCTTCCTCCTGGGCTGGTGGTCTATAGACCACACCAGTGCAGATGGCTGGCCCCATTTTCCTTTCCAGCTTAACCCACAGTATCTCTCCCCCATTTTGTTCCTCCTGGATCTCTGTGGCCCTTATGTCATTTTCACATACAGTGCCACCCTCCTCCCTTCCTGCCTGCTCTGTCTCTTCTGAATATGTTGTAGCCAGGTATGGCCATCTCCAGTCATGGTTATCATTACACCAGGTTTCAGTGATGGCCACAATGTCCAGGTCTGACTGTACCATGACAGCCTCCAGATCTTCCATCTTGTTGCTAAGGCTCCTGGCATTTGCACACATGGCTTTCCATGATTTGACCTCCCTAGTCTGCTTCACTGTTCTACTCCAGCCCCTTCCTTGGTTGTCATTTATCCCTGGTTCTCCTTGCTGTCTGCCCTTCTGCTGAATTTTGCCCCTTTTAGGTTTCATTGTGAGTGATAATGTCTCAAATGTGAAATGCATCAGTGATGGGGGTTTGTCAGAGTGCCATGCCTGGTACACTGTCTTAGTCTCATTGTGCAGGAGTTTCTAACACACCCTGATATCAAATCCATGTTGACTGTGGACCATCCCATCTATGTCCACTTTGCCTGTTCTGGAAAGGCCCATGACAAGCTTCAGTATCTGCAGACACAAAACAAACTGTTTCAGCACTGTATGAAGCTGGATGTCATCACTAGATTGAACTCAACACTGTACACAATCGAACACTTTTACAAGTAATATAAAGCTATATCAGAATATCTGCTGTTACATATAAGCTGTGACAGTGCTGGAGTATCCATGTCTCTGACCACAGACCAGTGGTGACACATGGGTGGTCTGATCATTGTTCTCAGGCCATTTGAACATGCAACACAGGCAGTGAGTGGAGACACTGCTTGAATCAGTCAGACCATTCCACTACTACATGTACTGAGGCAGACACTGATGAACCTACAGCAAGTGCTGGAGGCTGGTGATGATAGTAGACATTGTGCCTTAATCCATATCTTAGACTGTAATACTCATATTTCTGGCATTCTGCAGTCTGAAGATTTTGGGATTGCCACCATGCTGGACCCACATTACAAACATGAGTTGGCATCAATAATGGAAGGTGGGTGTGAGAAGGTTCAAAAGTTGACAAATCTAATAAGAAGAGTACACAGGGCACAGATACTAAAGTCACAGTCTAAGGCACAACATGAAACTCTGCACAGTCCGGCTATTGCTAACAATGCTGCACATGAGAAATGGGCAGACAAAACATCCAAGATAAAAGAAAAGATCCCAACAAATACCATTCAGGCTGTTTTGTACCAGGTGGGAGTTGAAGATGTGGAAGTAAAGGAGTATGAGGAGACTAATGAGACAGCAGGACTATGGGCAGCACAATGCATGGTAGATTTACATTTGGTGGATACAAGGCACCTTACCTTCACAGATGACCCCTTGCTATACTTGAGTATCAAGGTTACTGTGGGACCATCACTGACCTCAGTTGCAAAGAAATACCTCAACTACCCATCCTCAAGTGTCAGTGTGAAGTAGACGTTCAGTTTGGCTGGGGCATTGTGCAGGATAGGTGCACCAATCTGTCACCTTAAAATGTTGGCATGCTAATAGTTATTAAAATGAGTGAGGATCTCATTCTGTACAATACAATCATGTCTATGTTCCTATGACATGAAGGCAGTGATGATGGTCATGAAGATGACAAAAATAGGTATTGTCAGCATTAGCAAATTGCCATCTACTGAGGTGGATGAAGTGGTAATGGAGAAAGAATTCCCATGTGGTGACAATGCCAGTCTGGAAGACTGTAAAGTCTTCTTCCTTGATGAGGTTGAAGCATAGAAAAAAACTGCGTTCTTTTCCTCCTTTCCTACTCTTCAGTAGAATCCTTTACTTTCTGATTCAGAATTATTTTATTTTCAGTCATTTTACTGTTCCCCAGTTGTTGTGTTGCTATTTCTCTGTGACCAGTCAATTACCTGCTTGTGCCCCCTGAATGTGAGCCCTAGAGACAATGCCTTCTCTGGCCAGCAAGACACAGCACCACCTCCTCCTCCTCATCTGGTGTGGTTGGGTGCTCCAGAGCCACAAACAGCATGGCCCACTGCCTCCACACTGATGCAACACAAATACTATTACCAGCTAGGCAAGGCGTTCCTGCTCCAGCCCGCAAGATGCAACAGTGTCTCCTACTTCATCTTCCTCCAGAGCCACACACAGCATGGGCCACAGCCTCCACATTGATGCAGCATAAATGCCATTACTAGCCAGCCCACTAGCCAATCCTCAAGACGACCCTCTAGCCAGCTAGCCCATCAAGGCAGCATGACCTCAGCTCCAGCAAAGCCTATCTTCTTCTGGTGTGATGGTAAGTCACGTTTACTGTTGTTCACAGTCCTTATCCTCACTGGCGGTGACTACTCAGCCTTGCAGAGAACAAAGGGCCTTCCACCTTACTCAGAAAGGCATTAAAATGCCTTGCTTTGGCTGGTCCGGTGGTGTTGAGGGTTGAGGTGCTGGATGCCACAACTCGAGCTATGCCAGCGACCTGGGTTCGGGAACAGGCTCAGGTCACCAGGGGTTCGGCCAGAAGAGGTAGGATAGAGCATCCCAATGGATGCTCTCCTCCTCCACTGGGGGCAGGTTACATGGGCAGCGATGCCCACATGCTTTACTGCCTGTGGAAGCACGGGCAGTGGGATGAAATGCCAGCTTCCTATGAGGGGCCGGGGGTGGGGAGCACTGTGGACTTGACAGCGGTGTGCATAAGCATATCATTCATCTGGATGTAAGTCCTCTGTGTCAGTGCTCTTGGAAGGAAGGGAGCGGGAGAAAAAACAAAGGCAAAAAATCTCCTGGACCCAAGCAGAATTATGCCGGGTTCACGCTACCAAAGTGGCCCCGGCTAAAAAAGACCAGTGGATAAGACCCACTAGGTAGGGAACTGGAGAAATTAAAAAAAATTTTAAAAATGCCTTGCTTTCTTTCCTTTTGTCTCCCTGCAGGTTTCATTATTCACAGGGACAGCTGGTAAGGCAACCAGAAAGCCAGACAGCTGCAAGAAGCAGAGTGGCATCACCTCTTCCTCCAGCATCTCAGTGGTATGCACCATCATGCTGGTACACAGCATGGCCAGTAGCACTAATGAAACAGTATGTATCATTATAATTTTTTTGTTCTCTTTCCACAGGCAGACACTGTGCCATGGTGACCAAAGGGAGGCTAAATAATTTCTCATTTTTATTTACAGGTGACAGGCATGGCAAGAATAGGAGTGGATAATGGATATACCAATATTACTGTGTGGTCCCCACCACAGTTGCAACTTGAGTAGAATCTCAATAATGTTTTGTTCTTTTCACATGTGTCTTCCTGTCCTGCTGCCTCCTTCTCATCTAACAAGCAAGCCATCACCATCTTCTTCACCAGATCATGCAGGATTACATGAGGATCATTGGAATACAGAAAGGGCTGTGGCAGAGGGTGTGACACACACGTAACAGCAGCATAAATGTTTGTGTGGTTCATATAATTCTGGAAGTACCAAATGTCAGCTTTTCTGCTTTACTGGACAATGTGCATGATTGTGTGCACTATGTTTTAGGGCAGCCTGTGGTGGGGGAGTGATATTCAAAGCATAGCACCATGTAGCAGCAGCATAAATGTTCATATAGATCATGTAATTCTGGGAGCACTGAATTTTGGCCTGTTTTGCTTTTCTGGATAATGTGTACTATTGTGTGCTCTGAATTTTATGGCAGCCTGTGGCAGGGGGAGTGACACACAGTGCAGTACCATGTAGCAGCACCATAAATGTTCATGTTGTTCACGTAATTCAGGGACTACTAAATTCTTGTCTATTTTGCCTTTCTGCACAGTGTGCACTATTGTGTGCACTAAATTACTGGAAGGCAGCCTGAGGCAGGGGGACTGACTAGCAACATAACATTTATTCTGGTATTTACTGTAAGCATAATTTTAGTGATACTGTAAGGACCACACAGTTGCACAAGAAAGACAACAGAGCTGAAGTCATATTTTTTTCTTTAGAATGGATGAGAACAGCAGAATTTAAATAGATAGAACAAAGTAGGAAAAGCAATCCAGAAAGACTGAAAGAGAGAAATTAAGATGAATGTGCATTTTTTTTTCTTTTCAAGTTTTTACTTTGTTTTATTAAATGTTTAGGGTATAACAGGTAAGAGTAAAAAAGACAAATAAAAGAAAATATACACTTAGGGATTCATGGGTTATGACCTGGGGACAGAGGATGCACCTCCACCATGGAGTTCTGCCAAACCCCTTAAAAATGCTTTTACTGATTTCTCTGTAACTTTTGTAACATCTTCTTCATCCCCACAACTTGCAGGTAGAGCTCCCCTATATTCCTGTAGAGCTGTCCCACATACCCATGGGTGGATGTGGGAGTAGGTTCTGTGGTTGGTCTCTCAGGTGCCCACCACAACATACAATTCCATCTGAAAGTCACACTCCCAGCCCCCTCCATCTCCTCCTCCTGGACCAGTGCACCTTACCCAGCACACTGCTTTTTCTTGCCCATCCTATATTGCGGTACAAAAGAACCAGTAAGGATGGCACCACCTCCACCCCTCTGAGCAACTTTTGTCTGACTACAGACATGTTTCTCCCACTCCTGGTGGTCTCTGTCTCTAAGGTGGGTGTACTGCCTACCTGTCCCCAAAGGAGGCCCTGTTTCCTACTCAGAACAACAGTTTTACACAATTTACATGTGATCACACTGTTGTTGGTGGGGTCACTATCAAATAAATCCCACACTAGGGGCTTCCGCTGCTGATGAGGGGAGGAACAAGATGGTCCAGGCTTTGTCTCCTCTTCCCCCTCATGGTGCACAGGTGGTGGTGGTACAATGGCTGCTGTTTCCTTTGGTGCTAGTGGTGGTGCCATTGCATGCTGCTGGTGCTCTGTTTGGGTGGGGGAGGGGCTGGGTGCTAAAGTCTTGTGCTGCCATGTGTCTTTTAATATGGAAATGATTGCATCTCTCATCTGTTGGCTGTGTCCCATCTCCTCCTGAAAAGTCCCACTCATTTTTTTGTTTCTCCCCAGCTCCAGGCCTGCCTTTCCTTCAGGCCTTCCTATGCCCCTCACTTGCCACACTGCCCCAATGCAGCTACCTATCACCCAACATTGCAGCCCTTCGGGTAACCGGATATAACCCTTCACTGGGTGGGTCCATCTCCTCTGAGGGGGAAGACACTAGTGGGGTAACCAGCTCAATTCTTAGCCTGGGGGCTGCTGAGATGGTCTTTGGACTGCTCAGTTTCTTGTGGCAGCAGGAGCTGGCAACCATCATCCAGTCAGCCACAGGGATCTTTTCCCATTTGCTCCCCAGGGGGCGTGGTGTGCCACCAACATCAAGCCGTACGTTGACGTTCACCATGCCCCATTAGTCACTGGGACCCAGCGCATTGCCATACCCCCAGTCTTCACCGGGGGTCAGCAAGCACTGGGTCATGTTCCCACCCTCCCCCAGTGAGAAGGAAAGCAGTGTCCCACTCATTTTAATGATAACAAAATAAACAAAAAAGGACTGAAAAAATCAGACTAAAAGTGATGAAAAACAGCACAAATAAAAGTGGTAAACATAAAGAAAATTACAGCTAAACAACAACTAAACAAAGATTCCCAAACTGTAAAGTAAGAATAACTTGAATAACAAGCAAATGAAAGATGAAAAACTTGTTTTTTTGGGGGGAGGGGTAATTTTAAACATTTCAAAAGAGCAGATCTGTACTCTTCCACTAAGTAACTCAGACTGCAAAGTGAAACTAAAGAAGAGTCAGTACATAGAGCAGTAGCATGTGACCTGCAGGAGTTGTGTCTATGTGACCTGGTGAGCACAGTACTGGGTGAATATAGCAGGGAAAGAACCGTGCATGTAATACTGCACTGTAAGAAGTTTAGTTTAGTTTATTGTTCTAGGAATTATTACCTTTGAGCCAGAGGCTCTTTTACAAAGGTTCCACGTCAATTAGGTACAGTACAAAAAAGGTTACGTAGATAACATAACAATTTGTGCTGTGTCAAGAGCGAGAAAACATATACAAATACATATCAAATCATTTGTGCAAAAGGACATGAAATATCAATAATCACATTATTATTACAAGAAAGAGGTCATGCCAGATTAGGAGAAACAATTAGGGAAAAAGTCCAGAACAGAGAGGGTAAGTGAAAGGTGTGGGGAGCAGACAATAGCAGGAGAAAAGGTTTCCCAAACATGTCTTTGTCAAATAACGGAACAGGGTGGGTAATGAGAAAATAGGAGGTTTAATCAGGGCAGTCACAGGAGCTGGAGGTGGCAAGGTGAGAGAACAGCCTTGATTTGAAAATACCTAGAGAGGTGGAGGCAGTAATATGAGTGCTGAGTGCATTTAGCCAGCTGGGGGCACGATAGGCAAATGATCTTTGTCCCTGAGAAGTCCGGCATCGGGGGACTTGGAGAGGCTGGTGTTCTGATCTTCTGGTAAAACGGATGCTAGCGCTCGGGCATAACAGATCTTGGCTACAAGGTGGAGTGAGGCCCAGAGTGGATTTTTTCACCATCAGGCAGGTAAGGTACTTTATCCGTTTGAGAGTTGCAACCAACCTGATTCAGCATAGAGTTCCACAGTGGGTACGCGTGACACCCAGTGAACAGCCGACAGGCCTTATTTAGGATGTTGTAATGCGACTAAGTGCTGTAGTAGTGGCAGATCCATATATAACTAAGCCATAGTCAACGACTGAGATGATAGAGGATTGGATGGCAATCCTCAGTGCAGAATGGGTAAGGAGCTGTCGGTTCCGATACAGAATCCCAATTTGCTGATTAATAGTTTTTGCTGTACTATCAATGTGAGTTGCAAAGGTTAGGCCTTGATCAAAGTTGATTCCAAGATATTTAAAAATTGGCACTTGTTCAAGGGTATTTCCCAGGTATGTATTAATGGTGAGTGGGACTTGCCATTTCTTGTTTTGTGGGTTAGAAAAGAGCATGGATTTAGTTTTTTTGTGGTTTAGAACCAGCTTATGTTCAAGGAAGTGCATATGATTTTACAGTGACAGGGGTTCTTTAAGCATGCAATAAGAACTGCAGCCCATCACTGTATGGTGATGTTGGTGATGGTGAAGGATGCTGCCGGGGTAGAGCATGGTCAAGCCACTCCTTTGCTGGAGTGGTTAGAGCATCTGCCTCCAGTGGCATAGGGGACCTGGGGCTGCCGTTTGGGTCTCCCCAGATCCCACTATGCTGTGGCTTTTTTTGGGGGGGAAACAAAAAAAAATCATCACCATTTTTTTTGTTTTGCCAAAGTCCACAACCCCCCAAGAGCCAATTATATTTAGCCTGTGGAGTGTGGGTGGTGAAGCCCCCTGCAAAAACAAGGTTACTGCTCCGGCGTGCGCCGTATTTGTTGTTGTCAACATGTTGTGCCGACGTTATTATGCTGCACGCTGATTTGCATGCAGCATTGTTGATCTACATGGTTTTAATTGTGACATTATGACCCCATGCTGGTGAGGGATCTATGACAGCAGTGCAGCAAACATTTTGTTGACCAATGTTACAGCGAAACCTGTATGTCAACTGCATTTACATATGGCATAAAGGTGGTCACTGCCTCCCTTGTTTTCTTCAGGAGACTTTGCACCCTGAACCCCACAAGCAGGCAACTGTGCCCTCCTCCCCCCAATTAAACTAATCAACTCTGAGTCAAAGCTGATTAGGGGAGGGGGTGCAAGCCCCCCCAGCAAACAGTGCCAAGGTCCAGGGCAGACGCTACAGTGACCTGGTGCTGTTGTCGCTGTAGTGTCAGTCGCTGTCGACTTGTCACTGTGGGGGCTGTATACCCCGATGAGCACCAGTAGTCTCACTTTGAACAGACTTTGACTGTTTTAAGTGCAATGTTACCAGAGATGCTACCAGCGAAGTCACTTGGTGAATTTCCAAGATAATGAAAAACATTTTAAATTGTTCTGTAAAGGCGAAGTTGATAACATCACCAGAACATTGCCGGTGAAGAAAAACTTCACAACATCGCTAGAAAAGACCTCCCTCCCACTAACCCATGCTGTTTACTGTCCTAGAGACCATTTCTCTCCATGTAGCCCACTAGATTCTCTTTAACTAATGTCTCTATCAGTTTACCTACAATGGAAATAAGAGTGACAGGCCTGTAATTTCCAGGTTCTTCCCACTCCCCTCCCTTGTGGAGTGACAAAATGTCTGCTATCTGCCAAGCTCTTGAACCCACCCCTGACTGCTGTGAGCTATTAAGTAGCTCTGTCAGAGGTTCAACCCATTCTGATGCAAATTCCCTGAGCATCCTCGGGTGCATTCCATCTGGTTGTGGAGCCTTGCCTATTTTTAGAGCTGCAAGCCTTTTCTTACCCTTTCTCCAGTAATTACCACTTGTATCATTTCTGAGATCCCCCTTGCAACAGCCTTTATTCCACTTTCCAGCAGAGATAACTATCCTTGACTGATCAAATCTATAATCAAATGTGACTGTAGATCATATGGAGGAATAACATTTCTAAACTGCTACAATAAAATAAAATACAGTGACATGAAAGCATATCTGAAATCTTGGGACTGGAATAAGGATCTGCTAGGGGAGACTGCTCTCAATATGGGAGAAAATAAATAATAAAAAATAAGCCTTGTATTGACAATTTCATACTAGTAGTTAAAAATATAGCCCATCAGGTAGAATACCTAAATGGTTTTCCAAAAATATCAGATTGAATCTTTAAAAAACAAGACAGTGTATAAAAAATATAAGCAGGACCCTATCATACCAAGGAGAAGAAGGTTCTGGGGTGGTTGTAACAGGGAAGATGAACAATATAGAGCAGTGTAGGAGGGCGGCAGTGAAAGCCAACAGGATGCTGGGTTGTATCGTGACAGGGACCTCCTTCAGGAGTAGGGAGGTGATCCTGCCTCTGTACACATCACTGGTCAGGCTGCACATGGAGTACTGTGTGCAAGTCTGGTGCCCATATCTGAAGAAGGATGTGAAATTACTAGAAAGGGTACAATGCAGGGCAACAAGGATGATCCAGGGATTGGAGGACAGACCACACAATGAGAAGCTGACAGAGCTGAACATGTACTCCTTGGAGGAGAAAAGGGACCAGGGATATGATTAAGACCTTTAAGTATGTAAAGGAGATAAACAAGGCAGGCACTGAAAGGATACTCAGGATGAGGAGGGGCAGTCTTGGGTAAGTTAGTTTTAAAAAGTAATCAGTTACCTTTACTTGTTGCTTTCAAATAAATGTAATCAGTTACTGCTACTTATTACTTTTATATAAAAAGTAATTAGTAACTGTAACTGTAACACATACTGCTTTTCATATTATTTTATAATACTTTTGATAACATGGTTGTATTTACTCATTGAGCATAGTTATGTGCTCATGAAACCCCAAGAAGTGTGTAAAAGAAACAAAACAGATTCTAAGGACAATTCATATGTTAATTTATAATGCAGAACCCACCTGACTTAGCCAGCAACAACAATCCCTTTACATTTCCACAAATAAGAGCTGTATTAAAAAAAAACCCACACTAAAACCCACACCCTGCATCTACTGCTGCACTCTGCAATCTCCCCCCAACAGCTGAATCCTGACTTTGCCATTTCCATAACACCCACCCTCACCCTCCAACACACACACACACACACACACACACACACACTGCATCTACTGCCAGTGTCCTTGGTGATCTTTCCCACATCTACCCTGTATTCTCCTCCTGACTATGCAAGAGCCACAACTACCATTTTAAATTTCCATAATAAAATCCCACCCTCACATAGCTCCCCCCACAGTCACACACATGTTTTGTTTTATTCCATTGTTATGTAAAGCGCCCAGAGCCTCTGAGATTGGGCACGGTACAATAAAGTTTGTCTTGCCTTGCCATGCAGCCATAAAAATGGGATTACTATATATGTCTAGGGTTTAAGCTCCTTCATTCACACACAATAGAGTTTTATAGATTCTTTTTAACCTATTATTCATGCAAAATAGAGTTTTATAGCTTCTTTTATAAAATGTTTATTTTTGCTTCTGTTTATTTATGAATGCTGATAATGTTTTTTTATTGAGTTGCAAAAAGGATCAGTAAAGTACAACTACATGAGAGGGAGATAATCTGAAGAACTGAGTGGCTGTATGTTCCACGTAGGGTGTACTGTATAGACCAGGAGAGTCCATCAAGTGTATATACTCTACTAAGAGCATTTGGAGAGCCTCTGTTGTCACATCAAAACTTTCAAGAACAGATGCAGTGTGGAAGCTATGGAAACATAAAAGCTGCCAGCAGATAAAAGGATCCATAGCTTATCGTGTCTGCCCAGTCCATGCTCCCTGTAGATCTTCTGCCCTTCCTTGCCTTGGTGATCTTTTCTCATTTCCCCACAGCAGCCTGAAGCCTAACTTTGCCATTGCCAGCAACAGATCCACCTTACATCACATAGAATAAATTCCACAAGGGCACACCTGCTTACCCCAACATACAATTAAAACACTCATTCCCACTGTAGAACCTTGACCTGCCACTGCCTCTGAGACACAGTTATAATTATAATGAAGTCTGCTGTGGCTATTATGCCACTGCCAGTATGCCACAACTAAAGTCAGACAGTGACACTTACAATCAAATTATCACACAACACAACACACATGTTGCATTCCAGCACATACCCCTTCGATTAGAATTTTCTTTTAGATGGGTTGGGTGATGGTGATAGTGATAGACCTGGCAGGTCAGCAGGCAGATGGATGATCAAGTGGCCTGCTGTGGAAGTTTGGCACATGTGGTGAAACATAGAAACATAGACTTTGATGGCAGATAAGGACCGCTTGGCCCACCTAGTCTGCCCATTTAGCTACCTACAGGATAAGCCACAGATCCTAGTTAACCAACAGCCTATTTATTCCTACCCCCCACAAGAATTGCCTTATGTCTGTCCCATGTAGTCTTGAATTCTTCCACAGTTTTAGTCCCCACAACCTCCTCAGGAAGGCTGCTCCATGCATCCACTACCCTCTCTGTGAAAAAAATACTTCCTCGCATTGCCCCTGAACCACCCCCCATATTTAAATTGTGTCCCCTTGTTCTTGCATGTCTTTGGTGTTGGTGGAAATAGACTCTGAGCCCTCCCTGCAGATGGACTACTTGCCTTTTTCCCTCCAATGTCTAGGCTGGCCCCAAATTTCCTCAGGGTTCACAATCGCTGCTATAGAGGTCCATGACTGACAATATGCAGAAGTGTAGTTAGCTATCTATAAATTGTAAATCAACTTGCCAATCTGTTGCCCTCTCAAACAAATTTCATCAGTTCCTATAGTGACTCTTGGTTGTACCATGTAGCAGTGCATAAGTAGTATAATTTGTATATCAAATGTTGCAAAATTAGATATTTAATACTAAGCCAACAAATAAAATGGTGTTTTCTGACTTTTATTTGCACAGCACATGTTACAGATATAGAATCAAATGTTAATATTAAATAGATGTGGAAAATAGAGTTAGAATCGATGCTTCAACCATAGGTCTTCTTCAGGAATTATCTAAAAGAGAAAGAAAAACAGGTAAGGGAAATAAAAGAAATATACTGTATGTGAAGAAAGAAAATACTGTGAGGCTGTAGGAGACAAAGTGATAGTAGACAAGGTAAGAATAGAATCTGGAAAATGAAAAAGTGATGATAGGGATGAAAAGGCATCAGAGAAGTGAATGAGCCTAGGGGTCCTTAAGTGGGGACTAATTAACTGAATTTAGTAAAAAAGCTGAAAGGTGAAAGTTATGTGTGCACACTCATTTTCATTTTCAACAGATCAAAGAAATACTCAGACTGGAGGGGCCAGTGATTTACACTGGATCTGCAACAATTGATACAAGGACTCCCAGTGCAACAATACCTCACCAGAGCCATTCAGACTAACAACATTTTCTGTAATGAGACAAGTGGCGAAATCAACCCTGACACCCACTAGCAGTGGGACTGTAACCATGTAGAAAGCAGTGCTATGATAAATGAGGCTACCTTGTAGTCATAGCCACCGTGTTAGAGCAAAGAGCTCATAGGGAAAACCATCATTAGGTCAAAATTCCTAGGCAAAACATCACAAGGCTGCAGGTCTTTGGTCCAGTTGTTGTGCCACAAGTTTACACCACCCTGTTACTCTGGCAGCTCATAATACCTAGACACTGTGGCTACACAAACCTGAATATCAGCAAGGCTACAAAAAATGGCACCTCACAGCCATGAAATGTTGCCTAAACTTTTTATTGTGAAAAAAGGCAAAAAATGGTGGGTATCTTGCATTCAGTGTACAAGGTGAAGATGCTGGGTACTCACACAGTGCTTGTCAGAAGGCACTTCTTTTAGCCTGATGTTGCAATGCATTGAGCATGCAGTCAGCTGAGCAGCCTTTGTTTACACCGAAACCTGAATATCAAAAGACACCTGCATAATCTCCAGATTCCTGTGATGTCATAAACCTCTTGAGGTTTATGAAGTCACGGGAACCCCTTGATGGATTACATCAACTGTAACAGATGGATGCCCATCTGTTATTCTATTTATAATTAATGGCTTCCATTTTTTTAATGTAAAAATATGTGTGTTAAAAACTGTAACACTTGAGTAAGTAGGTGTTACGGCATTCACGCGCTCTCTTCCCTTACGAACGCGGTTGAAACACTACACAAACACAACTCAAG
Organism: Neoceratodus forsteri; assembly: GCA_016271365.2. Lineage (NCBI taxonomy): Eukaryota > Metazoa > Chordata > Ceratodontiformes > Ceratodontidae > Neoceratodus > Neoceratodus forsteri. The sequence continues at coordinate 511,708,317 of CM057450.1, read as the reverse complement.
CTTAAAACTGTCCATTTGTCTGGCTGTTTCTGGCAGAAGATAACTGGTTGCAGAGCAAGAAACAGAAGTCCAGAACTACAGATTTTTTACTAATTAGTCACTTCTGTCTCAGCAGGAGTAGTACCTGTTTGGATTAAACAAACAGATACTTTATTAGAAGAAGGGGTCTCATTTAAGTAAAAAAATAAATAAATATAAAAGTGTTTTTTTTCTGAGGAAGGGGGCAGTATCACCTTAATTTACTGAGAGAAGAGAGTGAATCTTATTGGGGTGTGGCTTAGCAGTTTAGGTGTACAAAAAGCAGCTGTTTCCAATTACAGCTTCCGGCTATTTCTGGCAGAAGAGAACTGGTTGCAGAGCAAGAAACAGAAGTCCAGAACTACAGATTTTTTACTAACTAATCATTTCTGTCTCAGCAGGAGTAGTACCTGTTTGGATTAAGCAAACAGACACCAGATACTTTATTAGAAGAAGGGGGTCTCATTTAAGTAAAAATAAAAAGTGTTTTTTCTGAGGAAGGTGGCAGTATTACCTTAATTTACTGAGAGCAGAGAGTGAATCTAATTGGGGGTGTGGCTTAGCAGTTTAGGTGTACAAAAGCAGCTGTCTCCAATTACAGCTTCCGGCTATATCTGGCAGAAGAGAACTAGTTGCAGAGCAAGAAACAGAAGTCCAGAACTACAGATTTTTTACTAATTAATAATTTCTGTCTCAGCAGGAGTAGTACCTGTTTGGATTAAGCAAACAGCTACTTTATTAGAAGAAGGGGGTCTCATTTAAGAAAAAAAAGTGTTTTTCTGAGGAAGGGGGCAGTATCATCTTAATTTACTGAGAGCACAGAGTGAATCTAATTGGGGGTGTGGCTTAGCAGCTTAGGTGTACAAAAGCAGCTGTCTCCAATTACAGCTTCTGGCTGTTTCTGGCAGAAGAGAACTGGTTGCAGAGCAAAAAACAGAAGTTCAGAACTACAGATTTTTTATTAGTTTCCCTCCTTCTCACCCCTCCACCCTCCCACCCAAAGCCAGTTCTAGTTTTACAGCCACTGAAATTGACTGTCAACAGGAACTTCCTGTTTGGCAATAGGAAGGGAAGGATCACTGAAACACATTAGTTTCAGCAACCTTGAAGGAACCTAAAAAAAAAAAACTATTCCCCCCCCCCCAGCTGCTGGAGGTCTGAATCCAAGCACGGAGGAAGGAGACTACTGAAGACTGCAGGAAGTTCCTGTCCCAGAACAGAAAAGGTGAGAATTGTAAGGGCACATAGTCAGTAGGAAAGTAAGTGTAAAAATACATGGAAGGAGGAGACAATAAGCATACAAAGCAACAGCAGAGGGGACACAAAATAAGTCAAGATGGGAGTGGTGCAGTGCAATGGCTGTAGAGCAGCAGTGTTCTGGGAGACATACTGGAGGCTGCAATGCTGCCCTGTTTGCAGGCACCTCTCTGGTCTGAGGTAGGAGGTCGCCTGTCTCAAGGCTGACCAGGCTAGGATTCGTTAAACCTCTTCCCCCACCCAGTGACCACGAGAGCCACCACCGTTACCTCAGAGGTTGCCAAGAAAGAGGAGTGGTTGGACCAAGGTGGACTCAGGGAGGGAGAAGGTGGTGGAACAGAGGTGCATACCTCCAGTTGTAGCTCTCCACAATTCATATGCTGTTCTGGAAAAGAGTGGTTCCTCTATGGAGGCAACTACAGTGGAGACCAAGAAGGATGCTGGGAACTTCCACAAAGGAGACCCACAGGAGGGTGGCATGAGACCCCACAGGGGAAGGAAACAACTCCTGGTTGGGGACTGAATCATTAGGGGATAGACATGGGGGAGGAAGGGGATAGTGAGGTAAGGTGCCTGCCTGGCACCACGGCTTCGAGGGACAGGAAGCGAATCCTCAGGCTCGCAGGAGCAGCTGCATGTGGGAGGGAGCTGGATGTCATTGTCCACCTAGGAACAAATGACCTGGCTGTAAATAGGTTCAGAGTGGTGCAAAAGGAGTTTGTGGAGTTGGGGAGGGGCCTTAGACAAGTAGCATGTATGGTAACCTTCTCAGAGGTGCCGCCTGTCTATGACAAGGATGATGCTAGGGTATTGCACACCATGGGATTCAATGAATGGTTGAAAAACTGGTGTGGATCTCAGGGTTTTGGCTTCATTGGGGACTGGGGCTCCACCTGGAGGGATGCAGGCTTATACTGGTGCGATGGTCTGCATCTGTCCGGGGGGGGATCCAGAATCCTAGGTGACAGATTTAAATGCTTTATTGGCAACTAGCCAAGGGGGGAGGCACTGAAAAGGAGCAGGGAAATCCCAGCTTCCCCCCACAAAGTGCAGTAGTTAGAGAGGTAAACACCAAGGCAGAGAAGTCAGTAGGGAGCAGGACAGGGATAAATGCAGAAAAAGGTGTTAAGGACAGGGATGGGGCTAAAAGGGGTAAGGCCATAAAAAATAAATGGAAGGTGATGAGTACCAATGCCTGTAGTCTGTGCAACAAGCTCCCTGAAATAGTGGCCTTAATGGAAGAGGGATGCCTAGATATTGTGGCAGTCACTGAAACATGGTACACAGAGAACCATGAGTGGGAAGTCAACATACCAGGATACACAGTCTTCAGGAGGGACAGGGTGGGTAAAAGAGGAGGAGGAGGAGCTCTCTATATAAGTGTCAGTGTCAGTGGCTCAGTAGGTAGCACACTCACCTCTGAGGCCTGGAGATCAGAGGGCTGTGGGTTCAGATCCCACATCTGTCACTTGGGTTAATATCCCAGTACTTGCACTGTAGTGCAGCATGAAAGGGATGCTGCACTTCAGAGGTGCCGTCTTTCGGATGAGACATTAAACCGAGGTCCCATCTGCCTGGATAGGTGGTAGTTCAGGTGGATGTTAAAGATCCCATGGCACTTATCAAAAGGAGTAGGGGAATTTTCCCAGTGTTCTGGCCAAATTTCCCCCATTCACTAAAAATACCACCAACAGCTTAATCTGGTTTAAGGTCAGTTGGCATTCATCTGTTTCCCCCCTCCCCCAGGTCGTGCTTGAAAATAGGCAGGATTTGTCTAGTGCACTTACCCAGTCAACAAAAACTAAATAAATAAATAAGGGAAGGGATTAAAGCAACAGAACTAAAGAGTAAACAGAACATTGATGAGTCACTATGGGTCATCCTGGAGACAGGAAATGGCACCACAATCCGCGTGGGGGTTGTGTACAGACCCCCATCTCAGGGGGAGGAAATGGACAAGGAAATGATAGGAGGCATCCTTAAAATGGCAGAAAAAGGGGAGATATTGTTGATGGGGGACCTGAATATGCCAGATGTTAACTGGAGTACCTTTGCTGCAGGCACATCCAAGAGCAGGGTCATTCTTGATGCCCTACAGGGGGCATGCCTCAGACAGCTAGTGTTGGAACTCATTCAGGAGGGAGCAATCTTAGACCTGGTACTCTCAAATGGGGAAGGAGAAAGGATCTCAGATTTAGAAGTCGGTAGCCACCTGGGAACAAATGACCACCAAACAGTGTGGTTCACAATAAACACAGCCATAGAGGCAAGCCATACAAAAACAAGAGTATTGGACTTTAGGAAGGCTGACTTTGGGAAAATGAGAGAGTGCCTCAGAAAAAGCACTAGCAAATGGGCAAGAAGGAGGGGTTGCCGAACAATGGGGAATAATCAAAATAGCCATCACAGAAGCAACAAGCCTTTGTGTGAAGCAAATCAATAAAAAAAAACAAAGGAGAAAACCACTATGGTTCTCAAAAAAGGTGGCAGGGATGGTTAAGGTGAAAAGGATAGCTTTCAGGAAATATAAAGAAACACAGAAGGAGCAGGACAGATAACTTTATCAGTTAAAGCAGAAGGAGGCAGGGAAGGCAGTCAGAATAGCAAAGGCACAAACAGAGGAAAAGATAGCCAACTCTTTTAAGAAGGGGGATAACATTTTTTATAGGTACATTAGGGAGTGAAGAAAGACCAAGGGAGGGATACAGAGACTTAATAAAGGGGAGGGAATGTGGGCAGAGGGTGACAGTGAAAAAGTAGGATACTGAACGAATATTTCTGCTCCATATTCATAACAGATGAGGAGGGGAGGTGCCTGAACCAAACAAGGGAGAAACTCTGAATAAGGGGGTCGATACCAGTCCATTCACAGAAGAAGGGGTTTTGAAAGAACTCTTGAAACTGAAGGTGGACAAAGCAATGGGGCCTGATGGGATTCACCCCAAAATACTAAAAGAACTAAGGGTAGAACTAGTAACACCACTGACTACTTTCTTTAACAAATCATGGGTGGATGGAGTGGTACCTGAAGACTGGAGCGGGGCAAATATGATTCCACTTCACCAAAGTGGGAGCAGTGCAGAGGCAGGAAACTTCAGACCAGTTAGTTTGACTTCAGTGGTAGGTAAACTAATGGAATCACTTCTGAAGGAAAGAATTGTTGAGTACCTAGAGGGCAGTGGGGCACAGGACCCAAGGCAGCATGGTTTCACAGCAGGAAGGTTATGTCAGACAAACCTAATAGATTTCTTTGACTGGGTGACCAAAGTAGTAGACCAGGGAGGGGCTGTGGATATGGCCTACCTAGATTTTAGCAAGGCATTCAACACAGTCTCACATGAAAGATTAATATACAAGTTAGCCAGCCTTGGAGTGGGTCCCAAGGTGGTAGCCTGGATAAAAAACTGGCTGGACAACAGCATGCAAAAGGTAATAGTAAACGGAGTCCACAGTGAAGAAAGAAGGGTAACTAGTGGGGTACCGCAGGGTTCGATACCGGGAACGGTCCTCTTTAATATCTTTATAAGTGACATTGAAGAGCACCTGGAAGGAAAGGTATGCCTCTTTGTAGATGACACAAAGATCTGCAACAGGGTTGATACACAAGGTGGGGTGGAAAGAATGAAAAGGGACTTGGCAAGGTTGGAGGAATGGTCAAATACGTGGCAGCTCAGATTCAATGCAAAGAAGTGCAAGGTAATGCACCTGGGAAACAAAAACCCAGGGGAAGAGTACACAATGGGGGGGGGTGAGTTAATAACAACAAGAAAAATCGAAAGATACCTAGAAGTAATTATATCAGATGAACTAAAGATGGGCAAGCAATGTGAGAAGGCAGTAAGGCGGGCTGGGGGGATACTGGGATGCATAGGCAGAGGCATCAACAGTAGAAAACAGGAAGTTGTTATCCCTCTCTACAGACAGTTAGTGAGACCCCATCTGGAGTACTGCATGCAATTCTGGAAACCCCATCTCCGCAAAGACATAGACAGAGTGGAGTTTGTTCAGAGGAGGGCAACCAAAATGGTGCAAGGTCTGCACCAGAAGACATACGAGGAGAGACTAAAGCTTAATATGTATACCCTTGAGGAAAGGAGGTAGAGGAGGGGACATGATAGAAACTTTCAAGTATCTCAAGGAAATTAACAAGGTACAAGAGGGTAATATCTTTCAGAAGAAGAGATGTGCAAGAACACTGGGGCACAATTTAAAGACAGAGGGGGGACGGCTCAGAGGTAATGTTAGAAAGTATTTTTTCACAGAAAGAGTTGTGGATGCATGGAACAGCCTTCCTGAGGAGGTTGTGGAGTCAGGAACAGTGGGAGAATTCAAGAATGCATGGGACAGGCATAAGGCAATTCTAGTGGGGGGCAGGAGAAAGTAGGCTGCTGGTTAACTAGGATCTGCAGCTTATCCATCAGGTAGGGAAATGGGCAGATTGGGTGGGCCAAGCGGTCCTTATCTTCCATCAAATTCTACATTTCTATGTTTCTATGTTCACACACTACTAACTAGAAAAACATGGGCTACTTCTTCAGCAGGTCGGGAGGTAGGAGGTAATCTTGCAGTAGGAGGGAGTAAAAGGGAATTTGGCGATGCAAGGGTCAGCCCGGGGGGCCTTACACGGCCGACAGTCATACTGGCATGATGCGGCTCTTCAGTGCTGCCGACGGGGGACCGAAATTAAACTTTTAAACCAAACCACTACAGGACAAAAAGTCACCTTTCAATTATAAATAACAAAATATGGGGTGCAGTGTGTTTTACTTGAATTTCACACACTCCCTCGTTGTTGGATAGCTAATAAACCCCTCAGGCTTCGCCCTCCATTTATGTGCTATCCAACAACTCGGGAGTGTGTTACATTCTTGTAAAACACTGCACCCCATACTTTATCCTATATATATATTGCAGTAACTAGATACTTTTAGGGAAACGTAATATCATTACAGTTACTTATTACTTTATTTTGAAAGTAATCCATTACTATTACTAGTTACCAATGAAAGTAATCAAATTACAGTTACTTGTTGCAAGTAACTAGTTACTCCCCAACACTGAGGAAGGGGAGGGACATGAGAGGACATTGCCTTAGATTGGAGCGGGAAGATTTAGGATGGAAAAGAGGAGACACTTTTTTAAAGAGAGGGTCATGGCAGAATGCATTGCTCTACTGGAGGAGGTGGTAGCCTGTAAGACAGTGTGTAGTTTTAAAAAGGGGATGAGACAAAGTGAAAGGGGGTAAATGGGAATTTCAAGTTCAGGTTTATTACAGGAAAACTCCATTGAGCAAGCTCATTCACAAGGAGGTCCTGCTACAGATAGACAGACAAGGGCATCAATACATAGGGTACAAAAAGTTCATCACAGTATATTGGAAAATATAAAATACAATTTTATGTTCATATGGTACAACCTGCTCAACTTAGGGCATAACATGGTAGATGTAAACTACATTTTCTTGTGAACATTAGTACTCAAGGGCTAGGTTCAAACGGGGGAGAGTAATAAAGCAGCCAAGTAAATAGAAAAGTGAATAGAAAAGGGAAAGAACGGAGTAAGGGAGGTAAGATATGGCTCAATAGGATCATGGCAGATACCAGTACATACGGAGGGCATAGAGAGACATATAGATAAAGGAAGTGTCTTAAAAGCAGTTACATTTATCTCTAAATTTAGATTCAGTTAGCTTTTCATAGAAGCTAATGGAGACAGTACTAGATAGTTTCCGAGCGGCTTGAAGCTGATTCCAACTGGATGGGAGAATATATGATATTGCCCATTTGCCAAAGGTAGTGTGAGTCCTAGGCACATCAAGGGAAATATAATCGTATTTCCTGAGTGAGTACACATTGCGGGAGATTCGAATAAGAGATGTAATATAGCATGGGAGCTTGTTCAGAAGTATTTTCGTTGTCCATACACCAGCATGCATCAGGCGTCAAGAGGCAAGTGACATCCAGCCTAAGGCGGCATACAGGTCACAATGATGGGTTCGGTACAGAGAGTTTGTAATGAACCGTAGAGCTCGATGGTAAAGGACATCCAATTTATTTAGGCTTGAGGTTGCAGAGGACGTGTAAATTAGGTCCCCATAGTCAAGTAGAGGAAGTAATGAGGCTTGGACTAGTTTAGTTCTAGTCTCTGTCAGAAAGAGGGCCCCGTTTTGGAAGAAAAAGCCTAACCTGAATTTTAGTCTTCTGGAAAGGTGGTCAATATCGTCATTAAAGGAGAGCTTATTGTTGATCCAAAGGCCAAGATACTTAAATTTGGAGGTGACTTCCAATGGTTCACCTAAGGATGTGACGATAAAGTCTTTAGGTAAGTCAATGGGGCGGACGGGGTGGTATTAAGAGTGAAAAGCATTGCTTTGGTTTTTTTGGCATTGAGAAGGAGTTTGGCATTAATAAGATTACGTTCAAGTTGAGCAAAGTCAGCTTGAAGCACATCCCTTAAATCTGGCAACAATCTGCCAGAAGCATACAAAACTGTGACATCTGCAAAGAAGTGTTGCTTGGAATTGGTTATATGTACGTCCAGATCATTTATATACAGGGAGAATAGGATATGGCCAAGGATGGAGCCTTGTGGGACTCCCATGGTAATTGGCTGGGATGTTGAGAATGGGCCATCTGCTTTGATTTTCTGTGTCCTTCCTGAGAGATAGCTGGTGAACCACTGGGCAGAGGAAGGAGTGGCACCTAATTTAGTAAGGCTAGAAACCAGTAGTTTATGATCAATGGTATCAAATGCTTTACTGAGGTCAAGGAATACTGCACCAGTGATCTTCTTTGAGTCCATAGTAGATACCCAATCGTTGGTGACTTTTGTCAATGCAGAGATAGTGCTATGTTTGGTGCAAAAGCAAGATTGCGCAGGCTTAAGAAGTAAGGATGTTTCGATATGGTGTTTTACTTGAGTATGAATCAGTTTCTCAAGGACTTTGGAAAGAACGGGAAGGACTGAGATAGCCTATATTTGTTGAGGTCCCATGGGTCCCCTGATTTAAATAGAGGAAGGATATGGGCGGATTTCCAGCTAGAGAGAACTGTAGCTGTGTTAATAGAGAGATTGAGTATATGGAGAATGGGGGCAGTGAGATGTAAGTAGCCTAATTTTAGGAAAAAAAGTTCAAGACCATCATCACCGCACTTTTTTTGGTGTCTAGGTTGATGAGCAAGTTTTCAACTTCTTTGTAATTAAATGGGAGGAGCTGAAAGGGACAAGTTATGGTTGGGGGTAGTAAGAGGGTTAGTTTGATGGGTGTGACTGCATGCATATGGTGAAGAGTTGAAGGCTAATCCCACAGTAACAAAGTGGGAGTTAAGTTCTTCGAGGATTTAATCATTATTTTCCACCATCCTCCCATTGCTGTGGATCTTAGTTGGAATGGAGGGAGCAGCAGGACGTCTGTCAATAGACTTAATTGTCCTCCAGATTTTATGGGGATTCTCATTTGCTTGTTCCAAGGTGGAAACATAATAGCCTGCTTTTGCAGCGTGAATGCTTTTAATGCAGACTTTTCTGGCAGTTCTAAAGGCTTGCCAGTCAGCCGGACTCTTAGTTCTTCTAGCCTGAGCACAGATTCTGTCCCAGTCAATGAGTGCAGACTTGAAGTCAGAGGTGAACCAGGGGTTTGAGGTGTTGAGCATCCTAATCTTAATGAAGGGCATGTACTTGTTGACAAGGGCATTGAGGTTGGCATTAAGTATAGTTACAGCCTCGTCAGCAGATTTAACCAGCTAGAGATCTTGCCAATGAATCACGCCTAAGTCAGCCAAAAAATGAGAAGCATTGAACTTCCAATAGGACCGTATGGATATAAACTTATGCTGTTGACGAGCTTTTGCTTGTGATCTTATGCAAGCAACGACCCCAGGATCACTCATGTCATTTTGGAAGACCGCAGAATGAGAGATTTTATGGGGATGCGTGGTTAGAATAACAGCTAGTAGTGAGCTATTGGCAATATTTGAAGTATTAATTCTAGTGGGTTCACTAACTAGCTGGCCAAGCCCATGTTCATCACAGAAGGATTTTAGGCTAAGTGATTTTGAGGTAAGCCAATCCATATTGAAATCCCCGAGAATTATTGTTTCTGTATTGGCTGAGGTGACGAGAGATTTAAGGATATCTAGGATATCAGTGCTACCCGAAAGGGGGCCTATAACCACCAATGACTGTAATACAATCTGTGGACGGAAGGTGGAGCTTCAGGGATACAATCTCATAGTCCTTTGATTTTGAATTACAGAGAATGTTGCTGACTGAAAATTTAGATTTAGTGTAGACAGCTACTCCACCCCCCCGGACCCTCGATCTGCCCTATATAGATTGTAGCCCAGGAGGGAGACTTGTTGGTCGGTAATGTTCTTTTTGAGCCATGTCTCAGTAATAATGATAAATCCAGATCTGTATGTGAGGACCAAGCTTGCAGCTGATCAAGTTTGTTAGTCAGACTTAAAATATTGATTAGTATCATTTTGAGTCCGGGTGCAGCAGCAAATTCCATGGGTGAGGTAAAAATTAGTGGAGGGCCCAGATTTAGCTCAACGTTACCTGAGCATAGAAGTATCAGTAGTAGTAGTTTCTTTAGAACACTTGTATAGGTTACCAGCTCCTTTTTCCTTAAAGAGCGCCCACTGTTTGTTGGCCAAGATAACAGTTTAGTGTTAGGGAGGGATATGTTGAAATGGCAGTTGATAGTGATAAGGGTCAGCGCTCTAATTGACATAGGTGAGGGAAGTGAGAAGTAGAGGGAGGAGAAGCAACAAGAGTGGGTGAGGGGAGGAGGGTGAACTACATGGGTGGAGGTACAGTGGCCGGGGGTAGCGTGGGATAGGATAGTAATCTCCCTAGCTGAACTAATGCCAAACTTTTCAAAAGATACAATGGATATGTTGCTTATTAATATCAGGATATTAAGGATGAGGCAGGCCATAATTATGATAGTAACGGCTGCTGTGTGGCACGTTAGAGCCAATTTATTCCCCCTACAAGAATGAGAATGCAGTAAAGCAAATACTCAGTTTCCTGTTCATCTGCTGGCTAAACAATGGATATAGTGCCAGTTATCTATGATAGTGTCCTATATGGCTGCTAGGTCAATTTATTGGGGATAGGTAAACTTAAAGTAATCAGGGCTTTAAATATAGAAAGGGGAAGTGCAGGCGGGTGCAGACAGCTGTAGCAATGGGTGGGTGAGAATAGTAGTAAATGCTGATACTATATCTTTCTGTGAATGGAGGGTTAGAGGAAGGGAATGTACTGAAAGTAGTGGAGGGAAGCTGTAATATGGAGCTATTGCAGATAATCAGAGCTAGAGAGTAAAGGACTTTAAGGGTATCTGAAGGAGGGCAGAGGTCTCCCGGGATACGCTCAGTTAACAGTAATGTACCAATAAGGTTAAGGCTGGCTGACATAGGTGGGGCTATTACTGTATTTAATAGGAGGCCTGAGAGGGGGGTTTGGGGGGAGAAAAATCCACGAAGGGTTCAGCATAGTGCAGAGCACAACAGTACACTGGGTATCTGTTACCTAAAACCTCATTAAAGTCAATGCGGAAAGGCGCTCCAATCAGGAGAGGCTTGGTCAGGTGTGCAGGGCAAAGAGAAGCTGCCTGCAATTCACCACACCAATCGGAGGCCTTGGCTCCAAATTCTCTGCTAGCGGCAGTATCTGAGTGGTGGATCCGGGTTTAGGGAGCGTGGCAGAAGTCAGGGAGTGGAGCTGTGGTCGGGCGGCGGCATCAGGTGGTGGCCCAGAGAGTGGCCGCTCAGAACGAAGGTGCTGCTTCAGGCACAGGGTCCCTGGGTGGGAGGAAGGAAAAATGAGAGGGTTATTATAGGTTTTTAGAGATGAAAGGGTGGGTGGCTGGTGGCAGACCATCAGCGGGGGGTTGGGGTAAGGCGCCTTAACAAAAGAGGGCAATTTAGCTGGAGAAGGGGTGGAGTTAGAAGGAAAAGTAGAACAAAGGTGATGAGAGAATGAAGGCCACTAGGAGAGAAGTTAGCAGAGATGGGGGTTAGGGTTTCCAATCCCAAGAACAGAGTACGATCTAGTACAGGATTAACCCTGAGAGGAGTGCAGGAGAAATGCACAGGGGTAGAGAGAGTAGTTAAAGATACGAATAGAGGAGAGAAGAATTAGAAAGGTGTATGAAAGGGAGCAGAATCAAATACTACAGAGCAATGCAGACAGTCAGAACAGTTTTTTTCTTTTAAGCACATACAGCAGCTGGCAGGTTACACTATCCCCATAATTTCTCATCAGTACAAGTGCAACACATGCAGCAGCTGGCAATCCCACTATAATAAGTTATGCAGGCACTTATAACAGTAAAAAAGAAAAACCCCAATAACAAAAAAGAAAGATCCACGAAGGGTTCAGCATAGTGCAGAGTGCAACAGTACACTGGGTAATTGTTGCATAAAACCTCATTAAAGTCAATGCGGAAAGGCGCTCCAATCAGGGGAAGTTTGGTGGGGTGTGCAGGCCAACAAAAAGCTGCCTGAAGTTCGCCGCACCAATCGGAGGCCTTAGCTCCAAATTTTCTGTGAGCGGCAGTACCTGAGTTGTGGATCTGGGTTTCGGGACCATGGCGGCTGTCAGGGAGTGGAGCTGTGGTAGGGTGGCGGCAGCCAGTGGCGGCCCAGAGACAGCCACTCAGAACGAAGGCACTGCTTCAGGTGCAGGGTCCCTGAGTTGTGGATCTGGATTTCGGGACTGTGGCAACAGTCAGGGAGTGGAGCTGTGGTCAGGCGGTGGCAGTAGGTGGCTTCCCTGAGAGTGGCCGCTCAGAACAAAGGCGGTGTTTCAGGTGCAGGGTCCCAGGGGAAGGGGAGGGTGTGGAGCAGCTGCAAGGTGAGGGTATTAGCTGCACACTCAAGCAGAACTGATAGACCAGGTGGCCCATTTAAGCTGGCAAATTCATATGTTTGTATGTATGTATGTACTGAAACATGGTTAAAATATACAAATATAGCTAATATGTGTAAAAAATTGGTAACGAAATCAAAAGCAGAAGCAGAATTAAAAATGGTCAAGTCCGCATTGGATAATAAAAAAAAAAATAGTTTTTCAATTACAGCGGAAGCTTAAGAGGAGGACAGAAAACAATTGGACAACTATGTGAAAGTGACCTAATTGTAACAGATGAACAGATAATGGCTAATACACTTAATGACTATTTCTTGAGTGTATTCAGGTCAAAATAAAGTTATGATTGGCTGGCTGATACAGGTGTAAACCATGAAACTGAAATAAATAGCATGTCTGAAAAAGAAGTCCATAATAAATTAAAACAACTCAACGTGGATAAATCAGCAGGATCAGATGGAATTCATTCCAGATTCCCTAAATAATTAGCCAATGAACTAGCTAGACCCCTCAGGGTGCTATTTAATACATCAATTAAACAGGGTAAAACAATCCCAGAGTAGAAAGAGGTTAACATGACTCCAATTTAAAAAAATGAGATAAATTAGATGTCACAAACTATCGTCTAATTAGCCTAACATCTATTAAAGGAAAAATTATGGAAGGATTCGTAAGAGAAAACATTGAGCGACACATGACATAGTCTACACAGGGTTAGTGGACATCACACAGCATTGGTTCAGTTCGGGTAGATACAGCTTAACAAACCTTATGCAGTGTTTTGAATCTGTGAGTTCAGTATTAGGCAAAATGTTACTTGTTGATGTAGTCTATCTTGGCTATTCTGGAGCTTTTGATTCAATTCTTCATGGTGAACTAGTAAAGCAACTCACTAAACTGGAAATTCATCCAAAAATCATATAGCGGTTAGACTTATGGTTAAGCAATAGATAACAAAGGGTGTGTATCAGCGTTAACATTCTGCTGGAGGTGCAGTTATCATTGGGGTGCCCCAGGGTTTGGAGCTGGGGCCCACACTGTTTAATGTTTTTGTTTAAATGGACACTGTCAACCCCTTTAGGTCTCAAAGTGTTCCTAGTTTAAAAACATATTTTATGATTGCCAAAATTCTGTAAAGACTGCTGATGTAGCTGGTACAGTAGCTTGATTCTGACTCTTATTTTCTTTAAAAAAGTGAAAAACAGAATGCCCAACATACTAGTGTTACCACACCAAAACAGGTTTATTTACATTCCTTAATCAACTCCAAATGCATCTTTCCTGGACTTGTGAACACCCGCAACACAGTCTAGCCACTCATGATGTAATGGGAGTTTAGGAAGCTACTGCCTCATGAGTGACTGCACTGTCTGGGTGTGTTTCTGACGCTCAGGAAGTATGCAATGAGAACAGATCCATGATTGTAAACAAAACAAGGTTGTTTATAAATATACATTGCCCTGCATTCAGTTCCACTAAACAAAGAGACAGAAAAAGCAAACAGCAACATCAATACATTTTAGAGAAGGTAAGCAATAATAAAATGTATGGGTTCAACTAGAAATGATATGTTAAAAAGCAGGTTAACAGTGTCCCTTTAATCTATGCAGGTGTCAACAAAATCATGGCTATGTATGTATGCTGATGATGCAAAAATCAGAGCCACTATTAACAATAGGGAAGCAGCAGCCTATGATTTGGAACAACTAGAAACCTGAGCAAAAAAACATGGATTTACTTATTTATTGAAATTGTTTCACCAGGAAAGACACACTGAGCAAGAAGATGCTCGTCTTCCTGTGCGACCTGGGGGGAGGGGGTACAGAGGGAGATAACACGCAGGTTATCAAGAGAATTACGTTTAGACAGGAATACAGTAGGGTGAGATTGTAGTTATACAAGGTTCAAAGGAAAACAGGGATATGACAATGGTTATAGTCTAACTAGTAGTACAAGGCACATAGACTGCAGCATAATGATTGATAGTAACATTGGATGCAGTTTGGCTTGAAGTACATAGAATACATTATTTATGGTTTAGCATGAAGCACATAGAATTCAATAATGCTGAGGTGAACACATGGAGTAATAAGTGCAGAATAGGACAAGACAAGAAAACACAAGCCAAGTAGTGCCATAGTTGGATTTGAATGAGCCAGCTTCCATAGTGTGTGCTAGGTGCTGCTGGTCAGGGGGGGGGTCAGACTGGATGGGAGGCACTAGAATGTATCAAGTGCAAGAGCAATTTACCATGAGGTAGTTTGTCAGTGCTGTAGATAGGGGGTGGTTCGAGGAGGAGTGGTGAATTTGAGGAGGGAGCTCATTCCAGAGTTTAGGGAAGCGATGTGAGAAGGCTGCTTGCCTGATAGTGGTCCTCCACCTTGGGATTAGTAGGTGACAGTAGTTGAGGGATCAGAATATAACATTGATAAATGCAAAGTTATGCATTAAGATATAATAATATAATGGCAGAATGCACTCTGAATAATAACATATTAGCAGGGCCCGGTGTTTACTGCGGCAATGTGGACCTACATTCTGCAGCAAGACCTCATACTTTCTGAGACAGAAAAACTACGGATTCTGCTGCAATTCTGCAGCAGATAACTTGTAGTTAAACAGCACATCTTTAAGGGGATTAAGTCTTTGTTAACCCTTTGACTGCCGTCGTACAACCATTCATTCCACTGCATAAAGTGGCACAGCAGGCCATTTAACAGTATGTAGTCTTCTTATCAAAAATATTAAACTGCAAAAGCCCAAACTCAGTGCTGCCATGGGCATCAGTGTTCTCTTTTAATGACTTTTCCCTCCCACCCCAAATCTGAATGCTCATCTGTTCTTTTTCTGGAAATTGGTGACCTTTGCTGTTCTCCTATGTTATTATCGAAGGAGGACATGCACACTCAGCTAAAACTACACAGAAGGCAAAACCTGCTTGGATTTCTTCTGCTTTATATCTACAGTTAGCAGATATAAAGAGAGAGACTCCAACTTGAAAGCCATTTTAATTTTTTTTCTGAATTTGATCAACGTTCTTTTATATTACTATTTTTTTAAACTAGGAATACCCTAACTGCCTTGCAACAAACGTGTGCAGTGTGCAAATCTGTGTGTTGGGGGACTGTCTTCCTATAATAGTGAAGGAGGGTGTAACTTGCTATGTCTGTAGGATTTCTTGACTCCTGATTTTTCTTTTGGGGGGAATACACTTAAAAATGCAAGCAAGTCATTCTTATTAAGCTGCAGTAACCTTGGTTAGCATGTTCTCTTTTCCCAGCAACTCAGGGGGTGGTGGTGGTGGTGGTGTTCTTCAGTCTGTGACCTTAATTTCACTTATGTATAGCAGCAACCAATACAACTCTCCATTCAAATTTTTTCCTTACCTGCTTGCTTAGGGGTCAACCTTAACTTTTTTTTTGCACTAGCCAGACGGACAAGTTGATTAAAAATTGCACTAGCCCGCAGATGGTTGCACTAGCCCACAGTAATAATGGTCAATTTTTATTGGTATTACAGGAAAAAATGCAAGCCAAGAAATACTCTGATTATTGCATATTTATACTGGTCCCACATTGCTTTCTGCCCCAGCAAAAAACAAAACAAAAAACTGCAGTCCAATCACACGCAGTGTGTACCCACATTGTTTTTTTTTAACCATGTGCCCCCTTGATTCCTCTTTCTACATTCCCTCCCCGTCAAACCAGAGAATACCATAATAGCAAATTGTTCAACCAGGCAGTTCTAGCTCTGCACACACAATAGCCAACATCATAATGTACGTCACCACAGTCCCACCCTGACCTGCAGGGCAATTTACAGAATCAGGCAGAGAAAGACACTCTCACCCCCACCCTGTGACAAACCAGAACTGCACTTCTGCAAGTTTTCTTAAACAAACACAGGGGGCTGGGATGTAAAAAACTTTGACATATCTCTTTATATATACCAGGCACACAAATATTGATTTAACATGCTCTGCCCTAACAAAAACAGATTTTTCACAAGTGTCCTTTCATCAATCAAAGGGGAGCAGTATACAGGCATGATGCTGTACTACCTCTTTCTATACAGGATGATCTGTGCACACCAGGAATACCTTTTTTAACCTTTCAAATTATATATTTTACTAAGATTTTGCTTTGTACCATACATGCTCCAAAGCATTGTTTTTAGGATGAAATGACATGCTGGGTGGTACTGCATTGATGGCACTGGCAGGTGTGATCCATTAAGAGGAGCTGTGAACAATACACCAGTTAGTAATGGCAGCTATGGGTCTATGGATGGCCACTTCAGAGCCTAGTTTGCAGTGGTGTCCAGAGAATGTATAGAGTGGACGGACCACCTGGCTGGGCAGACCATGTATACATGATAGCATTCTGTCACTGCAGTGTTGGATACAGGCACTCAAAAGGTTGGGAAATGAGGCACCCTGGTTTTAATATTGTGGGACA
Source organism: Neoceratodus forsteri (assembly GCA_016271365.2). NCBI lineage: Eukaryota > Metazoa > Chordata > Ceratodontiformes > Ceratodontidae > Neoceratodus > Neoceratodus forsteri. The sequence continues at coordinate 511,691,707 of CM057450.1, read as the reverse complement.
AATCAAAGACAAGTTCAGCAAACTGGAAGCTAGTTACTTAACAGCACTCTGCCGGTGATCACAGCATGCACACTAGCTGAATGTCCTAACAATTGAGTGATAATGACTCACATTGAGTCTTTTGTTGGATTCACCTCTTAAACTGCCAGATAATTGCTGCTCTTAATGAGCTGTTAATCACACCAGGCCACCTGGAATACTGAGGGAGATTAGCAAAAGGACTACAATCTGCTAAAGTAGGGACTCTTTTAACTTCATTAACAGCCATGAAAAACCTGCATTAGTCCAGATGGACAAGTAGAGGGTTAGCTGCACTAGCCCTGGCCAGTTTGCACTAGGTTCAGGGCTAGTAAAACAATGTTAAGGTTGAACCCGTGCTTGCTCCAGTTCAAGTATACCCTGGTCCCCAACTTTGCTGTAGCTGAGCAACTTGACCTTCCTTAAAAATTGAGCTTGATGCCACCACTTAGGCTGCAGGTTCAAATCTGCCAAGAAATTACTGTCATACTTGCAGGTACAGATCTGTGGCCCACAAATCAAAACTGTGATCAATGTCCATCCTTGGGGACAGAGTCCTCTGCTCAGTCTGCTGCCAGCCACATGTTTCTGCAAGCAGCTCCTCCTCCAATCCCTGCCACCACACCAAGATCAATGCCACCTCCATGGGCACCACTGAATCTTCTCACTTCTTGACTATATCTCGCCTTCCAGTTCTTCCTTCCAAATTCATCTTCCAGGGATTCAGCGTACACCATGAGCAGCCTCACAATGAAAAATTAACATGATTGAGTTAGCCACACCTACACAGCAGCAAATCATAACTGCTGTGGGCCTAATCAAGCTCTGCTACTCTTGCTGCAGCCCCCCCCCCACACACAATACTGGCTAGATGAATTTACATAACAAGAGCCAGCATAAGTCAAGATGCCATGCGGCCACTAGCTTTTCAGCTTTGTAGCAGGTGTCATCAGTGTATTGCTCTTTCTAATGAGTATGTATGCCATGGCATACTTAACATAGAGGATTATGTATGAGCAGTCATACATAACAAGGATATTCTTGTATCAAGAGGTTTCCTTGGTGACAGATGACCTCGAGAGTGCAGCTCAAGAGGTAGTCTGTTACCAAGAGAACCTCAAGATACATGAATTTCCTTGTTTGTGTATGACTGCTCATGCACAATCTTTTATAATGTATGGGCAGTCACAGCATAGAAAAGCACACAAAACCAGCTGGAAAAGACAACAGAGAATAGAAATTGTTATATTTTCTTTTTTATGTTCGCTTGCGCGCAAGAGCAAGGAACGTTTTGGGAGAGTAGCACACTTTGGAGGTGTGCCTCTCTCCTTCAATCCACTGCTCCTTTGAGCAGGTGTGGTGGTCCTGCACCAATGGGTGTGGGAGCTCTGTATGACAGCGAGTCTTCTGCTTCAAAACCACCGCTGTCATACCGACTTCTCATGCAAGCTGCCCCCTAAACTTCAGCGGTCTCCCCATCACGCCCCCTAAAGCTTTGGTGCACAAACGTTGTTTGCCGACGGGGTGACCAATCCCTGTCAGCTCCACGGCCCCAAGCCATCCTTCTGCCACGCTGGGAGCCCACCCCAGCATGGCAAAAGTCCGTTTTATTTTTGCCGATGGGGGTGCCCAATCCCCTGTCTGCTCCTCGGCCCCCCCAGCCATCTTCTGCCATGCTGGGAGCCCACCCCAGCATGGCAAACGTCCCACATAGTCCATTTTTTTTCAACCTGTAAAGAAAAAATGGTCCCACGTAGTCTTCCAACCCCCCCCACAACCCGCATCCACCCACTGCGCATCCAGCCTCCCCACACCCCTCTCACCCCATACTTACCTCCAGAGCTTGGCCCGATGATCTTCGGTGGACCGGGAACACGTCTGCACTCTTCAAAGTCGACCAAAAACTGAGGAAATGCCGGTAAGCTGTATAATGGGCTAGATAGGGGGGTTTCAACATTATTGCATATCTCAGGCATTTTTTGGAATTTTTGCACCAAATTTTCAACATGGGGTTTTTGGGATGCCTTCTCATGAATGATGTCACTGTCATGGCATTATTCGGACCCAAAGGGTGATTTCGCAGTCACTGCACAGTCACTGCACAAAATCACCCTTCAGGCCTGAATAATGCCATGACGGTGATCATCATTCATGAAAGTCCCAAAACCCATGTGAAGGTAGTCAAAATTAAATAGACTGTTTTACGGCGTGCATTGTGCAGTTCTCACATGGCTCGTAAGTTCATGAATTTTCAATATTTTCACCAGATTTTCAACATTGCTATTTTACCACACCTTCTTATGAGTAGTACAGCTGTCATTTTCACATCTCACCCAAAACATGTTTCCCCCATGTAGCACACAATGGCACAGTTGGTGTGCAAAATCAATGTATGGGATGCATTAAGAAAATCACAGTGACACTGTTCATTAGCAGAGGTCTTAAAATGGCTATATTGAAAAATTTGAATTGGGCGATCCTAAAAATGACTGTTTTCTGGCGTGTGTTGCGCAGTTCTATACTGCCTTCGTGGGTTTGCAAATTCTCAATATTTGCACTCAGATTTTCAATATTGCCATTTACCACACCTCCTCATGAGCAGTACAGCTGTCATTTTCACATCCTGTCCAAAACGTGTTTCCGCCCATGTAGGTCACAATGGCAGTGATGTATGTGAACTCCATGTATGGGACATATTAAGAAAATCACAGTGACACTGATCATGAGCAGAGGTCTTAAAATGGCTGTATTGAAAATTTGGTGAAAAAATTCTAAAATGACTGTTTTATGGTCTCGTTGCACAGTTCTCATGCGACCTGTAAGTTTTGAATTTTCAATATTTTCACTCCAGATTTTCAACATTGCCATTTTACCACACCTCCTTATGAGCAGTACAGCTGTCATTATTCACATCCTGCCCAAAACATGTTTCCGCCCATGTAGCACAATGGCGCATGATCCATGTCTTGAACTCAATGTATGGGACACATTAAGAAAATCACAGTGACACTGTTCATGAGCAGAGGTCTTAAAATGGCTGTGTTGAAAATTTGGTGACAAAATTCCTAAAAATGACTGTTTTACAAGTGTTCATTGCGCAGTTCCTATGCACGCTCGTAAGTTTGTGAATTTTCAATATTTTCACTCCACACTTTCAACATTGCCATTTTACCACACCTCCTTATGATCAGTGCAGCTGTCATTTTTCACATCTTGCCCACAACGTGTTTCCGCCCATGTAGCGCACAATGGCATAGTTGCTGTGTGAACTCAGTGTATGGGACGCATTAAGAAAATCACAGTGTCACTGTTCATGAGCAGAGATCTTAAAATGGCTATGTTGAAAATTTGGTGAACAAATTCCTAAAAATAACTGTTTTACGAGCGTGCATTGTGTAGTTCCCACACGCCATAAGCTTGCTAATTTTCAATATTTCCTCAGATTTTCAACATTGCCATTTTACCACACCTCCCTATGAGCAGTACAGCTGTCATTTTTCATATCCTGCCCAAAACATGTTTCCGCTCATGTAGTGCACAATGGGCGCAGTCGGTGTGCAAAATCAATGTATGGCACACAGTAAGACAATCACAGTGACACTGTTCATTAGCAGAGGTTTTAAAATGCCAATGTTGACAATTTGGTGAAAAAATTCCTGACAATGACTGTTTTACCAGCGTGCATTGCACAGTTCCCATGCGCTCATAGGTTTGCCAATTTTCAATATTTCCACTCCAGATTTTCAACATTGCCATTTTACCACACTTCCTTATGAGCAGTACAGCTGTCATTTTTCACATCCTGCCCAAAACGTGTTTCCGCCTATGTAGTGCACAATGGGGGTAACAAAAAGGTCATGCTGAAAATTTATTGTGCAAATACCAGCAATCACACAGGGCATTAGGGTAAAGCACCATACATGCCAAACACCACTGCAAATACCTGCAAGCAAACGTTCGGCATTGACAAATGCTTGTTTTAACTGACACAGTGTGCTGCAGATGTTTCTGCAAGTTCAACTTTAAAAAAACAGCAACTTCCATCTTAACTGGATTGAGGAAAGCAACTATGTGGCAGCATTCCAAGTTGCTATGCTGCAGTAGTGACATAGCTAGTGCAGTATAACAGCTGTGATGACATAGTTACTGCAGCATAACAACTCCATTCTAGTTATGGATTTCTATCCATAACAACATTCTACCATGCATTATATATCAGTAGCTATGCCTTTGCCTTATGTGATTGCATAGCGGAGCTAGAATTTCTGCAGCCATGTGGCTGATTTTCCCGATTTCTGTGGCCAGCACTGATTTCTGTGGTCAGCCCTGATTTCTGTTGCCATTGCTGCAACCGCAGAATCGCAGAAAACATGGGACCCTGCATATTATCAGCCACTATTAAAGAAAAAGATATGGGTGTATTCATTATGACACACTAACATTTGATATACATGCAAAAGAAACAGTAAAGAAATGTAACAAAATCCTGGGATGTGTCTTCAAGCATGTTGAAAGCAGAAATGTGGGAGTGATTTTGCCATTATATACTGTTCTTTACTTGTGAGGCCACATTTAGAGTAATGTGCCCCATTCTGTGGACCACAGAGTGTTGGAGGAACAAAAATGATGGAAAGAGTACAAAGAAAAGTGACCAAAAGAATTGTGAATAAAAAAAATAAAACACATGACGCTAGGCTAAACCGTGTGAGGCTATACTCTCTACAGTACAGAAGACTGATAGGTAACTTGTGTTACATATGTAAAGTTTTTAAGAATGGTGAATTGTGGGAACCCACAGGTCTGTGTAAAAATTAAGTTACTAGAAACACTAGGACACATGGGTTGCAGCTTAGGGGTGAAAACTAAAAACAAACAAAAGGGGAAGATAGTTTAGTCAGAGAGTTCTATTGTGCTGGAATGCACTGCCAGAAGTAGTGGTCCTTAGTAATATCATGGATCAGTTTAAAAGGGCATTGGGTACTTACATGGGAGATAGACTGGTTACTCAACACCACTGGTATGTGATGAGTCATACTAGGCAACCACCAACTGATTTGATTAATCATCTATGAACCTATGACTGTGAATACTAGGCAGAAGTAAGCATTTAGAATTGCTGCATTCTGCTCACCCTCCTCTACTACCCTGCACTCCCTCACCAACCAATTGAGTCCTCTATTGTCTTCCTTTATCCATGATCTACGTGAATAACTGTTTTTCCTCTCCCTTGACCCCTTCTGCAGTACCCAGCTCTGTGTCTGCTTTTGTGATCCTGGCTGCCATCTTGGTCTCCTTTATCTGTACCTGGTTTTTGCTCCATCCTTCATCCCTTTGTTTTACGTTGAAACAATGAAGGCTCTTTTCCTGTCCTCACTGCCTCCCTTACCTGCTTAGTGTGCCAGACTGATCTCTTGTGCCTATTACCCATGGTATGTGTTCTCAAGCATTGAGTGGTTGTTTCAAGAATAAGCCCTTTAATTTCTCCCCATCTCTACTCCACTGTCCTCCCCATTTTTTATCCACTCCAACTAAGTTGGCCTTGACTAATTCCCTTTTGCTGATTAGTATCTGTTTATCTGAAATCCAGAACTACAGCTTTTCATGAGGGTATACTGATACCCATAGTGAGTTCAAACCATACAGTGTTATGGTCACTGGATACCAGTGGTTCCCCAACCTACACTCTTCCTACCATTTCTGAGTTGGTGAGAACCACAAGGAGAATAGTAACATGTCTTGTAAGCACCCTGACTAGCTGCACTAGCAGGCAGTCCAGCAACATATCTAGCAAAGCCTGCCTTTTGGTGCTCTTAGCAGCTAGAATATCCCAATTTATGTCAGGTAGATTGAGATTCCTACAGTTACCACCTCCCCCTTGGCAATACCCTTTTAAATGTCTGCTCATCATTCCCTATCCCCCTCTTCTCCCTGTCATGGTGGTTTATAGACCACCCCCCTGTGCAACTTCTTTCCTGAATGTACTGTCAAGAGCTGTACCTACAGTGTTACTGTCTCCCCATATCCCTCCCGGTGGACCCATCTTCTTTTACCTCTATTCCTTCCTGAGATAGAAACATATAATTTATTGGTAGAGAAGGACCAGCAGGTCCATCTAGTCTTTCCTATATTACTGCACTCTGAACTCTAATTGATCTCAGGTGTCACTCCCTTCTCCTGTCCTCCACTTACTATGCCTATGTGCCTGTCCCATGCATCCTTGGAACTTGCCACTGTCTTCTCCTCCACACCCTCTTTTGATAGTCTGTTTGAAGCATCAACCACCATTTCTGTGAAGAAGTATTCCTTCACATGCCTCTTAAACTCCCCCTCAAGCTTAATTGCATGCCATCATGTTTTTGTGCTTCTCCTTTTCTGAAACGGCACCTCTGGCACCTTGTTTACCACTGTGGGGTACTTATAGGTCTCAGTCATGTACCCTCTTACTCTTGTGCTCCTCTGTCTCTGAAGGAGATGCCCTTCCTGCACCTTGATTACTGCTGTGATGTATTTACAGGTCTCAAACATGTCCCCTTTCCCTCTCCTCTCCTCAAAGGAATACATTGTGAGCTCCTAAAGCATCAACTTGTACATTTCTCATGCAGTCCACACAATATTTTGATAGCCCTCCTTTGGACTGCTTCCACCCTGTTAATGTCCTTGCAGAGGTGCAGTCTCCAGAGCTGGACACAGTACTCTAGGTGGGTTCTCACTAGTGAATGATTCAGTGGTAACACCATCTCACTTCTCCTGCTAGAAATCCCCTCACTGAGCACCCCAGCATCACACTAGCATTGCCTACTGCCTTGATGAACTGCCCTGCCACCTTGAGATCATCTGGTATGCTTACCCCCAAGGTTCTTCTCTTGCTTGGTGACTGTAAGTATCTCTCTCCAATCTTATACACAGCCCTTAGATTTCCCCACCCTGGTACATGATTTTGCACATGTTGGCATTGAAACCCAGCTGCCACACCCTAGAACACACCTCTAGTTTCCCCAGATCCCTTTGCATTCCTTCCACCACTTCCTGTGTGTCTACTCTGCTGCAGATTTTTGTGTCCTCCATAAAGGGACACACCTTCCCCTCCAGTTCCTCACCAATGTAACTTATAAAGACATTAAAAAGGACAGGATCCAATACCAAATCCTGTGAAACTCCACTGATCACTCTCCCTTCCCCCAAGTGACTTCTGTTTACCACCAACCTCTGTTTCTTACAATGCAGTTTGATACTCTTCTTACCACCGCCTCCGTAACCCCCACATTGCTAAGTGTCTTAATTAGCCTTCTGTGTGGCACAGTGTCACAGGCCTTACTGAAGTCTTATAGACCACATCCATTGCCTTCCCTGATCCATCTCCCTAGTCATCCAGTCAAAGAAATCTATGCCATGTGTTTGACTTGACCTCCCCCATGAACCCATGTTGCCAGTGGTCCTGCAGCCCATTTGCCTCCAGGTACTTCATCTGCCTATCCTTCAGCAGGGTCTCATTAATTTCCTCACTACTGATGTGAGACTGACTGGCATGTAAGGCTAGCCTCCTCCCTGCTGCAGTACCTGTGCAGGGGGACACACATTGACCCTACTCCAGTCCTCTGAAACTGCCCCTGCCTCCAATAAGGTGCTGGATAGTGTTACCAAAGTTGCAGATAGCACTGTGCTCAGTTTTTTATGTACCCTTGGGTGAATACCATCTGGCCCCATCACCTTGTTTTCTTTTGAGGCTTCCATTTCCCTTCAGACTCTTTCTTTCCTCTGAGAATGGCCTTGTGCCCAATTCACCCTCCCTCCCTCCCTCTGATACTTCCCGATACATGTTGGTCCATCTCTTAACCCCTCCACTGTGATAACGAAGCAGACATACTCATTTAAAATTTTAGCATTTTCTTATTCTTCTGCTGCACAGTCCCCCCAGCTTTCCTGATGCTCACTATCTTACGCCTTGCTTTCCCTATTTTTCACCCACATACCTGAAATAAGTCTTATCCCTCTTTCTGACCTCTTTGGTGATCCTATTCTCTGTTTGTGCCTTAGCTACCCTCACTCTCCTTCCCACCTCCTTTTGTTTGTCTAGATATATCTCTGTTCCCTTCTGATTGGGTCTTCTTGTACCTTTTAAAATCTTTGTTATTCCCCTTACTGTTCAGCCACTTCCTTCAAGAACCATAATGGCCTCTTCCTCCCCCTCCCATTGCTTACTTCCTTCAAACATCTTGCTGTTGCCTTAGCTACTTGATCTTTTTCCTTTTTTTATAATAATATCTTTATTAAGTAATATAGAGGAAAAATACATCAAGATTACAAATATGAAATGACAAAAAAACTAATAAAGATTGACAATATTTAAAGTGAAGAAATAATGGTACAAAGGCATTTGCTATAACAAATAAATGAGTAAAAAGGTAGAAACTTCTAGTAACTCAGCACTTTACATATTTTCTCTTCTTTGTTTGAAAAAAGAAGAAATGATTAAATGACATGATAAAAAAAATTTTAAAAGAAGAAAAGTAGACAACCCAGCTATAGACAAATGAGAAGCTCAGAAGCAGGGCATTGACCACTGGTCAGGTAATGTATACAACTTTAATCATCTCCAAGAAAGCCAACCACAACTTTAAAAAAGAGAGAAAAAAAACAGATACTCTCTATATACTGTATATAAAAAAAAAGTTAAGGAGCAAAGTCTGGAGCTGACTGCAATTTATAAAAAAATACATTGTTCTCAAATCTCCATTGGCAAATGGATTAAGTTGCTGTAACTGCCTCATTCATGCCGGTAAATATTGTCGACAAGGGTCACCCATTGTGACACACATGGAGCTGAAATTTATGCCAAAATCTAGTAATAATGTTTTTTAGCACATACCAAAAGAATTAGCATTAGCTTAAATTGCTGGCCCCTAATCAGAAAACCAGTGCAGGAATATGTAGTTATATCAACAGAGGAGGTAAAGGAGAAGAAATATGAAATAATGAAGCAATCACTTGAGAGATGGCAAACCAGAATGACTACAAAAGAGGACAAGACCAGAAAATGTGAATGTGGTCCACCAGGTGCTCACCACAGGATCTCCAGCAATAACCCACCTGAAATTATATGTGTCTTCCTCCTTGATCCTTTTCCATTGTGTCTTCACTCCTCCAGGCCATCCTGCCTACAGTACAAGGTACAGTAGAAGCCTCTTAAAGGGGGCACCTCCGTGGATGCCCTAACGTCCCCTTTAAGCTGCTGTCCCATTTATCAGAAGCAGCCTTTTTTTCCATTGCAACCAGAAAAGACTTTACTCATGAGACACACACACGCGTTACAGTAACAAACAAAACAGAAAAAAAAAAAAAACATCAAGAAGTACTGGACACCAATACTTTTAATGATTACAGCTCCTTTTTTTAAAAGTGTGTTTGGTTTGGTTCTTGCTTTAATCTTTATTTAAATGGTGAAAGCAACACACTGAACTCTAATTAAAATCACTTAGCTTCACTTAGCAACTTTTGAGAGAAGGGAGTTGGACAGCTGTAAAGCCTCGATAACTTGTATTTTTTCACTCAGTGAGAGGTCGACTCTTTTGTTGTTGCTCGTAGATGCCATCCTGCAAACCAAACACACACCAGAGAGTTGCTAAACACACTCCAGAGATGCACTAAGCAGGTGGGAATGTGAAACAGCTTAAATGCAGGGCACTTAGTGAGCCCTTAACGAGGTGTGATTACAGTTTCAGCACCTTTTCCTACACCTGTGACAAGATAATCGTCTCAATTAAGCGACAGGGCCATTCCAGTTAAACAGAAGCTGGTCCCATTGAATAGCATTGGCAAAAATCTGTGCCCAGGGGATCGTCCCAATTAAGCGGACGTCCCCTTTAACTGCATCCCCTTTAAGTGGTTTCGACTGTATTTACTAAGGCAGTCATCCATTTCTTTCAAATCAACCATCCTGAAATCCAAGAGCCTCGTCCTAGTGTGGTTTATCTCTTGCCTAATTCAGATGCCAGACTATTCCACACAGTGATCGCTTGTACTCAGGGGTCTACACATTTTGACCTCTGCAATGTGTCCCTGTTCATAAGTGCCATGTCCAGCACTGCCCAGTCTCTAGTGGGCTCTGTAACCAGCTGTCTGAGAAATGCCCCTTGAAGGGAGTTGAGGATGGTCCTGCTTCTTGATGTATCTACAGCCAGAATGGTCCTGTCTACATCCAGCAGATTAAAGTCCCCCACAATCAATACCTCCTCTTTGCTTACCATTCTGCTAGTGGTATCCCACCCCCCCAAACCTTATCTAACTCTTCCCTCTGTGTTGATGATTTGTAGACCACCCCACGTGGATAAAGGCCCCAGACTCTGTCTCTAGGCTGCCCAAACACCCTCCAGCTATTCCTTCTTCCCCTGGTGTCCCTGTATTTCCATGGCCTTTATGCTTACTGTCAAATATAAAACAGCTCCCCCCACTCCTCCCTGTCCTGTCTTTCTGGAACATGGTGTAACCTGGAAAGGCCCCATCACTGCTGTGGTTGTTGATGCACCATGATTCTGTTATGGCCACCAGATGCCCAATACTCTATGATGTAGTTTGGCATATGTGGGGACAGAACTTTGTGCTCTCAGACAACTTTATCATGGAATAATCTACCAATTTCACTTCGCTTACTTACTGGATATGAGGCCTTTACCTCAGTAGTGAAGGAATTGTTTCCATTTACCTGTTACTGCATATAGTCAATTCATCCCTTATCCCCTGTACTCACATCTGTACTGCTCTGGAATTTTGCAAATTTAATATGTGTCTGTGATTGTCCATGTTCCCTAAGTTTCATGTCTCTAATAGAATTTATAGATAATATTACATAGGACTGTCTTGAGAACAGGATTTGTTTCAAATCTTAACAATGTTTATTTTCCTGTATGAAGTTTTACCTACCTACCTGTCTACGACTACCTCAGTAATGGTTGCCCCAATGTCAAGAATTTTAGTTCCAAGGCTCCTTATGTTGGCACACATGACTTTCCATTCTTTTTGACCCTCCTTCCTCCTACATTGCCCTCCTTTCCTGATTCCATCCTTTGCCCATCCCTTTTCCCTGGAATTATTGCCCCACTTTCAACTTCCTTCTGCCCACCCTTCTTCACTCTACTCTCAGCCTTAGATCCACCTTCTGACCCTCACGTCCTTTCCTCCCCCTTGTTCCTATGCTCTTCTACCCTTGTGGAATTTTTTTCCCAATGACTCCTCTTCTCTGCTGCTTCATATTCTTGGTGTGTGTGTGTGGGGGGGGGGGTATTCACTGCCTCTCTCATTTTTCCTGCAGTCCAACTTACCTAATTTAAATGTCTGAAGTATCATTTAAACCTTCCATCCAGGATTGTCGTTCCCCTCCTGAATGGATGGATCAATATGCATACCTTGGATGGATCAATATGTACACCCTGTAGGAGAGGAGAGACTGGGGAGATAAGATAGAAACCTACAAATATCTAAAGGAATAAATAGGGTACCCGAGGGTAGCATCTTTCAGAAAAGATGTCCAGGAACGAGGGGACATAACATGAGGTTGGAAGGGGGTAGACTAAGGGGTAGCATGAAGAAGTATTTTTTTCACAGAAAGGGTGGTGGATGCATGTAATAGACTCCCAGCAGAGGTGGTGGGGGCATACACAGTCAGGAGTTTCAACCATGCATGGAACAAGCACAGGGGAACCCTAGCAATAGGAACGAGGTGATAAAGCCAGAGATCAAGTAGGGTTTGCAGCTTATACAGTAGGCAGGGAAAATGGGCATACTAGATGGGCTTAGTGGTCCTTCTCTGCTGTCAGTTCTATGTTTCTATAGATGGAGGCCATATCCTCTGTACAGGCCTGTATCTCCCCAGGTAGGACCCCAGACCCAAAGTAGCCATAACCCTCCTCCTTGCAGCATGCCTTCGACCAAACATAGAAACTTAGAACTTGTCAGCAGATAAAGACCTCAATGGCCCATCTAATCTGCCCATTTTCCATGTCTACTGTGCCACTGTACCCCATACACAATCTCCGGTCCTCCACCCATGTTCCTTCCAAGGTCCCCTTGTACAGTAGTTGTCTCATGTATATTTGAATCCTGCAACTGTTCTGGCACCTACTACTTCTGCTGGGAGGCTGTTCCAGGCCTCCACCACACTCTCTATGAAAAAATATTTCCTCACATCACCTCTGATCCTGCCCCCCCTCCAACATCGTAACATGCCCCCCTTGTTCTTGATTCTGTCTTTCTGTGGAAAATGCTACCTTCCTGTACCTTATTAATACCTTTTATGTACTTGAATGTTTCTATCATATCCCCCTTTCCCTTCTCTACTCCAGCAAGTACATATTCAGTTCTCTTAGTCTCTTCTCTTAAAGCCTTGATGCAGTCCCTGCACCATTTTGTTTGCCTGCCTTTGTACCATCTCCACCCTGTCCATGTCCTTCAGGAGGTGGGGTCTCCATTATTGGGCACAATATTCGAGGTGTGCTCTTACCAATGACTTGTAATTGGGCAACACTACCTCCCCCCTCCTATTGGTGGAGTCAATGAGTCACTGAAGGCCCTGGTGCTGTGTTTTCTTGTCTACCCCTGGTCATATACAGGTAGCACCTCAGTGAAGGTCACTGTACCAGCTACCTGCTTCAGGCACTTCTCTACCCCCTAAACATTTTCTGCACCACCCTTGCTCCATTCCTTGCTAGGTCACTTGTTCCCAGATGGACAATGACAGCCAGCTCTCCCTCCTTCCCACTGCACTAGCAATGTTAAGGGTCCCTTCCTTATCCCTCCATGCTGAGGCACCAGGTAGGCCCTGCACTTACTTCTTCCACACCTGCCTGCTCTCAAATCTAGCCCTAACAGTTGAGTCTCCCACCAGAAGTTGCTTCCTCTTCTGCTGGGGTCCTCTGCCACTCACCTTGGGGGTTTCCCTATAGAGGACCCTCACAGCTTCCCTGGCCACTACCACGGGTGCTTCCTCTTAGCAGTCCTGTCCCATCAGAGCAGAGAAAGAGTGGTGTAGCGGCACCAGCAGTGGAATGTGTTACCGATCCACCACCCCCACTCTCACTGAGCTTACCACAGTCCAGCCAGCCTTCCTCCTTTACTCCCTGTGAGGCAATGGTGGTAGACTCGATGGCCTCTGAAGAGGTCCCCTGAATCCTAGTTAACTCAGCCTGGAGCCCAGTGACCTCTTCCTTTAGCCCAGAGAGGTGCACACAGATGTTGCAACACCTCAGTCTTCAAATGGTCTCCCTAAAGACTGCAGCTTCACAGCCACTGCACTGACCCATCCCAGCATTCCCAGTACTTCACTTTCTTAACATAGTAGGCTACCTCACCTCCTTTTCACTTGTCTCTGTCTTTGCTATACATCAGTGATTGTCAGCCTTTTTTGATCTGGGGAATAACTAGCTTACCCAGACAGACAGTTTTCTGTGATTCTTTGAGTCTGTGAGTCCGTGATTCATGAGTCTGTTGGCAAGAACAGAAGCTAGGGTAATTCTTTTTTTAAAGTTACCGCATTGAGTCAGTAGCAAGGAGTAGGGGGGGTGCAGAAACCAACTAGTCTTTTGTGGTGACGGAGGCACTAAATTTTTAGAATTTAAAAACAATAAACGAGACAAGCCAGTATCGAGGAGCGAGTAGCAAGGAGCAGAAAGTGGGCAGCCAGTGGTTAGTGAGGCGTGGAGATACTGAGTTGGGAGACTGAATCACAGCTGCAAGTCGGGAGCAGTTGCAGCGCTTACAGCTATTCAAGCTATTAAAAGCTATTAAAATTAACACTCCATGGAGACTGGAGTATGAGGAGAGTAAGGTGTGAGGTGATGTGGGGGAGGGTGGTGGGGGAGTAAATGACTCAATTACTCAGCTGTGTTTTATTGTGGAATCTCATTCCATTTTTGCTTGCGGATAAAATGTAGCACTGACATCTGACATCAAATAATAAAGTGTACTGCTCTATGACTTTCCCAGACTGTTCTGCAGACCCCCTGACATGTGCTCGCGGACCCCCTGTGGGCTGCGGACCCCCGGTTGAAAACCACTGCTGTACATAATATATTCCAGTACTGCCAGATCCCAATCATTATTCCTGGTGGCCCATGTTTCTATGATGACTACAAGGTCTAATACATATCTGCCACCATCAGCTGGAGCTCACTACTTGTGTTTCCAAGGCTACTGGTATTTAGGCAGATTGTCACCCAGCTTATACCTATATCATTCCCACTCTTGTGAGCTAACCTCCCTTCGTCCAGCTCCTCCTCCTCCTTAACATCATGGTTTTCAGCTCCTAACTGGATTTATGAACCCTCCTTCCTTGGCAACCTTACTTAACTTATTTTGGACCCCTGCTTTTTATTTGATTTTAAAATTTTTGGCCAGGAAAGATACGAGAATCTGAGGCTTGTTTCCTGGTGCATCCTGGGAGCACAGGGAAGTTAAGTGACTTGCTCATGATCACACAGTATGAAAGTGGTGGCTGTAAGATTCAAACCCATTTCACCAGGTTTGCAGTTCAGTGCTCTTAAACACTATGCTATACTGCCTCTCAGTGCTATGCTTTGCTGCTTTCAACCCCACTGCCCCAGACCTGATTTCTAAGGGAGTCTCAGGTTCATCTATTGCTCACCCCCAGCTGTCAAAATTTGTACTTCACTGTCTCAGTCAGCTGGTTTGCCAGATGCCTTCCAAATGCAGCTTGCACCGGTGCACCATTGACCCAGCACATGATTCTGTACTGGGCAAGGACCTGGTGGAAAAGTCTTGTGGCTTGTGGCAACCATAGCAGTGTGTCAAACAGAGGGTGCACCTAGACAGGTTGTCACAAGCTGTGGGCAGTCATATGGCAACGTCCCTGAGCAGTGCTTGCTGGTTTAGTGTCCCCCAAGCCCCTATCTCCCATTATAAGAATTAAAAAACACTAGTTGTCTCATGGTCCCCCCAAAGCCAAAACCTCCCATCATAATTATTAAAATATCTCTGGTAGTCTAGTGCCCATCCAAGCCCTCATCTGCAGTTATAGTAATTAAAAATCCCTGGTAGTCTAGTGCCCCCGCCAAGCTCCAAGCTCCCATTATAAAAAATTTAAATATCCTTGGTTGTCTAGTGGACCACTCCAGCCCAGATTCCGCATTATGAGAAATTCCAAAATTCCTGGTGGTCTAGTGGACCCCTCACCCCAAAGTGCCCTGCTACCTGCTCACCCCATCCTGTAACCTAGTCATCGACTGGCACAGCCCACCACTCATGACCATGGCCAGCTGTTGACTGAGCTCTGAATGAGCATATACTGTATATTGAGCACGTACTATATACAATACATGCTCATTCAGAGCTCAGTCAGTAACTGGCCCCCAATGAATGGTGGGCTGTGTAATCTTCAAGCTCAGTTACAAGGATGAAGGCTGAAGATAGTAAGGCACTGTGGGTGGGGTCCTCAGACCACCAGGGATATTTTAATTTTTATAATCGGAGATTGGGGATTGGGGGGGCACTAGACTACCAGGAATTTTTAATTATATTGGGAAATCAGAACTTGGGGGAGACCACTAGACTACCAGGGATATTTTAATAATTATGATGGGAGATCGGGGCTTGGAATGGGGGCTGCCAGACTACCAGGGATATTTTTATTTATTAAAGTGTTTCACCAGAAAAAACATACCGAGCACAAAATATCTTATTTTCAGATTTTTCTGGGGAGAGGTATAAGCTTAAAAACATTCTAAAAAAATACACACAATTGCACAGGCTTATACAGAGAATATAGTGGGTACAGTGGTGGATTAAAATATACAGAATGCAATATATATTCAAAATATATACAATAAGTGCAAGATACAGTGGCAGCTGTTAGGTACCTATGGTCATATAATGCACAGGTAAAAGTGTACAATAAGTGCAAAATACAGTCATAGTAGTTAGGACCCAGGGGAACGGGGGAGGCTCAGGGTAGGCTTAAAGACAATGGCAGGAGTGAGAGGTGTGGGAGTGGAGAAGAAAAATAACTGAGGATTATGAAGAGGCTGAATGGATGTTTAAGGGGAGAGACTTCTAGAGTTTAGAAGGCTGATTGACGTGCAAGGTTTTTACAGGAAGGGAGCTTGAGGAAGGGAAACGCACAGTTAAGGAGCGAGTATGAGGAAGGGGTGGATGGAACGAGTAGGTAGTCGAGATAGGAGGGTAAAGAGGATATCCAGAGTTTGGAAGTGAAGATGGCACTGTGGGACAGATGATAATCCTCCTAGGAAGGGAGGGAAAGAGCAATGTAGAGAGAGCAGTGGTGGGTGCTGGTACGGCAGCTAAGAGCAAAGCGGCAGAAGGAGTGAAAAAGGGGATCCAGTCTAGCCATGGTGGATTTTGGGGCAGCACCATATACAATAATGCCATAGTCAAAGATGGGGAGAATCATCTTTGTAATGATGTCTCAGTTGGTAGGGAGGGGGCTACAGCTGTTTTGCCTAAAGAGTGCGTCAAGTTTGGTTCCATATCATAGAGGTAATTGCAGAATAATGATCACACTTACGGCGAGTGTATCGCGGAAAAATCATTTTGTCGATGCACGCTCACAGCATGGCCAAAAATGGTGCTGGAGACCTACAGGTCTCATTTTTAATGCTGGGGGCTGTGTTCCCACACCCATTTCTACTGGAATCTCAACCCCAGAAGGGTGCATGTTGGGGGGGGTGAAAAACATAAAAAATTTAAAGCCACCCACCGGCAAAAAAAAAACCCGCACCACACCTGACCCGAATCCTGTACCCTGCGCCTCCCAGCTGACCACCCTCCCACCACACTGGCAGATCAGTTCAGCAGCTTCCCACCACACCCCCTCCCACATACCCTCCCACCCCTGCCTCTCCCCCGTCCATGTGCTTGCACGTGTGTATACCTGCTACTTCCAGTCTCGGTATTTCTCCCATCCCAGTATCCCATTGCCCCCCCTGCTTGGTAGCCGTGAACACAGGCACCATAACTGAGTTATCATTTTTTTCAGCATCAAATTTTGGTCACCTTTTTCACTGGATACCACCAAGTTTAGGGTGGAGCTTTTTAAGAATGGCATCTATGTGCAGGGAGAAATGGAGGTGATGGTCAAGTCAGATGCCAAGGTATTTGAAGGCATGAACATCGTCAAATGGGATGCCATTCAGGGTGTCGAAGCAAGGGAAGGATTGGAATTTAGAGAGTCTTGGTCTCATGCCAAAGCACATGGAGACCATGGGCCTGATTCCAAGATGGCCAGCCTAACTCACATGCAGATGCGAGTTATACTGGTCACCTCTACACCAGGGACCCTATGCAGCATTCCATTAGTGGCAGGATTCCAGCAATTGTGACTTGCAAGATACGCCATGCGTGTGGTGGTAGCCCATGCATGGTGTATCAATGCTGCAAGTTGCATCTCGCAGCAAATTCCAGGTCACCCCCTTGAGCCCTCCCACCCCAGACCACCACAGAACACATCGGGGGCATGGGGTGGCAAGGACAGATGGCACAGGCATCCAGGGGCACTACTGACAGTGAACCCCAGGGGTCCATCACAACTGGGGGTTTGGGGTGGGGGTGTGCTAGTAGGGGCCAGGGGGGCAGCATGGCACCATTGCCATGGTGCTGTGAGGCTTCATCCAATGGTGCCAGCCATTGGATACCAGTTATGACAGCTCCAAGCTGTCAGAGGTCAGCTATGCCACTGTGTGCCCTGGAATCGCAATTACAAGTTGCGAGAGTGGGCCTCCTGGAATTGAACTGAGTTGCTGTCACAACCCCCAGTTGGGCCAGGCACTGCGGGCTGTAGCATATGTGTGGTCGTATCTTGTAATTGTCACAGCCCGCAGACCCAATGGCATAGGTGCCCTTCTGGAATAGCAATGGACATATCACATGGTGTAAGTTGCTAGATATGCCATGAGGATTGGCGTATCCTGCCTTACACCAGCGTAGTCCATCTTGGAATTGGGCTCCATCTTTTTAGCATTTAGAGATAACTGATTTGACTGAAACTATTTCTGGATCGAGTGGAAACAGGGTTGGAGTTTGGATACTAGCTCAGCTGGCGATGACCCAGAGACAAATAGGGCAGTGTTGTCAGTGTACATGTGTATGGACGCAGATGAGCAGGCAGTGGGCAGGTCATTTAGAAATATGGAGAATAAAAGTGGACCAAGTACAGAGCCTTTGAGGACTCCAGTGGTAATGGGGAGGGGAGGTGATATGGCTCCTTTTAGCCTCACAGATTGAGATCTCCTTGTGAGGTAATAGCTGAACTAGTTGGTGGTGGGAACTGAAAGACCAGCTGAACTGAGTTTGTGGAGTCAGAATGAGTGAGAAACGGTGTTGAATGCTTTTGCTAAATCGATGAAAATGATGGCAGTAAGAAGACCCTGGTCCATAGCTGTATGGATGGAGTCTGTTAGTTGGAAGAGGGAGGAGGAGGTCGAATTAAACTTTTGAAAGCCAGACTGGAAAGAGGGGAAAAGGAAGAGGAGTCAAGGAAAGGAAAGAGTTGGGATATCATTATGTGTTCTTGAGGTTTGGAAAGGGTAGGTAGGAAAGATATAGGTTGGCAGTTACAAGGGGAGGAGGATTCACTGCCTTTATGGAGGGGGATGACAGTAGCATGCTTCCAAGTTGATGGAACATTTTTAGTTACATACAGAAAGGGATCAGGGCTTGTGGGGGGATGACACCATGGTGCACCTTCCTAGAGGATTTCTGAGTACCACTAGACCAACCCTTTGCTGGTCTAATGGCAATTAGACCTTTGCCCTCTGGGATGGTTTTGAGAAAAGCAACTTAAGGGATATGGCAGCCTGCATCTGCTGAAAGCCACCAAGCACCATGCCACAGACCATGTTGTGGTGCAAGGCTAGCGCATGCCCCCTTTGGAGCATGCAGCCTGTGTTTGATGCAGGCTGCTTTTGAGACTAGCCCAGGGCACATTTTTTGATGCAAGGTGCCACTTGCGTCATTTAAGTTTGATGCAGGCACCTTATGTCAATCTATGGGCTTTGCGAATTGGGCCCATAGGGTTCATTGTGAATAATAAACTGGAAATTGAGGAACCTCATGAAGTACCCAACATTTTTAATAATTATTGTTGCTCTGTATATACCAAGGATTCATTGCAAAAAAACGTTGTTAATGCATCAGTTTGAGTTGAGGCAGCAAAAGAAGAGAAATTAGGCATTAGGGTTTCAACCCTAACACCTCCCCCAAATCTACCACCACCCCCCTCCACACACCAACAGGCATTGGGGAGTGTCTTGAGGACATTGGCCCTAGCTCTCACCCCATTCCATGTGTAAGGAAGCTGAGATGATACAGTATAGGAGAATGGGGTGAGAGTTAGGCCTGACAACCCCAAGATAAATCCCAATGCCTTGTGGTGTGCGGAGGGTGAGGTGCGGGGGAGGTGTTAGGATTGGAAACCTTAACACCTAATTTTCCTACTTTTGTTGTTTCAACCCTAACTGATGCATTAATTAAGTTTTTTGTAATGAATTTCTTTACTTTTTGAAAAAGGGTAATCTTACCCTTATGTGTTTATGGAAGCTCAGGGCCTGGACCCTGTGCTCCCATCAGTCTATAGTGTGTTGTGGTTGCACAGGGCCTTCCTTCATGTGGGAGCACAGTTCCTAGAGGGCCCTGTCCTCCTATGTAATCAAAAATGGAAGAATGGTGCACTCTGAAGACGGTGGTGCAATGAGCACAATATAGCAGCCAGCTATCCAGAATACAAAACGAATGAAGGCTCAGCACTCAAGTTGAAATAACAAAGTGCAAATTTATTTTCAGCAAGATGCCTGGACAAAATAAGCCCCTGTGCTTCAACCCTATAGCAGTTCTTCCTCATGAGGTGTATCTGAGGAGTGATCAAACATGAGTTAATTTATACAATCATCATTAAAGTGATAGTACACCACAGTGTTTAAGAAATACAAAAATACAGCATACAAAATAGAAACAGTTTTCCTAAGTTGCATTTTACACATTTCATTAGCTGGATTGTAAATAATGCAAACTTATTCTTTCACCTTTCATTAGATGATAACTTTTTCTTTAAGTTCTCTAATGATTGTGCAAAACAGCTCCAATAGCAGCATAATAAAATATTTACTCACAAGGCTTTTAGATTAATATCTAACTTCAAGCAAATAGCAAAAAATCAGTATTTCACTTTAAAGGGTCACACTGGTTATAAAAGGTCAAATGTTCAGTTGCTTAAAATTTTATACCCATTCTTTCTCTTCAAAACATTACATCTAATGGTGCTCTGAGGTAGTAGCCTTTATAGAAACGGGCTCTAGCCAGAGCCACTAGGGCTCTGAAGATCTACCAAATGACCAAGCTTTTTTCTTGTTGGTGTCATATAGTGCTGTTAGTCATATAATATTTCCAGTGGAAGCCAAATTCATCAGTTTTCCTGTATAACTAATGCAAGTCTATGGGAAGAATTTCCCTGTAGATGGCTCCAAATACCTGTAAACAGAATTCCTTACCATTTAGATAAAATACCTGACATTCCATACACACTTAATTAAAAGAGAACTACACTGAACCTGTGAGTACTGTTTCCTGTCAAAGCTTTTTTTTCATATAGTGGGTTCCTTTCTGTTTCTGCCCCATTTTTGCTGACATTTTAGTTAACCAATTGGAGATTTATGGATTACACACTGCTGCAAAGTGCTATCTAAGAATTGTATGATGTTGTTTGTGTCCCCATGAACCGAAGAATTCTAAATTGGAACACAGATGCATTGTACCAATAATGTAAGTTCTTGATAAGATCATATTGTTCTAAAATGGTCAATGCCAGCAGTGTGTGAATCAGAAACACTCACTGAATTTACCAAAAGGCCAGTTAAGATTAAACAGTAACACAATGAGAACTGGTATTTTAAAAAATAGTGTCTACTTCGACAAAAATGCATGTTTGTTGATTCAAGGCAGTTCTCCTTTGAGATATTAATAGCCCAATCTAAATTGTTCACTATTTATGGGTCTGGCAGTATACTGTTTTCTAGAGGTTAGAGTAATGAGCAATACATGGGCTTTGTGCATCCAGCATTCAACACATGGGTTTGATTCCCACACCCTCCATTTCCATACTGTGTGGCTCTGATTAAGTCACTTAATCTTTTCAGTGTTTCTGTAAATCTGTTCTTTTTCCCTTGTAGTTTAGTTTTACACTGACTTTCTGCTGTGCGTGAGAGAATGCTCACTGCAGCAGAACCTCAGATCATAAATTTAGATAAGAGATGAGCAGTTTGCATCACATGGCCCATCCCAAAGCAGGATTGTACATACAGAAACACACACACACACACACACATACAGAAACACACACACACACACACACACACACACACTTAAAAGCACTTTCCACTTGACACTTCTGACTCTAGAAACAGCAAACAGGCAGAAGCACCTCTTTTGTTCATGTGTGCCTGGGCAGTTGGACTTAATTAACTCAGTCATGCTAGTTTATGCTTACTTTTTTGTTTGTTTCAAGAGCAAGATCCTTCAGGCCAAAAAAAGTAATGGGGCTATAGCCCCCCCCTTAGTTTGTATGTTTGCCAATAGGAAATTAAATAGCTCACAGACTGCACGTTCACACTTTGTAATCTGACACTGTAGACTACAGACATCATATAATGAGTTAATCCCTAGGTTGTTGAAAGAAATAGAATACATCTATTTGACTGAGCTGGACAGATGATAGAAACAGCAATTTAAAAAGTTGTTGTTTGTTAATATCCTGAGAAGGTTTGAGGCAAAATGCAGTAGCATCCCTCCTCCCTTCAGATGCCTTTGACATAGAGCAGTAAATAACAACAACCAGAGGGGAGTGCACTACTTTGCAGCTGTGGAGGAATACATCCAAATGTCTAAAAAGGAAGTTGCAGGAAAGCTGTTTTAGAGCTATAGTCTGATGGATGACAGAAGGGCTGTAGACTCTGCCCACAGCCCTAAAAAGGGGGCATTTATCACAGAAGCAATGTTTTTCCTCTTAGTGCCATGTGTGTTTGCCCAAAGTAGATAAAATTACTGGGGGGGGGGACTGAAATAAAAATAAAAATAAAGAAGGGGGTAAGAAAGTAGCAAGACTGTTTTTTCAGCAGGAGCAAATCAAGAGAAAAGAGGTAAGAGTTACATTTTAATGAAGGGAAGGGGGATCCTAAATTCATGGAAAGAAATAATATAGATAGAAAGGTTCTCATTTATTCTGAACTTAGAAATAACGTTTACCAGGTTTTTGGTTTATATAATTCTTTCCAGAAGATTTTTCCATTCAATGTTATCTCTTTATTAAACATAGACCTATCTTCTAAAGGGGTGTTGGTGGGAGGATAAGACTTGTGTGTGGTATAAAGAAATGTAATATTACTGAAAGAATAAACAATAAGACAGTAATAGAGCTGTGCAGAATGGGAAAATTCTGAATCTGTGGAATTTTTATGAAATTTAGCAAAATTCTGCGAAATTCAGTGGAATTTTGTCAAACCTTTGTGGAATTTTAAAATATGGTAATGTGGTTATAACTCAAGAACTGTTCAAAGTTAGATATCTGAAATTTTGAATATATACACTTTGGGACAATGACCATACATGAGCAAAATATATTTTAATTTGGTGTTAAAGTTTCAAAATTATAGGGACTTCAATGTTGTCATTTTGTTGTTTGTGCAACATTTCATGATCATTTTTTTATTTGCATGTACCTTAACCATCTATTGGGTTAGGTCTTAAATTTGGCATGATTTCTTGATGATAGGTGTTCTAACAATGTATTATATTTCATGACAATATGATGCATCATCTCATAATTATGTGCTCAAAATCTGTTATTTTATTTTTTTCAGGAAATTTCATGAAAGAGATCATCCACATATAACTCAGGTACCTTTGGAGCTAGGCATGTGTAAATTAGTATGGATAACATTTTTGTAATGCTTATAGAATTATCTAAATATGGAGTGAATTAGGTAAGATATTTTTAAGTTACAGGGGTTCAACACTTTACTATGTAAATATTTGCAAAACATTCTGAAAACTCTCAAAAATGTGAATGGTTGTAACTTCTCTGCTCTAGCATGCATAGAGTTAACACTTGACATGCATATCCATAGTCCATGTAGCCTGGTGTTTAACACAACTGGAGAAACTGGTTAAGCAGTTTTAATTTTGCAGAAGAAAAAAATGATTAGTAACATTTCTCACTTATTTATAATAGCATATTCTGTAGATGAAGCATCCAGAATTTATTTTGTAAAATTTAACATTAACAATGCACATATCATTACTTTATTTGATAAGCTGGGCTGAGCTTTTTGCAGTCCTGCTGTTCCTCTCTGGGTGACTATCCCCCCACCTTCTCTTTTGGCATAGTCAGATTTATTCAGTAGAACTACTGATCCCACTGATATCCCCTTTGTTCTTTACAGTGACAAACTTCCTTAAAGGGAAACAGTGGAAAAGGCACACCATTACACAGGTACTACACAAATGCTTGATTAGTGCTTTCAGACAGTATTTTTTTTTAATTCCCTCTAATTGCTTTTTTAGTAATTTAAACAGTGGCCTTCAACTTTCACTTTCTATTGCTGGCAGCCACCATTTATGAGTAGCAGTGAGCTTCCTGAGCTCATTTTATGCTAATATGTCCTGCCAACCAATAGCAGATGTCAAACAGACATATTAGCATACAGTGAGCTCAGGAAGCGTACTGCTGCTCATGAAATGGTGGCTTCCACCAACAGAAAGTGGAAGTTGTGGGTAGCTATTTTAAATCATTAAAACAAGTTGTTACTGTCTGATAGCACTAGTTGAGAGTTTCTGTAGTGTCTGAGGAATGCTGTATCTTTTCCAGTGTTTTCCTTTAAAATATGAGTCACCTACTCCTTTTCTTATCAACCTACCCTGTTGGAATAGCCAGAATTCTTTCTTCTTGCTGCTGAAGACATTGTCTTCCCCTACTACATGTTTTTAAGTACCTCCAAGTCCTAGACTTGCATGTACACCAGGCTCACTGGATCTTAAATTTACTGGATGTGATCCTTAAATATCCTGCATTCAGGTTGGAATTGTTGACACTCTGTGCTTTCTTACTTCAACCTGGAGGTCTACCACTGTTGTGCTACCCAGCTCAGCTGTCCATTTCTTGGTGAAACTGTGCATCAAACTCCTGAACTTGGTGACCCCCTGCACTACCTGCCTCTTATACTCCATCCTTTAATTAGAACCCCCCTGATAAAGCTAAATGAAATTGAAAAATTCCAGTTTTATGGAATTTTTCATGAAATTCTGCAATTTTCACAAAGACTCGTGGGATTTGACTTTAAGTAGAGATTTTATTTTGCAATTTCTTACAGCAAGCAATTAATAAAATTGGCACACAGTCCCCCTGTAAGGTCTATGAACCTGCCAAATTTATTGGTATTGCATTCTCTAGTTTTAAAGTTTCAGGGGTTTATAAATTTGTAGTTTACATTCTTGCAAAATTAAGTTTTTAAATGTTATGAAACTTTGACTACTTTTCGTTTAATCCCATTTAAAGCTGAACATATGAACTTTTTCAGAAATGACCATGTGGTATAATAGTTTAAATGTTTCAACTCTGGTTACATTTGGTTATGTATTTTTAACATTAGAGAGAACTAACTCAAATTTAAATTTTGGCAACATGTTTGGCAGGTTATAACACAGTCCCATTTAAAGCTAGAAATCTGGAACCATGAACATATACAAATGTAGTGCTAACCTGTATACCTGGTAATTTATGTAATATTTCAATGAATACTATAAAAGTTATGCTAAATTACAGAAATCCAAATGTTGGCAAATATTTGGCTACCTATAATTCAGCTCCCATTAAAGTTTGAGACTTAAAACATGGAGCATATATGAATCCCATGTGCTTCTCTATAGCCTGATATTCTGGAGAAATTTGGAGAAGAAATTTTAAAATTATCTCTAAATAACTGAAAATAAAATTTTGATTAAATGTTTGGCCACCTATAACTCTGCCTCCTTTTAATTCAAATCTCTAAATTTTGGTACACATTTGTAAGCCATAGGTTCCAAATCTAGGGTTATTTGGACACATACTTGCAAAAGTATAGTGAAAGAACAGAAATTAAAAATTTTGCCAAATTCCATGAAATTTTCATGAAAATTCTGTGGAATTCTGCAGAATCAGAATGGTCATTCTATGGGTGGAATTTTATATTCCACACAGCTCTAGACAGTAACCTTTCCATAGTCCATTTTAGTAATGGACTGATCTGTGCTTTATGGGCATACCTTCCAGCTGCTCTCACATCGCAACTCCAGATATAATGGGTTAGGTAAACCTATCAATGAACAGGCAAGAGCAAAAATGAACCATAATAAGTTAAAACTATAACAAAGAATATATTTGTCTAATCTTAATCAGGGTCAATCATTATATTCAAATCATATACGGATTCTTACAAATAAGGTGAAAAATCAACTTCTTCATTTAATCCCAGTGGCGTCACAGTATCAAAAATCAATCCATCTGGTTTCCCTTTAAGACAGAGTATTAACCCTGTTGCCTCCTCTAGGAT
This sequence comes from Neoceratodus forsteri, assembly GCA_016271365.2. NCBI lineage: Eukaryota > Metazoa > Chordata > Ceratodontiformes > Ceratodontidae > Neoceratodus > Neoceratodus forsteri. The sequence goes on along the minus strand of CM057450.1, from coordinate 511,666,094 downwards.
GTCTCTCTACATGTTCTATAATCATAAATCTAAAAGCAATCTGGTTTGCTGTTATGGCATTCAAGAAAATGAACCCCTATGGCATTGTACACATCACCATTAATAATGGTTCTGATGTGCTCCTGGATTATTTGTTTTCCCTGTCTTGTTGTTCTGCCTCTATAGTATATTGGGCAGCTGCACCAACACAAAGAAATCACACATGGAGTTGTACATGTCACAGATTTACTGATTTCAAAAGTTTTTCCATCCTTAGAAAATGTTTTACCACTTTCTGCATGCTGGTAGATGTTACACCTATTACATTTATATAGACCTTTAGTTTTATTGTAAAACCAATTTCTACTCTTTGCTGACTCAATTGATTGCGTAAAATGGCTATCTGTAACTCTATCACCTATACTTCTGCCCTTTGAAAATGTAATTCTTGGTTTATGTGCAATTTGATTAACCGGGACAGAGTCAGTTAATAACAAAGGCCATAACTTGTGAACTGCATTGCCCAATCTCCCAGCAACAGATTTGTACTCTGTTACAAATGTAACTGTTTTATTAACTTGGTCCTTGCTATTTTCCCTTTGTTTTTTAGGTACTAATAAATCCTATCTTTTAAGTTCATCTACCTTATCTGAGGCTTCCCTCAACATTTTTTCACTGTACCCTCTTGCCTTTAATCTTAATTTTAATTCAGTTGACTGTTCCACACAGTCATTTTCATTTATATACTTCCTTTTTAGCCTAACAAGCTCACCATATGGAAAAGAGCTAATGAGCCTTTTTGGGTGTAAGCTTCTAGTGTGTAAAATCATATTGGCTGCAATAGCTTTTCTATATCCCCTTGTTGTAATTGGTTTGCCATGTTCCCCAATTAGTTCAAAATCTAGGTATTTAATATATGTTTTATCCTTTTTATGTGTGAACTGGAGCCCCAGGTCTTTACTATTCAGATAAGCAATACATTCCATTATCAATTCTTCTTCCACATTCCACACACTAATAATATTGTCAATAAACCTAAACTAGCATTCTAGGTTATCTGCAAAAATGTTGTGACTTCTGTCTTTCATCATTATCTCCTCATAATAGCCCATACAAATATGTGCGTATGATGGGGCAAATGCTGCCCCATCACTGTCCCTCAGAGCTGTAAGTAATAATCATAAGTGTATACACATTGTAATCAATCCTCATCTACCTGTGGGAGCACAGGTCCTGGAGGGCCCTGTGCTCTGATAATGCTCCCATCACTCCTATCACTCCATAATGGCATCCCATAAGTGTTAAGGACATTGTCAACAACTGTCATCTCCCTGTGGGAGCACAGAGCCCTCTGGGCTCTGCACTCCCAGTGCTTCATAATGGAGGGCCCTGCATGCCCAGTACTGCATAATGGTACCCATATGTGGCAGCACAGGACCCTCTTGGCCCTGCACTCCCATCTACCTATAATTGTAGAGATGTAATGCAAGCCTAGTGACATTCCAAGTAATCCTTGTGCTGCAAATGGTGCAATATCACAGGACCCATAGGAATATGGGAACAAATTCCACTGCAGCTGTAATCATGGCTTGGCAACCTGCACATGTGCTTAGTAAAAAATTAGTATCTCAAACCGTTTTTGAGATATAGGCACCGAAAGGTACTGCATCCACCACAATTTTCTCCTATCGGAAATTTCCAAATTTCAAAATGTTATAACTAGGGAAGTAATGTAAAGTTTTTCACCAATCCAGCAAAAGTCACATTTGTGGGGCAAGTCCTTTCTACCCTGAAAATGTCATCCCGAAACTCCAAACCGTTTTTTTGCATTGAAGTGCCAAAGAAACAGTAACCTTTAAAAATCCCTTATAGTGAGCTGTCAAAATCCCTTTTCGTGAGCTGAACCCCTTTTCATGAGCTGTCAAAATCCCTTTTTGTGAGTGAATCCCTTTTTGTGAGATAGGGCCATCTAGTCATCATCTCCCAAAAAGGGATTCACAGCTCGCGAAAAGGGATTACTTTTTAAAATCCCTTTTCATGAACTTTCAAAATCCCTTTCAACAAATAAAATCCCTTTTCATGAGCCATCAAAACCCCTCTTTGTGAGAAATCCCTTTTCATGAGGTAGGGTCATCTGATCATCATCTCACGAAAAGGCGTTTTGACAGCTCATGAAATGGGATTACTTCTTAAAATCCCTTTTCACAAGCTGTCAAAATTCCTTTTTGTGAGCTGTCAAAATCTCTCTTCGTGAAAAATCCATCTTTTTGAGGTAGGGCCATCTGGTCGTGACCTTGGGAAAAGGGATTTTGATAGCTACCGAAAAGGGTTTGGCTAGTGAAAAGGAATTTTGACAGTTTGTGGAAAGGGATCGGAAGTGAGTCGTGGAAAGGGAATTTTAAATTTAAAAACGTGTGTTTTTTTACTAGAATAAAGTAAACCAAAGGCACAGAAGTATGCAGGAGGTCCCCATGAATTAAACCCATGCTTGATTGTCTTCAGAAAACATCCCTGGGGCAAGTTATAATGTTTTGTTTGGGCACAAAAATTGAAAACAAGATTATTTCTTACAAAAAGGATTTTAATCTCATGAACAGAGATTTTATAAATCCCTCTTTGTGAGCTGTTGAAATCTCTTTTCATGAGCCTAAGTCCCTCTTCAAACCTGTGCAACTATCCAAAAGACTGAACTGAGCACACTTAGAACCCAATATTTAAAAACTGAATAATTCTGGAATGGATTCATATTGTTTCACCAAACCAATGCTGGCTTGTCCTTTTGGCCAATCTCTTTCTGCTCTGAAAATCTAAGATCACAAAATTCCAAATGGTGTGGCAGCAGCATGGTGAGGAAAAAACAGCAAAAACTGGTGAAAAAGGTGACTTACACTTTTTTCACTACTGTATGCACTGCACAAAACCACATATCCAATCGAAATGAAACTTGGCATGTCAAGAGCTCTACCCACAGGACATAACACATTTAGTGCAAATCTGTTGAACAGTTGCAAAGTTATTAAGGTGCAAAATTTGAAGTTTAACATTAGACTGACTACTCAACCCTGACTATAGTGGTGCTATCACCCCACTATATTAACTCATTAGATTGACAAGCCCTCACTATCATCTAATGAAATCATTACCCAACTCATTCTCCAGAGTAGGAGTTCTAAGACTATTAGATAAGGATAAAATTAATTAATCTGCGGGACTGGATATGATTCCCCCAAAAAAGCTTAAAGAGCTGATTAACTAGGTAGCTAAGCCTTTGACATCATTCTACAATCAATACTTTAACAGAGGTTAGCTATCAAAGGACTGGACATTGGCTATTGTTGTTCCAGTTTTCAAGAAGGGTGCTAGATCAAGCACTCCAAACTATACTGTAGATCAATAAGCCTCATGTCAGTACCAGGTAAAATAATGGACAGCCTGATTAAAAACAGAATAGAAGCTGAAATGTGAAAACTTAATCTAGAAGATAAAATACAGTATGATTTAAAAATGATCATCTGTCTCTAATGCACTATGCTACAGTATTAGGAGGAGGTAAACAAATACCTAAGCAGAAACACACCAGCTGAACATTATCTATCTAGATTTGAAAAAGCTTTCAGTAAGCTCCTTCACTCAACTCTGTTGAACAAAATTAACTCATTGGCTCTGAGACATCATTCTGAATTAAGGTTAAGCATTGGAATCCTCAGACTTTGAAAAGCACTGTTGGAGCCAGTGTAAACCTGGACGATAGAATTATTAGATTGGTACATAACTGACTACATGAAAGAACTCAGAAAGTAAGAATCAGGGATGCACTCAGAAAAAGTACATGTGATGAGCAGAGTACCATAGGGTTCAGTACTGGGATCTGTGCTCTTTACATTGTCCCGGATTCCCCCCTTTTCCCTCACAAAAAGACAGAGACCATTGTTTGTTGTTGTGCTCAGATTGGCAATTAATTTATTTATATTCATAATTCCATATTCCATTTCTCATTTCTTATTATCATATTTTCAGAAATTTCATTTATTTCCACCCATATATCAATCTCTGATTATCCCTCCTTCTTCCTCTTTTCTCCCCCCAGGTGAAAACCTGGGTGCCTTCTTCTTCTCCTTTTCCGTTAGGTAACAGTGAAAACCAAGACCGCTTTCTCCTTCATCTTCTTCCTCTTCTTGTGTTATTCCTTTTTTCCTCCCTCCCCTCCTCCCCCCCTTTTTCCCCACTAGCCATTCTCCAGCTTGCATTGTGCGGCTGGCTTCCCCCATACTTAGGGTATTATTCTCCCTTACCTCAGGGAAGAGCCTTCTTACTCTTTCCTTCTTTTTCCCTTTTTTTATCCTGTTTTTTGCATGTTTCCTCCATGCTTCTTTAAAGCCTTTTGTTTCTGTATTGAACATGTCTATGGCCAGGTCCGACAGGTGCACACCGTCTGACCTGTAGAAATCTTCTACCCATTCTTCTACCCCCCGCAGTATCACCTGTCCTCCCATCTGTCTTACCAATATCCCAACCCTTCTATTCATCTTTCTCCTGGCCTTCTCCACTGCTCTATGGCTGTGCTAAGGCCTCCACACCCTCCTTGGTATCATATCTGACCAGGTGAGGCATACCTGAGGCTACCACTGTCGTATTGCTCCTAAATCCCTTTTTTTTTTGTTTAACAATTTTTATTATTTGATATGTCACACACACATCACAGGATGATATAACAATACCAGGCCAGACCGCAACATTTGGAGAGGCCAGGATATTACATATAGACGGAACCTTGTGGTATATTACACATAGATATCTATTGGTATTGGTCATAGGTATACATAACAGGACACATCAGTCACCTAATAATACATTATTAATGAAGGATCAGCCTGAGTCCCATATGCCCCTAAATCCCTTTTTATCTGTAAGTATGTGTCTACCCATTGCTTGCCTGCAAGGTTGTTGCCCCCTAGATGTATAATAATTAGGTCTGGTTTGGGGCACCGTCCCTTCAGTTCCTTCAAGGAGGGAAGCAGCTGTACCCATCTCATCCCCCGTATGCCATGCCAGGCCAACCTACACTGTTTCGCATCTTGGTACAGCTGCTTTCCCCCAGCCTTCTTCTCTGCTCTCTTTCCAGCCCAATAAATATAGGAATGGCTGCAGATCCAGACTTCCATGATCCTCCCTCTACCTATGGAGTTCAAGCAAAATTAATTATTTTACACATGCTCTCAGTGACATCATCGTAGTATCCCCCACTCCGCCTCCCCTCACCTTTACCTTTTCTTGCCCCCCCAGATCTGCAGCTGAGCCAGGAGCACAACTTCCAATTCCTTACTTCAGTGCTCGAATGTATCTCTTATAACTGGCCGACTGCCAGCGTCCCTTTTCCAAAATATCATTCACCATCTCTCCCACTGCTGCCCACTGTGAGGCAGCCCCAATCTGCGAGGAATGGGATGAATAATTAGCCGGGTCTTCGCCCATGAATTGCATGCCCTTTTTGAGCAATGCTGTGACTTGGTAGCCGGTGTCCCTTTTCCCATCACCATGTATGAATAATGTTCCCATCCTGGTCCCATGCTCTGCGGCAGCCCAGAGCCTGTACCAGGTATGTGCATTTTCTGCACCCTTCAAGCGTCACTATGCTACCTTGTCCTCATTGATCTGTTTTTGACCTCCTAATCTTGATCCGTATCTCTTTCACCCCCAGATTATATCTCCCCAATTCTAACCCCCCCTTCCTTGTCTTCTTTCCCATGGCCTACCACCTCACTCACTCTCATGGCCCCTGCAAACATTACCACATAAATTGTGTGAAATAGCTGGGCCTCGGCCTTTGATCTGCATATTGCTGGGAGCATGTCCTTTAGCTTTACTAGCCACTGCTCCCCTATAGACCTTCTTTTATCTACTATCCCTTGTTTCAACCTGCTCCATCCTTGCATCATTCTTCTGATGAGTAATGATTTTGTCAGGTCCTTCCACCCTTTTAGACTGCAGATAACACTATTCCCTGCCAAATAGACTCCCATTGTGGTGTGGGCTGTACCTTTTTGCCACTGCTCCACGGTGAACATTCCCAACTGTTCCTCTGTGAGTGGCCTATTTACCTCCATCTGGTGCTCTGCCCTGAATGTTTGAAACACTCGCCAGGCCCCATCGTAGGCCCTCAGAGTCTGAGGTGCCCATGAGCTGCGAAACAACAGTTCTGCTACTTCTTGCCAACATCCCAGATGTTCGTTGGTATGGGCGTTTTTTGTTCTTCCACTGCCAGTGCCAGCCTCCGAAAATGGTCCAGCTGCAGACGTGAAAGGCTGTCAGCCAGGGTATTGTGTACCCCTTCTATGTGTTTTGCTCTGAATGACATGTTCAGCTGCAAAGCCCTTAACACTAAAAGTCATAATACCTGCATGACTGTGTCTGACCTGGTTCCCCTGTTGTTCAGAACATCCACCACTACTCTATTGTCACACCAAAATGTCACTTTCTGATCCCGTAATTCCTCCACCCAGACCAAGGTACATGCCCATATAGGCATGATCTCCAGTAATGTTATATCTCTCACTTTCCCATCCCTCACCCATCTGGCAGACCAGGGTTCTGCAAACCAGCTACCACTCAGGTACCCCCCATGCCTAGCCTCCCAGCAGCATCTGTGTAGAGGTTGAGGTCTGTGTTGTATAGTCACTCCTCTTGCCAGAAAGACCACCCATTATACTCCCTAAGGAATTCTTCCCAGATTTTAAAATCCTCCCTGACACCTTGCATCAGGTCTACCCAGTGATGTGGTCTGGTGACCTCTGCTGTAGCCCTAGCTAACCTCTTTGTGAATGCCCTTCCTGGTCCGATGGCCTTGCATGTGAAGTTCAGGTGCCCCAGAACCTGCTGCACTAGTTTTAGCTGTACCCGTCTCCTGTTGGTGTGTACTTGGATCAGTTCCTTCAATTTACTTACTTTTTTGACTGGTAGTCTAAATATTTCATTCGGGGCACCTATCTCAATCCCCAGGAACTCCATCACCCTGTTGGACCCCTCTGTTTTTTCTGGTGCCAATGGGACCCCCAGCTCCCAGCACAACTCCTGAAACTTACCCAGCATCCTCTGTGTCTCTCTTTTTCCCCTCCCAAGGAAATCATCCAGATAATGGATGACCATCCTATAACCCATTTTTTCCTGGAATATCCACTGTAAGCAGATGCTAAATGCTTCAAATGTAGCACATGCTATGGAACATCCCATTGGCATTGCTTTGTCAAAATAATACTGCCCCCCCACTTTTAAAACCCAATAGATCCCAGTCTTCTCTCCTAACTGGCAGCAGTCTGAAAGTGGATTCAGTGTCTGTTTTTGCCATCCATGCGTCCTCTGTGGCCTGGATTATCTGGACTGTGTCCTCTAGTGTCGCATATGTCACCTTACTATGCTCTTCACTGATGAAATCATTCACCGAGTCCCCTTCTGGATAGGACAGGTGGTGGATCACCCTGTACTGCCCTTCTTGTTTCTTGGGTACTAAACCCAATGGCAAAATCTGCATGTTCAGCAATGGGGGGGGTGTTAAATGGGCCCTCGACCCTACCTGCTGCCTTTTCTTTCTCTATCTTCTGTCTTAACATCTCTTCCTTTCTTTTTACTGACTCCAGGTTGCTCGCCTCTCTCGCTTGTCTGGGCCCCCCACACTGCAGTGAAAACCCTGTGTTAAAACCCCCTATAATCATATCTTGCACGCTAGTGTCTGGATATCTGTCCAGGCAGGCTGTCCATGCCCTCAAGTTGATGGGGGTTCTGGCCATCCCAAACTGTTCCCTGTCATGCCCCCTGCTACTCCTCCCCAGCCCCTCCATCTCGTTTTGCCCGACCTTTCTTCTCTCAGTGATTTTGACCCCCTCTACACACATTCCCCCTACCCGCCCTTCCCTGTTCCATGTTTGTCTTTAAACCCTTGGCCTTCTCGAAAAAACTGTTGACCTGACCCTTGACCCCATGCCTTTGTGCCCCCTGGGCCCATGTTGTTCTACATTTTGAACAAGCATGCCGGAAATGACACTGAGGCCATGAGCAAAAGGCCCTGTTTTAAGCCCAACAGCATCTCTGGGGCGTAAACCCCTTTTCTCCCCACTCACCTTTGGGTGTGGATTGATCTGTTACATAATCGGTCCACAAATCTATCTGCATGGTGTCCCATCTCACGTCCCCAAATGTTGCCATTCTCTGCCAAAAAAAATCATCATAGTATAACCACCCCACCCCACCCTTTTCTTTTGCCCTCCGCATTATCAAAGAGTAAGTAATGAGCGGGATGCCTAGCTCCGGCCTTTTTTTCAGGATGATGGCTGAGAAAGTGGCAAAACCTAGGAACCACCCATCCCAAGTCTTCCCTTTTGTGAACTTGTCATCCTCTTTTTTCCCTGAAAGCACTATCGCCGCTGCCATTTCACTCTTACCTATGCCCTCAGTTTCCTCATACTTGGCTGCCGCCTTCCGGCTCACCAAAGCAAAGATATCCACATATTCCCCTTTCCATATTTTTTCCTCTGTGGCCAGTGGCACATGCGCACCTATCCTTATCCCAGGTGCATCTATCTCCCTTGCACCTTTCCCATCTCTCTCTGCACTCCTTTCATTTTTTCCCAGCACATCTTTCTCCATCCTAATCTCTGCCAGAGCCGATTCCATCTGCCCTAAACCTCCTGTCCCCAGTGCCACCACAATTTTCCCTATATATTCTTTTATACTGTCCCCCACCTCGCTGGATGTGTTACCTGTAACCTTGTCCAGGCCGTGCTGCCTGGAGTCCTCCAAAGGTCCCCTTGTTTCTCCCTGTGGTTGAGGAGGAGGGTGAACTACTAGGGGTTGCGGGGGGAACCCTATGTTCTGTGAATCGGGTCCGGGCTCAGCCAGGGAGATCCCACCTTGATCGGGGGGGTACTGGTGTCACCGGGTCTATAGGCTGCAGAGGTACTGGATCAACTGTCTTGGCAGGTCCCACTACCACCAGTGGCACCCTAGCGGGACTATGTGGCCCTTTAGCTGGTCGTTTCCTTCTGCCACCTTTTCCCAGGCCTGCTTTTCTCTTCTTCCCGGGTATCCCTGGTTCCTCCCCCTCCAGTTCCCACATTCTGTTGACCTTTCCTGCCAATTCAATTATAGCCCTGTAAGCATCTTCCTTTGATGGCTTGCTCTTCTTTGGTGCCATATCCTTCTTTTCCTTTGCTCTGTGAAGACAACTACAGGAAGAGAAAAACAGGATTAATTGTATATATACACCTGTTTGTAACGCCTTCCCTCTGTCCCTCACACCACATGCCCGCATGACCAGTCGACCCCCAGTAAAGGCCTTCATCATGCCCGATAGGTCACCGGGTCCCTTGGCTGCTCTCTGCCATGTCCATTGGGACAGACCCAATGCTACATGGGCCACTCCCCCTTCCCCTCTTTAGCCTCTTCGTCAGCCCCTTTAAGCATTCTGGCATGTACTCCCCTTCTGCGTGTGCTCGTGCTCCTGTTTCAGACAAGCCAATCTCCCTTGCCCTCTCCTATCCCTCCCCCTGCTCTTCTATTTGTATCCTCCTCCCCCCACCCTTGTGCCCTGATGTCCTGCCCATGATCTAATAACTTCCAGCCTCCCCTTGCTACTGTACCCCTTTGCTGGTCCCTGTCTCACCACCAATTTGTTCCCCCCCTTTGCACCCACTCAAGTGCCTCCACTTTTTTTTTTAAACTGTCCTCGAGCCTCTAAAACATCCTGCTGCTGTTCCCCAGAAATACTGAGCCATGCTGGCCTCCCCAGGAGCTTCTATCAGTGGATGATATATATTTTTTTTTATACATGTATATAGCCTCCCAGCCTGCGCTGGGCTAAATCCCACCAGGACACTACTCGCTGTCCCCCAGGTCAGCACCCCAAACCAGAGGGAATGGTCATGCCACGTGGTCACAAAAATTTGTAGTCTCCTTGCCATTCTTCAGGCCTCTGCCAGCCTCTTCTCTTTTTCAGCAACCCCCATCCAACAAGGAGGAGGGCCTAACACAGCAAGCAGCCCCACCAAAGGGGCATGGCTTCCACTGCAACCTTCTCGCGGCATGTGATGTCACGCCACGAGGTTCTGGGTTGCGCTCTCCCTTCCTTTGCCTCAGGGCCTCTCTCAGGCCCCCTACTTTTCCCCATTATGCCTAAAAATGGCCAAAAAGCCACAAAACAGCACAGAGTAAAAGGAAAAGCTTCTCTCTAAACCTCCCATGCGGCGTGTGACGTCACACCTGTGGTCTCGTATTGGGCTCTCTCTCTCCCCTGCCTCAGGGCCTCTTAAAGGCCTACTATCATTACCAGGGAGCCAAAAAATTGCCACAACAGCCCCAAAACAAAGGAAAAGGCTTTTTTACCAACCCCTATGCGGTGTGTGGCATCATGCCACGCGGTCTAGGATTGCAGTCTCTCCCCTCTGCCTCCAAGCCTCTTCCAGGCCTACTATTCCTACCAGGCCACACAAAAAATGGCACAAACTGCCACAAAAGCACTGAGAAACCCAGGAAAGGCTTTTTACATACCCCCACGTGGCATGTAGCATCACGCCACGTGGTTCCAGATCGCGCTCTCTCTCCCTTGCCTCAGGGCCTCTTCCAGGCCCACTATTCTCACCAGACAACCAAAAAACAGCCACAAACAGCCGCAAAAGCACCAAAAGCCAAGGAAAGGCTTTTTTAAACACACCCACGCAGCATGTGGCATCGCGTCAGATGGTCCTGGGTCACTCTCTCACCCCAATCCTCCTCCTGCAAGGCTCCTGCCATCCCACCAAAAAACCCACAACTTTTGTTACCAGTGGCAAACAACTACTCCTTTGAGCCACTAGCATTGCTTGTCCAGTACCAGTGCCCCCAGGCCTGCAAATCCCACCATCAAACTTAACAATCATGCCCCAAATTCCCTCATCTGATCCCCATTGCTATTCAGGACCCCCCTATTTTCCTCTGTTATATACTGTGACGTATCTAGTCTTATTATTACATATATTATTTCTCCCTCTTTTTTTTTAAACAACTTCACATCTCCTCCTGCAAATCAATTGTTTGTTTCCTTACCTCTCTTTCCTGGTGAACAAACCTCAAAGAAATAGTCAAATCTGACGTGCTGCAGTAAAAAGTGGCTGAGGCCCCCTTGTGCTGTCCCTTATGTACCTCCCTTCACCCCTCTCCTTCCTGTTACCTGCCCATTGTTCTGATCCTTAGCCCCTTCCCTTCCTTCCTCCCTCCCCTCCTGAGCACAAACCATCCTACAAAGGAGGGAAGGGGTGCACCAGCACAACCTGGTCTGCCCCTTAAAGGGCAAACTCCATTTTTAATTGGTGACTTTCATATGGGTATTCAAAGATGGCTTATCAAGTTCACAGATGAATCTAAACTGAGTGAGATGGTTGATACAGCCCAAAACAGGATGAAACTGAAAATGACCTTGACAAAATGGAGAAGTTGGCAACAAATAACAGATGACCTTTAATGTTAATAAATGTGTGGTTATACACCTGGGGAAAAAGAATATAGGGCACTATTCACAAAATGTGTGGAGTGGCTATGTGCCACGTAACCCCATCACATAGCCCACCCTCGCACCTGCTTGCATTAAGCTACACCCACTGGGCTCCCTGTATGGCATTCAGGAAATCTATACACCCCCATGCACCCAGGACCCCAGTTAAATGTGCAGCTTTGTGCAGGGGCAGGCCTAGGGCCAGCACAGGGTACGGTCACACTCCATGCCATTCACTAAGGTGTGGCATGCAGAACGCATGGGGTGGTGATGGCTACACCTTCTGAAGGCAGCCATAAATAGTACATGCCCCTCCTGGGTTGCCACTGCAAGTCATGGTGGGGCTGACAGGGGTCATCAGCCCCCCACCAAGGCCCCACCAGTTGTCGGTGCACTCTGGGTAGACTGGGGCAGACATCTGGGAGACACCCTCCCACCAAACTGCCTGAATGCTACGCACCTGCCACCAACATGGCAGCCCACGGGCACAAGGGAGCCACCAAGGGACTCAGGTAGGGCAGCTGATTGGCTGCTAGCCCAGGTCCACAGCTCTGCACCTGCCCACCCCCCATGAACCTGCATGTCAGGAGGTTGGGGCCGCAGATGGGAGCTACGCATTGGCCAGTGTTTGAGAATATGGCCAAGATGTTGCTCTCCCAAGGGTGTGGAGCTGAGCGGGGGGTACGTGCCTTTCACATGTACCCTGCACACATTCGTGAATAGGCACCAATGAGAAAATTGCACAATAAATAATTGTGCAATCAAAAAAGTGGACTGTGAGACATATCTCTGGGTTTTTACAAGTAGGGACCTTAAGTCTGACAATCACTGTATCAAAGTAGTTAAACAGAGAACAGAATTCTGGGTTAATACTAGAGCTAATACTAGAGGTAATGGAGCAGATAAAGGCGAGATAGCCCATGTAAAGTGCTACACCACTGTATCAGTGATAGTGTTTAACATCTGCTTTTGTATTCATGTAGAAATTCAGCCTATTTCTGAATTAATTTTGTTCTTACTAGAGAGAACTTCAAGAGGAAGGCAATTCCACTTCTTGATTTTCCTCTGTGTGAAGTAATACTTAATTTTTTCAATCTTAAATCTGCTACCATGTAACTGCAGAGGGTGATCCCTCAGGCCTGATTCCAAAAGAGCCCTTAGATCACCATGATATACGTTGATCTAGGGCTGCAGCGCATACTGTGTGCATTAGGGACTCTGCATCTGATTCTGTAACATCAGAGGACCATGCGCACAAATCCGTGGAATTGTTGCACCCATAGGCTAGCACTTAACAAGTGACACATCTACAGGACTTGCAGCAGGGATGTGCCCATTCACCCTGCGCGAGAATAGTGGGACCCCAATGGGGGGTAAATTGCTGCCAGGAGGAGGAGGAGGACAGGAGACATAAGGGATGGGGGGTGGCAGAGGCTGCTTGGGAGGGAGCTGTCACTGCTGATGTGTGACATGGCATCTGGCAGGGTGCGATTACAATGTAATACATATGTACAGTAAATACCAGCATGTCCTGGGACTGTGCCATCATGTACAGTGTGTAGTACCCATACAGTAGGGACAGTGCCAGCCCTAATCAGAATTTTTTCTGTGCCAGCAGTGTCAGTTGCCCAGCAGGTTGCACACTCACCTCTGAGGCTAAAAGATCAGAAGGTTCTGGGCTTCAGCCCCACACCAGGCACTTGTAGTAAAATCCCAGTACTGACATGTAGTGTATCATGAGGAAGATGCTGCATTTCTGAAGTGCCGTATTTTGGATGAGACATTAAACAGAGGTCTAGTCTGCCTGTTCAGGTGGTTGTTCAAGTGGACATTAAAGATTCCATGTCACTTTTTGAAAAATAGATGGGGAACTTTGTTTTACACACAGATACACACAGAAATGTGATGGCAGAGTAAGGCACCGTGGCCCATCTAGTCTGCCCAACACCCTACCTCTCCCCTTCTGTTATGCTTACATCCTCTTTTCCCAACCCCTTAAATCTATCCCAAGCCCTCTTGAACCCCTCCACTGTTTCAGCTGCCACTAAATCCTCTGGCAGCTTGTTCCAGGCTTCCACCACCCTCTCCATGAAAAACTGCCCCCTGACATTACCTCTGTATTGCCCACCTTCCAGTCTGAGGCTATGTTCCCTCGTGTTCACTCCCTTCTTCAATTTGAACAAGCTGTTACCCTTTACCTTATTTATTTGCTTCAGATATTGAAGGTCTCAATCATGTCCCCCTTCTCCCTCCTAGTCTCCAGAGGGTACAAATTCAGCCCTTTCAATCTTCTCTCATAGGGTACATTCTGCATCCCTCGTACCATTTTGGTTGCCCTTCTCTGCACCCTCTCCATCAGCTCAACATCTCTTCATAGGTGAGGCCTCCAGAATTGCACCCCATACTCCAGATGTGGCCTAACCATGGTTCTGTATAATGGCATCAGCACCTCCCTCTTCCTGCTATTAAAACCCCTCGCAATGCAGGCCAACATTCCATTTGCCTTTCCCGCCACCCTGCCACATTGCCTGCCCACCTTGAGGTCACACAATACCATAATCCCCAGGTCCCTTTCTGTTTCCTTCTCCTTAATCACCAACTCCCCAAGGGAGTAAGTTTCCCTCCTATTCTTCCTCCCCAGGTGCATCAGCGAGCATTTTTGTGTATTAAACTTAAATTTCCAGGTGTCAGACCACCACTCCAGCCTCTCCAGGTCCCGCCTCATGGCTTACACCCCACTAGGTGAATCCATCCTATTGCAGACTTTTGTATCATCTGCGAACAGGCACACACATCCCTCTAGACCTCCTCTGTTAGGTCACTAACATAGATGTTAAAGAGTATTGGTCCTAGCACTGACCCCTGTGGCACCCCACTGGTTACCGCCCATTCCCTAGAATGTGTCCCATTTACCACCACCGTCTGACTCCTTCCCTTCAACCAGTTTTCCACCCACCTGGTGATCCTGTTGTCCACCCCTAGTCTATCCAGCTTATGTACCATTCCACCACGCAGAACGGTGTCGAAGGCCTTATTGAAATCCAGATTATGAAAATAACCAAAACTATAATCCAGTAGTATAAAGGTCATACAAAGACAATCCCCAAGGAATGCAAACAAAGGTAAAGAAAAAATCAGCCCTTAGTGCTGAAAAGAAAATACAAACGTAAGTATCAATACAATCACCAGCACTGCTAAACACTGGAATCACCGTTACAGGTACATGTCAAGGAGAAAGGAAACTGACCAAACACTGGTGATAGAGACACAATCACAGGTGCAGGAGGGTAGCAAAATATTGCCATCTATGAAAGAACAGTCACAAATCCAAAGAACATTTCTCAGACCAATAAAAAAAGCATAATTCATTTTCTATCATATGGAGCAGCTCCAGAGGAGCAAAATCCTGCTGCTGAAAGATCAAGGCACATCTGGAGTGCCGCATATAAAATTTCACAACTGTAAAAATCAAACGTACACTATCACTTGCATAGGGATGCTTACTCAGTAGGCATTCCAAGATAATAGAGTCATACAAGACGTCAGCCCATTTTGGGTCCCCCTAGCGATGGGCAAAAGTATGCCAAAAATGTTTGGCATATGGGCAGTCTACCAGGAAGTGTTCCATGGTCTCCAAGATCATCACACAATCTAGTCTTGGGCAATATCTATCAGCCGCACTCTTGTGTTTGACATTTGCCTTAACATTTAAATGTCAATGACAGCAAGGCCACAGCACGGCCCACATTATCGCTGGAGTCTGCTTATCTACTAAGTATAAATTAATCTTACCCAGATCCTGCAGAGAAATTCCCAGATAAATAACAGTGACAGAGAAGTTGTAGTTCATAATATAAGCATCAACATTTTTGTGAGATAAAAGATGAAATTCCATATAAGGAATTTTCCATCTCAGAAGTTTCTCTAGAATAGTAACCAGATACGGTGACATTTGCTGTGATGTTTGGAGACAAGAAAATAAAGAATGTTAAGCTGCCAACATGAGGTCCAACCACCATGGAACCCAAGGATGCCAATACTGAACAGTCCCAGACATATACTTTTTAAAATTCTGAGTAAGAAACATACAAAAATAGCAAAGTACAGGGTTACCCATGCCTAAATCTCCCCAAGAAACAGGCAAATATAAAACATTATGTGTGATCAAGTTCAAGCAACTACCCCATAATACTGTAGCTGGAAAAACAGGCTCAATAAATGCTCGCAGTCCACTGGAACAGGGTAGACACAGAGATATGTAAAGATCGGGAACAAAAACATTTTTGAAATTGTGACTCTCTTTTTTATCTTTGCTTGACTCAGTCACTTCCAGGATTGAATTTTCATATCACAGGACTGCAATTTGCTCTCACGATTTAGTCTAAATTGCCAGGTCCAAATCAGATACCCAAGATACTGACAGGGAAAATCACAATGAAAACCCCACCAATGTTTGGGCAAGGATTACATGTATGGCCAATAACTAGGCCCTGACATTTGGACACAATGAGGGATGCTCCAGATAGGGAGGAAAAGGAAAGAAAGACTTTTAGTGCCAGGAGACCAGAGTAATAATCCACTACCAACAGGGTGATATCATCAGCTTATGCCATAATTTTAATTCAATGAGCACGATCTGGTGTGGTGATACCCTTGATTTGAGTATGTTGCACAATTATTAGTACTACAGGGTCTATACAGCAAGTGTATAGGAGAGAGCTCATAGGATAGCCCTTTCTAACACCCTGGCTCAAAGGAATATAGTGACTCATGTCCATTAATGCCAATAGATACAAAGTCTGTATCCAAGCACAAAAGTGCTGGGGAATGCCATAATGGTGCAATACCTTAAACATGTAAGAGTGAGAAACTTTATCCAAAGCTTTTGCCTGATACAGGGAAAGCAGATAGCCTGCAACCATGCCCTGCTCACCCAAATAAACTACTTCACCTAAAAGGATTAGGTTATCCACAATATTTCTGCCAGGAGCCAAACATGGCTGAAACTCAGAAACAGCATGAGTCATGAGATGTGTAAGTTGAGCTGTTAAAATTTTCATGAAAATTTTCAAATCTGAATTGAGGAGGCATAGAGACCGCCAATTGCACAAATCAGACGTACTACCCTTTTTAAAGACTAGGATCTGAAAAGCTTCACAAAATTCCATAGGAAAAACACTAGACATCAACATCCAATTAAAAACAGGAGCCAATATAGGTGCAACGTCCTCAGAAATGCTAGTATAAAAACCCTGCTTTAAGGCCATCTGGGCCAGGGCAGTGTTAGTTTGTAACGGGGCAAGGTGAAAAGAACATCAGCCATAGTAACTAGTTTAACCAAGTCAACCAAAATGTCCTAGGGAATGGCTGGATCTATTACAGAGCTCAGAAAGACACTAGCAGATGGCAGGGGATCAGGGACACCAAATTGTAAGTGTGCAGTAAATGATTTTGTACTGCTGTGAGCAATCTAGGAGCTTCAGAGACCTTTTCACCTGTAGGAGTCAAAATGGTAGAAAGGTATAAATGGACCACCCAAGCCCTGCAACTATGGAACATACTCCCCACTCCCTGCTTGCCCTGGGTGCCACTATGATGTTCCATCAATAAGGACTTACCCATATCATACTACGAGGCCCTCTTGCAGCATTTCAAGGCTGTAATTTACATAGATACATAGACAGTGTCAGCAGATAAGGGCCTATGGCCCACCCATTCTGCCCATTTGAGCTTGTAAGTTCAGTTTGTTATCCTAGAAGTCTGTTTCCCCTTACCCCTGACCTCTAGAATTACTTTATGTCTATCCCATGCATTCTTAAATCCCGTGATTGTTTCAGCCTCCACCACTTCCTCTGGCAGGGTGTTCCACTTGTCCACCACCCTTTCTGTGATGAAATTCTTTCTAATGTTTCCTCTGAATCGTCCTCCCTCCAACTTCATCCCATGCCCTCTTGTCCTGGAACATCTTTGTCGCTTAAAAAGAGTGTTTTCCTGCACCCTGTTCCTCCCTGTAAGATACTTGTATGTCTCTCATCATATCCCCTCTTCCTCCCTCTCCTCCAGGGAGTACATGTTCAGTTCCTTCAACCTGTCTTCATAGGACTTGTTATGCAATCCATGCACCATCTTTGTTGCCCTCCTCTGAACCTTCTCTACCCTGTCTATGTCCTTACATAGGTATGGTCTCCATAACTGTACACTGTACTCCAGGTGGGGCCTCACTAGTGTCTTGTATAGCGGAATTATGACCTCCCTTTTCCTGCTGGTGATGACCCTGCCTATACATCGCAGCATCCTATTTGCTTTACCTGATGCCTTGTCACACTGTTTCCCTACCTTGAGGTCATCAGAGATGACAACCCCAAGATCCCTTTCCTGCTTGGTGCATGCTATCCTCACCCCCAACTGATATATTGTGCCAGGGTTTTGTGCCCCCATATGCATTATCTTGCACTTCTTTGCATTGAATTTCAACTGCCAAACCCTGACCATTCTTCAAGTTTCTGCAGGTCCCTTCTCATTCTGTCTACACCCTCTGGTGTGTCTACTCTGTTACAGAGCTTTGTGTCATCGGCTAACAGTGAAATTCTGCCTTCTAGATCCTGCGCAATGTCACTGATGAAGATGATGAATAGGACTGGTCCCAGCACTGATCCCTGTGGTACCCCACTGGTCACTCTTCCCTCTGTGGAGTGACACCCATTTACCACCACCCTCTGTGTCCTGCCACCCAGCCAGTTACCTACTCACCACACTACTGTCCTGCCCACACCCATATTCCCCAGTTTGTCTAATAGTCTTCTATGTGGCACAGTGTAAAGGCCTTGCTGAAGTCCAGATAGGCCATGTCCACTGCCCTCCCTGATCCACCTCCCTAGTCACCCAGTCAAAAATTCAATGAGGTTGATCTGACATGACCGCCCCTGGTGAAACCATGCTGCCTTGGGTCCTGTAGTCCATTGACAACCAGATGTTCCACCAATCTCTCCTTCAGTAGTGTTTCCATGATCTTTCCCACTACGAGGTGAGGCTGACTGGTCTGTAGTTCCCTGCTTCCTCTTTGTTCCCACTTTTGTATAGAGGGACTACATCTGCTGTCCTCCAGTCTTTGGGTACCTCCCTGTTTCCAGTGATTGGCTAAACAGGATGCAGAGGTTCAGCCACCACCTCTCCTAGTTCTTTAAGGACCCTGGGGTGCACCCATCTGGCCCCATTGCTTTATCAACTCTTATTACTTCCAGTTCCTTCAGGACCCTTTCTCATGTAAAGGGACTTGTGTCCATTTCTGCACCATTCTCACCCCTTGTACTCCCTTCAGACCCATGACCCCTCTTCCTCAGTAAAGACTGAGCAGAAATACCTGTTCAATATGTCAGCTTTACTGTTGTCATCCTCCACGAGCTCCCATCCTTCCCCTTCAGTCTCACTATCCCTCCCTTTGTCTTTCTTTTTCCTTATGTACCTGTAAAGGTTTTGTCCCTTTACCCACTGATTTTGCAATGTGTTCTTCTGTCTGAGCTTTGGCTTCCCTTACTGACTTCCCTGCCTCCCTCTGTTTCTCCTGGAACTTCTCCCTATCCCCTTCTGCCTGTGTCTTTTCATATTGCCTGAATGCAATCTTTTTGGCTTTCACTTTCTTTGCTACCTCTTTGGAAAACCATAATGGTCTCCTCTTCCTTTTCCTCTTGCTAACCTGCTTAATGCATAATTCTGTTGTTCTTATAATCCCCATTTTTAAATACTGCCCACTGTTCCTCAACCCCTGATTCCTGTCCCATTCCCCTTAATGCCTCTTTCAAGTATCTCCCCATTTTCCCAAAGTCTGCCCCCCTAAAATTCAGGATACATGTTTTTGTGTGGTTTGGTTCTGCTCTTTCTGTGATTTCAAACCACAATGACTGGTGGTCACTGTTACCCAGGTGCTCCCCCACTGTTACCCCCATCACACTGTCCCTGTTTGTGAGCACAAGGTCCAGTATTGCCTTCTGCTGAGTAGGCTCCATGACCAGTTGCTTGAGGAAGGCACCCTGAAGGGAGTCCAGGATAAATCTGCTCCTAGTTGATGCTGCTGCTGGGATGCTCCAGTCCACATCTTGAATATTGAAGTCTCCCAACCAGTACTACCTCACCCTTGTCTGCCATCCTTTGGATGGCTAGCATCAGCTCCCTATCTGTTTCTTCCTCCTGGGCTGGTGGTCTATAGACCACACCTGTGCAGATGGCTGGCCCCATTTTCCTTTCCAGCTTAACCCACAGTATCTCCCCCATTTTGTTCCTCCTGCATCTCTGTGGCCCTTATGTCATTTTTCACATACAGTGCCACTCCTCCTCCCTTCCTGCCTGCTCTGTCTCTTCTGAATATGTTGTAGCCAGGTATGGCCATCTCCCAGTCATGGTTATCATTACACCAGGTTTCAGTGATGGCCACAATGTCCAGGTCTGACTGTACCATGACAGCCTCCAGATCTTCCATCTTGTTGCTAAGGCTCCTGGCATTTGCACATGGCTTTCCATGATTTGACCTCCTAGACTGCTTCACTGTTCTACTCCAGCCCCTTCCTTGGTTGTCATTTATCCCTGGTTCTCCTTGCTGTCTGCCCTTCTGCTGAATTTTGCCCTTTTTGCTTATCCACCTTTTGGACACTAATCTCCATCTTTGCACACTGCTTTGCAGAGATAGCCACTCCTCTGGTTCACTGGTTCCACTGCTAGCTGTGGGGGTGAGCAAATGGGTACCTTCCTTGCTGGCCTGCACACCTTTGCTAGTTTAAATGCTTGTCAATGTAGCATTTAAACTTATCATTGAGTGCTTGGATTCCTCTCAGGATGGATGCAGGCCGTCAGGCTTGAACAAACCTCCATCCCTCCAGGTGGGTCCCCAGTCACCAATGAATCCAAACCCTTCCTCACAGCACCAGTTCTTCAACCATGAGTTAAAGTTCCTGGTGCATGCACTCCTATGCTCTCCCTTGCCTCTCACAGGATGTACTTCTGAGAGCGTGACAGAAGTAGCTACTCATGAGACCCCTCCCCAGTTTCCTAAACTCTTCCTGAACTTCCTTTGGCTCCCCATTTGCCAAGTCATTAGTACCTAGGTGGATAATGACATCCAGCTCACCCTCCGTCTTGCCTTCCCAGTGATCCCCAGTATCTTCCTTCCATCCTCCATGCCATGGCACCTGGTAGGCACCTCACCTCCTGTCCTCCCCTCCTGTGTTCCTAGCTGGATCCCTCTTGATGGAGTCCCCCACCAGGATTCACTTCCTCCTCCTCTGGGGTCCTGCTTTCCCCACTGAGGTCACCTCCTTGGCTAACCTCCACATCCTTTCCTTCCACTTCTCTGGGTATCTCTATTTGGTTGTCCTCATTTGCCAGTGTGGCATATGAGTTCTTGAGAGGAATAGGATCTGGGATGTGCCTCTGCCTGACTCTCTAACCCTCCCTGAGCCCACTGTCATCCAAGTGCTCCTTGTTCTCGGCATCCTTTGAGCAGCTGCATTGGACTGGGTGGTCCCTGGATAGAGGTGATGGTACTCTGACCCAGTTTACTTCTGCTCTGGAGTCTGGCTACCTCATCCCACAGTCCAGAGAGATGCATGCAGATAGGGCAGCACCTCAGTGTCCAGAAGGTCTGCCTGAATATGGCTGCCCCACAGCCACTGCATTGCACCACTCCCCACATTATACTGCAATTCCACTACTTGTCTGCTACTGAAGCTCTCCTAGTTCTCTTTTTATTAATTTACAGTACTAAAAATCCTGTCACTGATCCTCAGATAATTTTTTTTTTTAAGGAAAAGGAAACCAATAAATAAATAAATGAGTCAAAACACTTGTGCTGAGGGTGGGCTTCTTCCCCCTTATGCCCCTCCTACTTCACACCTCTTACTATACCCTGTGTTTAGCTCCTGTCAATCAGATTTATCAGGGCATATAATTAAGAGTTACAGAATTACACCACCACTTTGTTTTAAATTTTCAAAGGCCCAAAAACAATTATAAGTAAAGACAACAAAGAAAGAAAGTATAGTGTCACTACAAGCCCACAATCTAAGTTTAAAAGGAAAATACCAATTACCAGTTACTCTAAAGCATTGAATTGAATATGTTTCCTTCCTTCCCCTTCTGGCTTCTTCTTGTGGACATATAATCACCTACTCCGGAAGACATTAGCGAGAAGGTGTTCAATAAATGTGATCTAAGATGCAAGTATTCTGTATACTCATAGTGGTATTTAGTACAAGAGACAGATCAGAAAAATTTCCTCAGGACCAATTCAGTGTCCACCCACCAGGCCCCCAAATTATCTAACATACTTAACAGGAAGAGTCTATCCTGAATTACTGTTTGAGTTCTAGGCAGTAGAGGTAAGGCATCGAAAAGGGAAAAGTTCAGTTTCCAATACATTGGATCAGGACAAAGAAATTCTTTACTTCCTAAGGTAACACCCAATAAAAAGTGATCTGAAGTTTCAATTGGAATGATGGAGATACTATGAAGGACAAGTGTGCAAAAATAAATAAAAAATCAATACATGTGACTAGTTGATTTTGGTAGTATGTATATCCACTTGGGCTGGGAGAACAAGGTGAAGTTCTCACCCTCATTAAATAAGAACCAGAACACTGTGAAGTTCTGCTTTGTTCTGATTAGTTCTGATTTATGAGAAATATTTGGAAAGCATACAAATAAACCCCATGGCCAAAGCTGGTAAATTTTGACACAGATGCCAGGATATTCAAAGGGGTTGCACCTTGTGCAACAGAGTTGCAGTGGTGCAACCCCACATTGCACCCCAGTGGGATATTGAAAAGGCTGCCTGTGCAGTGCAAATCCCGATGCACTGGGGTGCAAGGTAATTCTATGCAGCACAGATGCAGGGGGTGTGTCCACGCATATGCGACACATCTCAATATTCAGCCCAGGATGTGTGGCACATATGCTGGTGAAACCCCTACATGTGCCGCACACTGGTGCTCAAAGTTGAGCCATAAAATATGGACTCAAATGCTGGCCACCCACAGGCAGTCAGCTGTATTGCAAGGTGCAACACAACAGCCACCAGCCATGGGTGGCCACCCGTCCTGCAGGTACACCGTCCACAAGCACACAGTCCCCCCTGGTAGTCCAGTGGCCCCCCATATGCCAAATCATGGGCAGTAGTAAGATGCAACATAACCCTATGCCTGATCGCAGGCAGTAGTAGAATGAAACATGGCCCTATGCCCGATCGTGAGCAGTAGTGAAGATTAACATACTCCCATGCCCAATCGTGGGCAGTAGTACAAATAACCAAATTCCTATGCCCAATCGTGGGCAGTAGTACATATGAACATGATCCCATGCCCGACTGTGGGCTGTAGCATGAAGAATCATATTCTTGGTGGTCTAGTGGACCCCCTCCCTCCCCATATGCCAGATCATGGGCTGTAGCAATATGAGTGATCACCTGGTGGCCGAGTGGTACCCTCCACCCCACCCACCCAGAAAAGCCCCCGGCCACCCAGCACTGCCCCCATCACCGGTGGGCAGCAGCACCCCACCTGTGTACCACCAGGCCACCCACCAAATGACAGACTATAGTATGCTTTGTATGCCTATTGGGCCACAGTGTGGACCAATGGGCTTGCAGACCATACTGTACTACACAGGACCAGATATGTGAATGAACGCATTGCACAAGAGGTTGTTTGTCTTTAAATTGTTTTTTGTTTTAATTGGGTTCACCACAACATAACCCAGATAGACCATCTTAGTGTAGCTGGTTCATTCCACTGGGGTGTCAAATAGATGAGGCATACTGATGAGACCTGGTAGGATGAAACACATGTCTATGACTTCTGTTGGCACCCTTTGCAAACTGTGTGAGAGGCCTTTTGGCACCATGGATTTTTGCTTAATGTTGAACCAGCATAATATTCTGTGGTGATTTGCATATGTAGCCCATGAAGCTTTGCATTGTGGGGGCATATGTGATTTTGTATATATATATATATATATATATATATATATTTATATATATTATAGTGGTGTGGTCGCGCCACTATAGTTAGGGTTCAGCGGTCACTTACACACTAAAGTCAAACATTTGGGCATTAATAACTTTGGACCTGTTCAATGGATTTACCTGCAATTTGGTACACATGGTGGGGCATGGTAGATCTCTTGATTTCCTAAATTGCATTTTGGTCAGGCTTATGGTCTTTGCGAACAAAAGCACTGAAAAATTCAAAATGTTCCATTTTTGGAGGCACCTTTTGGGATTTTGGATGTAGGCCTGCACGGGTGTTGTATGGTGTGTGACTCTGTGAGATGGCTCATTTGAAAGAGCTTTGGTGGCCAAACATGATGCTCTTTGTTTGGTGAAAAAATATTAAGGCATTTAAAAGTTCTGCCGCTTTTAAGTTCCCATTATAAGTCAATGGGAAAATGTACATGTATGTTTTGCGAACAAAGAATGGGGTTCTGGCCATCTGGTCCCACCTGGCAGTCAAATAATTTGTAGCCTCATGATTCAAGAATCTTTGTCCCTGAGGATTTTAGAAATTCTTTGATCGCAAGGTCCGCCATTTTTTTTTCAGTTTTTCGATCAGAAAAACACAAATATCTCAGCTCAGGGGTCACTTCTGAAGTAAAACTTGGATGTGTTTTACTCAGGGGACTACGATATATCGAGTCATGCCTTTGGGTTGAGCTAAATCAGTCAAAAAATAGAGTTATTAGGTTTTGAAATCTTTGCTCGCAGCTCGCTAATGATCTTTGATCGCGAGCCTGCAAATTCTTTGATCTCAAGATTCTTTGACCACCATCTTGCATTGTGACCTATTTTTACAAATATCTTGGCTCAGGGGTGGGCTAGGGATGCAAATGAGGGTGATTTTTGATCAGGGGCTTTGTTCTATCGAGGCATGCCATTAGTTTGGTTGAAATCGATGAATAAAATGTGTTTCACAATTTTTTATTCTTTGGCCGTGAGTGAACAATTTCTTTGATCACAAGCCTGCAAATTTTTTGATCACGAGATTCTTTGAGCACGATCATGCATCACAAGTGAAGGACGAGATTGCCAGATTAAAAATGATTATTTCTCAGTCGGGGGTGTCCTAGGCAGCAAAATGAGGCTGGGTTTTACTCAGGGGGGCTTCATTCTGATTAATCATGGCTGTGGTTTACCACAAGTCTTTGTATTTTTTAAATTACAGGACTTTTTATTGTTTGATTGTGAGCCTGCAAATTTCTTGATCGTAAGTGTGCAAATTCTTTGATCATGAGATTCTTTGATCATGATCGTGCATCGTGAGGGAAGGATGAGATGGCCGGATGAAAAATTCAATTTTCTCAGCCCAGGGTTGCTGTATGAAGTCAAATAAGGGTGGGTTTTGTTCAGGGGCCTTTGTTCTGTCGAACCATGGCGGTGATTTACTGCAATTCCTTCAATTTTTATTTATTTATAGAGTAATTTATTCTTTGTTCATGAGGCTGCAATTTCTTTGATTGCGACCCTGCAAATTCTTTGCTCATGAGATTCTTTGATTGCCATCTTTGATCGCAAGATAGGGACAAGATGGCCAGATTGTTTATAAAATAACTAAAATAAATAAACGAATAGATAGGGAGTTTTTAGCAATCTTTAACATTGAATATCTCAGAAACAGTTTGGTCTTTTTACTTGAAATTTTGAGGGTGTTGACAGCATGTCCAGTAGATGTGAATTACAGTGTACGTGTTGCAGTTCTCTGCAGTCAGCAACTGTTATAGCGCACCTCTCACCTCCATGCCAAGCATGCAACTCACTTTTGTAGGTCTAAAACTGAGTGTATAATGAGGGTAGCTTGGCATGTGGAGACTTGTTATCTGTGCTTCAGATTGTGACATGCTTGCCAGGTGCACCTACACAGTTTGGTGTACATGGTTGCATGATGCAAGTTGTAGGACATACAGTAGCTGTGGAGTGTCAGAGTCTTGTACAATAGGGTGCAGGGTGAAGTTACAGAATACCCCCTTCCTCCCCACACCCAGAGACACACAGATATGTAAAACCCAGTGCAGTATATGACATATAGTAAATTTATTCACAGTGCAGTACAATTAAACAAAAGAAGCAGAGCACCCAGAGTATTTGGTGGTGCTAATTAGACCACTATAGCAAAAAGTAATTATTTCAAAGCACCCACCAAAAAACAAATGGACTCAATGGTTTTAAATTCTTTAAACCATTTATTTAAAAAGCAGTACTAAAATACAAAAAAGAACTAATGTTTCGTAAGGTCAGCGCCCTGCTTCATCAGAGTTAATTTCTTTCTTTGCATCACATGTATTTATACCAGACTTCAGTACAGACCATTAAAACATAGCACATGTTCTTTAATTTATAATGATTACCTAGCCTAAATAAATTAGGCCTGGAATTTACTTCAATTAATCAATAGTAATGGCCTATAGTTACATATAACCTGATCCCACATTTATAGCTTTATTAAGTTCAAAATCTATTGTAGAACATACAAATGTATACTAAAGTGCATATTATGCCATATATTTAAAGAGCTTATACAATTCAATTCTAGTCACAAATTCATTTTCAAATCCACACATCATATTTAATTATATCCAAACATTCCTTCCATTTGTAATTGGCTAACAGCATAATCCAGGAAATTGTCATAGATCAGCACAAGTTTTACTAATGTTTAGATGGGAATACATTGCATTTTAACGTATTAAATCACTGTTAATTACTAAATGCAACATAATCAGAACCTCAATATGTCTGAAGAGTAGGACCCATCCCTGTACCAAAGTCCAGTTATTCTATACCTATTTCAAAATTGTAAAGCTCCAATTTGTCAGTTACATTCATAATTAATTCAAGAAAGCTGACAAATCAATATTTTCATTCAGCTCCCCATCACTTCTAGCTCCAAGGATATATATCCAGAAGCTTTTGCGTTGTCCCACTTTTTTCTCGAAGTCACCACCTTGAGAATTAGCTAGTACTTTTTCAATACCCATAAAGTTAATTTTATGTATACCCTTTGGGGACTGCAGAATATGCTTAACAATTGCATAGGCAACATTAGAATTGGTGACAGCTCTTATATGCTCTCCCATTCATACCCTAAATTGCTGTATTGTCCTTCCAAGACAGAAATTACCACAGCTACAATAAAGAACATAAAGAATTTCCACACTACTACAAGTAATAAAGCTCTGAATCTCTATTTCTTTATGTGTTACAGAGTTAATAAAATGTCCCCCTGTTTAACATATTTACAAAAAGAACATTTCCCACATCTAAGACATCCTTGGAAGGGCAACCAATTAGATCGCACATTAACCTTTGGGAAAAGAGAGCTCAGTACAACGCATTCCTTAATCGTTCTTGCTTTCTTAAATACTACTTTATGTGCGTGAATTGTAATATCTTTTAATTTGGGTTCTAATTTTAAAATATCCCAATTTTTATAAATAATATTACTCACATCAACAGATCCATTTGAAAAGGTGTTGACGAATGGACATGACACATTCCCATTTTTTCTTTCAATCTAGGGGTTAAAGTGTCTATTCAATCTATTCCTTCTACATCCTGAATAGCCTTCAGTATAACTCAATTACTAAATCCCCTTTGTATAAATCTTTCCACCCGATGTTTACTCTTCTTTTCATATTCATTTGCTTCAGTGCAACTACGGTTTGCTCTGATAAGTTGACCCTTAGGAATATTTTGTTTAATATGTGTGGGATGACAGCTATTATGTAACAACAAGCTATTTCTGTCTCCTTTTGATATAATGTAGTACATATTTCATTTTTAACATTCTTGTATATCAACAAATCCAGAAATGTTATCTGATGCTGATTTTGCATATATCTATGTGAATTTATATGTGGCATGGTGGTAACTAATTATTTACAGTTCTAGTACAAATCCTTTTTTTTCAATGTTTAGACTTTTAGAGATGTTATTTTGATGATATATTGACTATTTGGAAGGGAACTGGTGAACAATTTGTGGATTTTGTTTCCTGGTTAGAAAGTACTAATGCTAGCCTGAAATGTAGATACACCTTGGATCAGCATCAGATAACATTCCTGGATTTATTGATATACAAGAATGTTAAAAATGAAATATGTACTATATTATATCAAAAGGAGACAGACAGAAATAGCTTGTTGTTACATAATAGCTGTCATCCCACACATATTAAACACAATATTCCTAAGGGGCAACTTATCAGAATGAAACATAGTTGCACTGAGGCAAATGAATATGAAAAGAAGAGTAAACATCAGGTGGAACGATTTATACAAAGGGGATTTAGTAATCGAGTTATACTGAAGGCTATTCAGGATGTAGAAGGAATAGATCGAATAGACACTTCAACCCCTAGATTGAATGTGTCATGTCCATTCGTCACCACCTTTTCAAATGGATCTGTTGATATCGAGTAATATTAGTTATAAAAATTGGGATATTTTAAAATTAGAACCCAAATTGAAAGATATTACAAATCATGCACCTAAAGTAGTATGTAAGAAAGCAAGAATGATTAAGGAATGGGTTGCACCAAACTCTCTTTTGCCTAAGGTTAATGTGCGATCTAGTTGGCTACCCCCCAAAAGGATATTTTAGATGTCGGGAATGTTCTTTTTGTAAATATGTTAAATGGGGGGAAATTTTATTAACCCTATAACACATAAGGAAATAGAGATTCAGAGCTTTATTACTTGTAGTAGTGTGGAAATTGTTTATGTTCTTTATTGTAGCTATGGTCATTTCTATGTTGGAAGGACAATACAGCAATATAAGGTATGAATGGGAGATTGTATAAGAGCTGTCACCAATTCTAATGTTGCCTATGCCATTGTTAAGCATATTGTGCAGTCACCAAAGGGTATACATAAAATTAACTTTATGGGTATTGAAAAAGTACTAGCTAATTCTCAAGGTGGTGACTTCGAGAAAAAAGTGGGACAACGCAAAAGCTTCTGGATATATTTCCTTGGTGCTAGAAGTGATGGGGGGGGCTGAATGAAAATATTGATTTGTCAGCTTTCTTGAATAAATTATGAATCTAGCTGACAAATTGGAGCTTTTCGATTTTTAAATAGGTATAGAATAACCGGACTTTGATACAGGGATGGTTACCACACTTCAGACATGTTGAGATTCTGATTATGTTGCATTTAGTAATTAACAATGATTGAATACAATGTTAAAATGCAATGTATTCCCATCTAAACATTAGTAAAACTTGTGCTGATCTATGATATTGCCTGGATTATGCTGTTAGCCAATTACAAATGGAAGGAATGTTTAGATATAATTAAATATGATGTGTGTATTTGAAAATGAATTTGTGACTAGAATTGAATTGTATAAGCTCTTTAAATATATGGCATAATATGCACTTTAGTATATATTTGTATGTTCTACAATAGATATTAAACTTAATAAAGTTATAGATGTGGGATCAGGTTATACAGTATGTAACTATGGGCCATTACTATTGATTAATTGAAGTAAATTCCAGGCCTAATTTATTTAGGCTAAGCGATCATTGTAAATTAAAGAACATTTGCAATATTTTAATGGTTGGTACTGAAGTCTGGTATAAATATGTGTGATGCAAAGAAAGAAATCAACTCTGATGAAGCAGGATGCTGACCTTGCGAAACGTTAGTTCTTTTTTGTATTTTAGTACTGCTTTTTAAATAAACGGTTTAAAGAATATAAAACCATTGAGTCAATTTGTTTTTTGGTGGGTGCTTTGAAATAATTACTTTTTACTGTTAGTGCAGTGAAGTCACTTGGCTGTTCCTCATAAGATACCTCTCAAGGTGTGGTAAGTGTACTTTGACCAAGGCCATGTTATGTGTCATCTGTTACACATGCTTCATTTTAGTTGTTAAGAGGTTAGAAGCCTGATCAGGTGTTGAGTTTTAACCAGATAGTGTGTGAAGACTTATAGACCAGGAATTTGTTTTCGAGTACACATGAAGAATGCAAATAATGGCATGTACATGGATTATATTAACACTTCATGTCAGTTGTAAATAACATAGAAGTCAGAAGAGTTGCACAGTGTCAGGTTACTTGTACCTGCTCTCTGCCACCCCCCCCCAGGAGATCCTCTCTCTAGTGGTCTACTCTCTCTGCATAATCAGAGCCATGCAGTCACAGTGCAATAAAACACATGTAGATCAGTACTACACCTCTGTAACAGTAATTGCTTGTAAATGAAACTCAGGACACATAGGATAAGGTTAATGTGTGTTGTGACATGCAAACAGGTCCGCTGAACTGTGGGTGCATGTGGCAAGTATGTTGCAACATGGAACACAGATTGCAAGTACCTGCATGACAAGCTAGTGTCACTAGGCTCTGCACACATCCACAAGAGATAAAGCAGATTGCAAGTACCCCCCATGGCAAGCTATCCTCAATAGGTGCCGCACATGGCAAGTCTCAGCAAGTGCCACCTCCACATGTATGCATAGAGCCACAGAGGGCTATCAATGTCCTTTCTGCAAAATCTGCAATGATTACCCCCACAGAGGTACACATAGCCTCAGTACTGGAGATGCTCCATTGCAAAATGAGCTTCAGAGTGCACTCTTATCCTTGCAACTTATCCCCTAATCCCTGAGTTGGTGCCCGGGAATGGAACAAATAACTTGACAACAACTGATACTATTGTGGCTCTGCAGTCATGTTCCACCTGTACCACCACACACCGAGTTACCTGCAGTCAGCAATAGTCAGAGTGAAACTCTCGCCTCTATGCCAAGCATCAACTCACTTATGCAGGCCTGAAACCAACTGTGTATTGAGGGTAACTTGGAATGAGGGGACTTGTTATCCGTGCTTCAGGTTGTGACATGCTTGCCAGGTGCACCTAGACTTTGGTGTGCATGGTTGCATGACACAAGTTGTAGGAGTTAGCTGTGGAGTGTCTGCATCTTGTAGAGTAGGGTGCAGGGTGAAGTTAGAGAGTATCCCTCCCCCCGACACACAGGCACAGACATATGCAAAAGCCAATGCAGCATATGACTTATTGTGGATTTACCCACTGTTTGTGCAGTGAACTCACTTGGCTGTTCCTTCTAAGATACCACTCAAGGCGTGGTAAGTGTAGTTTGACCAAGACCATGTTATGTGTTATTTGTTATGCATGCTTCATTTTAGCTGTTAAGAGGTTAGAAGCCTGATCAGTTGTACAGCCTTGACCAGGTAGTGTGTGTGAAGACTTATGGACCAGGAATTTGTTTTTGAGTACAGATGAAAAATACAAATAATGGCATGTACATGGATAATATTTACACTTCTTAAGCTGTGCCTGCTGTCATCTTCCCCTCCCCAGGAGATCCTCTATCTAGTGGTCAACTCTCTCTGCATACTCAGGGCTATGCAGTCATAGTGCAATAAAACACATGTAGATCAGTACTACACCTCTTTAAAAGTAATTGCTTTAAAGTAAAACTCACAACACATAGGATAAGGTTCATAATTAATTTCAGTATTTCAGTATCTTTAGGCAGAATTGTTTGGTTGCTCTTGGGATGGGCAAAAAACAAACAAACAGTTTGTTCTATATATCCTTGAACATTTTTTGGGGTGTTTTTTGTTTCTTGGTAATTCACTTACTTTATCTACACTGTATCTTTTCAATATGCATAACCTTTAGAATTAAGATTGTATATAGATTTTGTAAATGGTTACATATGGATGCTTATGTTACAGAATATGCTTTGAGCAAATCATTATTTTTGGTTACATTTATTGCTCAGTGATATTGACAACATGTCCATTGACACTATTTTTTGATGTCAAAGACTGCTCACTTAGATATTAAGAGAATGGAGACTAATTATACATTATTTTACATGTGGTTGTCACCATTTGACAGTTATTGTAGGGAAATCTTTAGAATAGAGTAACATTTTTATCTATTTGATGTTTTATGCTATTGAGTTATTGACTATATGAGCACATGAGAGAATAAGAAACATTTAGTGGTTCTCGTGAACATATTCATACATCTTTCTATAGGAGAACCACATGTGTAGATTATGCCAATAGTGTTAAAGTAGGTTACAATATTTTATATCTGAGTAGAGACTTTTAATTTGATGCCAACAGACACATAATGCCATTTTATTTGTTCTTATGTATTTATTGCGCTTTAGTAAAATAACAGACATTTTTAAATTTTTAAATTGAGTACTATTGTACCTTATTAGTGATGTATACATATGTTTTGCTACACTTTTTTAAAACTAGCAGTTATTTATTTGAAAATGTACCTACCAATATCAAGAATTAAAAAACAGATGAAAGGATGAAAACAATTTGTTACATATTTAACTACGTCATGGTGTGGTGAGGATACTCATTTCACATCCATTTTTTCAACTGATACTGAAAAGGCTGTTCAAGCCGCAAATAAATGAGTTTTTTTAAATATGTATTATTTGTGGAACTGGGAAAAATTCCTCATCCAACCTCCAAAACATGGACGATCCTGTTAAAGCAAGAGCACACCATTTTTTTGCATTGTGGAGCAGAAGTACACAATTATTATTAACTTAATGTGTTGATTTTTCAGTTGTACATATCTGCACAGATATATAGAAATGCATAGTATAGTGGAAATAGGCCCGATAATCACATGTACAGTATACATCTCTACTATGAACTATGAGTAATATGAACAGTAAATGAATGTATGCAATTTTTCTGATTTTTTTAAACAAACATAAAAACCTCAAAGTGTATATAAGTTATATACATTCAGTTTCAAGCTCAGCATTATATACATATGTACAAGTCTGAGTCACATTTTTTGGGTAGAGTTTGTCATATTCAGTATTGACAGTCCAAGAACAGTGACAGATAATCCTGTCAGCTAGTGTTCAATAATTGCAGTTCAGTGCTAGCAGATGACACCACAATATAGATAGTCATGCTGTTAACGTGAGTGTGATAACTACATTTGTCAAGACATAACTCACTAACTGACGTGTGTAATATCCAGCACCATCGAGTCTGCTTGGATTTGGTGGAAGCCAATTTAGTAAGTATCATAGTCAAGGTCAAGAATGTAGACAACAACAGGAAAAGGACTGAGAACTTAACCTGATGTGTATTGTTGAAAGAAGTATAGTTTTCAACACAATATGTGGAGAACAGTGGTTGGAGATCTGATAAGTGTGCTACTAGATTACTGAGTTTGTCATCACCATGCAAGATTGAACTGTGAAACAACAGAATACACAGTAATATGTGCTAAGAAATACAGACTTAACTAAGGCATCTGCAAAAAGACATGACTCACTGACTGTACAATGATTACAGCTCAATACCCTCAAGTCTACTTGAATAGTAACAATGCAGTTTTTGTAGTGAGTGTATCAAAGTTGCAAATGTTCAATATCACAATACAAATGTGTTTTGAAAATTGCATTGCAAAAAAATGATGAAAACAGTGTTGTTTTGCATCCAATGTATGAGAATAGCAGTGTGATAAACAAGTAATTGTCTACCACAGGTTGTTACATTGCTGTACTGTTGTGGTTGTCTGCTGCAATGGCAGAGAAATTGGAACACTTTATATGGGTTGTGGTGATAGTGTACAACAAGTAGAATACATAGATCATCATGGGTGGTTTTACCCACCAGTACTTTGAGATAAAGGTGTAACTTATTCTATTGAAGAAACCGACATATGTACATTGGTGGGAAAAATTTATAGCTGGATGCAACATGCAAACGGAATGTAATTGTTGCACAGATGCTGGTTTAGTGATACACTGTCATTAGATGGCTTCATTCCTCCACATGCTGTGCAACATTGGTGCAATGGAAAATTATGACATATGCATCTTCTAGATTCCTTGGGTGTCTTTGTTTCAGAGTGCATACTGTATCATTGCACTCCACCCATCCCTTTCTGAACCTTCACCAGGTGACATAGTGGCTAGAGTCAATGGATAGGCTGTGACGGAAGATTATTGCATGGGTGTCAAATTGAGTTCCTGAGAACATAGTTCTCCCAGCAATGAAGTGTGAAATAGGTGTTGTGATTTTCATGCATTGAGAGTTAAAACATTGCAATACAATCATTATGTATGAACTTGAAGATGTAACTCTCAGAGAGCAAACATAAGAGCGACCACATCTTCAGCACGGCCAACCAGTTTCTGCATTTGCAAATAACTTGCAGAACTTCACAGTTCTCTGTCCAGGGACATAGACAGTCAGCCAGAGCATATCCTGGGTCATTTGTGATTCTTTGTGGCTGCATGACAAACATGTGTACTTGGACACATAGTCAGCTTTAGTGTTGATGCAGATCAATGCCATCATCTGCTAAACTGTTTATCATTCCCATGATAAACTCTGTGTCATCTTGTTGAGCATTGTCAGCAAACATTGATTGTCCTGCATATTTTCCAAGAGTTAGTCATAGAGGAATCAATCTTTGAAAAGTGGGTAGCTGGTCTTGACTACCTCTAATGACTCTCTTTAATGCTTCCAACAGAGGTGTTGACTGACTTGAGTTTAACACATTAGCAAATTCAGGGATGTGGAGAAGTGCTTGCATAGTAGCGTTTGCATAGCAGTTTACTCCTGTGCTGTTATCAAATATTGGCAGTGTGTTAACCCAGATACATTTCTTCACAGGTGGAGATGTGAGTTGTTTATGGAGAGAGTGCTCAGTCATTGCATGGTTAGGCGATGACTCTGGAGTCTTAGTGTGCTTTCTTTTTAGTTTGCATCCTTCATCCATTGGGATATCTGTTCCTGATGCATAGCTGGGAACTGGTAACAAAAAAGCATTTGGTTGGTACAATATATGTAATTTGTTGTACTCAACAATGCATTTTGTGTCAACACGGATTTTACTTTCTGCTAGATTTACTATGTGTAGTCCAGACAACTGCCTGACATGAGACAAAGTAACATAAGACATCCCATCCTTGAATATACCAGTGCCTATATCTACAATGGCACTATCAAGGCTGAGGCCTTGCGACTTGTGTATGGACACTGCATAAGCAGCACACAGTGGAAATTGTTTCCTTGTCACATATATGTATTTTACAAGCTCAAACTTGACAGTAACTCTGTCTATTGGTCGAGGAGTTTCACTGTTGTTAAACTTAACAATGACAAACTCCACAGTTGTATTTTGCACATTATACTGGAACTCATGGATGTAGCCCATGGCTCCATTCACAAGACCTCGCTCAACATCTAGGTTTCTGCGAAGCATGATATGTGCATTTCTACACAGTGGTAGGACAGCTTCCAAGCCAGCAGTACATGACACATCACTTGTCAGCTCTGTGAGACACTCAATCATTTTTGATACCATTGTTCATGATAGTGTTATACCATCTATGGTATCTATGCATGTGAGAGTGACAATAGGTTGCTGTTCTCTCTGCATCATGATCTCATTGAACTCTGCACACTGTTTAAGTCTTGGGAATAGACATACAACATGTAGCCCAGACGTCTGTACATGTGCAAAGATATTACAAGCATCCTGAATAGGAGTATTTTCTCTAGTGATCATGCACTGTCCTAGCATTTCCACATGAGTGGGTGACAATGCACCAATGCGAGCTTCATCAAGCAATGCTTTGTAAGACAGGTCACCTTGCTGTCTCATGTTCTGTGAGAGTTCAACATATGAGAAGAACTCCCACAGATTGACTCTGCCAATGCATCCAATTGTTTTCTTTGCCTCTTCAATGTAAAGAGTAAAGAAAACACGTTTGCCATAACAGGAGCTAGCTGCAGGAGATCCCCAAGAACAATAATATTCTTGCCACCAAATGGTATGTCATCTTTGGTGCCTAGTATCTCCTGTAGACGGAGGCGGACACATGTAAGGAGAACATTTGAAACCATGCTGATTCCATCTATTATCAGCAAATGCATCTTGTCAAACATTGACCTCAATTCAGAGGCAATGTCATATGACAATTTCCTGTAATCACCACTCTTTCCATGCTCAACTGGCAATGTGAATAATCTATGAAGTGTGATACCACCTATATTATAAGCTGCCAAACTTGTCGGAGCAGCAACAATAACTGAGGTTGCTGAGTTAGTAAGATCACGCACACCTTTGCTTAAAGCTTCAATCAAGAGATGTTTTCCAGTTCCAGCAGCACCACTAACAAACATCCTCACTGGTGTGTGGTCCTCACAAATACAGTGCCCTGGTACTGTGCTGAATACCATGTTGCCCAGTATGTATCACAGACTGATACACAACTTTTTGGTGTGAGTTCAACTCTGAGAACTGTATGCTTTGTTGCATTGTGCCCTCTACCACTGACATTAGCACAGCTGGGTCATTAGGGGGAAGAGGGGTGCCAAGAGTCCCTTCTCCTTCAACATCAACCATTTCCTGAGATGTTACTGTGGTGTCATCATTCAGAACGTTCATGGTGTCCTCTAATTTTTTTTTTCATTTCAAGTCTGTCAATATAAGTGTCAGATACATGACTCTTAAAGATCTCACACATTTCTATGGACTCTTGTTCATATATGTCAGAGAATCCTTTCAATTCAGATTCTGACCTCCAAGGCTTAAACAGAAACAACAGATCAAAATAGTAATGCTCTTTGTTTTCTGTTGTGCTCAAGCTGAGTTTGCAGTTGTCAATTTGCCATGGTTTTCGCATTTTCACAAGTGAGCCATCAAAGCCAATGATTTATATATGCTCTTCTCTGGGTTAGAAGGAACACTCCATTTGTAATCATACCACTGAGAAATTCCAAAGAGACAGAGAGCACTGTGGCACTGTGGGTAGTAGTTGTCAATTAAGTTGCTTTTGAGAATATTTGTGGATGTTGGCCTTGTAGCAGCCAGCTCCTCAATCTCTTCATGGCTTTTAAGGATGCAATGCCTGTTCTGCTTGTAGTTCATGTTCATGAAATGAATGGAGTCTGACTTGCCATGGAGACATACACCTGTAAGTTGGTCACTTGCTTCATATGCTCCACACTCACGGTGTGATAGCATCTTAAGCCCCAGGGACCAAAGCCTAGAAGACATTGTTCTATCACAGTTAGACAACTCTTTCCACATTTCTTGCAGGTTTGTCTGCTCATGTTTAGTGATGTATGATGTTACATACCTGACAAGAGCCACTGAATTATCAGCAACAAGCTGTACATCAATGTTTGCCTGCCATATCAACAGAAGAGAAGGGCTATAGTCATTGATATAGACTTCTGATTCTGTGCGAGGTAGTTCATACACTCGCTTTGTTGATTTTGCTTTCAAGAGGTATTGCATGGCTGAAAAGAAATCATTCAGACAAACATCCAGGCAAGCTCATCTTGGGAAACCAAAACGGCATAGAGTGTACTGCTGTCCCTTGTTCTTTACTTTCCTACAACAGTACTTGCCACACAGGTGTCGTTGGAATTTCTGAACTAGTTCCCAAAGTGTTGCACTGTCATACCTGTCTGGAATCTGACATGTGACATACTTCAGTATGAAGCTTAGAATCTCAGTTGTCTCATTGTCTCTAATACGTGGGGCATCATTTATCCACAGCAACATATGTAGGTGTGGAGCTCCACGAGCTTAGTACTCAACCCCCCAAAAGTAGAGCTCGACAATGCCAAGAGGAGGATTTGTCTTAGACAGTATGAACTTTAAAAGAATGTAAAACCGGTGGTGGAAGTAACATGAAACAGTTGCTGGATCAAGTGAACATACTTCATTCAGAGTCATAGTTTGTATGTTCTCAACGTCAGAGTTTGCTCATCTGAGGAAATCAAGCAGATCATCCCAATAATATTCAGCACAACTCAATGTAACGAACCATGTTGCTGACCCAAACTTTCTCAGCATGCATATCACTTCAGAGTGTCATGTGTACCAGTATTCCTTAGTACCACACATGCTAGACAAAATGGAAGAAAGACTGGCTTGCAGTGTTTCATCTTTGCTCTTCAACTTCTTTAGTGACTGTGTAGCTGCCATATTGTTGAACTCTGTACCAAGTCCCAATATATGAGCAATACTAGCAGATAGGACACTAAATTCACTTTCCCAGGCAATGAGTGTATGGTGAATTGCTCATAGACATTGTGTACAGTTATGATGTCAACTTTCTCTATTATTGCTTTGTCAGAGTTCTCCACAGCAATACCTGTAGAAAGACCAGCAAATGCATCGATGTCAATGTCAGCATAAAAATCATTATGCTCTTTTAGGTATTGCAAAGCATTCTTCACCTTGTCAACACTGACTATGTCCAGCCATATTGTTTTTGCCTTTGTTGGTACCCCATTTACCAAGATTACAACTCTATTGTCCTGAGAAATACTGTTAATATTTTCTTGCAAAGGTAAAGGCAAATATACAACAGAACCTTTTCTTTGTTTGGCAGGTCTCGTGTCTTTGTATTCAGCTTGATGATTGTTTAAAATGGCTTCATGGTCTGAATCAGAATCCTCTCAAACAAGTTCAAGACTGCTATCTCAGGAGGAGTTGGTTCAACTTCCATTTTGTTAAGTACAGATCGAGGAGGTAAACTGTCACTCTTAAACTTGTTATAACAGTAAGAACAGAGTGACACAGTTCCAACTTCTTCAAAGTCAGACTTTAAGAGAAGGTATGCATGAAGACGTCCCCACATTATATTCCAGTGTGGAATATTTTGTAGGTCTATTGTAACACATAAGTGTTTGTAGAACAGGCGCTTGCATGATACTCAGATTACATCAATTTTTTCTGTCTTGCTAATTTCAAATTTAGCAAAATCACATCCAAACTTTTTCAGAAGTTGAGCTTCTTGCACTAGTGATGTGTGCATTGTGTTTGTTTGTTTGGGAACAGTAGCATTAGACCTCAATCTATAGGTTGTTTGCAACTGTTTTATGAAGTCCATAAGTCCTTCTACATCTCCATCATCGAGCAATGCTTGAAATTGCATATAGTCTTGAATGACAGCTCTCACTTGATATAATCTTTGTACAAATTTTCGAAGCCCAAAGTTATGCACTGCCAGCATACGAAAGTGATGAAATGTGCTGTCACAGTTCATGTTCTCTAAGCATGCAAGGGAGTGACCCATTAGGCCTCTGTGAGGCCGAATCTCACACTTGCCAATGGTATGAATCAGTGTATGTCATTCAGATCTCTTTCTGGTTAGAAATGTTGAGAGGAAAGTTTTAACAGACATTATTGATTCTTCTCTAACATTACATGTAGTGTCACATGCTCATTTCTTAGCTGATGACTTTGAGTTACTTGCAACCTGCTCAATTTCATCGTCATTCTGCAAGTCAAGGATTTCATGAGATAGAGCTATGACATTCTGCACTTTTCCCTGCTCATTAACTGTTACACTGATGTTTATGTTGTGTGCATGGCATGCCTTTTCCCAGAAGAATGCTTCTGAGTATGCTGAATGAAACCAGTCTCCTTGAAACATCACAGAGATATTTTGTCTGTTCAAGTGTTCAAAAGACAATATTTTATTTCTCATCTCCTCAATCTTTAGTCTTAATTTATCAATAGCTGACATCATTTCACCCCATAACTGGGAGTGAATAGCTAGAGCCACATTAACAAATCGTCTTACTCTCAAGCGCAATTTCATTAATGCAACCTTAGTACGCAGTCTGTTCCCTTTGCATCTCACTATTTTAGAGATCACATGTTCAATTTTAGCTCTATGGACAAGTTTTTTGAGAAAAAACTTGCCTTGCTGTGTTGTGCAGTAGCAGAACTGACATGTCCAGCATTTTTTTTCTGTCTCACATGTCTGTTCTTTTTTGATGACAGTGGTGGATGCTGTATCTGCACAGTTCCTCTAGAAAATCTCCTCATTGTAGTTTTACTAGAGGAGGTGTTGTCTTTCTTCAAATGTGTACATTTTACTATATGTGTATTTGCAACAGAAGAAATGCTTTTTTTCTTCTGTTGTCATGTTTTACCTGTACTGCTTACATGGCATGATGATAAAAAAGCAGTACAGCTAGCACTTTTGCTTTGTTCTCTAACTTTATGGCAAATGACTATGATGAAAGAGTAAAGTATATCTTCAATCTCTTGTCTGTTGTAGTCTCCTAAAAAAGTAAAAAGAAAACATTAAGTAGTGTAAGAAAAATGAACTATACGCTTAATAAAAAGCACGTACTGCATAAGCCATTGACAACATAGTACACTTAAAACAAAAACTATTTTTTATGCTAAGATTTGCAGCACAGTTTGTGACTAGATGCAGTAATTCTGTGCACCACAGTGTTGTCTGAATATTGGGCCAGACTGTCAAACAGTAATAGTTGTCAAAAGATTACATGTAGCAAGTACAGTGGTGCACATAGCTGGTTACTACCAAGTTATCTGTTGCAGAATTGTTAAATGCTAGTAGCTACATCTTTCTGCCCACTTATGTCAACCTATGATAATGATGGGATAGCCATGGTACTGTTACTCAGTGGAGATAGTGATAGTGGTATGACTGTGTGCGTAGGTGCTACTGATGTTATTAATGTTGTTTTCGGAGGAATTATATTAGGTATCTTGGCTGATGTGATAAAATATTTATATTAATGAGATGTTAATTGTGTGAGAAACTGAAACTACAGAAAGTTACGAGTTGAACATTAAAAATTTGAATTTTTTTGTCACAATCAAAGAATTTGTTGTCTCATGAATGATCCTCATTGTCAAAGACGGTCATGATCAAAGAATTTGCACCCTCATGAACAAAGAACATGTAAACATTATAAAATTATAATAGATGCTTATTTAGCATGGTTACTGTGGTATAAGTAATAAAAACACATATTCCCACACAGTCTATTGAAAGTTACTGTTAAAAATGTTAATTTTACTTCTATTTACTTTTAAACTTCAAATCTTGCATTATCTTTGCAAAGAATTTGCAGGCTCGTGAACAATCCTGACGGTCAACGCAAGTCGCGATCAAAGAATTTGCACACTCACGATCAAAGATCATAACAACATTGTAAAATATTAAGAAACATAGAAAACATTATTATTAATGTGATTTTTTTATGTCTGCTGACTAGTATAATGAGTCAGGAGTACTCAGTGTGTTGTTAAAATAATTAATTTCACTTTTTTTTAACTTGACAGGTCTCAGCAGCAGAGTCTCACATTATTCTCACTGTAAGAGAATTTGCACATTCACGATCAAAGATCGGAAAAATCTGGGAACATTTTGTAAAATTTACAAAAAATGAATATTTACATTATATTTATTAATTATAAGTACTAGAAAGATACAGGAGTGTTTGCTGTGTTGAAAAACAATAATAGACTCTAGCATTTTTTACAAACACAGATACTCTGACAATGAAGTCTCACATTATTCTGGCGGTCAAAGAATTTGCCGGCTTGCGGTCGATAATGGCAAACAGTGCGAGTCGCGATCAAAGATTTTGCTGTCTCGCAAACAAAGAAATGGCAAACTTTGTCATATGACTTTCCTGAGTCAATAGAATCATGGAATAACAGTTTGTGGGCCATTTTGAAGAGACTGTTCGAGCAGCAGCTACTGCAGGTGGAATTAGTGCGTACTTTTCTAAGTACTATTAAAACTGATTAAAATTTACTATTTAGTTACTTGGATTGGATACTTTGGTTTGTAAGAACATAGGAAGCACTGTGCCATGTTTTTTGCTTAATTATGGCACTCAGCTGCTGTTTTGCTGTTCTTCCTTACATTTATATATTTATCAATATTCTTTTTTGCTGTTGATGGGAGTTTTTTTAAATAGTGTTACTCTGAGTTTTATTATAACTGGCTGATAATAGTGCTCCAGGTTCCCTACTGCCTGTTCTTGATTCACATTTTCTACAACACTTTTGGTACATTTTAGAATTGTTGCATGAAGCAGATGTACTGCATTTTAGTGGTTATGCAGTTTGTGATAATTGATTGGTTATGTGAGAACATAAGCACTATTTGGTACAATATGTGTGTTTTTTTAACAGATGTGAAATCCTATCTGGGAAAGACATTGTGTACTGTCTAGGGTTACATGCTAGTAATTTTACACTATTATTATACAGAGACATTCAAACTTATTTTTTCTTTACATCTATAATAGCACTAATTCTTTATAGATACATACTAAGCACTGAATAATAACAGCTTTAATCATAGTACTGCTAGACAATTAACATAGTAGGCTTTTAAACTGTTGCAGAAAATGTATGTGAGGTACATAGGTATGGTTCCACTCACCACTCAAGCTGCTGGCTGAGAAATAGAGGGAATTAACTTTCACAGAGCATAATGACCACTAAGTTTGTCCAATGAAAATTGGTGTTGTTGGCAAGTGATGAAGTGTGACCAATGACCAGACAGTATTCTTCCACCAAAACAAAAAAGAATGTTTAATACACAAACTGCCAATAGAAAGAGGCTTTATAGACATGACTAGATCTTTTAGGCTGTATGAGCCAATGTGGGATCAGGATATTACTTGTGATTGTTTTGACTGTATTTATCTTTATGATACAAGTGCATACTGGTCATTCTGCTGATTAGGCTTGGTAGTGCTTGGCAGTCAGAAAGACACAATTGTGATATTTCTTCATCTGAGTATTTTGAGATTTCTTACTCAGCATGGCAGAAAAATCAACATTGACTGTATGGATTGTGGGATCAAGTTTGGTGAGAAGGGCAGCAGTGTTCAGTAGAGGTAGCCATTTTGGCAATGACTTACCTCTACCTGGGTGCTCAGTGTCTTGGTTTGGGAAGGGTGGCATGAGGTGGAAACAGCTCATGCCTACCATGTACCACTTGTTGGAGACACAGCCAGAACCAGACATACTCCTTATACATCTCGGAGGTAATGATTTGGGGAACAGAAGGGCTATTGATTTAATCAAAGCTGCACAGTTTGACTTGCAGCATATTATAAGTATGTTACCAACTTGTAAAGTTCTGTATTCAGATATTACACAGCGCATGGT
This sequence comes from Neoceratodus forsteri, assembly GCA_016271365.2. Taxonomy (NCBI): domain Eukaryota; kingdom Metazoa; phylum Chordata; order Ceratodontiformes; family Ceratodontidae; genus Neoceratodus; species Neoceratodus forsteri. The sequence goes on along the minus strand of CM057450.1, from coordinate 511,623,602 downwards.
CTGGAGAGGTGAGGATTACTGTCCTGCACTTGAAAGATCATGTAGGAAGGTTAACATACAAATATCTGGATTCCTTCATGCTATGGGAATGCATACCATTTGTCACCCCCCAATAACAAATATTGGCTGTATAAAAGATGGTGAGCATCTCTCTAGCACGGGTAATAACATTTTTGTTGGGGACCTTCGAAATGGCATCCTTACACTTCTGTGATTGTGTACCTGTACAACCATACCTTTCGAGCAGATGACATAGCCAGTGACAAAAAATGGCTCTTTTAAGAGCCATCTAAATAGTAAAAAAATAGAAAAAGTACACTATGCACACCATTGTCTATAGCTTAGAGTGTGAATGTTTGGTGAACATACGGTATGTGGTTTTCTATCAGGGAGATATTACATTAATGGTTGTCAGTTGGTTGGGATGTCATGTTGTACTCGGGATGTTATACCTCTTTGGGGGGACGTATTGGTTGGCTGTTGTTGAGCAGCTGTTTCTTTTGTGACATGTTCATCTGGTTTGAGATGTGTATGGTTACTATTTACAAGTTTTTCTTGGTATGTGACTGTCCTCTGAGGATGGAGTATGGCTGATTTTAAGGGGTGGGGTCTATTGTGTGAGTAAGGATGTACAACTCCTTAGTGTTCTAAATACTGTGCAGTTGGTATCATCCAGTTATGCTGAGCCAGTGCCAGTGAGTGTTGAGTTGATAGATGATACAGCTTGATCAGTACTGGTAATCTGTGTTTGCAAATGAGCCCGTACCATTTGGGGTTGTAGGGGAGAACTAGGATCAAGCACCTGACAACTGTGGGAAAGGGTGATACACCGCCTGTGCCCTGACATGCGGTGAGGAGTGTCACGGAATTGTACTTGAATCTGTGGAACTTGTCAGTGTTCTAACTTGTGTACAACTAGTATGACGTAGGTCTAGTGTATTACTACATTACTGTGATTCATCTGTGATTTTGTAGTCAGAATATATTGCCTGTTCTAGGAGAGGAAGCCATTTTGTGACTCGTGCAATCACACTACTCAGTGTTGTTACATGTGCACAGTTGCCAGCTTGCAGGTATTCTGCACATGTCGGAGACTTCAGTCAGACTCTGTGTTTTGATTAAAATAACAGTTGTTCTTGTGGGGGGGTATCTGGATGACACTTCGCAACTCATGAGTGTCATTATACATGTCTAGATCATATCAGCGAAGTGTGCTGCACATCTTGATGCCTTTGTTTCATTATTCACAGTGTTATAACAGGTAATCTCTATTTGTTTCAACAGATTGACAGAGATTTGACAAGAATTGTTCAGCTGCTAGAGAACAATAAAGTGAGTGGTCACATTTATATTGTTTTGATAGTGAACAGCTCAGTAGACAATGATGCAGCATTGAATGATGCTTTTTGTATTGTTAGAATTTAATACTTAATGAGTTGTGCACAAATACTCTAATAACTATAAATTGTGTGTTAAAGATTTGTAAACAAACACATATTTTTTTGCAGAACTTTTACAAATGCCATAGTCATGGAGTAATGGAGAGTTGCTGGCCCTTGTTCAAGTTGTGAGGGATTATGCAAACCCCAGGTTTGTTATGAAAGCCACCAACCTTAGCCTCATACATACCTGGGGTAAGGTAGGTTATGATTGCAATTAAAAAAATACTTTTCTTTTAGTGTTTTTTTTTTAATTTTTTCAATGTATGAATCATATTACTATAGTGTATAGTGGAGTGTTGTTCTGTATAGAATTCCATCCTTTCAAAATAATGTTGTATCACAGTTCAAAGGTCATGGAATGTGATTCTACTCTACTGTGGTAGAACAGCATTCTAGAACCTCTAGAGATTGCATGTGTCAGTTTCGTTTTGAAAGCAAAAGAACTCATAAACACACATTTCACTCAGTACTATACACAATAAAAAATACAGAATGAGCAACTCTATGCACAACCAGTGTGTTTTGCAACCTCGGGGTTCTGATTTGCATGGACCTCTCGAGCTTTGCTCTTGAGGTCAGAGGGAATCAGAACCCCGATGTGGCAAAACACACTGGCTGTGCTTAGTTTCCCATCCAGTATTCTCTATATTATGCTATCTGTGGATCTGTGGGATATCAGTATAGTATAGTTACAGGTATGATACTGGTAGTTGATGTCATTATGTGAACTTGTTTGCCCCAGGTATTCAGAATATGTTGGGTACTGGTGCAAGCCTGGGAACAGCACAACTGTCTTGTGCTAGGTCCAGATGAGATCATATTTAGCAGTACTGTGTACTGGCTCAGTACTGTTTAATATGGCAGGGTAGATGCATATACTATACATGGTGCACTGGCACTGTGCAAGCAAAAGACAGAGAAAGGGAGCAAAGCCAGGTCCCAGTGCAGCTGTAGTCACGAAAGGTGCACCACCTTACTTTTTCATCTATGGGAAATGCAAATGAGGCTAGATGTATGCAAGCGACTAATTGGGTCATTTGCCGATGTGTTCTGTCATGCTGAATTCCAGTTACTGTCCTGTCAGACTGGTGGCATCAGGGATTAACACCCTGGAGGGTTATTGCACTCCCATGCTACTGGATGGATGGTCGCAACCATATGTAAAACACACAAGTATTACTCATGGTGTAGCAGTCCTGTCAGTAACTGTGATCATTTGCGACTGATGGTCTAGTGGTGCCCCACCTCACACACCCTCTGTATAGCTGATCGAAGGTCATTGTCAGAAAACAGATGAACCTGGAACTGTAGGGATACCTCCATGTCTACTCACCTGCATTTATGCACACATCTGTGACTGGTAAGTGCAGTATGGTCTGCATCCCATTGGTATACACTCTGTGTTAATAGCCATACAGATCACACTGTATGCTGTTATTCAGCAGGCATGCAGGTGGCATATGGGTGGTATACTACCATGCACTATTGACAGGTGTAGTACTAGGTTGACATACAACCTCTGTGGGTCGTTGGGCAGTGGGGTACCACTGTTGAACAGGTACATCTGTTTTTCCACAACTTGTTATTGGGTGCATGGGGGGACTGTACACTACTGGGCATACTTGTACTTTGTACAGATGCCTGTGAGTGGGGGGGACACTGGACCACCAGCGATTGATGTAGTTTCTGTAGATGAATGCGATCAGGTGTGCAGGGGGGATCTATCTTGCTGGGGGTAAGGGACCTTGTGGACAGTGTTACTCATTGGTGGATTGGCAGCCGATGGTGGTGGTTGCTCTGTTGCACCTAGAAATACAGCTGTATGTTTGTGGGTGGCCTGGACTTGGTCTTCCTTTTATGGGACTTGAGTTTGAGCCCCACTGTATGACACAATAGTGGGTTGCGGTGGCATATGCAATACTATTCCCAGTCTGGATAGTAGGATGTGTTGCATATGGATCGGTACACCTGGTACATCTGTAGTTCATAGGATAACATTGCAGTGATGCATGTTGAGGATAGTACTGTGTCTGGCGGCCTTTTGAATATAGTGCCATGGCACTATGCAGCATTCTGATAGTCAAACTCAGTTAAGACAGTTTTGTGTTACACAGTGTTGCAATATTTATTTCTGGTTGATATTTCTACTTTGGCATGTGCTGGACTGCTGTCATTCATTACATACATCATAATAGATTGGTTTCCTGCACAATCATATGACTATTCTGCAGATTAATTCATGAAGTAAAGCTTAATTGCTTGTGTTCCGGGGGGAGAGGAATTAATTCTCATGCTGAGCCTTATACATCACAAATCAGAATGTGTGACGTACAGGTTATATCCATGGTATTATGATGTCTCATGCTTGCTAGGGGTCATGAGGTTTACTGATGCTCTATTAACCATAATGGGTGTGAATAGCTTAACAAACAGCATTGCATAGAGTAGTGTGTTTCAATCTGCTGCTATTTTTGTGGTCTCTGTCATTTAATCCATCTATCCTAATAAATTGTTTTCCTCCACAATCATGTGGCTGTACTGCAGATTTATTAATAAGGAAAGGTTCAATTTCTTGTGTTAGTAAGAGGGAACTTGCAGTATCGAGTACCATACAACATATATCATAATGGCTGATAACCATGGTGTCGTGATCTGTTATGCTTGCTCTGGTAATTGTTAAACTCTTGAGTTGTGCTCTACAGCATTAGTGATGCCGTACCAAGCATTGTAGGTAATATCATGGTTGTTACCTGTTCATCAGCATTCATCCTCTGTATTATTATGAGGTTCAGTATCTGATGAGTAAAATAAAAGAAAAACTTTTTTCCAACAAGATGATAACATTCTGGTATTTTCATGTGATGGAATCTTATTTACTGTACTAGTGCACGAGCATCATATACTGAGCTATTTCTTATTTACCCATTTCTTTATAGTGCCAGAACAACTTGATAGTAATTATGTTTTTTTAGGTATTGCGTTGATTGCTAAGAGATGTTATCAGAAACCGAATCTCAACTACATTTTAAAATATTGATGACTTTGTAAGTCCAATTGTACCCTACAGTGTTAGCTGATATTTGGTATTCAGTTCCTTGCATTGGCTATGAGGTACTGTATCGGTGGTTTGGGACTTTATTTAAACTCTGTACTGTTTGGTGTCACTGAATGGTGTCTACTGTATGAGCTGTTATTGGTGACATATCTAAATCTGGATCTTTGTTGTACAACTGTGACATTTATTTGTCACAGATAATTGTGTGCTCCATCTCAAGGTGAAGTACTACTAACATGATATTAGATGCGATACATAACTAAAACATTGTGTTTTCCTCTTTTTATATCACTCAGAGAGTTCATCAACTACCCCTGCTTCCTTCCAACAAGTACATCTGGTGCCACTCTCAGAAAGTGAGAACCGGGGGGATGCAGTCAAGCAGCTGCTTGTGCTCGACTCTGGTGGTATCAATTATATATTACAATGTCTCTTTTAAGTGAACCTTTACTATGTAGTGGTCTTTCTTGACATTATTCTATGGCAGAAAGTTAATAGTACTTGGTCTTTTGTGTTGTGGCATTTAATGTCACAAACTATTATGTTGATGTAAATAGTTAGCTTTCTGATATGAGTCTGCACTGAGCATGTGATATGGAATCTTTAAAACCTTGCACCCCCCCTGCCAAGTGAAGCTGTTGGCAGCTTAATATAACCTGCAGGTGTGTAGTAATAATGCAGTGTATTGTGTGGTAGAAGAGGGGTGTATTATGTGATTGCCACTGTCCAATCCTTCACTGTTTCAAGTGTTGGGTCTGTAGTCAGGATATTACGCAGTTTGGGATGGGGGGCATTTGCTTTTTGAAGCACTGCAACTTGTGAATGTCCTCAGATATGCACAGCTGATATCATAGTTGCTGTAATATCAATATCTGCAGCTCCATCTTACTGTATGACTGTGTGATGAGGGGGTAGGGGCATTGTCTGGAGGACCACTTAATAGCACTCAATGAGTTAGCTTGCCTCTGTGTGAAGAAGCACTTGGACTGTCTCTTATTTTTAGCTGGGCATCTATTGAAAAATAAATACCCAGCTTGGAGCCTGTCTCACCAATCAGGTTTAAGAATGTGTGTGTATTGCTGTTCACTTACTTATGTTATTGTCTGTGCCAATGTTACACTGCTACCCCTGCCTCCCACTTCTGTTCCAGACCCTGTGCTATGACTGTGTCTGTCCTATGCATGGCTCTTCTGCTACCTAACTGTGTGCACTGAACCAATGCTCCGTGATGGTATCTCGTGACACTATGCCATATACTATAGTAGGTGGTCCCTACATCGGGGGGGGGCTGTCTTATAGTTTTTGCCCATGTGCCTTGTCTTCACATCTACTGACAAACTCATCACCATTGACAGCTATCTCACAGTCAATGGTCATGTTATTCACTATGGAACATGCCACAATAGGCCACAGGCTTTTGAGGGACTCTTGAGTATAGTGGCACCAGACATGTGTAAGCAACAGAACCAAGCCTCCAGCATCCCAAACAAGCATAATTGAGCCACTATGCGAGGGGGTGGCGCATGGCTGAGTAGGCTATATCTGTTGTGTTATCAGATAGTCTTTCTAAGGTTCCCATTGTAAAGAGGCACATGACTGCTATCAATTTTGTCTTTATATACATTTACTGACTCCATCATTTGATTGAATGCATGTCCTCAGTGGACAGCTCACAGACCTGAGTGGCAATTGTCCTGTTCAGACAATACCAGCCCACAATGTCCATGTCAGTGTAGTAGTCAAAGGGGTTGTGTGCGTGGTACTGCCTGTTTTGAACATATACCGCTGGAGGCTCTTTCATGACCCTGTTGTTATTTCTCCTACTCCTCACAGCCTTCATTAGAGTCTCCAATCAGAAAGGGTATGCTATCCATTCCCTTCTTGTCCTGTCCCCCAAAGAGTAGTCAGCTGCTCTTGCTGCTTCTGGCTCTGTGACACTCTACTTCTGTCTTTGCAGCACTATGCCTGGCTCCCTCTCTCTGTGTATGAACTCCTGGCTGAAACACCTGTGGAAGTTGTATTGCACTACCTCACTACATGTCTGTGCCTCTCAGTATGTCACACTCTGTCATACCTCTCAACTGTACCACATTACGAGGAACGTTCCTCATTTTACATCAAAAAAACTCCCTGTTCCACATTGTGAGGAGTTGTTCCACATTCAAAGTCAACATTTTAAAGCAGACATCCAAAGTAAATGATGGAAAAAAATAAATTATTCAATTAATAACAGACTTCTAAGCATAAATGTGACATTTTAACAGTGTTTTGAGCTTCTTAGGTAAAGATTTGAGTAAGTGTTCCACATTTTGCCCATTTGTTCCACATTTTGACAGGCAGTGTTCCACATTTGGGGGACAAAAGGTTGAGAAGTATGTCTCTACCTCCCTTCCTTCACTTCACTACCAGTCTAGCATTGCTTGTAAAGTGCTTTGGGATACTGTGTATGAAAAGTGCTATATAAATGCCGATTCTTCTTCTTCTTCTTCCTCTGTGACTGTCTGTTGGGCTTACTGGCTTCAACTGCCTCTCTGTTTTTCTCTGTCTGTGTCTCCCTCTGACTTTATTTCCGATGCCACAGCTCCTGCCCATGTATTTCTGCTTTGTGTTTATAGCCTCAAATCTGCTGACTGCATCTAGCTTTTGCTCCACACTTGCACCATAGCTGCACAGTTTCATATCGCAGTACACTGGATTTTCATAGGCACGACCTATGGTGCTACACATTCATTTGTTATGGATGGTCATCGTTGTAATGTGACTTGTCTTGCACACTGGCTACCACTAAATATTGCTGCTTGATACACTACTGCACTTCTGCTTGCGCAGCTGGGTTGCATCATGTATAAGCGGTTTGAATGTCCAGATCCTTGTGCATTTTGTACACAAGTGACATTAGGTAACTTAAGTCCACAACAAATGGTCAGTACTAGGATACACACAGTTCAGTTCGTTGCATATTACTATCTGTCTGTAGCAGGTGCCGGGATACCAAGCATCTTGTTGTTCTAGTATTTTAAGTATTTTGTTTGTTACAATACTCGTATTTACCTTTCATTGTGGACATACTGTACAATTGATCTATGTACGATCATTTTTGAAAATGAATCTGAAATATTTAGATGTGCATTGTATTAAAGACATTTTACAACAGCTATTTGATTTACTTTATTTTACTCAGCTCTTCTTCACAGATATGTCAGATAGCCAGTCTGCATATAGCAGTTAGTTATAATTGTACTGTTTATCTTGCTCAATGTCAAATTCATGGTTGAAACTGCATTTTGAATATTTAGAGCAGTGATATGTGTACTTCAGTTGAGTGACAGTCAACTTCTTTGAACAGTATCTCTCAGCTTAAAGAAACCTCATGTGTACATAACACATTTTAAAGTATTGTTAAAATGACTTTATTAGCACACAACTATGGTATGTAAACATAATTGATGTATATGCACTTTTCCAGTTGAACTCTGTTTTATGTAATTCTTCTGTTTACACTTTGGGAACATGCTGAGGTGCAGGGAGATGGTGAACTAGATGTGGTTGCTGATTGTTGGTCTTGTCATCTTTTTTTTTTCTGCAAGTATTGTATATGCTGTCATACACAGAATCTTTATGTTTGTACAATACGCAGCATTTATGTGTGGCTAGTATGGGTGTTCATGCTGCCACATTATCATGCAAGAAGTGGCAGATTAGAGAAACTGAGTAGCAGTAGTTTACAAATGTGTCAGTAACAGGTATAAACAAGAGTAATATTAGATGAACACAGCCATACTGATGTTATGTAGATGTCAATACAGCTCTTTTGTCATTTTAAAACAAAAATCACTAAAGTACATTGATGGAACAGTACAGAACAGACTATTTGACTGACAAGTCTCTTATTCCTACTTTTGTCTTCACAGGGCAACTTGCCTTTCTCACTACCATGAGTCACACTCTCAGCCAGCTGCTTGAGGCTGTGCGGGATGGCAACAGGGATGCAGCCCAGCATGCCCATGTCACTGGAGCAAAACTTGATTATATAATTAGTCAAACTGAAGAAATAGTTGATTTGCTCCAGCGACAAGGGCATGTAGGGCATGCAGCCTTAGTTGCCCCTCATGGTCTTGAGGAGACCAACAGGGGTCTCACCGAAGCTGTACGTTCACTGAGGGACTTAGAAGAGGCCTCTGTTGCTTTGCTTGAGACCACACATGGCCTCATGGTGCAGCTGGCTGAGAACCAGCTGGAGGCCACTGAAGAAATTCACATCATGCTCAGACAAGACCTGCAGCCTGTCTAGGATGACCCACCCTCCACACATCCTCACCAAGAACAGCCCATCCATGGTGCCCCTCAATCAATAGCACCACCATCTGTGGATGAAGGGCGCCAAGTCCCACCCACTCCTCCAGTGTTTTCCTCTTCCTCCTCCTCTCCCCAGGGCACAACAGCCTCAATGGCCAGCATCTCTCCATCACTTCTGTCCATTGTTATTTATGCTTTTATTGCATTTTACTTTTTTTTAATTATGCCCCCTCTCAAATGTGAAGTAACACATTTACTTATTTGTTTGCCTTTGTTTTATGTTTTATTTATTATCCCTCCTCAGCCTTCCTGTGTGAACAAACACTAATTTTTATTTCTATATATGTAAATAATTATTTAAAAAGATATATATTTTTGTGTGACGCATTTATTTTTTTATTATTTAATATTTTTCACACTTATGATTTTGGCTCCTTTTTTTACATGCTTGTGTGCTACTTCTACCAGTTAATTATTACATTTATGTCTATGGGTTTAGTTGCTCTCTGTTTCTCTACATATATAATGTACTTGATTTGCGGGACTTGGGAACATTCTTTGAAGAAGAAGAAGAATCAGCATTTATATAGCGCTATTCATACATACAAAGCGCTTTACAAGCAATGCTAGACTGGTAGTGAAGTGACTGAATGTGTAGTGGCAGCCATATCGCACATCATCACCCACACACAGCCTGGATAATTGCATGAACCAGTTTAGGAAAGGGGAATGTTGGCCAGGACACCGGGAATGTTCCCTACTCTTTGCGAAGAGTGCCTGTGTTCTTTTACTTCCACCTGGACACCCACCAGGACAACACCAGGATGGGCAGAAGGGACCTTGGTTTAACGTCTCATCCGAAGGACGGCACACCCCAGCAGTACAGCACCCCCCAATACTGCACTCAGATGCCAGCAATTTTTAGGTGCAAGTCCAATTCCGGTGTGGGATGAGAACCCATGACCTTCTGGTCCAGAGGTGGATGTGCTACCAACTGAGCCATGCTGACACCCTCAGGCCATGTAACTCATTAGTATCCTACAAATGTATAAGCAGTATCAGTAATGTATCTTGTGTATGTCAAAACCTTCACTTAAGGTGTGCTTCTGCAGTCAAGATGAAGTTACTGATCTGTACATGTATGATGGCATAAACTTATTTGCAACACGCGACAAATAAGTGTGTGCCATGTCTTCACCTACTATCTAGGAAATATATAGTTTATGTTCACAGCATCATAATAGTTCTGCGTCTGTGGTGAACATAAAGTTTCTGTTTTCAGAAGGGGTGCCCCACTGTCTAGCTGAGGGATGTGTACATGGTTTGTCCTAACAACTGTACACATGCCATTAGAATATATATACGATTGATATTCAGTGTCTGTTCAGGAGGGGGTGGGAGGCATTAGGTCACTGATAAAATACACCTGTTGACTATCACAACTAGTTACTAGTTGGTATGCAACAGGTATCTTCTTGATGTTATGCTCTTAGTTGAGCTATCTTTGTGGAGTCACCATTGATTTCATGATATGTGGTGGGGGAACAGTGACATTCCTTGCTTGAGGCCATGCAACTGATGAGTGTCATAACTGTTCTTGAATGGGTATGCAGAAGAAAATCATATAGTTTCATGTACTGACTTGCTCTCTGGTTCTTCACTCAACATGAATTACATGCTTGCAGGGAGGTGGTTGAGCATTGCCTCAGTAATGTTCTGCAACTACTCAGTGTTGCAAGTATTGTAGAACTAATATCAATTAGAAATACTGTTTATGTGCATCATGAAGGCATACTACAAAAGTGTATGTCTTTAGTTTGCCTGTTATTGTGCACTCACCATGTAATTAGTAGTTTAAGGGGGATGAGCATATTCACGTCTGACGACATGCAAATGATGAGTGTGAGACCTACTGAACAGTTTCTATCACACCGATATACTGTTCCTGTTTATGGTCTTGGTTGAACTATGGCAGTTGACTCACCATGCAGCACCTGTTATTCAACAGTGCAGTGATAACTTGGGTAAGGCATTGTTCTGAATATGACTTGTATTATGGTTCCATAAACTACTTCAGATGTGCTCTGTTAAGAACACATCTCAATTTTATTTCTTTCTCAAAAAGTCAGGAAATTCATTGCAAAAAACGGTGTTAATGCAACAGCTAGGGTTTTTTACAGCGACAAAAGTGAGGAAATTCGGCGTTAGGCTTTTCAACCCTAACTATGGCTTCCCCCCAACCCCCACTGCCCCACCCCCACTGGAACACACACACAGGCACAAACATAGACACACACACACAGAACACACAACTATGGGGAGCAGTACAAGGCAAGACAACCAATCACAGACAAACACCATAATGCAACAGAAATAACATACAACTTCTTAAACGTACCACAACAGGCATCCATCATCATGTTTCACCAACTGTATCAGTTTGTGTGCCATTCCACTTTCCTATATGTGCACAGCCTCCTACATAATAACATTTTTCATAGCATCAGTCTCTGCTGTCTGCGTAGACCAAGATGTGTTAGAAGCATTTCAGGTAGATCTACCTATGCATCTCTCTCATCGCTTATATGGTAGTGTTTGAGATAAATGAAAGATTTGATAACAATGTGAGGGTATGCTGTCATGTTACAATCATACAATGATGTGTGAAAATGTTGTACCCTTATTGGTAACAATATTTAACAGGATAATGGATAAATCCTCCATTGGCTACAGTATGTCTGAGGAATGGTATTTATTAAAACATTATTAAACACATTTTAGCATTTGTTTTACACATGAGTCCATTGTATAATTGCAATAAGGCACTCCAGAGTGTGAGATACTTGAGATTTACCCACTTTTTATGTGGTTAAGTTGCTGGGCTGCACCTGGTGACACACTACACAAGGCATGGGTAAACCCCTACTAAACTACATGCTGTTGTCCAATATTGGTTAAATATAGAGTAGTTAGTAATAGACAATGTTGCTAATCACATTCTGGTGCTGTGCAGAAATGTGCAACTTGGTGACAACATGGCCTATGTCATAATCCACAAATGTGCAACTTGGTGTAGGATGGCGTGTAAGAGAGCCTCGCACTCTATCAAATACATGAGATGTAATTCTTATTTCATACTTTTATGCAGAAATGGGTAGCTTTGTAAACTTTGTGCAACTAGAGTGGGTCTAAACATCTTGTGCTGTCACCAAGTCATGTGTTTGTCTATTGTTATCATGGTGTGATGTAAAATTGAAAAATTAGGTGGAAACATTTGCATACTCTGCTAAATTGTGGTCAAATTACTGGTCCTTTGTCCCTAATAATATGTCTCTGTTATTAGTTCTTTTAAAGTTTTATAGGGAAATGGGTAAGTAAGTAGAGTCATGGGTATGGTGGCATGTAGAAATGGTAAAGTTCAGTGAAGCATACTGTAATGCTTTTAAGCACAAATAGTTAAGGCACTAGGGCCTAACTACCATTTCCTTATCAATAAATGTATTTAAGTACTTATATTATTGTGTTATGCACAAATGGTCAAGTAGGTGACATGTCATGGTGCTGTCTTATGCAAACTTGCCAACTTTGTGATATTGTGTAACTATACTATTATGCAGTAACAAGTAATTAAGTGGAGGTGTGCAGTATGGTTTTATGCAAAAATGACAACATTGTTAGTGGCACACTGCTATGCTTCAATTGAGAAATTGACTAGTTGCTAACATGGCAGTAAAGTAAACGGGTCTACACTGCGAACAACACATGTGCATTAGTATCAGTCATATGTTGTTATGTAGGAGGCTGTGCACAAATAGGAAAGTGGAATAGCACAAGAACTGATACAGTTGGTGAAACATGATGATGAAAGCCTGTTGTGGTATGTTATTTCTGTTGCATTATGGTGTCTGTGATTGATTATCTTGCCTTGTACGGCCCCCATAGTTGTGTGTTGTGTGTGTGTGTGTGTGTGTGTGTGTCTTTATGTTTGCACCTGTGTGTGTGTCTGCCAGTGGGGTGGGGCAGTGGGGGGGTTGGGGGAACCCGTAGTTAGGGTTGAAAAGCCTAACACCGAATTTCCTCACTTTTGTCGCTGTAAAAAACCCTAACTGTTGCATTAAGGCAGTTTTTTGCAATGAATAGATATATAAAATCAGAGTAGTAATTTTCATCATTCCACGTCTTGACATAGGTTTGCATACTAAAACCATAAATCTCAAAATCTTATGTACAAAACGTCTTCTTGATATCCTTGAAGGGCATACAATGCTCAAGAGTGTAATGTACTACAACAAGATTTCCATAATGCCTGTAACTGTGGTTTTGATGCTTTATTTGCATCTTCTTCATGTATTATATATAAAGGAAAAAGTAATGTTTCTCAGGAGTCCTTCTAGAGAAAGGCATTGTTGCTGCAACACCCATTTGTACCAAGCTTGCCATATGTGGTATTTTATAACAGCAAAAATAATCTGCAGGGTACCCCGATGGAAGCTTTACCATTTCTGAGAGTAAAAACCTAAAAATAATAGATTCATATTATAAGTTTCAAAATAAAGTTGTATGCCACTGGGAAGTTACAAATCCCCCCAAAAACCTTAACATATGCACATTCTAAAAATAAATGTCCTTGTGTTTCTAGGATATTGTTGCATTCATGACTGAGGCAGTACCTTTCTGTCACTGGTTAGAGTTGGTTGATATTTTTAACACTTAATCTGCCACAAATGCAGAGCCATAACAAATCCCATTCACACGTGGGCATTCTGCTAATGTACAGTACAACTGTGAGAGTGGCAGTTTGTTGTGCACTGCTGGACATTGTGGAATACTTAGTTAAGTTATGCAACTGGCTCCTAATAATGCATTGTAAACCTTCTTTCTGGATTTTGCTGTCATAGTAATATATGATACTTTCCATTTAATAAGCTTTTGAAGAAGTGGTTTAATATAATTTGGAATTATTTGGACAACAGTCAGAATCCTGCCTTTGTTTTGAAACCATGCTTGTTTACATACAGTATACTTGCAAATTCTAATACCACATCCACCCATGGCTTGTTCCCATGGTTATGAAGTAAGATGATGTTATAGAACAAAAAAGTGCTGTTGAAAAAGGCTAAGGGATTAATCATTCCAAAGCCACCTTCTCAAATAGGTCTATAAGTTGTCTCCCACTTTATGGGGTTCAAACCACTACCCCACAGAGCTGGAAACAAAACTCTGTAGATCCTAATTTCCAATTGTGGGGGGGGGGCACATAGCTCACATATAAAAAATTGGGAGAAGTAAGGATTTTATTAAAATAACTTTCTTTAGTGTGTAGATTTGCCTGTGATTCCATTGTATTATTATTTTTTCTGCTTTTTGAAGGTGTACCTTCTAATGTTATGTAGCCAGATTTCCATCACAGAAACTGGATCCCTACAGTAAAATAGGTATTACTGCATTTGTGACATTTATGTTTTCAAAAGTAGGTTCAGTGGAGAGGATAGTTCTTCCCAAGTTTGCTCCTCTGCTTTCATCAAAATTTATTCTTGACTATAAAATACAGTAGATGCAAAAGCTGTTAGCTGTTCTATTACTTTTTTCTCCTCTGTCCCTTTCTTAACAATTACTACTATGTCATCCGCATAGGCCAACGTTTTTGTTGGAGGACCTGACTGTGTCAGTGTTATGCATTCTATCTGTCTACCCCTTTGAATGTTCCTTAGTAGTGGATCAATGCAGTAAACATACAGCAAAGGGCTAATGGGGCTCCCTGTCTTACTCCTTTGTGCAGTTCATTTGTACACCCCTTCCATCCATTCATTCACCACTGGTGTTAATTTAGCTGCAGTGTAAATACTTTTAATCCAAGCCATAAATTTATGAGGTACTATAGGTCATAAGTATGTAATAGGGATAATAAATACTCAGAAGATACCCAGAGAGTAGGGGATTTTTTATTGTAGAAATAATAGAAACAACAATGCAATGTACTTAAATCATAAAAATACTGTGCAAACAAACCAGACAAACTAACCCTTATGTGTCTCCCTAAACAAAAAACAAATCCCTATATTTCTCCCCTATTTCCCTTATGAGTATCCCATCCTTTGATAATCAACAAACTGTATACATAGCTACATTCTATATCTAATATCCTATCTATGTCATACCTTTATTTTCTAATACTTCCTTTAGCCCATGCCATCAAACATATTTATGGGCATACCTCTCCACCAGCTAAGCATCACTGGACCAGGTAAAGATGCTTTTTCTTTTACATAAATTTGAACTATTTCTGTTGTGACTTTTTCTATAAGTCCAGTTATCTGGATAAATTTCTGTTGGAAAGCATGATGGCACCTGATTTGCCATATGGACCATTTTATAACTGCCAATATTACGCCTAAGGTGCCAGGGTAAAATTGTGTCCAATTATGATCATATCTACTGTAAATTAAGGTTCTGTACGATATCATTGCAAACTGCGGAAGTGCCCATTTATGTACCAGGGACATCCAAATGGTATTTATATAAGAACATTTAAAAAATAAATGCTTCATAGTCTCTGGTGTGTTTATACACGATTCCCATACACAGATCCTTTCTTGCATGGACTTGTAGAGTAGTGAAATGTTCCTGGTGTCCTGGCCAAATTTCCCCATTCACTAAAAATAGCACCGACAACTTAATCTGGTTCCGTTGCAGTTGGTTACCATCTGTATCCCCCCTTCCCAGGGATGAGGCTGAAATTAGGCTGAACTGCCGAGCCTTCCTTTCCCAGTGAAGAAAAACTAACTAAATAAATAAATAATCAAACAAAATAAAGGAGGACACATTGACATGGTGGCAGAATAGGGCACCATATTGCATCAGAATATAAAAAGGCACCTGACTGTACAATGTACAGTCGGGTGTTTTTATGAGTTCCAGTGGAATATTATGCCCATTCTGCTGCTGTATCACTGGTTCCTCCTTCATTACGTTTGCTTAGGGCTGGCACTGTACCTATTGAATGGATACTATGCACTGTACATGAAAGTACAGTCCCTGGACATGCTGGAATTTACATATGTATTACACTATAATTGAACCCCACCAGATGCCAAGTCACACATACGCAGTCACCCTTCCCCTCCCAAGCAGCCTCTGCAACCCCTGCATCCCTTGTGCCCCAGGCAGCCCAAAAGCCTATCCTGTCCAAGTGGCACAAGCCACTTAGACCACCTCCTGGCTGGTCTAAGTGGTGGCATGTCCTATGGCCATGGTGGAGCTTATAGAATCTCACAAAAGGGGATGTTGCAGTTCTGCTATGGTGCATGCCCAGTTGTGACCTGGCATACCTGGTTGGTTGCCACAAGTATTGCATTAAGGGGCTTTCGTGCACCTGCATTGGATATGATACAGGTTGCCATTTGGAATCTCATTTGCCGCAAGTTGTGGCACAAGTCACAACTTATGTCAAACTCCCATGACACAAGTCTCTTGCATCACTCTAGCTCTTTTGATAATCAGGTCCCTTATATCTCAATGATCCTGTTTGAAATACAATCTAAGGAAACTATTAATTCCAGATCATTGATTATGTTGAACATAAACAACAAATTACCTGTGATTCTTCGAGATTCCAAAGTGACAAATTTTGTTTTCCCTAAGCTGTTTCCATAGTCTATGCTGCCAAATATTTAATAGATTTAGTTACTCTTCTCTGAACTCATTGTATACTATAGATTTATTTTCTTTTATACTGAGCCCAGAGCTGAGATCCATAATCCAGTTGTGGGTGAATACAGGCCCTATACGAGGGCAAGATCACATTCTCATCCCTACTCCTAATGGCTCTCCTGATGGTTCACCAATGCTTATTTGCCCTAGCTATAATGCTGTCACATTGTATGTTGAAATTAAAATTATTATCAATTTGTGTACCAAGATATTTTTCAGTTTCAGTGTCATGGAGTATCATCCTCATAAATGTACAAGTAATATTATACTTAGGATTATTTGAACCAAAATGAGTTTCAACACATTTGTCTTTATTAAAAATGATTCCCTGTGAGTTAGCCCACTTGTAGATATTGTTCAGGTCTGATTGGATTGAATTCCTCTGCCCTGTAGTACCACACAGGCTGCCTACTTTAGTGTCATATGCATACTTCAGACGCCAGTTGGAAATATTATGTGCGAATCAGAGATGAAAATGGTGAATGGTACTGGGTCCAGAACAGATCCCTGAGGGACCCCACTATCCACCTTACTGCTAATTGATGTGTATCGATTTATGAGCACTTGCTGTGTTCTATTGTGTAACCAAGCTTCCACCCATCTGACAAATTTATCTTTCAAACTTGAGTTGTTAAGTTTTGTCAGTATAGTCTAGCATGGAACTAAATCAAAGTCCTTTTTGAAGATCAAGTAAATAATGTCAACATGATTATTCTTATATATAGTGCCCTGCTAACATGTTTATAAAACCCACCAAGATTTGCTAAGCAAGACCTTGCCTTTCGGAATCTATTTTGTCTCTCATCTAAACCATGCAAACTGCTCCATTGTTCCATTATATATTTATTTATTTAAATTTGATAACTGGGTAAGACCACTGCACTGAAGGATCTGTTTCAGGTTCGACACCAACAGAATAAAAACAAAACATACAATAATAAATGCATAAAACATTCATTTAAAATTGCAGATACATAAATCAAGCAGATATAGCTTCAAACTCATTTTGAAACCTTGTAAAGAGCAGCCAGCAGATAAAAAGTCAGGCAAATTGTTCCAAAAAAGAAAAGCAGCTACAGCAAATGCAATTAATCCAGGACAAGTTTTACAAAAACCTATATTAAGAACCACCTCATTGGCTGCCCTCAAACTAGGCAACAAATTCCTAAATAATCAAAGTTTAGAGGGGGGAGAAGAGACAGAACAAAAAATATTTTTGAAAATCAAACAGCCCAAAAAATACTGTATATGATGAGTTGGAGATTACCAACCAAGCTGGACATATAACTGACAGTGGTGAGTATGTATAGGAGTCAATAAAACAAAATGACAGATATTATTATAAATAACAAAAAGATGTTGAATCTCAATAGAACCAAGGTGAAAAAAGATTAGGTACATAATCAAAATTGGGCAAAAGCGAACCCATAGCAATAATTTACAAGATTCAAAAGATGAAAAAAAAAATCAACTTATACAAAACTTCAATTTTTTGATTACTATTACAACATACAGATTTAATGTGATCAGAAAAAGGAAGTGAAGGATCCAAAATAACACTAAGGAATCTGAACTGAAATACTTGTTCAATTAAAATATGTTTGCAAAAAAAAAAAAAAACAGGCACTCACCATCACATTTAATACTGACACTGCAAGTAGTTTTAAAAGGCTTTATTAAGCAGCATACAAATGCCCACCTCACATGTTTCTGGTCACCACTGGACCCTTTCTCAAAGGCTTAAAATACCCTATCATATAACTCCAGCAGGGTTCATTTCAAATATTTATCTATGTGAGTCACTGACCCACTAGGTATAAAAAGTAGGAGTCAAATGAAAAAAAAATGGATCATAGTGTTCAACTGAGCCCAAATTCATAAAAGAGTAGTGTGAAACCCTGTATAACAGTGAGCACATTGTCCCCAAAGTAGAAGAAAAGGTGGGTCAAAATTAAAAACTGTGTGCCAATTGTCCCAATCCCCCATGCAAAAATGAACCCTGCTCCAGTGAAGTACAAATTATCAGCTTAGCACATGAGCCAGAATTACTGATTTTGTCTTTTTTACATTTAAAATAAGTAGAGTATCAGAAAATCAATTATGAACAACAATAAAATCCAACTGAAAGTCTTTAAGTTAATTTGTTCCTTAGCTGAAGAAAAACAGAATAAGATCTTCAGCATATAGCAAAGATTGACAATTTTGAATAACAGAAAGAAGGAAATTCATAAACAAAGTAAATAAAAGTGGCCCCAAAACTGACCACTGGGGTATGCATCTATCAATTTGGTTCATGTTTGACAAAGTTGAAGAAATAGCCACAAACTTAGATCAATCAGTTAAATGATTTTTAATCCAAGACACATTAGATGAGAAATCCAATGACACAGCCTAAGACAAAGCACTTCATGATCAATAAGATCAAAAGCCTTGATATGGTCCATGAACAGAGTCCCAATGAGGAGACCATTCTCCATATCATTGAGGACCAAGTCTATGAATGTGACCAAGGCTGTCTCATTCCCCTAACCCTTTTGAAAGCCATGCTGCTGTGGGCAAAACACTTTATATTTCTTCAAGTAATCATTAATTTTTTCAGCCACAATTTTTTTCAAACAGTTTACTAACTGGATTCAATATTGAAATAGGTTGAAAACTGTCAACACAAGCAGCATTGCCTTTCTTTGGCACAGATACAGCCATCACACATTTCCAAGCCAAGGAAAGTTGTTGAGAGGTAAGCGACAAATTAAACAAGATGCACAAGAAAGATACAATATAAAGGCAGACTAATTTATGAAATGAGCTATCCAGTCCAGCCCCACAATCAGAACCATTGTAAGGAAGAAAATAAAAAAAGTTGATTAACATTACTATGAGTAATGTGTTTAAAATAAAAAGCAGGCCAATTGCAAGAAAAATTAACATTAGTGAAAGATGGCAGATTCCCAGGTGCAGTATAGGCACTAAAGCCAGAAAATTTAGAGTTTCAAGACTTAGTTAGGTTTAATGGGTCAGTAATCTTAATGTCATTTACCTTCAAACATTGAATTGCACTTTTAGCTTTAGTATTATTTAAAGAATTAACATTATTACAAAAATGACAGGACTCCGACCAATCCATTTCCAGTTTTGTTTCCTATAGTACTCAGTTTTGGTGGTTCTAATCAAAGATTTAATTATATTTCTTAACTGTCTATACTTGGACAGCCAGTAAGCATATGAAGATGATTTAAATAATATTCAGTTTTATATCAGTCCCAATAATCTCATCTTTAATTGGAGATTCTAGAATTTTACTGGGAATAGAGGTAAGACTAATAGGTTTATAATTGTATGTCAACATTTTTGATCCGTTTTTGAGGACTGGATAACTTTGGCAACTCTCCAGTCAGTTGGCACTATTCCCTCATCCAAGGATTTACAATAAATAAACATGAGTGGTTCTACAATATATTCACATCATAATTGTATCCTTTTAACAGTGATTTTATCAGGATCTGGGGCACTACTCATCTTGATGCTCTTAATCTTGTCTAAAATACAGTAGTTATCCTTTTGGAGGATTCATCATGTGTTATATTCACCACTTTGGTTAACATTTGCCTTCTTTCTATTCTCAAAAAATGGAACAGAACTATTTATTGAACTCCTCTACCATATCCTGGGGAGAATTAACTATCCTGTCTAACACTATGATTGAAACAATTGAAGCAGAACCCTTTTTGAGGGAATTTACTGTAAGTACCCATAGAATATATTACTGTTGGATTTAGATGCAATGGCAGCCAACCTTTTCTCTAGGTCCCTTTTCTTTTTCTGATAGTATTTTTACACTGCTTTAATCAGTTTATATAGTTTACCCAGGCACTGCCAGCCCTGGAAGTTTTATACTGTGTAAAAGCCTTATACTTCAATTTTAATAACTTTTTTATTTTCTTTGTTAACCATTTCTTCCCTTTACTACTATATTTTTAATTTGGGGATTTATTTTCCACATTCCTCCTAAATCATTGTTTTTAAGGCTTAGCCAAGCTTCTTCAGCCCCCATTGAACTCAAACTAAGGCTCCAATTAATATTGTTAATTTGTTATGAATTCAGTTGAAACTGGTTTTAGAATATAAATACATTTCAGTACAGCCACTAGTTTTATTGCTGGTCATCTGTATATTATTTAATTTCATTTATCTGATTTACCAGGAAAGTGAACTGGATCAAAAAAGACCCATTTTCAGCTATGCCTGCAGAAGGTGTGTGTGTGTGTGTGTGTGTGTGTGTGTGTGTGTGTGTGTGTGTGTTCGGGAGGGTAACAGTACGTACACAATACAAGTTTACAATTTCATAAAATCAAATTAAAACAAGTGATCTAAAGTATACAATAAGTATTTAAATACAAACAAAAATGTTAGAATTAACTATTAAATGTATCCATGCAGTGGTCACTGTTAGCAAGGGGATATTTAACCTTACATGCAGTTGATAAGCTTGCATCTGATAGAATGATTCAATCCAAGAGGAAACTCTCCTTACTGGATTGACTAATATTTTGCTGGAGAGAACTGCTTAACTTTATCAATAAAAGTCCTTGAAAAAGTATATTTGCCAAACAGCTTATCCCATTCAATGTTGGGTAAATTAAATCTCCCACCAAAATAACACCTTCCAATTCATAAGGAACACAAATTTCAGCTAATAGTTTGCTGTTACCCTGTTTGCTAGAATTGTGTGGTCTATTGCAGTTTCCCATTACATTTTACAACTCTTAAAATGATAAAACTGCACCCTAACAGTTGAAATCTTTCACCAACAGAATTGAGCAATTTATCATTTCACTTTATAGAACCTATATCATGCCACACTTAGATTACTGTTCCCTGCTGTGGACTCCATACCTGAAAAGGGATATCAGCAGCATTGAGAGGGTGCAACATAGGGTAGTCAAATTGGTTACGAGCATAAATAAAAAAAGTCTCATGAAGTTAGGCGAAGTAGACTGGGTCTATATAGTCTGGAAAAGAGACATATAAGGAGGGACCTGTTACAAATGATAAGACTGGGAATGATGAAAGTTTAATGAATGAATTGGCAATTAAACTACAACACCAGGAGTATGGTTTAAGACCACATGTTAAACAAATAAGACTTGACCATAGCACAAAAATGATAGGAGATGGTTCTACACACAGATGACAGGGAGATTGTGGAATATGTTGCCTAAAGAGATAATTCAAAGACAATCACATCATTCAAAACAAAATGTGATAGCTACTGTGCCTCATTGAGGAGGATGGGGCAAAATGGATCCATTAGGGTAGGGGTCAGACTTGAAGGGCTTACAGACTCCTTCTGAATAACTACCAGGTATAACATCAAGTATAATGCAATTTTTTGCTTACCTCAAGATATTCAATTATAGCTTGTATTTCATTTGATAGATTTTATTTCTAATACTAGAAATATTATACTTAAAAGATAGAGAAGTAGAGAGAAAGGGAAACAAATTGTAATGAAAAAAAGAAGTGGAAAAGGTTAAAGAAGAATGTCTATGAGCAGGAAGAAGGAATAAAGAATATGGTTTCCAAAGCCAATTATTGTGCAGAGTCAACCAAGCTGACAGCCACAGACATGAAAACATGAAAGATTTTCCATTTTTTTTATTGGAATTTGCTATTAATCATTTACTGTCTATTGAGAAAAAAACTGACTATAACTAATTTTACAAAGGTTACACAGGAGACTAAGCATTATTATGAACTGGTTGGCAAAAAGGGACAAAGCTGATTGGCTGACAGCTCTTTGAAGCCGTGATGATATCTAACTACATCATCATGGCTTCAAAAAGCTTCCGGCCACCAGCCTCCTCACCCACAACAAAGCTATTTGAGGGCGAGTGGCAGCTACAGAACCCGCTAAAACTGCAGTCAGTATGAGCAGTTCCTCACTCACTTTCACAGAGTAGGAGTGTCAGCAACTGGGAAGAATTTTTAATTTTTTTAAACAAAACACCCACAAACTGAAACAACATAATGGGCGACTGCCAACTGCAGCATTCACAAAAGCACTCGCTCCCACCAAAGAAATACTCTAATGCTACCACACAGCTCATTAATGGCAGCTCATGAGGAGAAAACATTCTCGGTATCACAATGGCCCTCACAATTACAAAAAACTTCTATATTAACCTCACCTTGTCCCTTAACAATGAAGCATCACAGTTTTCCTTTACTCCAGGCTTGCAATAATCACAACATCTTTGGGGGGTTGGGGGAGCAGATTACAGACCACAATGATCACTGTCCCTGTCAATATACGGGTGCTTGCAGCTGCACTCCTACATGAACTCCACTTGCAACAGTGCCACCTGCTGCCCAAAGCCCTCCAGGAACTTTTTTTAAAAAAATATGTTCCTCCAACACTTTTAAAAGGGCATTAAACATTTTTAAAGTTCTTTTTAATTATTTTTCCTAACAAAACTGATAAACCAGTTCATAATAGCAGTAAGACACTTCAGGATGTGGTATATCATGGGATATTGTTACTTCTCAGGCGGTTGGATGCACTCGACCTGCGATCTCGTGCCCAACCACCCGCGGTGTGACGATATCCCATGATATACCACATCCTGCCATGCTTTACTGCTTAAATAGCATCAGAGGTATATTAGACAAGTATTAAGGAATTTGATTAGCACTGGACAGCACATCTATAGTACATGTACAAGAAGACAAATACGAGTTCACAGAACATTTCACTGTGGAGAATGCTAGCTGCTCAGCATGAATATCACCTGGCAGGCACAGGATACAAAACAAAAATAATAGTGTTTTGTTTTCTCTTTCAGTTTGAATTTGTGAAAAACTGTGACTGAGGCTTTATATTTACTATGTGGTATATCCTTTAATCAAAATTAAGTGAGTGCCACCATCTATAGTGCTGCTTACCTTCTTTTATGATCATGACTTATATAGTAAATAGAAATGGGCTAAGTGGATAAAATTTGCTTTCTAAATTAATTTGCGAAGTTGGTGAAATTTGTAAACTGCCAACTACGTGAAGTTTTTACAAGGAAATGTTGCCATTTTTCTAGGCAAATTGACTTAAATTTATCAACTTCGCCTAACTTTACCTAACTTCACCTTAACTTCTCCACTTTCTCAGGCAAAGTTAGATGAAGTTAGGTAATATTGCAAAGTGGGAACTTTGTGAGGTAATTTGCAAAGGTGAATTTCACAGTATCACTGGACCTTTGCCAGTGAATTAAAACTTTGCAACATCTCTTAAAGTAAATATGGTTTGGGAAAAAAATATATACAAAATCATGCTGTCTACCTCCAGGGTTGGAGTCTATGCTTTCTGCTGAGCTGCTGCCAATTGATATGTCACTGGGTTGCTGCCTACATAACACATCTGTTCTGCTGAGAAACAATATGTAGACATGCGCAATTTATACACATTGAACAATCCAACACTTGCTACATGTGCTATATAACATTTTAAATGCAAGTGTTCAAATACTGTATGTATGAACAGTGAGGCCAACTACTTATTTTCCAAGTTTATAGAAAACTAAAAATGGTTTGCTTTTTAATTAGAGATTGAGTGAATGAAGGTTGGACCCGAAAAATAGAAATTATATATTAAGCTGGTTTTACTATTACAGAAAGCACTAGCACAAACTTAATTAATTAGAAAGGGCAACTAGCCCTAGAAGAAGGTAAATAGTAATGGTCAGCTTTTCCTGCTACTATACATCAGGTGCTGGGGCAGGGTGAGATAAGGGTGCTGTCAGGGTGGAGGATGGGAGAGACACAGGGATCCTTGCTGTTTAGTGCAAACTAGCATTTTTATTTGAAAAGATGGCAAGTGGCCAAAAAGGCAATTTGGTTGTGGTAGTTGTCTACTGTGGAACTAAATATTGCAAATTACAAATATTGTGGGTGGCAATGGGGGTCAGGTTGAAGAGAGTGCTGTAGGTTGGGATGGGGATGACTATATTTGTGTTTGGGTAGGGTAAAAAGGGTGGGACATACAACAATAAGCAGTTTTAATTTTTAAAATGAACAGTACTTCCTGAATATGAATAGCCTCCTGTTTGGGAAGGGCTCCCAAATGTTCAGGAGCCCTGCTATTCACAGAGGTGCCTATGCATGAAGGAACACAGACTATACAGAATACAGTAGTATCCACAGTGTGCAGCTATGCGGCATGCAAGCCATCAGCACAATGTTACATGCACGAATGGCACCACAGGTCACATGCAGCCAGGGGGCCATGATGGCAAGACACATGTAGCACATTGCACTCTCCACAGAGGCAGGACCTGGTTATTCAGGACCACCCTTGACACCACCATTTATGGGCATGGCAGATGCCCAGCATATTTGCATGGAAGTGAATGCTGCACATCATAGTGACATGCACAGAATGGCAGATCCAGAAGGAGCTGCAGAGGGCAACACCCCGCTACAGGGATGGGAGAAATCAGCCATTGGTCATGGCAAGATGCACTGTGGCTGTATCTGCACATGTGGTGAAGCATGGTCCAGAACCATCGACTTCATGGGTGGGCAGGTTGTGGCAATGATCACAGATATCTGGCAACTCTACAACTGGCTGTATGTGGCCCAGGCTTGGACCCCCCCGAGGTGAAGGCCACATTGAGGCTGATCCCTTACTGCCATAAAACACAAGTGGTTGGACCTGCATGCTCTGGTCAAGAAGAGGGTGGCTGCAGTCATGTGAGCATGCCAAGCATCAAGATTCAGCTCGCACCACTGCAATGTCACAAGTCCATGGCAAGATTGATGGTGTGGACACCATGGCAGATAGTGCACACCGACAGGGGATGGGTCAAATGGGGAATGTGTCCCACATTGATAGTAATTGTTCCTCTTTGCAACCACAGATGCAGCATCTGGATCACAGCTGGCTACAATGGGGACCACACAGTCCATGTCCACAGCAGTGATGCAGTGGACAGAGGGGTGCACCAGCTAGCAACCAGTTGCCTCAGGTAGGTATGTGTGTCACAGGCGACATTGACGTATGGCTATGGTGGGACATTCACCCAATGTAGTACTGTGTGCTTTTTATACCCATGGGCACAGTAAAGGAGACTGAGATGCAGCTGTACAGCAATATAGATGGGGGAGCACAGCGGCACACCAGGCTGAGGACACTGTGTCAGGCCGTGAAGTCCATGCCAGAGAAAGGCCATGGCATGTGTGGCTAATGACCACCCTGTCCCCCACCAGGCACAGGGTGAAGCCACAAGTCGTCCAATTGGCACCAGCATGATACCTATGTCATCCATGTGAAGGGGTATATGGGTCAGGGCAGTGCACTCATTCCTGGATGACAGTGGTAATGAGGGGGCCTCAGCACAGCCACTACAATGCAGCAGGCCACCATGTGTACAGTCATATCTGAAGGCACAGTACCATATGCTCCATCAGCTGCAGTGGGACCATCTGGATGCTCAGAGACAGAACACAGTGGCACTCATTGCCCTGATGGCTGAGGCTGAAGGAATGTGTAGCAGCATAGAGAGGTGCTCCAACACACAGGAGCTGATGCTGCAGCACCTGTGGGTCACCCCACACCATCTGTGTCTGCAGCATACATTCCGACGCCCAAAGTACATGCAGCAACACAGTGGTCCACACCCACCCCGGGCCCTGACCAGGCCCATGCTGGGCAACAATGCAAACAGACCACACCACCGATAGGTGTGGCACTACATGCCATATCCACCTATGACACTGTCCAGGGATACACAGCACACAGGCAGGAGACATTGATGAATGAGGCATACAGGAAGACACAACTGGGGATGTGAGCAGCTAGGCCATGGTCAGTAGCGATGTGACAGAAGGGTCATCCACTGACCCCTCACAAGGTGCACAGCAACATTGCTGTACAGCATGTGCCCGTGCCCATGGAAGGCATACCAGGACCAGTACATCTGCATGGCTGCAGACGAAGCCCGATGGGACCTCCATTGAGTAGGATTGCAGTGCTGGATGGTCGGGATCACTGCCCAGGCATGGGACCACACAGGCAGAGGGAATGCACACCATGGCACTGGTGATATGCCACAGGGCCACCCCTAATATACAGCAATGCCCACTCCCATCTGTGACCATACCACAGATTACAGTGAAGTGTCATACTCCTCCACACAGCACAGTAACAAGCACCAAGCATGCCTGTGCCCCCCCATACATCTGTACATAGCACAGCAAACTGTGGCAAAGCACAACCCACCTCCCAGCACAGTACCAAGCACCAGGCACATGTGTGCCTCCCACACATCTGTACATAGCACACTACACTGCAGTAAAGCACAGCCCACCTCCCAGCACTGTACCAAGCATCAGGCACATGTGTGCTCCCCCACATGACAGTAGATAGCACAGCACACTGTGTCAAAGCACAATACCCCCACAGTATGGTAACAGGCACCAAACAAACTGGTGACAATCTCCTCCACACCCCATACCACAGCACACTGTATGACCCATACAAGCCCCGCCCATGCACTGGAACACCCTGGGGTTACATACAGACACGTTCTGGACATGCCGCCACATGGGCCCCCCACCTCTGATACTGGTGCACTCAGTGAGTGGTAGCATCATTGTGTACCTGCATCACACAGCGTCCTTGCCGCACACTGCCTGTGACTGTGTACTGTGGCACCATGAGGCACACATGGCTGGCCAACATGGCATGCCACTGGATGAAGTGGTGCACATATTGGTGTACATGCAGTGCTGCACTGGGTGGGTGTGTCTATGGTCGGCATTACCGTTATTATGTCCCCTCAACTAGTGCCTGCCATGCTGCCCTGCCTCCCACTGTCCAGAGCTCATGGAGTGGCTCTGCATCAGCTTCATCATGATGAAGCTTGGCTGGTGCTACATGTGGAAAGGGCATATTGGTGCCTTTGGCAACATTATGCAGCACAGCACACACAGTAAACATCCTGCATGACCATGCAGGGGCCAGCATAATGGTCCTGTTGGTATAGTTCAGGCACTGGACCCACATCTTCAGGAGCCAGATGGTCCTCTCCATGATGTCCCATGTCTTTCTGTGTGCAATGTTGTATGCCTCCTCCACAGGTGTGTTCAGGGCCAGGATCAGCATCATCAGGTATGGATGGAGAGGGTGCCCACTGTCACCTGCAAAGGAGGAGAACAGGGGTTAATGCCATGTAATGCACCGACTGGCATTTATAACTGGGGTATGTTGTAGCACCATACTCACCCAGCAGCCAGCTGTCCAATCATCCTGTATGCAGCACTGTACAGAGACCAGAGGACTCTAGTATACAGGAGTCATGTGTGGAGCTGAGATATTTTGCACACACATTCTTGAATATGTCATCCTTGCTAATTAAATCCCTGAACCAAAAGATAGACCTCCTCTATCACATTCATCCCTTTCTCACTGCTACAGCTTAACGTCAGATTGCATCCTCGTCCCTCCTTCCAATCCTAACTTATGGAGCTCCTCTACTGCTGTCTACCAGTGCTGCTGTCATGTCTCTTCTCACACAAACATACCATAGAGTGGGGAGGTTCACCCTTGGGGTCAATGCCTGTCTCCATCACTGTGATGTCCTTTCCTTTGTGGGGTGGTTACACTATGAATCAAGACTAAAATTCTCCACCCTGTGTTTCTTGTTTAAGCAAGTTCACACTTATGCTCCCCCCATCTTAGAGATATTATCTGCTACAGAATTGTCCCACATACACTAAGATCTGTCACACTCCCCCTCCTACAAAGGCCTACTGCTCAGCTTGCTTCTATGTGTAGGACCTTCCTCTGTGCTGCTGTCACCAACTGGAACTCCCTTCCCACCTCTGTCCTGTCCTGTCACACTCTCTCTGAGTTCAAGACCCACTTACTCTCCTTTGTTACTGCCTCCTCTACATGCTTCTGCTATAAAGGGCACCGATGACTGCACTTGTTATACACCTGCCCCCTCTCTTATCTGTTGGCAATTGTATGATTACTCTGTTATATTAAAGGAATACTGCACAACAGGGTGTGTGTCGTGCTGGAATAACGTCATGCCTGGGGTGATTAGGCACGAGGCCGCAGGCCGAGTGCGACTAATCACCCCAGAAGTGACGGTATCCCAGCACAATACACACCCTGAAGTGCATTATTCTTATTATACAATGGCTTGTTTGTGAAAATAAAAAGAAAAGTAAGATTTTTTTTAATTTTTTTTAATTCATTTTTTGAGCGGTGGTACAGTATATGGATTGAAAAAAAAGGTCCATCATTTTCCATCTGTCCAGAAGGTGGCGCTGTTGCTAAAGGGCACTGTTACTGTCTGGCTGGTGTCTCTCTTCAGGTGCCCCCCCCCCGTGCAGTTTTGTTCTGTGTGCCTTTCCTGTTTGGAAATAGTACATTTTCTTTATTTCTTTTTTGTTTTATTTACATTGATAGTTATGAGTGGGATGGGGAGCAGTAGTGAAGGGTGGGACCCGGAGAAGTGTGATGGTAAGTGTCATGTGCAATGTTACCTCCTAATGCGCAAGTGTTTTCAGTGTGAAAAAAAATATTTTAGAAAAGACTTGCTACAGCTCCAGAGAATTATAGTCAGAATGTATGTTGGAAGTGAGCATCATTCTGCAGAAAGGCAGAAAAACTGATCATTAACTTAAGAGGTACGTGCTCTGCTTTATTTTAAATGGAGACATGTTCATCACTAGTAGAAGAGGAACAAGTGATACGTTTTGTAAAAATACAATGGATGGTAGCTGGGGTGTACGAAGGTAGTTAGAAGACCAGGGTTTTGTTTAATTTGTCATGGCAATGCAGGAGGTAGCCGACGTATTTCAGCAGAACTGAAGAGAGAGACGCGCTCTGCCTTTTTGAAACCTGCGCTGCTGACCGCAGGTTAAGTGAAGCTGATCACAATGACGGCTTCAGCTTCACTTTTAGTGTTTGGCTAAAATAGGATATGCTGCTGTGGAGTGGGTAGAATTGCTATCAAAGAGATGGTATTGGGATATTTGGTTGCTCTGATATTGTGGGTGGGAGGAGTTCAGTTTTTTTTTAAATGAGAATGTACTGGCAAACTCCATTGCAGACATGTCAAGTGTGGGCAACTTGAACATGTTAACGGAGTGATTTTTTTCATGTCATGCAGTCACGTCTGTCTGCTGGTACTAGATCCGTGATGTTATGCTGGGATAACATCACTGGTGCAGTCCTACACAGACCAGTCAGAGCCCAGCATTCTTTGTTGCCATTGTATAATTGTCGACAATCTCAAGATTACTCAAGTTCCAAACTGAAATGCTCTGCTGTTTATGTATTATATATATATATATATATATATATATATATATATATATATATATATATATATATATATATCTATACTGTTGTGTAAATATTGTTCTTTGCTTTTCTGTATTTTATGATACAATTTTAGTGTGTTATCAAAGACTACTATCGTTTATTGTTTACTTCCACTTGCTGAACTGTCGTTACCTGTTATGCCTTCAATTTATTCAGATGTGCTTTTATCATGTTGTACTCCTTGGTCAACCCTGAAAAAGGGACTGTAATTGTCTCAGTGGACTTACCCGGTTACCAAAACTCAAATAAATAAATATGCCAGTTGCATCAAACATCACTTGACAATTGATGCTGTGGAACCCCTTTCTGTTACTGTGTACCTCTTTGTGTACTGCCAGTGTCAATATTGCTATGAGGGTGCCATCAATGACCCAGTACACACCTGGCATGCCATACATCTCATAGAATGCCTATTTTGTGGCCCATACCTCATGCAGTACCGTGGGGAAACAGATGTTCTCCTCCACATGTTCAACCAAGGCATTAGTCACCTGTACCACAGCTCAGGACATGGACAACTGGCTGACACCCACCATGTCACTGGACACACTCTGGAATGAGCCACTTTCATTGTATGCAAGGGAGCACATGACCTTTGACTCCACAGTCATAGTCTGTGACAGCCATGTCTAGGGCTAATGGCATCATGGACAATGTCACACAGCTGTGTGATGGTGGCCCATGGAAAATGAAATTGCTCTAAGTAGTCTGTGTCCCACCATGTTATGGCATCAGTCTGAACATGGAACACCCAGGGCTGTGGCCCCCTCATCCTCTGCCATTCCACCTTGTCCGCTATCAGGTGTGCATGCACTAGGACTCTGGGAGACATCCTCCACATCAGTAGTCACTTCCAGTCAACCCATTCATTCACACCAGCATCCCCCTTTCAGGTGCCCCTGACACCTGTTTACACCTCTAAGCGCACGTGTGCCTGTCCAAGTATGCCATGCCCTCACTTGTGCAGGTGACACGTGCGCCTTGTGCCACTATTGTTGTGCAGTACATTGTGGCATAGTGAAAAGCAATGCAAAGGTGGGTGTCTGTGTGGATCAGTTCCAACAGTTTTCATACTACCTTTGGTGTGTGTCTGAGGACAACTTCACGGACAACTGGGGTGCCGGTTTGCTGTGGTGAGTCACCGGCTTCAACAAGGTATGTTGCGGGCATTGGGTGGGGGCTGTGGAACACCTGGTTGAAGCACCTGCAGTGGCATTACCGTGCATACTTATTGTACACCATTGTGCACAGAAAAAAATATTTTTTATGCATACAGTATATATACAGTATATATATCATTTTTTCCAGCTCTGCTGTGCTGGTCCCGAGCCCTGGTCCATCGGTGCAGTGGGAGGGGTGGAACAACCAGGACCCAGAGACAGACAGGCTCACATGCTGGTGGCATGAGTCTTCTGTCAAGGCAGCTGCAACAGCAGTTACGGCATCCGGCGATATGATCGGATAGTTTTTGTTCACATGTTTGCTAGGTCTGCCAATCACTTGCTGCAATTTTCCCACTGCTCAAATGGGACCAGGTCATCAGTCATACTACCAGTCTGACTAACTCATGTGAGACAGTGTGTGAGAGACTTGAGTCAGCTGTGTCGCCATTGGAAAGGATTTGGGACTGAAAAGCAAGCTGCCTAAGGTCTTGTTGCTCCCCACACAGTTTTGTGCCCACTTCTGTTGCTGCCCGAGACTGAGTCTTGCCTAACTGTAGTCAGCAGTCTGCTCCATCCTGCCCACTACTCTATCTCCATGACCCTTCATTTAGTGAACCCTGATCTGCCTGATGCTGCTGCCCCCAGAGGGACCTGATTTGCTGTGCCCACACAGTCAACTCTTGCCTCCAAGTCCCACCTACCCAGGCTGCAGCCATTCCTCTTTGATGGTCACCAGGCAGCTGTGGTGCCCCCTCCCACACCACTGTGACCCAGCACCACAGAGCAGGCAGAGCCAGAGAAGGAGAAGAAAGGAGGAGGGAGAACCAGCAGAGGTAGAGGCCCAGGCAGGCATGCCAAACCACCCAGTTGAGGAGGAGTTGGAGAGAGAGAGAGAGAAGACTGATCCTGGTTAAGTGAATTGTCATTGTTGGCCCAGTTGTATTTCCCTGCCCACCACCCAGTACTTGCTCAGCCAAGCCTGTCAGCCAGCCACCACCAGTGCTTACTGCAAGGCCAGCCAGCGACAGTGAGAGCCCACAGAAGAAGAACATGAACCAACAGCAGAGGCTTGGCACCCAGCAGGGCTAGTTGAGGTAGGTTTCTCTCTGTCTCACACTATCTGTAGCTAGCCTGTATAGCAGTTAGACCAGCCACCACACTACCCAGCCTCTCCCAATCTCGACTCCTCTTTTGGATAAACTGACTGGTTTTAATGTACTTGATATTTGACTTAGTGCTGAAGATGGATGGGGTGACCCAGTAGGGACCAACCTAGCCCTTTTAATATTCACCTGGGCAGAAGCACTGTGCAACTTATTTGACCCTAATAGATTAGACTCTGACCTGAGGTATTACCTTACCCACTATGAGTGTGTGTGTATGAGTGTGTGTGTGTGTGTGTGTGTGTGTGTGTGTGCTGATCATAGTGGGGGGGGTGAAGGAATAGAGTGGGTCATGTGGCTCTACATGTACGTGTGTGTGGGATACAACCTTTTGCAAGGGTTCTCAAAGGGGCCTGAGTCTTGTCCAGTGTCAAGATCAAACCTGTTTATGCAGTTCCAGTGTGAATAACAACTGGGCAAGCCCACTCTAGCCAGTGCCCAGTGAAGGCTGTAGGCAAAGATGCCTGAAGTAACGGGTCACATCCCTGTTATGAAAAATACAAAGATAACCAGGTGCAGGGTTTGCCATTTAGTAATTTTGAAAGAGAGAGAGAGAGAGAGAGAACACTTCTTGTTCCTATTTTGTACAAATCTTCTATTTATCCTTTACAAGAATTCAGTCTATTGGACTGATCAGGCCAACATAATTCATCAGGTTCACATTTGCATTTCAGTGCAGCAGATCCGGCCTAGCTGCTGTGTAACATAATACTGTGTGTTTTTGTACTGATGGCACATTTTATTTCTACTATGTATTTCAGTTTTGGTTCTGGTTCCAATTTGCCCAATCAACCTGTCAGAGCTGGAAAATCCAATGCACACACCCCTAACCAGGATACTGTATTGTGTGAACAGCTTGACAAAGCAAATAGCCTAAGCAGCAGAGTTCTGTTCCCAGAAACACTTCACCGTTACCTAAAAAGTTTGATCCCTTATCCTACTGTGTTTTCTGTGTACCACATGGAATAAAAGAGATGGTTTCTCCCTTCTTGCTTTTACTTTATCATTCTTAGAAGCTATAGCATGGCTTTAGACAGAGAGGTTTCACTTTAAGTTCAGTATACTGCACATTAAAGTAATCAGAAGCTGTTTTCCTGACAGCAGAGCCATTAAACTTTTCTTAGCCTGTTTGCATCTTTCTCCTGCCAGTCTGTCGGAGCCCTTTTGTGTCAGTCACTGGCAGGCAAGTCTACTTTTTTCTGTATGGACTGCTTCTTCAGCTCCCAGGAGGAAGTGCAGCTTCAAATCCCCAGCAGCTAGCAAAGTGGAACTGGTATGTAAGGCTGTGGTCTCAGTGCACTGTAAATTCTCACAATAGGCCCCAAAATGCACCAGAGTGCATCAAAAATGCTAAAATTTTCTGGGGGCCTTAGTTGCCCCCAGACCCCCCAGCTTATTATACAGTTACACATTATAATTCTTAATCAATTTAAATGCCCATCAGCACTAGGCTACTAAGAACTCATCACTGATATGTGCATAGTAGATAAATAGATACCTGCACTGCAAGGAGGGCTTCACCAGCAGATGCCAAAAACAAACTATGCAGCCACCAGGGGCCAGAACAGTGACTGGTATATAAAAAGGCTATGGTAGAAGGGTACTGTATACTCCTGTATACTCCCACAACTGACCCAAAAATGCACCAGAATGCATCAAAAATGCCCAAATTGTCTGGTCAACAGTGGCAGATGAGGTTCCCCACCTACATCAGCCTCTGCCTGTATGGCCCTGAGCTACAGTATGAGGACCAAGGTGACAGCCTCTGAGAGGTGGTTGTGCCTTTAGAAGTAAGTGCTCCATTACTGGACAGGGACTGTGTGCACCTGTTCAGCTAGTGTGGTGTGGCATATATTACTGCAGTGTACTAATGGTGTCTCCAATTGGTGCTATGGTTAGTGGGGATCCTGCATGAGGAGCTGGATGAAGACAATGGGGGCATGGTATAGCATGTGACATGCCATGTGTGAGGCATGTGCCTGGCTGCCAGGAATTGTGGACACTGGGATGGGGAGGTGCTGTATGGGGAGTGGCTGTGTGCAGTGTCACACGCAGGGTGTTAATCTATCATATTTTCTTGTCTGCTTTGATAAGTTGGGTGTGTTCTTTAAATAAATATTTTACAGCTCACCATGTGTGGTTACTGTGTCATGGCATGCAGGTGGAGTGTGAGTTTGGGGTGGGGGAGGGGGACTGAGCACACTGTCACAGATCTGGTGGCTGCCAGGGAGGGCACCCCACTGTGGAGGCATGCTGGGGCAGGTGTGTCTGTGCCCTTTATGTGTAGCGGTGGCAAAACACTTGCATGCATGGGGCATCAGTGGCAGTTCTGTCACATTGCCTGTCAGGGATCACATGCCGGCATGCATGCACATGGTGTGCTAATAGTATTGTGGGTCATGGTGCTGGGGCACCATCTTGGGTGCCACCTATACCCCCTGCCTCTTCTGGCATGCACACCATGTCCTTCATACATGGACTTACCAGTGGGGTCTGTTCCCTGTGCAGGGTGGCCCATCCAGGTGTGTGTGCCTGCCATGCAAGGTGTTTGTGCCACTGCCCATTCGATTTATGGACATTGACCAGTGTCTGCAGGCTGCTGGTGCTGATTTGAGAACAGTTGCTCCTCCCCTCCCCATACTGTAATTGTATGCCCAGCACCCATGCACCTGTCTGTTGCACATGATTCTGTGTATGTGCACTGGTCCCTCTTGCATATCATAATGCGTGGCCATGCCTCTGTGGACATGCAATGTGTAGCAGGCATGGACATGTCCACAGGTGTCCTACATGGGGCACTACACTCCCATTGTGCATGTCCCTGTCGCTGGATGTGCATGTCAGAGTCATGTAGCCGCATATGCGCCCACACTGTGAAAGTATTCGCACTCCATAGTGGCATTATACATAGGGCCCAGAATTTGGGAAATATTGTTTGTCCCTTAGTAACCTGTAGTTGTAAATAACCAAGGAAAGAAAAAAATATTTCCTCCCTTACAATCAAGCACTAGCAGTCACCTTGTTTTCTCCAATGAGTGACGTATGAAATCATGGTCTCTAGATTATATATGATGATTATTTGGCAAAGCAATTAGTTACCAGCTGGGTATCTTTCAACTTCTAATGGGCTTTACTTTCCCACTTACACTGAGTGTATGCAGTACTCATCATCTACTCAGATGATTCTTATGGATGTAAAATAGGAATGTGCTACCTGAGGAGTTGGTATCGAGGGAATCTGTGGGAGGGTTGAAGAAGGGATGGGATAGATACTGTACATGGGCAAAGTACAGGCAGGGAGGTTAGAGTTCATAGGAACTCAGAATGGAAATCAGGGGAGAGATGGAAGGGGAGGGGCAGCAGTAGTTATCAAGCTGTGAACTATATCTAGAGCAGACTCAGTAGACCTCATGGCTTAATCTGCTGGTAGTTTTGTATGTTTATAAGTTTGTAAAACAAACACTAAGAAATCACAGGCAGTAAACCTCTTTGGTGGCAAATCTGCTGACTGACTAAATTAATTGCAAGAGAGGAGGGGATGCACACTGTGCGTCTTGGAAACCATTTACATCTTACAAGCTGCAACTAATAATCCTGCTTCTGTCTCCTCCCTGTGGTGCCTCACCACCAGTATGATTCAAAACAAAACACTTGGGTCAGGGAACATTCAGTAAATTATCAAAAGAAGCAGGCTGCATTTGACATTTTATTAAGACAGCAGAGGCAAAATCGGTGGTGCACATGATACATCCCTGAATATATTACATTTGCAGTAAGAACTGGGTTGTGCCAGAAAATTAGCAAACTTTCATGCCTAATGCACTTATACAATAAACAAATGCTAATAAATAAATAACGGACATTATTAATCACAAATCTTAGTGAGAGAGGAATAATGTGACATACAGGGCATGGTTATTCATAGTTACAGGACATGCAATATAAGAGAAAGAAAGTATGCCCAGGAAGCCCTGGTCCAATTACATGAAACTGTAGCTTAGTGGTTAGAGTGCTGGGATGGTATTCCGTAGACCTGGGTTCACTTCCCAGTAGGTCACATTATTTCTTTATCACTACAATTTGTGATTTAAAATCACTTAGCAGTGGCTAATACTGAAGCAGAACACATAATGAACATTATTATTAAACATTAGTTAGAAATACAATGTGTTAAGATGAATAAAAGACTGCAATACTTACCTCTCCCCATATAGAACTTAAAAGCGTGATGTTTTCACTGAGCAAGCTGAGCAGGATCTGAAACTTCTCATCTGAGTAATCAAACCGTTCCCCAAAGACAATGGAGCAAATCACATTCGAGACAGCCTGGCTCAGGTACAATGCTGGGTCACAGGGAAGCTCTGAAATGGGATGGAGACCAGACATACAGTAATTATGCACTGAACTTTTATTTTGTGTTTTTGAAGAATAATACAACTTAACAAACAGGTGCAAGGTTATTAAAGATGGCATTTGAGTGCACATTGTAGTGCTGTGTTTTCCTAATGCAGATATAATAGGTATGTTACTCAGTGGTTATAGTATTTTGGGACAGTATCATATAGATCTCAGCTGCTTTAGTATGCATTTCACAATGCTATATATTTTATACCCAAATGTACCCTTGCTCTCCAAAGATTTAATGATGTTCCTCATATTGTTAAGAGATATTTCTTGACATGTTAACTATATGTAAACTACAGTAACTTAATAAAATGGTCCTTACAGTAATACTTAACACACAGGGCCCACATAAACATATAGTGCCGACTATTCTTCCACTTAATATTCTTTGAAATATAAACAAGCATGCATTCTAGCAATTTGCTCCTTAATCAGTGTTAAAAGGTATAAGGTAACCTGATATCAATTTAAAGTGATCGCTTACTTTCCAGCCAACATTATCATTGACATCAGCAGCTCTCAGCTTTCATAAGATGCCAAAATAATTTCAGGTCATTCCTTCTTTAAAACTAAAGACATTTACTGTATTAGAAAATATGTTGTTTCTCCTTAGAATTCACCCATTCCTGTTGAGTTCCATGAGATCCTAAATCTTCTGCTTGTGACATCAGAATAATTTCTGTGGCTGCATCAGCATGTTGTGATGTTATAAAAAAGGACTGTGATGTAACAGTAGGCATACATAATGTGAACAGATGAGATCTGTTCTTCTTTTACGAATATATGAACATATGAATTTGCCAGCAGATAAAGGCCTTATGGTCTATCGAGTCTGCTCGAGTGTGCAGCTAAAGACCCTTATACTGCAGCTGCCCCTCCATCCCCTCCCCCTGACCCTCCCTCTTACCCTATCCCATCTCCTTTTGAAGCAGTCCACTATTCTACAGGATACCACTTCCATAGGCAATGTGTTCCACCCAGACACCACTCTCTCCTAAAAAAAGTATCTTCTCATTTCTCTCTTGAACCTCCCCCCCTCCAATCTGAGATCATGACCATGAGTGTCCCTACCCCCCTTAACTTGAATAGTCCCTTAGTGCCTGTCTTGTTTATTCCCTTCCTGTACTTGAAGGTTTCAATCATATCCCCCCTGTCTCTTCTCTCCTCTAGTGAGTACATGTTCAGCTCCCTTAGCCTGCTTACGTTTAATGACAATGACTTCATTAATAAAAACTGGAAGATCCTGAAATTCAGTTTTGGGGACATTTGTTTTAATTGAATTCTGCTTATGTCAATTGTATTTTTTTTCTTGCTGGTAACTAGACTCCTTTAGATTTCATTGTTTAATGATAGTTAATAACCATTTAGTAAACAAGATATTACAATTTTATAAGATGCTAATTAGTATTCAATAAGCAGCAGTAGTGAATTTTATCCAGTAAAGTTCACATACCTCGGGGTTTAGTGGCTTAGGACACCATACAAAAGAACATACAGACAATACATAGCATTGGGCATCATATATAAAACAGAAACTAAATTACTTATCAATAAATAAATAAATAAATAAATAATACCACTAATGTCTTGTTTACCAAGCTGTAACTGATCATTTAAAGGACACTGTCAGCTGATATGCCCTTTGGAAAACCTACCTATGTTCTATGGCTATGTACTGTAAACTCCCTGTGGAAACAGAATGGTAGACTATGCACTATAATAGCCAATAGCAACACAGAGACATAGAAAGTGATGGCAAAAGGGGACCACAAGATCATCTAGTTTCCCCATGAGTATATATATATATATATAGATATATATATATATATATATGATGGGAAAGATAAAGCATAATGGGAGGAAAGAGCTGGGAAGTTCCCAGGTGGAGACTAATTAACAGGGCCTAATAAGAAGGCTGAAAGGTGACAAATGTGTGGGAAGGAGACAGAAATGGAGACATATGGTGAAAATGAAAAATTAAATTAAATGAGTACAAAAACAAATAGACTTTAGGGGAAAAAAAAAGGAATGGCTGAAAGATGTTAGTGGAAAATAAGTCTGTCATTTAAACCAGAGGGCTGCTGGGAGCCAAGGCGGATGATCAGCTTGGCTTCCATGTTTTTTCTATGGTCAGGATCCCAAAAGCCCTGCTGAAGGACACAGACAGAAAGGTCATTGACATTGTGGTTCCTGGAGATAAAGTGGGATACAATGGGTTTAGCAGTTTCACCATTCCTGACTGCTCTGTAATGTTCCCTTAAACGGTCAGCAAGACGCCTACCAGTTTCTCCAATGTAAATAGCTGTACACTTCCTGCAAAGAATACAATACACCACATTAGTGGAGGTGCATGAGAACTCCTTGGTGATGTGAAAAATACCTGTAGGCTCCCAAATCTCAGTCACACTGGAAATAAATTTGCAGGTATAGCAGTGAGTCCTGTTACAAGGCTTGGTACCTGGGAGGGAGGAACTGTTAGGAGTGGGTAGGCTGCTTTTAACCAGGAGATTCCACAGGTTAGGTGGCCGGTGGTACTGTAAAGGAAGCACCAATGTTAGGGTCAGTTTGCAAAATGGGAAAGTTACTAGTGATGATCCTGTGAAGAGAGGTGTGCTCTGATGGAAAGGAAGAACTAGTGGAATTCACCGTTGTTCTTGTGTGACAGTATCCTCCTGCAGGGTCAAGGTTACGGGCATGTTACTGACCCGGAGAGTGCTCTGTCCACTGTGCTTTTAGGTATCCCCTGTTGATAAAAAAACTATGCATTATTTGAGTCTGCTCAGCAAAATCATCCTCTTCACTGCATAACCTGCAAAGTCTAAGGAACTGTGAATAAGGCAGGCCATTCTTGACATGTTTAGGATGGAAGGAGCTGTGGAGGAGGAAACTGTAGAGTCAGTGGGTTTGTAATAGACTGATGTCTTCAGACCAGTGTTCTGTACTGACAGCTGGATATCCAGAAAAGGCAGTGTAGAGGAGGATACTTCAACAGTGTACTGAAGGGAAGGATGGGCCGTGGTAAACTTGTCAAGGAAGACTTGGAGGGTCTCCCTGGAGCAGGAGGTGGCCCCCACACAGTCATCAATGTAGCATTTGTAGAGTTCAGGCACAGTCCCTGTGAATGAGAGAAAAAAACGTTCCTCCACCCACCCCACAAACAGATTAGCAAAGCTGGGACCCATCTTGGTACCCATGGAAACTCCACTGACCTGCTGAAAAAAACTGTTATTAAAAGAAAAAGCATTGAGTGTAAGAACCAGTTTTGCCAGACGAGTTAGTGTGTGTGTGGGTGGCTGCTGGACTTCCCGCTTATTCAAGAAATGCTGCAAAGCTGTCTGACCATCATCATGGGGGATCACTGTGTAAAGAGATTTGATGTCCATGGTGAAGATGAGCTGATGAGTCTCTGAATCTGAACCTGTCAAATAACTGGAGACCATGGTTAGTGTCTTTAACATAGGACGGCAGGGACTCAACAAGGGGTCTCATGAGGCTGTCCAAAAATGCAGAGATATGGGATGTGGGGCAGGAGCAGGCATACACGATAGGACAACCAGGGTTACCTGTTTTGTGGATTTTGGGAAGGAAATAAAACCTGGATGACCGGGGATGCTGAACTATAAGTCTCTTTGCAGAAGCAGGGAGCTCTTTGTTTTCAATAGCAGGGGTGATGGTGGTGGTAACCTCAGTCTGATAGTCAGCAGTGGGGTCCTGTGGAAGAGAAGAATAAAACCTGGTGTCAGAGGGTTGCTGTGTGGCTTCAGTGATGTATAGCTCCTTTTGCCAGACCACAACAGCACCTCCCTTATCAGCTGGTTTAATAACAATGTCATTCCTACATTGTAGAGATCTGAGGGCTGCAAGCTCACCAGGTGTCAGGTTGGAATGGTTGTGCCTGCAATGAAGATTAAAGTTAGTGGTGTTTTCCATGCATTGCTAACAAAATAATCAACAGCAGCAAAACGTCCTGGAGGGGGTGTCCATGCACTTCACTGGGGATTGATGTCATTGATTGTTCTGGTGATACTGTCATCATCTGTGGGAAGAGGAGTCATATTAGAAAAATGAGCTGCAAGGCGTACTCTACGATAGAAGCACTGCAGATCAACCTGAATCTGGGGTGCATCAAGATATCTGGGTGTGGGCACAAAAGAGAGACCTTTGCTAAGGAGTGATTGCTCATCTTGTGTCAGGGGAAGGTCTGGAGGAATACAAAATACCAAATTGTTAGTTTGTGTCTGACTCGGGGGCTCATGTTGGTTGTTGATCTGCTGGGTGAGAGACTGGAGTTTTGCAGATTTGGTGTCCTTGAGAAACTGAAAGAGAGTGGAGTTAAGGTTTTGGATGCAGTGCTTAATAAAAGGAAGGTTATGTGGAGCCGTTCACTGCAGGAAATCCTTTTGCCTTTGAATGGTTTTGTCCACAGAGATCAGCTGTGTTTTGATGGAGAGAATGGTGTGCGTGATAAGTTTCCTAGAGAAAGTTTTCAAAAGTTTATTAGTAGAGGAAACATATGTCTCAGATCCAAATGAACAAGGATGAAATTTCAAACAGAAACCTTTAGGAATAATACCCAGGTGGCAGCATTTGGAAAGAAACTGTAAGTGACTACAGAGTTTAGTCTTAGAGCAAATGGCAGAAAATAATTCAAGAGAAGGCTTAGAAATATGAGAAGGGAATGCAGACATTGATGAAATGAAGGAGCATCGTAGAGAATTCAGAAGAGATTTCAGATTAGGCATAGTGGGTTGCAGCAAATGTAGCACACAAATTGTAAAAAACAAAAACAAGGCGCTGCGTCAGCATGTGGTCTAAAAGCAAAACTAAATGGTTATATTAAATGCACTCTGAAAATAGAAAATAGAGTTAAAAAACCATTGTATTCCTCTTTATCTCCAGGAACCACAATGTCAATGACCTTTCTGCTTGTGTCCTTCAGCAGGGCTTCTGGGATCCTGACCATAGAAAAAACATGGAAGCCAAGCTAATCATCCGCCTTGGCTCCCAGCAGCCCTCTGGTTTAAATGATAGACTTATTTTCCACTATCATCTTTCAGCCATCCCTTTTTTTTCCCCTAAAGTCTATTTGTTTTTGTACTTATTTAATTTATTTTTTTCATTTTCACCATGTGTCTCCATTTCTGTCTCCTTCCCACACATTTGTCACCTTTCAGCCTTCTTACTAGGCCCTGTTAATTGGTCTCCACCTGGGAACTTCCCCAGCTCTTTCACTCCTATTATGCTTTATCTTTCCCATCATCACCCTTTTTGTTTCACAGATTCTCTCTTAATCTTACCATTTATCACTTCTTCTCCCTGAGCCTCCCCTTTCTTCGTTCTCCACATATATATCTCTCTCATTTTACCTCTCCTCTACACTAACTTGTTTTTTTTTTCTCTTTTAGATATTTCCTAAGGTCAAAACGTAGATTTTTAACTCTATTTTCTATTTTCAGCATATGTATATATATATATAATAGTGGCACGGTAGTGCCACTATAGTTAGGGTTCAGGAGCCATTTCCATGTTAAACCCAAAATTTTGCACCTTAATAACTTTGCAACCGTTTGATGGATTTGCCTGAAATTTGGAATGTATGATCAAGACCTATAGGCCTTGGGATCTGCCAAGTTTTGTACTGATTGGATATACAGTTACGGAGTTATTAAGCATGATCTGTGCGCACGTTTATGCTTTTCTGGAATTCTATGGTCGCGCCTACAGGTCGTACGGTTTGCGTGACGGCCCAAAATCTTCAGGAACATGCAGGTGGGGTCCCAATGTGCCTTTCAAAGATTTGGTGAAAAATATTAAACGGTTCAAAGTTATTCAAAAACAGTTTCCCATTATAAGTCAATGGGAAAAGTTAACAAAAGTTCAACACTTTCAAATGCATTTTACTTTGCAAATGGGCCTGTTACTTTCTAAATCGGTCATTTTGTTTTCAGTTGGTGATCAGAAAAATGCTTGGCATTTAAATTTGGGACCCTCTAGCAACCTAATTTTTTTGGTATTCACCTAGTCGGGCCCTGAGGATGCTTGCCATGTCTTTATTTTGTGGTAAAACACCCCAGAAATATGTTTTTCAAATTTCTGGAAAAAGTACTTTGGCAAATTACTTTCGTGCTCATGAAAGTGTCGCAAATTTTAGTGAAAGCTTTCGCAAATTGCGACAGTAATTTTCTAGTCTGTGGGAAAATGACAGCAATTCTTTGGCACTGCACTGCAAAATAACCGCTGGGAGTTTGGGCTGAAATTTGAGGAACGCCGACATCTCACAGATGTGCCTTTCAGTGTTGTATTGAAAAAATATTACATGGTGGCAAAGTTATGGCACTCCAAAGTTGACAGTTTTCCCATAGGATAACATTACGGGCGAGCATTACAGGAATCCTTTGGCACCCTGCTGCAAAATAATGGTTTGGTCTTTTCCTGAAATTTGGAAGGAAGACAGCCAACAGTACACAGATGTGCCTTTCAGTAGTTTGGTGAAAAATATCACATGTGCAAAGTTACAGCACTCCAAAATTGACGGTTTTTCCCATAGGATAACATTACGGCCCAACACTTAACAGAAATCATTTGGAGCCCTGCAAAATAACGGTTTGGTCTTTTTCCTGAAATTTGGAGGGAAGACAGCCAACAGCCCACAGATGTGCCTTTCAGTAGTTTGGTGAAAAAACATCACAGGAGGCAAAGTTATGGCACTCCAAACTTTTCTTTTTTTCCCATAGGATAACACTACGGCGTTAGCCGCGCCTTGCAGGCCCGTATCTCGGAAATGGTGCGAGATACGGACTTTTCGTTGGAAAATTTCTTAACCCCCAATGGGGCCAAGATTCAAATTA
The DNA here is from genome assembly GCA_016271365.2 of Neoceratodus forsteri. NCBI lineage: Eukaryota > Metazoa > Chordata > Ceratodontiformes > Ceratodontidae > Neoceratodus > Neoceratodus forsteri. The sequence continues at coordinate 511,580,134 of CM057450.1, read as the reverse complement.
GCCAGGACAGTTGTAAATAATATGACTTTTAATTTTTTTTTCTACGTCGTACAGTTCCTGAGATATAATGTGTTTAGTATTCCAAGATCTCATTTTCTGCGCCAATACTCATTATTTTGCATACATTATTTGTACTCACTGTCTTTTTCAATGCAGGTTGTGGGGTAAACCAGCCTATGTGCTTACATTACTGTTACTGTTGCTCTTTTCGCTTGCAGCTCCGTACTCGTTTCACTTACCATTGACGTCTGCGCCACCATGTGCGTTATCCTTTGCGTTTTCATTTGCGCTTGCATTTCTGCTATTTCTTGCCATTTCTTTACTGTTTCACTTTACATCACCATGCCCATTGACATGTCTGTTTGCAGGAACCATGTTACTATGTGACAACACATCACGTGGCAGACCATTCCCGTCTACGCCACCATGTGCGTTACCCTTTCTGTTCTCATTCGTGCTTGTGTTACCATGTGCACCACTGTTAGCATTTCTGTTTGCGTTGCTGTCCCTGTTAGTATGCCACAACACATCATGTGGCAGGGGCCCCAGCAGCTCCGCCACTGCATTCAATTCACTATTTCTCATTATCATTCTCAAAAGAAGGGAAATTAGAGGCAAAACTCCATTTAATGCATTAGTTAGGGTTGTTCCACAGCGACAAAAGTGAAGAAATTCACTGTTAGGATTGAAAACCCCTTGGACCCCCCCACCCCCAACCCGGCATTGGGGTGCGCATTGGGATCGTGGGTCCTAACTCTTCCAATCTCCTATACTTTTGCTGCTTTACACATGTCATGGGGTGAGAGTTAGCTGACGTATCCCAATGCACACCCCAATGCCGGGTTGGGGGTGGGCGGGGTCCAAGGGGTTTTCAACCCTAACAGCAATTTCTCACTTTTGTTGCTGTGGAACAACCTTAACTAATGCATTAAATGGAGTTTTTTGCCTCTAATTTATGTATATATAAAAATAAAAATCTCAGAGACAGAGAACAACATGGATTCATGGCAGGCAGATCATGTGTAACAAACTTGTTGTGTGTTTATGAAAAAAATATCTCAGCCACTGGAGACAGGTACATCCATGAATTGTATTTTCTTAGATCTGGCTAAAGCATTTGATAAAGTCTCACACAGAACCATAATACAGAAATTGATAGACATCCAGGTGGACCACATAATTACTAACTGGACTGGGAATTGGCTGAGAGATAGGAGTCAGAGGGCCTGATTGTCAAAGCACCCAGCATGGTGCAAGGGGCTTGTGCCAAAATGAATGGCACAAGGTGCCCGTTGCACCAAAGGATGCAAAGGATGCAACTGGGAGCAATTCTCAGAGGCAGTCTGCATCACCTGCAGGCTGCCTGCTCCAAACAGGGCTTGCACGTTCTTTGTGCCCAGAAATGGGCTGCAACAAGGTGCTAGAGGGCATGAGGCAGACATAAGCTGCAACAGCCCCAGACTTGCAATTCACAGAAATCTCCCAACAGGAGAAATTCTAAGTACCCTTAGACCAGCCAGGTTAAAGGGGACTTAAAAATTTCTCACATGGGAGAGATGCCATTAGCAATAGTGCCATGGGTCCCCAGTGCCCGATATGCCCCACAATGTAATTACACATTTACCAGATGTCCCCTGTGCAATGTTCTCCACTGTTAATAATATACCACAATCTCCCCTGCCCAGATCCTCAATGTTCCTGACACATACAAAAGACCATCTCATTGGTGGTCCAGTGCCCCCCACCCCAGCAGGCAGTATCTCCCCATCTCCAGACAGAGCTGGGGACCATCACAGCCCTCCTCACACCTCCGCAGCCAGTCTCTGACTGAACTGTCAATAAGCGCGGACTGTAATGTGTATGCACTCAAAGATGAATGCTCTCTCTGGGAATGGGGTACACTACCTGCTGAGGCGTGGGGTGTGGAGCACTGGAACACCAATGAGAGGATCTTTTGTATGTGTTGGGGACATTGGGGATCTGGGAGGGGGGTTTGTGTTACATTATGAACAGTGAGGATCTTGGTGGGGGGGATTCTGATATATTATTAATTGTGGGGAACATCGGGAACGGGGGACCAGCTTGCCATTGATGCAAGGGGCTTCTGGTAACCCCTTCTGTGCAACTTGTGTTTGCCACATGGGAGAGGTTGCCACAAGTATGAGGACATAGGCACCGGGACCCCTTCTGTACCTGAATTGGGTGCAGGGTCCCTGGTGCAGTGGGCATTGGCACAAGCTGCTGTTAGCCGCAGCTTGCACCAAACACAGCTCCCTTTGAGAATCAGGTCTAGAGAGTCACCATTAATGACTTTCTATCTGATAAAGTACAACTGACAAGTGGGGTCCCGCAGGGCTCGGCTCTTGGATCGGTATTGTTTCAATTATTTTTGTCAGATATGGGTAAACAGACAACAAGCTAGCTAAGTAAATATGCAGATGACACAAAAATAGCAAGGGTAGTAAAAACACAAGAGGACATATACACACTCCAAATGGTCCTAGACAGGATATTAGACTGGATCAATACATGGAGATGAGCTTCAACACTGACAAGTGCTGTGTTATGCATCTGGGATGAAACAATAGGGATGTCACATACTTTCTAAATGATTTGCCTTTTAGAATAACAAATGAAAAAAGAGATTTAGGAATAACAATAACAGACAAATTAACTTATGACATGTACTGTAGCACACAAATAGACAAGGCTAAGAGGATATTACTGACAATAAAAAGAAACTTTAGAAGTAGATATGAAAAAGTACTGATACTCTTGTACAGATCCTGTGTTAGACCACTGCTTGATTATGGTAGTCAAGCTTGGGGAATTGCAACTAAGCGTATTTTGGGTAAGATAGAAAAAATTCAGAGACAAGCAACTAAAACGATTCATAATATGTGGACCTCATCATATAATGAACGATTATAAAAACTAAAGCTAATGGGCCAGATTTTCAAAGGCCTTAGATTGAGGCAAGGTGCTTATGTCAAACAGGTCTTATGCAAGGGCACCTTGCGCCAAGGCTGCGCCAAGTGAGAATTTGAAAGGCAGCCTGCATCACCCAGCAGGCTGCCTGCCCCAAAGTGTGCTAGATTCATCCTTGCACCACGAAAGTGGCTGCAGCATGGTGCTGGGGGCTTGTGGCAGACCCAAACTGCCGCAGCCCTCAGATCCGAAATTTGAAAGAACCCCCCCCCAGGAACCAAGTGCCAAGTACTCTTAGACCAGTGAGGGGCAGGTCTAAGGGAACTTAGACAGCTCTTGGGGGGGTCATCCTGTAGGTGCCACTATGTGGTCTGCCCCATCCATCCCTGGTGGGTGATCCCTGGTGGTCCGGTGATCCCCCCTCACCCCATCACAGTTCCCGACACCCAAGTCCGTGTATCCTGCCAACCCCCCTACCCATCTCAGCACTCCCACCCCCTTCCATACCCTGATCTGGTGACTGGCACAGCCCTCCACACACCACTATGGCCAGCCACCGAATGAGCAGTCTGTGCATGTACTATATACAGTATACAGTACGTGCACAGACTGCCGATAGCGGTTGGCTGGGGTGGCATGTGGAGGGCTGTGCCAGTTGCCAGATCAGGCAATGGAGGGGTGGGAGTGCTGAGATGGGCAGGGGGAGCACTAGCCCACCAGGGTACCGGGGAGGTTTGCGGTGCTGGTGCCATTGGTGCGGTGGTGTTGAGGGGGCAGTTCCCGGTTTCTAGCCCCTGTCCGTGGGTGCTGCAGACTCCCTACAGCCATTGCAGCATTCTGGGGGGGGTGCCATACATCGGATGCAACACCTCCTTTGCTGCATGCCACTGGACTTAGGTGCCGGGACCCTGTTCAGTAGAAATTCGGGTGCAGGGTCCTGGGTGCACCACACTTGGCGCAAGCTGCCATTGTCGCAGCTTGCACCAGGGCTTTGAAATTCTGGCCCCATGTCATTAGGCACTAGAAGGATTTGAGGTGACCTACTATTATGTTACAATATCATGCAAGATGACCATCAGTTGAACAAATGACATTTTGAATTTAAAAACAATAACTTAGGCACAAGGGGACATCCATTAGAGCCGAGATCCAAAAGGTTCATGACCAACAGTAGAAAGTCCTTCTTCACCCAGAGAGTGTTTAACCCATGGAACAAACTACCAATCAAAATAATTATCAGTAAAGACACAACTGAGTTCAAAAAGAGACTAGACATATCTCAGAAGGGAACATCCAGAGTTATTATGGGTAATGTGGCAGGAACGTACATGGGCACACTGCCTCCTCTGCTCCTTTCACCTTAGTATAAACCTAGTACAGTAGTGCAGTATCACATGTGCATCTGCTAGTTTTAAGAATCCATGCTACATATTCAGATAGTGAATATATATAGTAAGGCCTTTCTTTACGCTTTTGGATAAAAAAATGAATGTGAGCAGTCCACCCTGAAGTTTAGATGGACGGTGTTCTCATGCATCCACGCAATTCTGTGGAGCTGAGTTGTGGGTAAGCTCTTGCATTAGTGAGTTTTGAACATTTTTAAGTGTATAAAAAATACTGGGTATGTTTCTGTGCTATGTTTTCAGTTTCACAAAGTGATTTTCTTAAATAAGTGCTGTAACCAAGTTGATAACATGGCCATGAAAAATGGCCTCTCCCATTCGTCAGGGGCCATCAGGTGACCATGGCTTAATACTCAATTAATCCATGGTTATTCCCTGCAGACCTGAGAAACAGTGTGAGTGGCTGCAGGATGCCAGCTCCAGCTGATTGGCATAGTTGCAGTCGTGTGAGAGCCAGAGAGTGAAATCCAAGGTGAGGGGCAGGCATTACAAGTCCTAAGACAGCGAGTGGGACTGCAGAGTTCATGCTGTGTTCTCTCTCGTGTGAGGTTGTTGTTACCTGTCAGTGTTGACTCATCATTTGCTGCAGTCTTGCACCCCTGCCTAGTCATTTAGTGATACTACAGGGACAGCAGCTCTGACAGTAGAGAGAGACAGAGAAAGAAGAGACAGTAATGGGTGCAGTGTGGTCTCTTTTCACTGTACAGTCATGCAGTTTTTATGTGCAGTTGTGTCTCATTGTAATCAAACTGTACAGTACAGAGAGAGTGATGTTTGTAGTTTCTCCCTGCCAACTTGAAAGGTACCAGAGAGACTGCAGCTCCAACAGTCAGGACTGAGAGAGAGAGAGAGAGAGAGAGAGAGAGAGAGAGAGAGACTGACAGAGAGAGACAATGACAGCAACAGGTATAACAGGATATTTGAGTTGTGAGGTGTGCAGTGTGGTCTCTCTCACTCTCTGCATCTCTCTTCACTATACAGTCATCAGTTTTTTCCATGCTGTCGTGCCCCATTTTGATCAGATCACACGGCACAGAGAGAGAGTGATGTTTATGTGGTGACCCTCCATCGTCAGTCCTCCCAACCAGTCCATGCAGCTGTCCCCAAGTGCTGCTACATATCCCTCCTTACTGTGCTTCAGCTGACCTTGTCCTCCTCTTGGGTCCACAAGGCAGTCATTCCTCATCACTGTAATCTCCCCATCTACAGTTCTCTGTAGGGGCATTCACTCCCCATGTTCCCTGGTTGGCATTGTCATACAAGTAGTTCTCCAGGGCACAAATGTTACTATAACATGGTCAGGGAATTGACATTGACTTCACCCATGTGCTGCATCTGTAACTGAGCAGTCCCTATTTTCCCTGGCCATGTGCCACATTCTTCACGAAGCTGGGTGGTTGTTGGCACTTGGCCCGTGGCTTCGTGCAGCACCCTTCCCACAGCCATTGATTAATTCCCCAGTAACCCATGACTCCCTCATGAGTTAATTCTTATATAGTTCCATCTGAAAACTGAAGCCATGACTCAAAGCATGTGCATTGACGTCAACTGTAATGCATATGCTCTGAGTCATGGCTTTGATTTTTTATTTTCCTATGGAAATAAACCTGGTTGTAGCACTCATCAGGGATTTATGGTGTACTGCTCACATTAATTTTTTATCCAAAAACATTACAAAACAACCTTACTATGTAAATTCACAATCTGAATATGTATAATAAATTCTTAGAATTAGCAGATGCACATGCAGTACTGTAGGTTTACCAAATGGCTAAAAAGCTCACAGTGTCCTTTTAAAGAATTTATATTTATGCTGTTATTTAATGTTATTGAACAGTCTCATATTCTTTAACCCTTACTGTGCCACCAACATTTATACAACTCTTAAAAATCTGTTCATTCTAAATCATCTGTAAGCCTAAGGGTTAATAAGCATGCATAAATAATTTAATAAATGTGCATTAGCCATTTAAAATTCAATGATATCCTGATGGTGCATGTATTACTGCAGTTGTTTTCCACATTAGTTACTGCAGTGGATGCTTATGCAATGTATTATACTGTTTGTTCAACTATTATGGATGGGGAAGTTGAGTGCTATTAGTACTGTAGCTCAGCACTGTTGATAAGTTGTTCATTGAGAAAGAGCTGTAGGACAGAGGTACTCATTAGATATGTATACTGTGTATGTGTGACCTTTCACACTCTTTGTTCTTGGAGGAAATTCCACCCTTTCAAGGTACTGGTGGCACAGGAGCCCTCAAGCAGGGTTCAACCCCTAAGAGTACTGCAGGACCCAGGGTTCCATGGCTATAGGTAACTCAAAGAGCAGGTGTTTACATCTAATAAGTAGACAACTATTTGGTTGATTGATTTTTGCTATGTTAGTAATTACTTTCTACTTTTATAATACAATCTTTTGTTCGTGCTGTGAAACAAGATTGTTTTAGCTTTTCCTTTTCACACTGCTAGTAAAAAGAATTCAATATGTAACTGCCACTTCCCTGGGGTTACTAGAATCCCATTAGTACTAGACTTAAGCAGGTAGAAAAGGCAGCAGAAAGGGAGCTCATTAGGGTTTTTTTGCATAATGACATCCTTTTTTACTCAGCTAGCCTGAGAGAGGGATGATTATATCATTTAGAATTCAAGCAGCAGCATAACTATTTTGGAGTTAGCTGCTCAGGAGCAGCTTATAATATTCAGTTAGTCTGAGTTAGAGTATCAGTGTGCCAGGGGGTCAGCCAGTGGGGCTCTGAAAAGGAATCCCTGGTCATTTCTCACCCTAGTTTGGTAAAATCTTTGGTTTGCCCATACAAACTGGCAGCAGGCTGCTTACCATCTGAGGAGGGAACCAGCTACTACCTCAGTGAGTACAAAAAGTAAAGTAAAATTAACTGTGAGCAAATCAGAGAACTGTAAAGAAGTGCAGCAAAGTTAAAGCAGAGAGAGACTGTGAGATGTAAAAGTTGGACTGTGTGCAGTGACTGTTTGATAACAAAACCGAGGGCAGTACTAATCAACAAGTCCAAACACGTGCAGTACAGTAAATGTATGAATGTGCTGGATTTGAGCAAAAAGTGAGACTGAATTGTTCTGCACAGAATAGATCAGTAAAATACCAGATTAGAAAGCATTTCCAGCAAAGTGAACTGTGTGTGTGTGTGTGTGATGGAGGAAAAAAGTTACAACAGCCATTTTGGGTGTAGTCAGCTATGTAAACAAAGCAGTGAGTGCCATGTTGAGCCAGTGTCTCAGAGTAGCAAAGTTTCAAGTACTGTAGTTGTGCAAAAGTTGTGAAACAAAGTGCAAGCCAGGCAGCCTATTCAGCAGCCTAGCAAAAGTAAACAGAACTGTTGCAGTGTGTGTTAAAGCTAAAACTCAGCTTTAAGTGCAAAATAGTAATAGTAGACTTGTGTATTTGTTTGCAGAAAATGGCATCTAATACTCTCGTCTACCCACTCCATCCCAGGGCGTGAATTGCACAACAAGAGAAAGCACTAGCTCATTTTGAAAAACTTTACAATTGTGAATCAGCACCATCTGATGTGACTTTGTCAAACTTTCTGGTTAATGTGTGCATCATCTGCTTAAAGCCAGAAAGGGACGTTCTGTTATTCCCACTTTGTACAGACTGTCAAAAACAATATAAGATTTGTGGAACAGGTGGTACAGTAACTGCAAAAGCCCAGATCATCTGCTTACACCCTACATGGAGACTGGCAGAGGACTCTGTCAGATCAGAACAGAGAGTGGGACCAGGAGGCAAGAGGGGACACAAGTGGCAGCAGAAACCAGGCAGAGAGACAGACAGAGATATCAGGAGGGCAGGCTCTTAGGGACAGGAAACAAAAAGGGCTGTTGACCATGGCAGAGTAAAAGGTAGTCATTGAACCACAATGAGGAGAACCACTACTGAAGGCTCAAAGGGCAGAGAGAGACAAGCAACAAGTGGCACTAACCATGGCAGCAGGAACCAGGACAAGGCACAAAGCAGGAAGGTCTCAAGCTGTAGTTCTGAAGTGAATGCAGGTAGGAGGGGAGGGGATAAGACAGACAACAGTTACCAAACCTGTTGGCCGTCAAAAAAAGTTAGTCTAGGTCATATGCCTGCTGTAGTTCAGATGCTTCTTACCCCCCACATCAACCCTCATCCTACTCGAAGCTCAGCTAACCACCTTTTCAAGATTCTCCAGTGCTGCACCTCTCAAGGACAAAGGTCCTTCACCTACCAGGCCCCACTTTGGTTCATTTCCCTTCAGGACAACATATCTGCCATATCCACTCTGGGATTATTTAAGCAGAAACTCCGACAGCACCTAGTGTCTAACTCCAGCTGTGATTGCTCTCTCTCTAACTTGTTCTTCTGCCACCACCGTTACATCTCTTCCTGCTGCTGCTGCTGCTGCTTCAACTACCCTCTGTCTGATGTATCTCCTTCCTCCCCAATATAGTTTTATATTCCCCTTCTCCTTCTCTCCTCTACTGTTCTCTTGAACTCTCCCTTTCTTACCCTCTTTCCCTTCCCCATCCTCACCTCCACTAACTTTCTGCATATTCTTTGCTGTCACCCTTGCACAACAAAGGCCCCCTTGGCTAATACTCCTTGATTAACAAGGCCCTTAGGCAGATCTACCTTTTCTTACTCACTCCATGACTATCTCCCTGTCCCCCCTTGCTCTCTGCATTAGAGCTTTAGCAGTTGGATGTTGACTGCTCATTTGCCAATCTAAGCATGCACTTCCTAGTCTCTAATGTTAGCCATTGTTTGTATATACCTTGTTATTAATTGTAATGTGCTATTTTGTAGCTACTGCTGTGACTGCACTTTCTGTACTTGTTTTCTGTTATGTAGCCCTCTGACATGGAACCTATGTGAATGCTCCTAGCTCAAAATGTGTTTTCCAAGTTTGCAATAAATAAATAAATAAATAAATAAATAAAAATAAAGTAATATTCTGGAAAGGCATGGCATGAGTTGTTTGTTGTTCCACAGAACCCTAGGCTTAGCCTTGCAAGTAATATATATGTACCAAATTCTGTATTAGAATGCTTTATTAGAGATGGACTCTGAAGATTAAGTAGCACTGTGGTCCACAGGTTCAAAACAGAACTGTAGAACAGAGGAATCCAAAGTTTAAGTCTCACTACAGATAATAGTTAACTGGATGACTCTAAGCAGGTCAATTGACCTCTGACTGCAATATGCTTGAGGTAATAGGTAAGGATAACATTGATTTTTAACAGAAGCAGTACATATTTAGGCCCAAAGTCTATTTTCAAATGTGCTCCTCTAGTATTTACATGTTCCTATTCACACATTAACATAGTTATCCATATGTTAAAAAGATGAACACATAAAAGTTACCATCATTACCCCATAGACATGCTCACTTAACATCATACATTAAACGGGAACAATCTTCACTAGGAACTCCACACCCAGGTATTCACAAAGGTGGAGTTGGATTACAACTGGTTTCTTGCTTTCCAGTAGCTTGCAGGTCATGTTGCCTGAGAAATTCCTGCTGTTGCAGAGATCTGTTACGACCAGTTGGACAGCCGTAACTTCAGCCACATCTGCTGCAGCTGTGAATATGTATCTCTGCTGCTGTGGAGATTACAATCCATAACTGGTGTTGTGGTGTGTGACTTAGTCCCAAATGACTTTGTGGCTCCTGTCCAAAGTATAAAAAATATTTTGCACGCACATGTGGAGCTTTTAGTGCTAGCGTTTCCACTGTAAATTCTACTCATTTAACACATCTTATTTAGAAAAAGTTACATACATATTACAATTAATTTCTTACATTTCTTTGGAACTGTTCTCTGGACATTAAATTTCCTGTTGCACTATAAAGTTTATGTTACCTTTACACTGCATGGAAACCAATTCCTTTTTCCCTGAATTTTTATTTCTTGTAACACACTTCACCATGTTATTTTGCTCAAGGAGGACCATATGTTTGGAAAATGGATGGGTACTATTGGCTTGCATTGCTGCAACCATATCACTTGTTTTATTGCCATTTTCCCTATCCTACGAGCATCCTATCTGTTCCCTGCTGGGGATACTAACATTCAAACACTGGTATCTCACTGAGATACCCAGCATAAGGACTTGTTAAAATGGCGTTCATCCCTGTATTACCAATAGTACTGCTGCATTTACTGGCACTGTACCCTGGTGTAGTAGATGACATGGTGGGTGAATCCTCTCAGTTCAACCCACATTTATTGATGAGACACCCCCAGCCCCACCAATCCCTATGGGGCAAGACTAGTAGCTTACTGGCATGGACACTCATACAACCACAGCCATTTGTTGTAAAAACCCTGACACTAACAGTCATGTTTTACCAAACATATTTTAAATCAACCCTTGATCCCCATGAACAACCTGGTCAGAACAATAAGACCAATATCAAAAAAAGAACAAGCAGTACTAATAGCTTCCTTGAAAAAACTAATCTTGATGTTACTTTTATGCTCAGGAAATGTGGAGGTCAACCCAGGTCCCCTCTCTCTCCCATCACCTCACCCACAGATTTCACAACAGCCCCAGGCCCAAAAATAATGTTAATTAATTCATGCAGCCTTCTAAAAAAAACTTGACCAAATAAGGATCTGGACTGCTCAAACTTATCCTGATGTGCTAGTCATTACTGAGTCACGGCTACATAATACAGTCACTGGCCAACAGATCGCAATCCCCTCCTACAACATTTTTAAAATGGACAGACCCACTAGGGGTGAGGGGTAGCCATCTATGTGAACTCAAAATTCAGTGCAACCGAATTACTATCTGAAACTAAGCATAAAGAACATGCATGCCTAGCACTAAAGATCTTGCTTCCCTCAACCACATCATTCAACATAGTGGGCTGCTATAGACCACCATTGGGGGCATGGAAATCTTAACAACGCTTAGGGGCTTCATTAAATCCAACACTAGTGAAACCATTGTCTTTGGCTGACACCAAAAGCAAATGTCCCAAAGGAAATATGTGAAGATCTTGTTTTTTCTCAACTTGTAACTGAACCCACTAGAATCAATGTAAAACACAGGGACAATAGCTCAGTCATTGACCTAATCCTCACGAGTCACCCACATAACATTAAACACACTGCAGTTTTCCATAATGACGTGAGTGACCATAATATTGTCATTTGCACACGGATCCAAGACAATGCCCCTCCTGCTTGAAACTCATTACTAGAAGAAACTTTCATAACTTTGTAACTTGCAACTTTCTGGCTGATCTAAAATGTGTAAACTGGCAAGATTTCTATCTGGCCACCTCTGTAGATGCAGACATCTCCATCCCAAACTCTGTCATTACAAATCTGGCTAATAAACATGCCCCATTTGTAAAGTGCAGATTGAGGAAGGAGTCTTACCCTTGGTTCACTCCAGAATTGAAAGCCGCCCTGATAAGGCATGACAAACATTGGGCCCATGCCAGGCAAACCAAAGCCACTGTAGGCTGGCAGACTTTCAGAGCTTCCAGAAATGTCTGTACCAAACTTATTATGACTGCCAAGGCCACGTACTATGTAGAAACTCTAGAGGAGGCCAAGGGCAACTCACCTAAAATTGGGCAGACACTCAGAGCTGTCGAAGGCTATAAACTTCCCCTTCCTTACCAACAAAAATCACTATGGATGGTACCATGATCACTGACCAAGGTACCATCCTAGCTAAGCTGAATACCAACGTTGCCACAGCAGGTCTGGCATTTGACTTATCACCCGCAGTGGGGCTGGCAACACGCCCCCTTTGGGCAACCATCAGCTTAAGAGACCTCACATCTCCTTTCAGCTTGCCCCAGCTTCTTATAAGAAAGTTGAGGATCTCCTCAACAAACTAGACACAAGGAAAAGTGCTGGAGCCAATGGAGTTGAGACATTTTTTCTAAAATTAGGAAGTCATCTTCTAGTTGCACCCATCATGCATATATTCAGTCTAACTATCTCCTCACCCACCGTTCCTTCCTGCTGGAAAACAGCACTTATTATTTCACTATTTAAGTCGGGTGATTGGAGCGATCTTAACAATTAATCACCCATTTCAATATTGCCAATCTTGCCTAAAATAGGGAGAAACTAGTTCAGGCCCAGCTTAAGGAGTTCATGGAGAGCAACAATTTATATAACTCACTGCAGTCTGGTTTCAGGAAAAAAACATGACACTGTTACAGCCCTGGCCAAAGTGAACAACGACTGGTTTACTGCTGTCAACGCCAAGCAATCTACATGTGCCTTGTTCCTTGACCTCAGAAAAGCATTTGATACAGTGGACCACAGCCTTCTTCTTTTCTGCCTCAAATCTCTGGGCATGTCTGGTCCCTCCCTAAATTGGTTCTCTAGCTACCTAACAGGTAGACAGCAGTGCATTAAAGTGGATGGGTTCTCATTGAATCCTTTGCCAGTCACAAGGGGCATACCGCAAGGGTCATACTTGGGCCTTTGCCATTTACCATATATATAAATTCCATAGGCAAAGACATTCAAACATTGAAGCTTCATTTCTTTTGCCGATGACATGGTGCTTTATATCTCTAAACCGTCACTTTGTGAAGCATGTAGGGAACTGCAGTCTGACTTCAACCAACTGCAGCTCAATCTTGCTCAATCAAAATGGCTACTGAATGCAAAGAAAACAAAGGTCATGCTCTTCACCTCCATCCATCAGGCCATGACCCTAAGTATTCAGAATTCTCCCCTTACCATCACAACTATTTTCAGGGACACCCTAGATGTAGTAGATTAGTTCAAATATCTGGGAGTCTGGCTGGACAGCAAACTGTCATTCAGCACTCACATAGACTGTAGAAGACTGGAGAAGGGCTCATGTGATCCCACTCCACAAGAGTGGTAGCAGGGAGGAGGCATGGAACTACAGACCAGTCAGTCTTACCTCAGTAGTGGGCAAGATTATGGAGGCACTCCTTGAGGAAAGGATAGTGCAACACCTGGAATCCATAGGAGCACAGGATCCAAGACAGCATGGGTTTACAAAAGGAAGGTCCTGTCAAACTAATCTCATAGATTTCTTTGACTGGGTAACCAGAGTGGTGGACCAAAGGGGGAGCAGTTGATGTCACCTTCCTTGACTTCAGCAAAGCTTTCAATACTGTTCCACATATAAGATTGATTAATAAACTGGGTAGGTTTGTGGTGGTCAGAAGTTGGTCAACTGGGTGGCAAACTGGTTGGCGGGCAGAAAACAGAGAGTGGTGGTAAATTGTGTACAGTCAGAAGAGATGCAAGTTACAAGTGGGGTACCTCAGGGATCAGTCCTGGGGCCAGTCCTCTTCAATCTCTTCATCAGTGACATTGCAGATGGACTGGAGGGTAAGGTTTGTCTGTTTGCAGATGACACCAAGATCTGCAACAGAGTAAATGATCCAGCTGGGGTGGGCAGAATGAGTAGAGATCTGGATAAACTAACAAAATGGTCAAAAGAGTGGCAACTGGGGTTTAATGCAAAGAAGCACAAGATCATGCACATAGGCACATAGGCACTATAGCACAATGGTTTAAGGCTCTGAGCTGCAAATCTGGTGACATCCAGCAGACCAGATCTGGGTTTGAATCCCACTTGCATACTGTGTGACTCTAAGCAAATCACTTAACTTCCCTGTGCTCCCAGGTCACACCTTTAAAAAGCTTTCAGCATAGTGTGCTATTACTGGTTAAACAACTAAAAAAAAATAGGGAAGAGAAACCCTGAAGCCACCTATAGGCTGGGAGGGGAATTTCTGGCAGCCACAAGGGAAGAAAGAGACTTGGGCATCATCAACACCGATGACCTGAAATCATCCAAACAGACCACTAAAGCAGTAGGTATGGCTGGGGGGGGGGTGTTGGGTGTATTAGTAGGGGTATCATAAGTTGGAAGAGGGAAGTAATAATCTCTCTTTACAAGACACTGGTTAGGCCCCATCTGGAGTACTGCGTGCAGTACTGGAGGCCACAGCTTCACAAGGACATTAACCAAATTCAGGCAGTCCAGAGAAGGGCAACCAAAATGGTGCAGGGACTGCATCAGAAAACATATGAGGACAGATTAACGGAGCTCAATATGTATACCCTAGAGCAAAGGAAAGAGGTGATGTGATTGAAACATTCAAACACCTTAAGGGCATTAACAAGGTGAAAGAGTCCAACATGTTTCAATATAAGAAAAATTGCAGGGCAAGAGGACACAGCATGAGATTAGAGGGAGGCCAATTAAGGGGTAATGTGAGGAAGTTCTTTTTCACAGATAGGGTGGGGGATCCATGGAACGGCCTACCTCAGAAAGTGGTGGATATGAATACAGTGCAGGGCTTCAAACAGGCATGGGATAGGCATAAGGGAGCAATTAAGATGAGCATGACTAGATAGGCCATTGACAGAGCAAAGGCCAATGGCACAATCACATGGTAGAAAAAGAAATGGGCAGACTGGCTGGAACTTGCGGTCCTTATCTGCCCTCAACTTCTATGTTTCTTACTAATAATCTAAAAGTGAAACTGGGGTTCCTGTACAGGAACAAATCTCTTTTTGCAACAGATATCAAACACAGATTGGTGCAAGTTACCGTTCTCCACCTATTGGACTATGCAGATATCATATATAACTGTGATTCTGCAAATCACACCCGCAAGCGAGACACTCTTTACCACAGAGCACTGCACTTTATAACACATGCTCCACCTAGGACTCACCACTGCTACCTCTATCAAACAGCTGGCTGAACATCCTTAGCCACAAGGTGGACACTTCATATTGGACTCTGGACAGTGAAAATGCTCTGGAACAAACTGCCAGAATACATCAGCTCACTTATGCACAGGTCCTAGAGCAAATACCTACTAAGGAACTCTAAACTTATTCTATTGGACTTACCCAGATTGTACACAAATTACGGCAAAGGTGCCATTAGTTTCGTTATTCCATCAGTTTGGAACAAACAGCAAGCAAAACTTAGACTCACTGGGCTTGTACCTGTTAGCTGTTTTAAGACACTGGCCAAAAAAAGCTTTTTCCATAGATTGCCACTCTCCCAAGAGCTAAACACCTTGCTACAAATCCCTACCTGGCTCCTGCTACCAGACTTCAGATTTCAAATCACACCCAACTTTCAGTGAATTCCAATTTAAACACCTATACAAGAAACAATGGTGTGTCCTGAAATCTGCAAACGTGGTTTTGTGGTCCAATTTATTCAACACCTTGTCAAGGCTTCCCAAATCATTTATACTGGTGTCTGCATATCCATACATCACCTCATGAGGACTTTGCCCCCCTGCACCCCCTGAATAAAGATTACTAACTTCAGGTGGGTGCATGTCAGTGAAGGGGCACAGCCCACATTTGCAGGAAAAATTAAGTGCCACACCCACAGGCAGTGGCAAAAGTAAAACACTCCTACTCCCCAGCCCTGAACCCTGTACCTGCTCAGCCAGAGCTAGTCACCCTCACCACCACACCACAATGCTAGCTTGGCTGAAGTGGGCACAGCAGTCCCCTATGGACCCTTCTACTATTCCCTCCCATTCCCTTTGCTCTATCCCCTTCCAGTCCTTCTCCCTACAGTCTCGTTCACTATAAGGTCGCTACCCTTGCAGGGTAGCCCTTGATGATATCGCTGAAAATGAGTCTCTGTTTTAACAGTCACTCATTTTCAGTCGCTGTCATCACAGGATACAAATATTAGTGCACTTGTAATCTTTTGTTTTGCTTCCCCTTGGTAATAATCTTGATGAGCACCTCATAGCCCCAGTGTATTGTATGCCTTTGATGTTACATTTTGTATGTAGTTGGAACAGGACAAGCCAGCATCAATGGTCACTCCATGGTATTTATAGAGGGTGACCTTAATTAGCTGTTTACCCTTAAGGTCTTTTATCTTAGTTCACTGTAATCCTTTTTCATTTCCCCAAAACCCATGCTTTTTTTTTTTATGCTCATTGCCAATTCTGACATGGTGAACCACTCCAGGGCTGCGCAATAATCAGATTTTACTCACTTTAACTGCCACTCCTCTCTTGTTCCACCAGATGTTACCAAGACTGTGTGCATAACTTTATTAATTTTCAAACTTGAAGGAAGGAACCCTGGCAAAGACTCCAGTTGATGATTTATGGATATGAAATATTGTGCCACAGAGCATAGAATCTTTTTAAAAAAATGTTGTGTCTTACTGTGCGAGTCTCGAGCATGAAAAAGCCAGAAGACTCAACACCTAATCTGAAAAAGATACACTAAATAGCAAGTATAACAAAACTGATTCTGAAAAATATGGTTACCTTATCCAAAAAAGGGGAGACAGGAAAGGATAGATTGACTAGCTGTTCTAATGCTTGAGAAGAAAAACTACTACTACTTTTAGTATATTTTCTTTCTAACTGAATTCATTAGAATTGCCCAGTAAAACTTATGTACAGCCAAAGCAGTAAACTGAGTTGGAGAAGTTAGGAATACTTTTGTAATAGATTCTGAAGTAATGGAACCCCAAATCTAGCATTCTCTTGTGTACCTGAACAATAAATGGGGTGTGAATGTATGTGCTATGGGCCATGTAGTAGCGATACAAATTTCTGCTAGTGGAACATTTCTTGCTGCCACTGATGCTTCTCTAGTCCTAGTGAAGTGTGTTTTAATGCAATCAGTGCATAGTTTCTTGTCACCACTGATGCTTCTTAGCCCTAGTGGAGTGTGCTTTAATGCAATCTGTGGGTACGTTATCTGCCTTGGTATAGCATAAATATATTGTGGATACTGTACAACTTGTTATAGGAAGTTTAGAGGCTGGGTGCCCCCTGACACCTCACCATATGTGACAAACAATTGTTTGCAGCCATTTCTAATGTCCTCTGTTGTAGACCAGTACATACAGAGGGTTCCTCTACCACCTAATGTATGACTTTTTCTTTCCTCTTTTTTGGCATGTGGCCTTCTGACATACAGTACACTGGCAATATAATAGTCATATTTAAGTTGAACCCTGACCTAACGTTAGGAAAGGACTGCATAGTAACCCTTAAGGCCTCTTTTCACCATGTAAAAGCAGTTATGAAGGATCAATACAGAATGTCTGTAGCCTGCTGACCTTCCATAAAAATTTATAGCCACCAGAAATAATGTTTCCATGTAATTTACTGTATTTTATATCAGTGGTGGCCACAGACTCTAAGGTGCTGGATATTAACTGATTGAGGACCAGGTCTGGGTTCCAAGCTGGTGTAGGCTTCATCACAGGAAGGTAAATATGTAACAGGCAAAGAACCAACACTGAATATGCAAATAATGATTTTTCTGAGGCCCTGTGCCTAAATGAAGAAATTGCTCACAAATATTCTTGTAAAGAGCTACTGATGCCTCAAAGATACATTCAAAAAGCATAATAAGTAGATACAATTCTGCCTGCATTCCATTTATATTTTATGTATTTCTGCTCCCCATTATTTATTACTAAGGACATTTGCATGAATGTATGATCTTTATCCATTACAGTTTTTTTATTTATTTATTTCAGTTTCGGATTCATACCTTTGACCCAAGGGACTCATTTACAAAGGTTCTGTCATACAAATGGAGACATGACAAAAAAGAGCACAGAAGAGAAACATTACAATTCATTAATTACAATGCAGAGAGAATACAAAATTGAGGTTCAAGCAACACATTAGTTTACAATTTGCAGGGAAGGAAACAGACAGTTAATTAGAACAACAGTTATTGAACTGAACAAAAAGCAAACCAGATTTAAGAAATGTGAGGCATAACTATGAAAACACTATAAATGTGTGATACAGCACTTGGACAAGTGCAAGGAACAGTCATGGCCCATTTCTAAAGTGCAGTATGTGGGGGGAGGAATCAGCCAGTGATTGGCATTGTCAAGGTTGAGTGGGGTGAGGGGAGGTGAAAGGAAGAGTAAGAAGGAGGGGTTGAGGGTAGGTGAAGGGGAAAAGAAGGGGGAGGGAGAGGGAGGGTAGGAGGCTGTGGAGAGTCAGTCTGCCTCTATAGCTTACTCCCTACTTCAAGTCATAATCCTCTGTTGTGTCACATGTTGCCATGGGAGTAACTGTTATGTCACAAGCAGTGCTCTGTGACTTCAAGTAGGGAGAAAGCAGCAGGAACAGACAAACTCTTCAGTTGAAAATATCCTGTTTTCATACAGATGCCTTTAGTAATAAATAATAGGGAGGAGGAATACAGCACTAAGCAAACTTTATTTGTGAAATGCTATTCCAAAGCCAGATCATAGCGTTGTACATATAGATGAAACAATAAAAACATATATTAAGCAAAAACAATAGTCATAAAACCAATAATAGCAGGCAGCAGGAATTTCTACCATCTGGAAATGCCAGGTTAAATAAATAAGTCTTTACGGTAGATTTAAAAGCCTCAGCCATCCGTCACTCTCTGATTTGATGAGGCAGAGAATTCCACAAGGTCGGGGCTGCAAAAGCAAAAGATCTAGCTCCCGAGGTTTTCAAACAGACCCTGAGAATCTCTAGCAGTCTTTCATTGGTGGAGCAGAGAGGATGGTGAGGATGGTAGGGGCACAGAAGATCTTGCAAATACTGTGGTCCAAGTCCATGTAAGGTCTTATAGGTCAGTAATTTATTTATTTTTATTTATTGAAAATATTTCACCAGGAAAGGCACACTGAGCAAAATGATGCTCGTCTCACAGTGCGACCTGAGGGGGGTACATAGAAGGAGTATACATAAAACAGACAATGGGTTGAACATAGAGTCAAGCAATTCAAACAATTGTTACATAGGTAAGTGTGGCTAGACAATCTTATTACATGTGGAGACACTACATACTTGTGCCACAGGGAGGGTGACATAACATATTTGATTACACATCTAGAATTATACATGGTTACATAAGTGTCTATATCTAGAGAGTGAAGTGAGGTAAGATGCAACAAGTTGGCAGAATGAACTGAGAGCCTGAGCTTGGGGCCAGGGGGAGGTGACAGGTCTGGGTAGTCAAACACTGGGAAAGATGAGGGGGTTTACTTAGGAAGATGTTTATGGGAATGAGAAGGGAGAAGCAGAAGTGTCAAGACTGGGTAAGTGCATGGATTGTTAGGGCAATTATATACGCCAGTCATTTGGGCGAATGGCCCAGCCACTGGTCAGGTGCAAACAGCATGTAATCTGACCTTGAAGGTGATCCTCCAATGAACCGGCACCCAATGCAGGCCACGGAGCACAGATGTGACATGGCAAGATTTCAGTAAGCCAGTCAACAACCTGGCCGCTGCATTTTGCACCATTTACAACTAGTATTGGAGCCCACTCGAGAAGGAGCAATCTTAGACCTGGTTCTCTCAAATGGAGATGAAGAGAGGATCACAGATGTAGAAGTGGGTAGCCATCTGAGAACTAGCGACCATCAAACAGTATGGTTCACAATAAACACAGCAATAGAGGCAAGCCATACAAAGACAAAAGTACTGGACTTTAGGAGGGCTGACTTTGCCAAAATGGGTGAGTGTCTAAGGAATGCACTAGCAAATGGGCAGGAAGGAGGGGTGGAAGAACAATGGGGAATAATAAAAACTGCCATCACAGAGGTAACAAGCCTTTGTGTGAAGCAAATAAACAAAATGAAATGATGTAAGCAACCACTATGGTTCTCAAAGGAAGTGGCAGTGAAGGTTCAAGAGAAAAAGAAAGCATTCAGGAAGTACAAGGAATCACAGAAGGAGCAGGACAGAGAACTGTATCAGTTAAAGCAAAAGGAAGCTGGGAAGGCAGTCAGAACAGCAAAGGCCCAAACCGAGGAAAAGATAGCCAACTCAGTTAAGAAGGGGGATAAAACCTTTTATAGGTACATCAGGGAGTGAAGGGAAGACCAAGGGAGGGATAGTGAGGCTTAATAAAGGGAGAGAGGGTGGGCAGAGGGTGACTGTGAAAAGGCAGAGATACTAAACAAATATTTTTGCTCAGTATTTACAAAGGAAGAGGGAAGGTACCTAAAACAAACAGTAGAAACACTCTGGATACAGAAGTTGATACCAGCCCATTTACAGAAGAAAGGGTTCTGAAAGAACTCTTAAAACTGAAGGTGGACAAAGCAATGGGGCCTGATGGGATTCTCCCCAGAATTCTAAAAGAACTAAGGGTAGAACTAGTGACACCACTGACTACCCTCTTTAACAAATCATGGGAGGATGGGATGGTACCCGAGGACTTGAAGGAGGGCAGATGTGATTCCCCTTCACAAAAGCGGGAGCAAGGCAGAAGCAGAAAACTACAGACCTGTTAGTTTAACCTCAGTGGTAGGGAAAATGTTGGAATCATTTTTGAAGGAAAGAATTGTCGAGTATCTAGAGGCCAGAGGGGCACAGGACCCAAGGCAGCATGGATTCACAGGGGGAAGGTCATGCTAGACAAATCTGATAG
This sequence comes from Neoceratodus forsteri, assembly GCA_016271365.2. Taxonomy (NCBI): domain Eukaryota; kingdom Metazoa; phylum Chordata; order Ceratodontiformes; family Ceratodontidae; genus Neoceratodus; species Neoceratodus forsteri. Next base: position 511,559,379 of record CM057450.1, on the reverse strand, counting down.
ATTTCTTTGACTGGGTGACCAGAGTAGTAGATCAGGGAGGGGCTGTGGACATGGTCTACCTGGACTTTAGCAAGGCATTTGACACAGTCCCACACAAAAGATTAATATACAAGTTAGCCAGCCTGGGAGTGGGTCCCAAAATGACAGCCTGGGTAAAGAATTGGCTGGAGAATAGGACACAGAGAGTAACAGTAAATGGAGTCCACTCTGAAGAAAGGGGGGTTACTAATGGGTTCCACAGGGTTCAATATCAGGACCGGTCCTCTTCAATGTCTTTATAAGTGACATTGCAGAGGGACTGGAAGGAAAAGTATGTCTCTTTGCAGATGACACAAAGATCTGCAACAGAGTTGATGCACAAGGTGAGGTGGAAAGGATGAGAAGGAACTTGGCAAGGTTAGAGGAATGGTCAAATGTATGGCAGCTTAGATTCAATGCTAAGAAGTGCAAGGTAATGCACCTGGGAAACAAAAACCCAGGGGAAGAGTACACAATGGGGGTGAGATACTAACAACAACAAAAATGGAACGGGACCTGGGGGTAGTCATATCAGATGACTTAAAGGTGGGCAAGCAATGTGAGAGGGCAGCAAGGAGGGCTGGGGGATACTGGGATGCATAGGGAGAGGCATCACCAGTAGAAAACAGGAAGTTATTATCCCTCTGTACAGACAGCTGGTGAGACCCCATCTGGAGTACTGTGTGCAGTTCTGGAGACCCAGTCTTCGCAAAAACATAGACAGGATAGAAGCTGTCCAGAGGAAGGCAACTAAAATGGTGCAGGGTCTGCACCGGAAGACATATGAAGAGAGACTTAAGGAGCTTAATATGTATAGCCTCGAGGAAAGGGGGGAGAGGGAGGACATGATAGAAACTTTCAAGTACCTCAAGGGAATCAACAAAGTCCGAGAGGGTAGCATCTTTCAAAAAAAGAGGTGTGCGAAAACAAGGGGACAATTTGAAGATGGGGGGTGGCTCAGAGGTAATTTAAGGAAGTATTTTTTCACAGAGAGGGTTATGGATGCATGGAATGGCCTTCCGGAGGAGGTTGTGGAGTCAAAAACAGTGGTGGAATTCAAGCATGCATGGGACAGTCATAAGGCAATTCTAGGGGGTTGGGGTAGGAAGAAGTAGGCTGTTGGTTAACTAGGATCTGCAGCTTATCCATTAGGTAGGGAAATGGGCAGACTGGGTGGGCCAAGTGGTCTTTATCTGCCATCAAATTCTTTGTTTCTATGTTTCTATGCAGGTGGTAGAGGCCCACCCTGGTAGACCTAGGTATATGGTGTTGCAATAATCTAGGGAGTAGGTCACAAAGGCATGGCCCAACATTGGAAGATCATCTGGCAGGACCTGGTGATTTATCGGGATGATATTTCTCAGATGGTAGTGAGGTCTTGATGACAGCCGACACCTGAGACTTAAGTATCAGCCCACCATCAAGCATAATGCACCTGGTCAGAGGCCATCAGCTGGCTGTCCCCTAGCCACAGCCTGGATGACTTCCCAACAGATGACCCCTCTACCCAATGACCTGGGTCCACAATCAACATCTTAGAGTTATCCAGGTTCAACCTAATACAGTTGGCACTCATCCAAACCTGAATCTCAGCGAGACAGTTGTTAAAGACTGAAACAGCGTCACTCTGCTCGGGTACAAAGGACATGTACAGCTGTATATCATCTGCATAGCACTGAAAACTCTGCCTGTACCACCTTATAATGTCTCCCAATGGCAGCATATATACCATGAACAACATGGGTGAAAGCACAGAGCCCTACTGTATCCCAGATGGTGGGGGAAAGGGGCAGAGGGAAAAATAATTACTCCATTCTCTGAGTACTGCCAGTGAGGCAGGATTGAAACCATCTGAGGACTGTCTCAGACAGACCACAGATTAGCCACAGATGCTGCAGTAACCCACCATGGTCCACCATATCAAATGCAGCAGAGAGATCAAGGAGAAGCAAGATGGAATGGCTCTTCCAATCTCTCGCTATCAGGAGATCATTAAGATCATTAAGTACCCGAACCAGTGCCATCTCAGTGCTGTGGCTCTTTCTTAAACCAGACTGGAGAGGATCATAGCCATTGTGGGTGATAATATGATCCTTGAACTGCACATGACTGCCTTCTCAATAACCTTGCCCACAAAAGGCATGTTAGAGACAAGCCAGTAGTTAGCAGGACAATCAGGGTTGAGAGAAGATTTTTTTTTTCAGAATGGGGCATACAACCACCTCCTTCAGAGTGTTTGGAACCACCTCAATCCCCAACAAGCACCCAACTATCTCAGCTATGACTGGTCCAACTACCTCCACGCACCCCACCAGGAGGTGCTCTGGACCTTGGTCCAAACTACAGTAAATCGGTCACAAAGCCGGCATAATCTTCATGACACCCATGACTGCCAACCAGTTGAAGTCAGACCAGACAAACTGGGTGCCTGTAATCTGCCACCAATCACCGCAATACCAATTTGAGTGGGCTGTATATACCTCTGACCTAATGGTGGAAAAATTATCCATGAAAAATCAAGCAAACACATCACAATTATTCTGTGAAAAAGCTCCCTGATTCTGGAGACTGGCTGGACTGCACAGCCTGTCCACAGTATAGAAGAGCTGAGCCGGTCGATTTCACGGAGCGGCAATCTCCTTTGACAGGAACTCTGCCTTCTTAAGGGAGACCACATATTGATAGTCCTTATAATGAGTCATCTAATCTTGTTATCAACCAGGCCAGTTTCCCACCAGCATCACTCCAGCCTTCTCCCAACTTTCCTCAACTCCCTCAAAGTCCCATCAAACCAAGGGGACTGAGGGCAAATGGTGAGAGAGCAAACCCAGACAGGAGCTCTGGAATCCAGAGCAGCAACCACTGCCTTATTGTAGGCTAGAAGCAGATCCACTGGATACAAGCTAACACTCGATCTCCCTGATAGGTTCAGCACCACCATAAGACTGTCAGGGGTCAAACCCCATAAACAGCGGTATTGAACCATCTCCATAGGAGCAGGTCTATTGGGGGAGCCACAAAACTGAACCCTATATTGTGGTGATTAGACCCCCCCATCAGGCTCCACCACCATGTAGGAGATCTTCATCCCCAGCAGGAACACTAGATCCAATGAATGACCTTGTCTGTGAGTTGCAGAGGTAACCACCTATGTAAAGCCTGAGATAATTAATTGGAGGAAGTCTTGACCAAAATGTGAGTTTATCGTCGACCCATGCATTGAAATCCCCCAGCACCAACCATCTGGGAGACTCCAACACCATGTCGATGATGACGTCCTTGACTTCCTGCAGGAAATTCTTCTCAACCCTGGGTAGATGGTAGACAAGAAGTATCCTGCAGCCCACACCTGCACCCACGATACACTCAAAGGATCTAGTGACCCCAACTGGCACATCTACAAGACTCTGTTCCATCTTAAAACAAATGGCTGCACCCCCGGCCCTCTGATCCAGCCTTGATTAGTGTATCACTTAGTGCCCGTCCAGAACCGCTGACTCTAATATAGTACCAGCATTCTAATCCAGCCAGATCTTGGTGATGCATGCCAGGTCTGATGTTCCAACAAGATCAGCAATCACTGCTGTCTTGTTTTTAATCAAATAAACACTGGGCTGTTATGTGACTCAAGCTCTTTCTACCATAAAAATTTCAGACCAAAATCCAACACTATCTATGCACAGTGCGATGAGAAAAAATTGCAAAAAGTTGTGAATTTTCAGGGTTTTTCACTATCCAGATCTCAGACTCTGCACATCCAAGAAGAACAAAACTTGACAAATCATAATATCTTCCACAGGAGACAGCACATGCAATAGTTCATGCAAATCCATTGAATGGCTGCAAAGTTATTAAAGTGCAAAATCTGAGGTTTAACATTAAAATGCATGTTCAACCCTAACTATAATGGTGCAGTAATATTTTATATTTAATGGTTTGGTTAATTGTCATGCTAGTTTTTGTAAGACTATTGGATGACTGTAGTTTGGCCGAGCTGACATCTCCGGCCTTATACTTAGTAACTTATTAAACAGAGAAACATAGAATTTGATGACAGATAAGGACCGCTGGAAGTATCAAGTCTGCTCTTTTTTCCTACCTACTAAAATGCCTCAGATCCTACTTGATCTATGGCATCACCTTCTCTTTTTTTGGGAAATCTGATATATTTGATTATATTCAAAAATGTAAAACAAGACATAACACAGCAACCTACAATAGCAACAAACAACAATCAACCCCAACGAGTCACCCCCCACCCCCCCGGTGGAGTGGATCAATCAAAATCTGGCTAAATAGGGACCATTAAGTAGATGCATCTAGGGAAGCACCCTAGGTTAGGAAGGTATGATGATGAACCACTTTTGCCATAAAATGAAAGCCTGAGAACGAAACAATTAAAATTGAAGATCATGAATCATAAAGTGAAGCCATTCCAGAACACACTAAATCACACACAGGGAATGCAGCTTGCTCCAAGTCTTATTAAAGGGTGAGATTCTATTATAAAGACTAGCAATAATTCATTTGACACTGAGATTAAACAAGAGTTCCTGCAGCCATTCTTAGCATGAAATTAAAGTTTGATCAAGCCGATGACCAAGAACCACTTCTTTGACTGATAAGGAAATTAAAGCCATATAATATATCCTCTCTTTCACCATAACCTCACTGTAGTCTCAAATTATACAAATATTTGGGGTAAAGTCTCCTTCTATCCCAAGAAGAGGGTCAGCACTAGACTTAATTAAATGCCATAAAGGGTCAATTTTAGGGTGTTATCAAAAATATTTAACAACATGCCTTCAGCTTGCCCACACCTTGTGCATAAAGAGGAATGCAATATGCTCATTGTAACTAATTTTGGAGGTATAAAATACAGATTGTTCAAAATGTGAAATTGAGTAAGCCACAATTTATCCTGGAAAGTGTATTTGTAGAAATCTTCCCAAATTGTACGTCATCTAAAAACATGTTGTAGAAACATTGCATTCTAGTATGGGGATTCTCCATTAAGCCTGGGAAATAACCTAGAAAAAAGAGGCTATAATTTGGAGACCACATGTGGTCATGAAGCTGTGTCATGTGCAGAGTGCAGGAACTCCAAAAATCTGGTTTCCCATGCCATAGAACCACATCAGTGCAGTAAGACATGGTGCTGTTTAAAAATCTTAAAGGCTACTCTATTATATAACTGGAAATATTCTAGAATGCCCATACAAGACATTAAAGCACCATTTTGGAGCAAGTCACACATTCTGACATTTGTTAACTGAGGCAATCAAGTGCCCATCAGGACTTATGCCCCCACATTAAAATTTTAATATTGAGCGACAGGCTGGGAAATTTCTTTAAAGTGCTTGTACCAGATAAGCATACACAGCTGTGTATGAACACGTATGGAGATACCTATTACAGAGACTCCTTATGGGAAATTAACAACATAGCTAGGGTGGATAGACCAGCCCTGGTGATCTGTTCTTTCTCCAATTCAAGCCAAATAGGGGAGTAATCAGGAGCCTATTTTCAAGCTCTCATTTATGATTCACATGGAAAAACTCAGGAGCCTTACTTGGCTGAACTTTCATAGCTAAGTTGGTTAAGAGTTGAAACTTGGATTGCTGCAGTCCTGGGTTCAAATCCCAGTTAGAGTGACACTTTTTCTTTCATTTCTACAATTGGAGTTCTAAATTTGCATCCCAGTGGCATATACTGTACTTGGGAGACATTGAGGAGGAGTTATTTGAGTCTATAAAAAGACTTCCTGGTTGCTCATTGCAACACCAGAAAGGGATGTAAGTGTGATTCACATAGGAAAAATCAGGGGCCTTAATTGGCTGAACTCTCATAGCTCAGTTGGTTAAGAGCTAAAGCACAGATTGCTGAGGTCCTGGGTTCATATCCGAGTGACAGTCACACTTTTCCTTTCATTTCTACAATTCTGTTTATGATATATCTGGAAATTTCTTGCCTGCCTGCAGCACCACTATGGACCACCAGAGAGAATCCCTTTAAATATTTGGTGAAGTTTCTGGAAATATCTGAGCATGTCATGGCTGCCACTGTAGGTCAATAACTAGTCACATTATCCATAGACTTGCCAGGTTTGAGAAACAGAACAGTCATGTGTTCCAGGAGGGTGCTGTCTGAAATACCAGAGTCATATAAATAATGGAAAAAGTGGTATAACAGAGGGGGAAGATTGGTAGTAGAAAATAAAAATTTGGGGTAAAGCTATCAGGCCCAGATGCTTTATCGAGTGACAAGGCATTGATGGCAGCTACAATTTCCTGTGGGGATAGAGGGTCCAATAAATAGGCTTGTTGACTATCAGACAGGGTGGGAAGAGGGATGGTTGCCAGATAATCACAGATATTTGAAAATGAGGGGGGATTAGGCCTAGGCCCATAGAGCTCTATATAATATGTTTTGAATTCTTGAGCAACATCCCTTCGCAGAGTTTTAACAGAACCATCCACATCAGATTTAATAGAAGAGAGATAAGGCAGATGCTTCCTGTTTCTGGAGACGTAAAGCCAGGAGAAGGTCTGCTTTTGCCCCTTGATCTACTGTATGTAATTTGAATGAGTTTTAAAAATAGAGTACTCAACTTTTTTCCCTCAAAAGGTCAGCATATTTATCATGGAGAAGCAACAGTTCGTTGTGGAGATCCTCTGTGATCTGGTGGTTCAAGGATTTTTTGATCTCCCTAATATGAGTTAACAGAGTAGCAGTCTCTTTCTCTCTATTTTGCTTTCTTTTTGTCACTAATTGAATAAACTCTAACTGAAACAACACCTAGCCATTTTCAGAACTTGTGCCTGAAGGAAAGTGACGTGACTTATCAAGCACTTCTTCTTTATTGATCTTATTGACGCTCTTACTACAACTGGCATGTCCCCTCCTGTAGCTCCCTGCTTACTCCTTCCCAACCCTCACCTCTCCCTCAGCATCACACCTGCATTCTTGCCCATTTGATGACCCTTACTCTTTCCTTCCCCATCCCACAATTACCTTGCACATATATCCACCCACCCCTTCCTGGCCTTTCACAAATACCTTGTCCTGTCCCTCTTCCACCTTCTTTAGATGAAACTGTTGCCTGACAATGCCTATGTATCTGGCTGCTCTATGCCATTGCCAGGATTGAACCATAACTCTGGATATATTAAGTAACCACAGCTTAACTGTTGACTGTTGTATGTTTGTGTTTTTGACTCTGTTATTTGTAATTTTTTTTTGATTTTTGTTTTATGACATGAAACCTTTGTAAATGAGCATCCTGCTCAAAGGTGGTTTCCAAATAATGAAAGAAAAATAAATAAATAAAACTACCCCTGAAGAAAGTGTTTAGAGGTGTTCTATTCCAAATCTCCTTTCTTTATGGAACCAGTGTTCTAAGAGGTAAAAACTTCCATTTGATCTTTAATTCTAGTAACAATGTACAGTGGTTGTTACAGAAAAGTTTAATGGTACTGCGGTATTTTTCGCGGTACCATGGTAAAATTTACCGTGATTTACCACTACACCATGGTAAAATCCCATTGAATAACATTAGGGTTTTAACTGCGGTACCGCGGTAAATTGCGGTCATTTTTACTGTGGTAGCGGGAATTACCGTGGTACCATTAAACTTTTCTGTAACAACCACTGTATTCATCCTTTAAAATTTGGTTATTCAATTTCTAGGAGGTATCCCTCTGGATATTAAACATCAAAGAAAGTTATAACCAAACTAAGGAATGGTCAAAGATGACTCTGGCAGTGATCTCACAACCCAGCACACCATCCACTGAATTCTGACTAATGAGAATATAGTCGATGAGTGAATATGACCCATGGACTGAAGAAAAGAATGTGTATTCCTTATCGTTGGGGTGTAATACACGTCAAGGATAACGCAGCCCTAATGAGTCAGTCATATCACAAATGGAGTGCTGGGCAGAAGATAGGCTGGGAAGGAGTATATCCATCCTAAGGGTAAAAGAGATATTCCTATCAGCCCCCTAATAATCAAGGGGAGCGAAAGGAATGGAGCTAGAAGTGAAGCCATTTCCATAAAGAAGGAGGGTTTATCCAAAATTGGGCCTATAAACACTGCTGAGTAACACTTCTGCATGGCCAAGATGCCTTTAACAAAAATAAATCTACACTAAGGGTCTTGCAGACTCTGAGTACAATGGAAGTTGACACTTGTAGAAATTAAGATAGCAATCCTCCTGCTGTTAGTGCTGACTCTGACAGCAAGAACCTGTCCCACTGACTGCCTGTGAAAAAGATTACCCTCAGACACAAGCATATTGGTTTCCTGAAAAAACACTATGTTACATTGTAGTTGTACCAGGTGTTTGATTATTTTGTAATGTTTGACTCTGGAACAAGCTCCCTTGACATTCCATGAAGCATACATTATTGAACTACTCATAAACAATGTCTAAATGAATATCGATCAACAACAACCCTTTAACCAGTTAAATAATATACCTTCCAAATACTGTACACTCCACCCCCACCCCCTCCCCATCTAGTAAACATTTCCCCATGTAAGCAAACCCATAACAGTAAAATATAATAAGGAACATAAAAAAACACCTCTATCTGGACAATAGACAATTAATGAATAATATGAGGCATACTAAAGACTGAGGTATAGAAAAACATCCCCTCCCCAATGACAGAATGAGAAATTAACCCATCCTGGAAAACCCCACAACCATTAACCAATAATATCTCCACCTTAATAAGCACCCCACATAAAGTGTACAACTTTGGCCTTCATGCTTCTGCCCCAAAATGGTTTCACTGCTATCTTACAGGCAGACAGCAGCAAGTGAAGACCCAAGGTGACCTCTCACCTCTAAAAACCCTATTGAGGGGAGTTCCACAAGGACCTATACAGGGACCACTACTCTTTGTGATATAAATAAACAACATCACTTCAGAAATAAAGACTGCTAGTGTCCACCTCATCGCGGATGATGCAGTGAGTTATGCCTCCATGCCTACTCTATATCTAACCAGTACTGTTCTACAGCAGGAATTAAGTTTATTGCAGCACAACCTTTTGCAACTGAAACTGTTGCTCAATGCAAAAAAAATAAATAAAAAATCTATGTTTCTATGCCTGCAATTGCACTCAGCCTCTACCCAACCTGAAGGACCTAAGCCTCAAATTACTACACTGTTTGGGGGAAACTTTGGAACTTATGGACAAATTTGAATATTTGTATTTTTGGATAGATTGCAAACTTGCTTTCACTGTGCATATTGAGCTATTATGTAAAAAATAAAAATAAAGATTGGGACTCTGTTTTTGAATCAAGCACCTACTCACCTATGATGCCAAAGTCAGAATGGTACAAACTACATTTCTCCCTCTTTTGGATTATGCAGACCTTATTTACAAACATGGGCCCAGTACCACTTTAGCCAGATTGGATACACTGCACCACAGGGCAATACAATTTATAACCTGCGCTCCCTATAATATATGCATACCACTGCTCTCTCTATTCGCTGGTAGGCTGGAACTCTCTGAAAACCAGATGACTGAAAAATGCGGCCATCTGGACCTAGAGAGCACTTATTAATAAACTCCCTGAATACATTTGCAAACTCTTGGCTAAACACATGTTAACTATTCACTCAGCAGATATTCCTGTATTTCACTAAACATTCCCAGAGCTAGAACCCACCATGGCTCCTATTCTATAAGTCACTCTCTCACTACTCATGAAACAACCTTCAAAAGACACTTAACATTTCAAGCCTTGTCAGATTAGTAACCTTAAGAACCCTACTTAGGCAATCACTACATGACTCCTGTAATTGCTATGCCTATGCCCCATTACTTCTGATAATGTGCCCGCCATCACCATAACCTCCATCTCTCTCTCTCTCTCTGTCTCTCGCTCTGTGATTGTAGCCCACTAATGCCTTATTCCTTCTCTCACATTCTGCTACATCATCTACACTCCTACTTAACATTGTCCTCCTTTCTTTTACCTTTTATGGCTACCCTCAGTGAAGCCTCTACCCTTCTATTTAATATCCTTCCCCCCTCTTCTACCTCTCATGGCTACCTTCTCAGTGAGGAACCAGCACTTTTAACTATACTTGTTTACCCAACTTTGGCATTCATTTGTTTCCTAGCCCAACCGGTTGTATGATATGCATCCCATTGTTCTAGTACTTTGACCAGATTGTATCTACTGTTGTACACAGCTCTGATCATCATATGATCTGTGACTATCATGTAATTTTTTGGTATGCACTTCTTTGTTCCCTTTTACATTGACCAAATTGTATCTATTGTTATATATATATGATATGTGCCATATGTTCCCTTTGCTCACTCCTATTTGCTCCATGCGTAGTCAAAATTGTACTCATTGTTATGTTTTATTTGTGTACCTACTCAGGTCCACCTTATAAATGAACTCACTCAATGGTGTTTCACCTGGTAAAATAAAAATTGATTGGCTGATTAAACTTTCTGGCTCACGATGAACCCCAGCTCCAGCAAACTGCACCTCCCAACCTCCCCACCCTGAGAATCAGCAAAATGGCAGTAGCAAAACTTGTAACAAACCAAAAAAAAACTGCACCATTGCATGTTAGACATCCAGTTGCAATGCTTATATAGTAGAAAGCCAAACTAAACCACTTCCAGACATAACCTGTGAATCTATTGAAATATTCACTAAGCAGCAATCAAAGTTAGATATTTAAAAGAATATATATGAGAACAAAGAGTAAAGTAAATAACCAGCCAGGGAAGAATAAAAATATAAATGGTCTGAGCAGGTAAATTGGGGCAATGCAGGAACTCACCAGACACAGGTCCATTCAGAAAAATTAAATAATGCATCTATAAAGAGTATATACAGCAGTGGAGTGATTAGAAAGTCCAGTCCTCAAAGAAGAAATCCATCCTGCAAAATTAAATGAGTTAACCCAAGTCCAGACAAAAAAAAGAGAAAATATTCAGTCTAATGAATAATCCGCTCTATGCATATTGAAACCGGTGATGTTCATAAATTCAGGAAGCAGCAACAATACCCCTTGCAGATATCCATATGCACAACTAGGGATGATGGGAGTCCAGAGCATGCCTCCAAATCCAGAAGTAAAAAAAGTCCCAATGGCATCAGTTAAGTTTTTAATGAACTGCTTGCCGGCCCAAGGTATGCAGGAATGCACAAGCAGAAGGATGCACCAACCATCTGCACAGCCTGGATGAGACCATGACAGAAAGTGCAGAGAATAAATTCTGGAGCATTGCTGATCTGGCTAAAAATGATAACTAAAAGTCCAGCAGAGCTGCAACCAATCTGTCTTCATTCTCAAAACAAATAGGCTACTGATGATTGCATAACAGAAACAGACCAGTACCAGTCATAACATCCTACCAGTCGCCTTTATGTACAATACACCAGCCATAATTTAACAGCAAGGCAGAAAATATTAAATAAAGTACTGCTTCAATTCCAAACAGGAAAAATAGGGAACTACACAAACCAAATCAGCGGTCCTTAAATACTTCAAAAAACAAGTCTTTCATTTCCCGGTGGCTTTTTTGGCAGATTCAAAGGATCCACGCACTGAGACCTGAAGATGATCTGAGTAAAGCACCCTAAAAAGAATTCCATCTGTAATCAATTTAGACACAGTAGAATGACAAACAGCTCTTTTTTGCTGCACCTAACTCTGCAAATCTTGCACCACTCTTAAGTGCTGTTCTTCCCAGGGCACCTCTTTAAGTTCCTTAATATTATTTAGAAAGTAGGCAGACACAAAAGGGCTCACACTCAGAAGGTAGTGCATTTACCAAGCAAAAGTCACTGAAGCAGTCTGAAGAGGTAACGTACACACCACCACCAAAAAGACTCACAGATTGCTGTTTAAATTGAGTTGATTTATTTGCAGCACATGCCAGCTGCAGGTTGTAGTGCGGGATAAATCTTATGTTTGACCCACCTCAGTGTGGGCTTTATCAGAGAATGAATTGTTTCAAATAAGAACATTATTTATACAGATCTGAAAATCACTTGGCCATCCACAAGTCAGTATTTCAGAAATTATAACCAATCAGTTAGCTCCACTAATTAGTATATCTATAATGGCTACTACATCTAATACAACAAACCCTTTGCAGCAAAAACAAAGCTATTAAGTAAACTGAAAATAAAAATGAGTGGTCCTTTTTGTTGATCAATTTTTAAGAAAATCATGATCTTTAAGAGATCCTTCAGCAATCCACTGGGCATTTGCAAAGCTCCCTTCAGGTATCTGAGGGGTCAGGAGGACCAAGGACAAGAGTCAGAAAAGAAGGATATGTTTCTTTTGTTTTTTAACTTTTTAACATTCTAACCTAGTGCATTTCTACATATTTTAGTAACAACTATGCATCCATAACTATAGAGACCATCAAAATAGGGGTAAACAGGAAAGATGGGAGAGGATTGGGAAGAAGGAGGGACCAACCTTAGTTTCTACACCCACACAATCAGGGGACATTAATACCACAGATGGGGAAAACCAAGGGAGTATACCATGATTTATCCCTAGACGTATGGAGAGACTTCATTATAGCACAGCAGAAAGTGCATTGGAACCTGAAGACAATGATAACATGGGGCCTTTTTAGGGGTTCCTCCTCTTCCTCGTGCAGTCCTTCCCAGGAGGAGCAACAGATGTACCAGATTTTAAATACCATCAGAGGGGTCAGACATCCAAAGAGGAAGAGGAGGACACACAGAGGGCAGAGGAAAAACAAGAGGTCAAGGCAGAGGCAACTGGCAGACCAGGGGAGGGACCAACCATTATTGACTGTAATTAATATTTCCAGTACAAATTTATCAGATGTTGAAACTGATGTTTTGTCTAAAGGTTTGTCATTTGTCCTGATCCACAGTATCAATGAATTCCAAGAATTTGTTGATATTAATAAATTTGCAAGAAAACTTAACCTTAAGATTTTCTTTTCATGGGATGGAAATACAAACAAAGATGTTGACACTATAAGGGAGTGGCAAGAGGGGGAGAATGAATGTGAATTGGGGGATGATTAAATGGGTGATGAAACTATAAATATACCTAGGTTTAAACCACAGCCCACCTTTTGCCCCCCATACTAGTGTCAGCACCTTCCTTGACTGTTGCACAAGTGACCTCACAAATCTATTCAGTACAGCACCTGTTTTATCACATCCTGACCTCACCAAGGAAGAAAGGGAAGAATTAAAATCCCTAGACCAGAACCCCAATATAGTTATCAAACCAGCTGACAAGGGGGGAAGCATTGCAATACAAGACAGAACTAAGTACACACAGGAGATTGAAAGGCAATTTTCAGACAGGGAGTACTACCAACTCTTGAGTTTTGACCCCACTATGCAGATAAAATAAAGAACTGAGGCATACATCCTAGAAGCATTTCACTCTGGACTTATAGACACAGATGAACTGCACTTTCACTTGGTAGGAAACCATATTAAACCTGCAATATACATCCTGCCTAAGATACACAAAAATGCAGCTATACCCCCAGGCCATCTCATTATTTCTGAGATAGTCAGACTCACTGAATCAGTATCAAAATATGTTAATAGCTACATCTGTCCCATAGTCCCCCAGTTGAGAAGCCACATAAGAGACACAGGGCATTTCACATCTATCATTAAGGAAATGCAGGTGGAACAGGAGTGGATAATGGTGACTTTAGACATAGATGCCCTGTACACCAACATTCCCCATGACGGGGGTCTGGATGCCATGGAGCAATACCTACTTTCACACACAGACATCACACAAAATAAGATCAATTTCCTATTGGCCCTTACAGATATGGTTCATAAAAACAATATTTTTTTGTTTGAAAATAGGAACTATAGGCAGGTGAAAGGAACAGCTATGGGGGCAACACTAGCCCCCAGCTATGCAAATCTGTATCTAGAAGCATGGGAGGAGAAATATGTCTATAACAGTCAAATTAACCCATACAGAGAGTACTTAGACCTGTATAGTCATTTTATTGACCACATTTTTCTCATGTGGAAAGGTTCAGTGGAGGAGCTATCTGACTTTGTTTCCTTTTTGGAGGGGTCTAATCTTTTTTAAGGTTTAAGGTGAAGGCAGCTAGAGATCAGATTGATTTATTGGATGTTACCATACACACACCTAGTGATGGATCCCTAGTGACAGACCTATTTAAGAAACCTACTGATAGCAACAGCCTTTTACAAGCCCACAATTGCCATCCAGTTCATGTAATTAGGAACCTCCCAAAGGGTCAGTTTGTCAGAGTGAGAAGAGAGCATGGAAGTGATGACAGATACTCAGCTAGAGCTGATGAATTTTCCAACAGACTCAGGCAGAGAGACTACAGGGAAAAAGACAATGAGAAAGAAAAATTAATTACAGACAGGGCACCCCAAGAATCTCTGTTGTTGCCTAAAAAAAAAAGGGTGATGATGCAATGGCTTTTGTGATAACGTTTGGCAGAGACACTAAAGAAGTTGTTAATATAGTCAGAAACAATGTAAAGATTTTCCAAGGCACTCCACAGCCTCAGCCCTGGCTCACCAAGCCCATTAGGATCTCCTATAGAAGAGATTTTAACATGAGGGACCAATTGGTACATAGTTACTTGCCCCCAAAGAGATCATGGGTATCCACCAAACATAAGTGGGGAACCAAAAAATGTGACAACTGCAACACACGTGGTCTCATGGAAGCTGGATCTGAGTTTAAAAATCCCCAAACTGGGAATATGGAGAAGGTTAAAGGTCACATCAGTTTCAATACTGAAGCTGTGATTTATGTCCTTACTTGTTCCTGTGGTCAGTATTATGTAGGAAGAACTAAGAGGAAATTTAGATTCAGGGTCAGTGAGTACTTATTAGCTATCAGGAATAAGAATGAGAATATGGCATGGCGATGCACAGCAACTCACAGGATAATAAATCAGAACACAGGTTCAAAGTTAGAGGCATCAAAGCTATACCAACAATGTTATAGGGGAGATGTGGAAGGAGTTCTGAATAAAAAGGAACAGGAGTGGTTATACAGACTGGGAGCACTCAGACCCCCAGATCTGAATGGCAAATTCGAGATCTCCACTTTTTGGAAAAAAATAATAATTTCATGCAGTTGTAATTGACTTTATCAGCCTCAATGTTAATATCTATGTCTCTTTTCTTTTTCACCCCTCTTCCCCCTTCTCCCCCTTTTCTGCCCCCAGATTCTCCCCCCTTCCTGTTTACCCTTACTTTGATGGTCTCTATAGTTATGGATACATAGCTGTCACTAGAATATGTAGAAATACACTAGGATAGAATGCTAACAAGTTAAAAAACAAAAGAAACGTACCCTACTTTTCTGATTCTTGTCCTAGGTCCTCCTGACACCTCAGATACCTGAAGAGAGCTTTGCAAACCACAGGTGGATTGCTAAAGGATCTCTTAAAGATCATGATTTACTTAAAAATTGATCGACAAAGAGTAGGATCACTAATATTTATTTTTTTAGTTTACTTAATAGCTTTGTTTTTGCCACAAAAAGGTTTGTTGCATTAGATGTAGTAGCCATTATAGAGATATTAATTAGTGGAGCTAACTGATTGGTTATAATTTCTGAAATACTGACTTGTGAATGGCCAAGTTATTTTCAAATCTGTATAAATAATTTACTTGTTTGAAACAATTCATTCTCTGATGAAGCCCACCCTGAGGTGGGTGAAACATAAGATTTATCCTGCACTGCAGCCTGCAGCCATCAGGTGCTGTAAATAAATTAACTTAATTTAAGCAGAAACCTGTCAGTTTTTCTTGCTGGTGGTGTGTGTGTTAACCCTTCAGCCTGCTTCAGTTTATTTAGAAGGTGCTGCTTATTTAAAACGTTGAGGAACTTAAAAAAAGGGTCTGGGTGGAGAGCCATCAGGAGGCATAGGATGTAGTGAGTGGTGAACATGCTCAATTACATAGGATGGACCATTTAGTAACAGGCCAGCAAGCTTGGCAGACAGCTTTTTTACAAAAGGGATTGGGTTGGAGCCTTCAACTTTTTCCGGGAGGCCAAAAACAACAATATTATTTCTACAGCTCCTTCAAACCAAATCTTCTAGGCAAGATGTTTTTTGCCTGAATGCTGTCAGCTCATGGGTCCATCTTCTCAAGCCAGATCTCCAATGAATGAGTTTGAGCCTTGGTGTCTTCCACATGCCAGTTAAGGTCATCCATTGAGACTCACAGGGCTCTGATTTCTGTAGTTAGCCACTGTAACACCTCTTTAAAAGGGGCAAATTCCAACAAGAAACACTCCTCCGTTAGTGGTGACATCACTGCCATTGTGGTAGTTGAATGGCCCACTGTAGGTGCTTGGGCCTTAGAACGCTTAGAGGATTTGTTGGGGGTTGGCAATGGGGTGTGCTTTAGTGGTGCTGATCTAATTTTGGATTCCATATTGACAGAAAAAATACCTCGTTTTGATGTCCAGGAGGAAGATTCAAGTTATAAGTTTAATTAGTCTCAACTATCTGACTGGATAAATATAACAATAACTGATTTTCAGATGAGGGAACCAGGAGTCAAGTATAAGAGCAGCTAGTTGTACCCATGCATCACAAGACCACTACACAGTAAAAGCAGCATCACCTCCTCTTTTGAACTGCCGTGGTCCCCATGTCTATTTCATACAGTCTTGAATTCCCCCACCGACTTTGCCCCACCACCTCTTTAGTCTACCCCTTTCCAGTCTCATGTCATGTCCCCTTGTTCTAGAGCATCTTTTGATATGAAAAATGCTGCCCTGCTGTACCTTATTTATTCCCTTTAGCAACCCTGGTAAAGAAGTTATTACCAGGGTTGTTAGAAAACACTACAGAGCCAGTAGTGCTATTGCATATACGCACTAATGATATTGGAAGAAAAAACATGGCATATGTCAAAAAGGACTTTGAGACACTAGGAGAAGAAATTAGGCAGTGGAAATGTACGCTACTCATTTCAGAAATTCTACCTGTGCCACGGGCTGGCCAGCAGAAAACAAATGAAATATTAAGGTTTAATGTTTGGCTGCATAGGTGGCATGAACAAGAACAGTTTACTTTTTTGGAACATTGGCATAGGTTCAAGGGAGCATGTGGACTGTATGCAAAAGACAGATTGCACTTGAATAAATATGGGGTAAAAGTACTAGCAGAAAGCTTTAACAAAAATATTGAGGAGGCTTTATATTAGTGGGGGGGGGGCAGGGAGATTACTCCTCCCAAAACTGGTTATATCAGGCCTGGAGGAAGTCATGATACTGGGTGGAGGATCATATCTATAAATGCTAGGAGTTTAAGACAGAAAAGGAAGAATTGGAATACATGTTACATAGTGAGAACATAGCAGTGTGTTCAGTTACAGAAACTTGGTGGAAAGAGGATGAATGGGAAACAAATATTGGGTGTTTTCAGTTATTTAGGAAAGACAGAATGGATAAAGTAGGAGGTGGAGTGGCTGCGTATGTAAGAAATTATATCCAAGCATATGAAGTGTAGATGTCCCAGGATCAGGATCTTGAACAGATAATGGTTTGATTAGGCCCCCCCAATGCAAAACATATCACCGTGGCAATAGGTTACAAACCTTCCTCCCTTTCGCCAGATAGGACTGCTGTGTTCATAGGAAACTTGGACAAATTAGATGCAGGAAAGGATATTATCATCATTGAGGATTTTAATTTCTCCGGTATAAACTGGGAAACCTGGCAGGCAACCAATAGTCTAGAGGCAAGTTCTTTGGAGGTATTAGACTCCTTGACAATGAAAAACCATGTGATGTCTGGCACTAGGGGAAGAAATATTCCTGACCTTGTCTTATGTAATATAGACCATGCAATTACCAACTGCAGAGTGAGGGAACCCTTAATGGGTAGCAACCATAACATGGTCGAATTTTTACTGAGAACAAAAATAGCCCTTCAATTGGGGGTTTCAAAGGTTATACATTACGATCTTGCTGATTATAATCTGCTTATGACATTGGTTAGTAAATGGAATTGGAAAGAGGCATTTGAGAACCAGGATACTACTATGATGTGGGATAACTTTTAATGTTTCCTTTTGGAGCTAGTAAAGGAGCATATACCAACTGTTAATAAATACAATTCCAAGTGGAAAATACCACCATGGTTTAGTCAAGCAATTCATAAGTCAATTAAGTCCAAAAATAGGTTGTTCAAGAATGTTAAAAATGGGGGTCCAGGGAACTCAGGGAGAGATACAAAAAGAAGCTACAGAAGCTATTAAAAAAAACAATCAAACTGGCAAAGAAAAACATGGAGTATAAACTTATAACTAAGGTAGCTGAAAACAAGAAAGTGTTTTTATAATTACATTGGGAACATAACAAAAACAGAAATAATGTTGGACCCGTGAGTGTGGATGGGAGAGTAGTTAATGAGTGCGAGGACATGACCCTGGACTTCACTAAATATTTTCATAGCATATATCAAAAAGGGGCTCCAATTCCTTATAGTATACTGTAGATATAACCCTGAATAGTAATATAAACATAACTAGTGATATGATACAAAAGAAGCTGTCACAGTTAAACCCAAATAAATCCCCGGGTCCAGATGAACTCCACACAAGATTTTTGAAGGAAATAGCCCTAGTTGTATCAAAACTGCTCCAGACCATTTTCCAGCATTCAGTTATTGAAGGGAAGGTCCCTCAAGACTGGACCTCAGCCAATGTTACCCCACCCACAAGAAGGGGCTCAAGATGGAGTGCTCAAATTACAGGCCCATAAGCCTGACCAGCATAGTGGGCAAAACTCTTGAGTCTCTGATTAAAGAGATGTTGGAACAGCACCTAGCCGAAAGTGGGTATATCGGTGTGTCACAGAATGATTTTAGAAAGGGCAGGTCCTGTCTAACACATGTTGTACAATTTTACAAACCTGTGAGTAGGGCCTTGGACAATGGTATACCAGTAGATATTTTGTATATCGACTTTTAGAAAGCTTTCAATAGAGTACAGCACTATGAGTGGATCCAAACACTAACTGAGACAGGTGTTGAGAAGTTACTTTTATGGTGGATGACATCATGGTTGGGTATGACGATGCAGAGAGTCTGTTTAAAGGGCTTCGTATCAACCTGGATACTTGTGGATAGTGGTGTACTGCAGGGCTCTGTCCTCAGTCCAACACTTTTTAATATATTATTAGCTTCTGTAACAGGAACAACTAAAACCTGGTCATCAAAGTTTGCTGATGATAATAAGA
Organism: Neoceratodus forsteri; assembly: GCA_016271365.2. NCBI lineage: Eukaryota > Metazoa > Chordata > Ceratodontiformes > Ceratodontidae > Neoceratodus > Neoceratodus forsteri. Next base: position 511,540,084 of record CM057450.1, on the reverse strand, counting down.
TCAGGGCATTGGTTACGAATAAGGTGGATGTGGCAACTTTCAACAAAGTATAGACTTACTGGCAAATATAGCAGCTGACAAAAAAATTGAGATTTACTATATCTAAGTGCAGGATTATGCACTTGGGATCTAAAACTAACAGATTCCCTATATACTAAATGGTCATCATCTTCTAGGGAGTGGTATAGAGAAAGATTTGGGTATTTTGATAGACAATAGTTTAAAATTTACAGAACAATGTAAGCAGGTAACAAAATGGTGTTATGGTATACTGGGTGCTATTGCAAGGAATATCAGGAGCAGGGAGCATGAGGTGCTAATGCTGCTGTATGTCACATTGGTGCACCTCCATCTGGAGTATTGTGGCAGCTTCTGGGCACTGCATTTGAGGTGGAATGTTGCTAGGTTGGAAGGGATGCAGAGAAGGACCATGAGGATGGTTTATGGTCTGAGAGAGAGCACATATGGGGAAAGGTTGAGACACTTGGGCATGTACTCCCTGATGTATAGATGACATAGAGGTGATATGTGTATGGTGTACAGGGCACATAGAGAGAGCGATCTTTGGGAATGCATGGGTTTGAGTGCTAGAAATAGCACAAGGACAGTTAGAGGGCATGGGTTTCAACTTATGGGTGAGGTCTATAAAACAAATAACAGAGGGAACTGGTATTTCCAATAGGTGATCAATAGATGGAATGAACTACCATAGATTGTAGTATATTGTACTTCTATGAACCAATTTAAATGATCATTGGATGACTATTACAGTGAAGAAAGATATCAATTTAGATTCAAATGTGCAGGTAACCAAATGGCTTATGCTATATGTACCTGTGCAAATTCTTATGATTCATACAATTACTATGATACTTGAAGGTCTCAGTCGTGTCAACCCTGTCTCTCCTCTTCACCATGGTATGGATGGTATACATATTGCATTCTTTCAATCTCTCCTCATATGATATCTGGAGAAGGCCATGCAGCATTTTTGTTGCACTTCTTTGAACAGCCTCTACCTTATCTATGTACTTTTTGACATGCGGCCTCCAGAACTGGGCAAACTACTCCAAATGAGGCCTCACCAATGACCTGAACAGTGTCATCACCACCTTCTTTCTTCTGCTGGTGATACCTCTCCCTATGCACCCCAGCATCCTACTGGCTCTCCCTGCTGCCTTGGCACATTATTTATCCACCTTTAGGTCATCAGATATGATCACCCCTAGACCTCCTTCCTGCTGTGTAGCTTCTAACAACTTTTCCCCCATCCTATCTTCTGGAATCTTTCCTTTATCCAGTGATCTGTTGAACAGGCTTGTCAGTGGTGCAGTCAGTAACTCCCTTAATTCCTTTAATGCCCTAGGGTGTATCCTATCTGGTCCCATTGCCCTGTCCACCTTTAGTTTATTGAGTTATTTTAGGACTCTCTCCTCTGTAAATGGACTGCTGTCCAGCTCCCTACCAGTCCTGAGTCTTAGCTGTGGTCCCTCCTCTTCCCCTTCCTCTGTGTAAACTGAACAGAAATATTTGTTCAGGATCAGTGCCTTATCCTGATCTCTTTCCACTCCCACTCCAACGTCTTCCTCTCCTTTAAGCCTAACAATACCTCCCCCCAGTCTTCCTTCGTTCACTAATGTACCGATAAAAAGTCTCATCCACCTTTTTTAACCTCTTTTGCTATTTTTTCCTCTGTTCTCACCTTGGACCTCCTGACTGCTTTCCCTGCTTCCCTTTGCTTTCTTAGATACATTGCCCTGTCCTCTTCTTTCTGTGACTCCTTGTATTTCCTGAAGGCTAATGTTTTTGTCTGTACTCTCTCGACCACTTCCTGTGATAACCATAGTGGTTTCCTTTTCCTCTTGCCTTTGCCTATTTCCCAAATGCAAAGGTTTGTTCCCTTATGTATGACTCCTTTTAGATGGGCCCATTGTTTCCCTATCCCTCCCTTACTCACCCACTGCTAGGGTTTCCCTGAGACACAACCCCATCATTGTGAAGTTTGACCTTTTGAAGTCCAGAATGCTCCCTTTTGTGCAGCATGACCCTGTTTCAGTACTTATACTGAACCACAATGTGTGATGATCAATGGCCCCCAAGTGGTCACCCACCTTAACCTCCATAATTCTGTCCCTGTTGGATAGAACCATGTCCAAAATTACTCTCTTCTGGGTTGGCTCAAACAGTAGTGCTGATTCCAGGATGTCTTTGCCCCTGGCTGTTGCAGCCACTGGGATGCTCCACTCAATTTCTGGTAAATTGAAGTCACTTACCAGCAACACTTCCCTTTTAGCTGCCATCTTATGGATGGCTTCCAGAAGCTCAGTCAATTTCCTCCCTTTGTATGGGGTATGTAGATTACACCTGTTCAAATAGCTGTGCCATTGCCTGTTTCCAAGGGGACCCACAGTGTCTCTGCCCCCTGCACTCCTTGCACCTCTATCACCTTTATATCCTCCCTGACCCAGAGATCCACTCCTCTTCCTCTTTACCCTCCTTGTCTATAATAAACAAAGTGTAACCCAGTATAGCTATCTCCAGTCATGGTTTGCATTGTACCATGTCTCTGTAATAGCTACAATATCCAGATCAGCCTCAGCTACAAAGGCTGACAGATCAGCACCTTGTTGTTCCTGAATATTTTTCCTATTTCATTCATTTCCACTTCATTCCTTTTTTCTAAGAATATCCATGAATCTGGCAGTTTCTGCATAAACTAAACTGAAGTATTGCCATTTAAAGTAATACATTTCTTACTCTACTTACCACAGTATCGGTTCCCCCAGTTAATATCTCTGAGATTAATAGCAAGTACCATTCAACAATTTTAAAAACTTGTGTTTTGAATTTTTTATTTTTGTCTCTGATGGTCCCTGTCATTTTGTTCCATGTGTCTGTGGCAATGTTTTTTCATTACTTTTCCCTACTAGTTTTATGGCAGCTGAGGGCAGCCATGCAGACTTCTTTTATTGCCTTTGATCCATCAGAATTTTCCCAGAATTCCATTTGGGATTATGTCAATTAGATTTAAGACGTTCAAAGTTGTCTTGGCATTATTAACACCCAGTGACAACACCTCAAAAAGAAAATTGACACACATCCACAATAACAACAGGTCCTGCTTTGACAAGTCTTATTTTGAGTGGGGAGGGAGGGCAAACACTTCTCCAAAGTGGCTAACTTTTACAACCAGTAGCACTTAGATGTTGTGACTAGTACTAGGTCTGACTGATATAATGCCCAGAGGCATTGTGGGAAAATTCCAACAGATCAAAAGCAATAAAAGAAGCCTACATGGCTACCCTCAGGGACCACAAAACTAGCAAGGAAAAGGAAAAAAAAAACTACTAGAGACACAGGGAACAGAACACCAGGGACCATCAGCGAAACAAAAACCCAATGCACAATGTGGTTTTATCATTTTTGCATGTAGTTTTCCTTTCAAGTCCCCCATTAAATTACTAAGATGATTCTCCCCATTTTCAACTAGGGTAACATTGTTCACAGTGCTGTTCTGAAGTCCACTTTAGCTAGACTGGACCCCCTCTTTCACTCCTTCTGTCTCTTTGCCCTTGAAAAATTCCAGCATGCTCCCCATTTTACTCTGAACTCACCCCTTTCCCTCTTCTCTCTTGATGGCAGGTGTCTTACCCTCTGTTCTTCCTTTATTTAGAAATATTGGGTTGGCTCTCTTCCATTGTGTCTTTCTTCTCTCCTCGCTTTCCTCCTTCTGCCTTTTACTCCCTTTGCAATGCTTGTTCTTGCCTTATTGCTCTCCCTCCCCAGTGAAATCTAATTCTGGACAATCTTCCTTCTTGTTCTGCGTCTGTAAACTATGGGTCTCTTTTCCGCTTCCCATCACTGTGTTCTTTCCTTTCCCACTCTGAAATCTCTCCCCATGATTTCTCTATCCACTTTTGCAGTTGCTTCTGATATTGGTATAGAGTCCTATTCACCTGCCTTCCTCCACACATTGATACCAGCACTGTCCTGCTTTCCTGTTACCAGTCATTTCTCCCTGTTCCTTATGTTGTTGTTGTGGTGCTTACAGTTCAATGTTCCTTAGCCCATTCTGCAATGTACTGTATGGAAATTTACTGTATGGCAATTTAACTCTTTAAGATGTTTTGTAATCATATATTTTGTTATACGTATTTCTATATTATTATATTATTTTTATACAATGAACTTTGTTCTTTTTTCTTCCACAACCCTCAAGGCACATCTGGCAATGAGCTGATACCAGCTCAGTATGATTCCTGGTAAAACGTAAAATAATAAATTAATTAATTTAAATAAGGTTCTTGCCCAAGAATGCTTTTTCTGTCTCTTTAATATTCTCCTGATCAGAGTCCTGGTTACAGTCAGGTGGTCTGTGACATACTGTGATAAGAAATACCCACCCAGACAGTCCTTCTGTCCTAAACCACACTATTTGAAATATAAGTTACTTTATTTGATACTGATTTCATGCTTATTTTGATGTTGCACTAAGATACAATGCAATTCATCCACCTGTTGTGTTCTTCATCTCTGTTTGGTATAGCTCATACACTTCCATGTTAAAATCCCAGTTGTTCTCTGCCTACCATGATTCAATAACTCCTATGAAATCAGGTTGCTCTCTTCACACCTATGCTCCACTCTTGTGGCCATTTGTAATTGAATTCTGTTTAATTCAGGGATTAATACCAACTCCTGGAGCTGTGCAAAATGTGATGAAATTCACATGGAATGGTAATCCCCTTCTGGGATGTTTTTCACAAGTTCTGTTTTTAGTCTGTGGATTTCTGAAAAGCACTTCTATTTAAACCATAGAATAATAATACTTCCTGGATTACATAGTCCACATAATATTATTCCATTGTTTGTGGAAAATGAATCCATGGTTATCAGTTATTGCAGAATATGATTCCATAGTTAACATTCTGCTTTCAAAATTTAGGAATTATGTTCTGACAGAATTCTGCTGAATTCAGTAGAATTTCTAAAATTCTGCAAAATTCCAGAGGAAGCAAAATTTCTAAATTCCAGACTGCTTTGCTAACTCCTAAAAACAGTCCACTTTATTATTCAGATGTCTTGCATTAAACAGTATACATTTAAGCAATAGTGCATGACAATGGTGTATGTCATACTGCAATAACATCAAGCCTTGGGTGAAACATAAAAACAGAATTTGTCAGTAGATAAAGAATGCTTTGCCCACTCAGTCGGTCCAGTTTGTCCCTTCCTATTCTGTCACTGCAGAACCTACCTGATGTCCAACTACTCCACCCACTTTCTACTAGGATTCCTTTGTGCTCATCCTATGCATGCTTGAAGCCCACCTCCATCATTGGTAGATTGCTCCAGGTGTTCACCACTCTTTCACAGAAGAAGTACTTCCTCACATCTCTCCTAATCTTCCCCATTTGTGGCTTCATTGCATGCCCTCTTATCCTGGTGCACCTTCTCATGTGATAAATACGCCATCCCTTGTAGGTGCCTGTTATGTTCCCCCTCCCTCCTATATTCCTGTTTATACATATTGAGATCCCTTAGTCTCTCCTCATAGGGCTTTGGATGCAGTCCCTGCACCATTTTAGTTGCCCTCCTTTGGACAGCCTTCACTCTGTCTATGTCCCTTCTAAGATGTGGTCTCCAGAACTGGGTATAGTACCACGGTGTAGTATGAACAATGATTGATACAGTAGCAACACTACCTGTCCCTTTCTGATGGTGATTTCCCTCTCTGTGCACCCAATAGTGTACTTGATCATTTTTTTTCCTGCTTGTCAATGAATGGGGCCATATGCTGAGTACATTCAACACACAAGAAGTAAAGTTAGCCCAGCATGGCATACCCCTGGAGAGCATTATTGCTATTATTCAGTTACTTGTTTTTATATGTAAAAAAGGCTAAGTAAGTTTTATGTGGATTGTTACTTACTTTTGCAGTGTGCAGGTATATCTATTAAAAAGAGTGCACTATATCTGATTTCTCCATTAGGTGATGCTGCTACTACATGCTGCCTACTACAGTGGTGCTGCTACTACATGATGTCTTCTCTTTCTCTCTCTCTCTCTCTCTCTCTCCTTGATAATTTGTCTCTTATCTTCCCCTGCATGTCACCTGCCTGTTCTGTTTCTCTTAAGGTTTTATCCCTCCCCATCTGATCACCTGTTGGCCTGTTCAGAGTCACCATAGTTTGCCAAGATTTTTCTCCATCTGCTTGCCCACCTGTTATGTGTCACCCAAGGAAATTGTAGCTCACTAGTACAGACTGTTCTTTGATGTTTACTTGGCAGTGCCATTCTCCTGGTACAGCTGGATGTGTACCAAGAGAAGAAATTTATGAAATTACTATGACTGAAAAAGGAAACCAGCAATCAATAAGCTGAATACAATGTGCTTTTAAAAAAGCACATGAACTGCTCACAATGTTCATAGGGAAGAGCAAATACAGTGGGTTAATGCTGACAGTGAGGCAATCAGGGTGTATGGCTTTATTTGAAATTAAACTGTGTTTTATATTACATGGTCATACAGTATTTTTGTCAGACCTTGATGCAGTGATGTTGTGCTGGGATAAGATCACTGTACAAGGAGACCACTAACCAATCAGAATGCTATCAATTTTCTTGACATTGTGTTATGCAAATTACTGCATTCCTCTCCCCTTGCCATGTCCTGCTGTTAATGATATTCCTTATATTATCCATTTGATTTTGAGTTTTTGTTGCTCTGTTTCCAGAAGTGCTCCATTGCCTCCTCTCTTTTTCTTCCAGTACAACTTGACCTCCTTCCCCATTAGTATAATTCTCCCCCATTCATTTTATTAATCCCTTCCCCTAGCACCCAAGCCCCTTTCCAATTTAGACATAGCCCATCTCTTCTACAGACATCATTACTAAGCCACAAGTTATCCCATTTTCTCTAGAAGGCAAACTCTTTATCAGTGGCCCAGTTATGAAATCAATCATTAATAATTTTAATTGTCTTCTGTCTTACAGGTCCAGCCTTTGACAGAGGCAGGATCTCTAAAATGATGACCTTACACGTCTTCTTCTTCTTTACGTTCTCTGCCAGATTTATGAACTCCTATATAATGTTCTCATCTGTTCTTCTACCTATAGCATTTTGTTCCTACATATACTACCACTACTGATTTCTCCAAAGGAGCTCTAAGAATCTTATCAACTCAACCCTTCAAATGTTCTGCCCTTGCTCCTGGGGGACAACAACAAAAAAGCATTCTATTTTGCTTTTCACCTCTACAAATGTAAATCATTTTATGATATGGGTCCATTATTTACTTTAATAGTGACCACAGTTCAGTCTACTTTAAAATAATTACATACCATTACTCAAACACGGGGATCGTTGAGGGGTTCCTACACAACAAAATGAATGTGGGCAGTATTAAACTAATGATGGCAAACATTAACTGGGTGAAGTAATTTTTTAAGCAAATCCATTGAGGAAATTTGACTAATATTGACAAAACAAATCAATGATATATGCACAAACTATATACTAAAATTAGGCCATATATCAATAAGTGTATCAAGCCTAAATGGCTAAATAAGAAAATTAAAAGATTAATAAACAGGAAAAATAAATCTTATAAATCACACCTAGCCACCAAGGATAATACTAAATGGCTTAGGTACAGGCAAAATGTAAAAGAAAATTTAAGCAGGTCATCAGAAAATAAAAAAAAAATATATGGAAATTATACTTGCATCCAGTGACAGTAAAAATTACAGCAAATCCTTTTATAGTTACATAAACCTGCTCAAAAACATAAGGGCCTGGATATTCAGACTGCACTTGGCAATGGCGTAAGTGTGGGCGTAGTGCATCTGGGATGCGCCAGGGCCAGGACCAGGTGATATTCAATGGTGATGTGCCATGGTGCAGCACCAGTGAATATGGCATTGAATGCACACGGTGCATTGACAATGTACTAGTGCAAGCCACAAATAGGGAGCACCAGGGATGCACCAGTGGAAATGCAGTTGCACTGGGTGCAGCACCCACGATATTTAGAAGAGGGCATGCAAATGGGGTCATAATATATGCAAGGTACAAATGGGGCCATTTGCATGTCATTATGGCCCCATTTGCATGTGCTGTGCAGTTTAGCCTGGCGAAATGCACCTGGTGCCCTGCGTTGCCACTGTAAGCCCCTGGTGGTCTAGTGCCCCCCTCCCGTATGCCCAATCACAGGCTGTAGAATAAGACACTGCTACATCTAGTGGTCCATTTGAATCCCCCTCCCTCCCATTTTACACAATCACGGGCATCTGAAATTAATACATCCTCTGATGGGCCAATCATACCCCCTCCCCTCCACCCACAGAGGACACCTGACACTCAGCTCCCCCCCATTGTGGACCACTGGCTTACAGAACATACTGTAACCTGCCATTTAGTCAGCAGCCAAGCGGTATGCCGGTGGAGTGCAGCCACTGGCCGATGACAGAGGGAGAGCTGGGTGGCAGGCCTCCTCTGTGGGGGGAGGAGAGGGGGTCCCACTGGACTACTGGGTAACATATTTATTTTGGATGCCCAAGATTGGGCAAAATGGGAGGGAGGGGGATACCAATGGACCACTGAGGGAGTTATTCATTTCAGATGCCCATTATTGGAAGTAACGTGAGGGAAGGGGAACCACTGGACCATCAGTGTGTGTGTTCTTGTGGATGGTGTACCTGCAGGGCTGGTGGCCTCCCACAACTGGTGGGTGCTGTGTTGCTCTCTACTCTATAACAGCCTGCCTGTGGGTGGTCTGGGTTTGTTCCTTATTTTTCTGGCTCAACTTTGAACCCCTGTATGCAGCACAAATCAGGGTTGTGCCAGCATGTGCATAGCACATCCCAGGCTGAATATCTGGATGTGCCACATATGCATGGGTACACCCCCTTAATTTGCACTGCATACATTACCATTGTGCCCTGGTGCATTAGGACTTGCACTGTGCCTGGCAGCCTTTTGAATATCCCACTGGAACACATTGTGGGGTTGCACCGGCTCAACTCTGTCACACCAGGCGCAACCTCTTTGAATGTCTGAGCCAAAGAGTACAGTACATCCCATTGTCATAAATAAGAAAAACAAGCAGCAGTTCCACTGAGATGACCACTCTCTTCAATTCACGTTTTATGTATTTACCACAAAATCTAGAAAATGCTTACCAAAAGGTACAGAATAAATTAAAAAAAAAAATTAATTACTGTGGAAGAAATAACGGAAACAAAAAATTAAAAAATTAAAGATTGACTTGGACCAGACAAAAAAATCTGCAAGATCCTCAGACACATGGTAAGTCAGATAGTTGTATCGTTTAAATACATCTTCAAAATATTTATTAATATTGGTACTATCCCAAGGGATTTGAATACTGCTGAGGTTGTTCCAATATCCAAAAAGGGTAATAAACACCCACTAAACAATTATAGACCTATTAGTCTCACATTACTCACTTGGAATTTACTAGAATCCATTATACAGGACAAAATAAACATATACTGTAGTTAACCAATATAGATCCAGATCAACATGGATTCACTGCATGGAGATCCTGTACCACTAACCGCCCGTGTTTTTACAAAAAAAAAAAACAATCTTTAGACAACTAAACTCCATGTTAAATCATTTATTTAGACTTCAATAAATACTGTACTTCAATTTAATGCCTCACTGGGCAATAACTGAGAAAATGGAGAGAGAAGAAATAGGTCCAGGATTAATAAAGTGGACAGCAAATTGGCTAACAGATCTCTGAAGCTTGTTGTCAATTGTCACAAATCAAATACAGGAAAAGTGATGAGCAGTGTTCTGCAAGGCTCTGTCTTAGGTCCCTTAATTTTCCACATTTTCATATCTGACTTAACTAAACCCTTAACTTGCTGGTCAACCAAGTATGTGGATGATTCTAACCTGGGGGAGTCTTTGTGCAACAAGGGAACACCTAATGTCACTTTATATGTCTTGTGTCTGACCCAGTTGAATTTTGCCACACTGTTTGGTGTCCATATAAAAAGAAGATCATTGGTCAAGTGAAAAAATGTCAAAGGAAAGTGACAAAATTAATATCTCATTTGAAGGATCTGCTTTATTGGGAAAGACTACCACGTGTAAACTGATATCACTTGAATTACAATGACCACTGGGACATCTATTGATGATGTGCAATATCATCGATGAGTTCTTCCTATTTTTGCAAAATGAACTAAGAATTCAAACCAATGCACAGAAGCACTAGAGGGTACTCTATACAAATAATTGTAAAAAAATTCAATAAACATATTTTTTTTCACATTAAGGATCATTATTCTGTGAAATTCACTGCCCACTGAAACTATTATAAGTAAATTGAAACTGGAATTCAGAAATAAACTGGTCTCATACATTTTAAATGGAGGGACATTAAAATACTTTACTAGAAAGAAGCAACAATGGGCTAACATCTCTCACACTCCTAAACATCCTTATTATAACCAGGCCACCATATAATGTATGGTTACTACCCCTGCCTTGCAGGTGGCCTGGGTTCTGCTTTGCATCTAAAACTGGGGTTATTGCCCATTAAAAGATATTTAGTGCTGTGCCTTCACTCAGATAATTAGATAAGTGGGTCATTAGTTGGTGGGCCACGACCCCCTTGGATGCTGCACCTACCCACCTCCCTAAACAGTCACCACACACATGGATTACCATAAACCAAAACAATGCATCAACACACAGGCAATTAAAGACTGTAGCTAATAATATGATCACAGACAGTATTAAGCAACAGCAAGAAACAGTTTATTAACAGGGAAAGGGTTGGGAATTCAGAGATAAATAACAGTTGACAATAATTGATATAATGGGTAAAACCATCACAACAACAATCTCTGTGCCCACCCCAAACAGCAACCACATTCAGATTGGATCACTTCCCACTGGTACCAGAGTCCCTAAAGTTAATCTGGGTACCCACATAGAGAGAGAGAATGTTGCAGACCTGAATGGAGCAATTGGGTGGCTGGCACTGGTGCACTTTGTAAATAAGGAAACGTTTGAATAACTTCGTTTAATTCCTCAGGTCAGGGCAGACCCTGTGTTTGCTCACATTTCTATAGTATGGTCTACAGGGTCTGGATTACAGGCAGGATCAGTCAGTCGAGCTGTGGGCCTCAAGGTGTATAGGCAGATGGCAGCTTGCTTGAATGTGACTGAATGTTTGCAGCTTGTTACCTTCTGTGACATGACAAACTCTGACAGCTTGCCACCTTCTGCCCTGGTTCTTCATGGATGCTGAACCAGGCTAGAATTGAGGACCAGGGTCACACACTCACTCCTAATGTCCAGGCATCTAACTCCCTGAGTCAAACAATGAAAATGCCTAGCTGTAACATTACCTGGGCAATTCCCCATGATCATCCTTGCTGGCAAGGTTCTCATCCTGGAGCTCAGGATTCACATTGTCTTCACTTCTCTGTAACTGGCAGACATTAAGGCTTCTGGGCATCAATCCAGCTCACCTCTCTGGTTAGGGGTAGCAAACAGTCTCTGGTGGTTCTGAAAATGCAGGCTTGAACCACTAAATGACTTCTCTTCTTCAAATTGGGTTTCCTAGACAATGGGAATTTTCTGTAGGGGTCTCTGGTTGCTTGATTGAGGCAGCATATCAGACAATTGGACAGTCTGCCCCTCCTCACAGCTGAAGGCTCCTCTCAGAAACTGCAGAGCTGTTAATACACTAAGCTTGTCACACTTTTGCACTGGCTTTTCAGATAGTAGAAAGCTTTTGGTAATTCTCGTACAGTTCAGCTGTGGAAGCCTTAGGCCAACTTCCAAACTCTTTTCCAAGCACCGATTAGACCTCCTCACTAGTGGAGAGCTTCAGGTGAACTCCTCAAGCTGAATCTGTCCCAGGGTTCTAAGGAGAGAATGGCAGATTCTGAATGGTTGACACAGCTGTCCATCTGCAAAATTAATATGCATTAAGTACACTCATCATCTGATTGGTTGCAAGAAAAGGTGCCAAATCATATTCTTTACCTCCTTCCTGGGAGCCATTTCTCAATCCTCCAGGGCTCCTTGGACTGGGATTGCTGGAAACAGGGTTCATGGGTGTGAAATATGGCTGCAGTTCAAACAGTGAATCCACAGTTCGAGCTTTAAAGTCATTTTTAAGCAAACAGTATGTGTTTAAGCTTATTTGATGCCATAGTCTGGTAGATGCCCCTCTGCGTTGGTTTCCAGTGACAGAGTGAGGTATGGCAGAATCTCCCCCTGCCTGTAACTAGCACTGTAGTGCTGCCCCCCAGGCAGCAGTAGGGCTATTCATACACAGCAGCCTTGGATGCTATTTTAAAGATATAGAGTCCCCATAGTATAATAGGGCTTAAGAGCTCTTGATAAAGTTTTCTTTCTCCACCTCCCTGAGTGCACCTCTGGACCCATACTTATTTCTGTTGAGTCCTAGGGGTCAGAGCTCAAGCAGGGAACACATGGAAGAGCCACTACAGTGGCTTTAACATTTTAGTACCATAGCATTTCCAACATTCAAGCTGGCCGCTGCCAGCTCATGCAGTCGAGCAGGCTACTCAAATGTGCACACTAAGTGCAGCATGACATTTTGCCACACTGCCGAGGTTGAGGATTACTTTTGCACTTGCTCCTCTGGTTTGTCTATCAGAATAACATCAGCAGGGACTGGCAGGAGTGCACCGAGGACCAAGACACATTGGACTAATGGCTGGGGGGCATTATAGGTAAACCTTACCGAAGAGAGGGGGGTTATATTTGTATGAACCATAGTATGAACTGTACCATTTATAATTCTGCATAACTACTAGATGCTTTGGACCCTTTGCTGTACTTAGTCTTCTCCTCATTCCACTGTCAGTCAAGGTTCCCCATTAGTTAACTCCCACAATTTAGTCCTCCCTTCCTTCAGCTGTTCTTAAAATATTACTATTACTCAGTCCTAAACATTCTTATCAGTGTCCATTCATTTTCATTCTGTTCTATAGCTTTGTCAATTCCTCAACCTGTAAGTCACCTAAGACTTCTCCTCCATCTTTCTCTCTCTCTCTCGCTGTCATGTTCTCTCTCTCTCTCTCTCTCTCTCTCTATCTCTATCTTTGTCTCCTTCTCTCTCTCCTCCAGCCTTAGCCACCAGACCCTCTGTAGTGCATTGTTTGCCTGTCAAAAACTCTTTTCCATCTCTTGTTCTTCTCCATGCACAATCACCTTAGACTGTTCAACAAATGTCTCTAGCTCCCTGATGCTGTGCATGGCGGCCAACCCATGTCTCCATTTTTTAATATCCTCCTGTAAGATGCTAACCAAGCTACACCTTACCCACAGGAATTATTCACCTTCCCTGTCTATCTTCACCAGCTTGTACATCCCACAACCTCTGCACCTTATAGCTCTCCCCCACACCACCCTGCTCTCTCCCATCCTTGTAACTAGAATAGCAACCTACTGTACACTGCAGCTTGTAACCCGCATCCTACTACCTGCTTTGCTAATCACCCTAGATCACTCCTCAAACTGGCAGATAGCCTGGCTGCCTCCTTTGGTGGACTCTGAAGCACACTCTGGCCTCTGCCTTGATCACTTTCACTAAGCTCTTTTTATGATGAAGCATCTTTTAGAAAATGGTTATATCTGCATTGGTCATTTATTTTACAGAGTAACAGCTACAGTAGTTTCACTGTAAACCCATATTTGAAGTTAGATTCATTGCTGTAACTGAGTTTTAATTGTGTTGCTTACAATAGGTTACTTGAAACTATGTTGGAAGGAAACTGGAATGCATACCCATTTACTTTTACATTTCAATATAAATAGCCCTTGCCATAAGGCACTTCCAGATGGCCTTTTCCCACACCCTGGTTTAACATTCAAAAAGGAAGTCGTAATTATGTGATATTATGTACTGTGTCACTATTACTATAATATATTGAATGTGAGTGTTTTGAAAAAGTTCACAGCAGTGTTCACTTCAAGGTGAGGGGGTGATGCAGAAGAAGCAATGCTCCCAATTGCATAGAAACAGGCTGTCAATCATCCAAGTGACTGGGTGCATCCAAACAGAAATAAAAAATAAGATGGCTGCTCTTTGCTCACCCCCCCCACCCGACCTGCTCAGAGTACCAAATGCAGTTCTACCTCTGGCACATCCACACACTAGCACTAGAAACAGAACAGTTTTCATTCACCACTCACAATAGTACACACATATCAGTGTTTCTTGCTTTATCTGTATGCTGTGTGATTGAATCTCTATCGCATGCTGACTGTACCAGTATATTGGTTTCAGTTAAGCCTGAATTTGAAATGGTGGGCACAATTTCTCCTAGAATGCTACAAAGCACTTACAAAGAATATCCTCACAAAATGCAGTCTTAAGTTCATGCTGTTAATGCAAGTTAGTGATCCCTAACCTCCAAACTAAAACTAAATTCCATAATATAATGAAAAACCTTTTGTTTTTCTGAATTCTTCCACAAGAAATAGGGCTTCCTCCTGAATTCGCTCCTCAATACTTTTCTTCCCCATCCCAAAGTTCCTCAGTGTCTTGAGGGAAAATCTGCGAATCTGCATCCATCTTTTTCCATTGGTTACGCCAATTCCTGGAAAGTACAAAAAGAAGACTTCATTATACCAAGTTAGGGATGTGATGATATTAGTAACCATTATATATTAATATGTAGACTTAGGGGTATCTCTTACAAGATGTTATCTCATGCTGTTTTAGGAGAGAGGACTGTGAAGCAAAGCTAAGTGGTTCTGTTAGCCCAAAACAGCATAAGATAAGCTTCTTATCCCAAAAATTCAATAAAACTGAAAATCACTAAAAGTGCTACAGAAAGATACTGACAAAATTAATTAATTAAACACAGATGTGAAATAGAAGATTCAGTAAACAAACTGGGTAACACTCAAAAATTAAGTGACATGATTCGTGATGATTGTGACTAAGTGATATTAAACAGAAGATTCCACGAATAGGGTTGCAACCAAAAATTAAGTGGCATGATTCATGACTAAGTGACGTGAAACAGAAGACAGGGTTGCATCCCAAAAGTAAGTGGTTTCAAACAGAAGATTCAGTGACACTGAAAATGATCAACACTGCTACAGAAAGGTATGACCCCCCCCACCCTTCCCAACTCTGTAAGGCACTGTGACTAAGTTGTAGTTCAGGCACAGAGTTGGGCAACACAGAGTCTGAGACATGACACCCCCTTCTCAAAATATATGAGGCACTATATGAACTAGTACTAGATGAGGCACCGAGATGGGTAACACAGAGTCTGAGATGTGATACCCCCCCTTCACAATCTGTATGGCACTATGGCACAGAGATGGGTAACACAGAATCTAGGGCAGTATAATCTTTCAGGGCAGTACAGAGATGGGCAATGCAGAGTCTGACACATGGGTGACCCCCCTTTGAAAATATGTGAGGCACTATGTGACCTAGTAGTAGTTCAGGAGCAGAGATGGACAGCACAGAGTCTGAGATATGACACCCCCTCTCACGATAAGTGAGCCACAGATGTGATGGTCTCCCTTCACAATCTGTATAACACTTTGGTGCAGAGATGGGCAATACAGAGTCTAGGGCAGTATGACCTTTCAAGGCAGCACAGAGTTGGGCAACACAGTGTTTGAGATCTAATGCTCCCCTCTTCACAATCTGTATGACACTATAGCACAGAGACAGGCAACATAGAGCCTAGGACAGTATGACCTTTCAAGGAAGCACAGGAATGGGCATCACAGTCTAGTCTCTCTCTCTGTCTCTCTCTCTCTCTATGTGTGTGTGTGTGTATATATATATATATATATATATATATATATATCACACAAACACACACACACACAAACACACACACACACACACACAATAGGAGTATCTCGAATTCATTGACAATAAAAGCATGTATTTGCACCCCAGTGAGATAAGTGCCTGCTGACATAGACACTGTGGAGATATTTACATTTACACACACAGTGTTAACATTATTTTTATTTGTTTATTTATTGAAATTGTTTCACCAGGAAAGGCACACTGAGCAACAAGCTGCTCGTCTCCCGGTGTGACCTGGGGGGAGGGAGAGCAGAGGGTGGATAACACTCAGGTTATCAATGCAGATCATTTACAATAAACTACAATTTGGTAACATTGTAGTGTGAGTTACGGATGAGATCATAGACAACCAGGTTACAAATAGGCACAAGGTTCACATAAAGTACATACTGTATATGAATATACCGTAGTAGATAAAACACGGTTGCACAATTGCAGACGTAGACTCACAAAAGATGGATAGCAATAACAATAACAGCAGTGCATAGGTTCAAAAGTGCATCAGATGGTCAAATAAGCTAGCTTCATAGCATTTGTTATGAGCCGCTGGTCAGGCAAGGAGGGGGGGAGTGGAGCAGTCCAGACTGGGTCAGGTACAAGAACAATTTACCATGAGGTAATTTGCTGGGGTGGTGGAGAGAAAGCTGGCAGAAGAGGAGTGGTGAGTTTGCCAGGAGCTCATTCCAGAGCTTAGGGAAATGGTGTGAGAAGGCCGCTTGGCCAACAGTGGTCCTCCGCAGAGGGATTACTAGTTGGTGAAAGTCAAGGGATCTAAGGGCATGAGTGGGGGTGGGGGAAGATGAGAGAGTGGTGGAAAGGTAGGATGGGAGGATGCCTAGCCAGAACTTAGAGACAAATTTGGCACAGTGCATAATGCATCAGTTGTCGAGGGATGGGAATGCCAGGGATCGGTAGAGGTCGCAGTGGTGGGTAAGGGGAGGGGCATCTAAAGCAAAGCAGCAGAAGGCATTGAACGGGGTATCTAGTTTCATTAAGGTGGTTTTTGGAGCAGCACTGTAGATGATGTCGCAGTAGTCGAAGGAGGGAAGTATCATCTTCCGTACTAGTTCCCGGAGCACGGTTAGAGGGAGGCAACTCCAGTTTCTGTACAGGGTTCCAAGCTTGATGCATAGTTTTTTTATGATAGCATCATTGTGGTCAGCAAAGGATAGATGCCGGTCGAACCAAACCCCTAAGTAGTGGAAAGAGGTGACATCCTCCAGTGTTTGCCGATCCAGGGTGCAGAAGATGGGGAGGGAGTGGAGCCTGGACAGGCATTGTCATGTGCCAAAGGTCATGGTGACAGTTTTTTTAGCATTGAGGGAGAGCTGGTGCGTGCCGAACCAATGTTGAATTTTAACTAAATCAGCTTGGAGATTAGAAGCTACCATTTCTGGGGAGGTACCCGAGGAAAAAAGTATAGTGTCATCTGCATACATGTGGATCAAAGAATAAGAGCAGATGAGAGGCAAGTCATTTAGAAAAATGAAGAACAAAATGGGTCCGAGCACTGACCCCTAAGGGACACCAGTGGTTAAAGGAAGGGGGGCAGATATAGCCTCAGAGATTCTTACAGATTGTATTCGGCCAGTGAGGTAGGATCTGAACCAGTTGGTGGCAGCAACGGAGAGCCCAGATTCAGAGAGGCATGAGAGTAGTAAGGTGTGTTAGACAGTGTTGAAAGCTTTAGCAAGGTCGACGAAGATGGCAGAGGTGATCTGTCCTCTATCCATACTGGAGAGTATAGTGTCAGTGAGCCTTGTCAGGGAGGATGCCATGGAGTGGCCCTTTCTGAACCAAGACTGGAAAGACATGAAGACATTTATGTCAGAGAGAAGGGAGGTAAGTAGCGTGAGCACAATGTGCTCTTGTACTTTTGCAAGAGCTGGGAGGAGAGAGAAATAGGGCAGTAGTTTGACATGGATGTAGGGGCACCTCCTTTAGGGAGAGGGATGACTATGGCATGCTTCCATACCTGGGGGACTGCTGCAGCAGTGAAGAACTGAGTGATTTAGCAGGCTTAGCAGGTGATATTCTCACTTGGGTGATGTTAGTGAAGGCAACTCCCTAACCAGACTACTTCCCAGTCCCAGTAAAACCAGAACACAACAAAAATGACAAAAAATATGTGGCCACATAGCAAAATAAGAGACACACACCATTTAAAGTCCTCAAAATATGCAGAAATAAATCATATCCTGCAAATATACGTGCGAATGAAATGAGAAACACAGTCACACTCGCACGTCTCACTTTAGAGAGAAGAAAATAAAACCAGATATGTTATCTGCACAGAGAATATACATCTTTTCTTAATGTCCCACACTTCTTTCAATTAAAAATCAGAACACACACCTTCCATGTGTCTTCCAAAGTAGTCTGCGCCCCTTGAAAATGTGAAGTACTCCTGAAAGTGAAACTACTGAACTCAGACCACCAGTGAAATAAACCATGAGTGACACTGAACTTAAACACCGACACAGGATAGACAGAACCACATTGCAGGAGAAATACATCAAATAAATTAAAAAGCAAATGGTAAACACATAAAAAACCATTAAAAAAATCTATTCCACCAAACATCACTGAAAATGACTCCAAACAAACTCCAACCACTAAACAAAATCAGCCAATGACATATCACAAACAGACAGAATACAACCAATCACACAACAGAAAGACATTGCATTAATTCTGCTAACCAATCAGATTACCAGTTACTGCCATTCAAACACACCTGACTGCCAAAAAAGCAAAGCATACATTCAGAGAAAGAATACCACAGAACAAAATAAAACCACTACATCAGACACATAAAAATGCCATAACTCTGTACCCTATTGTATAAATCGCACACATGATGTGCAGATCATGGAATATGGAAAATATTCTCACTCCTGCATCGTGAGGCACATATATCCCATTTGTGCCTTCAGCACTCGTGAGATATCCATGCCTCACTCTGCAGAAGTGAGAATATTTTCCATAATCCACTCCTGCCCATGATGGACGACTGTGGAATATGGAAAATATTAGCATGGGTGCAGAGTGAACTGGGATTTTATTTAAGTTCATGCTGCATGAGTGGTAATATCTGACATATTTCATAAGTCGCACATCATGTGTACTATTTATACAACAGAGTCTGGGTTTTAAGTTATTTTTATTTCTTTACCTGGCATTGTGATGCTATTTTTTTGTTGTGGTGTGTTTCCTTGGTTGTGTGGTCTTTTTATAAATGAACTTGGTGCTTCTGTGTCTTGAATGGGAAGTGTGTAGCTTTTGAGTGGTTGGTTTGTTTGAATGGATGTGTGTGCAGGTGTGTGATTGGTTGCTATTGTTGTTTGTGAGTGTTGCATCGGGCATGATTGGTTTAGAACAGTCTGGGGGTGGGGTTATTATTGGAGCTGAGAGTCAGCATTTCCTGAACATTTGTGCATTTACAGAGTGTTTTTTTTGTACGTATTGGGGGTTTCTTTTACTTTATTTATGACTTTATGTGTTCTCTGTGATATCGGGCTTCACTGGTGACGATACTTGTCTGTTTCCAGGGAGACCACATGAAGAAATGCTTTTTGATTTACTTTTTCCTTTTAGGATCTCCTCACGAACGTCTTTTGCAGTTGTGCATCTAGCAGCCTCTAAGCTACAAGAAGTCAAATGGGCTTCTCAGGATTTCTACTGCTGTTTTCACAGGTGCAATAAATTACTTCGGTTTGTAATTATTTGAAAGAAGTTCAGTGAAGTTCTTTGTTCTATGTAGTGCTTGGCTGATGTAATCAGTGTTGGAACACTAGGTAATGACATAGTCACTGTTGGTCTATCTGTGTGAATATATCACAGTGTCTACATCAGCTCCCTGATAGTCAACACCTGACAAAATAACACCCTATAGTATAAATATATATATAGCTGTGTGGAAAGTATTTGAGAGACGAATTGTGACATTCATATACTCAACAAAGTTTTATAATTTGTCATGACTCCACCTTAATTTTAATGTATATGTGTGGTATTTGCATAATACAAAATATAAAGATAGTTCTGAATTTCCAAGTTTGGAAAAATGGCACAGTTAGTTATGACATGGCAAATACTTTCATAGGAAACTTGGTGTCCATTACGCATTATTTCCCATTTCTAGTAATAAATTACATTTTCAAATGTAGTGTCTCTGTCTTCTATTTAGGTGTATTAGTTCACAACATTTAATGATATAATATTCTTCCATACCTATGTGTCACTATTTATCCTCTAACATAGACAGCACTAAAAATACAAAAAAAGAGGTTACCAACATTTTGTTACTTCCTGCTTGCACTGTTTATGCCCAGTCTACATGTCTTTCACACTTAAGCTGGATCTTAAGCAGAAAGATAAACATGAACAAATCACTTGGTTGTGCTTGATTTATTATGTGACCATTTCTGGCTCATACTACTACTGTGGGTAACACGGACACCACAGCAGCAATGCAATATGCAAAATACAAGGCACAACTTTTATCAGTGGTTTATTAACAACCAAACAGCCCAAACACATTGATAAGTACCACACCAGTGGTGAATACATTAGTTAAATTGTTTTATCTTTGGATATTTACAGAGTATGCAATAGCAGTAGTAAAGTGAGAGTCAGTTTGACCCTCTGCTTCAAATGCTGATAGTCAGATCAAAAAGTCTTAGGTTCATAAATTTCTGGATTAGCTTTGAGTCACATTAATCAATTATTTTTCTGCCAATGTTAACCGTGAAAACCTTTCAATGTACAGTGATATTGCTGGAGCACTGCTTTTATTTATTTTTTTCTTCAAAAATACACAAAAAATTCCATTTGGGGACTTCAGTAGGGTTAAGTAGGGGTTGGGTTAATACAAGCAAATATCACAGTACCACATCTGCACTGGCCCATTTCATTAACCCTGTTTTTAGAAACATGGATATGCTGCAGGTAATCTCACAGATGCCACCTTCATTGAGCTGACCAAGGTGTTAGATGCTCAGTGGGGACAGCTACCTGTTTTCCGAGTTACCTCCATGAGCAACACCAGACAGTCAACATTGAAAGGGCCACCTCCAAGGCCATAGCCGTGTCCTCTGGTGTTCCCCAAGTCTCCATATTTGGTCCACTCCTCTTTCATCTATTCCTAAACTCCCTACCAGCTGACAGCCTCTCATGTGAAACAATCCTGTATGCAGATGACCTAGTATTGTTCCACAGTGCCAAGTAACTGACTTAGCTCTCTTCCACATTAACACTAAACTATGGAGCAGCCCACAAATGGTTTTGTTGAGGGGGGGATGAACAGTAGCTCATTTTATAAGTGCAAGAAGACACTCTGGTAGCATGCACTGAATTGATATGACCACACTTCCTGAGGATGAAAGCACTTGTGCCGCACTATGCCCCTGGGCATGCAGTAATATCTGTTCAGAACACACACCCCTAGTGTCTTTTTGCTTACCTAATATATATGGAAAAACACAGCTTCACAACATTCTGAAAATCGGATATAGTATTGCCAGCATTGTCCAGTTCACATGTCAAACCAGTCACAGGTTAAACAGTTACTCATCATCTAAACAATATTCTATATTCTGACATTGTAGAGGTTAATTGCCTGAAATCATTACCAGAAAACAAGTTTTTGGAGTCTGGTGTTAAGGGATCACTGAATTTCCATACAATGTCATCCAATGGTTGTGTTGAATACTCAACCATGTCTTCATCAGCATAAGTGCCTGTGTTGCCTCTGAGCCTCAGTAGGTATTGAACTATGACTTCTGTAGTGGTGAATATCACCTCACCGAGGTAAACTGCAATAACATTTTTCCCCATCAGAAACTTGACACCAACAAAACTCCCAGCGTTGAGGACCCTGTAAAGAAATGATTGTACTGAGTAAATCTTGTACTAGCAAGACCCCACCACTTCAATCCCTCAACCCTCCTCTCAATCAAAACAGGAAAAAAATGTATAATTAACACTTACCATTTTGGTGACTTGGACATGATGGTTGCTTTTGGTACTTTTTTGACTCTACTTGACCTTGCACTTGCCACTGGGGTGCCTTTGATCTTCATTATATTATTCTTTGATGACTGTGTTATTGTTTCTGACATTGGTACAGTCTCTGAACTTGAAAATGCTTTTGCTGGTGTAGGTGAGGGTGGTGGTGTTGGTGATGGTGGTGAGGGCAGTGGTGGTGAGGCAGTTTTGAGTCTATTGCCGATATAGCCATCTGTTTCCCAGATTTTAAACAATATATTTTCCAATCTCTGGTTAATGTTGCATTTTCACACTGTCCTTCATTGAGTATGCAGTTGGCACAGAAGCAGCTGCTTTCTTTCACATAAATGACATACAGCTGAATACCTCTGACACAGTGTGTCATGCGTGCGTTTGGTCAAGTTTTAACTTTGCTTCTCTGTGTATGTTTGTGATTGATGTCCCTTTCTTTAATGAAGAAGAATGTTTTCTGACATGCACATGCTCATCCTCTGACTTTGGACAAGTCAAATTTGATTTCACATACATAAATAAGTCATGTGCATTGCTAAGCACAATGCGTCTTGCTGTTACAGCTGTTTTAGCACTCTTTGTTAGCACACCAACTTCCCTGTCACACAGACCCTTTCCATGCTGACTTCCAAAGAAGTGCTTCTCTATTGGAAATCCAAAGTCTGTCATTCCAAACAATATGTCAGTGAAGTTCCCCTTACTTTTGTACTGTTTTTGGGCACCTTCAGATAAATGAATTTCATTTGATTTCTATACTCCTTGATTTTTCAGATATTCTGTTGCTAGACACGAGAAGTGATGTGCCACATGAAAGTCATGCTTATGGTCATCACTGATGAAGATCAGCACATTATGCATTACCATCAAACAGTCTGGTTGTAGACACCTGCAGAAGGCAACAACTGGATGGATTGTGGTTTGATTGTAAGCCCAGTGTGCACTCTGTGACTCATCAAGGAAATGGCAATTGTAGTTTTCTCCAAAATCCAAGCAATATGCAAACTATTTATTGGGCACCTTTCTTCTGATATAATCAAACTGTTTGGCCTGCCATTTTAAGTTGAAAAGATGCTTTGCAAAATTTTCTGATTCTTCTTCTAGTTCTTTATCCAATTCCAAAATGGTTCCAGTTTGTTATTTTAGACACATCTGTTTATATTCTTTCACATTCCCCTCCTTTCTGTTGTCACATCCTCTAACTGCCATTTTCGCCATGTCACTGTAGAATCAATATGATCACTTACTAATGACAACAGTTTTCTTCTAATGTCATTGATGTTGCAATTCTTACAGTCTCTGCCTGTGTACTTCAATTTGTAGAATTCTCCTTGCTTTGGACAAAATGTAAGTGAAGATGCTTTAAATTTGTTCATGATGGATGACTCATTGGCTTGCCTGGCATACTGTAGTAGACAGTCCCAAATATGTGAATGACTTCATTTACATATTTGTGACTGCCTAGTACAGTATGTCCTGCAAGCCCATACTACATCTGTCATTCGGTGGGTGGCCGGGTGGTATGTGGGTGGGTTGCAGCTGCCTGCCGATGATGTGGTGAGGTGGGGCATGCAAGGGGTTATATGTGGGTGAGAGGGGTGGGGGGGTGCCACTGGATCACCAGGGAAATGATATATGGAGATATGCCGCGATCATGGCAATGGGTGGGAGGGGGTACCACTAGACTATGAGGGATTAATTCAACTGTATTTTATGGTGATCATGGTATCAGGTGGGAGGGGGTACCACTGGACTACCAGGGAAATTATATATGGTGTTTAACTGTGATCATGGCTATGGGTCAGGGGATGCCCCTGGATACCCACTGCACACGTCACACTGTGTAGGGCACCAGGCGCAATTTGCTGGGCTGCCTTGCGCAAGGCATGCAAATTGGGCAATAATGATATGCAAATGGCCCCATGTACACCTTGCATAAATTATGGCCTCATTTGCATGTCCTCTGCAGAATACCATGGGTGATGCACCCAGTGCAACTGCATTTGTGCTGGCACATCCCCATGCTCCCTATCTGTGGCTTGTGCCAGCACAGTGCCACTGCGCCATGCACAGTGAGTGCGCTGTCTGAGACATATTCAGTGATGCTGCACCATGGCACATCACCATAGAATATCACCCAGCCCTGGCCCCATCACATCCTAGTTGCGCTGTGCCCAGGCTTGTGCCACTTCCTGGCACAGTCTGAATATTCGGGCCATGGGATACATCAGGGGTTGTAATAATCTAACAGAATCATTTTCACTGTAGAATTTATAAGCAGTCTTAAATGATAAAAATGTTTATACAAGATTACTACAACCCCTAATGTACCCATATGACCATATTTCAACACATGCCCCCTCCCGCAGCATGATCTGAACAATGCCATTGGCAAGTGGCCATCTTGAGCTAGGCCCAGGTGCTGCATTTTTTTTCCACACAGTATCATCATCATTATGCCACCAATTAAAGCAACAATTATAAACAGCCTTATAAATAAAAAAAATGAAAATACAACCCCTGATTCTACCTCAAAATGTTCAATTGCTCATGGCATTGTTCAAAGCGTGCCAGAGGTGGGCTGTGCATTGAAATATGGTCTTAGGGGTACATCAGGGGTTGTAGTAATTTTGCATAAACATTTTCACACTGTACCACCATCAATATGCCACCAATTAAAGCAACATTTATAAGCAACCTTATAATAAATTAAAAAACAATGAAAAATTCAGCCCCCGGGCCTAGCTCAAGATGGCCGCTTGCTAAAGGCATTGTTTAGACTATGCCAGAGGGAGGCTGTGTATTGAAATATGGTCATAGGGGTACATCAGGGGTTGTAGTAATCTTGCATAAACATTGTTGCTGTAGTATTTATAAGCAGTCTTAAATGATAAAAATGTTTATGCAAGATTTCTACAATCCCTGATGTACCTCTATGATAATATTTCAACACACGCCCCCCCCCAGCATGGTTTGAACAATGACATTAGCAAGCGGCCATCTTGAGCTAGTCCCAGGTGCTGCATTTTTTATTTTCATACAGTATCACCATCATTATGCCACCAATGAATGTAACATTTATAAGCAGCCTTATAATATAGTAACAATAAAAAGGTTTATGCACAATTACTACAACTTCTGATGCACGCCTATGACCATATTTCTACACATGCCCCCTCCAGCATGATCTGAACAATGCCATGAGCAAGCAGCCAATCTTGAGCTAGGCCCAGGTGCTGCATTTTTTTATGTAAGAAATATCCAACAGGGTGGGTGGTATTGTGCTGTACTGGACCACCCAGGGGTGTAATGAGGCCCGACGCAGCAGGCAGAGGGCCTTATAACCTTTGGAAGGGCCAGTATAGCACAATACCACCCACCTTGGAAGGTATTATTGTGCCTAGAAAATAGGCAGTGTAAAAAATATATGTTTAATAAAAAAATTTAATAACAAATTAGTTATAAGTATGTTTTGAAATACAATAGTTCCTCCGCCTGCATTAGAATGATATTTTTTCCTTATTTTTATTTCTGGTGTCTTTTCAAAGTCTCCCCCCCCCCAACACACACACACACACTGACTAAATATTATTTTGTTTTCTGAAGCCAGTGCTGTTGTGAGTGAGCCCGGGGAGTGAGCACTACTGAGAGTGCAATCAGAACCGATGGCTGAGCTGTTATTAAACTGGAAGTACTCTACTTTTATTTATATGTGACACAGTTTGCAAGAATGGAAAACTTTTTTCTTATAAAAAAAGAATAACAACATGCCTGTCTCTGCTAGAATTGCACAGTAGTCAGGAGGGATGCGAGGGAACTGCCAGTTGAGAATGAATGGGACGTTAGAAGCAAGCCCCGATTTTTAGATTGCTGTTAACTCATTCAGTTCTGCCACTCAGTCAACTCGGTGGTCACCAAATAAGGACAAGCAGCAGTGCAGCACGTTTATTATTTATTTTAATTTTTTTATATAAAACCGATGAACATGTATGGCAAAATTTAAGCTAGCTGCTAAGAAAATGGGATTGACCCAGAGGTTAGGGGCAGTAAGGAGCGTGGTGGTGAGAGCCAACAGATGAGCTGTGGAGTGCCAAGGAGGTACGGAACGGTGGTGAAGTATGGCACCAAAAACATTTTAAGTTACCACTAGCCTAATTTTAGCTTGCTTTCTGCTCTAATGACAGCTTTTTCATTTGCTTGTGGAATATGCTAGAAGTAGCTTCATTAAGAAATGTGTGAGTTGTTGGGTAATGTGGAATGACCATACAACACACCATAGGACTCTGCCTGGTTGTCTTGCCCATTGATGGATGCATGCTGCTGGCTTGTGGTTTAAAATTTAGCTGCCAGTTTTTGGAGCGAGAGATACACCTGGCTGCCTCAGAAGTTTTTACGGGCGGTGTCACTTTGTGGCATGTAATTTTGTTTTGCATCTTCTTTTACTGGACTCTGGATTATTGGGGTTGGGGCAAAATGGTGACCTGCCGCATGAATAGTTAGTTGCTGGGACAGAAAAAAAATGTCGGCTGTGCCAATTGAAAATTGTGTTGCCCTTTGATATTTGTGGTGCGGTCCTTGGCATTGGTACTTTTAAAACCTGGGGCTCTGTTCACTGACAAATGACCACCCTGGCAAGCCTGTCAGCCAATCAGAGCCCGAGAATTTTTGGACCATTTTCTAAATTCGTAAAGTACCATCATCATTATGCCACCAATTAAAGCAATGATTATAAGAAGCTTATAATAAATTAAAACAAAATGCAAAATACAGGCCCTGGGCCCACCTCAAAATGGTTGATTGCTCATGTCATTGTTTAGAACATGCTGTGGGGGGGCATGTGTTGAAATATGGATGTGGGGTACATCAGGGGTTGTAATAATCTTATTGAATCATTTTCACACAGTACCATTATCATTATGCCACCATTTACTGTAGTATTTAAAAAGCAGTCTTAAATGTTAAAAATGTTTATGCAAGATCAGTAGAACCACTGATGTACCCCATGATCATATTTTAACACACACGCCCCTCCCCGGCTTGGTCTGAACAATGCCATCAGCAAGTGGCCGATCTTGAGCTATGCCAAGGTGCTGCATATTTTTAGTTTCACACAATATAATCATCATATGCCACCAATGAAAGCAACATTTATAAGTAGCCTTATGAAAAAAACATGAAAAATACAGCCCCTAGGCATACCTCAAACATGATTGATTTCTCATGGCATTGTTCAGAATATGCTGTGGGGGAGGCTTGTGTTGAAATATGGACATGGGGTACATCAGGGGTGTAGTAATCTTGCATAAACATTTTTGCTGTAGTATTTATAAATAATCTTAAATGATAGCAATGTTTATGAAAGATTACAACAACCCCTGATGTACTCCTATGGCAATATTTCAACACATGCCCCCCACTGGCATGGTCTGATCAATGCCAGGAGCAAGCAGCCATCTTGAGCTAGGCCCAGGTGCTGTATTTTTTATTTTCACACTGTAGCACCATCATTATGCCACCAATGAACTTAACATTTATAAGCAGCATTATAATATAGCAACAACAAAAAGGTTTTTTGCATGCTAACTACAACTCCAGATGTACACCTATAGCCATATTTCTACACATGCTACCCACCTCGCCGCATGTTCAGAACAATTCCATGAGCACGCAACCATCTTGAGCTAGGTCAAGGTGCTGCATTTTTTATTTTCACACTGTAGCACCATCATCATGCTACCAATGAATGTAACATTTATAAGTAGTCTTATAATAAATTAAAAAAATGAAAAAATACAGCCCCTTGTTCTACCTCAAATTGTTTGATTGTGGGAGGAGCATGAGTTGAAATATGGACATGGGGTAAAAATGATTTTAACAACCTAAATATCTCACACACATTTCAAACAGAGCCAGACTCACCTCCCCAGGTTCCCACTATTACATGTCATTATTAGGTTTGTAAACATTACCAGAATCACACACATGTGATGTTTTCCTCCCTTAGAACATGTTCAAACAGACTAACACAGTTACATTCCTTAGAAATATATCAAAAACACTTTTGTGCTAGAGCCACGATCACATCCCCAGTAGATGCATGCCCCTTAATAACATGTGCCAGCATAATCACATAATCATAGAGGTGTGCACCACAGAAAAGATCCATTTTATTAAAATGTCAGGATCATATCCACAGGAGATGCATGCCCCTTTAATACATGTGCTAGCATAATTATTTAGCTAAACATTTGTGGCACAAACACATCACAGCACAAGTGCTGCACTCCTAAACAGTACTAGTGATCCCACTATTCTGGACATCCTCCATTTTAGTAATGGTTCCCCCTTCCACAAACAAGTATTTACTTACTGGCTAAATCATTTATATGTGAAATAATCCTGCTCCCAAACACATCACAGTACAACTGCTGCGCTCCATCTTACAGTACAAATGGACTAATGCAAAACAATTTTATCTCCTCTGTATTCTGGCCACCCTCCATTTTAGTAGTGGCCCTCCTTCTTCAAACAACTGTTCACATACTGGTTTAATTATGTACTGTATTTGTGAAATAATCCTACTCCCAAATACATGTAATATCTTTGTTCCCAGGGGTTACTAGAATCCCTCTTAGAATCAGTGGCAGGCAGGGAGAGGCAGCTAGGGAAATGCCAGTTAAATGGATTTCAAAGTGTCCCACTCTGTTTTTCAGTCTCAGCTGAGCTGGAGTAATGATATCACTTTAGAATTGTCACAGCAGCATAAGCCACATTGGAATTTTAACTGGGGGGGGGTTAGCTGTAGAATGTTGGGTTAGCGTCAGTAGTCTGGAGAGTTGTCTATAAAGGGGAGTGCCATGAGGAGGCTGCTGCCTCGGCAGCTCCTCAGTTTCTAGCTCTGACAGAGAGCTACCTTTGTAGTTTGGGTAGTTTGTTCTTACCCTAGAAGACGAACATGGAAGACAGAGAGTAAAGTGGTAGAAACCATTCCAAGAGGATTTTCTAGTGCCCCATCCTTGGAGGGATGGGAAGGGGATTCCTGGATTCAGGGGCAATCCCCTGGTCCAGCCTGGACCATGTTGAAGCTGCCTGAGATTCATCTGCTCTGCGAGTACCTGAGACTTTTGTGTGGAAAAGCCCTGGAGTACCTTCATTCCTATGGTGAGTTTTTCTCTGACAAAGGGACTCTGTCACCTAGACTGTTTTCTGTCTAAAAGTGTCTGCCTACTATGGGGTCCAGAGAGAGACTTGCCAAGTATAGAACTTTTAGTTCATGTCTGATTTAAAAGTGCCTGCTAAAGTTGGGGGTCTAGTGAACAGATATTGCCAGTTACAGAACTTTTAAATTCAGGACACTTCAGAGGTGTGTAAAGTAGTACAGTATGTTAAATGTGAAAGACATTTCAAGCTAGCATCTACAAGTTTTGTGTGAGGGTGTTATTAACCAGATGAATGGTCGAGTATAAATTTGGATGCAAAAGGTGGGAGACCCCCCCCCATCTGGAGTAACCATGTTTACCTATCTGGGTTCAGTTTGGGCACCTTTGTTTTCTCTCAGAGCATTTGGCAAGTGCCTGAAGAAAATAGTTTACCCAGACATGGGTTTGGATCTTTTTATGAGCCTGTATGTGCTCTTTGGTGGTTGAGGGTGCCACCAGAAATTCCTCATGAAATATGGGAAAGTCTCCTAGTACTGGCCAATGGTGTCTAGTCAAGGGAAGTGTACCAGATCTGGCCGTGTGTGCTAGTTTCCATTCAGAACCAGAAAGTGTTTGCTGTTTCCATTTCAGAACCTGAGGGTTCACTGTGAGTGTTCTTTGTGCCTCAGTAATTTGCATTACCAGTAGGAGTAGACCTGCCAAGGCCCATCTTCACTTTGTGATTATTCTCTGTGTATGTGAATAAAAGCCACACTCTAGAATCCCAGCCTGGTTTGGACAATACTGTTATTGCTTCCACTGAGTCTGGATTTACTTGGGTGTCCCTGACCAGAAGTACAAATCTAGCATAATTGTTAGCAAACATTTTCTCCCAAGGACCCAGACTGATGGCCATGGTAAATGGTCCCCCCAAGGTGTGAGCCAGGTAGCTGCCACACTTGGTTTGCCTGTCTGAGGATGGCAGGCTCTGAAGTAGAAGTATTGGTAAACTGAACTGTTGTAATGACAACCCCCATCCCTCTCATTGGTGCCATGAGTAAGAGGAACAGCCCTGCTAGTTGAACAAGGGGGGCCGGTGCAGGGAGATTATATACATAACAGCACAACTGCTGCACACCATCTAAACAGAACTAATGGTCCTATGAAAAACATTTATGTTTCCTCTGTATTCTGGCCATCTCCATTTTAGTGGTAGCCCCCTTCCACAAAGAACTATTTACTTACTGGCTAATTCGTTTCCTTTTTTTCAAATATTCCTGCCCCCAAACACAGCACATCGCATATGCTGCAACTGAATGACACATTTTTTCCAAGTGTGCTGAAAGATAGCTCACCACTTCTGCAGATCGCACTCATTGCGTAGAAGTTGCTCTGACGTGGTCCTGAATCCCGTGCACACGCTTCTCCCAAAATGGACAACAGTATTTAAAGCTTGGTTTCTTGCCACACAATAGGCAGAACCCACTCAATGAGGATGAATTTAAACACATTCTGAGTGCAACAACTCCTGCTGGATGTGATCCTCTGGATCCTGGATCTCTGGACACAACCCTCACATAGCAACCCACGTGGGTAACAGTGGGACATGTCACAGAGGACCAAAGTGTTTGATCTTGTATTGCCCAACAGGCACCAGACTGGGCAGTACAGAAACTGCCTGTTTTTTTTTAATTATATTTCTTTATTGTTTGTATAAAGGTAATATTCCTAAGAGTAAAGAACAGGGATTGCACATTATGACCAATGACATAAACTGTATGGCAGCTGCAGTGTGACAATATACAACATTTTGCAGAAATCCCTGAATCTGGAAAACCAATGAAAAATCTCCCCTACCCCCCCTCACCTAGATCTCTTGGCCCCCATCTCCCCTTCCCCAGGAAGTGCCTTCTATAAAGGAAAAGAAAGAAGGAAAAAGGAGAAAGGGAGCTGATCCTGATACATATAGGATGCATAGAGGAGTATCAACTGCCAAAGTAGCTAGAGGTGTACCCAACAGGACATTAATTCAAATAAAGAGCATATCATTTGCCCCATTTCCGCTCAAACAAAACCAAACGATTCCAAGAACTTGCTATTAACCTTTCAGTCTGAAAGCATAGAGAAATTTCACTGATCCATTCTGCATGCGAGATAACCAATTGGTCCATCCAATGCCTAAGCACCAATCTTTTAACGACCATCGAAATTAAAGCCATATGGAATCTAGATTGGATGGACTGCCATAACGGAGCCACCTTCTCACAATGCCAGAAGATATGTACTAGGTTCCCTTCCACTGTGCCACACCTTGTGCATAGAGTTGAAGATAATCTATTTAATTTAACCAATTTAACTGGGGTGTAGTACATGTTATTCAATATATGGTATTGGGTGAGTCTATGTCTGTCTTGAGAGAGATACTGATAAGTGTCTGCCCAAATCTGTTCCCAATCTAGGAGGGTGTCTGGCAGAAGAGAGGACCAGCATTTGGAGCCAGTCGGGGAGTCCAGGAATTTAGTGTCCAGTAAGAAAGAATAAAGCTTAGAAATACTATGAACCTTGCTTGCCTGCTCCTGTATCTGATTTAGGAAGGGTTTAATTCGAGACTGTATGGGGTTGGGGCCGAAGCTGGAAGCCACTAGGTGTCGTAACTGAAAAACTTTAAAAATGTGCTTCTGAGGAATGTTATACTTGGTCAGAATTTCCCCAGAGGGTAGAAGAGAGTTATTCAGGAATAAGTCATCCACACAGCAGTCTCTCAGCTGAGGAAGCCAGTCTAAAGGAAGTGGGAGACCACCGATCCCAATATTTAAATTAAGTGTAAGAGGTTGGGAAGTGTCTTTTCTAGGAGAGAGAGAGAGATTGAAAAAATGCCAGCATTGATTTAGCACCTTAACAGAGGTGCCAATGACGCACCTCTGTAAAGGTGGAGGCAAAGTGGATAGGCTACAATAGAGGAGTCTGGATGGGGGAAGGTCAGACTCTTTTAGAATCTTTTTCTCAAGTTGTACCCAAATTGGTAGATACTCATCCGCCCTCTGGTCATACCACCTCCCAATTTTTGCCATGTGACTTGCCCAGTAATAGAGCATAAAGTTGGGAAGACGGAGCCCCCCTTCTGTTTGGGTAAATTAAGTTTTAAAAAGGCTTTCCTGGGCTGTTTACCCTGCCAAATGAACTTGGAGACAGACCTATGAAAATGATGAAAATAGGACATTGGCAGATAAATGTTCATTAGGCTAACTGGGTAGAAGACCCGAGGCAACACATTCATCTTAACAATATTAATACGACCCCACAGCAATAAAGGGAGGGCAGACCATCTCTGAAGGTCTTGTTGAATTTTAATCAATAGATTATCTAGGTTAAGCTTCCTGAAGAGTTCAGGGTCTTTAATAAAGAAAATGCCTAAATATTTGAGAGAGGAAGGGGCCCATTTCATACAAAACTGGGAGAAGTTGACCTGAAGTGTATTTACGTTCAGTGGGAATATGATTGATTTAGCTAAATTCAGCTTGTAATTAGCCACTTGGCCAAACTGGGCAATAATGTGTAGTATATGTGTTAGATACACTTCAGGATTAGTCAAGTGTAAAAGAATATCATCCACATAAGCCAAGAGAACCAGAGACTGTTGCTGAATGAAACATCCCGTGACCAGTGGAGAGCTTTTGATACTGAGAAGGAGAGGCTCCAGATATAGATCAAACAGGAAAGGTGGCGGGGGCAGCCTTGCTGGGTACCTGTAAATAGCGAGAAATGAGAAGAAAAAACCCCGTTACAATAAATTCTGGCAGTAGGGGATTGGTAGACCAATTTGATCCATTGAATAAAGACCTCCGGGAAGCCCATTTTCTCCAATATAATCCAGAGAAATTCCCAGTGGACTCCATCAAAGGCTTTCTCCGCATCTAATGATATCAGAGCCATAGAGACTTGAGAGTGCTGGGCGGCCTGAAAAATATGTGGGAGGGTACGCAGGTGGTCTATAGAGGACCTGCCCTGCACAAACCCTACTTGTTCGGGACTCAACAAGTTGAGCCAAACCCGTTTGAGTCTTAACGATAGGATTTTCATTAGGATTTTAATGTCGTAATTAAGGAGTGAGATTGGGTGGTAACTAACAGGATCCGTCGGGGTTTGTCTGGTTTCGTACCAAAACAATAGTGGCTTCCAGCAGGGAAGGGTCCAGGGTGTTAACGTTAAACATGTACTCAAATAATTTTGTGAAGAGAGGGGCAAGTTCCTTCCCAAAAGTTTTATAGAAATTGGAAGGAAAGCCATCAAGTCCTGGAGCTTTGTCCAGAGAAAATTCTTTGATTACCTCCTCCACCTCTGTTACCATGATAGGAGTAATCAGAGCTTTTCCTAGGTGAGTTTTGAGGGTAGGAAGGTGAAGGCCCTCCAGAAACTGGTCCACAAGGGAATGAGAGAGGTGGAAGGAACCACTGCCGTAAAGTTCCTTATAAAAGGTAATGGCCATTAGAGGGCTAAGAAATTTTCCGACAAAAAGTCCGTATCTCACACCGTTTCCGAGATACGGGCCCTGAAAGGCATGGTGAATGCCGTAATGTTATCCTATGGGAAAAAAGGAAAGTTTGGAGCACCATAACTTTGCCTCCCTGTAATGTTTTTTCACCAAACCACTGAAAGGCACATCTGTGGGCTATTGGCTGTCTTTCCTCCAAATTTCAGGAAAAAAGACCAAACCGTTATTTTGCAGCAGGGTGCCAAAGGATTTCTGCAATGCGTTGGGTGCCGTAATGTTATCCTATGGGAAAAACATCAACTTTGGAGTGCCGCAACTTTGCTGCCATGTAATATTTTTTCAAAACAACACTGAAAGGCACATCTGTGAGATGTCTTCTGCGTTTCCTCCAAATTTCAGCCTAAAACTCCCAACCGTTCTTTTGCAGCGAAGTGCCAAAGAATTACTGTTATTTTGGGCATAGTAAGCAAAGTAGTGTCAGTGATTTGCAAAGCTTTTAAAAATTTATATTACTTTTCGCAAGTTCTACACTACTTTGCGACACTACTTTTTCCAGAAATTTGAAAATAGATTTCTAGGGTGTTTTACCCCAAATAAAGACATGGCTAGCATCCTCAGGGGCCCGACTAGGTGAATACAAAAGAATTAGGTTGCTAGAGGGTCTCAATTTTAAATGCCAACCATTTTCTGATCACCAACTGAAAACAAGATGGAGGATTTGATACACTAACAGGGCCATTTACACTAAAAAGTGCATTTGCGACACTGTCAAACTTTTTGTTAACTTTTCCTATTGACTTATAATGGGAAACTATTTTTGAATAACTTTTGAACCGTTTAATATTTTTTCACAAAATCTTCAAAAGGCACATCGGACCTGCCACGCTCCCTGAAGATTTTGGACTGGTCGCATAAACCATACGACCTGTAGGCGTGACCGTAGAATTCCAGAAAAGCGTAAACGTGTGCACAGATCATGCTTAATAACTCTGCAGCTGTATATCCGAGCAATATGAAACATGGCAGATCCCAAGGCCTATGGTTCTTGATCATGTATTCCAAATTTCAGGCAAATCTGTCAAACGGTTGCAAAGTTATTAAGGTGCAAAGTTTTGGGGTTTAACATAGAAATGGCTCCTCAACCCTAACTATGTTAGCACTACAGTGCTACCATAATATATTAGAGGCAAATACATATATATATATATATATATATATATATATATATATATATATATACATACAGTATATACACATATATATTATGGTAGCACAGTAGTGCTACCATAGTTAGGGTTGAGTAGCACTTTTAAGGTTAAAGGGTCAAACTCTGTACCTTAATAACTTTGCCACCATTCAACAGATTTGCCTGAAATATAGTATGGATAATTGGGCATAGTAGATCTTGTGATCTGCCAAGTTTCGTACCAGTCAGATATACGGCTGCGGAGTTATTAAGCAACAACAAAATGCACAATTATGCTTTTTTGCAATTTCTTTGCTCTCACCTACAGGTCGCACAGTATGCGCTACTGGTCTGAAAACATCAGGAAACATGCAGCAAGGTTCCCCGATGTGCCTTTTGAAGATTTCATTAAAAAATATTAAGCGGTTCAAAAGTTATTAAAAAACAAGTTCCCATTATAACCCAATGGGAAAAGTTAACAAAAAGTTAGACACTTTCGCAAATGACCCTACTACTTTCGCAAATCTGCCATTTTGTTTTCAGTTAGCTTGTGATTTAAAATTGGGACCATCTAGGGGCACAATATTTTTTGTGTTCACCTAGTCGGAGCCTGGGGATGCTAGCCATGTCTTTATTTTATGGTTAAACACCCCAGAAATATGTTTTACAAATTTCTGGGAAAAGTACTTTTGCAAGTACTTTCACATGCATGACACTTTTGCAAATCTGTGCAAAAGCTTTCGCAAATCACGAAAGTACTTTGCAACACTATGGCCAAAATGACAGGAGTTCTTTGCCACCTTGCTGCAAAAGAATGGTTAGATCTTTTGGCCTGAAATTTGGAAGGAAGGCACCCAACATGTCACAGATGTGCCTTTTGGTGGTATGGTGAAAAAATATGGTATGTCTCAAGTCTATACTTCGGTTGATACTTCTTCCTCTTAGACTAACATGGTCGATATGCCACTTCGGGGCTCCTATCTCGAAAACAGTACAAGAAACAGATTTTTCATTGCTAGTTACATAGCCCTAGGGGCTATGTAATACAAAATGGTAGCCAGGAAAATAATGATTTCTGTGAAATTAAAATTTTTTTTCTATGTCGTACGGTTGCCGAGATATTTGCAATTATGTACTTCCAATGCTCATTTTAAGCTACCATTGCCATTACAATGCATACATTCTCTGTACACACTGTGTTTCACTATGCAGTTGTCCAGCAAAAACAGGGTATGCGCTTCTGTTACTGTTACAGTTACTGTTTCTCCTTGCGTTTATGTACCCATTAGTGTTACCGTTCCCATGTGTGCCACCGTGTGTGTTACCTTTGCATTGTCATTTGCCCTTGCGTTTTCATTACTGTTACCATTTGCATTTCCATCTTGTGTTTGCGTTGCTGTTCCTGTTACTCTCCCGCCGCCACATTACATTCAGTATTTCTCATCATCATTCTCAAAAAGAAAGGAAATTAGAGGCAAAATACTCCATTTAATGCATCAGTTAGGGTTGTTCCACAGCAACAAAAGTAAGGAAATTCGTTGTTAGGGTTGAAACCTCTCGGACACTTCCAGCCCTTCAACTGGCATCGGGAGATGTTAGGAATCATCGGTCCCAACTCTCACCCCATTCTTCTATACCTCTGCTTTTACACATGTGATGGGGTGAGAGTTAGGACCGCCGACCCCAACACGCACCCCGATGCCAGTTGGGGGGCTGGAGGTGTGCAGGGGGGGTTCAACCCTAACACCAAATTTCCTTACTTTTGTCACTTTAGAACAACCCTAACTGATGCATTAAACTGAGTTTTTTGACTCTAATATATTATGGTAGCACGGTAGTGCTACCATAGTTAGGGTTGAGGAGCCATTTCTATGTTAAACCCCAAAACTTTGCACCTTAATAACTTTGCAACTGTTTGATGGATTTGGCTGAAATTTGGAATTTTTGATCAAGAACCATAGACCTTGGGATCTGCCAAGTTTTGTACTGGTTGGATATACGGCTGTGGAGTTATTAAGTGTGATCTGTGCACGCGTTTACGCTTTTCTGGAATTCTATGGTCGCGCCTACAGGTCGTACGGTTTGTGCGACAGGCCTGAAATCTTCAGGGAACATGCGGCTGGGGTCATTGATGTGCCTTTCAAAGATTTCGTGAAAAAATATTAAACAGTTCAAAAGTTATTCAAAAAACAGTTTCCCATTATAAGTCAATGGGAAAAGTTAACAAAAAGTTCAACACTTTCACAAGTGCATTTTTACTTTCGCAAATGGACCTGTTACTTTCACAAATCAGCCATTTTGTTTTCAGTTGGTGATCAGAAAAATGGTTGGCATTTAAATTTGGGACCCTCTAGCAACCTAATTATTTTTGTATTCACCTAGTCAGACCCTGAGGATGCTTGCCATGTCTTTATTTTGTGGTAAAACACCCCAGAAATATGTTTTTCAAATTTATGGAAAAAGTACTTTCGCAAATTACTTTTGTGCTCACGAAAGTTTCGCAAATTTTTGAGAAAGCTTAAATTGCGACAGTAGTTTTCTAGTCTGTGGGAAATGACAGCAATTGGCACTGCGCTGGGGGAGGACCAAGTCAACACAACCAATGACAGACATCCAGCAGCAGGTGACAGAAATAACAAACAATTGTCTAAATGTACTACAAGACATCCCCACCCACCTGACCAGGTACTGCATGCTCAGTGGAGATCAACAGCTAAACTGAGGCCATGTACACCAAACGTACACATCCCTGATTGCAGCTGCACACAACGTACCTCACTTAGTAGTTGCATGGCCTTACCTACCAATGCCCCACACCACACCACAACTGGTACAGTGCCGTTATTCAATATAAATGCTGAAGGTGCATGATGACAGTTGTAGAAAGGTTTTAACACTACTGAGTATACATTAATTAAGAGAAGCACATAAATTAACTACAAGACACTAGCATGCTCAAGATAAAAGTAGTGATACATTTAGTAGGCATTTACATAGTAGTACATTTACTGCAATGGTTTACTCAACATAGAGAGGCTGATGTAAGCGTATGGAAAAGCATTGCCTGTTCAACGCTGTGAAATTGGTACTGCCAGTATCACATGCATTCTTACTGATGAAGGTGTACTGCTGATGTACATACATAGACCTTCAGTGTGTTTCAATATTAAGGATGCAGTAAGTATTCTTTGTAAGAAAGATTGTAATTGCATGGATCAGGCCAAGCAACTTCTAAATATCATAGCACTACTGAGCCAACAATGATGTACCTGTATCGGACATGTTTATAGGATAGATTTTCCTGTAGGCACTTACTGAGTATGTTGTACCTGATAAAGACAATCTCATTGCATCTGTGATGACTAACTTATTCAAATAGTAATACATTTGCTATTGTTGCAATGACTGATCTATGCCACTTATGGACACAGTGTGATTTTTTAACAGTTGTTTCATACTCAGGCTATATGCCTACTGTTTGCCTATACACTTCTGTCACTGATGCTATCAAAGTGATAACTATGTTAATTCTGCTACAACAGGAATCAAGTAGGTATGGTGTAGATATGAACAGAATGTCTTTTAGTATTGATTTAACTCATAATGGGGTAAGTGTACTAGGACAGCAGGGGTTATCCTCTATCACTGAGTCTGTCAGTTATAATCACACTAGGGTTTCGATGACTGTGATGATCAAGTTACACTGTTCATCTTCATGAGTTCATATTTACAGCCATTGTCCAGTAACTAGACAGTGTATGGTGTAACTGGGTGGGACACTGTGTTGCAAAGCTGCTGCAGTGCCTAGCAGAGGGAGAGTATCTACTCATAAAGACAATTAAACAATAAGGCATTACCAACAGTTATGTTAAATGGTCTATTAATCACCCTGTGGGGTTTAATGTTGAATGAGGCATATCCGAGTGCCACATGTCGCTAGACAGTGATAAACTGACCATTGACATAATACCTGGGAGTGGCTTATTGCTATCATAATAAAACTGTTTTTTAAACAACATTAAACCATGTTCATCATATTGTTAGGCTCTACATGTATGTCAATAAAAACTAAACATAAGGCTGTTACAGTGTTTACAGTCAATTAGAAAGCTGCATTTCTCAAATCCTTGTTATAATCAGAGATATTATACCTGTACAACTCCTTGGTTTTGCTGAACTCTATTGCTCAGGTGGCCCACCACAAGTGGTGTGGTCTGGTGTGGGGCATCGGTAGGTAAGGCCATGCAACTAAGTGTGGTACGTTGTGTGCAGCTGCAATCAGGGATGTGTACATTTGGTGTACATGGCCTCAGTTTTGCTGTTGATCTCCACTGAGCATGCAGTACCTGGTCAGGTGGGTGGGGATGTCTCGTAGTACATTTAGACAATTGTTTGTTATTTCTGTCACCTGCTGCTGGATATCTGTCATTGGTTGTGTTGACTTGGTCCTCCCCCATACTTGAATGTGTGTGTGTCTGTGTGTGTGTGGTGCTGGGGTGAATTCGGAGTTAGGGTTTTCAACCCTAACAGCGAATTTCCTCACTTTTGTCGCTGTGGAACAACCCTAACTAATGCATTAAACAGAGTTTTTGCCTCTAATATATATATATATATATGTATATATATATATATATATATAAATATATATATTATGTAATAGATAACCACTCTTAGGTGTGCGATGGCGCTCTGATGCTCGCATGCCTTGGTGTCGTCAACCAACCAAGGCGTGTGTATGTCAAACATGATCACACATCCTAAGTGGTTATCTATCTTATAAAATAGCAAAATTGTGTTTTTGGGGGGTAAAGTGCAGGTAAGGTGCCCGCTCTTGATATAGGCATGGTCACGTGATGATGATTGTCCACTAGATGAGCTACTTTTTTTCTACCCATTTTATAAATATATTTATAAAATAGGTAAGTAAAATCACAGAAAATCCAGTGTGCTGACTAGATAAAACATGTCATATGACTGTGCATTATTCTGCAATGACCGCACGCCTCCCACTACGACCGCATGCCTAAATTACTTTTTAACCTTCAAAACCTTCTCACCAGTGGAGAGATCACTCCACACCTGGCACAGATAGGCAGCCACACACATACAAGTGGTACATTCAGACTGCTAACAACATTAATATACAACTCCCCCTGGTAAATGACTCGCTGCCAGAAGTTTAAAGTAAGACTCAGTGTGCTGAAAAGTAAAAAAGATGTTTATTTGCTTTACTTATCTAAGGAAAAAGCACCTTCTTTACAGGGAGAAAGAGTGGGGAGCACTTTCATTTGTATTAGTGAAATCTAGTGTGATCGAGTGTGGTCAATAATCAGTACTGACATGTAGGCAGACAGTAAAAGTAAAACCCTCTCTGTTAAAAAATGCAAAGTAACTGTGTAGTTTACATTATTTTCATGTAGAATCCTCTAAAAGAAGTTGCCAACTGAAGTAAGTGAAGAGCGAGTGGGGAGCACTTTCACTTTTATTAGTGAAATGTAGCACGACCGAGCATGGTCAATAATGATAAGTAACATGCAGGCAGACACTGAAAGTAAGTCAGTCTGTTGAAAAAGCAAATAAACTGTGCACAAAAAAAAAAAAAGCTGCTGCCTGAAGCAAGTGGAGAGCTAGCGCACAGCGAGGATGTTGGCAGCTTCAGAAAAACAGACACAAGGCAGAGCGAGTGTTGTTGGTATAGCAATGCAATGATGTACTTGATAATTCACCAAGCAAATAATGTCAGTCCACAGAGAACACCTGGAAAACAAGAAAGGATTTTTGTGATTAAATGTCGTGGAAAGAAAAGTAAAGGAAAGGAAACTAAAAGGCTGGCAGTATAGCCTAGAGGTTAGAGGAACGAGGTGTGAACGAGCTTGATACATCCAGCAGACCAGACCTGAGTCTGATTCTCACAACTTCCACTTGCATACTGTGTGACTCTGAGCAAGTCACTTAACCGGCCAGTGCTCCCAGGTTGCCCCTGAAAACAGGCACTTGTGCCTAGTGAGCCTTACCTGGTTACCAAATACTGAAATAAAAAAAGAAAGGGAAACAAAAGCGAGGAAATTAAAGCAAAGGAAAAAAGTTAAATCACAGTGATACTAACCATTACAGTACTACTGCTGTGCAATTCTATTTTGGTGTCTGTGTTCTGTAGTACAACCTGTGAAATGTGCATGATGAAAATATTATAGGAAAACATTTTAATGCTGCAATGAGTCTCATCAATCATGGCCTGATTTTCTGCCTCTAGTAGGCTTACAGAAGTGCTGCAGTGTCTGAAAAACAGTGCAGGTGTCTCTCCAACAGCAGATGAAGAAAGTCCTCAATGCAGTGTGGTTACACTCACATGAGGATGCCTTGCAGACTTCAGTCAGTGGCTTGATTGAGGAGCAGGACCAAGATTAATCTGTCAAGAGGAGAGTTTTGAGGAGGTACGGGTGTTCTGTTTCATGTTGGTGGCAATGAATCATCAGTCACTACAGTGGTGGAAGTGTTAGCAAGCCAATGCTGTTTCTTATTTGATGTGATTGTGAGGAGGAGGAGGAGGAGACAGCTGATGCAGCCCAGGAGTACAGAGGAGGTAGAGGAGGTAGAGGAGGTGGTTCTGTTTATCACAGTTGGCTGCCTACTATATACTGATTACCAAGTGCTGTGTCATGCTGTTTCATCCTGTGCTGGAAGAGGATCCAAGGCATCTACAGTGCACACAAGAGATAATAAGAGGAGGAGAAATATGATGTGTTAAGGTCAGTGCTGCATGGCTGTGGTGTTTCTTGCTGGCTAGAGCAGGTGTTCTGTTCATTAAGTGTCATAGTGTATTGTTTACAGCTGCTCAATTTGATGCAATTAAGAAGCAGCACTAATCAATTGTTGTTGATGTATATCCCAGCACTGAATGTGATACATTATTATTACTGACATCTAGGAGTATATGGTTGTGGATCGGTGGGGAAGGGGACATGGAGGGAGAAGGAGAAAAGAAATAGTAGAGTTCATTCTTTATTATTCTTCCACATCCTCCTTGAAGCATCCCTCACAGTCTTCAGTACTGGAAGTGCCACCATACAGGAACTTCCTCTTTGTCACTGCTTCATTCACTTCAATGTTGCGAGATAATGATGAAGTATGTCCTGGTCTGCCTAAAGCACTTTCTTCTTCATCATTATCACTGTCAATTGGCACTGTTACCATGGATATTACTGTTTTTGAGGGTATGTAAGCCTCATTCATTTTGATATATGTCAGCATGCCAACATTTTAGGAGATATATTTGTGTGCCTGTCATGCACAGTGGAACCTGCTGAACTGAACACTCACTCAATGCTGACACTGGTGGATGGGTAGCCAAGATATGTCAGGGAAACCACTGTTAGTGCTGGCCAGTCAATGACCTTAGTGCCCCAGAATATTAGTGGGTCATCTCCAATGGTGAGGTTCTTTGTATCTGCAAAATATGCACCTACCATGCATTTTACCAGTCGAAGATGTGCAGTATGATCCTCCTCCTCCTCTCCCTCCTCAGTTTCCTCCATGTCTGCAACTCCCTGACTGAGGGTGGCCCAAATGGGATTCAGCAAAGGTTCCTTTACCTTGCATTGCTTTTATGCAGTTTGACACCCTGGCAAAGATGAAGAGAAGTGGGTGGCAGTAACACCAGATTGCTGTGCAGTACCATCATCTTTCTTTGCCCTTGTGCCTGTAGTAGAAACTGTGCGACACCTACCCTCTGAGTGAGTATTTCTGTCAGTCACTGCAACTCATGACGCTCACCTTGTGATGTGGCTGCCCGACCAAGTTTATAATGTGGATTGAGCACAGTTGCAACTCCAAACTCCTCAGACTGCATAATATACATTATGTAGGTGTTGGAGTCTAATGTGGATAGCATGTGTTCCATTAATGAGCAAATTGCTCTGTCACCACCTGTCTCCAGCTATTGCTGCACATTCAGCAATGTCTGTCTCAGCACCCATAGCAGAGGAATGGACTCACTAATGCAGGCACTATCTCAATTCACTGCCTGCGTTGCATGCTCGAAGGGTCTCAGAATTGAGATGAGCCCATCCATTAGGTGCCACTGCTCTGTTGTGAGACACATGGATGCCTCACTGTTGTCATGACTCGCATGAATCAGCAGATACTCAGATATAGCCTTTTACTGCTGGTATAAACACTCCACCATGTACAAGGTGGAGTTCCTCCTGGTGACAACGTCAAACTTTAAATGGTGCTGTGGCAGCTTGTTCTTTACCTGGAGATCATGGAGATGGTCATATGCTTTTGCTGAATGTGCAAAGTGGGCACAGATGCATTGGACAAGAGCCAAAACTTCTTTTATATCCTGATAGTTAAGAAAAGCCTGCACCACAAGGTTAAGGCAATGTGTCAGACATGGCACCCTGACAAATCCTCATCAGTGATGCATTTCCGCACTTTGAGCAATTATCACTGATGATGAATCCAGCTTTCAGTGCATGGGGTGGAGCTACTGATCAATCTCAGTTAGTATGACTTCCAGCATCTTTTCTTCTCCAGTGTGTGACCCAGAGATACTCTTCATGGCCAGTGTTGCATGTTGCCTTATACCAGGCATGTTGCTACCACCACAGTTTGTCCTAGTGCAATTCTCACCTCTCCCCCAATCAGCTGCTACCCCAGGTACCTGTGCCCAGTGTGCTGTAATGCACAGGTAAGAGCTACCAGATGTTTTTCCACTGGTCCACATGTCCATGCTCAGATGGACATACTGTGCCGAGGAATGCTGCAGGGCATGATGTACCATGTCACATACTGTACTGTACAGTTCAGGGATGGCACGCTTTGAAAAGTATGTACGTGGTGGTACCTGCCATTTCAGAAGGCACGAGCATGAATCACCTAAATGTCACATTCTCTACAAAGGAGTATGGCAACAAATCCAGATCAATCATTTCTGCACACGTTGCATTCAACTCCCGTGCTGTACTATAATTAGGCATGAATTTTGTTTGCACATCCAAAATGGAAGTTAGCATCGGCTGAACTTTTCTTGATACTGCTGCCATCAGTGATGCACCTGGTGGTGTGCCAAACAGCTTGCCTTGTTATTGTGCCAGTAAGGGGGTGCTCCTTGTCTGGGGACTGCCAATGGTGCTCATGGCCTGTGGCGATGCACAATACACCTCAGTGGCTTTTTGGTTTTTCATAACTAGCGGGATAGCAATCACATTTTGAGTTGGGGTGGTACTCCAGATGCTAGGACTACTGCTTTGCCCATTGCCAGAATCCTCCTCATCCAGTACAACAATGATGTCCTTCTCCTCCTCACCTGCACCTCCATGTCCCTGTAGTGGTGCTGTGTGCATTTTGCTTACATTGCCCTCTACTTGGGATTTACCAGAACCACTGGCACTGGCTGCCCTCTGATGTTGATGACACTGAATTGAGTGCCTATTTTTAAGGTGTGTGTTTTGCCCACCTGTGCCGAGATGACTTCCGTTCTTACCCCGACTTACTCAGATTTGACACAGTTGGCAAATTGCCACTGTCACATCAGATGGGTCCAGTACATAATAATCCCTCACTGGGGATTTATGGGACCTTGTATTTACTTGGTGCCAAGATGACTGTGATTTTGATAGCAAAGAAGAAGATTTGCATAATCATCTGCCATAGATGATCGGGTAACAGAAGGACTCTTTGGTGTGCTTCTCTACCCACAGCCCGCTGATTGTTTCAGCGGACAGCTGCTGTGGGGGTGCTACCTGTGTAGCTGGTCTTGGACTCAGGTTGGGTTTGGCGTAGACATATTAATGGGATTATAGTGTCTGTGTACTGTGAAAAGTCACCTGGTGTGCTGGTGTGTTCTGCAATCAGCCTCTCCCTGTCCACTGCTGGGTTATCTTTAAACTGAATGTTTTGTAATTTAAAT
The DNA here is from genome assembly GCA_016271365.2 of Neoceratodus forsteri. Taxonomy (NCBI): domain Eukaryota; kingdom Metazoa; phylum Chordata; order Ceratodontiformes; family Ceratodontidae; genus Neoceratodus; species Neoceratodus forsteri. The sequence continues at coordinate 511,495,467 of CM057450.1, read as the reverse complement.
GTGCTGACCTATGTAATACAGAAAGACGTCAGCAGTGCTTGCAGTTTAATTTTTATTCTGTGGACCCCAGTTATACTGCTCTGATTAATTTAAGCAATAGGCACTCAGCTTTACAGGGCAGATGAATTAGATACATACTGAATATAGCTAGGTAAAAACGTTTAATGGGGCTTTAGTGTGTGTATGACTGGCATTGCACCGTATCTGCGTCATGCGCAGTCTGTAACCTTAGTGTTTTGGTTCAAATCCTCCCGCTGCATACTAATTTTCCCTGCCTCCTACCTTTTTCAGGTGGACCCCCCCCCCATGCTCAGAACGTTGCTGACCGCGGCAGGGAAGGACGATAGCTGCTCCTACCAGGAGCCCTCTCTGGGAGCCAAACGCTGCATTTTCCAGGTAAAGAAAAGGGATGAAATACGGCATAATCACCTGCCATAGATGATCGGGCAACAGAAGGACTCTTTGGTGTGCTTCTCTACCCACAGCCCACTGATTGTTTCAGTGGACAGCTGCTGTGGGGTGCTAGCCCGACGACGCTTTGCATCATCTGCCCCATCCGCCCCAGCCACCCACCCACCCGGGGCGGCTGTAGCTTTATTGGCTCATGTTGCTGACGTCACTTCCTGTGACCTCACGCCCTGTTGTGCCAGAACCTAAGTCCCCACTTTCCCATTAGCAGGTTATACCAGCTGACCACCTGGGGGCACTGTTCCCCACCTAACAACCCTACTGCCGTACCTCCCTTCCTGATCCCAACTAGGCTTTCCCCTTCTGTGTCCCCTCCTATCCTCCAACTATCACTATACCCTCTCCTCTCCTAGCCTGTTAGTTCCCCCCCCAAAAAATGCCCAGCACTCTGCATCTTGCGCTCCTCCCCTTCCTTCTTATGATCATTACCTCCCCAATGGGAGCTATATCCCCACTAGCATGCTTCCCCTATGTCCCTAATGATCTGCCTGCAACCCACCCCCTTCCCCCGATCCACCTTCCTCTGCTGCTTACACTCACTCAGCATTTTCCCCTACCTATCTCCATACATATTGTCACCCTCTCTCTTAACCCCGCTGCCCCCTCATACATCTCATTGTGCTTGCTTCTCCTGTCTGTTCTACTCTGCCTATCCCCTGCTCTATCTCATCCCCTCATCCCCCCTTCTCCAACCGTCGAAAACTATCTCGCAGTCACACACTCCCAAGAGCAGCCCTCCTCCTCCTGCTCCTGTCAGGCAACATCCACCCCAGTCCCGGGTCTGGCAGCACTGGTCCTCCCCTGAAATCTGCCAGACTGCATACTGCATCTATGAACATCTGTAGCCTCCTGAAAAAACTGGACTCACTACACTGCTGGGTGATGCTTCATAAACCGGATGTGGTTGCCCTGGTTGAAATCTGGCTGTCTGCATCCACTCCCAACTCTCACGTCTCTCTCCCCGGCTACACCCTCCACCAGTTGGACCGTGTCGGTAGGAGAGGTGGGGGTTGTGCCTTCTATTTGAAGGATTCCCTCATGGGGCTACCCCTCCCCCTCCTGACCTCAACCATAAGGCCCAGGCCCTTACTCTAAAGCTGTCCCCTGACCCTTCTAGAGGCCCTATCTTCCTAACCACAGCCTACATACCTCCCAAGAACCAATCCCAGGCACTGGGCCCACTAATTGACTACCTTACCTCCCTACCCAACCCCTCTGACCAAATCCTGGTGGGTGACTTGAACATTAACTGGCTTTGCCCCTCTTCCTCCTCCTTCCGTGAGGCTTTCATTTCAATTGACCTAACTCAACTGGTCATGCAGCCAACTAGAATCAACTCCAGAAGGGGCACAAGCACCCTCTTGGATGTGGTCCTCTCTAACAGGCCAAGCCACATCCATAACATCCAAATCCTCCCTGACTGCCTCAGGGACCACTCCCCTGTTCTCTTCAACTGGGTAACCCCTCAGCCCACATCCTCTGTCAAAACCACCTCTCGGAAGTGGCTTAGACCTGGGGGACTCAAAGACCTAAAGCACTACCTTGCCCATACTGATTGGTCTCCACTGACAAATGCAACTAACATTGACTCAGCCCTGGCCTTCTTTGTAAACACCTTCAACTCTGCCTGTGACATCTTTGCTCCTATAACTGCCCGGAGGTCCAAAGTGAGACATGCCCCTTGGATCACCCCTGCCCTACTGTGGCATCTTAAGCAACAAGACAACCTTTGGCACCTTGCTGTCGCTACTGGCCGACCTGCAGACAGGCAGTCCTATGCAGCTGCCCACAACCAGTGCACCTGGGCCATCCACAAAGCAAAGGCGGAATACTACCAAGCCTCCCTTACCTCATCTTGGGGGAACCCTAGGTGCTTCTAGGACAACATCAAGCAACTGAATGGTCACTCCCGGTCCCCCTCTCCTTCGCTTCTTAACATCAATGGTGCTGTCTCCTCTGACCCTGCCCACATTGCCACTCACCTCAATGACTCCTTTACCGACCTTAGCTCAGTACTCCCCCTGGTAACTTCTTCAGTCCACCACCTCCTTTTGTCCCACCACCCATCGCACGCCCCTCCTTCCACCTGCATTGTGTCACCATACAAGAAACCAGACCATACCTGCTTAAAGCCCTAAGAGGTAACACCGTCAGTAATGACTCACTTGATCCCTGCCTCCTTCGTCAGGTCCTGGATCAGGTCCTCTCCCCTATCACACGCATTTTCAACAAATCATTCTGTCTCGGACAATTCCCTGCGGTCTGGAAGGTTGCCACAGTTACTCCTGTCCAGAAAGGTGGCGACAGGACTCTTCAGGGTAACTACCGACTCATCTCGATCCTCTCCCCCCCCTCTCTAAGGCCTTGGAGAAAATTGTGGCATCCCAAGTCTCTGACTACCTTTGTAAGTACAATGTTCTCTGCCCTGAACAACACGGGTTCAGAGCTGGTCATAGTACCAATACAGCACTCCTGGAATTTTCCAACTTCCTCCATGCCTCCTTGGACTCTGGCGCCCTGGCTGGTGCAATATTCATTGACCTGTCTAAAGCTTTTGATACTGTATCGCATCCACTCCTGCTATCCACCCTCGACCTAATAGGCTTTGCCACTGGACCTGTTTCCTGGTGCACCAGCTATCTCTCAGCCCACTCCCAACGTGTGAAAGTTAGTGGAACTCTCTCCGATACCTGCCCTATTCACTCTGGAGTTCCACAGGGCTCTATTCTTGGACCCCTACTATTCTCCCTCTTTCTCAACTCCCTACCCAGCAGTTGTACGGGTAAGAACCTTCTCTATGCTGATGATGCTGTACTCATTGCCTCTCACAGTAACCCCTTGTTGCTTCAGAACTCTCTCCAACTAGCTTTTGACTCTGCAGCGACCTGGTTCACTGAGCACCGACTTGTTATCAATCTAAAGAAAACAAAAACCATGCTCTTCTCCCACCCCCAAAATAAGTACAGCAAGTTTCCCCTCGCCGTCCACTCCACCCCCAATATCCACATCGAACCTGTGCAGTCCTATAAATATCTTGGAATAACCTTTGACCCTGCACTCCCATTCCATGGACATATATCTGCCCTAAATTCTGCCACCAACTCGCGGCTGGGCATTCTCTACCGGCACAAGAAATGCCTCCCTCTAGATGCCCTCCGCCTGGCTGTCGCCTCCTCTGTCATATCTCTCATCGACTATGGCCTTCCAGTCTATGGTTCAGCTGATCAGACAGCCCTCAGCAAGGTTCGTATTACGCTTAACAAGGCCTGTAGACTTATCACCAGTGCACCCAGACTCACTCACACATGTCTGCTGTACACCCTGGCAACCCTACTCAACCTGGATGAGCGGCTCATGTATCAGACCTGCCAGCTCACCTTTAAAGCCCTTCATGACCTATCCCCCACTGGCCTATCCGACTCAATTCGCCGAACTACACCGACCCTGATCACTCGCAGCTCATCAAAAACAACTTTAGTCATACCAAGAGCCAGGACCTCTCAAGGGCAGAGGGCGTTCCCCTAAAGTGCACCCTCCTGGTATAACTCCCTCCCAGATGGTATCTCAGACTTACCAACCTTAGCAAGCTTTAAGCTCAGGCTCAGAAACCACCTGCTCATCACACGCAAATGCAACTGCCACTAAAATAAAAAAATAAAAAAACACCCTTGACAATGCTCACTCAGCGGCTCCCCCCCTTTTCCTTCTCTACTAATCCTCCTCCCCTGTCCCTCTCCCCTTCTACCTCTACCCTCCCCTACCTGCACCTCCACCCCAACCCCAAGTCTTTGCACTCTGCCTTGTTGTTCATTGGTATTGAAACTTACTGTAACCCTGAATTGTAACTTTCTTGTTTCTGTAATTTCTGTTGTCCCTTGTACTACTGTTCTGATGTCCTCTATGTGACGAGGTACCTTTGTAAATGACCCTCTGGCTCAAAGGTTTCTAAACTGATGTTTAACTAAATAAATAAATAAATAAATCCTTTCCCCTAAATGCTCCTTATTGCCCTGTATCCTCTGCTGCTCTCTTCTTCTACACCATGTCCAGTGCCCGGCTACATATATTTGCACTGTCAATACTCTTTAGTAGTATAATATATCAAGGACTATAGATTTATGTCAGGGTGTGGTGTGTGCCTGTGTTATGTACTAAATAAGATGGCCAACAGTGTGTGTATAGGCAGTCAGCTGGTACAAAGGAAGTGATGTGCAAGGGGTGGATGGGGGGGTTGGACCCCCCTGACCACCAGAGACAATCAGCCACACCAGTAAACCCCCACAGAAACACTCAGCTGCACCTACAAAATCCCTCAAAAAGGCATCTTTCCAAATGAATCCAGACAGCAACCTGATACCAACTGAAAGCAACAATAAACTGCAAAAGAAACAATAACAGCAAAAATTCAGCAAAAATCAACAGTCACTTCCCTGAGACTAACTGCTGCCATCTTCTTCCAGCACCTTATCTGGAACAGAAATAAAGCCTTTCATGGATAAGTGGCAGGAAATTTCACATGAGGCCTCTACCAAGTGGATGTAACTTACATTAACTAATGCATAGCCTATTTGAAAGAAAGTTGCTAGTGATATAAAAAAAAACTGAGCAGCAATTGGCAGGATTGGTCACTGAGAATGAACTAACTGACTATGGAAAGGAACGTGATGAAAAGATTCAAAAGTACAATGCTAGACTTAAAGCGGAGAAAGAGAAAAAGCTAAAAAGAGCTGCCAGAGACTATAAGAGTGGAACAGTATTTATTTGGTAAAAAAATACACAACAGAATACTCCTAGGTCAGTTATGAAGAAAGTCCAAATACATGAAGCAACAGTGTTTGATCACACCTCAAGACCAGAGTCTGATGCCTCTAACAACAGCTCTTATTTTTTACACAAAAGATTAGACAGCAAATGGAGATCTACCACAACTAAATACCTGGGAATTCATATTCCTCTGGACATGGGAGTCCTGGTCATACTGAATTATGAACCAGTACCAAGGACAATTCAGAAGGACTTACAGAGATTGGGAAAATTAACCCTCACTTTTTTCCAAAGAATAGAAACAATATGTATGAATGTCCTTCCCTGTCTGTTATATCTGTTTCAGAATATTCCCTTTTTCCCCTCAGCATTTCTCTTTAAGTCATGGGATACAATGATTTCTGGCTTTATTTTGGGATATAGCTGCCCCCGAATATGGCTGAGCCTATTAAAACTGTCTTTAAAACAGGGAGGAGCAAATCTGCTGGACCTGCACCTGTATGCAGAGGCTGTCTTTTTGTGCCTTCACTTGTTGTGATCATCCCAGAGTTACTGTATGTAACACAGTGGGAAATATTAGAGTTTCATATCAGTGATCTCTATGATATTAAAAAAAAGATTGTTCTCCTTCCCAGGGCAATCTTTGCCATTAAATGACTTTTCTAATATAACGGCACAAGTCCTAAAAATATGGTTTAAAGTTAGGAAATCAAAAATCTTCCTCTCTACATGGAATACTGTAAAAGTCTTTCAGAGAAAGATTTGTTTCTTCCATTTAAATCTGACTTGACTTTTGCTAAGTGGTGCCAGCTTGGCCTGGAGCACACATTCCAGTTTTTGGGGTGCCCTGGTGTCCTGACGTTTGAAGAACTAGTCCTAAAATATAACATTCTGAGCTCTGATTTATTTAGATATTTTCAGGTTAGAAATTATATTTTACGGAGTAAGGTGATCCAGGCCAAGCTTACATGCCCAGCTCCTCCCTTATTCACATTGTACTTGGACCACATCCAGGAGAATCACTTGGACCATTTAATAGGGTCCCTATACAAAATCATGAGGGACCTAACTTCTGAGTGTACAGACTCGATCCAACAGAACTGGAACAAGGACCTTAGTCTGGACGTTTCTGGGGAGCATTGGGAGGAATCAGCCTTAGCAGTGGTGAAGATTACCTCTGACAATATATGGAGGGAATTTTCGTGGAAGTGTCACTATAGATATTTCAGATCACCTGTGAGGCTTACCAAATATCTGCCAGCAAGTTATGGGACATGCTGGAGGGGGTGTGGGTGCTCATCAGCAGACTTGGGTCACATTATGTGGGAATGTCCAATTCTCATGCAATTTTGGATGTATTTACAACGAGATATGTCAGACTGTTTGGATGAATCAATTGAGCTTACAGTAGAAATGTTTCTATTACACATATACCCAGAGCATACTCCATCCTGGAAGGGAACACTGCTCCCGGTCTACCTCTCAACCACAAAAAAATCCATTACAAGATAGTGGATGACCCAGAGGGTCTCTACCATACAGGAATATAGAAATACCCTGGTGAAAATTTATAAAATGGAAAGTGTAGCAGCTAAAATGAAGAATAAGGAGCAACACTTTTGGCCTAAGTGGCAGAGATGGATCAGCCATCAAATGGCAGTGGACTGGGACTTTGGTCCCTAAATTTAGAAAACAATGGATTCAGGGGAATGGCTGGGGAGGGAATTGTATGGATCAGAAATTTATATATTGCCTCCCTTACTATTTATCTATTTATATAAAGGTATCTCCCCATGCCATATGTGGATTAGGTACACACCTGTAACTATAAGGAATGTATATGTTCTACCTGTGTCATTATGTTTAAAAAATAAAGTAAAACACTTAAGAAACTAAAACAAAAAAAAAGATTAGACAGCAATCAACCGCCCCTACAACAATATTCCTCCCCACCCCAGGATGAACAGAAGCAACAAATGCCATGGAGGAGTAATCATCAAGTGAGATTCAGAGGAAGGAGATTAGGATGGGGGGGGAGAGAAGTGGAAGAGGGAAAAACTACAACTATTGAGAAGATCTACTGATGAACTGGGCAATGTAATTAATCTCTCAAAAAGAAATGCAATCACCTTTGAATGCAATGTATTAAACAAAGGCCTCAGTTTTGTTCCATCTGCATCTCTGGATATTTGCAGGACTATGATTAACTTACATCTGGTTGTAAGGAAAATTACTTTCAAAACTATGGCCCAGATATTCAAAAGGGTTGCACATGGCGCAACAGTGTTGCACCATGCACAACCCACTGATGCACCCCGGTGTGATATTTAAAAGGGAAAAGTGCACCTGCACAAAACCCGATGCACTGGGGCACATCAGTAATGTATGCAGGCACATGTTGGGGGGGGCAAGCCCATGCATAAACTGCACAGCCTGATATTCAGCCAGGCCATGCAGAGTTATGCAGGTGCAACCCCTACCTGCGCCTGCACAACTTTACGCTAAAAATAAAAAAGGATCAAGTCAAGGGCCACCCACAGGTGAGCTGCTGCATTGCAGGGTGCAACACAGCAGCTGCCACCTGTGGGTGGCCCTCCACTTGTTCCCGCCGCACATTGCGGTGCCCCCATGCTTCAATCACGGGCTGAAGTGTAACCTCCCCCAGTAGCTCGATCGCGGGCATAATGTAATTCTTCCCCCCCCAGCAGCCCGATCACAAGCATAATGTAATTCTTCCACCCACTCCCCGAATAGCTCGTTCGCGGGCATAATATAAAGGGTCCCCCCCAGAGTAGCCCGATCAAGGGCAGCATCCTCACCCCCACGTCCAGACTCCCTGGTGCATATAGTGGCCCCCACCCTCCCACCCACGGAGGCCCACCACCCCGCCTCCCCTGTCAGCCAGTGGGTGTCAGCACCCCACCCACCTGCCACCCCGCCACCCGCCGACTGATAGCTTCAGGGCTGCACGCCCATTGGTTCAGAGCATGAGCCAATGGGCGTGTAGCCCATACCGTACAAGGCAGTCCAGATATGTGAATGAATCAAGCTGGTGGTGCAGACTGCATTTCATCCAAAATCTACATATTGCCCACCCCATGGCCCAGTGGTGACTGCATTTCTATGACAGTGTGAAGTCAACCTTATGTCTTTGGATCTGAATACAGGTGTTCAAAGGGAGGTAACCAGCAATTTGTCCAAACTTGAAAGACAAGCTTTATAGGACTTATCTAATGACAAAGCAATACTGGTGAAGCCAGCAGATGGGGGGGGGGGGTGCTATTGTTTTACAAGACAACATTAATTATGAAAATGAAATATTAGGACAGTTGAGTGATATTATGTACTATAGGATACTTAGTGGCAATTTGACAATGGTTTTCAAGAAAGGAGTGGATGACTATTTAAAATGGACATCTGAGTGTAATTGGATTAGCAAAGAAGAGCAAGGATATTTGACAACTAAACAACCAGTGGTTCCAACTATTTATACATTTTTAAAAATTTGCATGAGTTTGGTAAAGCCTCCTGGACTCCCTATAATTGCAGGCATAGGGTGGATTACTGAACCTTTGTCAAAATTTGTTGATGCTCACGTAAGAATAATTGTCCAGACAGTGTCATCCTATATTCATGATACAACAGATATTCTGAATACTGTTCATGACATTGACATGACTTCTGAGTGATTTTTTACAAAGTTAGATGTGCAGTCATTATACACATCCATCCCCCATGAAAAAGGGTTGGAAGCATTGAGTTTTTTTAAATAAGAGATTGGACATTGCAAACCCACCAACAGAACTGTTGTTAGATCTGGCTTAATTGGTCTTGAAATTAAACATGTTTACTTTCAAGGGAAGGTACAATCTGCAAATTAGGGGTACCACAATGGGGGCAACTTGCCTCCCCCCTAGTTTTGCAAATGTGTATCTAACCTGCTGGGAACATTTTTTGTCAGGGATGCCTTCACGAATCCACACCTTGGGTGTGTGGATTTGTGGAGGCATTTCACTGACGTATACTTATTATATGGAAGGGCACTGAAGAAGAAATGCTTTTGTTTGTAGAATATTTGGAACAAACAAATGCAGCTTTAACATTTAAATTGGCTATTAATTTGATGTCATTGATTTTTTGGATGTTACATTGTATAAGAATGGGGAGAGGCTATTGGTTCTAATTTATATGTGAAGAGTACGGATCAAAACACATTGTTGCATGCAAATGTTGCCTTCCCTTTCATGTCAAAAAAGTTTTTCCAAAGGGTCAGCTCATTGAGTTAAGAGAAATTGTAGTGACCATGTCAAATATAAAGTAAGAGAACATATGATAGAAAAGTTTTTTTGTCAGTGGATATGAACAGGAAACAATTGATTTGGTGATACAGCAGGAAGGTCTGATGGATTGGCAAAATCTGATAACTAAGGAAAAAAGTAAAAAGCAGAGCTTTTTTGAGTTCCCTAGATGTGTTACAACATATACTCAGGGCACTTTGTATGTTATGGACATTATTAACCAACGGTAGCCTATCTTGTTTAGGGATTCTAGGCTTCAAGATATTCTACCTGAAAAACCAGAGATTACATTTAGAAAACTGAAAAGGATAAAAAATCATGTGGTTAGAAGTCACTGTGTATCAGACATACCTAGAAATACCACAGATTAATAAGCAACATGCTCACTGCATGTTCTGTGAGTATATCATTCAGGGTCCATAAATAACTCACCCAAGGGGTAAAATAATGTTTTTTGTAATTCATTCATAAATTGTAACATGGAGGCAATAGTTTACATCCTGAAGTGAAAATATGAGGCATTTTACATTGGCCGTACCATACAACATTTTAAACAACATATTGGAAAACACATATGTGCATAGAGAGATTTGAAGTATGCCATTGGTAGACATATAGGGGGAAAACAAAATGGAACATATGATACATTTTTTTGGCATTGAAAAGGTGCATAAGAAAACAAGAGGTGGTGATTGGGAAGGTCAAGTGAGTACAAGAGAAAGAATTTGGATTTACAGGACTTGGGCATGCTCCCCTCTGGGAATGAGTGACTTAGTCAAGGTTGAACACCTATTATAATATATATCCTTTATGTGAATACTTCACTTTTTGATGGTGACCATGTTTAATTTTCCATTTGACATACACTATTATGTGCCCTTCTTGGTTCTATAAATCAGATTGGTTTACTCTGATTTTGATAACTTTAATATATCTGTTATCATTCCTGCCTTGTCCCATTCTGATTCAACTACAGGTTCCATTGGTTCTGAGTTTTTAATCCCCCCATCCCAATATGAGAATGTACGAGTCTGTGTATAAGGGGAAATAAAACTACATAAGTTGTTTTCTCATTTCAAATTCTCCCCCACCTCCCATTTTGGGAATACAGTAGTCTGTTGATGTGAGAAAGAAAAAATTCTTACATGCTGCCATATGAATTCATTTTTCTGGTCAGATAGTTGACATTTGAGAATCAAATTTTATCTTCCATGATGTGCTTTTCTTATTTAAGATTCACCTTAAATATAACGATATAAAAGCTAAAATAATTAAGTAAAGAGAAACAAGCTTTAAAAATGAAATAAATATAAAATAGTCTTTTGATTCTTAAAATTATTTTTTAATTAAATGTTTAATTTGGTATATAAAAGGAGATCTAATTTGAAATGTATTTAGTGTGTGACAAGTTTACCTTTTGTAAATATTTATGAACTTTTAGATTGTATTTTGTTAAAGTGTCCAGTTATGTCTTGGCTTAATGGGTCCACTTTTACATCTTCAGATATCCATTTGGGATAGAAGATACTACACACAGAGATGACATCAAGATATGAAGTTAATTTGTGGAGAATGCTATTTCTATGGACTAAATATTTCCAAGCATCATAATATGGGACTCTTATTTGAATTTGTCAATGTTTAAATGTTTATAGAAGGCTTAATATTGGTGTTGTCTCAAATATGTATTGTATTTGTATAAAATTAACTTAACTTGTGCAATTATCTGGTTAATTAGTCTCTAGAGCCACTATTTCATGCTTTTTAAATATATGGTGCTGGGTGATTTGTTGTAATATTCTCATGCACTTTAATTACTGATTTAATTGCTAGTAGTACAAATATACCTTGCACTATAATTGTTGGTATGCCTCTGATGAAACCACACAAGGCCGTGGTAAAACGTAAGGCTTTTTTTCACCATAAACATGGCTTTACTCTAGCATTTTACTGGTCTGTCCTGTTTGTGTGCTCTGCTTCTTATGGGTTACATGTTTATTCTTCAAATAAATTATTGGACTGTAAGTACTGGAGTCTATGGGGTTTTCAAGAGAATAAAGTTCGAAGAAGAAGCTAAAGTATAATACAAGAAGAGTGTTAAGTAATGGATTTAAGACATGGGTGCACTATCCTATAATTGGTTTGTTCAGAATAATATAAGGAATACCACCTCACAGATTTGTCCATGATAGTGGAGAGCCTGAACTGAATCTTTTATTCTAGAAAGAGAAAACTTCTGGATATTGACCCTGAAAGCCTATATGAAACCTTGTCTGAATACAGAATTGGATGTACTCCCATATTGGAAAAAACAGAAGTATTTAAGAGAGATGGTTGTGAGAGTCTGTTTGTCTTTGATAAAAGTATGGAATTCTGAAATGCGTCAGGTGATACTCATGTCTGTAATTTCAATAAAGATGAAGAGCCTTTACTACAGTGCGGCATCCCTCCTTATGGGTTTACTTGTGCTCAGAACACTCATGTAAATTTCACTATGTGTTGTTCATTATAGCACTATTTCCTTGTGTGCATTCTGGTACCTGATCGCATCCCAGTGTTGAAGTCTGAAAGACTAGAGAAACTGAAAGACACACTTCAATTGCATTTTCAATGCTGTCACTGTGTATACATGTTTCTGTCTGTAACTATGTGTTCATTTGTCAATATTATTTATAAATATTCATATTTGCACTATTTAAACATGTTCTGTCTATAACTTTGTGTTGCACTGAAAAAGTAATATCTGATCTATATGGTTCTCTCTCTCCCATTAATACTATATAAGTATAACTCTGCTATGTATTTATTTCATATTACCATCAAGACACAGTCTACACAAAACTTATTTTATTATTACACCTGCACTGATCCTGCACTTCTTTGCATTAAATCCCAGCTTCCATTCTTCAGACCATTTCTCCAGATATTTTAAGGTCTTCCCTCATTCTTTCAACCCTCTTGGCATATCCACCCCATTGCATACCTTTGTATCAACTGCAAAGCGCAATACCTTCCCCTCCAGTCCCTCTGCAATGTCACCAATAATGTCCATATAGGCCACATCCACCACACCTACCTGTTCCTCTATCTTATTTACCTAGTCATGCCATAGATTAGAACACTGAGGGCCAGATATTCAAAGTTTAGCACAGGGCACAAATCCGTTGCACTGGACTAGCATCAAATTTGAGCCCGACTGCTATATTTAAAAGGACATTTAGTGCCAGTGCTAGGTGTTAGCACTGATGCTAAAACATAATGTATGCCAGGGAGGGACTGAGGGGAGGGTCCATGAATGTCGGCGAACCAGCATATTTAAAGGTATAGCACCATGCTACAGGCATTAGCACAACCTGTAGCGTGGTGATGAATACCGCTGAGAAAAGGCAGGCGGTAATGTGTCAGCAGTAATGTGGCAGCAGTGCCCCCCCCCCGAAAGCATGATTCCAGATCCCTGGTGCACATATTAAATATAACATTTTCCCTGGTAGTCTAGTGGTCCCTCCACCCCAACACATGTATCCTGACCCCCGGTGCACATATTTAAATAACATTTTCCCTGGTAGTCCAGTGGTCTCCCTACCCACACGCATGTATCCCAACCCCCAGTTCACATATGTAAAATAACATTTTCCCTGGTAGTCTAGTGGTCCTCCCATCCCCATGCATGTATCCCAACCCCTGGTGCACATGTGTGAAATAACATTTTCCCTGGTAGTCTAGTGGTCCCCCCACCACCACGCACGTATCCCAACCCCAGTACAAATACATTACATATCCTTTCCCTGGTAGTCTTGCAGCCCCCTGGTGGTGACACCCTGCTCATCCAAATAATTTCTGAGAACAGAGCCAATGACCAGCTCAACCCTCCTGTCACCACCACGGCTGGCTGCTGACTGAGGTAGGAAGGAGCGCTCCTTCCTACCTCAGTCAGCGGCTGGCCATGGTGGTGAGAAGAGGGCTGAGCCGGTCGCTGGCTCTGTTATCAGAAATTATTTGGATGAGTGGGGTGTCACTGCCAGGTGAGGGGGGACTGCTAGACTACCAGGGAAAGGATATGTAATGTATTTGCACCAGGGGTCGGGATACATGTGCAGGGGTGGGGGGGCACTAGACTACCAGGGAAAATGTTATTTTAAATATGTGCACTAGGATTGGGATACATGCATATGGGTGGGGGTGCCACTAGACTACCAAATGTTATTTTAAATATGCACGGGGGTCAGGATACGTGCATGGGGTGGGGGGTACTAGACTACCAGGGAAAATGTTATTTTAAATATGTACACTGGGGTTGGATACGCGTAAGGGGGGGGGCCACTAGACTACTAGGGAAAATTATCTTACTTATTACTTGCTCTGGGGGTCGGGGATTGTGCTGGGGGGGACACTAGCCTACCAGTGTGCATACCACTCTGCTGTCCCTGTTTATGAGGGACATCCCTCGTTCTGCCTCTTGCAACTGCCCTGTTCCTCCTGAGTGTCCACAAATGTCCAAGTCCCTCTTTTCAGTGACACAAGAGCTGAGGGGTATGCCAGGGTGTGTAACAGGCACACATGGGCACAGGGACCATGATGGGAGGGAAGGCATTACCCGGCCCAGACAATCTGCCCAGTTCCCTATCTAATGGATATGCTGCATATCCTAGTGGACCTATGGCCTCCTGCCCCCACCAGGTTCATCTTATGCCTGTCCCGTGCATTGAGTCCCCCCACTGTATGTCACCCACTATTGCAGTGGGGTACCTATGTTGTTGGGGAGACAACCTCCAGGGCATGTATGGCCACAGTGGCCACAGGCAGTGTGTCTGTGTTTGGCTACCAATCTATGTGTGTGTGTGTGTGTATAATAACTGGCTTAGCCTTTTTCCTATAGGGAACTCATGGCATAATTGGCCATTATAAAGGAGCATTTATAATGGCAAACACATGTACGGTTTCCCTCGCTCTGAGCATGCCCCCACTGTTGCTTTTCTCTTCAGAATCGGGTGGGCTGCGGAGCAACCTACATTCATTTTATATAATTGCTAAGGCAAAAAAGGCAAACCCAGCAATTATATAAAATAAAACATGGGTCGGTGTGTGTGAACTCGAAGTTTACACAAACCCTTGGGGTTAGATGCTTTTAATAAACCCCTCGAGTATCGCTTTCTGGGGTTTATGTAGCATCTAACCCCTCAGGTGTGTGTAAACTTCTTGTTACACATCCCAACCCATACTTTATTCTCTCTCTCTCTCTCTATATATATATATATATATATACATATATATACACTCACATATGCAGGTCATGCTTGCACAGATGCATGGGTGTACTGTATGCACTGATTGTGCCTGCCGGCACACAGTTCCTGCTGCTTCCAGCCTGTACTTCCATTCTGACCAACAGGGGATGCTGTGGGCATGCCTTGGCCTGCAGCATCCAGCCTGTACTGCCATTCCGACCAAAAGGTTGAGCTGTGTGCACCATGCAGTAGCACCAGGCAAACTGCATGATAATGTATACTAAGCAGCACATAATGAGATGCAAATGTGCCTGTTTGCCTACAGATTACCTAAGTAGGCTCATTTGCATGGGAGCTTTGAATATAGCTCCCGTTTGCCCTGGGCTAACCAGTTTGCACCGGGCTAATGTGTTAGCACTGTGCAATCTGGTTAGCCCTGGGTAAACCTTACTTCAGCATAGCACAGTCCTGCAGTGTATGACTTACATTGTTGTTTGCAGTCATACCTCTCAATTGTCCCTGATTTTACCTCAAAATATTACTCTGTCCCTCCTACAAATTGTGTTTCCATGACCAAACAGTGGGGGTTGTAAGCATGACATAATGTAAGACATTAATGTTACAGACATGTTCTTCCTTAGAAAATGCATTTCACACTACACCACTTATTCTACCGGCTTCCTGAGTGGATATCACCAATTGTTAAGGTGTGTCCCTGATTTTAAACCTTTGCTCCTGAAATTTTTAAGTCTTGTCCCTGATTTATGAGGCAGGAGGTTGAGAGGTGTGTTTGCAGTAGATGTGAGACAGCTCTGTGCAATCACACACAATGTTCTCCACCTTCAACACTGGCTTGCTACAGAGTCTAATGAGCTGCAGTTGCAGTTTGCACTTCCCTGTTGCTATATTCAGTGCTGTCTTATTCCTGGGCTATTTTTGCCCTGCACTCCCAGACCAGTTTGCCCGGCTTCCTTAGACTGCTATATTCAGCAGGATTAGCACCAGGCTATTTCCTTTTGAATATGGCTTGCTTTGTGCTCCAGGCGAAGTTTGCCTGCCGGGCAGTGCTAATTTAGCCCCGGGGCAAAGTTTTGAATATCTGGCCCTGAGTTTGTGCAAACACAGTGCTTATCATAAATACGGTAAAAGTTAGGGTTAGATGTATAAGTAAATAAATGCCATATAAGGCAGTGTATGTGTGCTAGTGTGTGCATATGTGTGTGGGTGTGGCAATTCTCTCTGTGTGTAGACAGTGTACTGCAATGCTATACTGGAATATATATGCATAAATGTGTATATGTATTAGTCAGTGTGTGTGTGTATGTATCACAACAATTAGAAAGTGCAGTTTTGTGGCTCAGTGGTCAGTGTAAAAATTGCTAGTGTACATTCCCCTGCTATCTAGATCAGTTACAAACTTATGCACCTAATTTCTGTTTTAAATGAGGTGTCTAGTGGCAATTCCCCACCCTCCGATGCCCATTGGAGCCTGAAAAGAAGAAAACGGTCCCTCAGTATCTTTTTGTAATCTGTAAACATGTGTATAGACATGCACTGTAATGTTATATTGGAATATATATGCATATATGTGTATACATATTAGGTGTGTGTGTGTATCACAACAATTAGAAAGTGCTGTTAAGTGGCTCATTTAGCAGCCATATTGGCTCTTGATAGATTTTGTTTAAATAGTGACTGGGATTTTATGATGGTGCAGAACCTGCAGTTGGATTTCAGCTTTGTCTGTAAACCACTTTTTGCCTGCAGATTACAAAGGGCACATACCATGACCAATAATGCAGTAATTCAGCCCTGTCTATAGTCATGTTTACACAGCAGTAGCACTTCAAAAGTCCAACCAGAACATTGCGGTCCTGACCACCTGTGATGTGTGGTCTGCCTGTCTACACAGGCCCTCTCATCACCTACACTGATGAGGGGCCCTGTATCGGGGGGCAAGACAGCAGCTCAATGACATAGCAATGAAGTTAATATGCATGCCCAAAATTACAGAAGCATATTTCAGCTCAAAATTTGACACTGTTACAACCCTTGGTTTTTCATAGCAGCTACTTTTATGCATTCAGAGGACTGTCTTCTGGCTGGAAAACATTTTTGCTCACAGCACTTTCTGAAAATGTAGACTCATTCATGCACGAGTCTACATTAACTAGCAGTGCATGTGCTGGAGCCACTCACTATGTCATGAGAGGCAGTGGAACTGAATGGGTTGCCACAGTACAGACAGTCCACACTGCAGTTGAAGCCTCTGTAAGCTGCTCACTATGCTCAGCATTCCCAGCTTGCTAGAGAATATGGGAGCCAGTTAATAAGTGGCTTGCAATGATTGAGTGTGTGCCTACATGGAAGCATTCAATGTGTCTGCCATGGATAGCACCTAGCAAAGGCTTCTCCCACCATCTGCCCTTCTGCCAAACAGATCTCTCTCTCTCTCTCTCTCTCTCGGACACCCTGCACTTGGGGATCAACCCCCCACCCTGTCTCTCCAGTACTTCAATACGCTAACCTCCTCATGTTGCTGACAATTAATTGGCTCCATGTTGGGCACAGTTATTTAGTCTGTTCCTATATGTATCTGTATGTGTTTACTTATTCCAGTTTTAGTTTTCACTGTATTTTTTTTTTGCATTCCTTTGTTTAAAGACCGAATGTACCTAAATGATCTCATTCTGATTCTATTGCCTTGTTTGTTTCAATCCTCTGTATAATCACCTACTTGTTCTAAATGTACTAACATGGAACCTATGTAAAGTGCTCTGAGCTCAAATGGTTAATCCGAGATCAGAAATAAATAAACAAATTTGCACTGAAGCAACCTGACAGCTCAGGTTACTCCGAAACAAATGTGATTGTGTAAACAGGGCTTATAAAGAAGCTAATCTGTGATAGGAAAAATAGGGGACATAGTAGGTCAATAAGCTATTTAATAATAAAGATGTTGGGGGCACTGTTTATACAATTTATGTTCTATATAGATATGCATATATGTGTGTGTGTGTGTATATATATATATATATATATATATATATATATATTCATGTAAAAACTCTACTTAATGCATCAGTTAGGAGTTGTTCCACAGCCACAAAAGTGAGGAAATTTGGTGTTAGGGTTGCCACCCCACCTTGCACCTCACCCCCACCAACTGGCATTGGGGTGTGGGTTGGGGTCATCAGCCCTAACTCTCACCCCATCCCATGTGCAAACAAGCTGAGGTGGTGCAGTGTAGGAGAATGAGGTGGGAGTTAGGACCAACAACAACAACGTACACCCCGATACCTGTTGGTGGGGGCAGGGTGGGGGTTGGATGCAAGGAGGGTGGCAACCCTAACACCAAATTTCCTTGCTTTTGTCACTGTGAAACAACCCTAACTGATGCATTAAATAGAGTTTTTTGCCATGAATATCCCTTCTTTTTGAGAATGAGCACTATAAATAGTGAATGGAATGTGGTGGTGGAAACATGGGGCCCTTTCAGCCCCTTGCTCCCACCATGTGATTTGTTGTCACACAGTAACGCTAACAGTAACACAAATGCAAGCACAAATGGTATTGCACATGGTGATGCAAATGTAAATGATAATGCAAATGGTGAGAGAAATGCAAGTGCAAATGTTAATGAAAGCATAAGTGGTAATGCAAATGGTAACGGAAACTCTAATGGCAGCAGAAACACAAATGTTAACGGAAATGCTTACGCTAATGGAAATGCAAACACTAACAGAAATGCAAACAGTAAAGGCAATGGTGCTGCAGAATGAAACAGTAATGCAATCGACAATGGAAACACAATGTGAGAAATGCAAACGCTAAGGCAAACAGAAACAAAAATGGTGGTGAAGACGCAAACAGTAATGGTAATGCAATTGGAAACACAAACAGTTTCAGTAACAGCAACGATGATGCCAAAGCGAACAGCAATGCAAATAGAAATGTAAATGCAACCACATACAGAAATGCAAATGATAATGCACACGGTCACGGTACTGCAATTGGAAATGCAAGTGCTAACGGTAACACTAATGATGACGCCAAAGTAAACAGAAATGCAAACACAAACGCAAAGGGAAGCACTTACACAAATGCAAATGGTAATGCACATGGGTATGCAAAATGAAACCCAAACAGAAATCAGTAATGGAAATGCAAATAGTAACAGTAACGCAAATGCAAGCAGAAATGAAAATGCAAAGAGTAGCGCACAAGGTGGCGTAGACGGCAATGGTAATGCAAATGGTAACGAAAATACAAGTGGAAATGCTAACTGTAGAAGTAATGAAAGCACACATCCTATTTTTCCCAAAAAGCTCCATTGAGAAACATAGTGAAAACAAAGAATGTATGCATAATAATGGGCCTCGGAGCAAAAAACGAGAACTTGGAATACTAAATTGCTTATATCTCAGGAACCGTACGACATAGAAAAATTTCATATGATTTATGAGTTTCCTGGCTAGTTTTGCACTTAGCTCCCATTAGCAGGGCTAAGTATTTTTCTGATAAAAAGTCTATATCTCGAACCGTTTCCGAGATACAGACCCCGAAAGGAGCGGCAGATGCAGCAGTGTTGGTCTATGGAAAAAAGTGTCAAATTCAGAGTGCCATAACTTTGTGGTCATCTAATATTTTGTCACCAAACCACCAAAAGTCTCATCTGTGGCATGTTGGCTGTCTTTCCTCCAAATTTCAGCCCAAAAGTCCAAATAATTCTTTTGCAGCAGGGTGGCAAAGAACTCCTGTTATTTTGGCCATAGTGTCACAAAATAGTGTTGTAATTTGAGACACTTTCGCAAAAAATATCATGAAAGTGTCACAAGTGCAACACTACTTTGTGATACTACAGTTTACAAACATTTGAAAACCATATTTCTGAGGTGTTTAACCCCCACAAAAAAGACATGGCTAGCATCCTCAGGGCTCAACTAGGTGAACTCAAAAATAATTGTGTCCCTAGAGGGTCCCAAATTTAAATGCCAAGCATTTCTATGATCAGTAACTGAAAAGAAAATGGCTGACTCATGACACTACAGGGGTCATTTGTGACACTAAAAACTGCATTTGCGACACTGTCAAACTTTTTGTTAACTTTTCCCATTGACTATAATGGGAATTTTTTTTTGAATATCTTTTGAACCATTTAATATTTGTTCATGAAATCTTCAAAAGGCACATTGGGGACCCTGGCTGCATGCTCCCTGAAGTTTTTGGACCAGTCGCACAAACCAAGTGACCTGTAGGTGTGAGCAAAGAATGTGCAAAAAAGCATAAATGTGCTATGTAATGTTGCTTTATAACTCTGTAACTGTATATCCAACCATTACAAAACTTGGCAGTTCCAGAGACCTATAGTATTGCTCTGTGCTTGCCAAATGTCAGGCAACTCTATCATATGGTGGCAAAGTTATTAAGATGCAAAATTTCACACTTTAACCTTAAATGGTGTACTCAGTCCTAACTATAGTGGCACTACCATGCCACTGTAATATATATACACATACACTAAACCATAGTTGTCAGTTTCCCTACCAGAGTCTTCAATAGTGTAGCTTACAGCAAGAATTTTCATAGAGCCTAATACAGTATTTACAAGAAAGGTTTGAATTCTATGACACCATTAAGACCATTCAGTCTCAGACTCTCCAGCCTCCATATCCACTGTGACACTTTCTAGAGGAGCCACTGAAAGCTGTCTCCATCCCCGAGGTGCTGCTTGAGCTGCTTGGATCACTTCTGTGAAAAAGTTTGAAGTGTTGCCTCACCATTAAACTCCTGATGTGTGCCCCTGCAACAGCCTTTTCAGGGGTCTGATTGCTCTGTTTGCATAAATTAGGTCACAGGCATATCAGGCAGTACACCACAAACTGAGTCACACATGACAAATTCCTGAATTGCAAATTTTTTTGTTGTCACCAGGTGGTCAAACACATTACACTGATGTCCACATTGACAAATGTTACACTTCCTATACATTGAAAATCCATTTGGCAAGTATGTTAACCACCTCATCCCTTCATTTCTGTCCTCTTCCTGATATCTACTATACACCACTAAGTTTCTGATATTTGGTGGTCTCCGAAATGAAACACATGGTTTCTCTCCCACTATTTGGGTGAGGGCAGAATCATTCAAAACATTGGCCAATATTTGTGTAGTAGGGATTCAGTAGTCACTGCAACTGAGTTAAACTCAGTACAAAAAGTCAATGGGTCTTCAATGCCTAACACTTTGGGCATAGGGTTCACTACTCTAGGTTTTCAGCGCTTTATCTAACTGAAGCAACCATATTTGTCTTATAGTCCCATACCCAACTATTTTCAGTTCATCCACATGTTCCTTAAAAATCTTGTTTCTGCTGCAATTTTGTTTCACATGAAGCATTTATATTTGTATTTATATTTATTTATTTCACCAGGAAGAGGCTCCAGTCAGTAAGCTCATTTACAAGGAGGTTCTGGGTAGGACTGCATACATGAATCAGGAAACAAATATATTTAGTACATGGCTAGACATGATTGCAGAGCAACAGCATACAAAAATGTAGAGCACGAGCATACAGAAAAATGCAGTCACAGAAACAGTGAAACAGAATAGAAGTAAAAGAATAGTAAAATACAATTTTTAATAAGTAATACACATGAGTTCAGTTGCTGGCAGGGCCAAGATGAAGATGATAGAGTGAAATGTAGGATCAGGTATTTTAGTGTACCAGGGTGTGCACTAATGGTGTATAGGAAAGAGTTCATTGAAGTCAGTGTCCTGTATAACTCATTGATATTCACCCTCCAGGGACACCCAAGAGCATAATGTAAAGGAAGTCTATTTGTGTTTTGCCATTACTGTAGGTAAATGTCAGTCTCAAAGGGCTGTGGGTAAGCCAGTCTATAAAGACCAGGATCTGTGATTCCTGTCCCCACCCAACACACGCACATAAACATCATCAATATACCTGTACCCCACGATGATGTCAGGATCTCATCTCTGCCTATACCAACTCACATATCCATAAGTATGCAGATGACAGAGACATTTGCAGTACACCTCTGGCCCCATGGCCATAGCTGTGGAAAGCCTGCTCCAGCAAGACTTCTACAATGTCCAGTGGTTGTTCCACTCCAACTAACTCCAAGTCAGCACTAAAAAACTGCTGAACCGCTGGTTTATCTGCTTTTTATCTTTTATGGAATAAAGCTTTTTCTGATAGTCACAACAGTAGTGACTGTGAATAGCTGCTTCCCAAGGTGGTTGCTGAGCCGAGCTCTTTGACTATGCTATTGTTTTTCTTGTGCTTCAACCTTTCTGTGAGCTAGTTGCCTCCCCATTCATTTCACACAAAAAAAATGCCCATGTCCTTTGGCACCAGCCAGAAACTGGACAGGCTGTCCCCCCATCTTCATCAGTCTGGATGGCATCCCTACTGAAGTGATCGCCTCGTTCAAGGACATCAGTGTGTGGCTAGACAGTGGGTTTGACTTGTCTGCCAACATTGATGTCATTCATAAACTAGGTGTCCTGTACTGTAACAAAGACTGTCTATCACCCCAGGTCTGCCATGACCCGGTCACCAAAATGGTTATTCAATTTTTTTTACTACATGGAAGTGGTCAAAAGCAATGCCCCCTTTTCTTTCCTTTCCAGACTTGACACCCTCTGCAACACTTTTTGTTGCACTGTTGCCAACTCCCCCTCTCAAATGCACCACTGCTCCCTTTACTTCTCTCACCCACACCCCATCTCCCTTCACCTCATCGGTCCCGTTGCATAGTCTTCATTTCCAAATACTGGATTGGGTGCCCCCTTTCATACCTTTACTCACTTCTCTCTCTCATCCCCTCTTCAACCTACTCCCTTTGCTGCAGAGACTCTTACACCCCCTTACACACACACATATTCTGGCGCTGGACAGTCTACTTTCTCCTGTTACCGTCCCTCCCTCTGGAATGTTGTCCTCTCCATTCTCTGCCACTCCCCCTATCTGCTCTCCTTTAGATACCCACTAGAACTTCTCTCTGCCCCTTCCTGCTCTTGCCAGCACTCTACCTGACTCTCCTCTGTAAGGCTTTACCATGCCTGTGTTTGGTTCTTACCTGGGTACTGCCACTGCCAGAAACTGACTCTCTAAACAGCTATTGCACGGTTACCTCTGTACCTGCACCATTCACTTTATTTGTACATGCATGCTGCTCAGTGTACTGATACACAGTTCTTCAATGGTCACTGTACTTCTATCCTGTTAATTATTCACTATTACAGCAGGGTCTGCCACAGTGCAATGCTGTATTTTCAATAAATGACGTCCCACAAAATGCTGCAGCAAAAAGGGCTTAATTACCCTTTGAATTATACTGGACTCTGCAGCAAACTATAGCATGTTATGATATACTGTGGCATTACTGTGTTGCATCCTGGCTGGTGCCAGGTAGCACATCAAATTAGCGATGTTATTACAGCAAAGGAATTTGAGTGACTTAATTTGGGCAAATGCAATTACTGTGAGTGGTACACTATAGCGAACAGTAGAATACAGCAACTGTATCATTCAGTGACTGTACATTACAGTGACTGGAATATACAGTGGTTGTGGATATTGTGCATATTCCCGGGGTTCAAGTGTGACATGGTGGTGTAATCTTTGAGATAGGGGGGTTCTGGGGCCCCCTGTGCTTGTGCACGGGGGCACATTCCCTCTGTTTAAGAAGGAGAGTTAAGAACCTGGGCTCACCTATAATTTCCAAATGCAGGTGTGAAATGTAGTCATTGAATGTTGCATATCTATATATATATATATATATATATATATATATATATATATATATACACACACACACACACACAGAGACAGTGAAGCCCACCAGGATGAAGTGCAGCACTGCAGAATTCTGCAGTACAGTTACTGCAGGAAACAATGCAATTTCAATAGAAGTTAATCCCTTTTGTCATGCAATAAACCTGTGACACTGTGCTTCATCCTGGTGGGCTTCACTGTATATTCCCTGTAATATGCATTCACTATATACAGTGAAGCTCACCAGGATGAAGCACAACTCTGTAGAATTCTGCAGTAGAGTTACTGCAGTAAACAATGCAGTTTCAGTGGCTGTTAATCCCTTTTGTCTTGCAATAAACCTGTGACACTGTACTTCATCCTGGCAGATTTTACTGCACGTAGTTGCTGCAGTTTATTCACTGAAGTTGTAGTGCACTATGAAAACTTTGCTGAAATCACATGGAGCCCTGAAGCCACTGCACAGATTTTACTTGATACAATATCGTTGTAGCTGTGTTTGTTGTAATATTGTACTCACCTCCCTTTGTCACACCTGGAAACAAGCTTTGGCTCAGTGTATCTTTCCCAGTTACCAATTTTTAAATAAATATATAATTAATAAATCAATCAATCAATCTTCATGTTGGAACTCTGGCAAGAAAACATGTTCCTGTTCCCAGAGACTTGGTGTCAGGTTAGCATATAATAGGGCCATACAGGTCCCCATTGCAGTGCCTATGGTCTGGAAGCAAAAGTCTTCACTGAACTAGAACAGGCTGTGAATCAAAATAAATACTTTCCTCAAAGAATTCTGTTGGACTTTGACTGGTACTCCTTTCAAGAAAATACCTACAGGAATTCAGGCCATGTTCATGTTTTATGGAGGAGTATATGGCCTTCATGGCAACTTCTAACAAGCAAAAACATTCCTCCCAACAAAAACATTATTCCCAAACAAAATCCTTGACTTTCATTAACAGGTCACCCGTGTCTATGAGGTTGGACTGCAGTTTTCTAACTTCTGGTTTCAAGAAAGAATCCACAAACACAGATAATTTTTCTTTAAGCGATCCTACACCAGAGGCAATTGGGCATCTGTGGGAAGCTTTTCTGCTCTTATGGATTTTTGGGAGTGAATAGAAACCAGCAAGACTGGCGCTGGTGTCCTGTTCACATATACCTAAACACTCTTTTACTAATGTCACTGTTATTTCTTTCCCCCATAGCAAATCCAACAGTTCATTTTTGAACAGCTCTACAGGCTTCCCCAGTAGCAGCCTGTACCTCTTTTTGTCTTTTATAAATATCATTTGCCATATCACAGTAAATCACTATATTATTACCATATTACTGCATTCCCAACCTCATCAGCTGGTTTCATAACTCACATCACTCCAGTTCTGGGGTTGTTTCAAGACAGCCCTTTCCCTCCAACTCAGATTATTATATTGGCTAGTTGGCCTGTTCAATAAAATATGATTTACCTCTTTCAAAACACTTTTCTCGAATGATAATATGTTGACATTTAGCATTCTTGGGCAAAACATGGATCTTAGGAAAAACATACTTTTTTTTTATCTCCAATAGATCTCTTTCTACCTGATGACTTACATTCTCATTCACAGATGGAGTTCCCATCTGACTGAAAGTGATGTCAGATTATCCAGGAAACTATTAAAACCAACACTGTGCCACTCATTTGCCTCCAAGAACAATTCATTTCATTTATGAAAAGTCATACTGTTATGTGTATCCACTTCTAGTAGGTATGCCTGATTCAGTTCATTGCTCAAATCCATTTCCTCTCCTGTTTCTTTGACAAAAATAACTCTTATAGTCATAGTTTTCTAAAAAAAAAAAAATCTTGAAACTGTGCACAATATGAAAATCACTGATTTGAGGTGTAGTGGAGAAGGAAAGACCTTCAGTCAACCCATTTACTTTTTGTTGAGTTAGTGATATTGTGGATATATTATTTTTTGTAACTTATTAATATTATTTTCCTTTCTGACCTCCTAAAATTTCTATCTCCTGCCTTTGCACCTGGTGCCCCTCCTAATTTTTGGACCGGGCTTCCTTCTTTTGTCTTGCAGCTGTGTTCTTTTCTCAAAAAAATGTATTGTTAAGTGATGTGTCCTCTTCTTTAAGTTGAGCTTGAGTTGGTGACAGTTGTTTCTTTTTAAACAAGACAATGGCAGTAAGATCATGTGTTTTTACAAAAGTCCCTCATTTTCTTGATCTTTAACAGGATCTGCTTTGGCTTCTCCTTTCTTTCTTTGGTCAATAAAAAAATCCATTCTCATAATCAATAGAGTTTCTTTGTAATTTTGTTTTCTTTCAATTAATTTATTTTCATAGTTCACAATTTGTGTCTGTAAATTCTTGTGTAGATCTTTACATTTTGGATGTGTTGACGTTTTATTTATCTTATTTTAAGATCTTCAGTTTCATTACTGATATTTTTATGCTTTAAATTTCATCTCTCACAACTCATTCAACAATTTTCGCTTCTTGGTCCCATTCTTCTTTGAGCTCAAATATGTGCAGCCCCCTGAGGCTAGTATAGTCACCCATAGTTTCCTCTGTGTTTGATTAATCATATGTCCTAATATTATATACCACATTAAGTGTGTTTATGAGTAATTTTTCAAGTTTATTAAAATGTGTTTTCAGGTCTGTACCTTCTTATATTGCTGCCTTATTGTTCTCTCCACCCCAGGTAGTCTTCAACTGTAATCCTCCTGCTTTCTAAGGTATCTATGTTTTCCAAGCACAACAGTTAAGGATTTTCATCTGTTAAGTTTGACTACTTGCTGCTTGAGTCATACTGCTGCCACTTTGCTAACTGTAGTATTGCAAATTATTAACTTTTACTCAGTTGCAGATAGGAAAACCCAAGTAAATCAGAGCAGACTCTAGCTGGTCGTATGGATCTGCAGGTCCCCTATAATATCCCTGTGCTATGGACACCAACAGTTGCACTCCTTATAGAGGGCCAATTCCAAAAATCCACACCAGCAAGGCAAATCTGCACTCAGTGGAAAAAGAGGAAGTGCTCTGTCTTGGCCTGTCACAACCTGTCACTATATAAGTGATCCAAGTGAGCAATGGGGCAGGTATGGGGGGTTTATTGCATATAATTTAAGCCTCTACTCTTCAAAAATGCCATCAGTTGATTACATTTCTAAAGATATATCTTGTGGATGTGTTGAAGTGTGACCCAACAATTCCATTTTTGATGTGTACTAAGAATTCCTGTATCACAAATTATTGTATTGCACTTAAATGGGTGACACAAGACTTTGCAGCCCACAGCACAAGAATCAGTTACCTTGGAAAGCTGACATCCAAAGAACTTAACAAAATCCAAAAATGGTATTTCTGGTCCATTTTTTTAAAAGCAACACCAGAATCAAAGTTAACTGTTCCCATTTAACAAGATTCATGAGTTTATAATTTTTTTAATAGCTCGTTTTTATCTATTTTCATATTTTTTTTTATTAGAAAAAAGATGGTGGTTATCACAACATAAGAAATGTTTCTTGTGACTCCCTCAAAAAATTAGTCATGACCTAAAAATGTTTTCTGCAGTTTTGCAGCAGCAGGCGGAAGGCATGCATAGCGACTTCTGACTGCAGATACAAATACACAAAAGTAGCTCATAAGTGTCACTGCATTTGTGTCATCTGGAAACAGTTGCATGCTGTTTGTCTGACCTGATGATGGCTATATGTCATTGCTTGAGTGGTGTTGTCCTTTTGCTGTTTGGGGTGATAGGGAGTTAGGGTTGTAAACCCTAATACCACATTTTCCTATTTTGGTGGGATTATGTTGAATACTAACTGGTGCATTAATGCAGTTTTTTTCATTACTTTTTAAGATAGTGGAATTTTATCCCCATTCCCACGGGTCCCAAAGGGACCTGTGTGCACAGATGCCAAGGGAAGAGTCCATCTGCCACATGGCTATGCATGTAAAGAATTGATGGTGTTGTCTGGGCATCTGCAAAAATGCAGGGCCCTCTGGGCCCTACACTTCCATGTGGCTACAGATGCAGACACACAGAGCCAAGATCCTCTGTGCTATGTGCTTCCATGCAGCTGTGGGTGCAAAGGGGCAAGGCCCTCCAGGCACTATGCCAAGAGAGGACTTCTCTTCATTATGTAGTGACTTGTTGCCTGTACAGTCAATAATGCACCATCCCCTCACAGGCTGGGAAGATATTGCATGGCAGCATTATACTCCCCAGCCTTGAATCATCTAGTAGGCTCACTGAGTTTGCTGCTGACCTCAGTTCACCATCATGGGATCACAGTGCACTTCCTTCTGGTTCAAAGGCTGTCCCTACACACATTGTTTCTTCATAAATTTATTTTTGACAGTCTGACCCCACATCATGAACTTGGTTGCTAGATTTTGTTAAATTCTGCCTGAAAGGTGCAGAACTTCTATGAAATCACCTTTCAACCTATATTTAAAAATTCCCACAATTTTTGTTTATGAGGTAGGTCATCCAGACAGTGGATCTGATTCTCAGAGCCTTTAGATTGATGCAAGGTGCCTGCTTCAAACATTAGTGATGCAAGTGTTACCTTGTGTCAAAATATTCACCCTGAGCTATTCTCAAAAGTAGCTTACCTCAAACACAGGCTGAATGCCCCAAAGAGGGCTTGCACCAGCCTTGCACCACAAAATGGGCTGTGGCATGGAACTAGGGAGCCTGTGGCAGAGAAAAGTTGCCACATCTCCGAAAGTGGGATTCTAAAAATTCTCACAGAGAGAGAGAGAAATTCTAAGTACCATTAGACCAGCAACAACTGGACAATGAGTACTTAGAAATATACCTCTGGTGGAGTTTAGTACTGTGTGTCAATGTGCCCTGGTCCCCCCTCCCCAGCCTTGAGCCCCCATTATGTTTAAGGTAAACACCCCAGTATTGTAGTGGACCCCCTCCCTGATCCCCTGTTATTTAAATAAATTAAATAACTGTGGTGATCTAGCAGACCACTCCAGCCTCAATCCCTCATTAAAATAAACAATAAAAGCCCTGGTGATCTAGTGCACCCTCCCAGTCCCGATCATCTGTGACAATTAATTCTAATACCCCTGGTGGTCTAGTGGTCTCCCCCACCCTTTAGTGCCCTACCACCCTGCTTCCCCATCCCAAAACTAAGCCAGCAACTGAATGAGCATGTACTATATATAGTATATAGTATGCACTCAGTGACTGACATATGTACTCAGTGACTGACAGCAGCTGTCAATCACTGAGCAGGTACTGTATACAGTTTGCATTCATTCAGAGCTCAGCTGGTGGCTGGCCATGGTGGTGAGAGGTGGGCTGTGCTAGTTGCCGGCTTCATTTTTGGGATGGGGAGCAGGGTTGTAGGGCACTGTGGGGTGGAGGGCCACTAGACCTGGTGCTCACAAGCAGTAGCAATGTCAAGGAGGTGGAGGTGGGGCACCACCTAGGGACAAGTGATCACAAATCAGTCTGGTTTAAGGTTAATACTAAGAAGGAAACAAATCACTCTAAGACACTGATCCTGCACTTCAGAAGGACAGATGTTTTATAGATATCCTCAAGAGTAAACCAAAAGGGGAGGGTTGAAGTGTGCTGGAGTAACATAAGAGAGGCAAAAGCAGAGATCACTGACAACTTTTCCAGATTGGTCAGTAAGACAAGGAAAAGGAAAAATCCTCTCTGGTTCGCAAGAGAGGTGGCAGCTGCTATAAAAGCAAAGAGACTAGAATTCAAAAAATACAAGGGCTCAAATAGCAACAAGGATAGGGGCACTTACAAAAGCAGCTTGAGTGAGGCTTCTAGGGTGATTAGAGTGGCAAAGACATAGACTGAGGTGGAAATTGTGCAGGGCGCAAAATGAGGTAAAAAACCTTCTTTAGATACATAAGTGACAGAAGGAAAAACAGTGGGGTATTGTTAGACTAATAAGCAGTGATGGGAAGAAGATAGAAGAAGACAGCCAGAAGGCAGAGGTCTTAAATGAGTACTTTTGCTCTGTCTTTACAAAGGAGAAACCTGGAAATGGACGCACCACTAAAGGAGTTAATAATTGCACAAGGGGAATTGACACAAGCCCTTTCATAATAGAGAGGGTAAGGACTGAACTTAATAAACTAAAGACAGATAAAACCATGGGGCCAGACAGCAACCACACGCACATACTGAGAATTAGCAGCACGTCTAGCAGATCTTTTTAGCAGATCCCTGAGAGAGGGAATTGTTCCACTAGACTGGAAAAGGGCAATAGTGGTTCACATACATAAAGGAGGGAGCAAGGAGGTGGCAGGTAACTACCACCCTGTCAGTCTCACCTCGGTGGTAGGCAAGATGATGGAAACTCTACTAAAGGAAAGAATTTCAACTTTCCTGGAAGAGACTGGACTGCTGGACAGCAGGCAACATGGCTACATAGTGGGAAGGTCCTGACAGACTAAGCTGATTGAGTTTTTTGACTTGGTTACTAAGATAGTGGACTGGGGGTAGCCATGGATATTCATAGGTTCATAGGTATGATACGAGTCAATCAATCAATCAATTGAACAATCAATCAAACAAAATCTTTATTTATCCAGGCAGGCACCATTGAGCAGGGCTCATTTGCAAGATGGACCTGGTCATACAAAAATCATAGTACAGTAACATGGTAAAACATAATGCAATATTATACAAAGAAGAAAAATATACATATGTATATCAACATTTGAGTGAGAGGGCCTTTACAACAGATAGGCTCATAACTGGGTACAGCCGGAATGTTCACTTAAAAAGAGAGAGAAAGGCAAGAGGAGGGATACCAACTTAGGATGAAATTATGGGGTTGGAATAGTTAACTGGCATACTTCAGGGAAGGGTGTGGAACTTGGTCATGGCTAAAGAGAGGCAGAGAAGCCAGTATTTTGGTAGGGAGAGAGAAACAGGGGCAGAGGCAGGGTGGGAGGCAGGATGGGCAGGAGGGAAACTGGAAAATAGGTGAGCTAGCAATGTGGGAAACATTTTCAGGATTCCTTCATGGAGCTGTCATAGAATTACTTGAAAATATTCAGGCTAACAGGACAGCTCAACTCCAAGTTTTTTGTATATTGTTCCACAAGGAAGGCAACGAGAAACTAATGGCAGCTCTGCCAAAATGAGATTTGACCTTAGGTTATTGCAAGGCAATTAGGGAATAGCTTCTTAGAGCATAGGTACCTATCACACTCAGGGTAATACAATCAGAGAAGTATAGGGGGAGAGCTTGTTGGTAACCACTCTGAAAGCCCATAGAGCAGCATTTCTATTTCTCCTATAATGAAGGGAAGTCCAGCCCACCACAGTGTACAAGGAGCAATGGTTTGTGGAAAGTGGAAGGCTCGTTATCAATCTGATTGCTCTGTAGTATAGGGTGTGCAACTTAGCAAGGGGAGAGGGAGTACAATGGCTACAGAGAAGGTCCGCACATTCTATTAATGAAAGGAATGTGGCTTGAACCAACTGCTGCTTGGCACCCCTAGTAAGCAAGTGGTTAATTCTGTAGAATAGTCCTAGTCTTTGTCTTAGTTTCTTCTGTAGTTCTTTGAGATGTTCAGAGAAGGAAAGTTTGTGATCGAGCCATACACCCAGATATTTGAATTTTGACACATACTCTAGATTTTCTCCCAAGTACTGTGGTAATCTGAGGGATAGCCCCAAAGCAAGTGGGGTTCGTCGTATAGGAGGAAGGGGAAAAGAGCATCACTTTTGGGTTTTTTTGCATTAAAGAGAAGCTTTTTGCTTAAGAGCTAGTATTGCAATAGGTTAAATTTAGCTTGGAGGTCTTCACAGGCTGCTTCTGGCATAGGACAACTCAAATAAAGTACTGTGTCTTCAGTGAACAAGTGGATATTGGCTTTATTGATGTTGTCATCGATGTTGTTAATGTAAACCACAAACAACAGGGGACCAAGGATAGACCCCTGAGGCACACCTCTCTGTAGGGATTTAAGTGGAGAATGATCACCTTCAGCCTTAACCTGCTGTTTCGGTTCCACAAGGTAGTCGTCAAACCAGCACATAGAATTAGGGTCCAGTCCTAGGATACATAGGGAAGAAAGAAGCAGGCTATGGTCAACTGTGTCGAAGGCCTTACTTAGATCCAAAAAAACAGCACAGATAAAATTCCTATTGTCAAGGTCAAGGAACCAATCATTAGTCACCTTTGCTAGGTCAGTTATGGTGTTGTGCTTTGCTCTGAATCCAGACAGCACTGGGTTTAACAGACTCCTGGATTCAAGGTATGCCCTTAGCGGACTACTCACTATCGTTTCCAATAATTTAGACAGAATGGGGAGGTGGGAAATCTGTCTATAATTATTAAGGTTGCAAGGGTCACCCGATTTGAGCAGAAGGATGACATGCGATACTTTCCATTGCAAGGGGAGGCTTCCCTGGGATAGTGACAAGTTGAAGAGGTGCATGATTGGCACTGCCAACACATGGTATGCACATTTCAGAAAGTAAGGCTCTATAGAGTCCGAACCTGCACCCTTCTTGATACCCAACTGCAGCAATAGGTCTTCAACCTCTTTTAGAGAGGCAGGCAGGAAGGAGAAGGCTTCTTTGGTAGCAGGAGACTTATGAAACAATAATCCCTGCTGAGTGTGGATGGCATTAGCAGGGGATGTGTCAAATGCTAGCCCAGTGGTTGTGAAAGTATTATTGAGGGCTTCCAGTATCTCCGATCGGTCTGAAATGGTGTTACTACCGGATATAATTTTTGATGGGAGGGAATTTCCGGGTGAATGACCAGACATATCTTTTATTACTTTCCAAAATTTTGAAGGATTCCTTGAGGCAGAGTCTAGCTCAGTGCGATAGAAAGCGGCCTTGGCTGCTCTGACCAACTCGGTGCACATATTGCGTGCCCTCCTAAACTGACACCAATCCAAGTCATTCTTACTTCTGCGTGCTTTTTTCCAAAGTGTATCCCTATCTAGCATGGATGCTCTGAGTCCTGGTGAAAACCAGTGGCAAGCGTTGCTCCTTACACATACCTTTACCATGGGGGCATGCCTGTTTAAGACCGCAGTTAGTATTTCGTGAAAGATAGTATATGCGTCATTAACCATTTTGGCTAAGTAGAAATCCTGCCACTGCAGGGAATGTTTCAATTCATCGAGGAAGGCAAACAAGTCAAAGTTGCGTTTACACCTCTTGATTGAGTACTTTGCTACAAACTGTGGATTATGCACAGATCTGATGCTGGCGATGAAACAGTGATCGCTGATGTCAGAGAAAAATGTTCCAACATGATAGAACAGGCGTGGTTTGTTAACCAAAATTACATCTAAAAGGGTGCTGTTACTAGGGTTCTTTTTATTTGGGCGAGTGGGTTCACCAAAGAGTTGCACCAGCCCCAAGGTGTTACAAAAGGATTTTAAGGGAGCCGAGGCTTTTGATAACCAGTCATAGTTCAGATTGCCAAGAATAATAGTTTCCAGTTTACTAAGCCCCAGGGTAGAGCTTAGATGTGACAAGAGATGTGACCATGCAGATGGGGGCCTGTAGCAGCCTATTAGACAGAGTGCACAAGAAGGTGATAGTTCAACCTTTAGGGACAAGCATTCAAATCCATTAGGGGAGGAGGAGAATTCTAGACATGATACAGAGAATTTATCCCTGACATAAATTGCCACCCCTCCACCTCTTGATTGCCTATAAGCTTGGAAGAGCAAATAACCTGGGATGTTGATTTCCCTGTCAGGAGTGGCTAGTCTAAGCCAGGTCTCAGTGATCACCAGAACATCAGGAAGGGTGTGGCTAACCCAAGCTTGGATCATGGTGATCTTTTTCAAAAGGCTGCAGACATTGACATGCAGGAGTGACATTCCTTTAATTACAGCAAGGTCGGAGGGAGAAGCAAGGGTATCTAGAGGCCCCGGGTTGAGCTCGACATTGCCTGAGCACAATAGCAATAGCAGCAAAATCCTTTTTAAGGCAGCAAAAGTTAATTTGTAGTCTTTGTTCTTTGAGAATCTGGGAGGGCAGTGAAGTTAAACATAGTTATCTCCACACCTGGTGCTATACTGACCTAGGGTTGCAGCCACTAGAATCCTGACAGAAGCATGCCAGGAGAAGAAAGTATCGAGATGGGAGGGAGGAGTACCCTGCAATGGCAAATCAGGAGAAGTCCCACTTCCAGGCAAATACAGCTGTATGATCCAGTAAACATGTAGAAATTCGTGAGAGGAGTTGTTGAGCACATAATAGGGAGAGCCGCAAACCTCATCCCCACCCTGGGGGGGGTCCAATTATAAACTTGTCTCCAATGGGTGAAATTTTAATTTCTTATCAGCCAAATGATTATCCAGCTCATATTTAAGCTATGCCAAATTATTGCTGGCACAACATCGGTAGGTAAGGAGTTCCACATTGGAGGTAACCTTTGTGTAAAATATCTGTTTCTCTTAGTGGAGTTGTTAATTTCAGTTTTGAACTTTAAATTATGTGATCTAGTATTATCTAGCTCAACTTTAGCAAAGCCTTCAACTCGGTTCCACACAGAAGGCTACTAAATAAGCTTGAGTGTACAGAAGTGGGACAGGAAGTGGTATCATGGGTTAGGAGCTGGCTTAGTCAGAGGAATCAGTGAGTGATGATCAAAGGGGCAGCATCAGAGGATAGGGGTTGACCAGCAGGGTGCCACAGGGGTCTGTCCTGGGTTCTTTACTCTTCAATAATTTCATAAGTGACATCACTGAGGAGCTGGGTGGGAAGATGAGTCTGTTTGCAGATAACACAAAGATCTTCAGCAGAGTGAACACTGTTCAGGAAATGGAACAAATAAAAAGTGACCAGCTCAAGCTAGAAAAATGGTCCAACATGTGGCAGTTAAAACTGAGTGCAAAAAAATGCAAAGTGATGCATCTGGGCAGGAGCAATCCAGAAACAGTCTACTATCTGCGAGGGAAGTAGCTAACAGCCACCAAACAGAAATAGGATCTTGGGGTCATCCTGTCTGATGGCTTAAAACTGGGCAGACAAAGTGAAAAAGTGAAGCAAAAAGCCAGCAAACTGCTGGGATGCATAGGAAGGAGCATCACAAGTTGAAAGAGGGAAGTGATCATGTCACTAAACAAGTCTCTGGCAAGGCCCCACCTTGAGTACTCCATATAGTTCTGGCGGCCTTATCTCAAGAAGGATGTGGATAGACAAGAGACGGTACAGAGGAGTGCAACAAAAACGGTAAAGAGCTCCATGAATTGCCATATAAAAGCAGATTTCGGCAACTCAACATGTACTCACTGGAGCAGCACAGAGATAGAGGTGACATGATAGAGACATTCAAGTTCCTGAGGGCATAAACAGAGTCCCCACCCAGGAACTCTTTCTGATCAATAGCTCCACAAGGACAAGGGATCATGAAATGAAATTAAGGGGTAGGAGGTTCTAGGGTAACGTGTAAGTTCTTCTTTACAGAAAGGGTGGCTCCATGTAATAGCCTACCTGCAGAAGTCATTGACTCCAACACAGTGGGGCAATTCAAATCTGCTTGGGATAGGCATAAGGGATTGTCTGTAAGAAATTCTAAGTGGGGTATCGCTCAAGGCAGACTGGATGGATCTTTTGACCCCATCTGCCATCACTTTCTGTGTTTCTATGTTTCTATCCCAAAAACACAATTAGTTGATACCCCAAAGTACTTGTGAAAGAACAAGTTTTGGATCATATCAGTGGTTATGTCAAAAACCCTACTGAGTATGCTCAGAAGATACATTTCAAAACCTTTTAACTCTAGAACCAATTACATGTTTTTCATGAAACCTTCGAAAGCCGCACCCTTTAGGAAAAGTCCTTCTGCTCTGCAGGTTTTGGAAGAAAGTTCAATACCATCTTGGCTGTAGATGAGAGTGAAAAACTACCAAAATGTGACAGTTATATGTATTTTTGATGTTTTCAGATCTTAGCATATGGTTGAGCAACCATAACAAAACTTTCCAAGTTTGAAGATCTTGACACCCAAACTGTGCTTGCCAAATTTTGCAAAATTTCATTAAACTGTTCCAAAGTTATTAAGGTATAAAGATTAACACTGAGCACTTTGCTCAACCATTATTATTCTTGTGCTATGTAATCAGTGTCATACATTTTTAAGAGAAGAAATGAGTGGGCATGTTTTTTTCTCAGATTGGGAGTGGTTGTGGTGGCAGTGATGATGAGCGGGAAATGCCACGCACCCCCATGTAGATTATCTGCAGTGGGCACTGGTCGCAGCAGGAGCACCAAAAGGAGGAAGAGCAACCATAAGACTGCAGCAGGAGCAGGGGCTGGAGGAGGCAGCACAGCCATCCCCATCACAACATGTTGGATCAGCAGCCCCACGATTGGCCACCTGTACCAGCACAAAAGGGCACTGCTATCCTTGTGCCCCCATGGTAGAACATAAGAACATAAGAATTTGCCAGCAGAAGGAGACTGTGTGGTCCATTTAGTCTGCCCGGGTTTTTTACCCCTCACTATCAATTTGTCTTGCTAAGGTGACTACACTGTCTATCCCATGAATGTTTGAATTCACAGACCATCTTAGCTGCTGCTATTTCCTGTGGCAGGCTGTTCCAAGGGGGTTCCATGTGAAAATTGCGATTGCTTTATAGCACCGGCAAATACAGCGAGTGTAACATAGCCAGTCACAATATCGCTATTGCACATTCTAGTGATATGCATTAACGCTACTCTGTATTAATGGTGAATGTTACCTTGCTTGTCCAGATCACCCATGTTCACCTGTGTTCATTTAGACACTTCCTGTTTATACTACCAGCATACCTAGCACTGGCTCCTCCCACACTGAAACTTTAATAGGTGCAGGTTCTTGGTTACCTGGAGGAGTGTAGTAGTGGAGTAGAGGTGTTGACTGAGAAAATGGAGTTTGAGCAGATTCTCAGTCAAATGGGTAGGCCACTTGCTTTGTTTTGGGGCTATGTCTACAGAAAAGATAAAGAGACGCCTGAAAAAACATATTGGTGTTGTGTGGATTCTCATAAGTATAACTGTTTGGCACACATTCATATTACTGGGAATACAGTGTTAGCTCTCCTGAAAGAACACACACTTGTCCCCGATGCTGGTGATGTGGGGTCTTGGAAAGTTATGGATCAAACTAGGGAGAGAGCACAATACAGTGTGGAGACAACATCTCAAGTGGTTGTGCAGTGCACCAGTAGTGCACCAGATTGTTTTGCTGGTCATTTACCAGCAGTACCATTAATTAAACAGACAGTACAACAAATATGACAAGTGAAACTAGGTTGCCAGCAACACCTGCCACCATACAGGAAATGGTAATTCCATTTGAATTCACAGTAACCAAATATGGTGGGCCATTCCTGCTTTTTGATAGTGACAGTGAGTCAGACCGTTTCTTGATTTTCAGTACAGTTGCTAATCTCAAGCTACTACAGGATAGCAATAACTGAATGCTGGATGGTACTTTCAAGTCATGTTCTGCTTCATCTGAGCAGTTTTATACCATTCACTGCTTGCAAGCAGGTACCGTATGTACAGCTGTATATGTGTTTATGTCCTCTTGCAAAAGCAGCTCATATTCGTGTGTTTTCACCAAATTGCAGGAATTGGGGTACACACTTAAACCTGCCACAACCATAATGGACTTTGAGAAATCTGCTTGGAATGCATTCAGCTCTGCCTTCCTGAACACAGAGATAAGAGGATGTTTTTTTTCCACTTCACACAGGCCGTATGGCTCAGAATACAGAAATCTCCAGACATCCACGAAAAGTATTGTGATGACTCAGATTTTGCCTTGCACCTTAGAATGTTACTCTCCTTAGCATTTGTGCCAGCATGTGTTGTGGTGGAGTCCTTTGATGAGATGAGAGTGGGAGTTCTTTGCAGCTAATGAAGAGTTACTAACTCTGCTTCTAGATTACTATGAATTGACCTGGGTGGGAAGACCCAGAGAATTTGCTGGTCGTAGAACAGCTGCTTTTCAACCACACCAGTGGAATTGCTATGAAGCCACCATCAGAGGGATTGCATGCACAAACAATGAGGTTGAGGGTTGGCATTGCGGGTTCAAGTCCCGCCTAAGTGCATGTCATCCAAGCATTTGGAAATTAATTGAATGCTTGAAAGAAGAGCAGAGGCTCACCGAGCTAAAGGTTGAGCAAACGGTGTCTGGTGTCAGAGGATGTCCTACAAAGTGAAAATACAAGGATATGAATAGTAGAGTTGAAGCATTTGTGGCTCAGTACTCAGGAGCAAATACCACTATCTGCATGAATTAGCATACAATTTTCAGTTTAAGGTGTAAGCAGATGTGCAAGCAGAAAGATCTATAGGATTGACAGGAATTGGATTTTGTTTATCAATAAAAAACAACTTTTAATGCAGAAACAGCTAGCAATCATTTTGATTGTGTTTTTTTTTAACCCAAAAGTTGCTATTTTGACACCCTCAGCAGTGTCACTGGACAAACTTGTTCTGCGACAAGCCAAACAATCCAGTGGACTGTAGATCTTTCTGCTTGTATGTCTGCTTACACCTTAAACTGAAAATTTGCTCCTGGCTGAGTGCTGAGCCAAGATTGCTGGAAAAGCAGCTGTTTTTTTTTCCCCCGGACACTATCAGCAGTAGATCTTTCAGCTTGTACGTAACTCCTGGTTGTGTAATTAGCCACGATTGCTGGAAAAATAGCTTTTTCTAAATTAAACCTCGCTATTTTGACAGCATCGCTATTGTTGGTAGCCATTTATGCATTAATTAGCCATTATTGTTGACACATTATTATTTATAGGTCGCTGAAGTCACACTCGCTAATTTGTACTCACTATAGTTTAGTCACAATTTTTACCACGCTGATATCATGGGATACCTTCCAAGGGTCCACCACCCTCTGAATGAAAAAGTACTTCCTAATATTTGTTTTGAATTTCCCTCCCACCAGGCTCATGTTGTATCCTCTAGTACATGCAACCCTGTTTTTCTGGAAGAGGTTCCTGGTTTGTACTGTGTTGATCCCTGTAACAAATGTAAATGTCTCAATCATGTCTCCTCTGTTCCTCCTCTGCTCAAAGGAGAATACATTTAGCTGGCTGAGCCCAGCTTCATATGTTTTGTGGTGCAGACCCTGCATCATTTTTGTGTCATGTCTCTGCACAGTTTCCAGATGATATGTCCTTTTTTATGTGAGGTCTCCAAAATTGACCACAGTACTCCAAGTTAGGTCTCACTGTATTGGGTCAATACAACATATGCTTAATAGCTTACAACAAAACTCCAGAAAAGAAACAGTGCAGTATATGACAGTAAGAGGGTGCAATACTGCAAATGGTTCTGTGTGCCGTACTGCAACCACTCACTGTCAGAGGCAGAGGACAAGACCTCTGTTGGGTTGGGCTTCTGCTGAGCAGCTGCTGTGGCTTGACGAGATGAGCCACTGGTAGTAAGGGATACAGGCAGAGCATTTGGGACCGAGTTCAATTCCTAGTCCCAGATGCATGGAAAGTTTCTTTTTTTCACCGTTTGTGCTATATATACACTTTAACTCCCCCTCCCCCCAGAGTTAGTTATTTGAGTTGGGTGTGGTTCGGGGGTGCAACTGTCCATAATGGGTGGTGCAGGAGGCACAGCCCCCAAGCAAAAAAAAAAAAAGACGTGCCACATGCAATGTATCACGCTGTATTGGCAGTGCGGTATATGCATGCAGCATAATATCTTACAACAATATGACTCCATGCCAGATCTCACCAGAGACATGTACAGTGGGAGGATCACATCGCACTTCCTACTGGTAGTACCCCTATTAATACATCTGAGGATGCTGCTTGCCTTTAGTGCCACTTTTTCACATTGCTTCCCTATCTTTATATTGTTTGAGATCATGACACCAAGATCCTGTTCCAGCTTTGTTTCTTCTAGTAGCTGCCCCTCCAAGACATACTTCACGGAAGAGTTCCTTCTGCCCAAATGCATGACATTACATTTTGTGGTATTGACTCTCAACTGCCAGTTCCTGGACCACTCCTCTAGTATCCTGAGATCTGCTTCCATATCTGCAATTGCTTCCTGTGTGTCCACCCTGCTGCAGAGCTTCGTATTGCCTGCAAAGAGGCAGACTTTCCCTTTCAGTTCTTCAGTGATGTCACTGATGAATATATTGAAAACAATGTGGCCTAGAACTGACCCCTGCAGCATGTCACTTGGCACCAGCCCCTCTTGGTACAAGGTGCCATTTACCATAAGCCTCTGTGTCCTGCCTTCCAGCCAGCTTGTGATCCATTTAACTACTTTGTGACTGATGCCAGCTTGCTCCAGTTTGTTGGCTAGCCTTCTGTGTGGGACTGTATCAAAGGCTTTACTAAAGTCCAGATACACCATGTCCACTGCTGCTCCTTGGTTTACTTCTCTTCTAACACAGTCAAATAATTGTATCAGATTTGTTTGGCATAAGCATCCTGATGTGAAGCCATGCTGCTTTGGGGCAAGTTGCCCAATTGCTTTCAGGTAGTTCATTACCCTTTCCTTAAGCAATGTCTCCATTATTTTACCCACCACGGAGGTCAGACTTACTGAGCGGTAGTTTCCTGCTACCTCCTTGCTACCAATCTCATCAAATGGCACAACCGTGGCCCTTTTCCAGTCCTGTGGTACTATCTGCAATTCACTAAAAATACCACCAACAGCTTAATCTGGTTCAAGGTCAGTTGGCATTCATCTGTATCTTGCTCTCCTGGGTCTTGCCTGAAAATAGGCAGAATTTGTCTTGTGCACTTACCTGGTCAACAAAAACTAAAATCAATTAAAAAATAAATAAAATCCCCTGTTCCAGTGAACTGTTACACAGTTCAGCAAGTGGGGTGGCAAGTACAAGCTGTTCCTCCAAAGTACTTGAAACCATAAACTTCTGGTTCTCTCCAGGCAGCAGCAGTAGCTTAAGACCATTGTCTGGGACTTTTTTTGATTGGACCTGGCAGACAACAGTGTTGCCACCTGAACACTGTGGTACACAAATGTACGGTCTGGGAAGAAGGCCACTCATCTGGGAAATGGTGGGCAACATATCCATCTACAAATTGTGTTGCTTCATGGTGCCAAGTAGTGAGTCACTTACTTGGCACACTGGCGACTCGGGTTCCAGGCTCAAGACCTGGGTGCCAGGAGTAGAGGTCAGCAGGGAGGGTGACAGAGTATCTGCATGGATGCTGTCCTCCCGGGGGAGTGTGCTGCACAGCACCGCTTGGAGAGCGACACTAGGTGATATGCAGAGCCTCAGCAGTGAGGGTGATCATATATCAGCTGGCTCTACCTCCAGGGCATTGCCATGGTGCACACCATTCAGGTGTGGGGTGGGGCCCAAAAACTAAAACTAGCACCTATCTTGGTCTGCAAGATGATTGCCTAGTCCACCCCATGCTACAGTCCCCCTAGTGTACCACTATTCCTCCCCCTAGCCTTGCATACCTCTGAGGACCCTTCAAGAAAGCTACTGCCCTCCTTTCCCCCAGGGACGGTGCCCCCCAACAGGGATAAGCAGGATCTTCTGAGGATGCAGTGACACCCTGTGAAGCCAGGTGGCAGGAAGTGACAGTAAAGGGAGAGACTGGTGGACAGACAAGGATGTTGAGCAGCCAAAAGGAGTGGGAGTTCATGGTGCAGAGGAAGGCATGAAAAGGAAGATAAATTAAAATCAAGCATGCAAATAAATGTAAAGCCCATAGTAAGGCAGCTGAGGGGGGTTCAGCTGGTTCTAAGCTGGTGCTGCTTCCCCCATTAACACTTTTACTCCCACTGTGGTGCTGCCAGTGCAGAAATGGAGAAACCACTGAAGGCTGTGTTTCTGAAGAAGAATGGGACATGTAGAGTTGTAGTAGGGCTCAGGTTCAGTGAAGCCTAAGATACTAAGTGTAGGTGGGTTTGGTCCTTAGGATTTGGGGGGAAATGTGCAAACTGACCTGTTGAATTGTGTTAATTGAGGAGAAGCTAGAACTAGTGCTGGTAGCCAACCAGTGTACCACTATGGATGGAATGACTGCACTCCATGGTATGCCCTCTGTTCCAAATTTCTCCTGCTGTTGTCCTTCTGCCAGGTATTCCCCCTCCTACCATACTTCATCCATCTCTTTCCCTCCTACAGTACGTTAAATCTGCCATTAGCTCCCTGCCTCCAGCTGAATTAATAGTATAATATCATTCTAAATTCTCCTCCATTCTTCTCATACCTGCATAGTCCTTCCACTCCCAGTCACCCACTGCACAGCTGTTTTTTTGTAAGGCTCTTTGGGATAGAGTACGTATTAAAAGTAATATAGAAATCTCAGTTGTTTTCATTTCAGCATAGTCCCTGTACTGCCAGTCTACCACTACACAACTGTTTCTGTTATAAAAAAACTTTGGGATAGTGTGTATGAAAAGCACTATGTAAATCCCCATTCTTTTCAATTCACCTCATTTTTGCACAGTTTCAGCAATTACAGTCTCCAACTACACAACCGTTTTCATTGTAAAGCATGTTGGGATACAGTGTGGCTGAAAAGCACTAAAACAATCTCAGTTCTCCTCATTTCTATGCAGGTCCTGCACACTCAGTCTCCCACTCCACCACTGTTTGTCCTGTAAAGCACTTTAGGATACAGTGTGTACAGTTCTACTCTGTTCTCACGTCATCCTCTCATCCTCTCTGGAATGGATCAGAGGCATATCACAGTGGCCATTTTCATCAATCTGGCAAAAGCATGTGACTCGGGGGCCCATCTATTTCTCCTGGACAAGCTGAGATCTATTGGCCTCTCAGCTCCGGCTGCTAAATGGTTCCTTTCCTATGTTATGAGCCATCAA
This sequence comes from Neoceratodus forsteri, assembly GCA_016271365.2. NCBI lineage: Eukaryota > Metazoa > Chordata > Ceratodontiformes > Ceratodontidae > Neoceratodus > Neoceratodus forsteri. The sequence goes on along the minus strand of CM057450.1, from coordinate 511,453,092 downwards.
CAGTCAGTAAAGGTAGGAGGTGTCCTGCCACCTGCCCTATCTGTCCAAGCTGGTGTCCTAAAGAGCTCCATCCTGGGTTCCTTCTTCTTCTCCATTTTTCTAAATGACCTCCCCTCTGTGTGTGCTATTTCACATATTCACATGTATGCAGATAACACAGTTATCTGTTTCTTCAGACCTTAAACCATAGATAGGGAAGGCTTACTCCAGCAAGACTTCCACAATGTCCTATGCTGTTTTCACTCCAACCATTTCTGGGTAATCATTAAAAAAATAGTGTCTATGACCTTTGGCACCAGCCAGAAATTGACTGGGCTCTCCTTCCCTCCCTATCTTCTACACCCTGAATGACTCCCTTCTCAAAGTAGTTTCTTCCTTCAAGTATCTTGATGCATAGCTAGATAGTAAGCCTGATCACATTTGTAGAGGAAAAATCTTGCAATACTAATGTCTCCATTGTCATCTAGTTTTGTACTACTACCTGCCACTGATGAACATGGTTCTGCAGATTTAGATTTTTACCTGCAGCAGGTGAAGCACCTCCCTTTTGCTGTCTGTCCAGAACCTCTCCCTTAAACAGAACACCTACTGTTTCAACCCATTTTAATATATGTCACACAGAAGTGCTCACAATGAAAAACACAGTCACATGGTTCAAATAAGTACAATAGGGTCACTCACATAGTTGCTTTGATATATAAAAGTGAACGACCCACAAAACTACAACAAAACAATCTAACAGAAAATAAAGCCAAAGAGAAAAATACACACAATTAACAACATACATTTGTTGCAAAAACTTAATTAATGCATTAGTTAGGGTTGGCACAACAAAAGTAGGAAAATGAGGTGTTAGGGTTTCATCCTAACACCCCACCTCTGCCCTGTGGAGACCAGGAGGTGTTGAGGGGTGATACTGGGGTCACCAACCCTTACACTCACCCCATTCCACTGTAAAATAAGCTGGGTGGCAACAGTATAGGAGAATGGGGTGAGTGTTAGGGATGGTGAACCCAGTAACATCGCCCCCGACACCTCCTGGTTTCTTCAGGGCGGGGGGGTGATAGGGTGAAACCCTAACACCTCATTTCCCTACTTTTGTTGTCGCAACCCTAACTAACATATTAATGATATTTTTGCAACAAATTTCCTTACTTTTTGAGAGAGCATAATAGTATCCTCATTTTACCGTGGGAGAGCAGGGTACTTCAGACCCTGTGCTTCCATCCCTCCATCCAGATAGTAAAATAGTATCCATGTGTTATGGTGGGAGCACAGGGACTGAAAGCTCCCATCTCTCCACTGAGATAGTACAACAGTATTCGTGTTACGGTGGGAGCATAGGGTCCAAAGGACCCTGCTCTCCCATCTCTCTAGCAAGATAGAACAAAAGTATCCATATGTTACAGTGGAATGCAGGGTCTGAGGACCCTGTACTCCCATCCCTCCACAGATGCACATATGTACCCAGTTGTGAAAACACAGGGGTCTCAGGCCCCTGCTCTTCCACATATTAAGTTACAAGCAGTTGTAGCAAATTGCAACAAATAGTCTTAACTGTGCCATCTTAAATAATTTTCACCCAGATGTTCAACATAACCTTTTTATTACCTCACCACATGTACCCAATACAAAAATGTTTTAAATCCCATCGAAATGTAATTCTGTGCAACTGTAATGCCATTCTGTGCTAGTGGTGCAGAAAAACATTTTTGGCAGGATTTGAAAAATGACAGCTGTGTTATTAATGAGGTGGTGTGAAGAAATGTCAATGTTTAAAATCTGGAGTGAAAATAAAATGCCAAAGTTATGTTCATGCATAGAAAAATTCCAATGATCATGCTTAACTCAGGCATTTTTATGTATTTGTGCACCAAATTCTCAACATGGCCTTTTTGGAACCCCACCTCATGAACATTGGTACTGCCATTTAATGTCTCTGTCCCCAAAGGAGATTTCATGCAGCAACTGCACCATTCCACGCCAGTGCTGCATAAACACATTTTGGGCAGGATGTGAGAAATGACAGCTGCACTGTTCACGAGGTGGTGTAAAAAACTGGCAATGTTGAACATTTTGAGTGAAAATATTAACATTTGCCAGGTACGCGTGTGCGTAGCAAAATTTTAACAACCATGTGTAACTCGGGTGTTTTGGGGTATTTTTGTACCAGAATTTCAACATGGCCTTTTTGGGACCCCACCTCATGAACAGTGGCACTGTCGTTTCATTAATTGGTCCTGAAAGGTGATTCCATACAATTACTGCAAAATCACCTATAACAAAGAACCTAGAGATGTGATACAGAAACTTATTTCTTACAGATTCATTCATACCACTTCAATTCAGCACTGAACCCCACGTGATGAATTTTTTATGAGAAAAGAAATATAGATTTTAAGCATATCCCTCTAAACACATACCAGATGAGTTAATAACAAACTCTGAATGAAAACAATTAGCTCTACATACTGTTCTAAATAGGGACTACAACAGCTTATTTAGCAGTCAGGGACTTTATTTCAGAAGCAGCAGGCAAGATAGGTATGGCATTGCTCACTGACAGGAACAGAAACATCTTCAGTGTTTCTTCACTGTTTTCAGTTACTGCAGAGCACATTAACAGATGCTTATTTAAAGAAAACCACAAACCAAACTGCATTATATTTTCCAGAAACACTAATAATGACACAGGGATTTGTATTCAAGGGGATTCAAGCTTTTTTATGGAATATATGCATTTGATCTTTATCATTAAACTGCCTACTCGAACCTAACTATAGGGACATGTCTGAGCCTCTATAATATCTATATCTATATATATAAACTGCACACCTGCACTTTTACCCCCCTTCAAAACAATTTTGCCATTTTATAAGATAGATAACCCCCTCTAGGGTGTGCAGTCATGCTCTGACGTATGCACGCCTTGGGTGGTTGACGTAATTGGCCATGCACACCAATGCGTGCATATATCAGAGCTTGACTGTACACCTTAGAGTGGGTTATCTATTAAATACATATATATATATATATGCACACACACACACACACACACACACACACACACACACACACACACACTCATACAGAAATTACAGATAGATGGCAGCCACAACAGCAGCAGACAACATTAATAGCAAAACCTTGAAGAGAAAAATACACTAGTTTAACTTCAACTTTACCCAACAAAAGTAGTGAAATGTGGTGCTAGGGGTTTCCAACCCTAACTCCCCACCCACCACCAAGCAGTAAAAGGACAAGGTCACAGAAGCAGCCACAGACAGCCATTGTCAGGTAAGACAAACCACTGTTTCCAGATGACACAAATGCAGTAGCACTGATATGCTACTTTTAGTGATTTGTATCTGTCTGTGCGTCTAATGCCAGAAGTGTATGCATGTCATATTTTGAGCATAAGGACCTGTGGCCACCCAAGCACATGTCCAACAAGGACCTGTGCTTCTGCAGACAAAAGTAGTGTTGCAATTTGGGTATCATTGATTTCTATCTGTAGATGCAGAAGTTCACACTGCACAGTGGTCTGAACATCTGCAATCAGTGGTGGCTGTTTATGTCTTATACCCATGACAGAGTCCAAATTCTCTCATTGGGATTTGAATGTTTCCCATGATGCTTGGCATTATTGGGTATATGCAGTTGTGTTTTCTTTAAAATTTGGCTGAAAGGCCAGTATCTTCCAGGATAACCTATGCCTCAGGGCATTTGCTCTGGGGTTCTTTTGTAGCTCTTTTCCTTCTCTATTTTGGGGTTCCCATGGCCCAAACAAATAACATCCCCCTTAAGAAGCGGCTGACACTCTCTGCCTTGGCTAAGACACAGATATGGCACACTGATGAATCCAGAAGAGGACAAAACATGCGTATGTGTTTGCTGTTTTTAGCCTTTGCTGATTACACTGCAAGGCCTTCCAGCACTATGCAATTCTGCTTTAAGTTGAGCAAGTCCAAATTCTCCCATGGGGATTTCCATAAGTTTCTCATGATGATTTGCATTATTGGGGTATATGCAATTGTGTTTTCCATAAAATTTGGCTGTAAGGCCAATATCCTCAGGGATAACCCATGCCTCATGGCATTTGTCCTGGGGTTATTTTGTAGTTCTTTTCCTTCTCTATTTTGCAGTCCCCATGGTCCAAACAAATAACATCCCCATTAAGGCATTGTAGGCTCTCTCTCTCTCTCTCTCTCTCTATGGGTTAAGATACAGATATGGCACACTGATGAGTCCAAATGATGACAAAACATGTGTAGCTGTCTGCTGTTTTTAGCCTTTGATGATTGCACTGTGAGGCCTTCTGGCACCATGCAATTCTGCTTACAGTTGAGCCAGTCCAAATTCTCTCATGTGGATTTGCATATGTTTCCCATGATGCTTTGCATTATAGGGTATGTGCAATTGTGTTTTCCTTAAAATGTGGCTGATAATGGGAGACTTCAACATACCAGATACAGATTGGTCAATACCAGCTGGAACATCTGCCAGAACTAGACACATAGTGGATTCCCTGTGGGGGGGGTTCCTTAAACAACTGGTAGAACAACCCACAAGAGACAGGACTATCCTAGATATAGTACTGACTAATGGGGAGAGGATCACAGATCTTCAGGTAGAAGATCACCTGGGGGCCAGTGACCATCATATGGTATGGTTCAATTTGACCACTAGGACGAAATCATCCCATTCCAAGGCAAAAATATGGGACTTCAGAGGAGTTGACTTTGATAAGATGGCCAACAGAGTTAAGCTAGCCCTGGCAAGACAAAATACAGGTGAGGGGGTACAGCAAGTGGGCAAGCATTAAGGATGTAATACTTGAAGTAACATCCCATTGTGTTAGAAAGAAAAGCAAGAGCAAAAGAAGGAGGAAACCACTTTGGTTCTCAAAATTAGTAGCAAAAAAGGTCAAAGCCAAAAGACTGGCCTTCAAGAAATATAAGGGAACACATTGGAATAAAGATAGGGAGGCATACCAAACTTTTGTGAGGAAAGCAGTAAGGCAGGCAAAGGCCCAAATGAATGAAACACTAGCATGCACAGTAAAAGAAGGGGTCAAGACTTTCTATACATACATTAGTGAAAGGAGAAAGTCTAGAGGGGGTATTGCTAAGATCAAAGTGGATAAGGTTGAGTGTGTGGAGGAGGACCAAGGAAAAGCATCTATCAGAAATAGATACTTCTGTTCAGTATTTACTGAAGAGAAGGTAGGGCAGGGCCCACAGCTCAGTACCATGGACACAGGGGAGAGGGAGGTGTACATTAGTCCCTTCACAAAATAAAGGGTCCTACAAGAGCTCGCTAAGCTCAGGATGGAAAAGGCAATGGGATCTGGTGGCATACATTCCAGGGTACTAGAGGAGCTAAGGTTGGAACTAGCAGAGCCATTATTGGAATGGTTTAGTGAGTCTCTGAGCACAGAAGAGGTCTCAGAAGACTGGAGAAGGGCTCATGTGAACCCTCTCCACAACAATGTAGCAAGGAGGAGGCAGGGAACTACAAACCAGTCAGTTTTTCCTCAGTAGTGGGCAATATTATGGAGGCATTCCTTAAGGAAAGGATAGTACAACACCTGGAATTCATAGGAGCACAGGATCCAAGACAGCATGGGTTTACAACAGGAAGATCATGTCAAACATACACTATCTCATAGATTTCTTTGACTGGGTAACCAGAGTGGTGGACCAAGGGGGAGCAGTTGATGTCGCATACCTTGATTTCAACAAAGCTTTCTATACTGTTCTACATAGAAAATTGATTAATAAGCTGGGGAGGCTAGGGGTGGGTCAGAAGTTGGTCAACTGGGTGGCAAACTGGTTGGCGGGCAGAAAACAGAGAGTGGTGGTAAACGATATATGATCAGAAGAGATGCACGTCACAAGTGCGGTACCTGAGGGATCAGTCCTGGGGCCAGTCCTCTTCAATATCTTCATCAGTGACATTGCAGATGGACTGGAGGGTAAGGTTTGTCTGTTTGCAGATGACACCAAGATCTGCAACAGAGTAGATGATCCAGATGGGGTGGGCAGAATGAGAAGAGATCTTGATAAACTGGCAAAATGGTCAGAAGAGAGGCAAATGGGGTTTAACACAAAGAAGTGCAAGATCATGCACATAGGGAAGAGAACCCCTGAAGTCACCTATAGGTTGGAAAAGGAGTTGCTGGCAATCACAAGGGAAGAAAGAGACTTGGGCATCGTCATCACAGATTATCTGAAATCATTCAAGCAGACCACTAAAGCAGTAGGTAAGACTAGAGGGATGTTGGGGTGTATTAGTAGGGGTATCACAAGTTGTAAGAGGGAGGTGATAATTCCTTTTTACAAGACACTAGTTAGGTCACATCTGGAATATTGCATGCAGTAGTGGAGGCCGCACCTGCACAAGGACATTAACAAAATGGAGGCAGTAAAGAGAAGGGCAACCAAAATGGTGCAGAGACTACATCAGAAAACATATGAGGACAGATTAATGGAGCTCAATATGTATACCCTAGAGCAAAGGAGGGAGAGAGGTGATATGATTGAAACATTCAAACACCTTAAGGGCAGTAACAAGGTGAAAGAGTCTAACATGTTTCAATATAAGAAAAATAGCAGGACAAGAGGACACAGCATGAGATTAGAGGAAGGCCGATTAAGGGGTAATGTGAGGAAGTTATTTTCCACAGAAAGGGTGGTGGATGCATGGAGCGTCCTACCTCAGGAAGTGGTGGATATAAATACAGTGCAGGGCTTCAAACAGGCATGGGATAGGCATAAGGAGCAATACAGATGAGTATGAATAGATAGGCCATTGACAGAGTACAGGCCTATGGCACATTCATAAGGTAAAAAAAATGGGCAGACTGCATGGGCCTTGCCGTCCTTATCTGCTATCAGCTTCTATGTTTCTATGTTTCTTAAGGCCAATATCCTCTGGGATAACCCATGCCGCAGGGTATTTGCTCTGGGGTTCTTTTGTAGTATTTAAATGCTGATACATCCTCAGTCTTAGCATCATCAATGGTGTGGAATAACGGAAGAGAAGTTAGTCTGGTAAGCCTCTGTCAGGTGCCAAAAGCAATAGAAACTTTTTTTGGCATTGAAGGACAGTTGGGTAGACTGGAACAAGCATTGTATATTGGCAGACTCCAGCTATAGCTGGGAAGTGAGGTCATCGAAAGAGGAGCCAGAAGTAAAAAAGAACTGTATCATCAGCATGCATATGAATGGACACAGAGGAACGGACAATAAGGAGATCTTTTAAGAATATGTAAAAAAGAGTAGGGCTCAGGACAGACTCTTCAGGGACACCTCAGCAGACAGGGAGTGGGATGGAAATGTAGCTTCTGATGCAGCCAGCTTGAGACTTTCCCTCAGTATAGGAGTGAAACCAACTGACTGAGGAGTCAGAGAGGCTGTTGATTTAAGCTTGTCCAGAAGGATGGGGGTGTGCCACAGTGCCAAAAGTTTTAGCAAGATCAACAAATATGGCAGAAGTGATTAGTCCCTGATCCATACCTGAGAGGATGGAGTCAGTGAGCCAGAGGAGGGAGGTGTAAGTGGACTGGGCTTTCCTCAAACCAGACTGGCAAGGGGAGAAGAAGGAGGAGGAGGAGTCAGATAAGGAAGAGACCTGAGAAGGAACAAGGTGTTCCTGTAGCTTAGCAAGAGCGGAAAGGAGAGAAATGGGACACAAATTATCAGGAGGGAGAGGGATGACAATAGCAGAGGAAAAAGGAGGTTGAAGAGTAGGGTAATAGGCAGGGTGATAACAGGAGCTGAGAGATGCAGAAGCTTAGGAAGAAAATTTTTCATAAGGACTACCTCCCTTGTGAGGATTAAGAGAAACATAACCTTAAAAAGCTACTGACACCTCAAAAAAAAACTTTGAAAAACATAATAATTGGGTCAAATTCTGCTTTCATTCCATATAGATCTTAGATTTCTCCTCTACATTATGTATTACTGAGGAAACGTGCATGACTACATTATTTTTATCCCTTACAGTTAATTTAAAGTTAATCTGCCTCTATAGCTTACTCCCTACTTCAAGTCATAATGCTTTGTTGTGACATCACAATATGTCACCATGAGAATAACTGTGATGTCACAAGCAGTGCATTATGACCTCAGGTAGGGAGACAGCAACAGAAATTGGTGAACTCTTCAGGAGCAAAAATCCTGTTTTCATGCACATGACCTCAGCAAAAAATAATGGGGAGAAGGAATAAAATACTAATCTGAAATACTGTACAAACTTAACTTTATCTCAATATTATGTTTTGTTAAAATTCTCCTGAAAGTGTCAGCTGCTCTTTAAGGGAATCAGAAGAAGTGGTCAGAGAAGAAGGAAAAAGAGAGGGTGGGGCAGAGGGAGGGAAGAGAGAGAGAGAGATAAAAAGAGCACAGGTGGTGAAGTAGGAGTTAAAGGAAGAGTCAACAGAAGTAGTGTCAGAGATCAGGGAGTCACCAGCCTTGAGAACAGAGGATGGAGACTGTACTGGAGAGGATAAAAGAGAATTGATAACCTTCAGAAGTTGGAGGGTTTATTAATGTTGTTCTGGAGCATGGATGAAAAATTTTCTGATGTTGCAAGTCTAATGGCTTTGGTACAGGTGTTGTAAAGGTGTTGATAGCTGGCCAAAGTAGCAATGGAGGCAGCGATCTCATAGGATTAAAAGGCAAGGTATCTGGTATGGAGGAAAGCTTAACAACTGAGCTGTTAGCCATTAAAGATGGGAGCCATGTAATTGTTTTTCTTAGGGGTGTATGATGAACCCTTGCAGCCATAAACTTGGACATAAAGTACTGAAGGGCATAATTTAAATTAAAAATTGTAGATATGGAAGACCAATCAGATGCCCATAGGTCAACTAAGAGGAAGGACAAGCCCTCTAACTTAAAGGACCTCAGATATGAATTGGGGGGGGGGGTTAGAAGGATGTATCTTGTGCACACAGTAAACAATGTGATGGTCACTGAGGGCATCAGTAAGGTGGGGATGGGATGAGAGAATGCAGTCTAATAGTTATTTAAATACTTAAAATTTAGACATGTGGAGTCAGAGATTCTCTTTTTGCAATGCAGTTCCTTCAGGTGATGTCTTCACTGGGCCTTGTACTGGCAGTTGCCACTGGTACTCATCAGCGTGATCACACTTTGGACCTGATTTTCTCATTGAATCTTGACATTAGTGATGCCGGGGTTGGTCCATTCATTTATTTATTTATGACTTTGATAACCAGGTATGTACACTGATCCCAGGGATTGTATTCAGGCACAACCCTGGCTATAGCAATGGCACAGGAGGCAACATAAAACAAAATACAGAATACAATAAATTCAAAATACAATAGAGCACAGTGACAAGTCAAACACAATGGTGTCAGAGCAATGTAAGACAGTGGCATGACAACAGGCACTGGAGGAACTTTAAACAAAATACCAAATAAAAAATAAAATCAAAGTGCAATAGTGCATAAAAAACAAGTCAAACACCAAGGTACCAGAGCAAGGCAAGCGACTACAGACAATTGACCTTAGCAAACAATTAGGTACAGAGCAAAACGTTCAGAAGCAGATTTCAGGTAACTGAGAGGCAGTTAAGTATTTACAGTGCCAGGTGATCACTGCAGCTGTCAGGGGAGGAAGAGGGGAGTGTGAAGCTAGCCAGGGAAACATCAACAGCTAGACTCAGCTAGGAGCCAGTCTTTGAGGTGGGATTTGAACAGACAGTGGGTGGCCAGGGAGCGAAGCCCAGCTGACAATTTATTCCTTACTGAGAGGGCAGCAACAGATAGGGCTCTCCTGCCCATGTTGGTAGATACCCTGGGGACATGGAGGGGAGTAGAGTTTGGACATAGGCAACGGCATGAGGTTCTGACCTGGAATAGGGCTGTAAGAAGGGACTTTTGGCCAAAGCAGACAGTATTATCAACCAAGCAGCAAAGGGTGAGGTCAAAGTAGCCTTTGAGTGGGAGCCACCTAGAGTCCTCCTAGAGGTGATCTCCCTAGCAATGCACCTCAGAATTTTGTTGGCCTTGGCTGCCACTTTTCTACACTGTGCTGAGTGATTCAAATTACCTGTGACCACCACTTCAGATACTTTTCCTCCACAGAGATGGATAACCACTCCCCACCCAAATGGAATCTGTACTCTGGGTTTCTGGCTCCAAAGTGCGTAATCTTGTACTTCTTAACATTGAAACCCAGCTACCAAGTGTATGACCAGTGCTTAAGTATTTTCAAAACCTCCTGCAGTATCCTCACTCCTTCCTTACTTTTCACCACCACAATTATTTTGGTATCATCGGCAAACAAGCTCATTTTCTTCTTAACCCCTTCAGCTATCTTCAGCTATATCAGCTATAAAGACATTAAATAGCATTGGCCCCAGAACTGAGCCCAGAGGGACCCCACTGATGATTGCTCAGGGTGTCAAGAGTTCCCCCCTAGCACCACCGTCTGCTGTCTGTTCTTCAGCCAGTTCCCTATCCACCTGACCAGCTTCTCCCCTGCCCCCTCATTCTTCAGCTTACTAGTTAATCTCCCATGTAGCACCAAGTCAAAGACCTTGCAGAAATTCAGATACAGGACATCAACTGCCAGACTGCCATCCAGTGCCTCAGTTACCCAGTCAAAAAAGTCAACCAGGTTTGTATGACAGGACCTCCTCAGGATAAACCTATACTGCTGGTCATCCTCATGATTGTTTTCTTCCAAGAATGCCACCATCCTCTCTTTTAGAATAGTCTCCATTAGTTTTCCAACTATGGACATGAGGCTGATCAACCTATAATTACCTGGCACATACCGGGGTCCATTCTTATGGAGTGACACCACATGTGCTGTATTCCAGTTTAGAGGCACACATCCTGTCTGTAGGCAGGTATTGAACAAGTCAGTCAGAGGTGCTACCAGGACCTCTGCCAGTTCCTTCAGGACTCTTGCATGTATCTCATCCAGTCCTAGGGCCTTGTCTGTCTGTAATGATGTAAGGCCCTCCAACATTCTTTTCATTGGGATCTCTCCATCTGCTAACCCATCTACTCCATCACCGCCTACCCTGTCCTTTCCCTCTGGGATGATCCTATTTCATTCAAAGGTAAATACAGCACAAAAGTACTTATTTAGTACCTCTGCCTTTTCTGTCCTCTTCTCTGACCATCCTCTGTCTTTCTTGATCCCGGTGATCTGTTCCCTGCAGCTCCTCCACTCCCTGATGTACTTAAAGAAATCTTTTTCACCTTCTCTAATCCCCTGTGCAAGTCTTAGCTCTTTTGAGGCCTTGGCTGCCCTTACAACCCTGCTCACTTCCCTAGATTTCTTGTTGTACTCTTCCTTATCTGCCTCCATGCATGTCCTCTTGTAGGTTTTGGAGGATGTTGTTTTTTCTCTCACCCTCTCGGGCACTTCCTTGGTCTACCATCTTGGTTTTCTGGACCTTGCCTTCTTACAATGCTCCTCATGCAGGGGTTTTTGGCCTCTACTAGTCCCAACTTCAAGATGTCCCATTTTTGGTTGGGATCCATATCCGGGCTGATGGTGGCTACATGCCCCCCAAGTATGGCTGCCATCTTGCTGAAGTCTGTCCTTTTGAATTCCATGACCCTGGTTTTGGTATGCATCCCCTCCTTCTCAAATCAAGGGAGAACCATATTGTAAGATGGTTACTCTCCACATTATGCATTATATGTTTTTGTCACCATCACATTGTACTTGTCATGCCAACTTCTCACCCCCATTCACTGCCAATGAAACTAGTCACAGAATAATACTATGGTGAGGCAGCACTTACAGAAATATAAGTGTGCTTTGTACATGCAGAATGCATTCCACATGCCAAATTGTGCAGTGTTTGCATGCGATTCACATAGACAAGGTGAACCTAAGTGAACCAGGTCTAAAAAGCAAACAGGTTTGTATGTTGCATGCTTGACATGAGTGCAGCAGTTAAGCTGGTGTGAACACTATTTAAAAATCACATCAGGTTCACATATTGCATGCTTGCCATGTGTGCAGCAACAAAGCTGATGCAACTCTCATCTGAAAAACACATCAGTTACTATTTCTCATACTACTGCTAACAATTAGAGTCAGCTTAACACAAAGCAACACAGTTTCATAGCAGGGAGGTCCTGCCAGACAGACCTAATAGATTTCTTTGACTGGATCACCAGAACAGTAGATCAGGGTGGGGCAGTGGATGCGGTTTACCTGGACTTCAGTAACGCATTTGACTCAGTTCCACACAGGAGACTAGTCAATAAACTGGCGAACATGGGAGTCAGGCTTAAGGTAACAGGTTGGGTCAAGCACTGGTTAAATGGGAGAACACAGAGGGTATTAGTAAATGGCACTCTGTCAGAGGAGGGTAGGGTGACTAGTGGGGTTCTGCAGGGCTTGGTTATGAGGCCAACCCTCTTCAACATAATCATGAGCAACATTGCTGATGGGCTGAAGGGAAAAGTGTAACCGTTTGCTGATGACACCAAAATCAGCAACAGGGTTGACACACCAGAGTGATAACAAAGCATGGAATCTGATCTCCAAAAGTTGGAGGAATGGCCAAGGATCTGGCAATTGAAATTCAATGCCAAGAAATGTAAAGTCATGCACCTGTGAAAACGTAACCCAGGGAAACTGTACTAGATAGGAGGTGAGCAGCTGGTGGATACAAGGCTAGAGTGAGGCCTGGGAGTGATCGTATCACATGACCTCAAGGTCAGCAAACAATGTGAGAAGGCAGCACTAAAAGCTAGTGGCATCCTGGGATGCATAGGAAGGGACAGCACAAGCATGAGGCATGAAGTGATCATGCTTCTGTATCTATCTCCTGTAAGACCCCACCTGGAATACTGTGTCCAGTTCTGGAGGACACCCCTCAAGGGGGACATACTGTAGATAGACAGGAGACAGTGCAGAGAAGAGCAGCAAAGATGGTGCCGGGCTTGCACTAGAAACCATATGAAGCCAGACACAGTGAACTCAATCTATACTCCCTAGAGCAGTGCAGGAATCGGGGGGACACGATAGAGACATTTAAATACCTTAAAGGCAACAACAAGGTGCAGGTGTAGAACCTCTTTCAGGTAAAAGACTATAGCAGAACAAGAGGGAATGACCTTCACCTTAAAGGGAGGTACGTTTAGGAGCAATATAAGGAAATTCTTCTTCACGGAGCATGTTGTTGAACCATGGAATAGCCTGCTGGAGGGGGTGAGGGGGTTGAAGATGGTGGGGAAATTCAAGCAGGCATGGGACAGGAATTGCAGAATACTCAAGCAGGCAGCTAAGTAAGGGGGGGCGGTAGGAAAACAAGGGCAGACTTGATGGATCATAAGATCCCCATTTGCCGACAGCTTCTATGCTTCTATGTTTAAAATATGTTTTCTTTGATTTCCCATTAAAATTAGGTAAACTAATTTTGTTTTATTTATTTATTGAGATCTTGGAACACACCTGTGAGCAGATGCTCTTTAAAAGGTTCCATGTCAGTTACATAAGACAGCGGATACAAGGACTGGGGACAATATACATATGAGATACAATTACATACATAAGGTAATGGGTAAAGTGTGCTGAGGCATTGTACAATGTATGCCTGTGTCAAGATGAAAAACAGAGTGGGGAGTGGATACAAAGGGAGAGGAAGGGCTGCAGGGGTGGGGCATAAAGGACAGGGTGAGAAGCAGGAAGGATAGGGGGAAGGGTGGTAGTAGAAGTGCTACAGCTGGGCGAGCCAGACAATGGAGGGGATTAAGTGCTTGTCGTGGTTTACTGCTGCTTGCAGTGGCTTAGCAGTGGCACATACAGTTACTCGCATCAAAGAGGTGCTGCTGCAGTCTGTGCCTAAAAGATCCAATTGTTGGTGTACCTGAGATGTCTGGAGGCAGCGCATTTATCCCGTGGGCTGCATGGTGTGAGAACGCACATTGGGCCAAGGCAGTGCGGCATCTGGGTACATGTAAAACCTGAAAGGTGGAGCTTCGGGTAAGTCTGGTCCTCAAAGGCAGAGACAGCATGTTCTGAGCCCCAGATGGAAGCAGTTTTGAAGAGACTGTTTTGGCTATTAGGCAGGTTTGATACCAGATTCTGTCATTCAGTTGGAGCCAGCCAGCCTGGGTATAAAGGTCACAGGTGTGGGTGAGTCTGATCCTTTTGCAAGTTATTTAATGACTTTTGATTTTTATCATTAAATTGCCATTAATTTGCAAAGTATTGCTTGCTTACTGCATTAAATACTTAGGATACAGTCAGCCAGCACCCCCATTCCAGATGTGCAAAGAGGGTCCTCTGTGTTGTGAAGCCTGAGCTTTTTGTTTTGGGCCATGCAAATCCCCTTATACAGATTTAGTGCTACAAATGTGTTTCTCCATGACTGTTTCGGCTCACTTACTTTCCCTTTGTCATTCTGTGTTGAGCATATATACTATGGCCATGCTCAGCACTCTGTGCTGAGTAGGGTTTTGAACGCATGCACCATACCTCACATTTTGTCACTGAAATGAGGGACATGGACACTTAAAATGAGAGACAATTAGGGACACTAACCCACATGATGATCAGGACACATGCTGAAACATGGTGATACAGTACATCAGAGCACGGTGGGAACCATTGCATTTACTTTTACCAATATTAACACATGAGAATGAATTTCTACCATAAAGCAGAGGTGCCTTTTAGGTAGGCAGAGGGGAGCAGTTCCCCCTCCCCACACTTGTGCCTAGTTTGTTCTCATGGTGTGGCGATAATGGCATTAAATCTGGAATTAATCTTCTGCACAATACATGCCCCCCAGCCTGTGTGTGCTCATGTTGCAGGTGTACTGCTGACTCAACTGTGTCTGTTTTGTTTTGTCCACTCTTTCCACCTACTAGTGGTGGTGCCCTCACAAATGACATGGAGGAGTTCCAGCCAAGCAAGAGCACATGAGTTAAGAGAGTGCAACACTGTCTTTCCCACCACAGAGTAGACAGTCTACACACTACAGCTTGGAGAAGCCGGTGAACACTGAACTCTCAATGACAGTGTTGTGGCAGCATATTTTTGTTGATCTACTCTTAGTGAGTCTCCATCTCCGTTGGTGGCTGAAGGGGCTGGGAGTGGTCTAGAAGCCAAATCAAGACTAGGCTACCTACTTACTCTATTAGGCTCACCTTGCAAAAAAAAACAGCATGGGCCCCCTGCAGCAGCAATCTAGGCCTAGCAGCATCAGTGACAGAGATGTGGGCAGCCTTGACCAGTGCAGAGTGGCAGTGGCCACGACAGCAACCAAGTAAGAAGCAAGCAACACAGGTTGGGTGGGTTCAGTTGGTGAAGTGACTTGGTCAAGGATCATGTTGGGGACCTGGGATTATAGATGTAGTGAATTTAAATTACCCCAGCGAAGTGCTCGCAAAGTGGGCACTTCACATTGGCACATCACTACGTGGAGTGCCCCATAGGAAAGGCTTACTTCACCTTGTTATTATTACTTTGCGTTGTCATTACTTCTCATTGTCATTCCACCTTAAAAGTGAAGTAAGGTGGAGTGATAACAATATTGGCAGTACTCCACCCACACAGTCACCCGAATTAATTTGCATCCCCAAAGTGCTACTGTCTAGTGTCCAGAAAACTCCCCAGTGCTGAGCTGATGAAGAGAAATGAGAGCATAACAAAAAATACAAAGTCTCCCAGAATTAATGGCGCACTCAGTCATGCATGCAGTGGTCACACGCAGAGTCACCAGAATTAATGTGCATCCCCAAAATGCTACTGCGAAATGCTACTGTCTTGTGTCCAGAAAATTCCCCAGTGCTGACGAAGTGAAATGAGAGCGTAACAAGAAATGCAATCTCCCAGAATTAATTGTGCACTGCAAACACACAGACAGATTAAGATTGTACTGCGTCTTCAAAGGATGCATACAAAAAGGCACAACAACATCTAAGCAGTGCTCACAAGTCACAGATCCAAATCTGGAAAGAATACCTTTTGCCAGTTGGGGGATTAGGGCACGGCAGTAACTATCCACTACCAGTAAAGATACCACAAAGCAATATAAAAAATTCATGCAGGTGCGGTGGATAGCAGGTTCACACTGCTGCAATTACTCTGTGGTACAATAAAAGGCGTCTGATTTAATTGCACACATCGCACACACACTCACACACACACTACAAGTAATGTGTATCAAATTGAAAACCTTTAGTAATATAACCAAATGTTTTAATCAGACAAATTATACACTGCTGCACCACAACAATCAGCAAAAAAATGTCAAGAATTACCAAAAATATTACTGTGTGTACATTAACACAGTTATACAAGAAATACATAACCAAAACAGACAGACTACCTTTTTCTCCTAGTTAATGTACCTACACCACAAATATACCCCTCCCCCAAAGCACACTTCACAGTACACAGACTGACTGTTCTTAGTTAACATTCAAAATCCACACACAATAAACACTCAATGATATGAGCACAGAAGGGTTTCCTACAATTGATGTACTAAATTTTGATCCAAAAAATTACTCAAAAAGGCATTTTAAACAGCTTTTAGAGGTTTTGAATCACAAAGCTCTGAAAGCAAACTGTCTCCAGCTACCACTACACACACACTACCCAAGCCAGAACTGAGACTGTGCAGAACAATTTAGAGCCCATGTGACCTGCAATCCCATGGAACAATGCAGAATTTCATTTGGAGCTCAATTACAAGATGAAGTGAGGCGAATTACATTGATTTCCATGTACTTCACCTTAAAATTGGTGTAGAAGTGGTTTGGGGAAGGCGGAATAATGCAAAGTCATTGGTTTCAATGGACTTTGCATTCATCATTATGAAGTGAAGTACTCTGCTTCACATTGTGGAGTACTCTGCGGATTCTGCGTTACTCCTTGAATCACTTGGCAGAGTGAATTGGGCCACTTCGACCACCACTACCTGGGTTGATCGGTTCTAGCATCTAGCTTCTAGCAGAAGGATGGAGAAGGAGCAGACTGAAAACTGTGCTGATAGCACACTGGGCTAGGCCGAAGGTTCTGGCCAGATGGCCGGGTAAGTAAAAGTAAATAATTGTTCTACAGGAGGATTAGAGAAGGAGGAAGGACTAAAATATTGATGTGTTTTTCATGTTTCTGCACCTTTGGGTGACTTCTTGACCCATATGGGATGGATATTGAATGGAATGGACTCAGGGAGTGAAACTGGGACTTTTTTGGGGGGAGGGTCAGAACTTCAGAGAGGAAAAAAATTGGTTAGTAACTGGGTGGATTTAAACCTATATCTGATGCACTTCTCTGCAGTATAGACAGATGAATCTTATACATTTGAATTTTTCCTGATCTCCTTCCTGCAACTTCTTAAAGGGGTGATCCTCTTTCGTGCTCAAATTTAACTGCAAAAATGTTGCTTCATCCATTCAGCATAGGATTTCTACTTATTAGTGTAACCGTCACATACCGTGGGTCTCTAAACCCTCAAAACATTCTTTTATTTCTAAATGTTTCCCTGCCACTGCCACTTACCCGACCTGGCCTCCATACTACCCTACACAGCTGTACTCACATCAGGTACCAACTGCCTCTCTCTCATGGATTTACCCTTTCAGTTAAAGCTATTCTGAAGACTTACTATCACCCTTCACCTCACTTTTTGACCTTGGAGAACAGTTTGAAAAACTGCCCACTCCTCTGGAGCAAAACTCGTCCATTCCGACTACTTCTTAGTACTATAAAAAAAGATGCTCCTGCTGCTACTCATCTGTGCTGGTAACGTCAGATTAAACCCCTGTCCCCCCCCCTCTCCATTCCTGCCCCAGCTGACCTACCTTGACTAAAAGGGTTATCATTTTTGCATTTGAATGACTGCAGCCTTCTGAAAAAGCTTGATTCTATCAAAACGTGGGCCCTCCACTGCTCTCCTGATGTTCTTGTAATCTCCGAAACTTGGCTAAGACCAACCACCATGGACTATGAGGTTAATATTCCTTCGTACAACTTGTTTCATACTGATAGCAAATCATGAGGTGGGGGAGTAGCCATCTATGTCCGGGACAACATTACCGCAACTATGGTGGACATAACTACAGTCCCTAAGGAGTTCGAGTGCCTCACACTAAGAATTCAACCAGCCAAATCAACCTCTATCTGCACTAGTGGGTGTTATAGGTCCACCTCAGCTATCCTTTCTCTGCTGAAACACCTAAGTGACATACTAACTACCACCTCATCAGAAGTATCCATAATTGGTGACCTCAACCTTGACTGGCTCTCTTCAGTCTCCTTACCTTTGAAAGAATTCTGTGATGCCCATGGACTTACCCAGATCGTTATTGAAGCTAACTGGCCAAACACCAAAAACCCAAAGCATAGCTCCCTTCTTGACCAAATCCTTGTAAGCAAGCCTCACCTCTTCTTCCACTCGGGTATATTCTTTAACGACATCAGCAACCACTGTGCCATTGCATGAGCAAGGTCAACACGACTCCAGACCTCCTCTTCCTCTAAATACATCCATAAGAGTTGTAAATGGAACTTCTGCCCAGATGCTTTTCTCTATGACAGCCAGTATGCTAACTGGCAGAAATTTTACCTAGCATCTTCTGTGGAAGAGGCACACAAGGTACTTCATGAAATACTCACTGAAACCCTAGACCGCCATGCCCCAGTTACCAAGTGCAGAACCAAAAGAAAATCCTGTCCCTGGTTCACGGATAACCTAAAGACTGCCTTATGGCATAGGGATTGCTCTTTGGAAAAGAGCCAGAAAGTCTAAATTGGCCACAACTGATCTGCTTTCCCAAACCGCAAGGAATTTCTACACAAAAACTATCAGAGCTGCGAAGTGTAGTTATTCCTGCTCTGAACTTAACACATCCACTAACTCTGCTACTAAGTTTTGGAAAACTTTAAGGAAGGTAGAAGGCCATAACAGCACTGGCACACTTCCTCACAAAATTTCGACTGGTGGTACCCACACTACAGGTAAAAAATGAGATCCTTGACCTCCTTAATAATCACTTTGCCACAGCAGGGATGGCTTTTGATACCTCCCCAGCAAATGCCATCAGGGCACAGTTCCTTAGTCAGTCATCTGATTGCCATGATCTGGAATCTATTGATCCTTACCATTCTTTCTCCTTCTGTCTGGTCACCATCAAATAGGTTGAGGATCTCCTTCTTCAACTTGATTCTAAGAAAAGTGCGGGCGCAGATATGATTGAGCCTTTCTTCCTAAGGTTGGCCTACTATATTTTGGCTCCCCCTATTACTCACCTTTTCAATTTGTCTCTCAATCAGGGCTCCCTCCCCAAGGTCTGGAAGATGGCCCGTGACATCCCTCTATTCATATCGGGGACCCCTGTGACCTAAATAATTACCGCCCAATTTCCTTGCTCCCTGCCTTGTCAAAACTATTGGAGAAGGTAGTAAATGAACAGCTCAGATTTCATCTGGAAAGTTTTAATCTACTAAACCCAATTCAATCCAGTTTCCATCCCATGCATAGTACCTCCACTGCCCTTGCTAAGGTTATAAATGACTGGCAGTCTGCACTTGATAGCAAACAATACATATGCACCTTGTTTCTAGACCTTAACAAGGCTTTCAACATGGTGGACCACGAGTTGCTCCTGGTGACCCTGAAGAAAGTTGGGGTGGACAACCTGGCCCTAAGTTGGTTTGCAAGCCATCTTGTGGACAGGGAGCAGCAGGTCAAGGCTGAAGGAGACCTGTTGCCAAAAAAATACTCCTTAGAGGTGTCCCCCAAGGATCCATACTTGGTCCACTTCTCTTTGCCAATTATAGCAATCAAATTCACACTGGCCTAAAGTCATATAGTATCCATCTCTTCACTGATGATACAGTGCTAATCATTGACAGACGTACTCTGTATCAAGCCATTTTGGACCTCCAGAATGATTTTGACATCCTCCAAAAAAATCTACCAAACTTGAAACTCCAGCTTAATGCCAAAAAAACTAAGGCCATGATTTTCTCTCCATTGGCCCCTCATCTCAAAAAAAACCCCACAGATAAGGTTCCTCACATAAGCACCGTTTTGGGTGAAGCCCTGGAGTTTGTGGAACAATTCAAATAACTGGGGGTCTGGATTGACTACAAATTGTCCTTCATTGATCACATTGAAGAACTCACTAAGAAACTATGTCAAAGGCTTGGTATTTTCTTCAGGATCAAGCACTCACTAACCCAAGAGGCTAGAAAACTCCTAGTCCAAGCTACCTTTTTGCCTTTCCTAGACTATGTGGACTTACTATATGGCCATAGTACTAGCACAGCTCTCTCCATGCTCAATACCCTATGCCACAGAGCCCTTAGATTAATTTTGAATGCCCCTTATGACATATACCACTGCATCCTCTATTCTTCCATAGGCTGGAGCTCCCTTAGCTTCAGGAGGCAAAAGAATGCTATTGTATGGACATATAAGGCAATCACTCATAAATTACCTCAGTACCTCACAAGCTGCCTAACTCCCTACATCCTTAGTACCTATTCTCTCAGAAGTCTTACCGTCTTATCTCTGGCTATCCCTAAAGTTAAAATGTACTTTGGTAGAGCCTCAATAAGCTTCAATCTTCCTACGCTCTGGAATAAGATCCAGAAAACCTCAAGGCTTGCTTCCCTTGTCATATTCTCCCTCTTCAAATCCTTGTTTCTGAGGTCTGTCATTGCTTCAAGTCAAGCTCTTAACATCACCATATGTTACTGCTGTGAATTCTGGACTTAAACCTCAACCATTGCCTGAGGCATCATTTGAGTCCTCCCATAGTCATTGTCCAAATCAAGGTCCCAACATCATGATCTGTCTTTGCTTCAAATATTGGACTTAAACACCAACCATTTCCTGTGGCATCTGTCATGTTTCTCCCTCAGAACAGTCCTTCCTCCCTAGGCCATCATGTCCAACCCTTTCCTATCTCATCTGACCTTCCCTCCCCACTCCCTATACCCCCTCCCCTTCCCACTGCACTTGCCAGACCATGCCTACAGTACTCATCAAAGGACTCTTACATCTTAATCTTCTTTGCACTTTGACGCTAGAGGAACTGCCACTCCTGCTCACTTTGACTCCTCCAATGATGTTTACTGTATAAACTTTAGCTCATTACCTTATGTCCAGATATATGCATCTATGCAATTGTATTTAAATGGCACTACTTCCTGTTGAACCTATTGCGATGATCTGGTGGAAGTATCTTGTTACATGTGATGGTTATATGTTATCATGGTGTTATTATTATGATGTAATTGTATGTACATTCACTCAACCTGTTATGTCTTAACCATGTTGGCAATTGTTTTGCCCCAAGTCCATCTTGTAAATTAATTTGTCTCAATGATGTTCTGCCTGGAAAAATAAAGATTTTGATTGATTGATATCAGTTTTCAATTACAACAAATAAGTTTTAACTTTTAGAGATGTTCCAGACATTCTGGAGCTTGCCACCAAGGGGCTAACTAGCACCTGGCCTCCACTGGTTGATGGCTCCCCCCACTGAAATCTAAAATGGTACCCCTGCAATAAAGTCTAAATTTACAGAACATCCAATGTGTGAGCAGCATGTTTACCATATGGAATGAATGAAGGGCAAAGCAGTTTTCAGGGTAAAATGAGGGCTGTCCCTTGCATTCAGGGACAGTTGAGCAGCATGTATGCACAGACAATTGAAACCCCACTATAGTCAGGCTTATGTCCCCCCCCAGTAAAGCTGACCTTCACATCTCCACACTCAGGTACATTATGACATAGGGCAAGAGAGAGTGCAGGGGCATGCCCCATTCAACTGAATGGGGTGTATTTTTTTATTACTATTTTATACAACATTGATGGATAGTTGGAGATTAATAAAGGACACTGCACAATGAACAAGGGCTTTGTTAGTAGAACCATGGCTTTCATTATTCTCCAACTCTCCACCATTATGTATAAAATTGTAATAAAAAATAACTTCATTCATTTCAATAGGGTACGCCCCAGCACTCTGAACCATGGACATCATCTAGTGAAGACTCATGCCTCTGGCTCCCTAGTACTCAGGTAAGAGACTCTCAGCTTATATCTATACTTGGGTTGTCTGTAAAAGCATGGCCACACCTACTACAGTGTGTGTGCATGGGGAAGGGAATGGTCATGTGGGTGGGGGGGGTGTCAAGTTATTATTACTTTTCTGTTTGCCCCTTAAAGTCTGTTTGTGTGAATGCATTTAAAACTATGAAGTGAAAATAATAGGAGTAGAGGCCAGACTGAAGTAATTAAGTAGTTTTGTGGGTAAGTGTGTATTGGGGTGGGAAGAATCACATGTGTTTCCATTGGTATTTGTGCTACAGTTCAGCTGTGCAGCTGAGATGAGGAGAGATGAGAAAATGAAAAAGTCTAACAGTGGCTATAAGCATGCCGCATGCGTGCAGATGTATGCAGATTTGTACTGAAGTACAAGTAAGCTATATGTGTGCAGGCAGTATAGCTTAGTGGTTAGAGGCACAGAACTGCAAACCAGGAGATCTGGGAACCTGAAGACCTGGGTTTGAATCTCATCAAGCCCCACTTGGACACAGTGTGATCCTGAGCAAATCACTTAACTTTTATATGTGCAGTTATCAGTGACCACTTGCTTTTTGCAGGCATGCCACATGCATGCAGTTTGTTCCAATTGAACATAAACAGCATGCTTACCACACATGCTTGCTGCATGCATGCAATTGGTTCCAATTTCACATTTAAATCATGCTTGCAGCATGCATATCAAATGGGTGGTTTTAAGTGTGCAGTATGAAAACATTTCATATAGTTATTTCTTTAAGAGATTGCAGAGATTTGTAATCCATTCAGCAATGAACCATAAAACTAAACAAAGTTTTCATTTATTGTCTTCAAAGCATTACCTAACTGCTGTGATCACAAGCTGCTAATTCCATCCCATCCTGGATAGTAGTGATGCCAGACATAGAAACATTGACTTTGATGGCAGATAAGTACTTCTTGGCCCACCAGTATGCCCATTTTCCTACCTATTCGATAAGCTGCAGATTGCAGTTAACCAACAGCCTAATTCCTCCTACCACCCCACTAGAATTGCCTTATGTCTGCCCCATGCATTCTTGAATTCCCACACTGTTTTGGACCCCACAACCTTCTCAGGAAGGCCATTCCATGCATCCACCTCTCTCTCCATGAAGAAATACTTCCTAATGTTGCCCCTGAGCCATCCCCCTCTATCTTCAAATTGTGCCCCCTTGTTCTTGCACATGTCTTTTTCTGAAAGATGCTACCCTCTTTGACTTTGTTGATTCCCTTGAGGTACTAGAATGTTTTTATTATGTCCCCCTCTCCCTCCTTTCCTTGAGGGCATATAAACAGGTATGCCTTGTAAATCACGTTTTTTTAAAACCCTAATGGCTGTATCTCTGTATAAATAACATTTTACATTCATACTTAAGTTCCTTTTGTCTCTCTCTTCACATGGTTTCTGGTGCAGACCCTGCACCATTTTAGTTGCCCTCCTCTGGACTGCCTCCATCCTGTCTATATCCTTGTGGAGATGTGTTCTCCAGAACTGCACACAGTATTCTAGATGGGGTCTCACCAACTGTCTGTAAAAAGGGATGACAACTTCATGTTTTCTACTGGTGATGCCTCTCCCTATGCATCCCAGTATCCCCCAGCCCTCCTTATTGCCTTTTCACATTGCTTGCCCACCTTTAGGTCATATGATATGATTACCCCCAGGTTCCTTTCCATTTTTGTTGTTGTTTGTAATCCCCCCCCAATTGTGTACTCTTCCCCTGGGTTTTTGCTTCCCAGGTGCATTACTTTGCACACAAAGTAGGCAGGCCTTTAGGGAGTACTAACAATAATCAAAAAGTAGGCAGTTTACAGTATCAAGGAGTGCAGTTTCACACTATGAAACAGTGGACTTGGTCTTCATTTAACTACTTGTGAACAAAATTTAATCCAGAAGTAAAAACTGAGTATTGTGTCTGCAATTCTGATTGTTACAATATAGCATCACATTTTAAGTGTCCACATTAGTTCATGTTTATCCCTTGCTATTCCATGTATGCATATGATTCATAAGTTCAAAAATTTGCTGACAACATAAACTCCATGAAAATGAGAACAACGGGTTAATTGCGAGGGGGTGGGTAGAGAGTCTGAAAAACAGGCATCCATAATTTAAAATAAGTTGTGTGACAATGAGTAAACATGACTAAACATGACCAAACCAAGAGATTCTACTTAGTCTAACATGAAGTGAGTGATGGTAGAGAGGGCAGAATGTGAGTGGAAGATGCAAAACAAGTAATATAAATGTTTACAATTTAACAAACAAACAATTATTACAATTAATGGCATTGATAATTGACTTGAAAACATGAAATCAAATAGCTAATAATATTAAATTTAAATTTGCTGGCCCGGTGGTGCATGGGGCTGAGGCACTGTGCTTTACCTCATTGTCATGCTGGCGACCAGGGTTCAGGAATGACCTCGGGTTGTCAGGGAGCTGGCATGAGGGGGAGGGAAGGATCAGGATTGAGCAGCCATTCTCCTCTCCTGGGGAGGTTGTCATCCCCCCATAGCTTTGCTGCCACCTGGTGGAGATCCAGTGGCTGCGTAGGCAGGAGGGGACAGCAAGTACCAGGAGGGTGCTTCATGCACAGCATATGCGTGCCTTCACACATGCACGTGCGCATCCAAGGAGGAGCAGGAGAAAACTGAATAGACAGTCAGGAGTAAAAAAAAAAACAAACAAAAAAAAAACAATATCAAATTTCAAATAGACTAATATGTGTGCATTCGTGTGTGTGTGTGTGGGTGGGGTGTTAGGGGAATCTTGTTCTGAAATTATGAGAGTCTGCAAATGCTACTTACCCACATACTGAATAACAGCCAGATAAAAAGCGCTTTGATTTAAACCAACATATGGCTCAGGGTAATACATGCACAGATAATCTTTGTTTTACTGATTTTCATCGCTGCAATGAGAAGCTTACTTTCACCATGTTATACATTAACAAGTGATTTTATTAAAAGGAGCAAAACCTGATCATTCAACTTCTTTTGTGTCATGTGACCTTTTCCTACACCTGCAAAAGGCCTTGAGGAAGAGAATCAAAGTATTTATCTGAATCCCATCTACATACTAGAAATTTGTGAGTATCCAGTGGGATAATGATTCCAATCTGCTCGGCGTCCAGTATGGTGTAAATTAGGGCTGGAACTCATCTGTCTGTGTATTATTTTGAGCAGCATGCACTCTGTAGAGTTTTCATAACAGGTGTCAGACTGATATCAGTTTTAAAATAAATATTTTAGATGATCTCAATACAAATATTGTACCAGCAAACTTGTTACAACATGATAAAAATGCTTTCTGTGTGTGCAGAGATGTTTGTGTGTGTGTGTGGGGGTCCACTAACATATTTTCCACTAAACAGTGGAGTTTGCATTCACAGTCTCACCAGAACCAACATACCTTTACACATATGGAGTTGATTGAAATATAGGAAACACAGAGTAAGTTACAAAACAAACTAAAAATATAATCTGTGATAAATCAAAATTGGAACACATTCATGAATTTTCTCTTTGAACAAGTGGAAAATGACAACACACACACACAACTGCTGTTCTGAATAAAAAAATAATGTTTTGTTCCACCATGATTATCCAGAAGTAATGTAAACTGCAATTCAGGGAAAAAAATTAAAAAACAACAACAACAAAATAAAACAGAGACACAAGCCACGTTGATGAAGAGCCATGCCTTCTCGCCCCCCCCCCGATGACAGTTTTTATTTTGGCATTTCAGCTGGATAGAGGGGGCAATGGGCAGTGCAATGGACACTGAGCTTCAACCAACAGCCAACTGCTGTGACAGCTCCCGTTAAAGAGTTGCCCTTTTTTGAGTGACTCCAGTTGGTAGTGTTCTACAGGGAGCTCCTACATCAATATTGTTACAGGCACCCACTATTTATGGTGTTTTAAAATGAAAAAAATACATATCACATTGATGCTGAAGTAAGTTATGTGGGCTGTAATGTATGAAATGAATATGTAGTGATTAGCTGCCAAAGAAGAGGGGGGACATGAGGTAATTACATTGTAGTTGCCAGGACTCTCTTTGGCATGTACTCCCAAAACACTACATGGACCTCAAAGTTTCCTGCCTTTTCTCCAGAGTTCTGTTCACCAGTCAGTTGAAATGCACCAATATACCCCCATGACTTCCTTTCTTTGTGGTTTGGTGAGTGTAACATGCAAGATTGGGGAGGAAGCAGATGTCTGAATAGAGTAAGATTAGCAGTCTGACCACATTTTATCGGTCATAGAAACATAGCATCATAAAAAGATAGAATTTGTTGGCACATAAGGACCACTTGGCCCAACCAGTCTGCCCATTTTTTCCCAGCCTATATGGTCACTGCAGACCCTACTTGAGCTATGGCTGCTTGCCCCCCCCATTGCTTTCCACTAAAATATCCTTATGCCTATCTCATGCATTTTTGAATACCATCACTGTGTTTGCCCCCACCACCTCCACTGGAAGACTGTTCCACTACAATTATCCAGGAGTAACATGAATTGCAATTCAAGAAAAATAAAATCTTGTGATTAGCAAGGTAACATTGCAAGGGCATCCCACCCCAACCCCTGGGCAACATATTGCTTGGATAATGAAGAAACTAGAAGGAAAGAGCACACAGCATCTATGTGCTCACTCCATTTAACAGCGGCAGGTGCAAACCAGAGGAGTCATCACATAGCACCCATGGGGATTGGTGAGGTCGACAGCGTGTGCATGTGCCTCTACTGTATCATGGAGTGGCTAAAAGCAGTTTGATGAGCAGACGTGCTGCCTTTGCCCCATTGTAGAAAGACTTCTGGGAATTAAAAATGTGTGCCTACAAAATGCTGTAAATACGTGTGTGTGCATCTGAAGGGCAAAAATCAGGAAGTGATACATTTAAAGGGTAGTTGAAGTCATGCATCATTGGTCAATCAGGTTTTACTATTGAAGGTTGCCATCATTTCATTCATACCTTTTGGAATGAAGAAGAATAAAATGAGCAGCTTCACTGCTGGGCTGTCTTCTCTGTTCCCTGACATGACCATGAGCATGATCAGGAATGAGATTTTACTTTCAGGAGCTATGGTGGGAGGGAGGGCAGTTGGGCTAGTGGGTGCATGGGGGGGTTGCAATTCAGAATGGCCACTTCATTAATTTTTCCAGGGTGTGAGGTCACTGATTTGTCATGGGTGGGGAGTTGATTTTGCTAAGAAGGCAGTGGTAAAAAACTAATTAACTTTTGTATTAGAGGATTGGGGAGGAGGGAAGTGGGGACTAGTAGGTGTGTTGAGTGGGGGCTAGCAATTCAAACATGAAACACTGAGACTTTTTAAAGGGTGGGGAGGTGACAGTCCAATGCAGCCAGCTTGCAGTAACATGAGCAATTACAGGATGTTGGTGACATCACTGCTGCAGAGGCACTCCAAAAATACATTCCTAGTACTGCTATAGATAAGGGGAAAAAAATTAATGT